>OZ024930.1:137190210-138489994 GCA_964017235.1 Sabellastarte sp. h YS-2021
TCGCAGTATAATGAACACAACATTTTATGCAGTATCTTAACAAATACACGGCTGACCTTTCACATAAAGTGTGATAAACTACTAGAATTTTCTTCATAGTGGTATTAATATCATTTTATTGCATTTTTTGGATTATATAAGTATTGTTAGTATTTGTTATTACATTTATAAAGATTGAAATAACAAAAATAACATGTAGCTTCAGTACTTACTGAATATGAATGCTTTATGTGTGTAATTTCATTACACTAAAGGAAGGAAATATATCCATCAGTTAATGGACTGTTTTTGTCAAAAGTTAGCCATTTTTTACCCCACAGCACTTAAGGGCTGTCAGGGTATTGTTTTCACCCACATTGTCCGGATGGGCGGGCGTTCAGACAGGCAGGCTGTGGGAAAAAGTTTGTCTGGGCTGTATCTCAGAAACTGTAAGGTGTAGGAAGTTGATACTTGGTAGGGACATTGGTTAGGGGGTGTAGGTATGCATTCTCATAGTGTGACCTTGATTTGACCTCTGACCTTGCTGTAGTGACCTTGAGTTTGAAAATTTTGTCCGGGCTTTATCTTGGAAACTGTAAGGTGTAGAAAGTTGATACCTGGTAGAGACATTGGTTAGGGGCTGTAGGTGTGCAACGTCATGGTGTGACCTTGATTTGACCTTTGACCTTGCCGTAGTGATCTTGACCAAAACAAAAATGTTTCCAGGCATATATTTCAGCAACCATAAGCTGTAGGATGTTGATACTTGGTAGAGACATTGGTTGGGGGTTTTAGTTGTGCAACATTATGGTGTGACCTTGATTTGACCTTTGACCTTGTTGTAGTGACCTTGACCTATAATATCTCGCCCGGACTCTATCTGGGCAACCATAAGCTGTGGGAAGTTAATACTTGATAAGGACATAGGTTAGAGTTTGTAGATGTGCAACATCATGGTGTGACCTTGATTTGACCTTTCCATAGTGACCTTGACCTATAAAATTTTCTCCGGGGATATATTTTAGCAACAGTAAGGTGTAGGAAGTTGATACTTGGTAGTGATATTGGTTGGGGGTTGTAGGTGTGCAACGTCATGGTGATTTGACCTTGTTGCAGTGACCATGAGTTTAAAATCTTCTCAAGGTTATTTCTTGGATTCCATAAGGTGTAGAAGGTTGACACTTGGTAGGGGACATTGGTTAGGGGGTGGAGGGGTGCATCAAGGTGTGACCTTTAACATTGTACAACATAATATGGTCATCGTCAGGGGATCATTGATGTTTGGTAGTGAGAAAACCTAGGAATGGAAAGACTTTTGAAACAGATAAGTTTTAGATCACCTTTTGAAACATGATAGTGTAGGAGCTGTTTGAATTACCAGTGGCAAATCATTTCAGAGTTTTGGAGCATCATATGAGAAGCACTTGTTGAAATGATGTTTAGATTTATGAACTGAAGAGCTATAGAAGGGGACTTTGAGAAACATCTTTTCTGGATTACTACATCTTTTTTTAACAGCAGATGTATATAAGACAGAAACGGGGCAAAGTATTTTGACTTGCCAGTTGTAAGGTACTTATGTATGAGTACCAGGGTTTTGAAAATGATTCTTTGGTTAACAGAAAGCCAATGGATAGACTTTAAGGTTGTAGTGACGTGATAAAATCAGGAGCTACCAGAGACAAAGTGTGCTAAGCAATTATGGATATTTTGAAGCCTTGTGATATTCTTGGAGGACAAACTGTGAAATAGAGAATTGCAATGATCCAGATGACTACTAACCAATGCATTTGCCTCCATAACTGAGATGTCATATCACAGGAAGCATCTGATACGATTCAGATCTTGAAGGTTTGCAAAACAGGATTTAATGACAGAATTTACATGATTAGTGAAACTAAATTTAGAGTCAAACAGTACACCCAGATTACGAACAACATCTGTTGGGAGAGGCAGTTTCCCAAAATGTTCACAGGGAAGGAATCCTTGAGCCATTTATACTTATCCGTAGAGCCAAAGACTATAGTATAATGATATATAGATTGCTGCAACTGATTATTGTATGTACCTTTACATAATTGTGCTATTTCCGTTGACATCTATTCTCCAATTAATAAATTTCACAGCGTCATAATTTTTAGTTTTCTAATTTAATGCTGTCATCTTGCTTTTGAATTGTCTTGTGTTCATACTTTATCTTCACATACATTTTTTCTACCTAAGCATTATTTGGACCTTTATTTAACGAACACTGCTCTGAAAATATCCCGATCTTTGTACTGTTTCACTACTTCTATATCTTATCGTGTTGAAAACTATTTCCCCAGGCTGTGGGGTACGGGCATCTCTGATGCTATTTTGTCAACACCACTGTTTTCATTGTTTAGGATGACCCCATAATTTGCTACTCCATATAGTGTATTCACTCCCAGTATACACAACTTTCAAGCTTATTGCTGACAAAACTGTTAAATAGTACAGCACAGGAGGTCAAACTAACTGTTTTGTCTTCTTTTAATATGTCCTTAATGATACTTTTAGTTTTATTTTTTTAAAAATAAAACAGGTATGTGTCTTACTGGAAGCCAAAATTTAAAGAGAAAACAGTGGAAGAGTTCTGTTCTGTGATTAAAACAAACACTATGGAGAGTGATGTTGGTATGATGCATAATAAATATTTTAAAACCCTAATGTTTCAGAAAGTAACACATATTTTTGTTTAAATATATATTCTGTTTCATTAAGTATAAAAACTAGTAATACAGCAGTTTCTTAAGAGACAAAGAAAAAAATGTAGAATTTTTGTTTCAGATCCAAGGACAGACACACACCGTTAATTGCCACATCTACTTTAACTGGACAAAGCAAATGAACTTAATAATATAAAATATCATCTCATTACAATTTTTTCAGTTAAAATTATGTGAATATTTATGTCCACCCCCCTGGGGGGTGGATATATTATTTTTGCTTTTTTCGCCGTCCGATGTCCGATGTCCGATGTCCGTTGTCCGATGTCCGATGTCCGGCGTCCGGCGTCCGATGTCCGGCGTCACGCATGGTTTCCGCTCATTTAAAGGAAAAGTATTAGAGCTATTGTCACCAAATTTGGTATGCAGGCTTATTGGGTCAGTAGCTTGCTTGGGATTGCTTTTGGCTGTTGTACCTCTTTTGCTTACTGAGTAATACTTAAGTACAGCTATTTTCAGTACCCATTGGTTTCCGTGCATTTAAGCCAAAATAATTAAAGATATTTTACTACAATTTTGAATACAAGATTGTTATGTCCATAGCTCGCTTGGTATTGCATTTGGGACTGATAGCTTTGTCAGTACATGAGTAATAGCCATTTAGGTACTTCATTGTGTATTTTCAGTACTACTTTTGAGTAATTTGCTTCTATCTCCTTAACCGTGCGAGATAGAGCGATTTCGGCAAAATTTTCGACCCACAGGGTATCTGAGGAGTGTACTCTTTGCAATTTTCAAAAAATTTTCCCCTCCCCAAAAATGGCGGCCATTTTGAATTTTCGAATTTTTGCCAAAAATGGCAAAACACAAATTTGCTTCTATCTCCTTAACCGTGCGAGATAGAGCGATTTCGTCGAAATTTTCAACCCACAGGGTATCTAAGGAATGTAATATTTGCAATTCTCAAAAAATTTTCCCCTCCCCAAAAATGGCGGCCATTTTAAATTTTCGAATTTTTGCCAAAAATGGCAAAACACAAATTTGCTTCTATCTCCTTAACCGTGCGAGATAGAGCGATTTCGTCAAAATTTTCGACCCACAGGGTATCTGAGGAGTGTACTCTTTGCAATTTTCAAAAAAATTTCCCCTCCCCAAAAATGGCGGCCATTTTGAATTTTCGAATTTTTGCCAAAAATGGCAAAACACTAATTTGCTTCTATCTCCTTAACCGTGCGAGATAGAGCGATTTCGGCAAAATTTTCAACCCACAGGGTATCTAAGGAGTGTACTCTTTGCAATTTTCAAAAAATTTTCCCCTCCCTAAAAATGGCGGCCATTTTGAATTTTCGAATTTTTGCCAAAAATGGCAAAACACAAATTTGCTTCTATCTCCTTAACCGTGCGAGATAGAGCGATTTCGTCGAAATTTTCGACCCACAGGGTATCTAAGGAATGTAATATTTGCAATTTTCAAAAAATTTTCCCCTCCCCAAAAATGGCGGCCATTTTAAATTTTCGAATTTTTGCCAAAAATGGCAAAACACAAATTTGCTTCTATCTCCTTAACCGTGCGAGATAGAGCGATTTCGTCGAAATTTTCGACCCACAGGGTATCTAAGGAATGTAATATTTGCAATTTTCAAAAAATTTTCCCCTCCCTAAAAATGGCGGCCATTTTGAATTTTCGAATTTTTGCCAAAAATGGCAAAACACAAATTTGCTTCTATCTCCTTAACCGTGCGAGATAGAGCGATTTCGTCGAAATTTTCGATCCACAGGGTATCTAAGGAGTGTACTCTTTGCAATTTTCAAAAAATTTTCCCCTCCCTAAAAATGGCGGCCATTTTGAATTTTCGAATTTTTGCCAAAAATGGCAAAACACAAATTTGCTTCTATCTCCTTAACCGTGCGAGATAGAGCGATTTCGTCGAAATTTTCGACCCACAGGGTATCTAAGGAATGTAATATTTGCAATTTTCAAAAAATTTTCCCCTCCCCAAAAATGGCGGCCATTTTAAATTTTCGAATTTTTGCCAAAAATGGCAAAACACAAATTTGCTTCTATCTCCTTAACCGTGCGAGATAGAGCGATTTCGTCGAAATTTTCGACCCACAGGGTATCTAAGGAATGTAATATTTGCAATTTTCAAAAAATTTTCCCCTCCCTAAAAATGGCGGCCATTTTGAATTTTCGAATTTTTGCCAAAAATGGCAAAACACAAATTTGCTTCTATCTCCTTAACCGTGCGAGATAGAGCGATTTCGTCGAAATTTTCGACCCACAGGGTAACTAAGCAATGCAATCTTTGCAATTTTCAAAAAATTTTCCCCTCCCCAAAAATGGCGGCCATTTTGAATTTTCGAAGTTTTGCCAAAAATGGCAAAACACAAATTTCCTTCTATCTCCTTAACCATGCGAGATAGAGCGATTTCGTCAAAATTTTCGACCCACAGGTATTTGAGCATTGTATTCTTGGGAATTTAAAAAAAAAATTTCCCCTCCCCTAAAATGGCGGCCATTTTGAATTTTCAAATTTTTGCCAAAAATGGCAAAACACAAATTTGCTTCTATCTCCTTAACCATGCGAGATAGAGCGATTTCGTCGAAATTTTTCAACCCATAGGGTATCTAAGGAATGTAATATTTGCAATTTTCAAAAAATTTTCCCCTCCCCAAAAATGGCAGCCATTTTGAATTTTCGAATTTTTGCCCAAAATGGAAAAACACAAACTGGCCTTAACCGTGCAAAATAGAGTTATTTTGTTGAAATTTTCGACCCATAGGGTATCTAAGAAATGTACTCTTGGCAATTTTCAAAAAAATTTCCTTTTCCCAAAAATGGCGGCCATTTTGAATTTTCAAATTTTTGCCAAAAATAGAAAAACAGGAATTTGCTTCTATCTTCTTAACCGTGCAAGATAGAGTGATTTCGTCAAAATTTTCAACCCAACCAATGCAAAAAGGCATGAAGCTGAAATAATTTACATCTACACTAACAAATATTTAAGCATCATTGATATATTTTACAAATGAAACAGGGTCTTGTAAGACTACTGTACAATTTGGGCAAAAGGTTCATGGGTGGACATTACACATGATAATGTGTGTTCTTCTGTGCTATCCTGTTTCTATTCGCATCTACTATCAACAGGGCGGCCTATTTCTAGTTATAATTGTATCACCAGGATTTATGCTGCGTGGCATATAGGGATTGCTTCGTCATCTAATTTGGTGGCGTCAGCGGCTGTCGTTATCACACTTTGTATTCCGGACAGTATCTCAAAAATGGCTTGTCAGATTTGATTCAGATTTGGCATGTGGATGTAACTGCTCCTCAAGGTGTGCTGTATAATTTGGTGACCTTAAACTCCCACTAGTAAGATATTTATATTGAGTTTAAGTTTTTTCGTTTCCGGACAGTATCTCAGAAATGGCTTGCTGGATTCAATTCAAATGTGGCATTTGGTTGCAACTAGTTTTGAAGGTGTGCCCTATTTTAAGGTAGTGGTTGGACCAGTTCTAAAAAGAAAAACCGGTTTTCAGGGCTTTGAAACCGAACAAATTCCGGGATTTCAAAAGTTTACAGATATGATAAAAAGTTTTATGCAAGCGTACATGAGGTACGTTGTCAATAGGAAATGGAAGAATAGAAAATATGCATTCGCGAGATATTTTGAGGTTTGTAAACTTCATTTACTATGAATATACAGCAAAAACATAAGTTATTTTCTCAAATGTATGTTCTTTATTGTTTTGACAAAATATTAACCAGTAGAAAGCATAATTTAATGACGTTTTCAATAACCGGTACTTAAATATTCTTTGCGGATATCGTAATTTCTACCTAAACGAAACTAAATGCGGTATACCGGTTTACCATTCCCACACATTTTAAGGTGACCTTAAACTCCCACATACAAAAAACTTATGTCCAGTTTACGGTTTTCTTTCTCCATTGAGTATACTGAAAATAACTGCAAATACTGAGAAATTTTATTCAATTTTTGCATATATATGTAACAGGCCATAGGTAAGTGCCATACAATAAGGTGACCTTAAACTCCCTGTAATAACAGAATTATATTCACTTTAAGTTTGGTAATTTTGGAACAGTATTTCAAATATTGTGCAATTCTAGGCATGTTTCAGTTGTGGATGTAACTAACCTTGAACAGAACTTTCAGGAAAAGATTACCTTAAACTCGCTACAGTATACAGCAGTGCAAACAAACTTTGAGGTTAAAGCTGCGGCAATATTTTGGGGTTTGGAAGATATTTTATATGCTAATTAGGACTTTTTACATTGATATTCATCATGTACATATATCTCCACCAAAAATGGTTTCTTATGTAAGGTTATAGTAAATGGCTGATATTTTATAAACTTATTAGTTTAAGGTTGCATTAGTTTGTGTCACTAGTGTCTATGATGGAAGACATACATGGAAATAACTTGAGAAATTTCATTCAAATTTTGCATGTATATGTAACTGGTCATAGGTAAGTGCCATACAATAACGTTACCATAAACACCCAGTAATAACAGAATTATATTCACTTTAAGTTTGGCAATATTTCAACAGTATTTCAAACACTGCAATTTTAAGCATCTTTTAAGTTGTGGATGTAACAAACCGTGAACAAAACCTACAGGAAAAGATTACCTTAAACTTCCTCAGAGTTGCAAACTAACTTTGCATTTAAAGTTGGGACAATTTTTTGGCATTTGAAAAATATTTTATGTTCTAATTAAGACTTTATTCTTTGATATTCGTCATGTACATCTGTCTACACCAAAAAAGTCTCTTTTGTAAGGTTATAGTAAATTGCTGATATTTGATAAATTTGTAAACTTATTACTTTTCTGTCACTAGCACCTGTGTTGGAGGAAAAATATGGTCAGTGTCGTTGTCACACGTCCTTTCCAGAGAGTTTACATTTTTTTATTTTTCCATAGAGTACACTGAAAATAACTTAAGAAATTTCATTCAGATTTTGTGTGAATCTGTAACTGTCCATACATAAGTGTCATACAATAAGGTGACCTTAAGCTCCCAGTAATAACAGAATTATATTCCATTTGGGGAAATTTTGAACAGTGTTTCAAATACTGTGCAATTCTTGGCATGTTTCAGTTGTGGATTTAACAAATCTTTCACAGAACCTTCAGGAAAAGATTACCTTAAACTCCTTACCTTAAACTAACATTGACTTTAAGGTTGGGACAATTGTTTTGGTGTTTGGAAGATATTCGTTGTGCCGAGATTTTTTCATCGATATTCATCATGTACATATATTTAGACAAAAAGAAAAAGGTCTCTTGTAAGGTTACAATAAATTGCTGATATTTTAGAAACTTATGAGTTTAAGGTTGTTAAAGTTTGGTGTCACTCAGCTGTGATTGATCACCTATAGGACCAGCAATGTCCTAAGACTATATTGAGGTGACCTTTAGCTCTCAGTAATGGCATAATTATACTTACTTTTCTTTTAAAATTTTGGATAATATCTTAAATTATTTGCAATAGATTTTAAGCACATTTAAATTTTGGATATAAGTAACCTTGAACAGAGTCCACATGGTTAACATGACCTTAAACTCTTAACATTTGTATTGACGTACATTCGGTTTAAGGTTAGGACACATTTTTATGATGTTTTGGCAATATTAAAGTGGTAGTTGAGACTTTTCATTTAAATTAAACAGGTACACCAAAACAGAATCTTTATCGTAATGTTACCATAAAAATCTGTTCATGAAAGAAATGAGTTTAAGGTTACAACTTATTTTAATTGTCATATCCATCCTGCTGGACATGGATATTATTTTGCCTTTCCTTTTGAATCACCCTTCATTGTTGCTCATTTACAGGTAGTTGTTTACGTGTCTAGCTAAAATTAGTGTGAAGGTTTCATGGGATGAGAATTTATTTGTAATTAGTTTCTTGGCAATATCTGACAACAAGTATTGTCGCGGCAACACTTTTGCATGTTTCTTGGACTTAAAAATCTTCTTTTTTTTTCTTTTTTTTTGGGGGGGGGGGATTATTTGCATTCCATACCTCTGCGCAGATTGGAACTGATTAGTTTTTCAGCAACACCTGGCAACAAGGACATGGTAACATTTTTTCATGTTTCTTGGGGTTAAAAGTCTTTCTCGGAGTTCTTTACACTCCAAACCCCTGCATGGATTGTAGCTGATTAGCTTTTCAACGATACCTGGCAACAACTTTTTTCTGTTTCTTGGACTCATGAATATTTTTATGGGTTCTTTGCTTTCCATACCCCTGCACAGACTGGAGCTGATTAGTTTTTTGGCAAAACCTGGCAACAAGTGTTGCAACACTTTTTTTTGGTTTCTTGGACTTACAAATATTTTTATGGGTTCTTTGCTTTCCATACCCCTGCACAAATGTTGCCATGGTAACACTTTATGTTTCTTGGGCTTAAAAAGTTTTTGGGGGGTTCTTAACATTCCAAACTGTGTTGCCATGGAAACACTTTTTTCTATTTCTTGGACTTTTATTTTTGTGGGTTCTTTGCATTCCAAACCCCTGCATGAATAGGAACTGGTTAGCTTTTCAGCAATATTTTTCTGTTTCTAGGTTGTGGATATAAAAAGTCCTGAAGAAGACCTGTACAGTAAAGTGACCTAACACTCCACAATATTAGACAGTGATCTTGCTTGTTTTTTTTTTTTTTTTTTTTTTTATTAAACAAAACAAAAACAAAGCATACAAGTACAATCATAATAATGTTTAAATGATTAAGAAATCATTAGGATTTAGGATACTATTTAGGTACTGAATTAAGCAATCAGACATTACCTTATTTATACAGATATTGAGTTATTTTTACATTTTGAGAATTAATTTATTCCTGGATCATTCAATAAAAACTCGCTGAACACTGACCACGACACTTGAAATTTATCATATGTATTGTTTATTTTTGCAAAGTATTCTTGTTCAGTGTAATATTTCTGATATAGTTTTGAAAATCAAGCACATTTAATGGTTTTGAATTTCGTGAACATTTCCAAATAAATTTTTTTCCTGCTAAAAGAGTTAAATTTTTGGGGAACATATCTAACTCATTTTCTAAAACACCAAACAAAAGAATGATTGGTGTTAAATTAATATAAATACCAAGTGATTGAAGCCATTGTCTAACATTTCTCCAGAAGTCAATAACAACAGGACAAGCAGCAAATAAGTGATAAATTGTTTCAGCAGATGACTGACAGAAAGCACAGAAAGCACAACTGTTTATGTTAATCTTTTGTAAGTAAGCTCTAGTCCCTAGAATTCTATGAATAATACGAAATTGAAGCCAAATTAGGTCATTTCGACATATAGTTTTGAAACAATTTTTAAAGATTTTATTCCAGGTGTCATCATTTATAGTAGTGTTTAAGACATTATTCCATTTATTTCGTAATGATAAATTTTTATATTGATCATTAAGAGTTTTGTAAAAGTATTTTGAACCTTTTACCCGACTCAGTAGTACTTTTAAGTATGATGGCAGTACAGGTCTGCTGCAAGTATACTGCTTTATACTGAATTTGAGCAAATAATCTTTTAAGCATCTTTGAACTCTTAAATGTTCAAGAAAGTTAGTTTGGAGACCAAATATCTGTCTTAATTCAAACATACTTAAAGAACTGCCATCAGGTTTAAGTATATCTAGTGGAGTATTTATTCCAACTCTACACCAATGTGGATAAAAAAGAAGTTCAGTAGAAATGTGAAAATTGTACCACAACGGCACAGTTAATGTTTCAGAATGACAAACAGGTAGTCGAGTCAAAAAGGTATACCATGCATTAAATACTTCTTTCCAAAAAATATTGGCCGTTCGTTCTGATAAATATTTTGACCACAAAGGACCAAAATTATATAATCTCTCCACATTTGTTGTAGATGCCAAGAGTTTTACCCATGGAGATTCGGAAGTAAACAAGCGTTTTATCCAAACTAGTTTTTGAGACATAATGTAATTTTCTATGTTTATCATCTGGAGACCTCCCTCAATGTAGTTGTTAGTTATTTGCCTCTTACTTATTTTATGTGGTTTGTCATCCCAGATAAAGGAGTACATTAGTTGGTTTAACTGAGAAATGAATTGTTTGCTTGGAGATGGAATTGAAGAAAGTAAATGATTTAGACTACTAATTACAAAAGTCTTGACAATGCTTATTTTCCCAATTGGAGTCAAGTTCCTCCTTCTCCATTTACTTAAAATTTTTGCGATATCATTCAACAGAGTTGTGTAGTTAATCGAAGGGATATCATCAATATCCACTGAAAAATTTAGTCCAAGCAACTTAAATTTGGTTGTGCCCCAATCTAGTTGCTGTTTAATTTCAAACTTATCTCTTGAATGTTTTTTCCTACCAAGCCATATTATTTTGGTCTTTTCAGTATTTACTTTTAGCCCGGATAATGATCCAAATATTTCTAACGTGTTTAATGCTGCAACTAGAGAATCCTTGCTCCCATCTAAGAACAAAGTAGTATCATCGGCAAACTGTGTCATTTTGAAGTTTATATTATTAAGAGAAATACCTTTAATATATATGTTATTGTCTACCATACAAAATAAAACTTGGGCACAAAGCAAAAACAAGTAAGATGATATGGGATCACCTTGTCTGCAACCCCGTTCTATATTAAAGGTGTGTGATAAAAAGCCTGATTGAAGTACTGAAGCTTTAATATCATTATTGAAAATGGTTATCCACTTACAGAAGCTCTTGTCAAATTTCAGTAATTTCAGCAGTTTATACAGGAAGACCCATGAGACAGAATCAAAAGCTTTCCGAAAGTCGATTAGCATTAATTGTCCTGGTAGGTTGTTGTGATCAAGATACTGCATAATGTCATACACGAGACGTGTACTGTCCCCAATAAAACGTCCTTCTAGAAATCCAGTTTGGGCTTTGGAAACTAATTTGGGTAGAACAGATTTCAGTCTGTTTGCTATTGCAGCTGAGGCCATTTTATATACAACTGATAATAAAGAAACTGGACGCCAATTCTTAAGAAATTCCCTTGGTTTGTCACCTTTTGGTAGGCAACTTATTATGCAAGTTCTCATTGAGATTGACATCTTACCAGATGTATATGCAAAATTGAGAGCCCTCAACACAAAATATTTCAGTTTACCCCAAAATACCTTGAAAAACTCAGCAGGGAAGCCATCAACTCCTGGACATTTATTATTTTTCATTTTAAGTAAGACCTGGCTAAGTTCTTCAAGTTTTAATTCCCCTTCTAATGAGGCTGATTCCAAATGGTTTAACTTTCTAAAATTAGCCTTCACAATTATAGATTCCAAGCCGTCAGAATCTAGAGATACATTGTTTTGTGCTGAAAATAGTTTACTGTAAAAATGTTGTACTTCTTTCAAAATATCTTTTTGGTCTGTTATTTTTTTGCCAGAATCAAGTTGAACACACCTAATGGTTTTTTCAGTGTAGTTATACTTCTCAAGAGAGCAAAAATATTTAGACGGCCTTTCTCCCTCATTTAACCATTGTGCCCTTGACCTAATGACAGTTCCCTGAATAGCAATATCCCTAATTTTTTCTAGTTCTTTCTTTTTATCTTCAAGTGTGTCTGAATCCTGTGGACATTGATTGGCCTCTAGGAAGGCTATTTCATTTACTAGCTTATTTTCTAACTCGCAGGTTTGCCTTTTCTGGAAGGAGGCAAATTTAATACTTTCACCTCGAATTCGAAGCAATAGCATTTCTAAAAATTCTCCATCAGTTATGGTAAAGTTAACCAAATTATCAGGTATATTTAATAAGTAATCCAAAGCGTAGACTGGAATAGCATATTTTTGTTTTTCCTCTTGTATTATAGAATTCACTAGTTCAAGGTAGCTTTTTTCTTTTAGGAGACTGCAATTAAATTTCCACAGTCCCTTTCCCCTTTCAAATTTGCTCAGCATTATTTTAAGCTGAATACTTGAATGATCACTTCTGTAGCTAGGATTAATGTTACAGGCAGTTATGATATCTTGCATTGCATTTGAAACCAAGAAATAATCGAGTCTTGCTTGTTGAAGTGGATTTTTTCGCCGCCATGTATATCGTTTTAAGGAAGGATGAAGAAAACGAAAAATGTCATTAAGATTGTAAATATTTATAATGTCCAATAATGCTTTTCTAGATCGTGGATTATTAATATGTTTATATTTGTCACAGTCTAACAGAGGGTCAAGAATTAAATTAAAATCACCGACAACCATTGCAAATGTCTGAGTGTTGGATTCTAAAATTCCTTTCACGTTCTCAAAAAACTGTGGACAGTCCTTATTAGGAGCATATATGTTAAGTAATTTAAGTGTTATATCACCTAATTTCAAATCAAGAGATATCATATTACCTTTGTTATCTTTATAAACTGCTGCAATTGAATAATCAACTTTTGTGGCCAGTAATATAGCAACACCCCTTGAATTTGAAGATTCACCATTTAAAATACATTCTCCATTCCACATTGATCTAATTATAGGTTCATCTTTTGGAGTCCAGTGTGTATCTTGCAGACAAATGATACTAGCTTTGGTTTTACTAAAGTAATCTATCACATCTAATCGTTTTTGTTTATTTTGAAGCCCTTGACAGTTTGCCGATAATACTATCAATTCATCAGCCTGTGACATTTAAAGGCAGATTGGACCCTCCAGATAGCAGCAGCAGCAGCGAATGAATAAGTAAATTCAAAATAGATAGCAATAGAAAATAAGTTGAGCAATTCATACGACAATAAAGTTCATGTGTCGTGGTCTGTACAAACAATATACTGTTAATCTGACAAAGTACCTTCTCAATTTTATCATAGCATCTAACATTGTACAAGTATGCTAATAAAAACATATTGACAAAAAGTAACACCACAGAAAAAAATGGAATTATGACAAAAAGAGAGAGAAAAGGGTGTTTAAAGCAACATATCTATAAAGCATATAAAGCATAATGATATTATTTCGGTAAATGAATTACTTTCTCAAACATTTATACTACACAAGGAAAAGTAACTTTTATTGCGTTAATACATCCTATCCAATGGACAATTGCTAATTCGGTCGGCGCAGACCGGCCCGCCAAACGACAGAAAAAGTCGCCTTATATGAGTGCATAATGCCCCCACAAGCGTTCCGGTCCCTGTGTGTGCTCGCAAGGTGGCGTGTCGTACTTCCTTCCTGTCTAGACAGCGTGACGTCATAGCATCTTTTTTCGTTTGGCGCACGTGTGTGTGGACGTGTTTTTTCACAGCTCTCGCAAGTTATTATATTGGTGTGTGTTAATTTAATCAAGGAACCTTATTTTATTTGAAAAGAATTTTGCTTCATTGTGGATATAATGGCATCTCCTGGTCAGCATAGGGGAGTTTGTCGACACGCCATGGCTGGCTTTGACCAGCACGCGCATTGTGCTCGTTGCAGGGACAAAAAGAAAGGGTCTGACCCTTGTGTTAAAGGAAATATCTGTCCTTCATGCAATATTCTTACTGAAGAACAAAAACTACGCTTAGCCACCCCAGTTTATCAAAATAAAAAGGAAAAGAAGGAAACCAAAGCGGCTATAGAAGAGTGTACGTTAGTCGACCCTGCCCTAGTTTCTGTGCTGGGTGTATCTACAGATACCGGGATTAAGAGCTCAGAAGAGGCGAGTAGCAACATGGAAGTTGTGAAAGCTAAGAAGCACATGCAGAGCTCAGAAGAGGCGAGTAGCGTTTCATCTAACGTGAAAGCCAAGAAGATTAAATCCCCTACAACCTCCAAAGAAAAACCGGAAAAGGGCAAGAAACGCCAGTCTTCTCCCAAGCCGTCTAAAGCGTCTACAGAGAGTAAACTGGAGGCAATGGATATTAAATGGTTAGACCGGTTTAACAGACTGGAAGCTATGTTGTTATCTAAAAGTCTTTCCCAACCGGAACCGACCTTTCAACCAGTGAAACTCTCACCGGTCAGGCCATCCCCTGCTGGCGTCTCTGAAACTGTTAACCCCCTTTTTGCTCCGACTTCCAAAGTGCCTTCATCTCATGAGCAAGGGGTAAAATCTCTATCTACTGACCACCCTTCTGATATGCCAGTTCTCAAGCCGGTGGCCGGCTCATCAGGATTATTAAGTTCTCAAGCCCATTCTGAACCGGAAATGGACGTCGACAGTGCATCAGAATCTGCTTCTATGCCAGATTTGTCGGTTAAAGGTGAAGAAGGTGAACTCTCAGATCTTGATCCGGATAATTCACTCTCTGATGTTGACCAGGCCCCGTCTGAGGAACAGACATATAGAGAAACAATGCGAGGTATCAGAGCTTATATGAACTGGAATCACATTCCAGATTTGGATACAACTCTAGCCAGTGCTGAAGACAACCCCTTTGCCGCCCCTAAGATCCAACCGGCAGGGAAGATCAGTGTACAACTACCTACGGATGATTGGCTATGCCGTAAGATGGATAGACTAAATCTCACATTAACGCAAGGATACCCTTCTAAAGGGTCTGAACCCGGTGGACTGCAAAGGGACCAATTCATTAAACCTACCAAGTCGCAAGGAAGATGGTATGGTTTACATCCCAGTCAAGACAAACCGGCTGGTTCTGTCTCCTTCTGGCACAGTGACAATGCAAAAATTAACAGTACTTTCAGCAGAATTGCCAGATACTCTGCTCTCTCATCACCAGCTCCTGCTTCGCGCTTTATTGCTCAGGACACTCTTCGCAAGTGGGAGAAAAGTGCACGTGAGGCCTCCTACATGTGTAATCAAGCGGCGGGTTTAAGCAGATGCTTAAATAAGGTTCAACAGGAAATGTCCGGCCACTTAAAGGTCCTTCAAGGTGAACATAGTAAAGGCAAGTCTGCCAGTAGAGCCAGTAGTGCCACGGACGAGCTACAGCATCTCATGCATTTTAACTCTTCCATTTTTCAATGTATGGCGAAGACGATGGAACATCTATCAGATTTCGCATTTGTGAGCATGTACAACTTCACCTTGGCCAGACGAGATTCTTACCTCTGCACTGGTCAAACCGGGCATCAAACAGGATACACTGGCTTCTCTCCGACAGGCCCCTATGCAATTGGATACTTTATTCCCTGATCTTGTGTTGAAAAAAGCAGAGGAGGATATCTCCAAATTCGAGGATAGAGGCCGGTCTCACCCTGGTTCCACTGGCCGGAAGGACTCACGTTTCCACCCTTATAAGAAACCTGAACAATCCTATCAAGAAAACAAACAGACTAGGCCTGCCTGGAAGAATATTGGCAGATTTCAAAAGAAAAAGGCTAAATTCCAGGGGCAGAAGTACTCCTCGCGACAGGCCCGGGGATACAATTCATTTAAATGACAATCAAAGTACAGACCTTCAGTTGAAGGTCCAGGGCAAAAGGCAGGAACTTTGCAGTGGAGTACCGGATCAGCAGACCGGACCGGACTCAAAACAGACTTTAATTCATGTGGCAAGAAATTTAAACTCTGTAAATTCATTTGTTGTTTCTCCTGCACCTTTTGCAACCGGGCAGCCGCAAAAGAAAGGCATAAGTCTAGTGTCTGTAAACTTAAACAAAGTTCAGCCATTAAAATATGTGAACAATGCTTTGTTTGTAGATCACTTGTGTTCTGTAAAACCTGTAGCAAATGTCCCAAATGTTGCTCCCAATCTTCCTGTAGGGACCAGACTTCAAAACTATTGGACAAAATGGTTGGATCTGGGTGCAAACCCAATAGTAGTTCAAATCCTAAGGGAGGGCTACCACCTTCCCTTTCGGATCCGACCCAGGTTAACAAGAAATCCCACGGTCATAAGCTGTTATGTAAATCCCCACAGGAACAGCTACCTGGTAGAGGCATTGCATCAGCTTATAGCCAAAAATGCAATAGAAATCGTACAAAACCCCAAATCTCTAGGCTTCTTCAACCGACTATTTCTAGTTCCAAAGCCAGACGAAAAGTGGAGACCTATACTGGATCTGAGCAAACTCAATCTTTTCCTCAAGGTGGAGAAATTCAAAATGGAAACCCCGGAAACCATCCGGACTTCCCTTCAACAAGGGGAATGGGTCACCTCAATAGATTTCAAGGACGCCTACTTTCACATACCCATCCACCGGAGGTCTCGAAAATATCTCAGATTTCATGTCCAGGGCCAGACCTACCAGTTCAAAGCACTTCCCTTTGGCCTCTCAACAGCTCCTATGGAGTTCACGGTAATAGCCAAGGAAGTGAAGCTGATGGCTATAAGCAAGGGTATAAGAATCCACCAGTACCTAGACGACTGGTTGGTGAGAGCCAGCTCCCACCCCCTTTGCCTTCAACATACCCAAAAGCTGGTCCAGATTTGTCAGGAACTGGGCTGGTTGGTGAATGTAGAAAAATCAGAACTCGAACCCAAGCAGGTCTTCGAATTTGTAGGCTATCAATTCGACCTCCAGTCCGGACGGGTCCGACCTACTCCGGACCGGTGGAGAGCCCTTCAAGGGAAGATACAGACTCTCCTGTCACTTCCGGCCTGTCCGGTCCGGCAGTTCATGTCCTTGATAGGCCTGTTAACAGCCACAGAAAAGCAAGTCCATTTAGGTCGACTACATATGAGGCCCATACAGTGGCACCTCAAAAACAATTGGAGGGTACCAGAATCTCTGGAGAAAGTTATTCCGTTGCCCAGATCACTGCACCCCCACTTAAGGTGGTGGCTGGAGGAAGGCAATGTGCTACAAGGTCAACCATTACACCCCTTAAAGCATGCTCTGCAAATTTTTACAGACGCATCAAAAGAAGGTTGGGGCGCTCATTTAAACGAACGCACTGCAAGAGGCCACTGGTCACTGCCGGAAAGCAGGTTACACATAAATTATCTAGAACTAAAAGCAGTGTTCCTAGCCTTAAGAGAATTCCAGGACCTCTGTGTAAACAATATAGTACTAGTGGCCACCGACAATACAACAGTGGTGGCCTACATAAACAAAGAGGGAGGCATGAGGTCAGGCCCACTCTGTGCCTTACTATGGAGAATCCTGACCTGGTGTACCAGGAAACACGTTACACTGAAAGCCCGACACATTCCGGGTCGGCTGAACGTGGTGGCAGACAAGCTGTCCAGATTAGGACAGACCATTCAAACAGAGTGGTCCCTCCTTCCGCAGGTATTCGAAGCAATATGTTACAGGTGGCACCGACCTCAAATAGACCTCTTTGCCACCAGATTCAACAACAAACTACCTCTCTTTGTGTCACCCTTTCCGGATCCCATGGCCTCAGCAGTGGATGCACTCAGCCTACCATGGGAGGATCTGGACCCTTATGCCTTTCCCCCAACAGCCATATTGGGCAAGGTAGTGGAGAAGTTGCAGGACTCCCAGTGCAGCAGAATCATTCTGATCGCCCCAGGGTGGCCAAACATGCCCTGGTTTTGGGACCTGGTAGCCATGTCCAGTCAAATCCCACTGAGTTTGCCCAAGCTGCCCAACCTGTTGACTCAGCCCTTCAGCCAGACCCCTCACAGGAATCTGACAAATCTAAATCTCCATGCTTGGCTCCTAGAGCCTCAGCAATCAAGGAGCACGGTTTCTCTGAGGAGGTGGCAACAAGAATTGAAGCTCCTCAAAGAAAATCAACCAGATCAGTCTATGAAGCAAAATGGGCCATTTTTACAAAGTGGTGCCTCTCTAATAAGGTGGACTTCAGAGCACCCCCTGTGAAGGCAGTAGCTGATTTTCTTATGTACCTTTTTCAAGACAAAAAGTTACAGCCCAGTACCATTGATGGTTATAGGTCTGCCATTGCTGATAAATTGGGTAATTTCCCCATCAATATCAGCAAAGATGACAATCTCACTCGTCTTCTGGATAGCTTCCACAGGGACAGACCCAGGGGCAGGAGGGGAATCCCTTCCTGGAACCTCTCCCTGGTTCTACATCAATTGTCAAAACCACCCTTTGAGCCAATTGGGGAAGCCTCTTTGAAGCATTTAACCTTCAAAACAGTCTTTTTGCTAGCCTTAGGGTCAGGCAAACGTAGAAGTGAGATTCATGCTTGGCAAAACAAGAACATCAGACACCAATCTGATTGGTCAAGGGTGTCCCTGTACCCCTCACCCAGCTTTCTCTCAAAGAATCAGCTGGCCAAGGAGGGCCCAGAAAGTGTGGCCCCAGTGGTTATACCAGCCCTGGCCCCTACTCTGGATAAGTCCCTCAAGTCTGACAGGTCCCTCTGTCCAGTCAGAGCTTTGCGCTACTATTTGGACAGGACCTCAGCTCTCAGGCAGAATAAGGAGTTGGTTTTCGTCTCCTTTAAGAAAGGGTTTGACAAAGACATCTCCCCTGCCACTATCTCCTCATGGATCAAGCAGACTGTGATCCTATGTTATGAGCTCTCGGACCATGATTCCCACACTCTACATCAGGTCAAGGCCCATGATGTCAGAGCCTTTGCTGCTTCTAAGGCCTTCCAATCGGGAGTCTCCTTAGAACAAATCCTGTCAGCTTGTCATTGGAAGTCACATAACACCTTTACACAATTTTATTTAAAGGATGTGGCTTGGGCTGACTCAGAGCTTTACCATCTGGGCCCTGTAGTGGCTGCACAGCAGATCCACCAGCAGTCCAACACATAGAGGAGATCTGTACATATGTAGATATCTGTACGTCTGTATATATTGCACATATAATTAAGAAGTAAAAAAAAAAAAAAAAAAAAAAAAGTCTTCTCATTTGCTTCCTTGTGGGAGGTTTTTAGGTTTTATGGGACTGAACTCAGCCCTCTCCTCCCCTAGATCAGAGCAGGTCTCTAGGCGACAAAAGGGGGGGGGGGAGGGGCGGTCGGTTCTGACGGTTCAAACCCGAATAACGGTTAACCGAATGATGATATCCGACCAGAGCCTTTAAGGTTCTTGACTCCAAGAACTACTTAGACTTGGAAAGGGATGCTTTTTACTTCTGTTTATGAGTTCACTGCTAGTCCCTAGTAGCTTACCCGCCAACCAAGCGGTAGTTATTCAGCAATTGTCCATTGGATAGGATGTATTAACGCAATAAAATTGCAAATTTAATAAGTAAATTAAAGTTTTATAAGTTAATACCCTATCCAATGGACACGCAAGACCCTCCCATCCGACCCCGCTATCAGCTTACTAGGGGTCTAATAGGTTTAGACAACGAAAAAGATGCTATGACGTCACGCTGTCTAGACAGGAAGGAAGTACGACACGCCACCTTGCGAGCACACACAGGGACCGGAACGCTTGTGGGGGCATTATGCACTCATATAAGGCGACTTTTTCTGTCGTTTGGCGGGCCGGTCTGCGCCGACCGAATTAGCAATTGTCCATTGGATAGGGTATTAACTTATAAAAATTTAATTTACTTATTAAATTTGCAAATTTGTAGTATTTAACTTGTTAGTTAAAATATATTTGAAAAATTACCATATATGATTTCAATGAATACAGTGTAGTTTTTATAAAAAACATAATATTCATACAGTTGTGAAGTAGTAGTATTAAACATATTAGTCTATTTAACACCACATGGGATTTATATAACTACAGTGTACTTTTTATAATGCATTTATTTCAAGATTTAGTTATGAATCATCAGAGTTTAACACAACATAACAGATTCTCCTTTCCACAGATATTGGCAGATTAGTCTTTGGTCTAAGTAAGAATTGTTTAAAAATCTTTTTTGAGTATAAATTGAATTATCCCCATTATAAAGGAAAGTTTTAATTAATTACACAACTGATTGACCCAGTCACTTGCGTATCACTAGTTTTACATATTTTTGTAAAATAACAATATTAATTATACCAATATTAATCCCATTATGAAAAGGGGTGTTTCAAACAATTTATTTATAATACCTAATGTTACACATAAGTTAGTTTCCACAACGTTTATAAAGATAGCATCATTTATAGTATTCAACATTCTAGTCAATATATTTAAAAAGTTACCATGTGTGATCTGAAGAGGTGCAGTGTAGTTTTCATAATGTACACTTTTATGTACTATGGCTCTGAATTACCAGTGTTGACTTGTATTTAAAACCAGAATTATAATGAATGAATTAAATACATCAAGGTATATATAAAAGAAACTAGCATTTGTAGTATTAAATACATTAGCCAACTTTTTACCACCTGTGATTTACGTGACTACAGTGTTTTTTTTCTAACGTATGCATTTTGAGGTTTAGTTCATAATGTATGCCTATGAAGATTTAGTTATAAATCACCAGAGTTAAACATAACATGCGGATTCCCGCACTCATAGGTAGGGGTTGCGTAATCATTGGCATAATGAGAGTATTAATTTTCAAAGCAACATAAGTCTTTTTTACCAATAATTTTACAAATATTTATAAAATTAGTATTATTACGTACTTTTGTAAAATAGCATTTTTAAATATCACTTTTCATGAACATGAAAATAGAGGTGCTAAACATTAAGTTATAGTTTCTATGAACTTCAATTACAACTGAGCTAGCAAACTGAAAAAAAAAAAGAAATCAATAAAAAATACTGAGACTTAGTAACACATAATCAGGCATTTACATAATGTGTTTTATTTTATCACCTTGATATTTATTTCCAAAACAACACAGAGTGTGACAACAAACTTAACAATCATTAGTGAAAAGGTAAATTTGAATCGGTTACATAACTGATTAACGCATCCACTTTATGTACCATTAATTTTTACCCATTTTTATGAACCAGCCTTAGGTATTTTTTTTTGTTAAAAGTAGCATTATTAAGTATCAGTAATCATGGATACCAAAATGCAAGTGCTAATTGATCAGTAGTATTTACTATGAATTACAACAGGTAAGACCAAAACATAACACTAAAAAAATGTTTTTAGGCACTTACATAGTGTATACTATTTTAGTACTTAATTTATTATCTCCCAAACAAGAGAAAGCCCTTTTACTTATTCCTAAATGAATTCATTATCACTAGAAAAACAAACCACCTTTAAAATTAGCATTACTATGTGTATATTGAGTTAATACAATTGTTGCTGTAAAACATTATTATATTGTAAAATAAAAAGGTCAAGGGCACATAGTAATATACAAGCTGGACTATCCTCTGTAAAAAGGTAAGTTTAAATTTGTTACACAACTGATAAACACATTATCTGTGTGTACCACAAATTTTATATATATTTCTACAAATAGTATTATTAAGTACTTCAATAAAATACCATTTCTAATTACCAGTTTTCATGAACATTAAAAATTGAGGTGCTAAACATCAAGTTATAGTTTCTATGAACTTCAAGTACAACTGAGAGCTAGCAAAATGAAGGAAATGAGTAAAAAAAAAAAAAAAACTAGTAACATGTAATCAGGCAGTTACATAGTGTTTATTATTTTATCACCTTAGTATTTATTTCCGAGACAACACAGAGTGTGACAACAATCTTAACAATCATTAGTAAAAAGATAAATTTGAATTGGTTACATACCTAATTAACACATCCACTTTATGTACCATTAATTTTTACCCACTTTATAAACTGACCTTGTTAAGTATTTTTTTTAAAAAAAATAGCATTATTAAGTATCAGTATTAATAGATACAAAAATACAAGTGCTAATTGATCAGTAGTCTTTACTATGAACTACCATAGGTAAAACTGAAAGATCGCACTAAAGAGATGTTATCAGGCACATACATAGTGTATATTATTCTAGTACCTAATTTATTATTTCTCAAGCAAAAGAAAGCCCTTTTACTTATTCCCAAACTAAATCATTATCACTAGAAAAACAAAGCACTTTTAAAATTAGTATTACTATGTGTACATTGAGTTAATACAACTGTTGCTACAAAACATTATTGTAAAATAAAAAGTCTTCAAAAGAATTATAACATTTCTTTCAGGTAACATATCATAAAGTTAGTTTAATAATATGGTGGTCAGTTCTCCAGTTTTAAAGCTATATTCATAGACTGTCTCTTAGTTCAACCAGCATTCTGCCAAGTTTATTTGCGCCCTTCCATTTAGTAGGGTTCCAGAGATCGGTGCTTGCCAATGACACTCCAGCACCCCAAAAAGGGTCAAATGGATTGGCTTCAACAAGCATTGAATTGCCTGTTCCCTTTAAAACTTTTGCTAAGTCTGGATTTTGTTCAAATTTGGCACTTATTCCAACTTGCATGTATTGTTCCCGGACTTCTTTCCACTCACCAGCTTTAAATCCTTTAATGTTTTTTCCTATTGATTTTGCATTCACTGGATCATCAGTACTCCTGATTGCTACAGCTGAATCTTCATCCCCAAAGTGGTTAGCCTTCTGATACATATAGTATTGTTCCACAGAGGTAAAATCTCCTTCACCAGTGGTAAATTTGCAAGAATAGTGATTTGAAAGTGCTGAAAAGCATGAGTAAAACGCTGTTATATTCTCTTTTGTAACAGTTGTAAGGGTACTAGGCCTAAGTTCCAGTGGTAGCTTATCCAAGTCATTGTGATTATAAGCCTTACCATTGAGAACAAGTTTGTCCACAGATAGGAAAGCTTTGTATTTCTCTGGCAAATTGTATGCAGCTGCAAGGACAGTTGAGAAAATCCTTCTGCGGCGAACAATTTCAGGTGGAAAATCTTCCAGAACCAAGACACCATCATCTCTAAATTTTTGTTTCTGTTTAAGAATTTTCATTTTGTCCCTATTGTTGAGAAGTCTTGCTATGATTGGAGCATCCTTTGATTTCTTGCCCAGCCTATGTGCTATTTCAAAATGGTGTTGTTCAATATCTATGTCATATTTTTTGCACAAACCAGCTACTATAACATCACACTCATCTTTCTGCCAAAGGCCTTTTTCTATCTTGTGATTTCTCATCAACACAAATTTTAGATTGTTTTTTCTTGACCTGGTCTCCAAGGATAGAAGCTGTTCTTCCATTAATTGGCACTGATTTTCTGTTTTTTGAAGCTTGTTCTTAAGTTTGATATTTTCATCCTCAAGAGCTTTACATCTTTTAACAACTGATTCAATGCTATCTAACTTCCCAGAGTTTTCCTTTATAGATTGTTTAATAGCATCAAGTTCTTGGGTAACTGGTGCTATGTGTTCTTGAAGCATAATACGAAGGCTGGAGCATGAAACTGGTGAATCTGGTGAAGCTGGGGTTACTTGACTAAAGTCTCTCCTTACACTTTTTGCACTTGGAATCTGAGAACTATCCTTTCTATTACCTCTGCCAGCAAAGCCTTTGCCACTATTGCTGAGCATGTTTGAGCTATTATAAATGACTTGATAATGAGTATAAAAAGTCAGTCAAAATATTAAACAAATATTTTTACTCACAGTCAATATTACTACTTAAATGTCAATATTCCTGTATCTCTTGATTAACTGCTTCAAATTGTGTGGAATGTCCAAAATATTCAAATAACTAACTAACAGTGACATAAACAGATGTTGAGTGTATTTATCCAAGCAATGAATGCTCATCAATGTCTGAGTGTACTGAATTAATTTTCCAACACCAACATTATATTCCCAAAGAACAGTTCCTCTCTGTTGACCCTTATATGGAAATCAAGACTTTTATTATGACCACATGAAAACAAATCCACTCTGTTGACCCATATATGGAAATCACCTTTCCATATTGAAAATGTACTCTGGCCTTTGAATCAATATAAATTCAAAACTTTATCAGTCTGTATTTCATGAAATCCAACAATTTTTTTTTACTCTTTCATTTCCATTAGATTCACTGCTTCATATATAAATCATATACCAATTCTCACATTTCAATACCTTCTAAAGCCACATCTTGCTTTTTTTACTCTTTCATTTCCATTAGATTCACTGCTTCATATATAAATCATATACCAATTCTCACATTTCAATACCTTCTAAAGCCACATCTTGCTTGTTTGCTGTCCCACAAAATGGTGGACATATATAAGTCCTTCTTTCGTCCATGAAGAGAGGAGGTGAACAAATATGCCTCCTTCTTTCCTCAATGAAGAGAGGAGGCAGACAAGACAGGACCCATCTTGCATAATGCATTTACTTGTATGGTCATATGACTAGTAGTTTAACAGTAGGTTACCAAAATGATATTTTATTGAATTTTCTGCTGACTGCTGACATCTATTGAACTCTTGATAAGTAATAACTTTGTGTGTTTGCCTCGCTGTCTGCCTGTCTACATTTGTCATAGCCTGTACATTGGACTCTAGGTTATATTTTTCAACAAGGTGGGGCTTCACCATGGCTCAGTCCTTCTGAAAGATGGTCTGGATCTGCAAAAATACTGCCAGTCAGCCAAATATTTTTGTCTATCCAGCATAATTTTTGTCCTTTCGAATTTCATCCGCTTCAGTCTTTAACCAAAGCTGTTGACACAGTACAATTCTACTGAATTCTTGTTTTTTAACCTCCCAAATATATCTTTCCAATTTGAAAGTCCTGATAATAGAAAGAGGATTTTGTTTTCTGTAAAATATTTTTCGACCAAACATGTAAATGTAACTATATCTCTAAATCTTTTACAGCTCCACAAGAAACTTATTTTTTGCTCAGTGATATTCTTCCAGAAGATAAAGAGCTACGAGATCAGCTGCAACAGGAGAAATTGGTAAATAGACTTTATGCAATAAGACGTCATATTATACATTAAGATTATGACATGGGGAGAAGAAAAGCGCCAAGTTTCCATTTGACAAAAACTGACCCAAATTGAGTTACCCACATTTCAGCGTGGATATGAGGAAGTCTGTGAGTACAAGGTAAAGTACTAGTGAGGGAAATGTGGCATGGATGTCAACAAATTTATCGAGAATTTTTATGTGTTTTATGTTTTATATTGGCTAAAATAAGGAAAACTACAGGAAAAACTAATATTAGGTAGAGATATCTGATTGAATACTAAGATTTTACCCAAGTAACTCATGGATTTTAACTATATTTTAATAGATCTGAGTTCCCGGTTTGCTACTTTGTACATTGTTTTCCAACAAACTCTGTAACTTATATAGCAGCCTTAATATGCAAACAAAGTAAACTTCGTGTAAGTGTAAATAGTGTGTTTTATTACGCTACAATAGCTTACCATGTGTGACTGAATGCTGTTCTCGGATGGCCACAGGGCATCATGGCCAACGTCTAAGAAAAATAGACATTTATAGTTGGCCGTAGCCTCTCGTTGTCGTCACGTGATAACTTCTGACCAATCGCCCTACTTTCTCGTTGCCACGTTGAACTGGTAGCTGTTTGTAAATATACAGACATTTTCATTTATTTCTCAGCTTTTACGTATTATTGGAGGTTCTTTTTTGACTATTTCTTTTATTATATAACATGGATCATTCTGTAAAATTTTTATTTTGACAGGATAAGTATATTTCTTGTTTTCACGTGTTTTGAGTTTTCCTTGGTTCAGGCCCTCTATTTTCTATGTCTTTTATTGCGTTTAAAATGTCCATCCATCAAACGAATAAAGACAAACCGAGAGCACAAAAATGCCGCCATTTTTGTTTTTCCTTTGATTTACACAACTGTTGCCCTACTTGTAGGGAGGCTGGCAAGGGTGATGACCCCTGTGTCACCTGTGATATCTGTGCATCTTTTACAGATGACCAAATGAAAAAAATTCAGCACAGGAAACGCTACTTAAAGAAACAAAAGGCGGACACTAATACAAAAGATGATGAACTTGATCTCTTGGGCGAAGGCAACGGGGATTCTTTCACTGGTTCAAATGCAGACCTTGAGAGTGCTGCTGACAATCTTTTTACGTCACCTCCCCGTCCTCAGCCCCTACTCGTCAGTTCTTTATCACTTAAAACACCAGCCAAATCTGTCCCACCCACCCCAGGTACTGTCTTGCAACAAAAAATTGAAACAAATCTAGAAAAATCCCTGGGAAATTCTTTAAATATTCATTTACAGTAACAAATGGGTTCCTTCCAGGCATCCGTGTTGGAAGCTTTTCAGTCGCTCCGAGAGGAGTTGACTGCTAAAAAGCAAATAGAGGTGGATCAGACCTCGTTTCCTGCTTCCAAACCTGGTACATCCAGTACTGCTGTCAATTTGGACCTACTCCCTCCGAGACATAGAACTAACATACAAACCGAGGATATGGATGTGGACTACGGTCCAGCACTCCCTCCTCGTCTCTTATCTGACCCTCATGATACATCAGATCAGTATGTTGCTACATCTGAGTTACCTCCGAAGAAGGTCTCGGATAAACCCAAAAAGCATAGCCACTCTTGCAGTAGGCATGAAATTGAATCCAGGTCTGCCTCGGATCAATCTAATGAGGAATCCGATGAACCTCAGATCCCATCTACTAAACCTAAAAAGCACTCTGATAAGAGTAAACACAAATCTAGGTCCAGATATGTGTCATCTTCCTTAGGGGAGGATCAGTCCCCTGTAACCAGACACAGGTCTTCTAAGCCCTCTGGTTTCTGATCAAGACCTCCCTCAACATGATCCAGACCCCCCTTATTATAGGGAAGTAGCTCTGTCTGACATTCCCTCACAGTACGCTGAAGAGGTCGACAGTTTTAGGTGCATTCTTTCCCTCCCTGACCCCAGGGAGTCTATGCCTAGGTCCTCAACTTCAGTCATGGGTCTGGATGATGAGAAAGGCCGTCAAGAGCTCAGACCTAGAGGTCCTTCCTCTATTCTTCCACTTAGCTCAGTTATCAAGGACGCCTTTGATAAATTTCAACATGACTTTAAGGCTGCTAATTTACAAGCCTCCTCCATCCACTTGTAAGTGGTACAGGGTGGGACAGCCCTGTTATAAGGACAAATATCAGGAGTTGAATACGAATTTCGCCAAAATCTGTTTTTATTGCGTAAAATAGCCTTACCTTATCCTCACAAGTGCTTGGTTTGGTTTTGTGGAGCAAAACGTATCGAATTTTCTTGTCGGCAGGTGACCCCTTGTCTGCGCATGTCCGCGCATGCGCCGTACTCATTGTCGACAGGCAATTGTCGAGAGATCTTCATTATATTTTTGGTCGATATGGGAGCAACACGTATTTTCTTTTATTATCGTCCATTTACAGACGAAGATCTATGAAGTTTTGAAGCGTGCAAGCGTGCACCTAGCTGTAGTTGTCCATTACTGGACTGGTACTACCACTAATTCTACCTCCCTTGTCCTGAAAAAGGTCAGAAAAAAGATGTTTTATACAAGAAATCTTGCTGTGAAGTCTTCAGCGGAAGACGTTACACGGCTGCACTCACCTTCTATTCGACTGGAACTACCTGCTTGTCGAGGAAAGGGTTGCAAGAAGAGTTTGCTGTGAAGTTTCCAGTGGGAAACAAAGAAGAAAGAATTTAGTTACCTTTACAACGGAGGTCGTAGATTCTTTACTGGGAGTGGAGCGCCACTCTGTTACAGTAATAGGTCTCCCTCCATAAGAACCACTACAGAAGTGCATCCACTTATCCTGGCAGTTATTATTTTGCTGTAAATTTGGATGAAGATCCAACACAATTACCTATGGTGGCAGTATGTGTTCTGCTTGTCCTTTCAGTCCTGTTGAAGAGTTGCATAAATCTACTAGACTAGGAAATTTTCACTTCCTAAGGCTATATGTCCCCAATAGACGTGATACTGCTGGGCTTTATTTGAGTTAATTCTTCTGTGAATTCTTGTCATCCTACACATACAGTTTAGTTGGTGTGAGAAGTCTTTATAGAGTGTCACAACTATTCTATAACCGCTATTTATTCTGGAACTGGCTAGACGAGATACTGTGTTGAACTCAGTACCTACAACCCTCACGTGTGTGTTTGAAGTGGCTTTACAGAACTAGTGTTATCTTCAGTATTACTGGTATGAGAGATTTTATTGCCATCCCAGAGTTCTGCGAATCGTGAATTGAGATTGTCGAATTATTCCCCAATCGAATTCACCAATGCCTGTACTACCCACAATGCAAAGCGATGACGTCAGACAGGAAAACATGGCTGCAGTAAATATCGCTCACTTCTGGCAATTGAATGCTACAAAAGAAAGCGATTTATCCACTCAAGAATTGCAAAACTCCAGGTTTCCATGGCAGTTTATTCTTCGTAAAGAAACTTGGCTAATGACGACTTATGATAGTTCCCAGTGGCCTGAAGTGATTCTACCTACGACTTGAACGGTTGGTGTCCACGAGTGGGGTTCCTTTACCGTGTCATTAAAGACCTGCTTGTCCCTTCATTTACACTGGAGACACAAATTATTAGAAATTCGGTTACAATAGATGCGTTCTTCTATGTACCGACTCACCAAGATTTTCAACATCTACTTCAGTTTAATGTACACTGGCAAACCTATCAGTTCAAAGCATTATAAAATTCGGGTTAGCGACACCTCTACAGTATCATGCGAGTAGTAAAGAGGCAAATCTCATTCTTTAGTCTCACAGAATAGGAGTTCACCATATACCTAGACCACTGGTTGTTTAGTGTACATAAAAGACACCAGTATTGGGTTCAAACCAAAGAACTTATCCAATTCTTCATCAACTGGGCGTCGTGATATCGATTTCCTAGGTTACCATTGCTTTTTGGTACTAGGAAATTTCTTTCACCATATACCTAGATCACTGGTTGTTTAGTGTACATAAAAGACACCAGTATTGGGTTCAAACCAAAGAACTCATCCAATTATTCATCAACTGGGCTTCGTGATATCGATTTCCTGGGTTACCACTGCATTTTGGTACCAGGAAATTTCTTTCTACCTCGAAGAAATTAAATACCTGAGAATCTATTTAAGTCATGGCGATCTCATCACAGTTAACCTCAAGGTTGCTTATATCCCAGGTAGGGATACTAGCATCTTTGGAAAAGACTATACCAATGGGTCAGTTATGTATGTGTGCCTTTCAGTGGTATCTAGAAAAAACTGGCAATATCTCCAGTCACTAGTTGTGAGAATTCCTGTTTCAAATCCTGATGAGAAAGCATATTCACTGGTGGAAAATGCCAAAAAATGGGAAATAGGATGCCTTTTCTATACACAGGTGCACAATTCCCTTATTTTCGTAGATGCATTAAACCAGGGTTGATGATCCCATCTATAAGCATCACAGTTAGTGGCTTTGGACAGTTAAAAATGTATATATTACTTTTCAATGTCATACAGCTGAAGGCAGTGTGTTCAGCCCTTAAAAGCCTTCAAGACAAATTCCACACAAAGAATTCTGATAGCATCAGACAACACCACTGTGTTCGGTTATCTGAACAAACAGGGGGGGGGGGGGGGGAGCGTATACCTCCTAGTTTGGCGCAGCTTGGCCTACTGCAATCCTTGAAATATACTCATAACAGACATATTCTTGGTTGCTTAAAGGTCATACTCAACATATCTCCAGAAGGGATAAAGGTTTGGCGCATCCTGGCCTACTACAATCCTTGAAATATACTCTTAAGAGACAGAAATATTCTGGGGTTACTTAAATGTCATACTCAATGATCCCTACAGAAGGGACAAAAGTAATATGTACAGAATGGTTCTTACTCCCTTTATGGTTCTAGACAACGGGCAAGTTTGGCACAAATCAACAATAGGTGTTTTATGCAGGTATGCTGCATCTTGGCCTACTGCAATCCTTGAAATATTCTCATATGAGCCAGATATATTCAGGGTTGCCTAGATGTCATGACAGCCTCTCCTCAAAGAACGAAATAATACAGACAGGAGAGTCTTCATCTTTAATATTCTATTTGATTTACATAGTTTGTCAAATACCAATGGTAGAGATGTTTGCCACCAATATGAGTCACAAACTTCCATTCTATGTTGCCAGTCCCGGATGCATATGCTCTGAACATAGATGAATTATTAAACATCTTGTTGGAGGTTCTGGACTGCTAGGCCTTTTGTCCTATACCACTTATTCCAAAAAGTCATTGAACAAGTGAACACCAGGTGCAAAATGATTGTAGTGGCCCTTTGGTGGCCCATGATGCATTGGCTTTGGGGTCTGGTGAGTCATTCAACCAAACCTCCATTACAGCTACTTCACTGGTCTCAAAAACAGTCATTCAGTCAGAAATACCATCTAAATCTGTTGCATTGGCACCTTCATGCTTGGCACCTTAACACCACTCAGAATCTCTTATATCATTCTCTGGGCAAGGGATAGAGACATTTAGGGCATCTCAAGGACCCTCATCTTGGAATGTATGAGTCATGATGGGCCATTTTGAGCTCTGGTACCCACAGAATAAGGTGGCCATCTCAGAGCCTACGGTCTCAAATATACCAGATTTTTTGATCCATTTTCTTGCAAAAATCTGAAACCTGTCACTATTATTGGCTTTGCAGCAGCCATAGCTGATCATTTACTTTTTTTGTGCAGGAGTTGAGCCAAAGCCTGCATCTTTATAGGCCTATTGCAAGTGTTATAGAGAGCCCACTGCTAACAGAGGTGCAGCATCAAGGGATTTGCCTTTGCTTCTGTTGGTTTTCACAAAAGGCTCCTTATTAACCTTTAAAAGGAGGTCAGTCTAAAAAAGTTTGACTTGCAAGACTGGTGCAATGCCATTGGAAGTGTATTCTGGGACTTTGGCTCCTTCAGACACAAACCTCATAGGAAGGAGTTTACAGTTCTCCCTCCTACCTACCTTTTCAGCAAGGACCAATTAGCCTCAGTTGGTCTAGATTGCCTCCAGTGGTCACTTCAGCTCTAGATCATTCCTGAACTCAAATTGCCTGGACACATGATTCGTTGTCCTCTTACAGCACTTAGATCCTTCTTGGACAGGACTACTGCTTGGAGAAAAGGGAAAGTCTCTTTCTCCTGCCTTTTAGCAAGAATCAGTTGGCTTCTGATGGCCCAGATGGCTCAAACCAGTGGTCATTCCAGCTCACAAACCTTTCTTGAGCTGATGTTGGACTGATGTTGTGACACTCTGCTCTCTTACAGTACTTAGTTACTATCAGGACAGTACAAGTACTTCAAGGAGGGGAAGAATCTTGCTCATATCTTTTAAAGAAGGCTTGATGGAGATATCTTGAGTTCTGCTATCTCTTCCTGGATCAATCTGGCTGCTTGATTAGATTGCCAGTCCTTTAACTTTGATTCTCAGAATCTATACTTTGAGACACATATTAGATCCATGGCTGCCCTTTTTACTTTCCAAGAGTGGGGTCTTACCTGAGCAGAGATCAAACTCTTGTTATTGGAAGAACCACAATTCTTTACTACATTCTACTCGAAGATGTAGCTTGGCAATCCCATGACCAGTCCATGAACAAATTGGGCCTTGTGGATTCACCTCAGCATGTAGTCAATTTTTGTGTATTTATACATGTTATTGATATGACTCACATATTTATGTTCTCTCCAGTTATACAAGTCTTGTGTCACTGACATATGTCTTTCTTGGCTTACATATGGCCCCATATCTGCAGTTTATGCAGTTCAGTTTGCCTGCTTGGAGATATTCTCATTGTCACATGATGACATCTTGTTTCGGGAGTCATGCAGACATCTCCGGCCAATACTGGGTGATGGTTAATACTGCTATATGATTTGTTGTAAAATTATCTACAACAGCAACAGCAACAACAATGACTACCACATCATGGATCTCTTGTTGGGGTTAGCAAATTACTTATCTGTGTTGAAGAAGTAATATATAACCTAAGATGTGGATTATGGAAGCTTATCTTATCCTCTTATCAGTGCTTTATTTGGTGACCCCTTGTCTGACAATCATCTAACAGTGTGGCCAAAACAAATACCCTCCACCTGTTATGGTTGTATTCAAGCACTTGTGAGGATAAGGTAAGGCTATTTTACGCAATAAAATGTAACAAATTTTATTGTAATTTAACTTTTTACAAGTTAAATACTTACCTTATCCTCACAAGGATAAACCCACCCTACCTCCCCGCATAATTTGTTTTGCTGGGGACCAAAAATACAATGAAGATCTCTCGACAATTGCCTGTCGACAATGAGTACGGCGCATGCGCGGACATGCGCAGACAAGGGGTCACCTGCCGACAAGAAAATTCTTTTAAAAAATACTTGTCGGTCAATACGTTTTGCTCCACAAAACCAAACCAAGCACTTGTGAGGATAAGGTAAGTATTTAACTTGTAAAAAGTTAAATTACAATAAAATTTGTTACAATTACTCCTAAACCCTCTGGGGCCCCTATGGGCAAGGTCTCCCTACCAATTCTTAAAGAATTGGAGCATCAGGCTAGGCAAAATATCTCAACCCTCAATTTCACCGCTGCCTTTGCTAAAACTTCTTCTTCTTGCAATGCTTCCCTTGAGAAGTGTCAACATAGCATTAAGTCAACTGTCAAGAAGATTAAGACTCAGATCCAAAAAGGTGCCAATCCTGAGAAAGCAGCAAAGCGTTCTTATTCAACACAGGGCCCTTACATGTCTCAGCAAATCCCTAGCCCATATACTCCAGAGGGAATTATATTCTATGGCTAATACCGGCTTGCTTAGACGCGAAGCCGAAATGACCCTCTTACAACCACAATTGGGGGAAACGAGACGCCAAGAACTCAGGAACTCATCTTTTTGGGACCCTTCCTTGTTCCAGTCTCAACTTGTGAAGGAAGGTGAAGACTTCCTCCTCAAAAAGGCACCTCTAAAGACTCAGGGTTTCACACCCTATCAAAATAAGCCCTTTTGTGGTCCCCACAACAACAGAAGAGGCTCCTACAGGAAACGCCCCTATGGGGGCAACTCCTCACAAAGCAGTAACCAATCGTTTTCCTCAGGAAGGGGGAAACTGAACTTCAGAGGCTCCAGGGGTCGTTTTCGACCCCATAATAGGGGAAGAGGGCATGGAAACCCCTCTTCCCAATGACTGCTCCAAAGCCTCACTCAGTCCACCAGTAGGTCACCTCCGTTCTTTCAGAAGAGACTGGCAAACAAACAAATGTTCTCCAAATGTGTTAAACATTATCACCAATGGCTACGTACTGCCATTTCTTTCAAAGCCAAATTTGGTCAGATTCCCTCTGATCCTGTCAGAGTACAAGGCCCATCAAAAAGACCAAGCCCTGGCCACTTGTATCCAGTCTCTTCTGTCAAAGAAAGCAATCGAAAGGGTAGAAAATGTAAAATCTCTTGGGTTTTACAGTCGCCTGTTCCTAGTACCCAAGCCTCACCAAAGGTGGAGGCCAGTCATAGACCTAAGCAGGCTCAACACTTTTCTACACGTAGAAAAGTTCAAAATGGAAACTCCAGAGTCCATCAGGACCTCCCTGATTCCAGGGGAGTGGGTATCGTTGATAGATCTGTCGGACGCTTACCAACATATCCCCATCTATCCAAACTCAAGGAAATACCTAAGGTTTTGCTACAAGTCACAGGTGTTCCAGTTCACCTCCCTCCCATTCGGACTAGCCACAACCCCCCAGGTCTTTACCATGATTGTAAAGGAAGTGAAACTAATGGCCCTCTCCAGAGGACTCAGAGTTCACCAATACCTGGACGACTGGCTGATCAGGTCCCAGTCTCAGGAGGAAGCCCAAGTGAACACTCAGGTGATGGTAGACCTAACTCAGTCCTTGGGTTGGATAATAAATCAGGAAAAATCAGAACTGAAACCTACTCAGGTGTTTTCGTTCGTGGGCTACGAATACCATCTAGATTCAGCCCTTGTAAAACCCACTCAAGAGAGATGGCTCAAACTTCAGGATTTGATCCTAAGACTCAAGTCAAAACATGGTTTGACTGCAAGATGTTTGATGTCGCTAATTGGGTTGCTTGCCTCAATGGAGAAAATGGTCCCGGAGGGACGCCTTCACATGAGACCCTTTCAGTTTCATCTCAAGGAGCACTGGAGATATCCTCAGTCGCTGGACAGCCTCCTTCCTTTGACAGAAGCCATTGCAGCCCACATAGACTAGTGGCAAAATCCCTCAAACATGATGAAAGGTGCAGACCTTCATCCCAAAGACCACAGTATCCAACTCTTTACCGATGCCTCAAACAAAGGTTGGGGCGCTCACTTAGATCAAAATTCTACACAAAGGGTCTGTGGTCAGATCAGGAAAAAAGGCTACACATAAACGTCCTAGAATTGAAGGCGGTCTCGAAGGGCCAGTGCCAGAACCAAACAGTGCTAGTTGCAACGGACAATTCAATAGTGGTAGCCTACATCAACAAACAAGGAGGAACTCACTCAGCAGAGATGTGTGCTCTCCTGTGGAAGATTATGACCTGGTGCCATCACTATCACATAAAATTGAAAGCCAGGCACATTCCAGGGTGCCTGAATGTGATGGGCGACCTGCTATCCCGGTCAAACCAAGTGCAGTCAACAGAATGGTCACTACATCCGCAGGTATTCAAACAGATCTGCCAAAAGTGGTTCACACCTCATGTAGACTTATTTGCCACTCATCTGAACCACAAACTTCCACTGTACGTATCTCCTGTCCCAAACCCAAAGGCTTGGGACATAGATGCTCTGAACATAAACTGGACGAGTCTCACTGCCTATGCTTACCCTCCTACGGCTCTCCTTCACAAGGTGATCCAAAAGATCAAGCAATGCCATTGCCTGATCATCGTAATAGCCCCAGGCTGGCCAGGGATGCCCTGGTTTTGGGACCTATTGCAGCTCTCAACAGAGATCCCACTACAACTCCCAGTGTCAACGACCCTACTCAAACAGTCCCACAGGTATGTGTTCCACAACAACCCACAACAGCTCAACCTCCATGCCTGGTGTCTAGGAGCGGACAACTCCAAGAACAAGGCTTCTCTGTGGAGGTGGCAGAGAGAATTGCTGCTCCTCAGCGGTCGTCAACAAGGACCATCTACAAGTCAAAGTGGGCCCTATTTGAAAAATGGTGCAGAGAAAATTCGGTGGATTTCTCCACTCCATCTGTGAAACAAATCTCAGATTTTTTCATGTACCTGTACCAAGACCTAAACAGGCGCCCCTCGACCATTGATGGTTACAGGACTGCAATCGTTGACACTTTGGGCCCAACGGCCCACCATATTGCACACAATGCAGACCTTCATAGGTTACTCTCCAGTTTCCATCCACAGGGATCGTCCAAAAAGTTCCAGAAATCTTCCTAAGTGGAACCTTTCTGTTGTTCTCAATGAGCTCACAAAAGCACCCTTTGAGCCTATGAAAGACACAGACCTCAAACATCTTACCTTCAAAACTGCTTTCTTGCTAGCTTTGGCCTCCGGCAAACACCGCAGCGAAATCCATGTCTGGGTCGCAAACAAAGTATCTAATCTAGACCAATGGGAAAAACTCGCCTTGTTCCCTTCTTCTGATTTCATAGCCAAAAACCAACTAGCAAGAGAAGGTTCTCAAAGTGTTTCTCTAGTGACTATTCCTGCTTTGACTACTATTGTAGATAGACAATTCAAAGAAGACAGGACACCATGTCCGGTGCGGGCCCTGAGGTACTATTTGGATCGAACCAAAGACCTGAGAGGGTCTCGGTCCCTCCTTTTCATCTCCTTCAAGAAAGGACATACCTCAGACATTGGACCAGCTACTCTCTCTTCCTGGTTGAAACAAACCATCCTACTTTGTTATAAACAAGCAGATCAACAAGCCTTGGACTTGGTCCAAGTTAAAGCGCATGACATCCGGGCCTTCGCGGCCTCTAAGGCCTTTTACAGTGGGGTACCGGTGGACCAAATCATGCAAGCCTGTCACTGGAAAGCTCACAACACATTTACAAATTTTTACCTAAAAGACCTTACTTGGTCAGACAACGACAACAATATGTATCTGGGACCTGTGGTGGCGGCACAACAAGTCCTAGATCCTTCCCCTCAGACCAGTTGTCCTCGGAAAGAAAAAAGGTGGGGTGGCACATCCGCTACAACCAAGTCTTCAGGAGTCTAATCCCAGGAAATAGGTATTCTTTTACCTTCAAGATGTTACGGGTAAGGTCATTTTGTTTTTTAGTTTATCAAAGTAATTTGTATTAAGGACTTATTAAGTTGTCATTAATCTCATATTCAGGTGGCAAAAAATTTTATGAGAATTCCAACCATTGGGCTGGTCTGTCACTCGTGAAGGGCCCCTAGGGACCCTTAGACCTCTAAGTGAGCACTGCTGCACTTCCGTCCTACAATCAAAACATCTTGACAGTTTTAGCACTGTCTTCCATTCTTTATAGGTTTTTGGCTCTTTACAGGCCCAGTCTTCGGGATTGGGGCACTGTAAATGGGACTCAGACTGGTATTTCTAACACTATTCTAATATATATATTACTTCAAATCTAAGAAAAATCGACATTCCTTCCAGTATCAGCTGTAATCCCGCCACCGGGCGGTTGGATTCAGCATTGAGTCCCACATGGTAAGCTATTGTAGCGTAATAAAATTGAAAATTTTAATTACTTAAATGTAGCTTTTATAAGCTACAAGCTTACCATGTGGGACTCAGAAGAGTCCCACCCTGCCTCCCCGCTGTTTACAGCTGAGGGGTAGGTTTTAGGAAATTTCAACGAGAAGGTAGGGCGATTGGTCAGAAGTTATCACGTGACGACAACGAGAGGCTACGGCCATCTATAAATGTCTATTTTTCTTAGACGTTGGCCATGATGCCCTGTGGCCATCCGAGAACAGCATTGAGTCCCACATGGTAAGCTTGTAGCTTATAAAAGCTACATTTAAGTAATTAAAATTTTCAAATTTAGAATTTTGTCTTTTGGCAGGGAATATTGTCTACTACAATAGAATAGAGACATTAATATAGCGCAAAATTGATACAACATCCTGTAATCCGCCTGAGGTTACAAAGGGAAAGTCAGGGGACAAAGGGACATGTCAGGTCGAGATACAAATTAGAGCCAACAGAGCCTATTGTCTACTACAAAGCCTGAATCCAGGATAGCGAAAAAATTTTGTTCTAGCATATCCCCCAGCACTATCAGGAATTGAAGTTTACCAAAACAAAACATGGCAGTTCTGATCAAAAATATGTTAAAAGCTACAAAAATGTGAGATAAAAGTAGAGTTAACAAAATTGAAAATTTAGGAAACAGAAGGTTTGATAGAAGGTTTCATGAACATTATGGGTAAGTGTAATATTTCATGTTATAAAGACGTTATACAGCTGTTACTTTATTTCTAGTTCAATAATTTCTATGACATCACTCAAACCACCTCACGATTTTAAAGTATAATGGCTATTTGATCATGTCCGCAATGTTTATTCCTCAAAGTCAGTTAATCCCCTTCACTTATTAGAGTAAGAAATCTAAAATTCGCCAGGAATCTAAAATTCGCCACCTCTAAAACCTTAGTTAATTTTATGAAGAAAATGATGTTTTTGTCTAAAAATTGGTATTTTTCAGTTCAAAAAGCCTTAATTTACTATACATTCAACAAATCTCACCACAATTCATTTATTTTATTAGTATTTTCACATATGGCGAATTTCAGATATTTCTTACTCTAACATCTTAGTAAAAGCAATTCTCTGTTGTATTTCGTGTTTACTAGACAGAGGTTCTGCATCAACAACACCAAGAAAGAACAGATGGATCTTTCTCCAGAGGCTGTCTGTTTTGTAGGGAACACTTTGAAGGCAACAGGTAATTAAACTCCTTTGAATATTATTCCATTCTACTAAACCTGTAAATAATTACCTGGAAACATTCAGTATTTGTTGAGAAACTGTTTACCAAATATTCAACTAGGTACTCTTAAAACTATTAAAATATAGTATAAATCTGTAATTGTTTGGGTGAATCTTACTATTCAGTCAGATTTGTCCAACTAATATTTTTTTGTTCAAGTAATTCACTTATTTTGACAGAATAACTGAGATATTTAACATTTTGTTTTTGATAAATTCGCTTTTATTGGCCACCATACTTGCTTCACTGGTACATAGGTTACCATAAGAATGCAGTTACCCAGGTTCAAGACTGAATAAATCCCTGTTTTTTTCATGACTCAGAGATTTATAAACTGTTTGTACTACTGTTACATCCTACAGCCAATATGTATGGAATATCACCTGTTTTGATGAATTATCTATATAGATCTAATGGCTTCATGAATTTTGAAATATAGTGACTTCCCTTCACATTAGAATCTGTAGGTGCCGAGCTTAAGAGTTGTAAAAGGATTATCAGAATATAGATGTTGTGTTGTCACTGGTATGGGGGATGTGGGGATATAAGACCTATATGGTACTTCCGGTTTTATGTGAATGTATCAATAATACTTAAAACATGACTGCAGCTTAATGGTAACTTATTTTATGTGGCAATATGTAATATTTGATTGATTAGGAACTTTTCCTACATATACCATGAGCGATTATTTGTTCATTAAATTATGATACCGATGTATAACACTGTTCTAACCATATTTGATGAGAAAGCTAATTTGGTAGTTTCAAGAAAGTTTTCACAAAGTGTACAGAAAGAAAAACCAAATATACCAATTTCTTAATTTTAAATTTAATTTTCAGAGGATAATGACACATTTTCTTGTTTTTACGACAATGTAAAGTACTTGTTGAACAGTAGAATGGTGGGAATCTCCGGACTCAAGTACTCAAATTAGTATGTGTGGCAGCCTTAGAATACATGTATATTTATTGATCATTCTGTGGTTCTTTCAGGGCTGAGCTGTTTAATCACATGACAGTTGAACATAACTTCAGTGTAGGACAGCCAGACAATTTAGGTATGGAATGGTTTGAACTCAGAAACCTAAATGACAGTTTCCTATGCAAAAAATATAAAGATTAAAATGCAATAGTGATATCAATATCTTGCTCTAATTTGACTAAAATATTAATTGCACCATAAAATTTTTTTAAGTTCACAGCCATTAAATTCTCATGTATGAAAAACTTGTTTTGATGTATATAAGGTATGTTATAAGATGATAATTTAAGATAATATAACATGAAAGACGATTAGGTTTCAAAAAATGCATCAACATGATGATGAATATTGATGCAGTAAAAATCAGTAAAGCACAAAGGGGATCACTTAAATGGTTTAAGATTATAAAACTTTTTTTTTGAAAAAAAGAGAAAAATATCCATAGTAAATTTCATATCTTGTGTTGTAATTCTTCATGAGAAACTTTTATTTAAGGCAGTACACTGAGATTGGAACTGCAAAATAGTGATAAATGTTTATATATTAAAACATAAATAAGTTAGAGCCATATTAGTTGAAGCATTCTGTTGTATATGCTGATGATACCTATCAGTTTTTATAAAAGTAGTCGAATTCTGGAGAAAGCCGGTATTGTCTCTGTGTATAAACAAAGTATGTTGTAGGAGACCCAACTGTAGTATCACATATTGTACTGGATTAGTTTGGTACAAACAGACCTTTATTTCAGTGATTTGGTGCTTATAATTTAGTAATTAACTTTTCTATTGTTATGGAAATTTGACACAATGCTTGTGGGTAGTCTGTTTGATTGTGATTAAAATGTTTTTAAGTCTTTGTTTCAGTTTACACTGGTGAATTTCTGGATGCTCTGCAGCAAAAATTGGAAAGGTGAATTATTATTTTATTTAGATACTCAACAAAAATTAAGTATTGGATGTGACATTTTGTACTTAACTTTTAAGCTTGAGCTTTAGCGATTCTTGTGCTTTGAGAGATTTTTTTTTTTTTCAATTTTATGTTTTGTTTTGTCATGAGACTTTCATGAATTGTAGTGCAGCGTGATGAGTAGCCATTTTATCACTGAAGTTAAGCAGCAATGGGCTACATTAGTACTTGGATGGATACTTGGACAGAGTTCTAGGCGTATTTGACACTGAATTTCTTTTTGTCGCCAGGGTCTCATAAATTCTAGTGCCTTACTCCTGTCTCTGAAGGCTTTCCAGCTCACACATGTTGACCGAAAGACTTTTTGGCCTTGATATTTGGAGTTTGAGTGATTCTTTTTTTTACTATAAAGCTTTTTAAACCTAATAGTGTTTTGAAGGGTCCACTGGTAGTTGACTTTTCATGTGGAAATAATAAAATAACGAAAAAAGCAAAGAACATTGAGAACTGCTTATTGAAAACGTTAATATTTTAGACTGTTTAAAGCTCATATTTCATGAAAACAATTAAAAAGGACTGTACATTTAGTTAGATATTTCACTTTATGGCTTTGTATGCATTCAGAAATTCCACTGTCACAAGTGTTCCACCCAACCAGCCTGACAATATGGTTGGTTGTGGCGGTTGGGATATGGTGGTAAGACATTGGTCATATGACTTGTAATTTAATACAGGTTTATTTGGAAATTCACATATTTCCCTTGCTTCTTTTGACAGGATCAATTGTAGCAAGGTCTTGATTTTAAAGTCAGTTAGGCAGCTGGTTTTTAGGATAACTCACACCAGTAGAACTGGAATATAAATAATGGATGTTTTTGAGTGTTCTTTGTTTTAAAGGATTTTTACAAATATCATTGTATTTTCAGCTGTATTTGCACATACTGTGAAAAAGTCTTCAAAGACAGATTTGTGTTGAAAGAACACATGAGGAAAAAGGGTCACAAGAAAATCAACCCCAAAAACAAAATGTATGACAAGTTCTACATCGTAAACTACATGGTGAGTTCACAGATACCTCCACGATATATCTGTAAAACAATTACAGTAGACTCTGTATGACCAGAACCTCCATTATCAACAGAATATGGTTGTAGTTGTGGTCAAATATACTGACAAGTGATAGTACTTTCTGACACTGAGATTGCAAAACTGGCTGATGTCTAAAAATCTACACTGGTTATATTTATGGCTGTGACTTCGTCAGAAAAATGACCCTGGGTGTCCGATCGAAAAGAAATGATCTGAATTCGAGAAACCTTGTTTTAGTTGTAACCAACTGGAAGCACCTGTGAAGCATACATGGCAGATTATGTAAACAAAAAATGTTATGGAAATAAAATCTTGAATATCTGTAAATATAAGGAATATTACCTGTAAAGGTAACAACAGGTAGAGAGATCTGACTGAATAGTAAGGTTCACGCTAGTAGTTTATTGATTTAAACTACAGTTCAATATTATTTTGGTTTCCACATTCACTTTTGTGTTTGACATCTGTAGGAATTCAGACCATTTTTGGGGTAACCGGGTAACCCACGGCAGCCTTAGTTATATTTATATCCCCAGACGAAAGTCGGGGATATATTGGATTCAGGTCCGTCGCGCCGCCGCCGTAGAAATTTCCTTGTGGACGCGATAACTCAAAAACAAATTAATATTTTTTTTTTAAACTTGGTACACATGTTAAGGGTGCCCAAAGGAAGATCCCTATTTTAAGGTGACCTTAAACTCCCAGTAAAAAAGAACTTATGGCCACCTTAAGGTCAGAAATTGCACTTTTGGCCACTTAGAGCCCTGTAGGTCACAAACTATGATGCTCAGCTGGCTGAAATTTTACCTGACAACACATTAATATGTTCTTAGTACATGTGCCGAAAATCATGACTTTAAGTTGAGGAGAAAATTGTGTTTGAGGCCCATAAATACCCCCACTTAGGGATTTTTTGCTATACTTTACACATATTTTGCCCTATAATTTGGAAGTGATAATTCTGATGAGTCTCAAACTGCGCTAGGTATAACTTTGATATGTAATCCTTGTCTGTAGAAAATTTTAGGACTGTAGGTTTACCCAAAGGGGTCGACTTAAGGTCTCAAAAGTGCCCACAGAGACCCAATTTATGCACTTTTTGCCACTTTCAAGCACTGTAGCTTTCAAACTATGTCTCTCATCTAAGTTAAATATCATCTGGGAATATATCTATGTGTTTTCTTATATGTGCCCCAACATTTAGGCCTTTAATAGACAGTTAACCTGTGTATCAGGACCATAAACACCCACCCGAGTGACCCTTATAAGACATTTTTCACATCTTTTTCCCTGTAACTTGGAAATGGTAAGTCTGAGAAGTTTCAAACTGTATTAGATATATATTCTGTGTGTAATCTTAGTATGTAACAGATTTTAAGTCTGAAGCTTTAATTTTGAAGGTCAAATTGAGGTCTCTAAAAGGCTCCCAAAGACCCAATATTTGGACTTTTTGCTACTTTTAAGCCCTGTGACTGTCAAACTATGTGACTGATAGAGCTCAAATCCTATCTGAGAAGATATTAGTATGTTATTTTTATATGTGCCAAAAATTAAGGCTTTAAGAAGACATTTAACCTGTGTATGAGGACCATAAATCCCCACCTGAGTGACCATTTTTAGACATTTTTCACATATTTTTCCCTGTAACTTGGAAATGGTAAGTCTAAGAAGTTTCAAACTGTATTAGATGCATATTCTATGTGTAATCTTAGTATGTGACAAATTTTAAGTCTGAAGCTTTAATTTGAAGGCTACATTTAGGTCTCTAGAAGGCCCCATAAAGACCCAATATTTGGACTTTTTGCCAATTTTAAGGCCTGTGACTGTTAAACTATGTGACTGATAGAGCTGAAATCTCATCTGGGAATACATTATTATGTTCTTTTTACATGTGCCAAAAATCAAGGCTTCAAGTAGACATTTAACCTGTGTATGAGGACCTTAAACACCCACCTGAGTGACCCTTTTAAGACATTTTTCACATATTTTGCTCTGTAACTTGGAAATGGTAAGTCTGAGAAGTTTCAAACTTTATTAGATACATATTCTATGTGTAATCTTAGTATGTAACAAATTTTAAGTCTGAAGCTTTAATTTGAAAGCCACATCGAGATCTCTAAAAGGCCCACAATGACCCAATATTTGGACTTTTTACCACCTTTAAGCCCTGTAACTGTTAAACTATGTGATTGATGGAGCTGAAATCCCATCTGGGAATGCATTATTATGTCCTTTTTACATATGCCGAAAATCAAGGTTTTTAGTAGACATTTAACCTGTGTATGAGGGCCATAGACACTCGCCCAAGTGCCTTTTTTGACATTTTTTCCGTATTTTGCCCTGTTATTTGGAAATGCTTAGTGTGACAAGTCTTAAACTGTATTATATATAATTTTTGTTTGTTATGTATGTCCCCCAAAAAGTTTCAGATCTGTAGTTTAATTGCTAAGGTCTCTTTAACAATTGTAAAATGCCCACAGAAACCCAATTTATGGATATTATGCCACTTTAAAGCCCAGTAACTGTCAAACGATGTGGGGTATAGAGCTGAAATCTTTGAATTTTTAAAAGGAAATGCCTGTCTATTTAAATTTTGAATATTAATAATGTTATGGCTATCTTAGTCTTTTAAGAACTTATTTTTGTGTGTTATACCTCTGCTTGCTGAGTTTTTCACTTTTTAAAATGAAACTGGTTAAACATATTCAAGTGAAGTAGACAAAATGGACACTTTAAGTGAGCTTTAAGTCCCAATATTAATGAAATTATATCCTTATGTAGTAAAACTAGGGGATTTTTAACCCTCAACTAGCCCAGTTTTATTCAACTTGCCTCAGTTAATTTTGGCACAGCTCCTATAGTTATGAACTCATTTCAGTTGATAATCACATACTTAAAATTCTCAATTCTTTTTGTATTTGAGTACCCCTTTTATATAGATTGTTTGTTTACCATTTATGCTCAACCCACATCCCCCACCCGGATTCCCCCCACCCACCTCTGGGACCTCCAGCTATATTGAGTGACACTAAATAAACAATGGTATTTAATGATATCAGATGAGAAACAAAGAACTCAATGGGGTCGCAGATCTTGTGTAATAGTGAGAAAGGTGTGGAGAAGGGGAGAGGGGTGGGGGTGGGAGGTGGTGGGCTTCATTACATATAACACAAAGGGGAGTCAGAACTGAGATTGTGTCACATATTTAGGTTGCATATATATGGACCACATATATAGGTATAGAGGAAATGAATAACTGAAAACAATTTGCAAATTCTAAAAATAATATAATAAAATAATAATATAAACAATTTTTTTTTAAATAATATTTTATTTGTGAACAAATATAGAAACAGATATGCGCTTTTGGGATTATGAATTTTAGAATGGACATTGAATCATCAATCATTTAAATACTTTGAAGGAAGATTGAAAAATATGATGAGTTGAGTTAAAAATAATATTTTATTTGTCAACAAATATAGAAACAGATATGCTCTTTTGGGATTATTATTTTAGAATGGACATTCAATCATCAATCATTTAAATACTTTGAAAATAGGTTTAGAGTTATCATTGCAGGAAGATTGAAAATATAATTTGAGTTATGTATTCGGCGTCTGGGGATACACCATCTTCCTTGGGGAGATATAAACAGAGTAGATTGATGTGCTGAAGTTCATATAATAATGGGTAATTATGTTTTAAAAAATTCCCGATCAAAACCTGTGGCGTGAGTGATGACCTGTCTGGGGATATGTTGGCGCCGAGTTGGCCCAATCTAGTTACACAGTCTGCTGTATGGGAATTGTTCCAATTGTATGATATAAATAAATGTGCCTTATTAGGAAAGTAGCTTAAAGTTGCACTCAGAGTAACATTTTAGCCAGAAGGCTCAAATCAGAATATGAGGAACTCATGTGCTAGGTGGTTTCAGAAGGTTGAACAGACTTTCAGATTAATAAATAGTGATGTTTTTCATGAGTACATTGTTGTATTTCCTTGTAAAACCTGTGATACACTCACAAGGATTTGATAAGAGCTGGTAATATTGTTAAACTGATCCTTTGAGGTCCCTGTTTCACCAATCTGAGTGAAGGCCTGAACCACCCCAATTATGTGGTCTGAGCAAAATGATGTCAGACATTCCAATGAATAAAAGTAGAACGCACCGCCAAAACACAGGTCTCCATCAAGGCAGGCCAGTATTCCCATTTTCATGTAGTAAAGATCCGGATCTTTAGCCAGGCCCTACCCAAATAATATAGTTCACAAAGTGTTTTTTTAATTTATTATTTTTTATGCATTAGCTTGGAGTAATCATGAACAAACAAATGCACCCAAAACATAACTTCCTTGGCAGAGGTTAAAAGATATATGAGCTGATATATAACGTTAAAACTGTTGTGTGATACTTGCCAACTGGTGATGATATAAGATATTGATGCATTAAATTACTAGATCATATCCGGCCTTCCAATGACAATACCAGCTGCTACAAAACAATTCTTACATGGACAAAATCTCCAACTTTTACTGAATTTATAGGGTTTTAGAAGAAAACCCAAATATCTGAAGGAAATGTGATGAAAAGTTTTAACATTTTTTTTTTGAATCTGTTTTTAATTACAATGTTTACTGAAAATGGTCTGGAAATGTTTTGTGCCCAATGCTATTTCATGTTTTGTAGTTATAGTTGTCTGGTAGTTACAGATGTAACAAATGATCACTCTCTCAATACTGTTGAACCGTCGTCACAGGTTCAAATTCATCTGATGTCAATACATCAGAAATGGTAATGACCATTTCCAATATGATCCTACAGAAAATAGACATGAAAGCCCAACTTTAACCTTTTATCACACATGTCAGATATGCGTATGAATATGTGTATCTGAGTTCACGACTTCCATGTGAACAAAAGTGATCTTGATACATTCGTATAGACAGTGTCAGGTCCTCAAACATCTGTTATTCTTTAACAGGAACTTGGTAAAAACTGGGAGGCCATACAATCAGAAGATGATGAAGACAGGATGTCAGTCCAGTCAGTGAATGAGTAAGTCAGCCAAATTAATAAGTCAGTGAATAAGTAAGTCAGTTAAATTCATTAGTCACTGAATGAGTGAGCCAAATTAATAATTCATTGACTGAGGTCCCTGAATATTTCAGTTGTATAAATAGTTGATAAGTAAGTCAGTTAAGGTAAAGAGTCGATCAGTTAGTCAATTAAATTTACAAGTTGATGGATGATTATGTCAGTTCAATTAACAACTCAGTGAATAAGTAAATCTGCTGAACAATTTAGTCAATAAGTAAATTAGTTCAATTTGTTCAAGTCACTTCATGAGGAGTGGTCAAATAAAATAAATCAGTTCATGAGTAAGTCAGTAAAATGAATTAATCTGTTAATAATTAAGTCAGCCTCACAAATAGATCGGTCAGTTAATTAAATGGTTGGTCAGATAAAAACGTAAGCTAATGAGCTAATTGCTCAAATAAATTTATCTATTAAATGCCAGTCTGCAAAATAAGATAATTAATGAATGACTTTGTGAGTAAAATAAATCTGTTAGTTACTTGATGAGGAATTGGTCAAATAATTTTCAAACAAGAGCATTTGGAGGGGACAGCCAAGTGCAGACTTTGCAAAATCTTTTCGCAAAATGAACTGAATCTCGCCCATGCTTACATTGGATCCCATGGGCACTTACGCGGACAATTTCTGCAAAAAAGTGCTCCAGAATCAAGGATATTGACCCGATTATGCCCAAATTTGCATCAGTTCTTCCTTGTAACAGTTCTGATGCTCCCAAAAAATTTCATAACCATCCGTGCAGTAGTTTTGGAGTTATGCTGTCAATAAACAAACAAACAAGCAAACAGACTCAGTAATATACTTTTTAAACTGCCTCCAAGGACTTCTGAGATTTGGTGTATCATTTATACTGCAGGCCGTATAACCTGCAGTAAAATTAATAGGCGTTGGGCAAAACACCCTTGTCCTTCAACTACCGTGTGAGGTTTGTAGTTGATCTTGTGACGTAGTGGCAAAATGTCCATTTACCTCCACTTGCCTTATGTTGCCGTGTTACACCGAAAGATGACCGAGTCACTACCTTATATACACCGTGGACTACAGCTTCAGTTATGGTAACAAGAAATTCATATCTGCGCATGGTCACATTTGTCTGTGCATGCCCATGGTACAAAATTCAAAGGATTTAAATTTTAAACATTTTTAAACTTCTGTAGGATGTGCACGGTAATGGATGTTTTGCCACTGTGTTCGCCTAATGCCTATAACCATGGGTTGTACCACCTGTAGTGTGAATGGGGTACAAATGAGTTAGTTTGTCAAAAGTGATATCTGAGTCATTTAAATTAATATGTCAGTCTTTGAATGAGTTTGGCAAATAATTATTCCATCAGTTAATGAATAACATGTTTTTCAAAAGGGTGTGCTTGTCCAGATGGTAACTTAAAAAGTGCTTCACCCATTCACATAAAATTTGGCAAGTAGGTTTGTTATATAGATGTCTGGAAATCATTAACTTTTGGAAGTGATCCAATACAAAATGGCCAACTTAGTAACGATTTACTGAATGTCACAATTTTTCTTAACGCTGAAAGCGCAAAAACGCATTTATCTCGGAAATGGCGCGAGATAGAGCAATTTCGACGAAAATTTTGACCCACAGGGTATCTTCAGATTCTTTCGGCAACTTTTCGCAAAAAATATTTTCCCGCCATTTTTGGCGGCCATCTGGAATTTCTGCATTAAACGCAAAAACGAGTTTATCTCGAAAACGGAGCGAGATAGAGCGATTTCAAAAAAATGTTTGACTCACAGGGTATCCGCAAAGTTTACTGGCGACTTTTCGCAAAAATCATTTTCCCGCCAGTTTTGGCGGCCATCTTGAATTTCTGTGTTAAACGCAAAAATATATTTATCTCAGAAACGGAGCAAGATAGAGCGATTTCGACGAAATTTTGAACCGCAAGGTAGCTGCAGTCTACTGGTGACTTTTCTCATTAAACGCAAAAACGAGTTTATCTCGAAAACGGAGCGAGATAGAGCGATTTCAAAAAAATGTTTGACTCACAGGGTATCCGCAAAGTTTACTGGCGACTTTTCGCAAAAATCATTTTCCCGCCAGTTTTGGCGGCCATCTTGAATTTCTGCGTTAAACGCAAAAACATATTTATCTCAGAAACGGAGCAAGATAGAGCGATTTCGACAAAATTTTGAACCGCAAGGTAGCTGCAGTCTACTGGTGACTTTTCTCAAAAAATGTTTTCCCCCCACTTTTGGTGGCCATCTTGAATTTCTACTCAGAAATGGAGCGAGATTTCGACAAAATTTTTGAAGAACAGGGTATATGAGGAATCTACTGGCGACTTTTTACAAAAATCCTTTTCCCACCACTTTCGGCGGCTATCTTGAATTTCTGTGTTAAATGCAAAAACGTGTTTATCTCGGAAACGGAGCGAGATAGAAGCAATTTTTGATGCAATTTTTGACCCGCAGGGTATTGCAGAGTCTACTGGCAACTTTTCGCAAAAATCGTTTTCCCGCCACTTTTGGCAGCTATCTTGAATAAACACATCTTGGAAACGGAGCGAGATAGAGCAATTTTGACAAAATTTTTGACCCACAGGGTATCTGTAGAGTCTACTGGCAATTTTCCAAAAAAATCGTTTTCCTGCCACTTTTGGAGGCCATCTTGAATTTTCTGCATTAAACACAAAAACGTGTTTATCTCGGAAACGGGGCAAGATAGAGCGATTTGATGAAATTTTTGACAGGCAGGATATCTGACTTTTGGCGGCCATCTTGAATTTCTGTGTTAAATGCAAAAACCTGTTTATCTCGGAAACGGAGCGAGATAGAGCGATTTCAACAAAATTTTTCACCCACAGGTTATCTGCAGAGTCTACTGGCGATTTTTCCCAAAAATCGTTTTCCCGCCACTTTTGTTGGCCATCTTGAATTTCTGCATAAAACGCAAAAAAAAAAAAAACAAAAATAAAATAAAATAAACAAACCAGATTCATCTAGGAAACCATGCATTTTGTCATAAATCAAAAAACATTAAACACAGGAAGATGGTCATTTCTACAAACTGATTAGTACTCATTGGGACGCTTTGTTTTTGTTGTGCAAAAACAATTTCTTTTTCTCTTGCGAAACAATACTCTAGTTACCATTATTTTCTGGGCTTATCTTCAATAACATTATGAAATAGGGATTAAGGTTTAAAAAAAAAATTCTAAGATTAAATTTTCTTTTTCAAAATTTCCCATGACAGAGAAGTTTCCATACACTTTCTTTAAGTACCTTCATCCATGTCACTACTTAAATGCAAGTACAACTTGCTTTGAATGCAGCTGTTTTATACAGTTATTCTTCATTACTGATATTATCTTTAAAATTCTATAAATTTTCATTAATTTACAAAAACTTGTTCTTGTAAATTTTCTTTTTATCTCCCGCCGGCCGGGCGGGAGATTATAAAATGCATTCCGTGCATGTGTGCGTGTGTTCGTGTGTTATTGAGTGTTACGCTTTTATAAAGGGCTGTACATCACACTGGTTGTTTCTCCTTGGCCTTTTCAATGTTTTTTATGACCTTATTGCTTATGTCCTTTCATTTGATGCTGTTATTTCACACCTAGGACCATAGCTAAGTGAGTAATAGCAATGGTGGCTACTTTGAGTAAAGTGCTCATAACTCCAAAACGACTGCATTTAGAGTGTTTCTGTAAAATACGTTGTTCAGCTACTTTCTCCATGCCTACAAGATGGTACCATTTTTAGGGTTCTATCTTCATAGCTAAGTGAGTAATAGCTATTTTCTGTTATTAACAATGAGCAAAATGAGTAAATTGATTTTGTCTTTGTAACTGTTACTTACAATATTGGCCTGAAATATGTTGTTCAACAACTCCTTCATGTACTATATCATGGTGAGGTGTCCAAGGTGTAGCACCATAGCTAACTGAGTAATAGCTATACTAAGTTTAATATTTCACCATTGAGCAAGTCACTTATAACTCAAAAACTATTGAATATAGAGGATTTTTGTCAAATATGTTGTTCACCTATCTTTTGGATATACTGTATTGTGAATTTTCACAGCTGTAACTCCATAGCTAACTGAGTAATAGCTACTTTGATGATAACCATAATGAGTAAATGGCTTATATCTTCAAAAGTATTGCAGCTACACAATTTTGTTCCAATATGTTGTTCAGCTACTATCTCCACAGCTACAACATGGTCACTAGTTTGGAAGTGTATCTCCATAGCTAAGTGAGTAATAGCTACTTTGTCAATTTCTAATGATAACCATAATGAGTAAATGCCTTATATCTTCAAAAGTATTGCAGCTACACAATTTCTCTCCAATAAGTTGTTCATCTACTTTTTTGTGAACTGTAACATATTTAAGTTTCACGACTGTTGCTCAATGTACAAGTGAGTAATGGCTACTTTATTGCTACTTTTCGTGAAAATGTGAAAAATGACAAATATCTCGCAAACCGTAATAGCTAATTTGTCAATTTTTAATGATAACCATAATGAGTAAATGCCTTATATCTTCAAAAGTATTGCAGCTACACAATTTCTCTCAAATAAGTTGTTCATCTACTTTTTAAGTCATTCATCTACTTTTGGGAGAGCTTTCACATGGTGAAGTTTCAGACTCGTAGGTAATTACTCACCTACTCAAAATGAGTAAATGCGAATTATCTCTAAAAGTATTGCAGATAGCCAATTTTTCTCAAATAACTCATTCACCTACTTTTGGAAGAGCTTTCACATGGTGAAGTTTCAGACCCATAGCTAATAACTCACCTACTGAAAATGAGTAAATGCGAATTATCTCTAAAAGTATTGCAGATGGCCAATTTTTCCCAAATAACTCATTCACCTACTTTTGGGAGAACTTTCACTTGGTGAAGTTTCAGACCCATAGCTAATTACTCACCTACTCAAAATGAGTAAATGCGAATTATCGCTAAAAGTATTGCAGATAGCCAATTTTTCTCAAATAACTCATTCACCTACTTTTGGGAGAACTTTCACTTGGTGAAGTTTCACACCCATAGCTAATTACTCACCTACTCAAAATGAGTAAATGCGAATTATCGCTAAAAGTATTGCAGATAGCCAATTTTTCTCAAATAACTCATTCACCTACTTTTGGGAGAGCTTTCACTTGGTGAAGTTTCACACCCATAGCTAATTACTCACCTACTCAAAATGAGTAAATGCGAATTATCTCTAAAAGTATTGCAGATAGCCAATTTTTCTCAAATAACTCATTCACCTACTTTTGGGAGAGCTTTCACATGGTGAAGTTTCAGACCCATAGCTAATTACTCACCTACTGAAAATGAGTAAATGTGAATTATCGCTAAAAGTATTGCAGATAGCCAATTTTTCTCAAATAACTCATTCACCTACTTTTGGAAGAGCTTTCACATGGTGAAGTTTCAGACCCATAGCTAATTACTCACCTACTCAAAATGAGTAAATGCGAATTATCTCTAAAAGTATTGCAGATAGCCAATTTTTCTCAAATAACTCATTCACCTACTTTTGGGAGAGCTTTCACTTTAACAGCAAAACTATTCAATTTAAAGGAGTTTTGTCAAATATGTTGTTCACCTACTTTTTGATGTAGTGCGGCGGGAGATCATACCACGGCAGTGGTCTTGTTCTTTGTATATTTTCTCAGGAATTTTTTTTTCTGGAAAATTCTAAGAAGAATATCAGTAAACATAGGCTTTGGAGTGAATTTGAAACATTCACATGTTATACATTTTATTAATAGGTTCCATATATAATCTGTATTGTCCAAAGCCATAATAATTAAATGATTATTTTTTTTATCTACACAAGAAATTCAGGTGTTCAGAATGACACACTAATAAATAAAACACAAATTTAGGATAATTATAGGTTTTTAAAAATGTTTTTCTTGTTATTCGTTGCTTTCAACATGAACACTCTTTACCACATTCTAAATATGTGTGGTGAAAAATAGTTTGTGTCTTCACTTGTTATCAGTTAATAAACAGTGATTATGGAAGTATATTATCTTCTTACATATCTTCTTCATTGCGTCATTTATACACATCTGCATTTTAGTTTATGGACTTATTTTTCTGAAGAGTTTTTTTTAAAGATTTAATGACACAATTATTTATTATTATTGATAGATTTAGTATAGTCACAGAGATTGACAAACACCTTACCAGCGTCCCCAGTTGACCGAGTGATTTGGGGTGGGATTATATATCGATACTTCAATATTGATTGATACACCTTCCTGAATTTCAGTATCATTATATCCCCAGACGAAAGTCGGGGATATATTGGATTCAGGTCCGTCGCGCCGCCGCCGCCGTAGAAATTTCCTTGTGGACGCGATAACTCAAAAACGGATTAATATTTTTTTTTCAAACTTGGTACACATGTTAAGGATGCCCAAAGGAAGATCCCTATTTTAAGGTGACCTTAAAGTCCCAATAATAAAGAACTTATGGCCACCTTAAGGTCAGAAATTGCACTTTTGGCCACTTAGAGCCCTCTAGGTCACAAACTATGAGGCTTATCTGCCTCAAATTTTACCTGAGAACACATTAATATATTCTTAGTACATGTGCCGAAAATCAAGACTTTAAGTTGAGGAGAAAATTGTCTTTGAGGCCCATAAAGACCCCACTTTTTTCCTATATTTTTAACTAAATTTGGAAGTGGTAATTCTGATGAGTCTCAAACTGCACTAGATGTAACTCTTATATGTAATCCTTGTCTGTGAAAAATTTAAAGGCTGTAGGTTTACCTGTTAGGCTGACTTAAGATCTCAAAATTGCCCACAGAGACCCAATTTATGGACTTTTTGCCATCTTCAAGCACTGTAGCTTTCAAACTATGTCTCTCATCTAAGTGAAATATCATCTGAGAATATATCAATATGTTTTTCTTGTATGTACTCCAAAATTTAGGCCTTTAATAGACATTCCTTATTTATATATTTGATTTTATTTTAGTGATAAGATTAACTGAGCTTTTTGTATTTGATTACCCCTTTTATATTATAAGTGTTTGTTTACCATTTGTGCTGCAGCACTCCATCTCTTTGTAGTCCCACCCCCCATCCCCCACCCACCTCTGGGACCTCCAGCTATTGAGTGGCACTAAATAAACAAAGGTATACAGATCTTCTGTAATAGTGAGAGAGGTGTGGAGAAGGGGAGAGAGGTGGGGTGGGGGTGGGAGGTGGTGTTTGCTTCATTATCTAATTATCTAAGACAAAGGGAGTCAGAACTGAGATTGTGTCACATATTTAGGTTGCATATATATGGACCACATATATAGGAATTGAGGAAATGAATAACTGAAAAACAATGCAAATTCTAAAAATAATATAATAAAATAATAATATAAATAATATATGATTTTTAAATAATATTTTATTTGTGAACAAATATAGAAACAGAGATACGCTTTTGGAATTATGAATTTAGAATGGACATTCAATCATCAATCATTTAAATACTTTGAAAATAGGTTCAGAGTTACCCTTTGCAGGAAGATTGAAAAGTATGATGAGTTGAGTTAAAAATAATATTTTATTTGTCAACAAATATAGAAACAGATATGCTCTTTTGAGATTATTAATTTAGAATGGACATTCAATCATCAATCATTTAAATACTTTGAAAATAGGTTCAGAGTTATCATTGCAGGAAGATTGAAAATATGATCTGTTGAGTTATGTATTCGACGTCTGGGGATACACCATCTTCCTTGGGAAGATATAAACTTAGTAGATTGATGTGCTGAAGTTCATATAACTTTTCCCAATATTTATGGCATACAACAAATGGATTAAATAAAAAATTCCCAATCAAAACCTGTGGCGTGAGTGATGACCTGTCTGGGGATATATGTTGGCGCCGAGTCGGCCCAATCTAGTTATTAAAAGTGTCAATTTCACCATTGTTTACAGTATCTAGCTGATTATGTTAGTGGCCAACATCTTTTGCCATGGCAACACCTCTTCTGTGTTTTTTTTTCTTTTTACATTTTATGTTGTGGGCGCTTTGCAGACTTAATTCTTGTACAGATTTTAACCAAATTCTCAGTATAGCTTCTGTAGGTTTTCACTGCTGCATGCTATTTTATTGATTTCAGTGACTGGTCAGACTGGCGAGGTGACACAGATTTTCAATCCGTGTGTTTGTTCTGTGACATGAGGACTGAGAGTCCAGACTCCATTACTTCACACATGAAGGTTAGCTATACTGCCACTGCTAGTCTGCTTATATAACACAGTTTGCAAGCTAGGTAAATTAGGTACCTAGAATTCTTAGATAACACCTCAGTATAAAATAGGAAATTTACCTATTACATACTAGGTTTAAAATTATGATCTGGATAATACTCACCAAAGTTTACTATTCTCAATTGGTTGAAGCTAAATAAGTTTCATGCTGAAGAATATTTCAAAAATATCCTATCCTCGTGTGAGAAATAACCCTTGTGAATGTGTATGTAAAGTGACCCAAACGATAACCAAGGTGAAAGTAAGGAATATTGTGAAATCATTGCTAAGGCAACCCAGCCATCAGCCAACTCATCACCACTGCTACCACCCTTTGGTACTGAGTTGGTAGCTGTGGTGACTACATGGGTTATCACTTATCATGAAGTGGGTCGATTCATGAAGTGGGTCAATTTTTCAAGAAATTCTACCAAAATAAAAGTTTGCTGTATTCCTGTATCATGAAATTTTTGGAAAATTTTACAGTACATATTTAAATTATAAAAGATCAGATTGTGATGTTTTGATGTCTGTTAAATTTAATAATTTAAATTATTAAAATTGAATTTTATTACCCTTCTCATATGAGAGAAAATCCTGACTGCAATTACACTATGGCATCTTTACAAACCAGATCTATTTATCATGGATTTATTGCCATTTCTTTCTGGCGAACATTTTTTATGAATTTTTAAGTATAATAAATCCAAGAAACACATTGGTTTGGTCAAAATATGAATATTGGAAAAGTATTTTTGACTGAAAAATCAACCCACTTCATGAATGTTTGGTGCAGATATTTTTCAAAAATTTTGTACAAATTTACATTTGAGGGAAAAAGTTATGAACCAATTTTTGCATTTTGTCGCTGCTATCACTTTCTTCTGTATGTCTGCCAAACATAATGTTTCTGGCCAATCTACTTTTTACACAGCACTAAAAACACTTGAAAAATCGACCCACTTCATGCTAGCCCATGTTCGGTAGTTTGTCATGACAGGTTTGTTGTGGTGGTGATGAATTTGATGATGACAATATTGTAGTGGCGTTAAGTGATAAATGGTGAACCAGAATTCTGCTTTTTATTTCATTGTAGAAGTCACAGAATCTGGAAAGAATATATCAGAAAAATGGTTCTAGTCTTTCTAATAACATCAAAACAATAAAAAACATATGAATCTATCTGGAGAAATATCTTGCATTGTATTTTATATTCGATGAAAGTGAAGTTTATTAACTTTAAAATATCTTGTCAACAAATTTCTTGTTGTAAATTATGAATCATGTACAAACACAGCGGAGTTTTAAACTATCATGGACAAGCATATGAAACATTAGATTTTGCTCGGTTTTAAAAATCTGGAAACCAGTTTTTATTTTTCTAAATGGTGAGACCACTATTTAAACATTGTCATGGTGATTCAACCATAAACCGAAGTAAGGTGAATCTTTACCTTGGTAAAAGCTGTGTTGTAATAAACTTTTACACTTTGTTTCACTGTGTCTGTAGGATTGCCATAAGTTTGATCTTACCAGACTAAAGAAGGATTTGAAGTTAACGTTTTACCAACAGGTGAAGTTGATCAACTATATCAGAAGACAGGTGAGGGTCCAACATTCTGAAATTCTTAAAGCTAGGGAGAGGTTAATATCCAGATAGTGTGACAGTGATTAAGAAATTAAAGGACTAGATCCTTATACACGGGTTGGTGACCAGTGAGTCAAATAAACACAACTAACAAGTAATATTATCATGGGCAAGATGTGAAATGTATTCCAGTAGATATTCAAGTTTCTTTGTATAAAAGTACATCTCTCCAGTTACTGTTAATTGTTGGAATGTCCATATTTTTGCACACATACCTCCTAAATGGACAGATATTTGACCATAATACTTCTTTAGGTTTTTTCAAGATGATAAAATAATATTTTCACAAATTACTTTCAGGGACTGTAAAAGCCTAATATGTTCCTCGATAAAGTACCCCTGCAAAATGTGCAGAAGCTTATTGTCATAGTATTTATAGTGCTATTGTAATACTACAAACAAATGTCCAGTTAAACACTGGTTAAGATTTTTAAGAATTTTGGGGTCGATGTATAGTATCTGGACAAGCCAATGAACTTTGATCTAGTTTGATTGTCGAAACCACATTTTCAAAACCAGTAAAAATGCAGAAATCTGACATGAAATCTTGTCACTTTGTTGAAAATATGGTAAAAATATAAAATACATACTTATAGATATTTTAAATAAATTTCGCCATATTTTCAATAAAACACAAGTTTAGATGGGCGAAAATAGGATCCTTTGGCATGTGGTGTGATGTGTGCCATTTGAAACAATAACTTCAGTTTTGGAGCAGGAAACAAGAGAACTATCGAACTTCTACAAACATCGTCGCAGCAGTTTTAAACGCCCAGCTTCATGTTTACTGAGATTCTTATTCTTAAAATTTATCTTATTCATAGAATTCTTTAAAGAAAACATCCAAAATGTTCTAAAAGATGAAATATTTCTAAGAACAAGAATTTCTAATCATGTCAATTATGAAGATAATTATAAATAAATGAGTCACAGTAGCTGTGTAGAAAGCAAGTAGCTTTGGCAATTTCATTTTACATTGGACCTATGCCATATATCACTTCATATATCACTATAACATCTTCTAATGCAGAGCAACAAATTTGCAAGTTAATTTTATACTGACATAATATTCAGGGGGCGGTATTCACAAAAGGTCTTACAGGCTCAAGTTGGTTATATTTTTTGTGCAAAAGTTAAGCCTTAATTCTTGGCTCAGACCTTTTGTGAATATGGTCCCCAGATGTCTTTTCAAGTCTTTCTTTATGAACCATATATACCGGTGATTACTATTGTAACTATGGTAGTCAAGGATTTGGAAACTGAAAGGTTGCTGTTAGATATAAAAATCTTTTCTTACTTGATTTTTTTTTTTTTTTTTTAATCAATAAAGCTTCAGTTTAGTTGTATGTGCATGACTCATTTAAAGTGTTATTTTCCCCTTTTGACATTATTTGATACCAGATAAGGTTAACAATTTTGCACTAGTTACTTAAACATTTCATCTCAGTACTTTTTAACTAGATATGGCTAATTTTTGTACCGCAGACAATGCAGTTTCAAATATCAAACAAGTATGATCAGATTCAACTTATGAAACTCTGAAGCTATTGTGTAGGTAGAGTCAGTGCATTGTATCATTTCAAAAACTACATGTGAAAAGATCCATTGATAATCAGAAACTTGATATATTTTTTGGGTGTTTTTTAAATTTTTTGCTTTCAAAATAAACAAGCAAATGTTTCTTTAAAATTGTTGGGGGTTATCAATATGCTAATTTACTGTTGATATGATTGGTGTCTGTCTTCAGACAAAAAGAAATTTACAAAAATGGCTGATGCAAGTTAACAGTAATTATTTCCTCATGACATTCACAGGTGCACCGTGTAAGTTTTATGACTAGAAATAGCACTGTATACCGTAAACACCTGAAATATTGCCTTGACTCCACATTATACCTGGTCATTTGCCAAATAAATATCTCTGTAGTTATTCATGGACATTCTCATTACCAGGATTACTCTTATGCTTACTATTTTCTAAGAATAAGAGAAATTTCAACAATTTTTAACCTTAATTCCTCAAAATTCTTAACTTTATGAGTATAATAATGACAAATTGGGAACAATGTGTGTGTAACATAAGTGTTTTAGTGTTTACCAATATAAAAATTTTATTGCGTTAATACATCCTATCCAATGGACAATTGCTTTACCGGTCGGTGCGACCGGTCCCGCCAAATGCCAGAAAAAGACGTCTTGTATAGAATACCGGCAGGACCGGTCAGGAGTGTGCATTCGCTAGGTGGCGCATCGTACTTCCTTCCTGTCTAGACAGCGTGATGTCATAGCATCTTTTTCGTTTGGCGCGTGAAGTGTGCGGACGTGTTTTCAACAAGAGACGTTTTTTTTACTTTTCAACGAATTCATCTGTTTTATTTTACTTCTATGTATTTTTACTGAAGTATTAACCATCATGTCATCCCCAGGACAGAAGAGAGGCACCTGTGGCCATGTGATGGCGAGTTTCGATGGCCACATGAAGTGTGCTAGATGTCGGGACAAGGGGGTTGGAGAAGACAACTGCGTTCTCAAGAAAGATTGTAGTAATTGTAAAGGCTTTACCCCTGAACAGATCCAGCAACTGTCTACCCCCACTTACAGAGAACGTAAGAGTAAAGACAAGAAGTTGGTTTCGTCCTCCCCTGCTCCCACTCTCGTGGACCCTTCACACGTGAGTGTGCTGCGTAAAGTGGAGGGGGACAAGGCTGTACAGCCTGAAACCACCCCTGCTGCGAAGAAGAAGAAACGCAGTGATTCACCAAAACCCTCTGCCAGCAAGAAGAAGCCCAGTACCAGTAGCAGACCTTCATCTGAAGACTTAAAGAATGTGGACGATAAATGGGCAGAGAGTTTGCAAGGCTGGAAGCTATGCTGTTAGCCAAGTCCTTCACCGTTCCGGTGGAACCGGTTGTGAAGCCAGCAGCAGAAGTCACCACCAACCAGAAGCCATTCTTTGACCCTGGTGCCAGCACCAGTATTTTGGCTAGACCTGCAAGTGTTACTGGTCCCAGCCTTGTTCAGGCCACCGGTGAGGCTGTAGATGAGATGCAGACTGCCACCCAGCCTCTTGAGGCTCCCGGTGCCGGGACAGCAACCTAGCCTGTTCAGGCCCCCGGTTCAGTCCCTGATGTACTGATTTCCGGTACCGGTGATGCTGACCTCAGTGCAGACCAGGTAGAATTGTCCAGAGCTCCAGTGGGTCTGAAAGTGAGGATAACTAGCACAGTGTTACCGGTTCCCTGTTGGAAGGAAACTACCGGAACGGGTCCCCAGATAGAGATCTCACCTGAGGGACGAGTCTGCAGATCAAGAACTATCTGAGGAGGCCAACTACAGAGAGACAATCAGAGGAGTTAGATCCTTTATGGGTTGGCACAAGGTTCCTGAGTTTGAGAGTGTGTCCTCTTCTGATGACAACCCTTTTGCCGGTTCACGTGTCCAGCCAACCGGTAAAGTGTCAGTCAAGCTTCCGGTGGACGATTGGCTAAGTAAGAAGATGGACAAGCTTAATCTCACCATCACAGAGGGCTACCCTGCAAGGAATACTGCCACTGCTGGTGTCCTCAAGGATCAGTTCGTCAAGCCCCCCCAGGTCATCCAGATGGTATTGGATGCATACTGAGAAGAAGGACTGTGAGAGTAACACAGTATGCACCTGGTCACTGGAACCGGCCAAGCTCAACCATTCCTTCAGTCGAGTTGCAAGACGAAGTCTTCCTACTGCCCCACCCTCCCGGGCCTTCAGCCAGGACAAGCTTAGGCGTTGGGAGAGAACAGCTCATGAACAAACTGTCATGTGCAACCAGGCTGCTGGATTATCAAGATGCTTGACCAGGGCTCAGGATGCTATGTCTGCTCAGCTGAAAACCCTACATCTGGACAAGAATGGCAAGTCGTCTGAAAGAACGAAACAGGCGGTTGATGAACTGGACTACTTAGTTACCTTCAACCGGTCAATCTCTCAAGCCATGGCCAGGACAATGCAGGACCTTTCAGAGGGTGTGTTCATCAGCATGGCCAACTTCACCCTTGCTCGCAGGGACAGCTATTTAGAGTACTTACATGCTGGTGTGAAGCAAGACTCCCTGAACGCCTTGAGAACGTCTCCAGTCCATCTCAACTGTTCCCGGATAAGCTTATCACCAAGGCTGAAGAGGAAATCTGCAGAAGTGAGGAGAGGTGTTCTTCTGGTTCTTCACAGACGTCAAGGTCGCTTTCACCCTTATGCTCCCAGTGCCAAGTCTGCTACCCATCTGGACCGGAAATCCGGTGTTCCCGCAGGGAAGCAAATAAGGGACAAGCAACAGTCAAGGAAAGGTCGTGCCAAGCCCTCAACATTCTCCCAGAAGCCGGCTAAGGGTTCAAAATTGCTTAAATGACAATCAATGTGTAGAGTTTGTGACCGGTCAGAAGGACTCTGTTTGTGTTGCCGGTCAGATAGGCTTGAACCCACCACCAGTGTTAGTCGCAGACAAGAGAGTGACTTTAAATTTGAATGTAGACTTTTGTGTTGCAAATGCTCATATTGTCACAGGGTTGCCACAAAAGAAAGGCGTATATCCCAATTGTCAAATGTACACAGAAATAAAATATGTGAAAGATGTTTCCTGTGTAGGTCACTTGAGTTCTGTAAATCTTGTCACAAATGCCCCACCTGTTGTCATGGATCCACCTGTAGGGGCAAGGTTACAAAATTTTGGGGAGAAGTGGGAAGCTCTGGGTTCGAGTTCATAAGTAGTCACCACACTGAGAGAGGGCTACACCCTCCCCTTCCAATTCAGACCCAACTTGACCAGGTCACCAACGGTAATAAGCAACTACCACAATCCACCTTGTAGAGGCACTGTATCAGCTGGTGAATGCAGTAGAACCAGTAGAAAATCAGAATTCCCTGGGTTTTTACAACTGGTTATTTTTGGTACCCAAACCCAAAACTGTTGGAGGCCTATTCTGGATCTAAGCAACTTGAACACCTTTTTAAACAAAGAGTCGTTCAAAATGGAGATCCCAGAGACAATAAGGACCTCCCTACAGGCAGGGGAGTGGGTCACCTCCATAGACTTCAAAGACGCGTACTTCCACATACCTATTCACAGTCAGTCCAGGAAGTACATGCGTTTTCACCTCCAGGGTCAGTCCTACCAGTTCAAAGCCCTACCCTTTGGCCTCTCCACAGCTCCCATGGAGTTCACAGTGGTAGCCAAAGAGGTCAAACTGATGGCACTGCAGATGGGTATAAGGATCCACCAGTACCTAGACGACTGGTTGGTGATAGCCACATCCTATCAAACTTGTCTCCAGCATACGCAGACCTTGGTAGTTCTCTGTCAGGAACTAGGTTGGCTGGTGAACAAGGAAAAGTCAGAGCTGGTCCGAAAACAGGTTTTCAACTTTGTAGGTTACCAGTTCGACCTGAAAGAGGGCAAGGTCAGACCCACACCAGAGCATTGGCAGGCCTTTGCAGACAAAATTCAGTCAATACTGTCCGGTGTGCCCGGTGTAACTAGTGCCTAGTGTCTAGTGCCCAGAGTCACTAGAAAAGGTGATTCCAGTCCCCAGATCGCTCCACCCCCACCTAAGATGATGGCTGGAGGAAGACAATGTGCTACCAGGTCAACCATTACACCCTCATGCTCTGCAAATATATACAGACACATCAAAAGAAGGGTGGGGCGCTCACTTAAACGAGCACACTGCAAGGGGAACCTGGTCCCTTCCAGAGAGCAAATTGCACATAAATCAAGTTAATACCCTATCCAATGGACAGGCAAGGCCCACCCAACAAGCCCCGCTATCAGCTTACTAGGGGTCTTACTCGGACTAGCCTCGAAAAAGATGCTATGACGTCACGCTGTCTAGACAGGAAGGAAGTATGATGCGCTACCTAGCGAATGCACACTCCTGACCGGTCCTGCCGGTATTCTATACAAGACGTCTTTTTCTGGCGTTTGGCGGGACTGGTCACGCCGACCGGTAAAGCAATTGTCCATTGGATAGGGTATTAACTTATAAAAATTTAATTTACTTATTAAATTTGCAAAATTGTTTGTTTAAATGAAAAATTACCATAGTGCAAATACCTTTTATGACCATTAAAAAATCCCCATGCTTGGAAGTTATTCTTGTTTTCATATTTTTTTTCCAAAAAAGGCTAAAACTTCTTGGAATAAGAATAAGAATATTGGCTAATATGAGCCATGGAACAGTATGGCAGGACTGCCAATTTGCATAATTTAATACAATTTATTACATTTCAAGACACTTGGTGAAGTGTAATACCTACCTGGTGTGATGAAATAACATTAACTGTCAGTACTGAATTGTGGAAATTTACTGTAATTTAAAGGATTTAGTTTTGGAGTACTTGTTGTGAAGAAATCACACAAAACTGTGTTGATAGGAACACATGTCACATGTATATGTCATTCTTTATTCTTTGATATCGTCTTTAAGAAAACTGGCAAATACTTGTTAATGTCTCTTTTATGAAAGATGACAAACACCCCTGTGTGTTAAAACGGTGTGTGCAAGTTGTCTAGTTTAATTTGAGTAAACAGTTTAATTTTACCACACTTTTTTTTGTTCATTTTACTGATGGGGTATCTGTTAGAGACAGGACCATATTAATGGGATGAAATAGATTGATTGTTATCTTATACATTCTGAACAAGTACCAGTACATGAATAATATGATTTGGAAAAAAGGAAAGACTTTTGGCAATGCATATTTAAACTTCTTTGGTCATGATGTGCCCTAGATTTTAAATATCCTTCTGTTTACCTTGTACTCGCCTGCAGACTGGAGTCATGCTTGAGTCATACACATACTTTTTAAAAGTTTTATTATGTCCACCCTACTGGGGTGTCCATCCGTCGTCACGCTTGGTTTCCGGTCATTTCAAGGAAAAGTGAAGATAGGTCTATAGCTAACTGAGTAATAGCTACTTAGCTACTTTTGTGTACTTCTTTTCTTTCTGTGCATTTTAAGGAAAAATATTTGACATATCTTTACCAAATTTGGTATGAGCAAGTTAGGTCAATAGCTTGCTTGGGATTGCTTTTAGTGATAATAGCTGTATAACTGACTGAGTAATAGCTACTTAGCTACTTTGAGTAGCTTTTATATTTTAAATTTGAATGTAGACTTTTGTGTTGCAAATGCTCATATTGTCACAGGGTTGCCACAAAAGAAAGGCGTATATCCCAATTGTCAAATGTACACAGAAATAAAATATGTGAAAGATGTTTCCTGTGTAGGTCACTTGAGTTCTGTAAATCTTGTCACAAATGCCCCACCTGTTGTCATGGATCCACCTGTAGGGGCAAGGTTACAAAATTTTGGGGAGAAGTGGGAAGCTCTGGGTTCGAGTTCATAAGTAGTCACCACACTGAGAGAGGGCTACACCCTCCCCTTCCAATTCAGACCCAACTTGACCAGGTCACCAACGGTAATAAGCAACTACCACAATCCACCTTGTAGAGGCACTGTATCAGCTGGTGAATGCAGTAGAACCAGTAGAAAATCAGAATTCCCTGGGTTTTTACAACTGGTTATTTTTGGTACCCAAACCCAAAACTGTTGGAGGCCTATTCTGGATCTAAGCAACTTGAACACCTTTTTAAACACAGAGTCGTTCAAAATGGAGATCCCAGAGACAATAAGGACCTCCCTACAGGCAGGGGAGTGGGTCACCTCCATAGACTTCAAAGACGCGTACTTCCACATACCTATTCACAGTCAGTCCAGGAAGTACATGCGTTTTCACCTCCAGGGTCAGTCCTACCAGTTCAAAGCCCTACCCTTTGGCCTCTCCACAGCTCCCATGGAGTTCACAGTGGTAGCCAAAGAGGTCAAACTGATGGCACTGCAGATGGGTATAAGGATCCACCAGTACCTAGACGACTGGTTGGTGATAGCCACATCCTATCAAACTTGTCTCCAGCATACGCAGACCTTGGTAGTTCTCTGTCAGGAACTAGGTTGGCTGGTGAACAAGGAAAAGTCAGAGCTGGTCCGAAAACAGGTTTTCAACTTTGTAGGTTACCAGTTCGACCTGAAAGAGGGCAAGGTCAGACCCACACCAGAGCATTGGCAGGCCTTTGCAGACAAAATTCAGTCAATACTGTCCGGTGTGCCCGGTGTAACTAGTGCCTAGTGTCTAGTGCCCAGAGTCACTAGAAAAGGTGATTCCAGTCCCCAGATCGCTCCACCCCCACCTAAGATGATGGCTGGAGGAAGACAATGTGCTACCAGGTCAACCATTACACCCTCATGCTCTGCAAATATATACAGACACATCAAAAGAAGGGTGGGGCGCTCACTTAAACGAGCACACTGCAAGGGGAACCTGGTCCCTTCCAGAGAGCAAATTGCACATAAATCAAGTTAATACCCTATCCAATGGACAGGCAAGGCCCACCCAACAAGCCCCGCTATCAGCTTACTAGGGGTCTTACTCGGACTAGCCTCGAAAAAGATGCTATGACGTCACGCTGTCTAGACAGGAAGGAAGTATGATGCGCTACCTAGCGAATGCACACTCCTGACCGGTCCTGCCGGTATTCTATACAAGACGTCTTTTTCTGGCGTTTGGCGGGACTGGTCACGCCGACCGGTAAAGCAATTGTCCATTGGATAGGGTATTAACTTATAAAAATTTAATTTACTTATTAAATTTGCAAAATTGTTTGTTTAAATGAAAAATTACCATAGTGCAAATACCTTTTATGACCATTAAAAAATCCCCATGCTTGGAAGTTATTCTTGTTTTCATATTTTTTTTCCAAAAAAGGCTAAAACTTCTTGGAATAAGAATAAGAATATTGGCTAATATGAGCCATGGAACAGTATGGCAGGACTGCCAATTTGCATAATTTAATACAATTTATTACATTTCAAGACACTTGGTGAAGTGTAATACCTACCTGGTGTGATGAAATAACATTAACTGTCAGTACTGAATTGTGGAAATTTACTGTAATTTAAAGGATTTAGTTTTGGAGTACTTGTTGTGAAGAAATCACACAAAACTGTGTTGATAGGAACACATGTCACATGTATATGTCATTCTTTATTCTTTGATATCGTCTTTAAGAAAACTGGCAAATACTTGTTAATGTCTCTTTTATGAAAGATGACAAACACCCCTGTGTGTTAAAACGGTGTGTGCAAGTTGTCTAGTTTAATTTGAGTAAACAGTTTAATTTTACCACACTTTTTTTTGTTCATTTTACTGATGGGGTATCTGTTAGAGACAGGACCATATTAATGGGATGAAATAGATTGATTGTTATCTTATACATTCTGAACAAGTACCAGTACATGAATAATATGATTTGGAAAAAAGGAAAGACTTTTGGCAATGCATATTTAAACTTCTTTGGTCATGATGTGCCCTAGATTTTAAATATCCTTCTGTTTACCTTGTACTCGCCTGCAGACTGGAGTCATGCTTGAGTCATACACATACTTTTTAAAAGTTTTATTATGTCCACCCTACTGGGGTGTCCATCCGTCGTCACGCTTGGTTTCCGGTCATTTCAAGGAAAAGTGAAGATAGGTCTATAGCTAACTGAGTAATAGCTACTTAGCTACTTTTGTGTACTTCTTTTCTTTCTGTGCATTTTAAGGAAAAATATTTGACATATCTTTACCAAATTTGGTATGAGCAAGTTAGGTCAATAGCTTGCTTGGGATTGCTTTTAGTGATAATAGCTGTATAACTGACTGAGTAATAGCTACTTAGCTACTTTGAGTAGCTTTTATATTTTAAGCATTTTAAAGGAAAAGTATTTCACCTATGTTCACAAAATTTTGGATGGAGGATTATTGGATCAGTAGCTTGCTTGGGATTGCTTTTGGTGGTAATACCTTTATAGCAAACTGAGTAATAGCTACTGTGCTATATAGCTATTATGCTATTTTGAGTTGACTTTTTTCTGGACATTTTAATGAAACAATGTTTTCTATCTTCACAAAAATTTATATGAAGGATAATTGGATCAATAGTTTGGCCAGGATAGCTTTTGATCGATGATAGCTTTGTAGCTATCTGAGTAATAGCTGCTTTGCTACTTTGAGCCTACTCTGAATTGCATTTCTGTTTTCACTCTTTTAAAGGAAACTTATTTAACTCATCTTAAAGTTTGTAAAATTTGGTGTGAAGGTTTATAGTGTTAATTGCTTGCTTGGTATTGTTATTGATGGTAATAGCTTTAACGTCCTGAGTAGTAGCTACATGGCAAAAAGCATAAATATGTCTATCTCCTAAACCGTGCGATATAGAGTGATTTCGTCAAACTTTTCAACCCACAGGGTGTCTAAGCAATGTACTCTTGGTAATTTTCAAAAAATTTTCTCTCCTCAAAAATGGTGGCTATCTCCTTAATTGCGCGAGATAGAGCAATTTCGATGAAATTTTTGACCCACAGGGTGTCTTACAAGTATGCTCTTGCCAATTTTTCAAAAAAAATATTCCTCTCCCATAAATGGCAACCATTCTGATTTTCGAATTTTTGCCAAAAATGCAAAAGCACAAATTTTCTTCTTTCTCCTTAACCGTGTTAGATAGAGCGATTTTGTCTAAATTTTTGACCCACAGGACATCTTAGCAAACTACTCTTTGCAATTTTCAAAAAACTTTCCTCTCCCCAAAAATGGTGGCCATTTTGAATTTTCAAATTTTTGCCAAAAATACAAAAACACATATTTGCTTCTATCTCCTTAACCGTGCAAGATAGAGCGATTTCATCGAAATTTTCGACCCACAGGGTATCTAAGCAATGTACTATTGGCAATTTAAAAAAAAATTTTCCTCTCCCCAAATATGGCGGCCATTTTGAATTTTCGAATTTTTGCCCAAAATGGAAAAACACAAATTTGCTTCTATCTCCTTAACCGTGCGAGATAGAGCGATTTCGTCGAAATTTCGACCCACAGGATATCTTTATAATATACTCCTGCCATTTTACAAGAAATATATTCCTCTCACAAAAGTGGCGGCCATTATGAAATCAATTTCCGAATTTTTGCAAAAAATGCAAAAACACATATTTGCATCTATCTGCTTAACCGTGTGGAATAGAGCGATTTCGTCGAAATTTTCGACCCACAGGATATCTTTATAATATACTCCTGCCAATTTTCCAAAAAAATATATTCCTCTCCCAAAAATGGCGGCCAGTATGAATTTCCGAATTTTTGCAAAAAATGCAAAAACACATATTTGCTTCTATCTGCTTAACCATGTGGAATAGAGCGATTTCGTCGAAATTTTCCACCCACAGGATATCTTTAGAATGTACTTTTGCCAATTTTCCCCCAAAAATATTCCTCTCCCAAAAATGGCGGCCATTACGAATTTCCGAATTTTTGCAAAAAATGCAAAAACACATATTTGCTTCTATCTCCTTAACCATGTGAGATAGAGTGATTTCGTCAAAATATTCGACCCACATGGTACCTTAGCAAACTACTCTTTGCAATTTTCAAAAAAAGTATTCCTCTCCCAAAAATGGCTATTATGAATTTTCGAATTTTTGCCAAAAATGTAAAACCACTAATTTGCCTCTATCTCCTTAACCGTGCAATATGGAGCGAGAAAATGTCTGTATATTTACAAACTGCTACCAGTCAATCGTGGCCAACGAGAAAGTAGGGCGATTGGTCAGAAGTTATCACGTGACGACAACTACCAGTATATCCGGTGGCTAACAAGAACGATCTTTTTTTCTAAGACGTTGGCCCCGGGTGTGGCAACCCGAGAACAGCATCAAGTCCCACATGGTAAGCTTGTAGCTTATAAAAGCTACATTTAAGTAATTAAGCGTCCCTTGAAAAGGGGACGCTTATTGGTTTCACCCCTGGTTTTCAGTCCGCCGCCACCGCCGCCGCCGCCGCCGCATTATCGTCTCCCTTGAATATCTCCCTTGTTATTAGGCCTATCCAAATGATATGTGGCAGTGTTCTTCTATAGGCGTGGGGAAATTTTTTGACAGGCATAAATTTGACCTTTGACCTTTATCAAGGTCACATTATCAAAAATTCAAAAAAAAATTTACTTCCTTTTCACTAGATTTCCTCAGAAAGTACTGGGTGTGGGTCAACCAAATTTGGTATGCACATTCCTGAGGGAAGAATCTAGGCGCCAGTCGATATTGGGATCAATCGGGCCATAATTGACCGATTGACGGGCGATTGATTATAAGTTCATAAAAATTTTGCTAAGATTAAGCCTTGAACTCGCTTATTATTGGTCATAGAGGTTTGGGATGGTATACCAACATATAGGAAATCATGTGCTGGGAATCTTCTGGTGTGGTCAGATTTGACCTTGGGCCCCCCCTTCAAGGTCAAACGGGGATAGCCGAACTGAAAAGTGCTTATAACTCGCTTATTATTGGTCCTAGAGGTTTGGGATGGTATACCAACATATGGGAAATCATGGGCTGGGAATCTTCTGGTGTGGTCGGATTTGACCTTGGGCCCCTCGTTCAAGGTCAAAAGAGCATAGCCAAACTTAAAAGTGCTTATAACTCGCTTATTATTGATCCTAGAGGTTTGTAATGGTATACCAACATATAGGAAATCATGTGCTGGGAATCTTCTGGTGTGGTCGCATTTGACCTGGGGCCCCTCGTTAAAGATCAAAAGAGGATAGGCAAAGTTTTAAGTGCTTATAACTCGCTTATTATTGGTCCTAGAGGTTTGGAATGGTATACCAGCATATAGGAAATCATGTGCTGGGAATCATCTGGTGTGGTCAGATTTGACCTTGGGCCCCTCGTTTAAGGTCAAACGAAGATAGCCAAACATAAATGTGCTTATAACTCGCTTATTATTGGTCCTAGAGCTTTGGGATGGTAAACTAACATATAGGAAACCATGGACAGGGAATCTCTTGGTGTGGTCAGATTTGACCTTGGGCTTCCTCTTCAAGGTCAAACGAGTATAGGCAAACATAAAAGTGCTTATAACTCGCTTATTATTGGTCCTAGAGGTTTGTGATGGTATACTAACATATAGAAAATCATGGGCTGGGAATCTTTTGGTGTTGTCAGATTTGACCTTGGGCCTCTTCTTCAAGGTCAAATGAGCATAACCAAACTTTAAAGTGCTTATAACTCGCTTATGATTGGTCCTAGAGGTTTGGGATGGTAAACCAGCATGTAGAAATTAAGGGCTGGTAATCTTTTGCTGTGGTCGCAATTTGACCTTGGCCCTCTCCTTCAAGGTCAAATGAGCATAGCCAAACTTAAAAGTGCTTATAACTCACTTATTATTGGTCCTACAGGTTTGGGATGGTAAACCAACATGTAGGAAATCATGTGCTGGGAATCTTCTGGTGTGGTCAGATTTGATCTTAGGCCTCTCCTTCAAGGTCCAACGAGGATAGGAACTTTAAAGTGCTTATAACTCATTAAGCGTCCCGCAAGGGACGCTTGTTTGTGTATGGGAGAGCTTCCGGCTCCGCCGGCTCCTGCGGCTCTGCCGGCTCCGCATTTTGTTTTCCTTATAACTCTGTAACCGTTAGGCGGATTCTTTTCAAATTTGGCAGGTTTAGGCAGTAGCCCTGGGGAATTTTTTTGAATATGCTGCAGTGACATTTCAACCAATCAGAGAGGTCACATGACCAAAAATGTCTTTTTTCGATGGGGAAGCTTGTCCGGATGATAACTTGAAAGGAATTTTATCAATTCACCTGAAACTTGGCAAATACATTCATTCTATTAAAATCTGGAAATCATTAGATTTTGGCATTGATTGGTCAAGAAATGGCCGAGTAATTAATGATTAATTAATCATTACGAATTTTCCAAATAAGGAAAACACAAAAATGCTTATATCTCGAAAACCGTGCTAGATAGAGCGATTTCGACGAAATTTTTGACCCGCAGGGTATCTCTGCGGAGTAGTTTGCCCAATTTTCAAAAAATTTTTGTCTCGCCCAAAATGGCGGCCATTTTGAATTTTCGAAATTTTCGCAAAAATTGCAAAACACAAAAATGCTTATATCTCAAAAACCGTGCTAGATAGAGCAATTTCGACAAAATTTTTGACCCGCAGTATATCTCTGCGGAGTACTTTTCCCAATTTTCAAAAAAATTTTGTCTCGCCAAAAATGGCGGCCATTTTGAATTTTCGAAATTTTCGCAAAAATTGCAAAACACAAAAATGCTTATATCTCGAAAACCGTGCTAGATAGAGCGATTTCGACAAAATTTTTGACCCACAGGGTATCTCTGCAGAGTAGTTATCCCAATTTTGAAAAAAATTTTCTCTCGCCAAAAATGGCGGCCATTATGAATTTTCGAATTTTTCGCAAAAATTGCAAAACACAAAAATGCTTATATCTCAAAAACCCTGCTAGATAGAGCGATTTCGACGAAATTTTTGACCCGCAGGGTATCTGTGCAGAGTAGCCATGCCAATTTTCAAACAAAAAATTTCTCGCAAAAAATGGCGGCCATTTTGAATTTTCGAATTTTTCGCAAAATTGCAAAACACAAAAATGCTTATATCTCGAAAACCGTGCTAGATAGAACGATTTCGACGAAATTTTTGACCCACTGGGTATCTCTGCAGAGTAGCCATGCCAATTTTCAAAAAAATTTTCTCTTGCCAAAAATGGCGGCCATTTTGAATTTTCGAATATTTGCGCAAAAATGGCAAAACACAAAAATGCTAATATTTCGAAAACCATGCTACATAGAGCGATTTCGACGAAATTTTTTATCGTCAGGGTATCTCTGCAGAGCAGCTATCCCAAAGAGCTTTCACTTGGTGAAGTTTCAGACCCATAGCTAATTGCTCACCTACTCAAAAAGAGTAAATGCGAATTACCTCTAAAAGTATTGCAGATGGCCAATTTTTCTCAAATAACTCATTCACCTACTTTTGGAAGAGCTTTCACATGGTGAAGTTTCAGACCCATAGCCAATTACTCACCTACTCAAAATGAGTAAATGCGAATTATCTCTAAAAGTATTGCAGATAGCCAATTTTTCTCAAATAACTCATTCACCTACTTTTGGGAGAGCTTTCACTCTGTGAAGTTTCAGACCCATAGCTAATTACTCACCTACTCAAAATGAGTAAATGCAAATTATCTCTAAAAGTATTGCAGATAGCCAATTTTTCTCAAATAACTCATTCACCTACTTTTGGCAGAGCTTTCACTTGGTGAAGTTTCAGACCCATAGCTAATTACTCACCTACTGAAAATGAGTAAATGTGAATTATCTCTAAAAGTATTGCAGATAGCCAATTTTTCTCAAATAACTCATTCACCTACTTTTGGGAGAGCTTTCACTTGGTGAAGTTTCAGACCCATAGCTAATTACTCACCTACTCAAAATGAGTAAATGCGAATTATCTCTAAAAGTATTGCAGATAGCCAACTTTTCTCAAATAACTCATTCACCTACTTTTGGGAGAGCTTTCACTTGGTGAAGTTTCAGACCCATAGCTAATTACTCACCTACTCAAAATGAGTAAATGCGAATTATCTCTAAAAGTATTGCAGATAGCCAGTTTTTCTCAAATTAATCATTCACCTACTTTTGGGAGAGCTTTCACTTGGTGAAGTTTCAGACCCATAGCTAATTACTCACCTACTTAAAATGAGTAAATGCGAATTATCTGTAAAAGTATTGCAGATAGCCAATTTTTCTCAAATAACTCATTCACCTACTTTTGGGAGAGCTTTCACTTGGTGAAGTTTCAGACCCATAGCTAATTACTCACCTACTCAAAATGAGTAAATGCGAATTATCTCTAAAAGTATTGCAGATAGCCAATTTTTCTCAAATTAATCATTCACCTACTTTTGGGAGAGCTTTCACTTAGTGAAGTTTCAGACCCATAGCTAATTACTCACCTACTCAAAATGAGTAAATGCGAATTATCTCTAAAAGTATTGCAGATAGCCAATTTTTCTCAAATTAATCATTCACCTACTTTTGGGAGAGCTTTCACTTGGTGAAGTTTCAGACCCATAGCTAATTACTCGTCTACTCAAAATGAGTAAATGCGAATTATCTCTAAAAGTATTGCAGATAGCCAATTTTTCTCAAATAACTCATTCACCTACTTTTGGGAGAGCTTTCACTTGGTGAAGTTTCAGACCCATAGCAAATTACTCACCTACTCAAAATGAGTAAATGCGAATTATCTCTACAAGTATTGCAGATAGCCAATTTTTCTCAAATAACTCATTCACCTACTTTTGGCAGAGCTTTCACTTGGTGAAGTTTCAGACCCATAGCTAATTATTCACCTACTCAAAATGAGTAAATGTGAATTATCTCTAAAAGTATTGCAGATAGCCAATTTTTCTCAAATAACTCATTCACCTACTTTTGGGAGAGCTTTCACTCTGTGAAGTTTCAGACCCATAGCTATTTATTCACCTACTCAAAATGAGTAAATGCTAATTATCTGTAAAAGTATTGCGGATACCCAATTTTTATCAAATACTCATTCATCTACTTGTGGGAGAGCTTTCACATGGTGAAGTTTCAGACCCATAGCTAATTACTCACCTACTCAAAATGAGTAAATGCGAATTATCTCTAAAAGTATTGCAGATAGCCAATTTTTCTCAAATAACTCATTCACCTACTTTTGGGAGAGCTTTCACTTGGTGAAGTTTCAGACCCATAGATAATTATTCACCTACTCAAAATGAGTAAATGTGAATTATCTCTTAATAGTATTGCAGATAGCCAATTTTTCTCAAATAACTCATTCACCTACTTTTGGAAGACCTTTCACACACGAAAATGAAAAATTGTGAATATCTCGGAAAAGCTATTTCTTCTGCTTTAATGCTCGGCGGGAGATACACACCATGGCAGTGGTCTTGACAAAAATTTTTGTCTCCCCACAAATGGTGGCCATTTTGAATTTTCAAAGTTTTTGCAAAACACAAAAATGCTTATATCTCGAAAACCGTGCTATATGGAGTGAACTCAACAAAATTTTGGACCTGCTGGGTATCTCTGCAGAGTAGCCATGCCAATTTTCAAAATATTTTTGTCTCGCCAAATATAGCGGACATTTTTAATTTTTTTATTTTTTGCAAAACACAAAAATGCTTATATCTTGAAAACCGTGCTAGATAGAGCAGACTGCGCTGACTTTGGTTGCCACAACAGTATAAGGCTAGAAACGAAGCATTTTCTTAATACTTTAGCACTCACCTTTATATCCTTTTCGGGACGCTTTGTTTTTGCTATGCAAAAACATTATCTTTTTTTTTGCGAGCGATCCTCTAGTTTATTATTGGTCCTAGAGGTTTGGGATGGTATACCTACATATAGGAAATGATGGGCTTGAAATCTTTTGATGTGGTCAGATTTGACCTTGGGCCTCTCCTTCAAGGTCAAACAAGCATAGCCAAACTTTAAAGTGCTTCTTCTTCTTTGCAGCTGAAAACACACAGTCAGCTGATACAGAACCCGTTCATAGGCACTGAGTGTTTTTTTCGTTTTAAGGTCACTCTTGTGATCCTAACATGGTCCTTTTCACGAACATTTCTCTTCACCAATAACATTTACCTCTTCACATTAGTCCTTTAGCATTTTATATAAAGCTTAAAAGCTGTAGGGACGCTTTGTTTTTGTGTACAAAAACTTTTGTCTAGTTAAAATTTTCAATTTTGTTGAAATCATCGACCCAGAGGGTATCTCAGCAATCTACTCCCACGAATTAAAAAAAAATTTTCCTCTCTCTAAAAATGACGGTCTTTTAGAATTTTAGAATCTTTTGCAAAAAAACCTATTAATAGCTAGCACCTATTAGTAGGGCAGTCTTTATTTGTAATGATGTGAAGAAAGTTAAGAAAGCCTTTTATACCTGAAACAAATGAAACCTTACAGCACAATTAACAATTGCAATTGATCTGAATTAAAGTAACATTTAGTTTATCTAAACTATTCATTACAAAGGGGGGCTCTTCAGCAAAACTTTAAAGGGGGCTCCAAATGAGCTCTATAATACATTATTTTAATTAGATATGTTAAACAATAAACTGTAGTTAGTATATTTTGGTAGTCAAATGAATATAATATTTGATTCCTGAACTATTCATTAGAAAGGGGGGTTTCTCAGCAATACTTTGAAGGGGGCTTCAAATGGGCTCTATAAAATATTATTTTAATTTTATATGTTAAAATATAAAGTACAGTCTGAGTCAATATAGTTAGGTAGTCCGTCTTCTAGGAGGGCAGTCTTCTAGCAGAGCTGTATTCTAGGAGGGCACTATTCCCGGATTTATCAGAACAAGTTATTCTGTCCTGATTTACAAAAATGTTTTCCTATCACCAAAAATTACAGCTATTTAAGCGTCCCGCAAGGCATGCTTGTTTGTGTATGGGAGACCTTCAGGCTCCGCCGGCTTCGCATTTTGTTTTCCTTATAACTCTGTAACCGTTAGGCAGATTCTTTTCTCCTTAACCGTGCAAGATAGAGCGACTTCGTCGAAATTTTTGACCCAACCAATGCAAAAAGGCATGAAGCTGAAATAATTTACATGTATACTAATAAATATTTAAGCATCATTGATATATTTCACTAATGAAACAGGGTCTTGTAAGACTACTGTACAATTTTTGCAAAAGGTTCATGGGGTGGACATTACACATGATAATGTGTGTTCTTCTATGCTATCCTGTTTCTATTCATATGTCACAGCTACTATCAACAGGGTGTCCCATTTCTAGTTTTTTTACAGATTTATCAGAACATCGGTATATGTGGCCATATTTTCAGATTTATGAGAACATCTGAACATTTTCTCGCAAGAAGACCCCTTGTTTTTTTGTATTTATCAGAACATCTGCAAATTTTGTTTTAAAGAGGTCTATATTTTTCAGATTTATCAGAACATCTGCATGTTTTGTCAAGAGAAGTGCATGGGCCGGGGTGCTCTGATAAAACACTGGGAAGATAGTGGCCATTTAGGTCAGGTACCAGATGTCAAGGAATGGGACCAACCACAGTACGTAAGCCCACTTTATGTGAAATGGTTATCTTTAATGAATTCAATTCTGTTTTATATAGAGGTGATTGTATGTTGTAATTGTCTTACAATATCTGGATGTTCCAGTTATATATGTCCTTTCAACAGTCATGTGACAGGTTACATTTGGTTCAGATTTTCACAAAGATTCTTTAGTTGGATTAAAGAATTTGTCTTTATTTTAAAGAATTATTTTAACCATGGAATTGTTCCAATATTTAACCCAAAAGAAAATTCAAATTCATTTAAAATAATCAATTGATGTAGCTATATTTTAAAGTCAGGCACTTGCCTTTTTAAAAAAATAATCAATCGTATAAGTTAGCTTTTCATTAATGTGAAAACACAAGTAGTTGATATTATTAGTAGTGCAGATTTTTACATCTTTCTACCAAACGTTGTGTAAAATACTCAAAACGGCAAGATATATTGAAGAATCTGTTATATAATTGAACACATTGCTACTCTAGGCACTTTAGTAACTGATATTTCATCTAAACATTAAACTAGAAGAAATATCTTGCATTTTAACATTATATGGGGAAAAATTGGAGTTTTTACCCCACAGCCCTTAAGGGCTCTCGGGGTATTGTTTTTACCCATGGTGTTCGGATGGGCGGGCGGGTGGCGGGAAAAAGTTTGTCCAGGGTATATCTCGGAAACCGTAAGGTGTAGGAAGTTGATACTTGGCAGGGACATTGGTTAGGGGGTGTAGGTGTGCAACGTCATGGTCTGACCTTGATTTGACCTTTGACCTTGTTGTAGTGACCTTGACCTATAAAATCTTGTCCGGGCTATATCTCAGAAACCATAAGGTGTAGGAAGTTGATACTTGGTAGGGACATTGGTTAGGGGGTGTAGGCATGCAACGTCATGGTCTGACCTTGATTTGGCCTTTGACCTTGCTGTAGTGACCTTGACCTATAAAATCTTGTCCGGGCTATATCTCGGAAACCGTAAGGTGTAGGAAGTTGATACTTGGTAGGGACATTGGTTATTGGGTGTAGGTATGCAACATCCTGGTGTGACCTTGATTTGACCTTGCTGTAGTGACCTTGACCTATAAAATCTTGTCCGGGCTATATCTCGGAAACCGTAAGGTGTAGGAAGTTGATGCTTGGTAGGGACATTAGTTAGGGGTTGTAGGTGTGCATCATCATGGTGTGACCTTGATTTGACCTTTGACCTTGTCCTAGTGACTTTGACCTTAAAAATCTTGTTGCACCTTTGGGTCTGTCTTTTGATGCAGGTTAAGCACTGTTAAAGTCATATTATAATTCATTAAGAATTTTACTTTTACAACTTCCCATTGTAACAGATGGAATTTCATCAAGTGAGCCACAGACTTTGCTCCAACACCACACATAAGCATTCATTGAATGTATTACCACTTCTGTATGCATGGTAATATTCAAAACATCGAAACCATAATTCGGCCATGCCAGATATAGATAAAGTGTTGTAATGTTTAGTTTACTGATTAATGCTGTCATCTTGTTATTGAATTGTCTTGTTTTAATACTTCATCTTTACATACATTATCTTTCTCTTGGATATTATTTTCTCTATTTAAACATTGTTTGGGTCATTTTATAACTGACAGTGCTCTGAAAGTATCCTGAACTTTGTACTGATACATTACTTCTATATCTCATGGTGTTAAAAATATTTTCCTAGGCTGTGGGGTACGGGCATCTCTGATGCTATTTTTATTACTTTATAATATCGAACTAAGATATTACCCATTCAAATAATGGCTCATGTAAACTTATATCTATGTTTTAATCAAACCACTAACAAATAAGAAACCAGATTTATGGGTTTCAAGGTCAAGAGAAAATGGTTTGATTTTTTTAAAAGGACTACACCACTGTTGTGTATGACTTTCTTTTTAATATTTGTAACATTTGGTATTTTTAACATGATAAACCCTGGTGGTAGTTCTATAAAAAATCCAACATACTTGAAACAAAATATTTATTAAATAATATAACTATTTAATATCTATTAAATCATAACTGACAAGCGATAAATTGCATGATATTTGCAAAAGATTAAGTGATCAAAAACACTTCACTTGTTCATGAGGACTTTTAACAAATGACAGCTCTAGTTTCGATTTCACTAAGATATCCCCTAACAACACAGCCCTTGTCATAAACTTGGGTGTAAAATTTACCCAAACACTGTGAGTTTTGCAAAACTTTGTCCATATTACTATGATATTAGTGTAGTATCAGGGAGGTCTTAGTTCTCTAGAGTTACATGAGAAACGTTTTCTCATGAATATCTGAAGCAGATATCGAAATTTGAATCCATTTGTGATAAACCTCTTGCTCCTGTTCTACTAGTATCATATAGAGGCCTTGAAAGAGTGCTTCAAAAGTTAAGAAAAAAACAAATATTCTATATATTGAATGGATGAAGTACAACTTAAGAAAATTTCTGGTAAAGATGCACCCTTGTCTAATGTTTGATGTTTTTTGGGAGGCTGGTTACAATATACTCGAGTGTTTATGTTATACCGGAAGTCACATAGAGTGTTTTAGATGTTAAAATTTTTGCTTTTATAGTCTTTTTGAAATTAACTTGTTTTTTGGTTATACCTTTTATCATCTGTATTAGTTTAAAATCTCTGCTTACATTTTGGAAAAATGTAGTGTAAAAATGGAAATGGAAAAATAATGCACTCATTTGTAGGAATGTGAGAGGGTGGACAGGATACTAAAAAAAATGACGTTGAAGGTCATGAGTACAATCTAGCTCCCTAGGTGATAGTGAAAAGTTTTTCTAGTTCTACAAATAGAATGGGTAAAAGCTAATTGTTAGTCAGATTTGTCAACCTATTATTCGTTGTTTACATTATTAGAGTACGAAATCTAAAATTCGCCAGGAATCTAAAATTCGCCACCCCTAAAACCTTAGTTAATTTTATGAAGAAAATGATGTTTTTGTCTAAAAATTGGTATTTTTCAGTTCAAAAAGTCTTAATTTACCATACAGTCAACAAATCTCACCACAATTCATTTATTTTATTAGTATTTTCACATGTGGCGAATTTCAGATATGTGGCGAATTTTAGATTTCTTACTCTAAGTGTCCCTGTCAAGTGTGCTTATTTGTTTTAAGGGCAAGTTTCTGTGCTGCTGTCATGTTGCAGTCTCCCTTCAGTATTTTGTCTTGGGGGTATTTTGCACATGTATATTTTTGACCTTTGTCAGGGTCACATGATCGTTCACCCACTCGTCATCTTCGTTTGTGCAAACTGCTCACTGCAGCAGGATATGATTTTACGTACATGCTAATGGCCTCAAAATCTTGAGCTGATTGGATATTTTGAGCGATTGATCCAAATTTATCCAAAAGATCAAACTGATTTCAAAATGGATACTTGGTCCCTATTTCAGAGAGTACACAGGTTTCAGCATTTTCTTGGAGTAAGTTATTCAGCAGCTATTAATACTCTGATCCAATATTTGAATAGTGGTTTTGCTATTGGTTTTTCAGTCTCATTGAACTTACAGTTCAAGTTCCTTTGTATTATGCATATACAATTGTTTTCACAGAGTATTGTACTCATAGATTATCTTCAAATTTTAATATCATTAGAAATTATGAAATAATCTAGAATTAAAGGTTATAGACACTGTTCAAGTTAATCTCACATTATCACTAACATTTCCTGAAAGTTTCATCCAAATTGGTCCATAATCAGACATACAGACCAATAAATAAACACTGCCAAAAACATATCCCACATGGAGGTAAGTATAGTGTCAAAAAATAATAATCAAGGTCTATGTAAAAGAGTTTTATTTAAATAAAGCATTAATTTTATTACGCTACAATAGCTTACCATGTGGGACTTAATGCTGTTCTCGGGTTGCCACACCTGGGGCCAACGTCTTAGAAAAAAAGACAGTTCTTGTTAGCCACCGGATACACTGCTAGTTGTCGTCACGTGATAACCTCTGACCTCTCGCCCTACTTTCTCGTTGGCCACTCGAATATAGCAATACCTTATCTTACAAGGAATATTATTTCATTTTTACAAGGATATACATGTTGTTGGATATTGAAACTTCATCAGTTTCTTTATTTTATTACATAGAATCACAATTGGATGTCTTTTCATAGTTCAGATAAGTATCTTTACTATATTTGCCTACTGAAGTCCACTTCCGGGCTCACGTTGTAAAGCAATGGCGACTCGTTTATGTGGTTTCTAATACAGGATATATATATATGCCTGTCAGTACAATAAAATAAAATATTTAACCCCTACCTGCTTCATTATTGGACCCTTTTAGGGTTTAAATATATATAAATGTAACACAAACGAGTCCTGGTCGAGTGAAATCATCGGAAACAACTTCCGTTTTTATTGTCGAGACAGCAATTTCTCGTAATGGACGTCTCGTGTAGGTAGTTTATATACAGGAATATATACCTGTTCAAATCAAATAAAATAAATTTTGGAAGGGTTTACCCCCGTTCTTCTATTCTATTGGTCCATTTTAAGGGTTAAAATATGATATAAAGCACGAAACTAACATGGGGGAATCCTCGGGGAAACCCCTGTGATGACGTCACGTCTAGACTACGTGTGCTGAGAGACGCGTGTTTCTTACAGTGGCGTTTCTCAATAAAATTAAATAAAATAAAATATTTTACCCCTTCTTTCCTGTATTATTGTCCATTTAAAATGTTAATACTTAAATAAACAGGAATAGAATCATCTAGACTATACGTGTTTCTTCAAACTAAGGTAACCTTGGTTTCCCATTATTTTAATTATATTTTAAGTCATCCAGTTTCATAATATTACAAATATTGTACTTGCCTTTTAGATTCTATGTTATTTAATCAAATTCTGTATAATTTCTGCTTTCCTTATCTCACAACTAGCCCTACCTGCAGTGAGGCGGGTGGGGCAGGTGACCTTGTGTCACTGTTGATTTACTTACGTAAATCCAGTTGTGTAGTTCCTTCCAAGAAGGAAAGGCAAAGCTTACATGGAAGCTTTAAGGAAAGCTTACATAAAAAATTTATAATATCCAACTTCTTTCTCCAGGGTTGATCAGATCCCTGCTTAAATCTGAAGCCAGATAACATCTTAGTTCATCCGAGGTTTTAATGCACCCGAGAATCGGATGCATTATTGCCAACTTCAACCCATCCGACTATGATGGATACTCGGATTTTCATTGCATCTAGACCTGATGCTCAGATACCAGATCCGAGGTTACTCTAAGTTCAATGCTCGGATGATCTAATCCTAAATCCGATGCTCGGATGATTGTATCTAGATCTATCCTCGGATGATCAGATCTTAATTCTGATGTTCAGATGATGGTTCCAGATCAGAACTCTGAACAATCCTAACACACACTTGGACTAATACTTCACCAGCCTGGCAGTAAATATCCCTTACTGGAGGCTTGGGTCCAAGTCCTCAAGCCCAAGAGGCCTGCTAAACAAGGTCCTTCATTCAGTCCTGACTCTGTATTTTTAGGGAAGTAGGTTGCCTGACTTCACCCTAACCATTTTGGAGGACATTGAAACTTAGGCAGTTTTCTGAACCTCCCTGCCCCCAGGGAATTTATGCCTAGATCCCCCACAGTCTGGACTCTGAATGATGTACTAGGCCAACAGGAAGTTGGTCTGTTATTTTCCCTTAAAATGGAACAACCCTGTTTTTAAACGCAAGTTTTCAAATCTGTATCTCCCTAGGGGCCTCCTTGGGTAAGCCCCTCTTCCCCTTCTGGTCAGCAAGAGTTGAGCTTTAGGCTGCTCTCCACTAGGTTTTTTCTCAATACAACCTGCTTATGGATATATGTTAAGACAGTAGCAAGGCTACCTCCAGACAGGTCAAACTCAATTTCATGGTGCATATAAGTAGTCAGAAGGGGTATGGTGAATTCAGGTGAGATACTGGTTCTTTAGATCTTAAAGTTCCCCATTCACAACTACTTTAGGAGGGACAGGAGTCCCTCATCAAGGCACCTGTAATAACACTTAGGGTTTAGGCCCTATTAATCAACCCTTTCCAATTCCCCACATCTAGAGGCTCCTACAGGAACCACCCCAATGGGGGTCATTCCATCCCTAGCAGTATCCATCGTTTTCCCCAGGTAGGGGGAAATCGAGTAGCCGAGGCTCCAAGGTCTTTTCGACCCACTCCAGGGGACGAGGGCATAAAAACCCTTCCCCCCCAATGACTCCTCCAGCCTCACTCAGTCCACCAGTAGGAGTTCGCCTCCGTTCTTTCAGATAAGACTGGCAAACAAATCCTGTCATTCTTTTCAATTCCAAGTCCAGTCAGACTCCTGACCCGGTCAGAATACAAGGCCCTTCAAAGACCAAGTCCTGGCCTCTGTATCCAGTCTCTTCTGTCAAAGAACGCAATAAAGGGTGGAAAATGTAAAATCTCTCGGGTTTTGCAGTCGCCTGTTCCTAGTACTAAGCCTCACCTAAGGTGGAGGCCAGTCATAGACCTAAACAGGCTCAACACTTTTCTACACGTAGAAAAGTTCAAAATCAGAACTGAAACCTACTCAGGTGTTTTTCGTTCATGGGCTACGAATACCACCTAGATTCAGCCCTTGTAAATCCCACTCAAGAGAGATGGCTCAAACTTCAGGATTTGATCCTACTACTCAAGTCAAAACGTGTTTTGACTGCAAGATGTTTGATGTCTCTAATTGGGTTGCTAGCCTCAACGGAGAAAATGGTCCCGGAGGGACGCCTTCACATGAGGCCCTTTCCTACACATATATGTCCTAGAATTGAAGGCGGTCTCCTTGGCCCTTTGAGACTTCAAGGACCAGTGCCAGAATCAAACAGTGTTAGTTGCGATGGACAACTCAACAGTGGTAGCCTACATCAACAACTAGGAGGAACACACTCAGCAGAGATGTGCGCTCTCCTGTGGAAGATCATGACCTGGGGCCATCACTACCTCATAACATTGAAAGCCAGGCACGTTCTAGGGTGCCTGACTGTGATGGCCGACCTCCTGTCCAGGTCCAACCAAGTGCAGTCAACAGAATGGTCTCTGCACCCACAGGTGTTCAAACAGATCTGCCAGAAGTGGTTCACACCTCATGTAGACTTATTTGCCACTCATCTGAACCACAAGCTCCCACTGTACGTGTCTCCTATCCCAGACCCAAGGGCCTGGGACATAGATACTCTAAACATAAACTGGACCAACCTCACGGCCTATGCGTACCCTCCTACGGCTCCTTCACAAGGTGATCCCAAAGATCAGGCAATGTTATTGCCTGATCATCGTAATAGCCCCAGGCTGGCCAGGGATGCCCTGGTTTTGGGACCTAGTGCAGCTCTCAACAGAGATCCCACTACAACTCCCAGTGTCAACGACCCTACTCAAACAGTCCCACAGGTATGTGTTCCACAACAACCCCAGCACCTGAACCTCCACGCCTGGTGTCTAGGAGTGGACAACTCCAAGAACAAGGCTTCTCTGTGGAGGTGGCAGAGAGAATTGCTGCCCCTCAGCGGTCTTCAACAAGGACCATCTACAAGTCAAAGTGGGCCCTATTTGAAAAATGGTGCAGAGAAAATTCGGTGGATTTCTCCACTCCATCTGTGAAACAAATCTCAGATTTTTTCATGTACCTGTACCAAGACCTAAACAGGCGCCCCTCGACCATTGATGGTTACAGGACTGCAATCGTTGACACTTTGGGCCCAACGGCCCACCCTATTGCACATAATGCAGACCTTCATAGGTTACTCTCCAGTTTTCACAGGGATCGTCCCAAAAGTTCCAGAAATTTACCCAAGTGGAACCTTTCTGTTGTCCTCAACGAGCTCACAAAAGCACCATTTGAGCCCATGAAAGACACAGACCTCAAACATCTTACTCTAAAAACTGCTTTCTTGCTAGCTTTGGCCTCCGGCAAGCGCCGCAGCGAAATCCATGCCTGGGTCGCAAACAAGTATCTAATCTAGGCCAATGGGAAAAGGTTGCCTTGTTCCCTTCTTCTGATTTCATAGCCAAAAACCAACTGGCAAGAGAAGGTTCTCAAAGTGTATCTCCGGTGACTATTCCTGCTTTGACTACCATTGTAGATAGACAATTTAAAGAAGACAGGACCCTGTGTCCCGTGCGGGCCCTGAGTTTTTATTTGGACCGAACAAAAGACCTGAGAGGGTCTCGTTCTCTCCTTTTCATCTCCTTTAAGAAAGGACATACCTCAGACATCAGACCCGCTACTCTCTCTTCATGGTTGAAACAAACCATCCTACTTTGTTACAAACAAGCAGATCAACAAGCCTTGGACTTGGTCCAAGTCAAAGCGCATGACATCCGGGCCTTCGCGGCCTCTAAGGCCTTTTACGGTGGGGTATCGGTGGACCAAATCATGCAAGCCTGTCACTGGAAAGCTCACAACACATTTACAAATTTTTACCTAAAAGACCTTACTTGGTCGGACACCGACAACAATATGTATCTGGGACCCGTAGTGGCGGCACAACAAGTCCTAGATCCTTCCCCTCAGACCAGTTGTCCTCGGAAAGAAAAAAGGGGGGGGGGGCACATCCGCTACAACCAAGTCTTCAGGAGTCTCTCCCAGGATCTAGGTATTCCTTTACCTTCAAGATGTTACGGGTAAGGTCATTTTTGTTTTTCAGTTATCAAGTAACTTCTATTAAGGACTTATTTAGTTGTCATTAATCTCATATTCAGGTTGCAAAAATTTATGAGATGTCCAACCATGGGTTGGTCAGTCACTAGTGAAGGGCCCTCAGGGACCCTTAGACCTCGAAGTGAGCACTGCTGCACTTCCGTCCTACAATCAAACATCTAGACAGTTTCAGCACTGTCTCTCATTTTATTTAGGTTTTTGGCTCGTTACAGGCCCGGTCTTCGGGATCGGGGCACTGTAAATGGGACTCAGACTGGTATTTCTGGCACTATTCTATACACATTAACTCAAAATCTTAGAAAAAATGACATATCTTCCAGTCTCAGCTGTAATCCCGCCACCGGGCGGTTGAATTCAGCATTAAGTCCCACATGGTAAGCTATTGTAGCGTAATAAAATTGTAAATTTTAATTACTTAAATGTAGCTTTTATAAGCTACAAGCTTACCATGTGGGACTTAGAAGAGTCCCACCCTGCCTCCCCGCTGTTTACAGCTGAGGGGTAGGTTTTAGAAAATTTCAACGAGAAAGTAGGGCGAGAGGTCAGAGGTTATCACGTGACGACAACTGGCAGTGTATCCGGTGGCTAACAAGAACTGTCTTTTTTTCTAAGACGTTGGCCCCGGGTGTGGCAACCCGAGAACAGCATTAAGTCCCACATGGTAAGCTTGTAGCTTATAAAAGCTACATTTAAGTAATTAAAATTTACAAATTAATGCTAAGCAAATTTTCAGCAGATTTACAAACACTGATAATTGTATTCTAAGTACAAAGTAATTATGCATGTCTGTGTCAATTTAGGAAGCTTTTAAAGTATAATGATCACTGCTGTATGCTTCAATATAAATTGGCTTCATAATATGTATTAAAGACCCCCTTTGATAAGAAACCCATTAAAAGTGGATTCCTTTGCACCTGTGACATTTTAACAGTCACAGATAAGAGAAGCGTATTCACCTGCTGCTATAATTTTTTTTCTCAATTTGCAAATGGTTTTTCATGTTGAAGGTATTTAATATAGAGAGTATAAGGTTATCTTTAAGTACAGGATTTAAAGATTGTGTACATGTATATAATTTTATTACATATAAAATCATGTTACTTTACCATGGTAAATTGCAGTATTCTGAGGTGAATAACAAATAATTTAAATGTTGTTAGACACTATTAGGTTTAATTTTAATTCTTAATTGATGAGAATAAAGTTTCATCTTAGCAGGGAATATAAGATAATAGAAAATATTTTATTGAAGCATTGGGGTTTTTGTTTCTGAGTGTGGTCATGTGGTTGTCAAATATGACTCATTTCAGGTCTATTTTGCTCTCAGATCTGTGGCTAGAAGTAGAGAGTTTTTCCTCACTAGTAAAATTCACATAATATGGCAAATTTGCAAAAGTCTTATTCAAACTCGTGAGAAGGGTACATGTGGTGATCCAATGTGACCTTTACTAAGAAATAGGAGTCTCCAAAAAGGCTTGTTACTTGTAAAACAATTGTATGAGTAAGTAGACAATTAGCCCATGAGACATTCTAAGTAGTATATAAGAGACAGACTATGTAAGACTAATTACATAAATTGCCAAAAAAACTTTTTTTATCTCGATTGTAAAGAAACTTATGCTTTAAGCAAGGCTCCAGTGTGACAGGGTTATCTGTTTGGGGGTTTTAATTTTGTCTGATATAAGACACCTGACACGGTAGAGACACTTTTAAAGAGTATAGTTATTTATAGCTGTCTATTCTGGCCTGTGTCTTGGGTGTTCAAAAGATGATCATTTCTTAAAAGTATAAATTTTCTCCTGTCATTATATATCACATTGGTTAAAGTTTCTATTCTGGTACAAAATTCCATGACTTTTGATGTATTTTGAGCAATTATCTACAAAAATAAACAAACACAACTTGTTGCTGAGGTATTACTTACAATCTGTTGGACAGTAAAATCTTCCAAAAATACCAGTATAGCATCACACTGCAGTGTCCACTTCACTGTGAACAATTTCTTCTCCAGAAGTACAAGGCCCAGAGACATGGTGTTTCTTTTAAAATGTACCTTACCTATCGAGGATGAAAAATTATTCAAGGCATGCAGATCTGTGTGTTTGTTTCCCAGAGCCATTACAAAAAGGTACCCCCGACTAAAGTGTGAAATTTTCAACACTTTATCACAATTTTCTCATTGACTCTTGAAGGGATTTGTCTCATATCTTGCTTATATGTACTAGGCCACCAGTAGATTCCCTTGTGGGAGTATCAGGCTTGGATCTTTCTTAATTATTTTTTTATGAATTTTAAAAATATTTTTTAATGCATTAATATTCATGAAATTGTGCACTAAGTCACTTACAACTTGCAAAGTTTTGCATTTAGAGCATATTCTTAAAATACATTGTTCAGCTACTTTTTCCATAGCTACAACATGGTTAGTAACTTGGGAACCTATCCCAATAGCTAAGTGAGTAATAGCTACTTTCTGATTTATTACCTTCCATAATGAGCATAATCAGTTGTAACTTGAAAACTATTACATTTACAGCATGTTGTAGAAATATGTTATTTACATACTTTTGGGTCAGCTATAATATAGTAAAATTTCAGACCTGTCGCTCATGGCATAGCTGTGCAATAGCTACTTTCAGGTTCTCACTGTTGAGTAAATAAGTTGTGACTTGAAAACTATTGCATTTAGAGTATTTTGTTTAAATATGTCATTTACCTACTTCTGGGTCAGCTATAACAATGTGAAATAGTATACCTGTAGCTAATATATCACTTGTAACTTGAAAAGTTTTGCTTTTAGAGCATTTTGTAAAAATATGTTGTCAGCTACTTTTTTAGTAGCTACAACATGGTGAGTAATTTGGGAGTCTATCCAAATAGCTAAGTGAGTATAGCTACTTTTCTTTCTAGGTCAAATGTGTTCTTGCTACTTTCAATCCTTTTCATTTATTGTTGGTCCCAGAAATTTTGTGTGTCAAGAAGAGCTGTCAAAAGTGAGATCCCCCATCTAGTGTTGAGATTTTAACACCTTTTCATAATTTTTCTGTGAACATTGGAAAGATATTCTCTGTTATTTTGCTAGTACATGTAATACTATATACTAGACCAGAGGAAAATTAATTTGTGAAGGTATACTGTGAAGCACCTTAACAGTTACCTTTGTACTTTACTTCTGAATACCATTTGCAGCACACAACTTTTGTGGCCTTTTCTACTTTCACGTGTACTCTGAAGCTAAAAACACAAAGTCAGCTGACACAGAGCCCGTTAATGGACACTAATTGCTTATTGTTGTTTGAAATGCTGTATGACCCTCTGACTTTGGGCTTAAAAGCCCACAGTTGAGAGGTTAAACAGCATAAAAAGTGTGATAGATGACTCCATCAAATTATTGAAATTAACCCTTTAATTTTCTCACACAAAAACTTATGGCATGATAAATGGTTGCAGTAGGATCTTCAGGAAAATACTATATAATTATAAATGGTTTCAAAATATTTCAAAATGAAATAAGTAAGCACTCCCAAACAGCAGGGTTTTGCTAGTATAAAACGTATCTGTAATTGGAAAGTGGTATCAAAGGATAAACATTCATTTAAATACCCCAGACTGGCTCATATGATAAACTTGTTGACACCTCAGGGACCCCACTTATTTGCTTTATATCCCAATTCATCAATGATATTCCCAAAAATATCTTTTTTTTTTATTGATCTTTTTTACCATCTTTAAGTATAATATAACAAAAGATATAGGAAATAAAAAAAACCCTGAAAAACATGTATATGACAGTACAAGACACAAATCAGATTGGATATTAAGTATAACATAGCAAAAATACACAATATACATCAGTACACCAAGACAGATTTAAAAGTTTACAAATAATCACTTAATAGTGAATCATAGAGTGAAATAGTATATACATGGCATTTAACAAAAAGTAATTGTGTTAAAAAGGGGGAAAGGGTGGTGCCTATTCAACCAAAGTTTTTTATGTTTCCCATATTTTCTGAAAATCAGAAAGCTTATCCGTAAGACCCCAGTTACATATGGCCAAATGTACCGTCGGATCGCGGCAGGTTACCAAATATGGAAAATTGTGAGTGATTTACGGATCATTGTTTTCATCCGTGAACATGTCCTTACCATCCTTAATGTCCTTGTGGCATCCGTCATGGATGTCAACTGTCCGTGGAACATCCACGGAAAAATCAAACTGCTTGAATTTTCCATAAAAGGTTTGCGGATGTCAGGAGTAACTAATATCCATATCTGATCTCTATCTCGTCCGTAACATCCTTACAGCACCCGTAGATCTCCTTATGGCATCCGCAACATCCTTGACCCTTCCGCGCCAATAAAGATTCGGGAAATTTCTACAGATATTCCCGGAGGTTATTTGGAGTCTGTAAGGATGCCTCCGGAAGTTAACGGAAATTCCCTGACACGGCAAAGACCAATAGGGATGGTCCTTAAAGAAGGTCACGGATATGTAATTGGTTTGCGGATATACACGGATAGTCACAGATGATAAGGATGCCTCAAGGTTTACAGATGTAATTGTAGTTTCCCACGACACTCGGGAATTTACGGAAAGACACTTTCTCATGGATGAAAGCCTATATAAGGGGCACCAAGCTTGGGTTTCTCAGATGGCACTTTCTGCAGTTCGAGGTGATCCTTACTGCAATTTTTGGGAACTTTACAGCTCTACTGTAAATATTTGAGGATATATTTTGTTGGCATATATAGTGAGTCAGAAATTTTGAGGTGTTTGTTTTTTTTTTACTAAAAGAAATTTGGTATTTAATACTTTTGTAAAATGCCACCAAAGAAGAGGACTAAGAGGAGAGGCAGTCAAGAGACAGAGAGGATGTCCACGAGGGCCAGGAGTCCAGAGGTGAATGAATTGAGTTGTGTACCAGAGACTCAGCAGTCAGCTGGGGTGGAGGAGTTGGTGGAGGGAGTGGAGGGTCCTCTGGAGATGTCGGATACAGAGCAGAGTGACATTGGGCTGGAGACACAGCATGATTCGGATACAAGTGATGAGGATATGCAGGCTACACAAGCTGCCGGAGGTACACAGAAGGGAAAGGGCAAAGGCAAGGGAAAGGCTGATAAAAGGAGCAAGAAACCCCCAGTTCTATTCACCGCTGAGCAAGAACAGAAGATAGTGGACTTTTTGCGTGACAACGAGATTCTCTACAATAAGCGTTCGATGGACTACAAGGATAGACCCAAGAGGGAGGCTGTGTGGGACAAGTTTTGTGAGGAGAACAATTTGAATAAAGATGCCTGCCAAAAGTGGTTCCAGAGCCAGCGAACACTATTCGGGAAAGTCACTCACATGAAGTCCAGCCAGGGGGAACCACAGCTGACAGAGAGGCAGAAATGGACTAGAGACAATTTTGACTTCCTCAGGGACCACATCCTGCGCCATCTTACAGCAAAAAGTGAATTCAGGGCTCCCTAGGGGTCTGCTTCTCAAGCCAGTGCAGCAGCGGGCTCATCATCCATATGGATACACATACACCTACTACCCGATACCATGCTGTCAGTGTGACGTCAAGTTTGGCTGATTCCGACCTCCAAGCAGCTCTTGCCGAATCACAGTGTGGAATAACAGAGTTAAAAGACATTGTGATAAAAAAGTTTGGTGATGAGAAGCCTGATGATCCAAGACTGGGCTTCTGTGACTTTCTGAAGGTGGAGGTGGTACAACTAACAAGTGACTCATATGATGAATTTCAACAAGAGACATTAAACTTATTGATGAAACTGAAACGTAGGGATAAGCAGCAGTAAAGGTACCAACACGGGATGGGCACGAGCATGACCCAGACTGTCACCTACAGCCAAGCCTCAACGTCACACTATTACCCAGTGTCTCACACACAGATGCAGGGACCACATCAGCAGATGCAACAGATTTTTACACATGTAACGCAAGGGCTGTCACAGCAGCAGCCACAGCATTCACAGCAGCAGCTACAGCATACACACCATTCACAGCAGCAGCTACAGCATTCACAGCATTCATAGCAGCAGCTACAACATTCACAGCATGCACAGCAGCACTATCAACAGACATTCACTCAGCCTCATGCACCCGCTCAGCAGCAGATCCATGGACATGGTCCACAGCAAAGTATACAGCCATAGCAACACTTGTAGGCGATGCAGCAGCAGCAAGCAATTCAACCACAGCATTCCATACAGTCACAGCAGCCACAACAGCATAGCAACAGCAGAAGCAGCCACAACAGACAATACTAATACATCAGCCAATACAGCAGCAGCAGCCCACTCAGCAACACAGTCAGCAAACATCACAGCAGCAACCGTCACAGCAGTAAACTTCACAGAGCACAGCTTCAACATCATGTCACCACCCGCTACTACGCCAGATACCAGACGCCAAAGCAGTCCACCACTAACCAGCACACCAACAGGATTCACCCTCTCACCACCAACAAATCCACCCTCAGTTGACAGCCAGTACTTCAGTAACATTCCAAACACATCACAGTATGTCAGCTTCTGTGCCATCAACACGCCCCAGTTCCAGCCAGTAAAAGACACATCAACCTCTCCACCAGACCAACCAGCATCAGGGGACCAGTTGCCAGCCAGTCAGCAGATCAGCAATAGCTGATAATTTTTATAGGCCCTTCTCAGGGCCGCCAAATCTTCCAAAAACTATTTATTTGAGCTGTGTTTGTTGTTTTGCAAAAAACAAACAAAAAAAAAGTAATAATATTAATAATGACTAAATAGTCCAATTGAAACCCTGAAAGCCCAAATTTTGTTAAAACCTGTGCCCACAATGCTGTGGACCCCCTCACTGCACCTCTCGTGTAGTGGTGTGGGGCATCTTTTTCTGAAATATTTCCACCCTGTAGGACAAGGCCTTTCTTGCTTGCCTGACCATTTGTTTAAAGCATTGTGTTTTCAACCCTTTAAAAACCAAAGCCTATGCTACATCATTCAGCAAAAGATGTCATTTATGTCAAAATAGATGTAGTTATTGTTGATGCTAATTTCAAATAAAATAAATGCACCTAAAATGAAAGCTTTTATTGGTAATTGTATAACAGCAAAATCAAAATATATACACAAGCTATAGCAGAAGACAGGAATTATCTTTAAAATATAACAGCAGTCATATAGGTGTGTACAAAGTTCACAGTCCATGTAGCACTATTAATCACATTATAATACTGTTTCACATTTTAATGGCTGTCCGTTGGACTGGGGAGCTGCCCCTCATTCATGAAGTAGTCCCTAAGAATATTCTTCTGCCTTTTAACTGCCCCAATTGCATTACAGCCCTCATATGGAATGTCATTGTCCTCGAGCATTATCGTAGGTTGGCCCTCCCCCCAAAAGTCTTCCTGTTGAGCTGTTGTTTATCTGATCCTCAGCAGGTTGTTCAGTACTAGGCAGGCCATGGAAACCCTGTTGACCAGTGGGAGTTCCTGCTGCAGCGGGCTCTGGAAAATCCTAAAGTGAGTGTCAGCATCCCGAAGGCATTCTTGACCACAGTTCTTCCCCGCCTGATCCTATAGTTGAAGACCATCTCCTTCAAGTCCATAGTGCGGCTGCAGTAGGACCTCATTAGCCAGAGCTTGAGTGGAAATGCGTTGTCCCCGAGGAAGAAAAAGTTCACCTTTGGTCCACCAATCCCAAGAGATTCACTGTCATGGAAGCCGATGCTGCCGTCCTCTATTTTATGCCTCAAATTGGTATGCTTGAAAATCTGATCATCTGAAGTTGACCCGGCTGCCCCCATGTCCACCCACAGGAACTTGGAATCCCCATCCACCAGGGCCAAGAGTACAATGGAGTGGAAGCCCTTGCAGTTGCGGAAGAGGCTGCCTCCCCCTTGTGGACATCTGGCGGCATCTGGATGAAGTTTCTATATGCCGTAGGGTCATCTAAGTGGTGCATTGGCATCGGTCTGCTGTACTGACTCTTCTTCGATCTCTGCCCGGGTTGGCCAAGGCCTGAACCTATATCTTCTGTGTCTTCTCTGTCTAATAACTGGCAGACCTCCTGGCAGACCCCATCTGCTTCTCAGTTGGCCTATCATAGCTGAAATGATAAGCAACTGCCTCGCCATTTCTAATAGTAAGAGTTGAAGTTGTGCAAGATTTCTGTCATGTCTGTCCATATTGTCATCTACATTGTATCTGGCTAGTGAGCTGGACCTTGCCCCCTTTATAGCCATTGGCATCCAGATATCCAGTGAGTGGTCACTACCTCTCATGGAGACGCCTGCAATGTTATGCTAATAAAATTCTGTAATCAACTAGCTGACATCCGCGGGGAAAAATATGATCCATAAATCTCATCCATGAGTCTCAGCCAGGTCCGTATACCCATCCGGAGTGTCCGTGCAACGTCCTGATGCATCCCTATGTTGTCCTGGTGTATCCTGGTGTATCCACACTGCGGGTGGATCTCGGAGAATTAAGGAGTTTAGAGGAATTTTATTTTGATGGAATAATAGTTGGCCTAACATGATATCAAAATTGCTTAAGTGCAAATTAAAATTTATATTTTCTGAAAAACTTAGGAATGGAAACTATAAGGGTTTGGGCTTTTATCTAAACTAGAGTTCTGGACTGTTTCTTGACGATCCTGTATTTGAGCTGATAGGAGGATTTCAAGCCATTGCATTGGTCACTCCCCAAAATTTTTTATTACACATTATTATTTTCAGGAGCAGTTTCCAAAAATCACCAATTTGGTTCAGTCATTTCTGTTGTCTTTTAGGATAAAGCTACTACCTGGCTAGAAAAGCATTCAGAAAGCGCAGACCTCCACCAAGTAGCCAGTTTTTACTGCTACTTTCATTAAAAAAATTCTTGGATCCAGACAGTGATCCAGATCCAAAATCAAAACATACATTTTTCAAAAGGGGGGACTACTATTACAGATAAGAAAAATCAACTCTCGAGTCCAGTGGCAATGGGCGATAATGGACAATTACAGCCTTGATCTCGCTTACCAGCATGTATAATGGCGAGAGAGCTTAAAATATTAGAAACCAACATTAAATCTGAAAAAATTATATACTTTTATCTTGTTTTTTTACAGATTTTAATGTGTCTGTGATCAAAATTGCCTTTTTTGTTGTGATTTTCTTTATTTCTTGTAAGCGGTATTCGATTGGGGAAGTACTAAAACACATCTTTTTTCGGAATCCTGGAATCGCAAGGCCGGTGGCTCTTGAGAGGGATGTAAAACCCCAAAATATGAACTTTGCAAAGGTTGAGAAGAGGGGGGGGGGCTATTAATAGGGAGGGGGCGTTTATATGGATAAATACGGTATGTTTCCTCTCCCATTTTGATCATTTCCTGAAAATTTCATCAAAATTTATCTGTTACATTTTGAGGTATGTTGTAGACTGACCTCCTTGGTGGAGTTAATAAAAGCTGAACATCAAAGAATCACTGTAATAATATGATAGCAGATCACTTGGGATGCAATCGGGGACACTTGTCTTATCTTCCTGAAACATTCTTTAGTGATCTACAGTGGTATACAGGCAGCGAGAAATTGATTTCAGAATGGTCTGACATGGAAACAGAAATAGTTATATAGGGAGGTTCTGAAAAAATTCATAACAGTGGAACAGCCCCTTTATAATGCCAGGTGATTTTCCAAAATGTTGTTTTGATATACCATTATGTGAGGGTGTTGATTAGATTGATACTAGATCCCTGTTAAAGTGCTGTAGTGTTATTTGCAGCAATTTAACTAATTTTCCTGTATCACCATTGCTGATGCCAGTCAAAAAGTACTGTTGTGTAATTTAGCATTAGCTACTGTCACTGCATATACAACTCCTACCATTATGACTGAATGGGTAAGAAGCTAAATTACTAGGGTTGGTATCGTATTGATCAGTATTTCAATAGCAAACAAATTATGGTTCTCAGTATTCTGTCATATTGATGAAAGTGTTGATTTCAATATCATTTCCAATGTCAACAAAACTCTGTTATTTATAACTACTAAATATTAAATGGCTTAAGTCATAGCTTGCATGATTTATAGTTAAGATACAGTTTGATGTTTTAAAGTTGTACTGTTATGGTTGTGTGAAAGTGATGATGACTTATATATAGTGTATATAGTGTGTGGGAAGATGTTAAAAATGCATCTTTAATTGAAGGAAATCCAAATGATTTAATTGCTGTTTTTCAAGAGAATTAGAGGTCCTCAGTGGCTCACCTCTTTAGTATCTTATCATACACTGTGGGGTCAATACCTAGTGGCAATGCTGAGGGTCTGGTCTTAAAACAGGACATAAAACAATAACTTTGACCTTTCATGTGAATTAGAAAAGATTCCTGCCATTTTATAATAAACTGGTAGGTGATAAAGCTTGTGGATGTTACGGCTGTGAAAAATAACATAATAATGCCAAACCTGTATTTGTATTTTCAATTGTAATTGCATTGCGGATTCATTATTTGGGGATATTGTGAAGCCACTTATAGGCCATGATGAGATCTGATCAAAGGTGAAAGATTTCCCCCTTTGAGTGACACATACTGTCATACATATTCCTATCCTTTGTAGACAAGCAGAAGTATGTAGATTATTTTGTTAGGACCTTCTTTCATGTCCTAATAAGCATTTGATGATAGCATTACCATTAATTACATGGCCTGTTCCTGCGTGTTATTCTTAACATCTTTTATGTGCGGGTTTTCCCTCAATACATACTCTTCAAAACAATGTGCAAGTTAGAAATTTGGCAAGCACATTTATGCATGCTTTTTTGATTCCAAAGACAAGTTTGAAATTTTCTTTCAAAGTAAGGTGAATGTGCAGTTGGAAAGGAATTCATTTGAACACATTAAGAATTAGAATTAAGAATTTTTTGAGAGGTATTGTGAGAATACTTATAGGTAGTTTGTTAAACTATGCAATGCTATTTCATAGACAGGGACAAAGACTGTGCTAAAGATAGGAACTGTGATTCATTCTAGGAATTTAAGAAATGTTTCCACTAAGAACATTAAATGCCACAGGCTGCAATATTATACTTTTTACAAAAGGCCTAAGTGGCTGAGTCAGGTGTTGAATCACAGGGCTCTCACCTATGTTATTCTGGGTTTGGATCCAACTCATAGTAACATGTGTGATTCACTGAGGACTTGTCTTGATATTCTAATTCTAATATTATTTTAGACTCTAGGCACAGCAAAAAGAAAAACAGACATTTTTACTGTAATCATTAACTTGAGACATACCATTGGTCAGCGCCATGGAGAGATACCGTGACATACTGATATCATCATAACATTGGGAAGTAAAACCACAAACTCTGTATCTTTTATATTCCAAACTCTAAGTTAACAGGTTTTACGACAGGGAGTGTCATATTGGGACAGGCCAACTGGATATCTGGCATCTTGTGTATCAGCTGGATCCAAACCCACAATGTCAGAGGTCAGAGGCAAGTGACTATTTGTCAGATTCAGTAGCTTCTTGACCAGCTAATCACCCTATATTTATATCCCATCAATATACATCAAGCTCCTTTTGTTTCCAGTCAATGTATACTAAAATTTGAGTAGCGAGATTCAGGTAATCTTTTACCCCACAGCCCTTAAGGGCTGTCAGGTATTGTTTTCATCCATAGTGTCCGGATGGGCAGGTGGGCGGCAGGAAAAAGTTTGTCCGGGCTGTATCTCAGAAACCATAATGTGTAGGAAGTTGATGCTTGGAAGGGTCATTGGTTGGGGGTTGTAGGTGTCCAATGTCATGTATGTCCTTGATTTGACATTTGACCTTGCCGTAGTGACCTTGACTTATAAATTCTTGTCTGGGATATATCTCGAAAACCATAAGGTGTGGGAAGTTAATACTGTGTAGGGATATTGGTTGGGGGTTGTAGGTGTGCAGTGTCATGGTTTGACCTTGATTTGACCTATGACCTTGCTGTAGTGACCTTGACCTCTAATGTCTTGTGTGGGCTATATCTTGGCAACTGTAAGGTTTAGAAAGTTGATAGTTGGTAGGGACATTGCTTAGGGGTTGTAGGTGTGCAACATCATGGTGTGATCTTGATTTGACCTTGTCGTAGTGACCATGAATTTTAAAATTTTGTCCAGGCTATTTCTTGGATTCTGTAAGGCATAGAGTATTGACACTTCTTAGGGACATTGATTAGGGGGATAGGTGTGTATCATGGTGTGACCTTTTACTTCAGCTCTGCCAAAATGTGTTACCTGCCATATTTGAGACATGGTTCTCTTATGACAAAGATATATGGATTGCTGCAACTTATTATTATATATACTTTTACATAAATTAATAAATTGTATAGCTTCATATTTTTGTAGTTCACTGATTAATGCTGTCATCTTGCTATTGAATTGTCTTATTTTGATACCTTATCTTTTCGTACACTTTCTTTCTCTTAGACATTATTTTATCTACTTAAACATTATTTGGACCTTTATATAACTGACACTGTTGTTAAAGTATCCCGATCTTTGTACTGTTTCACTACTTCTATATCTCATAGTGTTGAAAACTATTTCCCCAGACTGTGGGGTACGGGCATCTCTGATGCTATTTCCTTTTTTTTTGGAATACCTGGCATCATTTTTATTCTCATCACTGTCCATCACTAACTTTTTCAAACATTTGGTCTTTTTGCCTATGGACGTTTTAGAGAGTAGTAAGAATATATGAATATCTTTATTGTCAGTAATCATTATTCTACATAAGAGAATGTAAAAGATGTATTTGTATGTTTTACCTTTAGCTTTAGTATATATTTCTATACAAGGGATCCATGATATGGCAGTGACAAGTAGTCATTTGAACTCCAGTACTCCACCATTTTTTTATCAAATACTTTAATAAAATATGCCATTTTCCTAAAAAATTAATAGAAATTGGCAATTTTAGGGCAGTTTTTATGTTTGTATTTTAAAAATACCAATGTTTTTCAGCAATAAGAAAAATGTCAAAACTTGTGAGAAACAGACTGATTGATATTAGCTGGATTCAAAACAATTTCTCAAGAAATTAAAAATGTCACTTCCATTGACCACAATTATAAAATTTTGTCAGATTGTACAATATATTTAAGCATTTTAAATAAAGTTCTAAATCTTGTATTTTGTTATTTCACAAATATAAAGTTTGATATGAACTTAACTTTGTTTAAAAGTAAACAAAACTTGACACAGTTTGCAGTTTGTGTGTTTGTTAAGATTTGATCAAGAAAAAAAGTATTATGTACAAAAGAATTGCATGACTAAGCTGAATGAAGTTTATTTTAGAACTTTTTAACTACACCTTTGACTTAACCAACAAATTATTTCCAAACTTATTATAATAGTCAATTAAGTGTAAATTTACGGTATATTACACATTGTATATCAAAACCAGGGGAATAATTTCAAATGTTATGTTATTTATAAAATAAACAATGTTATGGCATCAGATACTTTTATTATGTTCAATGTATATTTTCTGAGAATAGTTTCTCATATTTAACCTTTGTACTTGTAGTTAAAAGTCATTTATAAGAACTCTATTTTGTAAAAGTAGGAAGTCCTAAGAGCTGGGATGGGGCTGACATTATAGACACATAAAAGATAGATAGATTATAAGTTTTAACATGAATTAATAATAGATTTCATTTGTTATTTTCTATTACATTGAACATAAACATTTTTTTTTGATTTTGGTTAATAAGTTTGAAAATCAGGCAATGGTTTTCTTTCATTTGGATTTGTCTGAAGACAGTCGAATCCCTTTAAGCATAATTTACAGTAAAATTCTCCTTTAAATGGCTGTACTGTTACACTGATCTCCCCCGCCCCCTGATTCGGTTGGGTTACTGAAATTAGGTGTTCTAGAGTGTTTGGTGGGTCAGTCATTTCATTTGGTATGTTCGTAAAACCACAGTATTAACATTCGGGACTGGCAGCTAGACTTTGGGGTTACCCCGGTATTCAGGGTTGACTGACTTGTGTCCAAGATAAATTCATATGGTTTTGAGTTTGTCGTAAACTCTGTATAATCCTTATCAGATTTAGCATAATTTACAGTAAAATTCTCCTTTAAATGGCTGTACTGTTACACTGATCTCCCCCGCCCCCTGATTCGGTTGGGTTACTGAAATTAGGTGTTCTAGAGTGTTTGGTGGGTCAGTCATTTCATTTGGTATGTTCGTAAAACCACAGTATTAACATTTGGGACTGGCAGCTAGACTTTGGGGTTACCCCGGTATTCAGGGTTGACTGACTTGTGTCCAAGATAAATTCATATGGTTTTGAGTTTGTCGTAAACTCTGTATAATCCTTATCAGATTTAGCATATGTGAACTCATACTGGAATGTTTGTAAAGGAACTTTTCCGATTTTAACTCTGTCATAGGCTTTATAAGGATTTTAAATACATTTTTAAATAGCAGAGCGATCATACCCCAAATGACAAATTTGCTCAGAAAGCTATCCTACTTTTGTCCATAATGTGCCCCTCTTTACCTGTGGATTGGGAACTACAAGCCCGATTCGCAGCTTAAATCAACTTTGTCCAATTGGGGATAATTGGGGACGAGTTTTATGATTTGATCAGCAGAGGGAACAACCACCTTATTTGAAAGTGAGTGCCTCTTAAGCTCATATGTAATATAGATTTCACAGCCAAAACCAAACAAACAAACAAAAAAAATACATTAAGAATATTTAAATACTTATTTGCCAAATTAGAGTTTGGTTTTTACCTGCATGTTAATATTGATTTTCAATGCTGAGCTGTTTGCATATTACCAAGGTATTATAATTCAATCAGAGTCAGTTCAGCATGGTTATAAAGGCTAAAGAGAGAGGCTACAGTTTTTCTACAGACTTTTTGCCTTATTTGAATATAACAACTGTAGGAAATCATGGACTAAGAATCTTTTGATGTGTTCAAATTTGACGTTAGGCTGGTCCTTCATGGTCAAACGAGGATAGCCAACCTTAAAAATGCTTATAACTCGCTTGTTATTGGTCTTAGAGGTTTGCCATGTGAAACCAACCTGTAGGAAATCATGGGTTAGGAATCTTCTGATGTGTTCAGATTTGGCCTTGGGCCTCTCATTTAAGGTCAAATGAGGGTAGCCAAACTTAAAAAGTGGTCAGAACTTGCTTATTATTGCTGCTAGAGGTTTGAGATGTCAAACCAACTAATAGGAAATTATGAACTAGGAATCTTCTGATGTGGTCAGTGTCATTTGACCTTTGGGCCCCTCCTTCAAGGTCAAACGAGGGTAGCCAAGCTTAAAAGTGCTTAGAACTCACTTATTATTGCTCCTAGATTTTTTGGATGTAAACCAACCTGTAGGAAATCATGGGCTGGGAATCTTCTATAGTGGTCAGATTTGGCCTTGTGTCCCTCCTTCAAGATCAACAATGGTTCATGGCTTCAGTGAGTCGTTTTTCCAGTGGATACAATTTGCATCGGTTTTCCGATGCGCTAGGTCTAGTTATGTCAATGTATTTTACATATTGTATAAACATTTGCCATGGTGTGTTTTAAAATACACCAGACTCTTTGTAACTTGCCTCATGGTTAATCAAATTTCACCATTATTGAAATGCTATTCCTATAGATTCACAGTATACAACAAACTTTGAATTATCATTATTATTATTCTTATCTATTTTAGGATAAACTATGTACTTTAGTACTATTAAATGAATCAGTTATAACATTCATAAAAAAATCAGTCAAATATTGTCGAATATTCTTGCAACTACTTTGTCCATAATCTTCCCATGATACAGTTTGTCCAACCTTCTAGGATCCCCACTTAACTGGGAATTGTATATAACGTGGTCAGTTTCAGTGGAGACAACCTTGTCAGAACCTGGTATACTTGGTTTGACTTGAAATGCAACGCTATTTGAAATTTCCCCTTTAGTCTATTCTTTTAAATTATTTCTTGTAATATCATACATACATTGTCTTTTATTTGAAATAAATTATTACCTCTGCCAAGGGGGTATTATTTCATGAATGTTTGTTTGTTAGCAGGATTATGCAAATATATGTACTACTACTTGGAAAAAATCAGAAGACAAATTTTGGTCTAACTTAGATCCTATTAAATTGTGAGAGTGAATCTGGATCACCTTCAGGACACACAAAATATAATTGGGACTTTCCCATTTGCTTATTATTATATACCTTGGCGGAGATCTGCACTGTACAAGTGCTCTTGTTGTTATTTGACAGAATTCCACTTAAAGGACTTGGTTCAATCTGTGTGGATTTCCAGTCTATAATGACTATCAAACAACTAAGCTGAGACTTTTAATTCAAAGAGACTCGTGTTTTACTAATTCTAACCAATTTAAGGAAAGTATAACAAATAGTGGCAAAAGATTATTGGGTCAAGTGATAGCCAGGGTAACTTGGTACCTGAAAACCGGCTAACACTGCTAAGACACTCGGAGAAACTAGTGACCGAAATATTCCTAAAGCTATTAAAATATTGTTAAAATCCATAAATAACATATGGTAAAACCTGATATTGATGTCAAATGTGTTCACTAATCTTTTCTCACATAATTTTCCTTATTTTCGCATATATTTGACTATGTATCTTTGAAAAATTCACACTATAGCAAACAATGTTTCAACTTGTGTTTTTCCTTGTATGTGTAGGTATTATTTCCCCACCTATGAAGATGACAACCTTCTGTGTGGACTGGATGATGAGGCTACCACTGCGCCATCTGTATCTGAGACTGAGGGCCTTGTTATAGCAGAGGATATGCCTGATAAGGAGGCTCTATTAAAGGAATCATCTGTACTTAGTGAACTTGTTCTGTCATGACAACAATGTCAAACTCTCTTACAAGAACCTGATGGGAGAGTAAGAATTTATTCAGAAAACAGAAAATTCACAAACTAGATGAAACCTATTTACTGTCAAACTGTAGGAAGTAGTGATGAGAACTGCTTCCACTTTTGTGGTTGATTTTTTTTTTCCGACTGATAATCGAGGTGTAATCAACAATTTTACTCCATTATTGATCACTATATTTTGAAACACTTTCCAGGATGAAGTATACATCATTCCAGTAAATATAATGGTGTTATAATAATAATAAATGTATCTGTGTTTCCAACATGTAGAATCTACCAAAAGCACCCACTTCTGTAAATATGGTGGTAGATGTAAACAAAATCAAAAATTATGACAAAGCTGTCAATGTATTAAAGAAATTTACACAAAAATGGATCAGTGGATATTACTAATAAAGACATTGGTCTTACAGAAAGGTTGATGCTATTGATACCTGGTTAATAGAATTTGGACAATAGAGGTTCCACTGTTTTGTAAATATAATGGCACATGGCACATATTCACTAACATTCTTATTCATAAAATAGAGGGAATTTTTTTGAAAAAAAAAAATCTCAGAATATGAAAGATTACTAAGCATAAGCAAAATGTCTATAAAAAGTGAATTTGCAGTCCTTTTTTTTCTATTAACAATACATTTGTGTTGATCATCAAATAAATACTAATACTGCCCATTTTCTACACAGCTTGCATCCATTTGGCCATTGATACCTTTAAAAGTCTGAAACAATTCCTGTTAGTTAAAAAGTTCTTATTCTTAGAAATTTTTCTTATTTTTATGAATTTTTTCCAACTGGTTGTTTTCTTTGAAAATTTTAAGAATAAAAGTAATTTCAAAAATTAAAATGCTTGTTAGATTATGGGCTTAGAGCGTAAAATCTCAAATATTTGTGTACAGTTAAGATATGTAAAATAATGTTAATATATCGACTTGGTCTAATAGTAAAACTTGTCAAAACTTTCACCAAATCTTGTTTTTCAGACAGTCTGTTTTGGACTAAATATCTTTTGCAGTAACTTTACACCTCAATTTTGTTCTCAGATCAATGTTTTGAATTTCGACAAGTGTTATGATTGAATTATATATGAAAGGTTAATTGATTTTGGCTTTTACCTGTGTTGAAAGTTGTCCCCAGTGATACAATTATGCACGTTATTTTGCAATTTTGTTGGTCATTATAACATAAGGCACTTTCCATGGATAGTATACATAAATCCAGTAAGAATTAAGCGTCCCGCAAGGGACGCTTGTTTGTGTATGGGAGAGCTTCAGGCTCCGCCGGCTCCGCCGGCTCCGCATTTTGTTTTCCTTATAACTCTCTAACCGTTAGGCGGATTCTTTTCAAATTTGGCAGGTTTAGGCAGTAGCCTTGGGGAATTTTTCTGAATATGCTGCAGTGACATTTCAACCAATCAGAGAGGTCACATGACCAAAAATGTCTTTTTTCGATGGGGAAGCTTGTCCGGATGATAACTTGAAAGGAATTTTATCAATTCACCTGAAACTTGGCAAATACATTCATTCTATTAAAATCTGGAAATCATTAGATTTTGGCATTGATTGGTCAAGAAATGGCCGAGTAATTAATGATTAATTAATCATTACGAATTTTCCAAATAAGGAAAACACAAAAATGCTTATATCTCGAAAACCGTGCTAGATAGAGCGATTTCGACGAAATTTTTGACCCGCAGGGTATCTCTGCGGAGTAGTTTTCCCAATTTTCAAAAAATTTTTGTCTCGCCCAAAATGGCGGCCATTTTGAATTTTCGAAATTTTCGCAAAAATTGCAAAACACAAAAATGCTTATATCTCAAAAACCGTGCTAGATAGAGCAATTTAGACAAAATTTTTGACCCGCAGGATATCTCTGCGGAGTACTTTTCCTAATTTTCAAAAAAATTTTGTCTCGCCAAAAATGGCGGCCATTTTGAATTTTCGAAATTTTCGCAAAAATTGCAAAACACAAAAATGCTTATATCTCGAAAACCGTGCTAGATAGAGCGATTTCGACGAAATTTTTGACCCACAGGGTATCTCTGCACAGTAGTTATCTCAATTTTGAAAAAAATTTGTCTCGCCAAAAATGGCGGCCATTTTGAATTTTCAAATTTTTCGCAAAAATTGCAAAACATAAAAATGCTTATATCTCGAAAACCCTGCAAGATAGAGCGATTTCGACGAAATTTTTGACTCACAGGGTATATCCGCAGAGTAGCCATGCCAATTTTCAAAAAAATTTTGTCTCGCCAAAAATGGCGGCCATTTTGAATTTTCGAATTTTTCGCAAAAATTGCAAAACATAAAAATATTTATATCTCGAAAACCGTGCTAGATAGAGCGATTTCGACGAAATTTTTGACCCACAGGGTATCTCTGCAGAGTAGCCATGCCAATTTTCAAAAAAATTTTATCTTGCCCAAAATGGCGGCCATTTTCAATTTTCGAATTTTTGCGCAAAAATTGCAAAACATAAAAATGCTAATATTTCGAAAACCGTGCTACATAGAGCGATTTCGACGAAATTTTTTATCTTCAGGGTATCTCTGCAGAGCAGCTATCCCAAAGAGCTTTCACTTGGTGAAGTTTCAGACCCATAGCTAATTGCTCACCTACTCAAAAAGAGTAAATGCGAATTACCTCTAAAAGTATTGCAGATGGCCAATTTTTCTCAAATAACTCATTCACCTACTTTTGGAAGAGCTTTCACTTAGTGAAGTTTCAGACCCGTAGCTAATTACTCACCTACTCAAAATGAGTAAATGCTAATTATCTCAAAAACTATTGCGGATACCCAATTTTAGTCAGATAACTCATTCATGTACTTTTGGGAGAGCTTTCACATGGTGAAGTTTCAGACCTGTAGATGATTATTCACCTACTCAAAATGAGTAAATGCGAATTATCTCTTAAAAGTATTGCAGATAGCCAATTTTTCTCAAATAACTCATTCACCTACTTTTGAAAGAGCTTTCACATGGTGAAGTTTCAGACCCATAGCTAATTACTCACCTACTCAAAATGAGTAAATGCGAATTATCTCTAAAAGTATTGCAGATAGCCAATTTTTCTCAAATAACTCATTCACCTACTTTTGGGAGAGCTTTAACATGGTGAAGTTTCAGACCCATAGCTAATTATTTACCTACTCAAAATGAGTAAATGCTAATTATCTGTAAAAGTATTGCGGATAGCCAATTTTTATCAAATAACTCATTCATCTACTTGTGGGAGAGCTTTCACATGGTGAAGTTTCAGACCCATAGCTAATTACTCACCTACTGAAAATGAGTAAATGTGAATTATCTCTAAAAGTATTGCAGATAGCCAATTTTTCTCAAATAACTCATTCACCTACTTTTGGGAGAGCTTTCACTTGGTGAAGTTTCAGACCCATAGCTAATTACTCACCTACTCAAAATGAGTAAATGCGAATTATCTCTAAAAGTATTGCAGATAGCCAATTTTTCTCAAATTAATCATTCACCTACTTTTGGGAGAGCTTTCACTTGGTGGAGTTTCAGACCCATAGCTAATTACTCACCTACTCAAAATGAGTAAATGCGAATTATCTCTAAAAGTATTGCAGATAGCCAATTTTTCTCAAATAACTCATTCACCTACTTTTGGGAGAGCTTTCACTTGGTGAAGTTTCAGACCCATAGCTAATTACTCACCTACTCAAAATGAGTAAATGTGAATTATCTCTAAAAGTATTGCAGATAGCCAATTTTTCTCAAATAACTCATTCACCTACTTTTGGGAGAGCTTTCACTCTGTGAAGTTTCAGACCCATAGCTAATTACTCACCTACTCAAAATGAGTAAATGCGAATTATCTCTAAAAGTATTGCAGATAGCCAATTTTTCTCAAATAACTCATTCACCTACTTTTGGCAGAGCTTTCACTTGGTGAAGTTTCAGACCCATAGCTAATTACTCACCTACTGAAAATGAGTAAATGTGAATTATCTCTAAAAGTATTGCAGATAGCCAATTTTTCTCAAATAACTCATTCACCTACTTTTGGGAGAGCTTTCACTTGGTGAAGTTTCAGACCCATAGCTAATTACTCACCCACTCAAAATGAGTAAATGCGAATTATCTGTAAAAGTATTGCAGATAGCCAATTTTTCTCAAATAACTCATTCACCTACTTTTGGGAGAGCTTTCACTTGGTGAAGTTTCAGACCCATAGCTAATTACTCACCTACTCAAAATGAGTAAATGCGAATTATCGCTAAAAGTATTGCAGATAGCCAATTTTTCTCAAATAACTCATTCACCTACTTTTGGGAGAGCTTTTCACTTGGTGAAGTTTCAGACCCATAGCTAATTACTCACCTACTCAAAATGAGTAAATGCGAATTATCTCTAAAAGTATTGCAGATAGCCAATTTTTCTCAAATAACTCATTCACCTACTTTTGGGAGAGCTTTCACTTGGTGAAGTTTCAGACCCATAGCTAATTACTCACCTACTCAAAATGAGTAAATGCGAATTATCTCTAAAAGTATTGCAGATAGCCAATTTTTCTCAAATAACTCATTCACCTACTTTTGGGAGAGCTTTCACATGGTGAAGTTTCAGACCCATAGCTAATTATTTACCTACTCAAAATGAGTAAATGCTAATTATCTGTAAAAGTATTGCGGATACCCAATTTTTATCAAATAACTCATTCATCTACTTGTGGGAGAGCTTTCACATGGTGAAGTTTCAGACCCATAGCTAATTACTCACCTACTCAAAATGAGTAAATGCGAATTATCTCTAAAAGTATTGCAGATAGCCAATTTTTCTCAAATAACTCATTCACCTACTTTTGGGAGAGCTTTCACTTGGTGAAGTTTCAGACCCATAGCTAATTACTCACCTACTCAAAATGAGTAAATGCGAATTATCTCTAAAAGTATTGCAGATAGCCAATTTTTGTCAAATTAATCATTCACCTAATTTTGGGAGAGCTTTCACTTGGTGAAGTTTCAGACCCATAGCTAATTACTCACCTACTCAAAATGAGTAAATGTGAATTATCTCTAAAAGTATTGCAGATAGCCAATTTTTCTCAAATAACTCATTCACCTACTTTTGGGAGAGCTTTCACTCTGTGAAGTTTCAGACCCATAGCTAATTACTCACCTACTCAAAATGAGTAAATGCGAATTATCTCTAAAAGTATTGCAGATAGCCAATTTTTCTCAAATAACTCATTCACCTACTTTTGGCAGAGCTTTCACTTGGTGAAGTTTCAGACCCATAGCTAATTACTCACCTACTGAAAATGAGTAAATGTGAATTATCTCTAAAAGTATTGCAGATAGCCAATTTTTCTCAAATAACTCATTCACCTACTTTTGGGAGAGCTTTCACTTGGTGAAGTTTCAGACCCATAGCTAATTACTCACCTACTCAAAATGAGTAAATGCGAATTATCTGTAAAAGTATTGCAGATAGCCAATTTTTCTCAAATAACTCATTCACCTACTTTTGGGAGAGCTTTCACTTGGTGAAGTTTCAGACCCATAGCTAATTACTCACCTACTCAAAATGAGTAAATGTGAATTATCTCTAAAAGTATTGCAGATAGCCAATTTTTCTCAAATAACTCATTCACCTACTTTTGGGAGAGCTTTTCACTTGGTGAAGTTTCAGACCCATAGCTAATTACTCACCTACTCAAAATGAGTAAATGCGAATTATCTCTAAAAGTATTGCAGATAACCAATTTTTCTCAAATAACTCATTCACCTACTTTTGGGAGAGCTTTCACTTGGTGAAGTTTCAGACCCATAGCTAATTACTCACCTACTCAAAATGAGTAAATGCGAATTATCTCTAAAAGTGTTGCAGATAGCCAATTTTTCTCAAATAACTCATTCACCTACTTTTGGGAGAGCTTTCACTTGGTGAAGTTTCAGACCCATAGCTAATTACTCACCTACTCAAAATGAGTAAATGTGAATTATCTCTAAAAGTATTGCAGATAGCCAATTTTTCTCAAATAACTCATTCACCTACTTTTGGGAGAGCTTTCACTCTGTGAAGTTTCAGACCCATAGCTAATTACTCACCTACTCAAAATGAGTAAATGTGAATTATCTCTAAAAGTATTGCAGATAGCCAATTTTTCTCAAATTAATCATTCACCTACTTTTGGGAGAGCTTTCACTTGGTGAAGTTTCAGACCCATAGCTAATTACTCACCTACTCAAAATGAGTAAATGCGAATTATCTCTAAAAGTATTGCAGATAGCCAATTTTTCTCAAATAACTCATTCACCTACTTTTGGGAGAGCTTTCACTTGGTGAAGTTTCAGACCCATAGCTAATTACTCACCTACTCAAAATGAGTAAATGCGAATTATCTCTAAAAGTATTGCAGATAGCCAATTTTTCTCAAATAACTCATTCACCTACTTTTGGCAGAGCTTTCACTTGGTAAAGTTTCAGACCCATAGCTAATTACTCACCTACTCAAAATGAGTAAATGTGAATTATCTCTAAAAGTATTGCAGATAGCCAATTTTTCTCAAATAACTCATTCACCTACTTCTGGGAGAGCTTTCACTCTGTGAAGTTTCAGACCCATAGCTATTTATTCACCTACTCAAAATGAGTAAATGCGAATTATCTCTAAAAGTATTGCAGATAGCCAATTTTTCTCAAATAACTCATTCACCTACTTTTGGGAGAGCTTTTCACTTGGTGAAGTTTCAGACCCATAGCTAATTACTCACCTACTCAAAATGAGTAAATGCGAATTATCTCTAAAAGTATTGCAGATAACCAATTTTTCTCAAATAACTCATTCACCTACTTTTGGGAGAGCTTTCACTTGGTGAAGTTTCAGACCCATAGCTAATTACTCACCTACTCAAAATGAGTAAATGCGAATTATCTCTAAAAGTGTTGCAGATAGCCAATTTTTCTCAAATAACTCATTCACCTACTTTTGGGAGAGCTTTCACTTGGTGAAGTTTCAGACCCATAGCTAATTACTCACCTACTCAAAATGAGTAAATGTGAATTATCTCTAAAAGTATTGCAGATAGCCAATTTTTCTCAAATAACTCATTCACCTACTTTTGGGAGAGCTTTCACTCTGTGAAGTTTCAGACCCATAGCTAATTACTCACCTACTCAAAATGAGTAAATGTGAATTATCTCTAAAAGTATTGCAGATAGCCAATTTTTCTCAAATTAATCATTCACCTACTTTTGGGAGAGCTTTCACTTGGTGAAGTTTCAGACCCATAGCTAATTACTCACCTACTCAAAATGAGTAAATGCGAATTATCTCTAAAAGTATTGCAGATAGCCAATTTTTCTCAAATAACTCATTCACCTACTTTTGGGAGAGCTTTCACTTGGTGAAGTTTCAGACCCATAGCTAATTACTCACCTACTCAAAATGAGTAAATGCGAATTATCTCTAAAAGTATTGCAGATAGCCAATTTTTCTCAAATAACTCATTCACCTACTTTTGGCAGAGCTTTCACTTGGTAAAGTTTCAGACCCATAGCTAATTACTCACCTACTCAAAATGAGTAAATGTGAATTATCTCTAAAAGTATTGCAGATAGCCAATTTTTCTCAAATAACTCATTCACCTACTTTTGGGAGAGCTTTCACTCTGTGAAGTTTCAGACCCATAGCTATTTATTCACCTACTCAAAATGAGTAAATGCTAATTATCTGTAAAAGTATTGCGGATACCCAATTTTTATCAAATACTCATTCATCTACTTGTGGGAGAGCTTTCACGTGGTGAAGTTTCAGACCCATAGCTAATTACTCACCTACTGAAAATGAGTAAATGCGAATTATCTCTAAAAGTATTGCAGATAGCCAATTTTTCTCAAATAACTCATTCACCTACTTTTGGAAGAGCTTTCACTTGGTGAAGTTTCAGACCCATAGATAATTATTCACCTACTCAAAATGAGTAAATGTGAATTATCTCTTAATAGTATTGCAGATAGCCAATTTTTCTCAAATAACTCATTCACCTACTTTTGGAAGAGCTTTCACACACGAAAATGAAAAATTGTGAATATCTCGGAAAAGCTATTTCTTCTGCTTTAATGCTCGGCGGGAGATACACACCGCGGCAGTGGTCTTGACAAAAATTTTTGTCTCCCCAAAAATGGTGGCCATTTTGAATTTTCAAAGTTTTTGGAAAACACAAAAATGCTTATATCTCGAAAACCGTGCTATATGGAGCGAACTCAACAAAATTTTGGACCTGCTGGGTATCTCTGCAGAGTAGCCATGCCAATTTTCAAAATATTTTTGTCTCGCCAAATATAGCGGACATTTTTAATTTTTTTATTTTTTGCAAAACACAAAAATGCTTATATCTTGAAAATCGTGCTAGATAGAGCAGACTGCGCTGACTTTGGTTGCCACAACAGTATAAGGCTAGAAACGAAGCATTTTCTTAATACTTTAGCACTCACCTTTATATCCTTTTCGGGACGCTTTGTTTTTGCTATGCAAAAACATTATCTTTTTTTTTGCGAGCGATCCTCTAGTTTAGTTTGGTTTAAACATTTAGTAACTGTTGAAAGTATTATGACTGCCAATCTATGGTAAATATGCTAGAAAGTGTAAATAAAACGAAATCCATCAATTTAAGTGATTTAAAATAATAATTAAATTGCCCAGATATTTTCTTATGTACAAGAAAGTGGGGTTTCTGTAAACTCACATTTGTAAAAAAAAATGTCAGTGATGACAGACCATGGTGTCACACCATCAGCAGTAATAAATTGATGGCACATCAGACCATTTTACTTCTGGCTTTTACTCACTTTCTTTACTTTTCTTGAATTAGAACACAGAACTCACACCTGGGTATAAGTTAATTAATTAAAATGGAAATATACATTTTGTCAGGGTAACTTTATAAATTAAAAAAAAAATCTTTGAGCTTAATTTATACCTGAAACTTCAGACTCCAAGTTTTTTTGTCTGAATTCTATTTTGAATTTTAAAATATGTTAACAGTTGCATTTTTAACGGTAATTTGGCTTTGACTTACTTTTGTGGGTTATTCTTTTATTTAAACCCAGAATACACACCTGGGTATTCAAATTGAAAACTCTTTCATCCCTTGAATTCTGAAATCTTTGAGGTTCATATTCCATTTATTGTGAAGTAATGTCAGAAATCTATTCCAAGTATCAATAAGAAGCATATACTTTCAGGGGAATGAGGAAATCAATGTTGTGGTTTTTTGTGAAAAAAAAATTACTTCAACAACCTAGCACCAAATAATTATTATTCTGTCACACTTTTTGTGTAAGCTGAGAGATTGAAGGAAACTTAAATAAGTAGTTTATAAAATGAAAGTATTTTATTCCCTATTGCATACCCTTGTAACAGATGATTATAAATGCAGATGAGTGCTTTCAACATATTGTAAATTGATGCAGTAACTTGTAAATACTGTCTCTTTGAAGCCATTGTGTACAGTTAGAAATGCACCAAACTCACAGGTCTTTTAAAACATCTTTGTGACCTCATTCCTTGTCAGACTATAAGGCTGCATACTCCTGTCATTTATATGAATAATGTAAAACTTTTTGAAAATATGTAATAAAGAATAGCAATGTTTTACATGTACAATTCATAAATAAAATTGATATATATGACTTTAAAGAGGCAGAAGTGTCTTTAAGTGCTAAATGACATTTGCATTGAAAATAAACTTGTTGTTGACATTGCATGAGTAATTTTTAATGTCTCCAAAAGTATCTTCCTGTTTTTCCAAAGAGTATTAAAACATTAATAGAGGATAAGACACTATGTTGTGGCTTTCTTTAATACTGTGTATTAAGATTGTAAAGGCAATTAGAGGTTTGCATGTTTTGATCTTTGGAAAATGATACACTAAGAAAATAAACAGTCTTTCTTTTAAATTGAGAGACAGGTGTCTTGTCATCTCTTAAATTAGAGAGAATAGTTATTACAGATGCACCAAAGCAATTATAGGCAGACAATAGGTCAGCCATTTGGAAGAAATATATACATATACATGCACCAGACTCCTGGTGACACAAAAGTCACTGACACTACAGCTGGAACTTTGTGTGCAAAGTATATGTACATTCCCCAGAGGGAACCAAGAAAACCCCAAAGGTGGGATAATATATATATTTATTCTACTATAAATTGACTGATATTAATACAATAACATACAAACATATCAACATAAGTTGGAATATTTAAGCATTACATTTATTAAAAGGCAATATGCATAACTAAGTGTACATTTGAATAACATCCAAATATTTAGTTACATATGACTGGATAACTATTTTATCTTTAGTAACCATTTTTCTTGGTTCATAGTAAATTTTTCAGGCACCTTGAAGCACCTGTTACCAGAAGTGGGCACACTTTGTTATGATAACAGTAAATCTACAAAGCTACAAGTTTAGGACCCAGGCGAAGCCAGGTTAAAATTTTGAAATCCAAAGCACCATGAAAGTGAAAGGTCACATGACAAGGTCATGAGTTGATAAAAGGTCAAAGTGTGTCCAACAACTGAATTCAATGAATTTTACTTTGTGAAATTCATAATACACCACAGTGTGATACGTGGCTATATCTATAAGGAATTTATATGAAATTTGAATTAAACTATAGGAAAGGCGAGGAAATGTGTGGTTAAAATGGAAAGATGGCACCCAAAGAGTTAGATGGCATTCTTATGGCAGAGGTTTATGCCAAATGTTTAAATTTTGAAACCCAGGTGAAAATTTGATGATGAAAAGAGGAAGGTCATATACAAGGTCATGAATTGAAAATGAAGGTTTAGTTAACAAAGGAACATCAGTGTGATTGGTGGCTGTAATTCTAAGGGTTTTTAAAATGAATTTGTGAACAGCCATAGTGTAAAGGAAAATTTAAAGGAATGTGTAGGTAAGTTTGTATGCAAGAGTTGATAATAAATGTCAAAGTAAAATATAAAAATAGTTAAAATGCAGAGCCTGTAGTGCATTTGTTACACTAAGATCAATGTCATCAGACAAACGGCGCCTCCGGCCACAGCGACCCCCTCCAGGCATGGGGGCCGCTGTGGCGAAGGCAGTACTACAAAGTGACTGACAATGTAGGTAATGTGGCTACAATCTGAGCCATAAAAAAAGTGTGTCCATAAGAGGGCACAGTATGAGCTTAAAAGAAGCAAGTTAAAAACCCATTGATCATAGAGGGTCATGTAGCAAGTTGAGACGAACAGACGCGGCCGGCGGGACATTGCTGATAGCACAATGCACCGCAGGTCGCCAATAAAGTTATGTATATTCTGTACGTCAATAAAAAAGATGTGTTGAAATAAAAGGTCATTTATGATCAATTCCTAGACATAAAATATGTGTTTTCAAATGTCAGTTATGTTGGTACGACATGCAGTAAGAGTGCCAGATCTGACCTATTTGGGTGAGAAGAATGTGAAAATATTCTTTACAAGGTCAAAGTGATGCAGCATATAGCATAGCCTTGTGGTAATAAAACAACATACTGCTCTGGCGCTTTATGCGCAACAATGACATAAAACGATGGTCATCATAATATGAATCAGTTACATAAGATTATTAAGCAATGAATATATAGCATGTGCTTCATAATGCAATACATTAAAATACAAAGTTTAATTATATAATACAACTAAAAATGGTTAATTCACAACTCATTCAGAAGAGATATACTGAGTTACTGACATGAAAGTAGCAATACGTGGAGTAGGTAAAAATGAAGAATATCATTATTGTATCCATGGCCAGAAGGTCCTGAAGAAAGGAAGGTAGCCACTGCCCAGGGTATATCACTGTAAAGCAGCACAGGCTACGACTGGAAGCCATCAACAACCAGAAACTGAAACTATGAAACATACATGAGCACACAGAAGCCATAATTCAATAAGGGAGGGTGGGTTATGGGAAATAAAATAAAATGTTGTCCTGAGGTGTTACCCCTTCCAAGTGTGAGCTGCAAATGGAAGAAGGGTTCAAATTTTTTGTCTAAAGAAGGGCTGAAGAGCCAATCAGAAGCCAGAATACATCAGGCATGGTCATGCATACTAAAGCCCACCTTAAGGTTCCCTCTCAGGAATGAACTACCTTACACCAAGGTGTCATCCCGCACATTCCCCAGAGGGAACCAAGAAAACCCCAAAGGTGGGATAATATATATATTTATTCTACTATAAATTGACTGATATTAATACAATAACATAAAAACATATCAACATAAGTTGGAATATTTAAGCATTACATTTATTAAAAGGCAATATGCATAACTAAGTGTACATTTGAATAACATCCAAATATTTAGTTACATATGACTGGATAACTATTTTATCTTTAGTAACCATTTTTCTTGGTGCAGGCACCTTGAAGCACCTGTTACCAGAAGTGGGCACACTTTGTTATGATAACAGTAAATCTACAAAGCTACAAGTTTAGGACCCAGGCGAAGCCAGGTTAAAATTTTGAAATCCAAAGCACCATGAAAGTGAAAGGTCACATGACAAGGTCATGAGTTGATAAAGGTCAAAGTGTGTCCAACAACTGAATTCAATGAATTTTACTTTGTGAAATTCATAATACACCACAGTGTGATACGTGGCTATATCTATAAGGAATTTATATGAAATTTGAATTAAACTATAGGAAAGGCGAGGAAATGTGTGGTTAAAATGGAAAGATGGCACCCAAACAGCCAAATGAACTATAGGTGTAGGAAGCGTTGGAAGGTGGAGGAAACTGGAGATGAAAGTGTAGGGACAGATTTGATATATTTCCACACTTCCAGGTCCCATGGTGCATAATGTTATGTAAGGGAACTCCATTGTGGAAGGCCCATGTGGCCCCAGACCGCCTAAAATCGTGAAATTTTAGAGGAGGAACAAGATGGAGTTTCTGTGATACTGTATGCAGATGACGGCGAGCTACAGAATCAGTCAAAGGTACTGAACCATGGGACCTGGAGATAGAAAAGAGAGGCTGATTGGAAGTACCTGGAAGTTGCTCCAGGAGCTGTTTTAATCCTGTATAAGGACATAACAATGATTTACCCAGGATAGGGATAGGAACAGTGTGGAAATCTTGTCTATTTTGAATGGTTTTCGACCATTTAACCAAGATATTAGCCCCATGGTCAGTGAATATGATATCACCTCTTGCTAACTGTCTTGATGGATCAAAGGTAACTGTGGAGTGTGGCAAAATGTTTGAAATCCGCAAGAATGTGAAGAAGGCTAATGCATATAATGCAGTAAACTGGATGGGGAATTGCAAAGTCTGTGTTACTAACAGGATATTATGAAGCAAGTCAATGGTGATAAGGTTGTGAGTTTTTGGTTGGAGAGGTCTATCTAATTTTAGAGCTTTTGAAAACAGTTGAATCTGTTCATGTCTAAATGGAATTGTGGAAATGTCGTATAAAATACATTTTGCTCTGATTCCAGCCATATAATTTGCAATGTTAGCTGGCTTTAGACCATTTTCAGACAGAAATTGCATAAACATGATTAGAGTCAAGTGGTTTACCTTATGGTGGCAAGTCCCAGTTGCCACCAGGAAGCCAAGGAAGTCAGCAAACATGCGGGTGTATGTCCTTTCAGTTGCTGGTCTGAAAGCCATCTGAAGTCTCTGCCTGGCCCTGGTGGCAAGCTGGGAGGTGCAAGGTGTTATGTCTGAAATAATTAAATGTCATAATTAAGCTTCAGGAAATCGACATGTGTGGGGATCCAAACATAATTGGGCAACATTTGTTGTAATTTATATGATGGATCAGGGGTAACTGTCCATCTGGAAAGCAGATCAGCAATGTGATTGTATTTTCCAGGAATGTGCCATACTCGAATGGAAATATTGAAAATGGCACATATCAACCATACATTTCTGGCACAAGTAGCGAGAAAAGCATCTTTAGTTTTATTTGAAGTAAGAACTTCAACTACAGCCAAGTTATCACATTTAATATCAATGATTTTATTGGACCATGCACTGGCCCATACTTTCAAAGCAAGCACTACATTTAGCATTTCTAACTGAGTTATATGTAGTTGTTTGCAATCGGAAGGAATGGGAAGGGCATAAACCATATTTGCAAAAGTAGCTCCCATACCTGTTAATGAAGCATCTAAGTGCACTGTATAATCGGATTTTTTGTGATCGAAATAGGTGACACCGTTATATTGGTTAATAAAATAAGTTGAACCAAGAAAGGTCCCGAAAAAATTCCGAATTTAAAACGAATTTCTTTGAATCATGATGAGACCTGAGAAGCTGGAGCATACGATTCAAGAAGATGCGCGCCGGTTTGATACACTTACTTATATACAGTAGTGATCCTAATAAGGATTGTAATTGCTGTTTTGTGACCACATTTTTATGGGTCCATATTTTACAGGTATTTTTAATTTCCTGTAATTTTTCATCCGGAATGGACAGTGTTTTTTGTATAGTATCTACTTGGATACCTAAACAAGTGACACATGTAGAGGGAGGAACCAACTTTGCACACTCACCTCTAAACCTAAATCCTGTAGCAAGGATAATAGAAATTGATATGACTCGTGTATTGTAGAAGGTAGACCAATATATATGAGGTCATCAATATAATTTAGGAGTGCATTATGATTATGTTCTTTCATAATAAACCGGATTGCATTGGAACATCTCTCAAAAAATCCGGATCCGAGTCGAAATCCGAATGGGAGCGATCCATCGAGAAACAGATCCTGATGAAGAATTCCTAGCAGATCTATATCACCCGGATCTATACGTAAGTGGCGAAACGCCCTGCTGATGTCTACTTTAAATAACAGTGAACCTGGACCTAATGCTTTGACTTTATCTACAATATTGTCGATAGAAGGGTAAGATAATGAGAAATAAGTATCCAAATATCTAAATTTGTGAATAGCATTATTAACAGAGGCCTCTTTGGGCCAGCTAAGGTCCATTATTGTACGACGTTTGTCCGAATTTTGTTTTGGCCTTGTCATCAAAGGGGATACATGGACTGGAAAAGGTAAATCTTTGAAAGGTCCGTATATCGCTCCGTATTGCAATTCTTCATTGATATATTGTTCAACACAATCTATATATTGAATGGCTGAAGCATGGTTGTCATAAGTTGGCTGTAATGGCTTACTTCTATCAAAATCTAGAGGGAAGCCATATTTTATTTAATCAGGGAGTTGTTTGTCCCAATAGTCTCGTAAATGGAAATACCATCTGTCTGGGTTAAGTTGTGTGGCTACTGGTATCCGAGCTTTCAAAACATTTGGGGCTCCACTGTTACGTATTATGGTATGTGCTTCTAAAATGTCAGGAACTCTACCCCATGAAACTTGTGGTCCCTTGTAAATGTTAAGATCTTGTAAAGGAATATAACCAAAATCACCCCCATTCTGTGATATACAGGCTGCATGGTCCTTACTGGATGACTTATTTTGCCATACAAATAATGGAATTTTTTCTGGATGAACCAGGGACTGGTCATCTTGTAATTTCTGAACATGCTTGCTGGTTTTATTCAAGAATGTCAAAGTAGATGCCTCAATTTTTGGCACAAGAACTGATTTGTGGAGAGGATTTTTTCCAACTTGTGGAACATGAGCATTTGAACGACTTTTTTGTTCCTTATGTGGCAGGGACCTCTTGTTTCCACTGATAATGTTAGTGGGATGTGCTTGTATATCAGCGTTATTCGTATCCCCAGAGGGGATTTGTGCTTGATTAGTATTTAAAGGAACATTTATGTTCCTACAAGGCTGCACCCCAGTCTCAAACCTCAGTCCCCCTGCAAAATCATCCACTGACGAATCTTGTAAATTTGCCAGAATATCAAACCTATTGGCAAGAAACCCCTTCTGTTGAGCAGAATGACTAGCCCCCTTAGAAACCAATTTCCTGGATGGAATAGTTGTAGAGGAGGTGCAGCCTCGTGCATTCACACTCACCTTGGAAGGGGTAACAGTTTTTGGTTTGACCTTCTTATTTTCGTTAGTGACAGTGACGATGTGGGGATCCAAGGTTGGAGGAGACATATTTCGTTTGTGTTTTTCGTTAGTAGTCATAATTTTTGTAACTTGGGCGTAAGTCCTGTGATCCCTAGTGTTATCAAAAGCTTTTGAAGTGTGAAACCATTTGAAAGCAGTGTGACAGTGAGCGTTAAATGCAATGGAATTATCATGAACATTATTTCTATTCCAAAAAGTTCTGTTACTATGGTAACACAAGGGAAACTGACGAACGCCCAAGTTTATTCGTTTTTTGCACTAGCACTTTTGAGTTTTGTTTTACATTCTGTTTCAGAATGAGGGAAAGCTTTTCCATTTTTGGTGAAACAGTGGTTGCAAATATGCTGATAAGTGGTTCCTTTGGTCTCATGACTGGCTTGATGGAAACATGTGCCCTGATTAAAAAACTGACAAATCATGGTCCTGGAATTTTTTCTGCGTCTAGTGAATTTTTTTCCTGGGTTTTTTGCCAAATTTTGTACTTGAGGAGCATGTCTTTGTGCATGAGCCCTTCTCACCCTGTCTATCAAGTCAATCTGAGTATAATCCTTAATTTCTCCCTGTTCCATGCGACATAGGAGGACTGCATGGCAGGCCTTTGCAGAAGTCCAAGAGAAATCATTGGAACCGTCTAATAAGGAAATGAGATAATCTAACATAGCATCTTTGTTTTGAATACAATTTTCATCTCTCATTGTTCTGCAAAAGCCTGCCATCCACTGACCCATGGTCAATTGGTCATACGAGACCCTTTCTTTTTGAGAACCGGCTAAGACATGTTCATGAGGCCATTTGACCCTATTTTTGACAAAAACATCAATTTGACCGCCTCTCTGAGATTTCAATTTTTGATCAGACATACCTGTTTTAGATAATTGCTGCAATTCTTTTATTCTTTCTTCTACACTACGTTGAATTTCATTATTCGCCCTAATGTATTCCAACGAGGGAATTTGACTAGTATTTGATTGTGTACAACATTCAATGTGGGGTACAGAAGTACTTCTTTCCGCCTGAGTACTTTGATGTTTATCAACAGGAGTACTTTTGTGTTGTTTCTGAGCACGGGTGCCCTTAATTTTTGATCTATCATTGGTTTTCTTTGCCGGTTTTTCCTCTAGTTTTTGTAGCCTGTCGCTAATGGCAGTTAATTGTGACAGTATCTGATGATTCACTAAAGATTGAGTTTCTTGGAATTGTAAATCATGGGCAACTTTGCTGGGAGCTTCAGCATGTAAACGGTTAAACGAACGCCCACTTGGGCCCACACCGTCACTGTCTGATTGAACAACATTGTCACAGTCAAGTTCGCTACCTGAAAGTGAGGAATCCGAATTTTGTTGTGACATGTTAGTGGTTTTATGTCCCAACAAGTTCGTCACAAAATCGTTATCATCCGACAAATGCACTTGTAAAGGAATTTGAAGAGCATCAGATTTGTTAGACCGCAAGTTATACTTTTTCTTCTCCATGTACTGGGGGCTCAGAATACTAAAATCAATGTAAAATAAAACTAATAAGAGCCAGAAGTACACAAAGTAGAAATATAAAATAAAATAAAATGTTGTCCTGAGGTGTTACCCCTTCCAAGTGTGAGCTGCAAATGGAAGAAGGGTTCAAATTTTTTGTCTAAAGAAGGGCTGAAGAGCCAATCAGAAGCCAGAATACATCAGGCATGGTCATGCATACTAAAGCCCACCTTAAGGTTCCCTCTCAGGAATGAACTACCTTACACCAAGGTGTCATCCCGCAAATACTAAAAAATAAAATTTAAAGATGATCCCTGGTTGATTTGATGGATTTGAGGTTAATGTTACTTTGACACATTATATATAGGTCATATCACGATGGATAGTTGAGGAGGGTGGAGAAAAGCAGTGCATACCAGTTGATCAAAATTCTGGGATGAAAACATTAGGACAGCGGCATCCATTGAAATGAATCCAGGACCTGAGAGTTGGGAAGCCAGTGTGTTGAGCGTCCCATAAACTAGTCAGGATTACTTTCCTACAATCCTTATCCCCCAGCTCTGCTGCCTGATTTGGCCATATAACTTTTTGCTAAAAATTGTGAGCATTCCTATGGATTTCACTCAGCTATATCTATAGATGTGGCTTGGGAAAGACCTCATAAAGTGTAATTGATCGATTACAAATTTACAAATTTTGTTAAAACGTTGCAAGTCTGGAAACCATTGTATCTTGGATATAATTGCTGGCTTCAGCAGTGAATTTTCCAAGTGCAGTCATTTTGACAGATGTTCTTAGATGTTTTGATAGGTGCTGGCCTCAATATTGAGAATTGCTTGCCTCTGTATTGTCAAGTAGTTGCCACTATATTGAAAGGTGGTTGCCACTATATTGAAAGGTGGTTGCCTCTATGTTGACAGTTGCTTGCCTCTATTTTGACAAGTTTTTGCCACTGTTTAATGTTGACTCCCACAAGTGGCAATACTCAGGACCTGTCCTGGTATGACTCTGGTTGTTGAAGAGGATGTAAAACCGTAATTCTGACCTTTGGCCACCATTTTACAGACTTTTGCCTTCAGTTTATATTGACAGGTTTCCCCTATCATTTCTCTGGTGCTTGTTTCCTTAATCTCAGAAGCTCACCACAAGTTTGCTTTCCACTAACTGGTTTGTTACAGTGCACTGCTTTTGCCCACAGTGGCTAGATCAATACCACCCTTAGGTGTACAAATGTCTCCATCTGAGTTGTCCTTAATACCTTGTATTATATCGTCTAGGTGTACAAATGCCTCCATATCAGTTGTACTTAATACCATGAATACAACCTCTGTGTGTACAAATGCCTCCATATGAGTTGTCCTTAACCTTTTTGCTACCATCTATGATGACTAGCAGTCGACGTAATTGTGTATTATAAGGTACCATGTCGACAGCAATAATATTGATTTCTTCTTTCCCTTAAGTATACTGCAATAGGTTATCTTTGGTGTATCAGTATTAAAATGATTGTTTAAGTATTTTATATGGAAGTTATGCTATATTTTAATAAATTTTACCATTTTCACCTATTTTAACTGGTTTCTGTACATTTTGCCGTATTTAACGCATATAGCTGCATATTGTTTACTTGTGGTTATATTTATTTGGGAGATTCCCTGGAGTTTCCTCATTCGACAATTCATCAATTCCTAATGATATATGCCGAAAAATCCTGCAAATGAAGTGTATAAGGTAGTGAGATCATATCTTACTTTATACACGTTTCTGACGTGATATGACGTCATATCGATACAGTCCAGGGGAATAATGATCCTTCAGTAGTGAAAGGGTTAATATCATGTTTCAAGTTTATCTCTGTACATGTCTTCCCATAATACCAGTTGAAGTAGGCCTGACAAAATGTTTCTATAGCTTCCATCTTTTTGTCCATCTGTTTGCTGATCCAAGAAACATTTTATCCATTCCTTTGCCTGTAATGCACCGAACGTAAGGAATGGGCTGCCTGATGTTTTTGAATCTGCACCACTCTTGCATTCCTCAGATCAAACCTGAAATTCTACCTGTTCACCAGCTCTCCCACCATACTTTATGTTCTTTATCTGTGTTTCCATTGTTGATCCTTTCCATCTCCCTGGATATTTTTTTTTTCACCTCACTCTTGTGGATTTGTTGTGCTTTAGAATCTTCATTTTTTATTTAAGTGTTATAAATGTCACATATTAGAATAAGGATTGATCTGTTAAATATAAAAATATGGAGTAATTTATTTTCTGAGACTTTTGCTGCATCTATGCCTTAATTGCATGATCTGCTTTTCACTTTAACTGTTAACATATTGAACTGTGAAAAGTGGATTTAAAAAGAAAGGTAGCAGCTGCACAAATTTATTGTTATATGTATCCTTACTTCCGCATTTCACTGTTTTGATGTTGAAACTGAGGTACCTTTCACAGCAAACTCAAGATTATCTAACCCAGGTTGACAGGGACACTGACTTAAAATGTTACACTTCATTTTCATACTACATTTAACAGGGATTTTGAGCTACACTTGTGTTTGCATGTAGCCTATGTACACATGTTTACATAAGAGTAAGGATGACACTTTAGAATATGTTGGATCTTTTATATTGGTTTGTTTATTTGCAGACTTTAATACCACTTGAGAAAGATGTCCATGTTATATTTTTGGTTTTCATAATCCCCAGGGTAGTTAATAATAACATGTATATAACTTGAGATGCCATACACCATATAAGTTTCAGTTTTAATTTTCTTCAGTGTTTTTTCAAGAATATCACCTATAAATGACAAATATTTCATAATAAATTAGAGGCAGTTTATCTTTTAAAGCTGTTACAATTACAATAAGGGTTGTGTATTATCGACAAGCTTGGATGCTTGATGGATTTTAGTATGATCACATAGCTCCACTTCCAGATGGAAAAATAATGCTGGATTATACAAAAACTAAATTGAAAGTATTTCTGAAAGATTGCAAATTTCCCTTGATGTAAAAACCGTCCCAGCCATGTATGCATCATGTCTACATACTGTAGGTACCCCACCCAAACCACCCTGAAAGCAGTGTCCAGTTTTGATAGAAGACCCTAGAATACTTAAGTCCTGGGCCCACAAAATTAGTCCTCCTACACACCCACATAATTATCAGAGGAATTTGAAAACTAATAAAGCTATTGGGACACCTACATTTGTCTGAACATGAAGTACCAAGTACAATTAGATTGTGTTAACACAGGAACATATGATTCACTATTGGCTTCTGTATCAGTGGAAAGGGAAAATGTAAAAATCGAGAATATGAACATAAATGCAAGCAATGGAGCCTTTGAAAATGGAAAACAATATCTCCATACAGCAATACATTGCTTAATTTTTTCTTTGGACTAATGCAAAAGCCAAAATTGAAATATCAGATATGATCAAGTTAATTCATTCTGACACAAGGCAGAAATGAAAGTGTGAAGGCAATCTTGAGTCAGATGTACAAAGAAAGAGGTAGTAAACACTTTAAAAGAATGTACTGAGGCTTTGTTAACATCAATTACTCACACTTTATTAGGACAAAGCTTCTTGTGGTAAAAGTGCAGTTGTGGCCAGATGTGATGTATCTGAGTGATACTGAATGGGTGACATGTGCTATACCCTCTATTTCCTGAGACATGTAGAGAACTTTGGGATTCACATAGGCATTCTGGGGTGCAACAACAACTGCAGTGGTAGGCTGCTGAATAAAACTGTCAACACTGGTAATAGCTTGACAGCCTGCTTGTTGGGGGGGTCAACAGATGGTCTTGAAACTGTAGACCATTGGTGAGTAGCTGCTGCAGAAGCCCTTGAAGCTATCAGGGCAGTATTGACCTGACATAACTTTTTAATTTGGTCTTGAAAATCTTCCACAGGCTTTGGGTCCACCTGCTTCATTTCTGACCTGAGTAAGTTGATGCAGTTGTCATGGGACCTTCCTCTGCAACAGCAGTGAGTTGAACTAGTATAAGTAGTTTCAAATGGACTGATCAATTTCTTCATACTCTCCTGTATGGCATTGGTCTTGGATGTTATGTACTGGTAAAACTTATGGTTCTTCCCCTCCTTTCATCTTCAAGATGGTTGTCTGCCTATGGCTGAAGTAACATTTGTACCAGTAACAATCCCATATCTGCAGCAACAGTTGCTATTGGGGGGTCAACAGGTGGTTTGGAAACTGTAGCAGTTAGAAGACCATAGGTGAGTGGTCCTTCTGCTGCTGTAGAAGCCCTTGAAGTTATCAGGGCAGTCTTCACCTGACATAACTTCATAATTGGGTCTTGAAAGTCTTCCTCCGTAACAGCAGTGAGTAGAACCAGTATAAGTAGTTTTAAATAGACTGATCAAGTCCTTCATACTCTCCTGTATGACATTGGTCTTGGATGTTATGTACTGGTAAACTTTATGGTTCTCGCCCTCCTTTGATCTTCCAGATTGTTGTTTGCCTATGGCTGTGGTAACAATTGTAGGGGTAACAGTCCTGCTGACTTCAGTGACAGCTTAACAGTTTTTTATCTCCCACCGGCCAGGCGGGAGATTATAAAACGCATTCTGTGCGTGTGTGCGTGTGTTATTGAGTGTGTGTCACACTTTTATAAAGGGCTGTACATCACACTGGTTGTTTCTCCTTGGCCTTTTCAATGTTTTTTATGACCTTATTGCTTATGTTCTTTCATTTGATGCTGTTATTTCACACCTAGGACCATAGCTAAGTGAGTAATAGCAATGGTGGCTACTTTGAGTAAAGTGCTCATAACTCCAAAACGACTGCATTTAGAGTGTTTCTGTAAAATACTTTGTTCAGCTACTTTCTCCATGCCCACAAGATGGTACCATTTTAGGGTTCTATCTTCATAGCTAAGTGAGTAATAGCTATTTTCTGTTATTAACAATGAGCAAAATGAGTAAATTGATATTGTCTTTGTAACTGTTACTTACAATATTGGCCAAAAATATGTTGTTCAACAACTCCTTCATGTACTATATCATGGTGAGGTGTCCAAGGTGTAGCACCATAGCTAACTGAGTAATAGCTATACTAAGTTTAACATTTGACCATTGAGCAAGTCACTTATAACTCAAAAACTATTGAATATAGAGGATTTTTGTCGAATATGTTGTTCACCTATCTTTTGGATATACTGTATTGTGAATTTTCACAGCTGTAACTCCATAGCTAACTGAGTAATAGCTACTTTGATGATAACCATAATGAGTAAATGGCTTATATCTTCAAAAGTATTGCAGCTACACAATTTTGTTCCAATATGTTGTTCAGCTACTATCTCCACAGCTACAACATGGTCACTACTTTGGAAGTGTATCTCCATAGCTAAGTGAGTAATAGCTACTTTGTCAATTTTTAATGATAACCATAATGAGTAAATGCCTTATATCTTCAAAAGTATTGCAGCTACACAATTTCTCTCAAATAAGTTGTTCATCTACTTTTTTGTGAACTGTAACATATTTAAGTTTCACAACTGTTGCTCAATGTACAAGTGAGTAATGGCTACTTTATTGCTATTTTTGGTGAAAATGTGAAAAATGACAAATATCTCGCAAACCGTAATAGCTACTTTGTCAATTTTTAATGATAACCATAATGAGTAAATGCCTTATATCTTCAAAAGTATTGCAGCTACACAATTTCTCTGAAATAAGTTGTTCATCTACTTTTTAAGTCATTCATCTACTTTTGGGAGAGCTTTCACATGGTGAAGTTTCAGACTCGTAGCTAATTACTCACCTACTGAAAATGAGTAAATGCTATTGAGTGTGTGTCACGCTTTTATAAAGGGCTGTACATCGCACTGCTTGTTTCTCCTTGGCCTTTTCAATGTTTTTTATGACCTTATTGCTTATGTCCTTTCATTTGATGCTGTTATTTCACACCTAGGACCATAGCTAAGCGAGTAATAGCAATGGTGGCTACTTTGAGTAAAGTGCTCATAACTCCAAAACGACTGCATTTAGAGTGTTTCTGTAAAATACGTTGTTCAGCTACTTTCTCCATGCCTACAAGATGGTACCATTTTTAGGGTTCTATCTTCATAGCTAAGTGAGTAATAGCTATTTTCTGTTATTAACAATGAGCAAAATGAGTAAATTGATTTTGTCTTTGTAACTGTTACTTACAATATTGGCCTGAAATATGTTGTTCAACAACTCCTTCATGTACTATATCGTGGTGAGGTGTCCAAGGTGTAGCACCATAGCTAACTGAGTAATAGCTATACTAAGTTTAACATTTGACCATTGAGCAAGTCACTTATAACTCAAAAACTATTGAATATAGAGGATTTTTGTCAAATATGTTGTTCACCTATCTTTTGGATATACTGTATTGTGAATTTTCACAGCTGTAACTCCATAGCTAACTGAGTAATAGCTACTTTGATGATAACCATAATGAGTAAATGGCTTATATCTTCAAAAGTATTGCAGCTACACAATTTTGTTCCAATATGTTGTTCAGCTACTATCTCCACAGCTACAACATGGTCACTACTTTGGAAGTGTATCTCCATAGCTAAGTGAGTAATAGCTACTTTGTCAATTTTTAATGATAACCTTAATGAGTAAATGCCTTATATCTTCAAAAGTATTGCAGCTACACAATTTCTCTCAAATAAGTTGTTCATCTACTTTTTTGTGAACTGTAACATATTTAAGTTTCACAACTGTTGCTCAATGTACAAGAGAGTAATGGCTACTTTATTGCTACTTTTGGTGAAAATGTGAAAAATGACAAATATCTCGCAAACCGTAATAGCTACTTTGTCAATTTTTAATGATAACCATAATGAGTAAATGCCTTATATCTTCAAAAGTATTGCAGCTACACAATTTCTCTGAAATAAGTTGTTCATCTACTTTTTAAGTCATTCATCTACTTTTGGGAGAGCTTTCACATGGTGAAGTTTCAGACTCGTAGCTAATTACTCACCTACTCAAAATGAGTAAATGCGAATTATCTCTAAAAGTATTGCAGATAGCCAATTTTTCTCAAATAACTCATTCACCTACTTTTGGGAGAGCTTTCACTTGGTGAAGTTTCAGACCCATAGCTAATTACTCACCTACTGAAAATGAGTAACTGCGAATTATCGCTAAAAGTATTGCAGATAGCCAATTTTTCTCAAATAACTCATTCACCTACTTTTGGGAGAGCTTTCACTTGGTGAAGTTTCAGACCCATAGCTAATTACTCACCTACTCAAAATGAGTAAATGCGAAGTATCGCTAAAACTATTGCAGATAGCCAATTTTTCTCCAATAACTCATTCACCTACTTTTGGGAGAGCTTTCACTTGGTGAAGTTTCAGACCCATAGCTAATTACTCACCTACTCAAAATGAGTAAATGCGAAGTATCGCTAAAACTATTGCAGATAGCCAATTTTTCTCAAATAACTCCTTCATCTACTTTTGGGAAAGCTTTCACATGGTGAAGTTTCAGACCCATAGATAATTACTCACCTACTGAAAATGAGTAAATGCGAATTATCGCTAAAAGTATTGCAGATAGCCAATTTTTCTCAAATAACTCCTTCATCTACTTTTGGGAGAGCTTTCACATGGTGAAGTTTCAGACTCATAGATAATTACTCACCTACTGAAAATGAGTAAATGCGAATTATCGCTAAAAGTATTGCAGATAGCCAATTTTTCTCAAATAACTCGTTCACCTACTTTTGGAAGAGCTTTCACATGGTGAAGTTTCAGACCCATAGCTAATTACTCACCTACTGAAAATGAGTAAATGCGAATTATCTCTAAAAGTATTGCAGATAGCCAATTTTTCTCAAATAACTCATTCACCTACTTTTGGGAGAGCTTTCACTTGGTGAAGTTTCAGACCCATAGCTAATTACTCACCTACTGAAAATGAGTAAATGCGAATTATCGCTAAAAGTATTGGAGATAGCCAATTTTTTCTCAAATAACTCATTCTCCTACTTTTGCAAGGGCCTTCACATAGTGAAGTTTCAGACCCATAGCTAATTACTCGCCTACTGAAAATGAGTATATGCGAATTATCTCTAGAAGTATTGCAGATGGCCAATTTTTCTCAAATAACTCATTCACCTACTTTTGGGAGAGCTTCAAACCAACCTGTGGAAAAGCACAGGGTAAGGGTAAGACCTTGGGCCCCTTCTTTGAGGTGGAATGAAGATATCCAAACCTTTTTAGTGCATATCTTACATGTACATAACTGCGGAATATGTACATTCAGTGGCTCTAACTCTGGAATGTGGCCATTCGATGGCCAAATCATTGAATGGGTATATGCTATGATTTGCCATTGAATGTGTACATTCAGTTGCCAGAACTATTGAATGTATACATTCCATGCTGTGAGTAATGGAATGTATAAATGACTTTGTGACAAAAGAAAGACAATGTACAAAAAAAAAAAAAACCATTTTATTAGTACATTAAAACATTAAAAACAACTATGAAATGTAAATTTTTAGTAAATAGCACAAACATATTGATCAAGTACATCGTTTTGATATTTCAAAAATGTTCCTGTCATTAACCATTATTACTTTGACTGATTTCCTTTTTATCTTTCAACCATTTCATTAGTACTAAACCACAAAGAGAAACTTATGAAATGCACAACATTACTTAATACAGCTATTGCTGAAGCCCATGATAATTAGATTTATTATTATTCTTCATTATTTAGCATATGCAGGGAATCTTTTCATGTTATTGGATTTCATCTTAAAGTTAATATGATTGTCCTGAGCAATACATTTCTAATTTCAATAACAAACATCTTTGATGTGTACGCTACAGATTCTTCTTTTTACAAGTTTCATTCTCTATTGCTAATTGCCTTTTATTGTAATTTGCTTTTACTGACGATATTTAATTGTATCGTGTATAGAACCTGCAAAACATTGATAGTGTCAACAATTATTTTTTTATTGCGTTAATACATCCTATCCAATGGACAATAGCTTATCCGGTCGGCGCGGACCGGCCCGCCAAACGTCAGAAAAAGACGTCCTGTGTCTCCACCGGCTAGGCCGGCCCAGTACTGTGCACTCGCCAGATGGCGTGTCGTACTTCCTTCCTGTCTAGACGGCATGACGTCATAGCATCTTTTTCGTTTGGCGCATGACTAGTGCACAGGAATTTTTTCAGCCAGATATATTTTAAAGTTTTCATCAGACATTTTGTTCTGGAAGCTTTCTTATTGTGTCCAACGGATAGTATTTATATCATGTCTTCTCCAGGACAACGCAGGGGGAGTTGTGGTCACGCCATGGCTAATTTTGACACTCATCAGTATTGCGCACGCTGCAAAGAGAAGGGTAAGGGCTCTGACCCCTGTATTAAAGAACCACAATCAGATAACTGCTCCATTTGTAATGCCTTTTCTGAAGAGCAGCGTCAGCAGTTAGCTACACCTTCTTATAGACTGAAGAAGGAGAAACGGGAGGCTAAGAAGCTTGTTACAGCTCCACCTCAAGAATCAGAAGAGTTGGTGGACCCCGCTAATGTAGCTGTTATAGGGGCTGTGGATAAAGGTTCTCTGAAATCTCCCTCTCCCGCCCCTCCACCAGAGAAAAAGACCAAGAAGGACTTAAAAAAGGATATTAGGAAGGACAAATCCCCCCCTGCTAAAGCTTCCAAATCTACCAGTCAGACCACTGCAGACACTAAAATTGCAGACTTGGACCTTAAGTGGTCGGAACGTTTCAACCGCTTAGAAGCGTTGATTTTATCAAAGAACTTTGAACCTACCTTTTCTGCCAACGTTAAGGTCACACCGACCCATTCACCTCCGTCATCTGTTGAAAATGTGTCTGAGCCATTTATCCGGCCTTCAACTTCATCCACGCTTCCTGGAAATGGCTCCTCTGCTGAAAAGCATCAGCCTACCAGTAAAGCAGTGACCGACAAGCCGACTTCTTCATCTAAGTTTCCTGGTACGGGCTTCTCTGCTACCCAGCATCAGCCGGCCAGTCAAACTAAATCCAGCCGACCTACATCAACCTCCAAGTTTCCTGGACAAGGCTCCTCTGCTAGTATGCATAAGCCTGCCAGTAAAACTGCTAGTAGCCGACCTACTCCACTGGACTCGGTTCAAAGCCGACCTGCTGTTACGGACCGACCTCTCCCCACAGGACCGGCCGACACCGGATCTCCTACTCTGCATAGATCTAGGAGGGATAGTGTATCCAGCCTTTCCTCAGAGGCCAATAGTGTCCAGTCGGACCGACCTCCTCTGGATCTATACACGGAGGAAGGTGAACTCTCTGAGGACCCGGATCAAACAGTCATGGACCAGGACCAACCTATTTCGGAAGAACAAAATTATAGAGAGACAATGCAAGGTATTCGCTCTTATATGGGATGGTCCCATATTCCAGAGGTCGACAACTTAACAGCCACTTCAGATGACAACCCCTTTGCAGGGCCTAAGACAGTGACACCGGGCAAAGTTTCAATTAAAATGCCCACAGAGGAGTGGCTCTGTAAGAAGCTAGGGAAACTAAATTTGACACTAACTGAAGGGTATCCCTCCCGTGGCTCAGAAGCCGGTGATTTGGCAAAAGATGTGTTTCTCAGACCTCCCCGTTCTCAGTCAAAATGGTACGGCCTGCACACCGACTCCCAACCGGATCCGACTAAAGTGACCAGCTGGAGTACTGACGCCTCAAAACTAAACAGCAGTTACAGCCGGATTGCCCGTTACACCGGACTTTCTTCCACTCCACCTGCTTCACGCAGGATAGCTCAGGAAACGCTGCGCCGGTGGGAAAGGTCGGCTAGGGAAGCCTCCGTTGTGTGTAACCAGGCTGCGAGTTTTAATCGGTGTTTGTTTAGAGTACAACAAAGCATGAAAGATCACATCAAGACACTGTCTTCTGAAAATAAGGGTAAAGGATCTTCAAAGAGTTCGGTGGCCATTGATGAGTTAAACTACCTCCTGGACTTCAACTCCAGTATTACACAAGCAACCGCGAAGTCCATGGAGCACTTGTCGGATTTTGTGTTCATAACCATGGGGAATCTCACCCTGGTCCGTAGGGACGCGTATCTTAGCCACCTCAGGACGGGTATCAAGCAGGACACCCTCACAGCTTTGAGAGCTGCCCCTCTTCACATACCGACACTCTTCCCGGATGCAACTATTAAGCGTGCAGAGGAAGACATTGCTCAGTTTGAGTCAAAAGGACACACCGGACAGCAACATAGCAAGGGTCGTTACCACCCTTATGAGCGTCCGGACAAGAGACACAGTGGAAAAGACACCAAATCGGAGAAACCGGCTTGGAAAACAATTGGGAAGAAACAGTTTAGAAAAGGGAAAGGACGTGCTTCCACCTACTCTTCCCGACCTGCCAAGGGCCAGCAGTCGTACAAATGACAATCACTGTATGACACCCTTGCAGGGACGACTGCTGGCCGGGAGCCTTCCTCAGACTTTAGTAAATCCTGTTTTTTCAAATGTAAAATCTCATGTTGTTCCAAATGCTCATACTGTGCCCGGGCATTCGCAAAAGAAAGATCTAAGTCCCGGGCCAGTAGATTGTATTTACAGAAAGTACATATTAAAGTCTGTGAAAAGTGTTTCTTGTGTCATTCCATTGTCTTGTGTCCAACCTGCAACAAGTGTAAAACATGCTGCCTCCAATCCAGCTGTAGGGGCTCGACTACAGAACTTTTGGCAAACTTGGCTGGATCTAGGGGCCGGTCCGAAAATAGTTCAAATCCTGAGGGAAGGTTATACCCTCCCCTTCCGGACCCGACCCAATCTTACAAGGTCTCCGACTGTCTTAAGCCGTTATGTCAATCCTCACAGGAACAGCTACCTGTTGGAGGCATTACATCAGCTTATGGACAAAAATGCAATAGAACTGGTCCACAATCAAACATCTCTGGGGTTTTTCAACCGACTCTTTCTAGTCCCCAAACCCAACAACAAATGGAGGCCAATACTGGATCTAAGCAAACTAAACCTCTTCCTCAAGGTAGAGAAATTCAAAATGGAGACACCAGAAACCATCAGGACATCCCTCCAACAAGGGGAGTGGGTCACCTCAGTAGACTTCAAGGATGCCTACTTCCACATACCGATACAGGAACAATCCAGGAAATACCTAAGATTTCATGTCCAGGGCCGGACTTATCAATTCAAGGCACTGCCCTTTGGTCTGTCCACAGCGCCCATGGAGTTCACTGTACTAGCAAAAGAGGTAAAACTGATGGCCATACGCAAGGGTATAAGAATCCACCAGTACCTAGACGACTGGTTGGTGAGGGCCAGATCCCTAGAAATTTGTCTCCAGCACACCCAAATTCTCATCAAAATGTGCCAGGACCTAGGCTGGCTGGTGAATTTGGAGAAATCAGAACTGGAACCCAAACAGGTCTTCGATTTTGTAGGTTACCAGTTCGACCTCAGGTCCGGCCGGGTCAGACCGACTCCGGACCGGTGGCAAAACCTTCAGGACAAAGTACAGACGCTTCTGTCTCTACCGGCCTGTCCGGTCCGGCAGTTTATGTCCCTGATAGGTCTTTTAACAGCCACAGAAAAACAGGTTCACCTCGGCCGACTACACATGAGACCCATACAGTGGCATCTCAAAAACAATTGGCGGGTACCAGAATCTCTAGAGAAGGTTATCCCTCTACCAAGATCCCTACACCCTCACTTACAATGGTGGCTAGAGGAAGACAATGTGCTTCAAGGCCAACCATTACACCCAGTAAAACAGGCTCTGCAAATATTTACAGACGCATCAAAAGAAGGATGGGGCGCTCACTTAAACGAGTTCATTGCAAGAGGGTCCTGGTCGGTACCGGAAAGCAAACTGCACATAAATTATCTGGAACTCAAAGCAGTGTTTCTAGCCCTCAAAGAGTTCCAAGACCTCTGTGTAGACAAAATCGTTCTAGTGGCAACCGACAATACTACAGTGGTAGCTTACATAAACAAGGAAGGGGGCATGAGGTCGGGCCCACTGTGTACCCTACTGTGGAGAATCTTGACCTGGTGTTCCCAGCGACAAGTGACCCTAAAAGCCCGGAACATCCCAGGCCATCTCAATGTGATAGCAGACAAGCTATCCAGGCTGGGTCAGATCATCCAAACAGAGTGGTCCCTCCTTCCGGAAGTCTTTCAACAGATATGCAACCAATGGCACCAGCCTCAAATAGATCTATTTGCCACGAGGTTCAACCACAAGTTACCTCAGTTTGTCTCTCCAGTACTGGACTCCCTGGCTGTAGCAGTGGATGCACTTACTCTGTCATGGGACGAGCTGGATGCATACGCCTTCCCACCGACCGCCATATTGGGCAAAGTGGTGGAGAAGCTACTGGACTCCCCGTGCAAGAGACTCATTCTGATTGCCCCTGGGTGGCCCAACATGCCTTGGTTTTGGGACCTAGTGGCCATGTCCAGTCAGGTCCCTCTAAGCCTACCCAACCTGCCCAGTCTTCTAACACAGCCCTTCAATCAGATCCCTCACAGAAATCTGACAAATCTAAATCTCCATGCCTGGCTCCTAGAGCCTCTAAAATCAAAGAACAGGGCTTCTCTGAGGCAGTGGCAGCAAGAATTGAGGCTCCTCAAAGAAGATCTACCAGATCAGTCTATGAGGCAAAGTGGACCATTTTTACAAAATGGTGCGACGCTAATCAGGTGGACTTCAGGTCACCACCTGTAAAGTCGGTGGCTGACTTCCTAATGCACCTTTTTGAGGACAAGAAGTTACAGCCCAGCACCATTGATGGATACAGGTCTGCCATTGCTGATAAACTGGGTAACACGACAGTCAGTATCAGCAAAGATGATAATCTCGCTCGTCTCTTGGAAAGTTTCCACAGAGATAGACCCAAAGGGCGGAGGGGGATTCCCTCCTGGAACCTGTCCCTGGTGCTACACCAGCTGACAAAGGCCCCTTTTGAACCTCTCAGGGAAGCATCTCTGAAGCACCTGACCTTCAAAACTGTCTTCCTTTTAGCCCTAGGCTCTGGCAAAAGGAGGAGTGAGATCCATGCATGGCAGCACAAGAACATCAGACATCAGTCCGATTGGTCTAAGGTGTCTTTGTTTCCATCTCCCAGCTTTCTTTCCAAGAACCAGCTGGCCAAAGAGGGTCCGGAGAGTGTAGCCCCAGTGGTCATACCAGCCCTGGCTCCTACTCCAGATAAATCCCTCAAGTCTGACAGATCCCTCTGTCCAGTCAGAGCCTTGCGCTACTATTTGGACAGGACTTCAGACATCAGGCAACACAAGGAGCTAGTCTTTGTCTCCTTCAAGAAAGGCTTCGATAAAGACATCTCCCCTGCCACTATCTCCTCATGGATCAAACAAACTGTGATCCTTTACTATGAGCTCTCTGATCATCAAGCCCACACCCTACATCAAGTGAAAGCTCATGATGTTAGGGCTTTCGCTGCTTCTAAGGCCTTCCAGTCGGGAGTCTCCTTAGAGCAGATCCTTTCAGCCTGCCACTGGAAGTCTCATAATACCTTCACTCAATTCTATCTGAAGGATGTGGCTTGGGCTGACTCAGAGCTCTACCATCTTGGCCCTGTTGTGGCTGCTCAGCAGATCCATCAACAGACTGGCACCTAGAGGAGATCTGTACCTATGTATATAGTTGTACACATTTGTATATATTGCACGTATAGTTAAGAAGCATCAAAAAAAAAAAAAAAAAAATCTCACGTACTTCCTCCGGGAGACTTGTTTTATGGGACTGAACTCATCCCTCTCTTCTCCTACCTCAGAGCAGGTCTGTCGAAAAAAAGGGGTGGGGGGGGCAAGGTCGACTCTGACGGTTCCAGCCCGGTTAACCGGATGATGATATTCAACCATGGCCTTAGGGGTTTTTGACTTCTAGGTCTACCCAGGCTTAAAGGCGGAGTTTTCATTATCTCTAGCATGAGTTCACACAAGTCCCTAGTAGCTTACCCGCCGACCAAGCGGTAGTTATTCAGCTATTGTCCATTGGATAGGATGTATTAACGCAATAAAATTGCAAATTTAATAAGTAAATTAAATTTTTATAAGTTAATACCTTATCCAATGGACACACAAGACCCTCCCACCGACCCCGCTTTCAGTCTACTAGGGGTCTAATAGGTTTAGACAACGAAAAAGATGCTATGACGTCACGCTGTCTAGACAGGAAGGAAGTACGACACGCCATCTGGCGAGTGCACAGTACTGGGCCGGCCTAGCCGGTGGAGACACAGGACGTCTTTTTCTGACGTTTGGCGGGCCGGTCCGCGCCGACCGGATAAGCTATTGTCCATTGGATAGGGTATTAACTTATAAAAATTTAATTTACTTATTAAATTTGCAAATTTGTGACATTACATTTCAAACTAATTATAACATAACGAAACTGTAAATGTTGCTTGTACATTAAATCAATCGTTCTATCAATATTAAATTATTACTGTGTAATATTAAGAAAATACATACATATACATCTATATAGATACAGAGAAGAAAATAAATTGGTGGTCACTGTAGTAAAGCGGCATTTGACTTGTTGTTAATTTTAAACTTTCGGTTGCAAACACAAGGTCAAGAATACCACCACATATATGACTTGGTTCACTTATGTATTGCTTCAAAGTATACCTCTGCAAAAGTGATGTAGCTTTATTAAGATTATATAAATCAAAGTTAAAGTCACCACAACTGATTATCTCATACATATCTTCTTTCAATTGCACTATAAGCTTTTCAACTTCTTCCAAAAAAGTTTTTATGCTGTCTTTAGGAGATCTGTAAACAGTCACTAGAGCAAAGATTACTTCATTTGCTTCGATTATCACACATGTACATTCTATGTTAATTGCATGGAATTTCTTCTCACAACATTTGGTGTCCCGTTTGACATAAATACCTGTACCATGAACTGACTTACTACACGTTAATATGTAATTATCCATTTCAAATTTCTTATGTGACACTATTTTAGAAATATGTGTTTCCGTTAAACATATAGCATCTAACAGTTTAACTGATGGATCACTCTTTAAATCTTGCAGATGCATTTTCAGAGATCTTATATTTAGGCAACCCAAAAGAAAGGCATTTTCCCTTGCTATTTTTTCAATTGGAGAAATCCATTGTAATTTAGATTCAGCTTCCATCCGTTTCATTTCTTCAAGAGCACCTGCGTTTACTTTTATATGGCTTGGGTTAAAATTGCAGATTTTTATTCCCCTACTTGTTTTGGCTCTACTTAGCATAGTGTAAATTAGTCCTTGAGGAACACATTTCAAGTTTGATGGTTTCATCATATCTGCGACCATTTCGCTGTATGTACTACCCTGTGCTTTGTGTGTTGTTAATCCCCATGCTAGGTCAAATATGTTGTTCACCTACTTTTTGATGTAGTGCGGCGGGAGATCATACCACGGTAGTGGTCTTGTTTTCCATGGAGCAATGACATTTTGGTTTAACAATTGTCACTGTTCCATCTGTCAAACATCTTTCACTCACAAATGTCAAGTATTAAGACATACCAATGAGGCACTATACAGCACATGACAACAAACGTTCGGTCACTGCCACTTTTTAAGCACACCATGAATATATACTGACCACATACTTATAGATAACCTTTCATCATGAATAATCTGATACTCACATGAAACACATGAACAGAATACCAGTAAATTTAGTGTGTTTTTAAAGTCTTTAATAATTTGTTTCATTACAACAATACTTTCTTAAGTATTACTTTCCATACAATAAAACCCCAGGACAACAGATGTCTGGATATTGATTTTTCTTTGAATAACCAGTGTTTTGGTACAACCCAGTATCTGGATAATGAGATGGTTTGGATAACAGGGATTTTTGGTAATACACAATGTCTGGATAGTAAAACAGCTGGGATAACATGGGTTTGGGTACTAGCCAGTGCATTTTCACTTGAGACAGTACTCAACAGTTTATCTACAATAAATGTACACCCCCCTCACCACAAACCTGCTGTGTTCAATACATTTAAGCAGTGCCATTTCTTTACACAAGTGGGTAGATTAACAATAATTGTTACAATAATTTGTGTTTAGAATCAAAGTGAAAATCACTTGAGGGGTTTTAAACATGGAAAATATATGTCATTGTATTTTTCTTAAAAATTCAGACATACAAGCATGTATCATAGAATAAAGATCCCACTGACATACTGCATTTAGAAAACCAAAGAAAAGGACATGAGTTGTGATTGCAGTATCTATTGTGTACTGGGCACTGAGATCACCTTCAAGATTTGAGATTATGAGTTTAAATCTCCAGTCTCATAATTTAATTATCCAAGTTTTATATCTCTTTTAAAGAAACGGCCTTTCATGACAGATTTATATATTAAGACACTAAACTATTGCATTTATAGATCACCAAAAGTTACACATATGTTATCAGTGTATACTTGTTTGTCCTTCATGGTTATATGTGGCATGTGAATTAAAAGATCACAAAAGTTTATAGATGTATGAACAAGTGCATTAAAAGATCACCAAAAATTGTTAAAAATTAAGGAAAAAAAGATTTGGTCTCATTTCTTCAGTGCCCAGCTCCTTTGCTTGATCTTGTCAAAGATGTTCCCATTTCATTTCCCATTCTTGTATTCAAACTGTTTTACAGGATGGATCCAGTCCAAAACTGCTTAGTTCTGTTCTGATTCAGTGGGTTTTTTTATTCCGTAGAGGCAAATGTAATGGGTGAATCCTTTTTCCTCTTTACTTACTGGGTAGCTTCCTCAGTCTCTAGCTGAGTCTCTGCTGAGTCTCAGACTGAGTATCTGACTCTGGCTTAGGATCTGGAACATCTGTGTGTGAAGCCCTGGTTTTCATCTTCATTGAATGCTTTTCGCATGGCATTTCAAAAATTGAAGTTCACCCAAGTAATATCTGTATATATCCACATAAGTGTCATACCAAATAAACACTTAAATGAATTCTAAAGTTACATATATTAAATTTTAAATATTTAAATATGTTGAAATCCCCTCCTTCATGACGGATCCACATGATGTATGTAGCATCAGTGTACAACATGTCTCCAAGAGATAAGAGACACAGTTGGCTTGTCTGTTATTCTTCATAAAATAAATCAGTTTTCACCCGTATATGTTCATTTTGACATGTATGTTGCTCGTTTGTTACATGTGTCCGCTATTGTATTCCTCATTTGTAGCTGCTTCATCTACATGTTTCCTCTTTGGGTATATATTGAGTATGTTGCATATCCTCATTACTGCAAAGCCATCAGTTTTATAAATCAAGGGTTTTGGGGATGGGAAATACATTAATTGTTGCCTTTTGTGGTTGTAATCTATCTATCTTGACCTACTTTGCATGTGTGAAGACAAACAATCAGATTTGCAAATGAATAAGTAGCAATCCACAACTTACAATTATTGCACTGATGTAGTGTTTACCAGATATTAATGCCATCAAAAAATCTTGGGAAGTAGAAACCGAAAATAAATCGCATACAAGTTAGTATGACAACACTAAAAGTACTGGACTTATGCCTGCCATTAATATTTTGATAACATATCAAATTCCCAAGGGTCCCATGGGTTCTAGATATGATGACAAAGTCCTCATAATGATGCACAGCCACTTTTTAATATGAGCCAGAAGCAACATTGAAACAGTGCCAAAGATTAAAAAACAGAAGTTGATTATCCATAAGTGCTGAAGAGTGAGCCCCCACAAATATCCACCCCTGTTTATTCAGCATCCTTTGCATATCTGCTAAGGTTTTACAAACGGTTAAAAAAAGGGTCCGAATGCAACACACTTCTTGAGCTATGTCGAATCCCGAAGAAGATGTCCTACCCAAATACAAAGCAGCGTGAACCTGGTTGAACCAGAAAAATGAAAGTAGATGAAATACATTTTTCACTTTAGATTGTAGTGCAAGACACCAGCACAGAAAGGTGTGACCTAGGTATAAAACCTTATGCATGACAGAAAAAACAGATATAATTTTCAGTCCCTGTATGGCTGCACCAATTGGCTTTTGCATACTTTACTGGAGTTGTTGTAACATGCAAAAAGTTTGGATGTTATCCAGTACTCCATTGGTTTCACTACTGAATCTTTACACAACATTATAACATTCCAGTAATCTAATTATATCAAATGTTATTTATTTTATCATGCTAAGATAAACTAATAAAGGTTTGATGCATATTTATGAGTTATTTTCTCATAATTCAAAGGGTGCATGAAGTGGTTGGTATGCACATTTGTATACATTATACAGATACATCTACTTCTATTATCATTCTTACCTGTAGCTTGTCAAACATACACATGTCACTTTATGGCAAACCAAATGTTAACAGCAGTTTAAGGTATTTAAATAAGAAATTCTTGTTTTTAACAAAGCTGGAGCATTCAAAAGCAAATTGGATGATTTAATGCATTCAATGTTCCCCTTATCAACTTATACTTGAAGCCAAATAATTTTTTGTCATCAATGGCAGGCTCTGTGCAAGTAGAACCTCCATTATTTATCCAAAGGAATTAGTTGTAGTTTTGGTCAACTTATACTTAGAAAATATGAAAGTGTTCAATACAGGGAGTCAGGAACCTACAAAATTGATTCTATTCACACTTAACTTGGACCAGTATCAGTTCTACTTATACATTGTTTACTGTAAACAGTTCTCTCCCACCTTTAAAACATTTCCATGAGCTAGGTTCTGAACCATGACCATGGTGATTATGGGCTACTTCTGTCATAGCCAAGATGCCACTGGGACTACGTGGTCCTTTTAGCAAAGAGAAAATAGCTAACATACTTTTTTTGCAATTCCAGGTATTGCCATGCAAGTGCAACTGGTACCAGACCTTTGAACGCCATTTTGTTCATTGAAAGGTAACATCCTTGGAAAAGATGCTAATAGTGGCCAAAGGAGGAACTACTAGTATAAATGATTACAACTCAAGACAGTAAAATTCAATTATCTAACAGAGATCATATCACATTACTTTAAGTTTTTGTGACAACATTAGGCCTTTGATCTCCCCTGTTCCAAAATCGGCACAAATTTTAATTTTTTCTCGCTTTTAATTCAATTAATTTGTTGTCCTTCAGTTTTGAATTTCACAAACTTTGGCAAAGTTCATACTTATTACTATAATTTTTTTTCTCCACTCTCAATGGTTAACATGTAAAGAAGGTGAGGTTGGGGATAGTTTATTCTTTCACAAGTGAACAAGAAAACAATCTCTCTCTTAACCTATACATGAGAATAAGCAACTTATATAATAATAAGTATATTCCTAGAATTCTTAGTAGGTACTATGAGGATTTTATTTTATTTAAAAACATATCTGTACGAGGATGTGAATAGTCTATGTACATCTCTGTTACTGTGAACTTACATGTACACAGTATAATCAGGTGCTCTGGTTACACCTAGTTCACACAGCTCCATGTTGGGTCTCACAAGCTACAATACAAGCTGAAAATATTTAACTCACATAGGCTCATTTGTGACTCAATGTGCTTTGTGTGTCAGTAGTACCATTTGGTTTCATAAGTGTACATACAGTCAGGATTAGGTCCACAGCAGTGACCACACTTTCAACATGTAGCAGATTATTTTAAAATTTTGAAATAGTTGTGTCTTCTCAGGAACTACAGTAAAAGTATAAAGCCAGGAGGGTTTGTGGTGATATTGCAATCAGGGGTGGCTTGTTTTTAAATATACACCACCAACATACAAGGTCTTTTATGAGGAGTCATAAGGACAAAGTTGTGAAGCAAAATTCAAAAACAAGTTGTTATGACTGTATAGAACTGTGTGAACAGGCCTTTACATGGAAAAGTACTTTTAGAATAAGTTACGAAATAAATCTTTGCTGGTGCAAAATTTTGTTCCATGTTCCTCCAGTGGAAGTAATTAAGTTCTGTTGACAATGTCAAGGGATCAAGTGCCTGGGGAGGAGTTTCCTGTAAAATCATGACATTTTACTCCCTGCCTATTTTGTCTCACTTTGCCAGGTTAATACAATCAACATTTGAAAACCACCTAGAAGTGTATCTGGTGAAAAATTTATGTCATGATCCAATAAATATGTAATTTACAAAAAGTTTCACAAAGCAAAGTACACAGTATTTAATTCCTTTTTTCTCAGAATACAGCTGATTTGTAATGGTACATACAAACACAAGGTTACAGTACTAGCAACATACAGAAATGGATCAGTAGGGGATTTTTAATGGACTGTCAGGCTTATAATGGTTGACTTTATAAACTAATTTAAAAAGTTATTACATTTTTTCAACAATAGTAGACAAATGTCTCCCAGTGAGTTTACCACCTCGATGTCCACTCGAGTGTATTTATACAAAATGTGTTTGTCTATACATCAACACACTTCTATGTATGTACACATACACAATTACTAAATGTAACAAGTGTGTACAGTTCATAACTAATGTGGGTGTTCCACCACACGACTAAGACTCCCGATTAAGGGTTTTGGGGGGTCGGTTACAAAAATTTGCTTAGTCCCAGGCGTCCTGTAAGGGTCGGTTGTGGTCGGTTGAGGCCGTGTGAAAAATCAAACATGTTTGATATTTCTCCCGACACCAACCGATAATTTTTTCCCGCCATAAACAAAATGCCCAGTCCCAGGCTTCCTCAGGCCTCCTCAGACCAAATTTACACAGTCCTATGTTATCCCAGGCCGCCTGCGACCCTTAGTCCCAGACCCTTAGTGCCTTAGTCCCAGGCCTTCTGCGACCCTTAGTCCCATTGCAAAACAAGAATCGGCCATCTCGGTCTGGGGAAGCCTGGGGACGCCTCAGGACACCTTGGAGGGTCGGACTTAATCGTGGGTTAGTCGGGGCTTAGTCCCAGGAGGCCTGAGGTGTCCTGGGACCCAGTCGGTTTGTCTACGACTAGAAAAATGGCTTAATCGGTTCTTAGTCCCAGACTATTCTGGGACTGTCTGGGGCCGCCTGGGGCCTCCTCAGACCGATCTGAACTTATTCCCAGACTTTCAGTGGTCCCGCCCATTTTACCTTTTTTGTCACAGACTGTCCACGATTAAGGGTCGGGGACAGGGTCGGGGCTTAGTCCTTTGGTGGAACAGGGGCAATAGATTCCTCAAATATCCTGGAGATTGGGCTTTTGTGACCCTTTCACTGGCTAAGGCCATATCAGACCATCAATGCATCTGCATCTATGTTACAATGAGATGGATTTAAACCCAAGACCACATAGGTGAAAGACCTAAAATGATTAGATGTTAAAATTTGTTCACCACTTGGAACGTGTTCTATAAACCAGCTTCAAGAAGTAGTCAGTTCATGTTTAAATTTTGAAGTCGAGGCCTTAGAAATATTAATTGTATTTTTAGAACTTATAATCGGACCAAGTCTGATAATCCTATTCCTGGTCCCTTTAGTATTCCTAGGGGCAAGGGAAAAGTCCAGAAACCGGACAAATTGTACCTCCTAGTGTCTCAGTAAAAGGGTGGTGTAGTAAAGATGCAAATAATGTATCCCATTGCAATAATATCTTAAGCCAAAACAAGGATCAGGTCACTTTGTTCAGTAAATATGACCAACAGGTTGTATCAATAAACAGCTTTATGACTTCAAGTTTGTTTCAATAGACTCTTCTCACATTGAGTCCTCATTTTTTTAACTGGTCACAAAATGCATGCTGGTGTTTGATAAATGTGCAAAATATTTGATTTCACATCTTGAAAATCTGATGTTTCCTTCTTATATGTAAACACTGTGCATAAAAACTAGGCCACAAGGCAAAGTGAGTGACCGTAATACGAGTTTTTCCTACTTGTGACATTTGCTAGAGTATTTTCAACAATTCTCTGTTTATGCTCTAGTGTCACACATAAAATAAATAACCTACCCGTACTTTCAAGGATAGTTGACAAATGACCTGATAAACTGTTGAGAATATTTCTTTAGGGACAGAATTTATTTACTCGTGGTTGTTTTGAAGCATTGTGTCACTGCGAGTTTCTATTCTGGTCATTTGATTTGCAATTTTTATGTAGCTGTAAACCAGTGTGAAAATCTGTTAAAATACTTTCCGTATTTTTCTATATGTTTGTGATGTCATTTTCAACAGTTGCAGTCATAAGTGAGGACATACCCAGGCAATGATTATCCTAGAAGCTAGTCCAATAAAGCAAGGTCAACAACAGAAACAACATCAATGATGCATTATAACACAGTACAGATCACCTGCTTTTGAAGCATACATGTTGTATTCTGTGCAACTATACCACTTCCTTAGAACTGTCATGTCACACTGTCATGTCACTCTAAATTGTTTCTGCCCAATACTGACAGTAAAATGAGGCAAATATTACCACTTCTGTATCTGTACCCACACCATAGCTGATGTTCAGAGGAGTTTCCACAGGCAGTGTACTGCTTTGTAGATGTTCACAACTGTAGCCCTAACTGCCTATTGTGTAACACTTTAATGTAATCCTGTAAATGGTGAAAGCTATCACCCAGTTAACTGCTTTACCAAGTGTATTCTGTGTTTCTTTGCAAGAGCCCAATTTACCAGAATGCTAAAATGTAAGAAAAGTTTAGTAGTTCAGTGATGCAGAGTTGAGTTGTATAAACTGATTTAAAAATGCATTAAAAAGCATTTTTGTGAAGACAGATTTTATTTAAAAGGTCAGCCATCCCATGTGAAAACCACTTCAGTTTTTAAAAGAATTATTTATGTCAGAAGTATTTTGACCTTTCAAACATTTACAGTAATTCTCCTTGATGTACAATGTGTACCAAAGTATGTCAAAAAGCACATTTTGGTTTAGTGGCACTTAGAACATAATGAATAATAAACCAAATTATAAAGACCTCAGATTTTAATAGTTTGGATCACAATTAGATAATTTTCATTAGATAATACCATCACTGATATTATTAGTGACAAATTATTGGTCCAAAGACTACTGATAATATGAACTACTATTTTATGGAAGAATATGCATGTGAAAAGTGTTCAATCCACAAAATAATTGTGAATGATACAAAAAATGAATAATATCTATAAATGTACAAATTTCATGCTGTTTTCTTTCAATGTATTTCTCATGCCCCCCAAATTATTTGCAATGCATGGAATTTTAGGCAATTATTGAGATGTGGTCAAATGCCAAAATTGGGGGTTAACATCATTTGAAACAATATTGTGTAAATCAAAATCACAATAATTAAATAAATCTTGTATATAGTACAGGATGTTATTCACCTGGCATCAGTAGACAACTATAAAATTTCACATTTAGGGCGTGGGCTTGAATCTGAACCCATGATCTGAGATTTTTAGAAACACAATGTGTTTATGTCAGAGTTTCTATGCCAAGAACTACTGCATTTAGTTGTAAAAATCCGAATTCTATATTCTTCTTCACCTTGGATACCAGAATGTTCTTGTAAAATCTTACGCGTTTACTTAAAATTAATTTTTCCTGGATTCATAAAAGTAGACAAGTTTTTGCCAGCATGAATTTGAGCTATTATTTTATTTTATACAATTAATATTTGTTATAGAAATTACACCTCGCATCATGAATCCAAACTGACTGATGTGGCAAAAAGAGCAGTGACAGCAATACAAATGTTTACATTCTTTTTACGCTTGAGTTCTTACGAGGCTAGCGCTTCTAGGAATTACTTTTTTTCAGGTCTCTTGGACTTTCATGGATTGTGGCCCAGCGTGAGGAGTATTTTTCTGTTCACTGAAGTTAAGCGGCAATGGGCTATGTTAGTAATGGGATGGGGGACCGCTTCAGTGAACTACTTTTGTGTCTGATGGCTTTGCGGCTTGCGCTAGTAATATATTAATATGGAAACCCCTTTTGGCCTTGTTCTATGACAATTTGCCTGGAAGTCAGTTGACCCCCTTACTCTCCAAAGTGTCAAACAATATTTCTGTGGGTCAGTGCCAAACTGGCAGGAGGTGAACTTGTTAAATGTTAAATTTGCAAATGAGGAAAACCCATTCCATTTCCATGGGCTGTGGGAATTTTTTTTTTCAGATTTGTGAGTTTTGTTAGATAACATAAGGCCTCTATTACTCCTGATACAAAATTGACACATGTTACACATTTGATTATTATGTGTAACTTTCAAAACATGGCCCCAAGTGCAAACCTATCCATACCGTGGTGTGAATTTTTCCTTTCTTATTTTCAATACTTTCATGGTGATTGGATATCTTCCATAATTAACTGTTACCGCAAACTTGTGTGAATATGTTTTGTAAACCATGGTACAATCCTTACATCTGAGAGCAAATAGAACCCATTTCTGTGTAAATGGGAACTCGATCACACAAAAAGCATCAGACAAACTCTCATGTTATGGAAGCAGTGGACTTATAGATTACTTTATTTAAAAACAGAACAAGAACAAATAAAATACAATGAACACATTTTATTGCAATTAAAATATAACAATACAAAAACAATATTTAAATAAGACACAATGTCTAGGATCCCTCAACCAATGAGGAAACCTGAGTCACTTAGGATTCTCACAGAAATGGAATGACACAAACTTACTGCTGTTATGTAATTATTATATATTCTATCATGAAAAATGTCTATATATTTTTATAAACGGCTGGTACTTTGCCAATTAAATTAACAAAAAATTTCTTTACTAGATGAACCTAGACTATTCCAAGCTATTGCTGAACTACTACAGTTTGTTGGTGAAGTCATATGACCAGCATTGACCTCATTTCTGACCTTTGGAGGTGGTGTACACTGTACAGAAGACTTGAACTGTAGTCCATAATGAGTGGGTATGACTAGTAACCCATGCACACTTTCTGGTTTTTCTTCTAAACAAGAGTCAGAGCACATAGTCTCATGAACTGTATCACTGTCCTTCTTCCCACTTTTACAGGATGTACTCCTTCTAGCCTTCAACTTGGGTGAGAAGATCCTCTTGAAGCCCTTTATATCCTCAGCAATAGCATTAGACTTGTGACTTAATGTGGCTGCCACACAAGATGTAGAGCGCTGTATTTTTTTGTCACATGGTCCAGATGTCACAGTTGTCTCTTTTGCACAAGTTGGCATATCCTGTGCCAATTTCTGCACACTTGCTAACACATCTGCAACAGTGTACAAATGCTTGCCCCCTGTGTCCACTATGTCACTGGGCTTAATAATATCCTCTAATTTCACTGCCCGCCTCCGGGCATCACAACTTTTTTCTCTAGGGTGAGATCTTGAGACTGGGTTTCTCTTTGGCAGTTTTGGTGGAGTGTCTTTGATTTGAGTGTTTCTGTAACCTGAGTAACTAGTATTTAGAACATACTCGTAGATGGGGTCTTCATCTATGGGTTCATATAACACAGACTTCTCAGGACTTTCAAAGATTCCCTCATCACTTGAAGACAATGCAGGTGATTGGCTGTCAATGCAATACCCTGTACTACTATTCCCTGAGTCTGAGGAACAAGAATAAGTGAGAGTTTTCTTTGGAAGGGACTTGACTAGTGAGTAGACTGGCTCACAGTGACAATGTTGAATGTTTGAGTTGTGGTCTGTGACCATTGTTTCTGCTAAGTTCTTTCTCACTGACACAGGTACTTCATACATGGTGCTGCAATCTTTCAATGAGAAACTTTTACTTCTTGTTAAACTGGAACTGCTGCAATATGGATGAAATGCTGAGACTGAACTGACTCCGAAAGCTTCTGATTGTCTTTCATCTACAGCTTCTTCTACATCTGTTTCATCTTCCTGACTGCCACACCAGGCTGGATGAAACCCAGGTAGTGCAGTGACAGGAGGGGGTGAAATGTCACCTCTGTTGTCTATGCTCTGAGCAACGCAGATGTAAGGCTTGGAATTTTTCTCAAACATAGAATGATGTCTCCTCAGAAACTTCTTTTTGACTAGTTTTGAATCACTTCTACACTTTGCATCTGCTACTCCTTCATTACACCCGTTTTGAGAAAACAGAGGAGTATATGTTATACAGTCTTTCTGCAATGATGATATATCAATGGACTCTTTCTGTTTCTGGCAAAGACTTTCATAGTTTATTGGCTTAAACTCCTGGTGACTTAGATCTTCGTAAGTGTCATTATTCTCTCTGTCCAACTTTTCACTGACTACATTATCCTGAACGTTGTCAGAAAGCGGATGACCCAGCTCTTTGCAGCTTTCATAAATGCGTACTAGTTCACTGTCACAACAACTAATGGTATCCTCATTCAGCGCACTGGCACACTGAGGTGTACATGGACTGAGTAAATCATCAATGTCCTCTTCTCTGACACAACTGTCTTTGTCACTGCTGTATCCACTGGACACTGTGACTGGTGAGATGTCTTGGTGGTTGTAACAGCTGCATGAAGGGAGACTTTGTAATAACTCACTGCCTACTCCTGAATGCAGCTTTGGACAATACCCAGGCAAGTCTGCATGACAATTCTGCAAATCTTTTCCACAACACAACAAATGACTATCAAGGCTATCCGGGGCTGATCCCAGTGGAATGTCCTCTCCAAGATCCCCCACAGTAGTATTAGATCTGGATCCACTTGACAATTGTCTACTCATGCTTTGTGACTGATTTGTTGAGTACCTCTGGGTTTCCCTTTGAAGACGATGATCTTTTGCACTTGGCAGTTGACTTGTATTGTATCCTGAGTCATAACCTGACCTGACACACTGCTCTGTACTGGGGAAGTCCTCACCATTTAAAGACGTCTGTATTATATCTGGGGACTGCTTTTGAAACATGGTGTGAGACTGTGGAATTGGATCCATGTGTTGATTCCTTACAAAGTTATCTACACTTTCACACAACTCTTTCATCTGAGCATTGAGGTCCTCTCCTTGTTGTAATAAATGCACCTGTAAAATATTAAAGTACATATTAGTACATTTCTTTATCTCATGTGTGAGATCTTCTCCATGCAAGTGCACAAGTACATATAAAGAGGTAGCAGAGATATAGGATTTCTACCTTTAATGATCTGACATGTCACTGAGTTTGTTCAGAGTGTTTTTGGAAAACCATCCCCCTACTTCTCACTTTAATTGATGTCGGATAATAATAAGCTATACATAAACACTTGACATGGAGGGTAAACTTGTTGGTGCTAGGTGTTATTTAAAATGTCCATACAACAAACTTAACATACTTTCCTACTTGAAAAATGAATCGCTGGCAATTTAATGTACAACAGAATCATTCATAAAGTGAAAGTCTTCAAAAACAACCTGTGAATTTTAATATACCTTTACATGTTTATGCACTGACAACAGGAACCCAGTCAATTAGAGATACAAAGGGTATCTTGAGTTAAAGATTAAATATTTTATGAGAATTTTTTTTTTTTTTTTGCATTATTAGCTGTATGACAAATTAATTTTTGTGCAGTTTTTTGAAAGATTAATTCACAAGTGATAAATTTATAACAGCAGCATCCTCTATTTGTAGTCTCTTGAGTTACTTGTAATGCAATATTTGTCATTTATTTTTGTTTATTTCATTTGACACTTCTATTGAGAAATCACTTGATTACATGCAAAACAAACAGTTTTTAATATTTCACAGGACTGTACTTTTGTCCTGTGATTTAGTAGGATTAATTATTTTCTTGTAAAGCAAACCTCACAAAGCTGCTGTCACACAAAAGTAATTAGACCAGTTTTTTTTTTCATACAATATCCAGGTTTTACACATAACTCGAGCTTGGATTCAGTGGATTTTCTCATTAGATTCAATCTTGAAGTCAATGAAAACTGTACTTTGTTCAGTTTGTGTACAGAATTAACTGCGATAATACTCTTTCATTCTTTCAGCAATATTGTGAAACCTGATATTCTGAGATTTTGAAAATAAAGTAATAATCTACTTTAATAATTACACAAGTATTATTACTAAATAGAATTTATATATATATCAGTTGATCTTCAAGTGATACTTCTGGCTTAACAAACATACCTAAACAAACTTACAATGATGTATTGACTAAAATTAAAACTACAGTATGCTAAAAATAAATAACATTTGCTTGTAAGACTGACATTTTATGTCACACTAAATAAATACGAGAATAATTTCTCGGCATGCTTTTTGTGCCAAAAAAAATCTGAATTAACACATTTATAACAACAGATCACTAATCAAGAATGCAAACAGATTTGGACTGATCAGCATCAGAAATATTTATTAAGAAATACTATATTTATACATGTCATATATTTTCCACCATGTCACCTCAAATCCTTTTACTCAAATGGCAAGGAACTATACTTTCCCACTTATATAGTCTATCATGTGGATCATGTTTTCCTATTTCAGACTATTTTATTCATTTCTGTCTTTGTGCAATGAATCACATCCTCAGATGTGTGCTTTGAATGGGCATTGTAACCCAGCAATATTCATTTCCAAATGTACTATTAATATCTACTTTTATTGCACTTATTACATCATTGAGTAAACAAATGAGAAGCCCTTTCTAAACAATGAACACACAAATTGCTTTTACCTATTAAGAGTTTCATTAAAATCACTGAACAATGTGTGAAATTGTGACTTTTCCTAATTATAGCCCACTGAATAAGTTATATTGCCCTTCATTTTGTTCAAAGGCTTTTTTCCCTGGTCTACATTCATGATTTTCCATCAACCTTATGAAAGAAAATTACTGGGTTCTTATCCCTTTATGTTTTGTGTCAGTTTACTTCTGTAGGTGGTTGTCATAAATCAGGTGCTTAAAAAGAAACTATTTTCACATAGATTACAAGGTGGCTGCCGTAAAACTATTCATGTTTTAAAACTTTCTTGAATCTTTTTTTCATCCATTTTGATCTGATGCACAGATTTTATTATGAGTGTTTTTTGCATGCGAAAAATAACTTTGAACAGATAATAGGTACAATGCACCTACATGTATAACCTTTTGACAAATGAGTTGTGTAATTTTAAACCATTTGATACATTGACATATTTTACCTTACTAAGGTTGACAATTGTTGAATTGGATTATATAGAGTCAGGTACTTGGTTCCAGTACTTTTTTTTGTCCAATACATTTTACAGAACAACATCTATATTGTTATTTGAAATAACAAAGAAGTGACTTTCATGAACTAATGAAACAGAATCTAGACAGCTTTAACATGATTGGGATGCTATGCTTTCTTTTCTTTCAAAATATAGTATGTCTTCACTTAATCATTTTGTACTGTTTTGTGATACTGTTTTGTGATTCTGACGTGATAACCACTACACTACCGGACCAAAAAAAAACAATGTTATTAAATATATCTTAAAATTTTTATACAAACAATGTCATGAATTGATTAGACGAACTGTAAAGAACAGTAATATTAAATTTAATTGTAATTGGTGAAAAGTACCTAACTGGAAGTGGGGATTGGCTTTTGTGTAAGCAATATTTGCTTCAGCCACTTCCCCTTCAAAAATAAGCTAAACCAAGATGTAGATACTCATAACTATTATAAATGACATATATAGAAATCTATTTTTTTACATACTATGCCAATTGTATTATCATTATGTATTACTGGCTTATAAATAAACTATTATTTATTATTATTATTTATTATTATTATTCATTTTGTACTCAGGGAAAAACTTTTTCTGCCAACTATGTGCATCTTGTTATAAATATCTGAATTTATGTTACCTTGGTACCTATTTTACCTTTTGTAAATCTAAATATAATATCCAAATTCCCAAATTGAATCAGTAACAGGTGTTTGGTGCCTCAGTAATTCCATGAGGTCAAATCGTAACCCTTTATTTACAGAGTGATTCTATGGATGCATGTATGAACTAGAAATAGGCCGCCCTGTTGATAGTAGATGCGAATAGAAACAGGATAGCATAGAAGAACACACATTATCATGTGTAATGTCCACCCATGAACCTTTTGCCCAAATTGTACAGTAGTCTTACAAGACCCTGTTTCATTTGTAAAATATATCAATGATGCTTAAATATTTGTTAGTGTAGATGTAAATTATTTCAGCTTCATGCCTTTTTGCATTGGTTGGGTTGAAAATTTTGACGAAATCACTCTATCTTGCACGGTTAAGAAGATAGAAGCAAATTCCTGTTTTTCTATTTTTGGCAAAAATTTGAAAATTCAAAATGGCCGCCATTTTTGGGAAAAGGAAATTTTTTTGAAAATTGCCAAGAGTACATTTCTTAGATACCCTATGGGTCGAAAATTTCAACAAAATAACTCTATTTTGCACGGTTAAGGCCAGTTTGTGTTTTTCCATTTTAAGCAAAAATTCGAAAATTCAAAATGGCTGCCATTTTTGGGGAGGGGAAATTTTTTTGAAAATTGCAAAGATTACATTCCTTAGATACCCTGTGGGTTGAAAAATTTCGACGAAATCGCTCTATCTCGCATGGTTAAGGAGATAGAAGCAAATTTGTGTTTTGCCATTTTTGGCAAAAATTTGAAAATTCAAAATGGCCGCCATTTTTGGGGAGGGGAAAATTTTTGGAAGATTGCAAAGATTGCATTCCTTAGATACCCTGTAGGTCGAAAATTTCGACGATATCACTCTATCTCGCACGGTTAAGGAGATAGAAGCAAATTTGTGTTTTGCCATTTTTGGCAAAAATTCGAAAATTCAAAATGGCCGCCATTTTTGGGGAGGGGAAAATTTTTGGAAAATTGCAAATATTACATTCCTTAGATACCCTGTGGGTTGAAAATTTCGACGAAATCGCTCTATCTCACACGGTTAAGGAGATAGAAGGAAATTTGTGTTTTGCCATTTTTGGCAAAAATTCGAAAATTCAAAATGGCCGCCATTTTTGGGGAGGGGAAAATTTTTTGAAAATTGCAAGAGTACACTCCTCAGATACCCTGTGGGTCGAAAATTTTGCCGAAATCGCTCTATCTCGCACGGTTAAGGAGATAGAAGCAAATTAGTGTTTTGCCATTTTTGGCAAAAATTCGAAAATTCAAAATGGCCGCCATTTTTGGGGAGGGGAAAATTTTTTGAAAATTGCAAAGAGTACACTCCTCAGATACCCTGTGGGTCGAAAATTTTGACGAAATCGCTCTATCTCGCACGGTTAAGGAGATAGAAGCAAATTTGTGTTTTGCCATTTTTGGCAAAAATTCGAAAATTTAAAATGGCCGCCATTTTTAGGGAGGGGAAAATTTTTTGAAAATTGCAAATATTACATTCCTTAGATACCCTGTGGGTCGAAAATTTCAACGAAATCGCTCTATCTCGCACGGTTAAGGAGATAGAAGCAAATTTGTGTTTTGCCATTTTTGGCAAAAATTCGAAAATTCAAAATGGCCGCCATTTTTGGGGAGGGGAAAATTTTTTGAAAATTGCAAAGATTGCATTCCTTAGATACCCTGTGGGTCGAAAATTTCGACAAAATCGCTCTATCTCGCACGCTTAAGGAGATAGAAGCAAATTTGTGTTTTGCCATTTTTGGCAAAAATTCGAAAATTCAAAATGGCCGCCACTTTTGGGGAGGGGAAAATTTTTTAAAAATTACCAAGAGTACAATGCTCAGATACCCTGTGGGTCGAAAATTTCGACGAAATCGCTCTATCTGGCACGGTTAAGGAGATAGAAGCAAATTTGTGTTTTGCCATTTTTGGCAAAAATTCGAAAATTCAAAATGGCCGCCATTTTTGGGGAGGGGAAAATTTTTTGAAGATTGCAAAGATTGCATTCCTTAGATACCCTGTAGGTCGAAAATTTCGACGATATCACTCTATCTCGCACGGTTAAGGAGATAGAAGCAAATTTGTGTTTTGCCATTTTTGGCAAAAATTCGAAAATTCAAAATGGCCGCCATTTTTGGGGAGGGGAAAATTTTTGGAAGATTGCAAATATTACATTGCTTAGATACCCTGTGGGTTGAAAATTTCGACGAAATCGCTCTATCTCGCACGGTTAAGGAGATAGAAGGAAATTTGTGTTTTGCCATTTTTGGCAAAAATTCGAAAATTCAAAATGGCCGCCATTTTTGGGGAGGGGAAAATTTTTGGAAAATTGCAAATATTACATTCCTTAGATACCCTGTGGGTCGAAAATTTTGCCGAAATCGCTCTATCTCGCACGGTTAAGGAGATAGAAGCAAATTAGTGTTTTGCCATTTTTGGCAAAAATTCGAAAATTCAAAATGGCCGCCATTTATGGGGAGGGGAAAATTTTTTTAAAATTGCAAAGAGTACACTCCTCAGATACCCTGTGGGTCGAAAATTTTGACGAAATCGCTCTATCTCGCACGGTTAAGGAGATAGAAGCAAATTTGTGTTTTGCCATTTTTGGCAAAAATTCGAAAATTTAAAATGGCCGCCATTTTTAGGGAGGGGAAAATTTTTTGAAAATTGCAAATATTACATTCCTTAGATACCCTGTGGGTCGAAAATTTCGACGAAATCGCTCTATCTCGCACGGTTAAGGAGATAGAAGCAAATTTGTGTTTTGCCATTTTTGGCAAAAATTCGAAAATTCAAAATGGCCGCCATTTTTAGGGAGGGGAAAATTTTTTGAAAATTGCAAAGAGTACACTCCTTAGATACCCTGTGGGTTGAAAATTTCGACGAAATCGCTCTATCTCGCACGGTTAAGGAGATAGAGGGAAATTTGTGTTTTGCCATTTTTGGCAAAAATTCGAAAATTCAAAATGGCCGCCATTTTTGGGGAGGGGAAAATTTTTTGAAAATTGCAAAGAGTACACTCCTCAGATACCCTGTGGGTCGAAAATTTCGACGAAATCGCTCTATCTCGCACGGTTAAGGAGATAGAGGGAAATTTGTGTTTTGCCATTTTTGGCAAAAATTCGAAAATTCAAAATGGCCGCCATTTTTGGGGAGGGGAAAATTTTTTGAAAATTGCAAAGAGTACACTCCTCAGATACCCTGTGGGTCGAAAATTTTGCCGAAATCGCTCTATCTCGCACGGTTAAGGAGATAGAAGCAAATTAGTGTTTTGCCATTTTTGGCAAAAATTCGAAAATTCAAAATGGCCGCCATTTTTGGGGAGGGGAAAATTTTTTGAAAATTGCAAAGAGTACACTCCTCAGATACCCTGTGGGTCGAAAATTTTGACGAAATCGCTCTATCTCGCACGGTTAAGGAGATAGAAGCAAATTTGTGTTTTGCCATTTTTGGCAAAAATTCGAAAATTCAAAATGGCCGCCATTTTTGGGGAGGGGAAAATTTTTTGAATATTGCAAAGAGTACACTCCTCAGATACCCTGTGGGTCGAAAATTTTGACGAAATCGCTCTATCTCGCACGGTTAAGGAGATAGAAGCAAATTTGTGTTTTGCCATTTTTGGCAAAAATTCGAAAATTTAAAATGGCCGCCATTTTTAGGGAGGGGAAAATTTTTTGAAAATTGCAAATATTACATTCCTTAGATATCCTGTGGGTCGAAAATTTCGACGAAATCGCTCTATCTCGCACGGTTAAGGAGATAGAAGCAAATTTGTGTTTTGCCATTTTTGGCAAAAATTCGAAAATTCAAAATGGCCGCCATTTTTGGGGAGGGGAAAATTTTTTGAAAATTGCAAAGAGTACACTCCTTAGATACCCTGTGGGTTGAAAATTTCGACGAAATCGCTCTATCTCACACGGTTAAAGAGATAGAGGGAAATTTGTGTTTTGCCATTTTTGGCAAAAATTCGAAAATTCAAAATGGCCGCCATTTTTGGGGAGGGGAAAATTTTTTGAAAATTGCAAAGAGTACACTCCTCAGATACCCTGTGGGTCGAAAATTTTGCCGAAATCGCTCTATCTCGCACGGTTAAGGAGATAGAAGCAAATTAGTGTTTTGCCATTTTTGGCAAAAATTCGAAAATTCAAAATGGCCGCCATTTTTGGGGAGGGGAAAATTTTTTGAAAATTGCAAAGAGTACACTCCTCAGATACCCTGCGGGTCGAAAATTTTGCCGAAATCGCTCTATCTTGCACGGTTAAGGAGATACAAGCAAATTACTCAAAAGTAGTACTGAAAATACACAATGAAGTACCTAAATGGCTATTACTCATGTACTGACAAAGCTATCAGTCCCAAATGCAATACCAAGCGAGCTATGGACATAACAATCTTGTATTCAAAATTGTAGTAAAATATCTTTAATTATTTTGGCTTAAATGCACGGAAACCAATGGGTACTGAAAATAGCTGTACTTAAGTATTACTCAGTAAGCAAAAGAGGTACAACAGCCAAAAGCAATCCCAAGCAAGCTACTGACCCAATAAGCCTGCATACCAAATTTGGTGACAATAGCTCTAATACTTTTCCTTTAAATGAGCGGAAACCATGCGTGACGCCGGACATCGGACGCCGGACGCCGGACATCGGACATCGGACATCGGACGGCGAAAAAAGCAAAAATAATATATCCACCCCCCAGGGGGGTGGACATAATACCTATTTGGTGTACCTCATGTAATGTGTTCTAGCCTTGTCTAACACTGAAATTTGTACCAAAAGCATTTTCACCAACAAGTTTGGTATTCATAAATCACTTCCAACATATTTGGGGATATTAGCTCAGCAAACAGTTACAGCAGAATAGAGATGTAAATGAAAGTATATTAAAGAAGTCATCATGCAAACTGAATTTTTTCCTAAGAACAAAGAAATTTGAGCTGTATGCAAGGCTGCATATTTCCCAACTTGATAATTACGAATGTATGAATAATCCCTTGATTGGTTCCTCCTACAATGAAGGAATGTCTTTGTTTTTCTTGCTTGTGGGTTCTTAATTTAATGTTATATATTATTCATGAGTTTGAGACAGTTTCATAAATTCAAAAGAAAAATATAAAAATTCCCAATTCTCAAACAAACAAAATAAAAGTTATATTTGTTAATCTGTCATTGACACTCAGAGATTGAATCTGATTATACAGACAAAGTTCCTTTTGTATTTTAAGGCAAAAAAACTCAAATCGGGGAAACGTGATAACCTATCTTAGATTTATAAATTAAAAAGTCTGCAGATTCAACAGTGTTCAGAATACATATATGATTAAAGGTAAATATCATGCTTGGTAGAATTAGCAGTGTTTAAAACATGCACATAAATACAGGTTTGTATTAGTGATTCAGAAGCATAACACTTAGTCTGTAGATTTAGCAGTGTTCGAAATATGTATATGATTAAAGGTTTATATCAGTGATTTGGAAGCACAACACTTAGTCTGTAGATTTAGCAGTGTTTAAAACATGCATAAAAGTTTTATGTTCGTCATTATCTTGATTCAAGGTGAAAGGATTTTTATATTTCTTTGAACAGCAAGTAATTGTCTCACTGTCCCTAAGACTATCATTAACAGATTGAATTGCTTCATTTCAATATGTTTAACTGTATTTGCATTTTTAAAATTCTAATTTGATGTCAATGTATTTGAATATATCATGCACACTTGTAATACGATATCCCTTCATGCAAAAACAATAACTATAGCCTTGTTAAAGGCTTTAATTTGTGCCAAAAACCTTTTCAAGCATGTGCATGGAGGATTTGTATTCAAAAAGCACATATATATTTGAGGGAGATTAGTTCACTAGAAGTTATTGACAGTATCTACATGTGACAGCCAGAATCTACATCATGTAAACTGATTAAGCTTTTACCTGATTTAAAAGAAATCTCAAGCCTTAAGCAAGGCTACAACCAATATAAAGCACTTGTTGAGCAGAAACTGTTAGCCTTGATCTATTAAAGATCAAAGTTTCTGTTAAACCTCCTTTCAAACAGTTGTATTCTCAGAACAGGCCACCAAGGTATCTTACATGTTCTCAGCTGGATTCAAACCCACAACCAATGCGGTGAGACGTGATTAAATTCCAAACTTCTCACACAACTATTGACATCTCTCTTGTTATTTTATAGTATTTATTTGTACAATCACCACAGAAGTATTAACAGATACAATGCAAGTGTCTTGTGCTTCTTGAAATATAGTTAATGTTAACATTGGGGTTTTCCATCTTTTAACAACTAGGGTCATATCAGAACATGTCCTCGATGAATCTCCCATGTTATCCTGAGCTGGATTAAAGGTTATTATGAATTTACACCCAGCCCATTATCTCCATATACTACGGACTCAAAGTGCCATTTCATCCAACCGACTGCACAAGTACAGCCCAAGCACTGAAGTAACTGACATTCCCCAATCTTAAGACAGATGATCAAGAATGACCATTTATCAAAGTCCTTGAGGTTCTTTAGCCTGCCACTGGGGATTAAGACCCAATGACAGAGGTCCGCCATTTCAAGTGGTCATCCGAGCCACTATGTATCTGCCTATACCTGGGTTTAAACCCACGTCCTCGGAGTTCCTAAGCAAGTGTGTTACCCACTAGTAGTTACAACCACAGATCCAATAACCAAGTAATTAAATGTAAAATGTATTGGTCAATAACGACTCCTATATTCATTGCATATTTATATTATGAATAAATCTAACACTTAAACTGATTCTAAACATCACTCTTTTTTACAAAAATTTAAACCTAATCCAAACAAAATGAATATTTTAGCAAGGCTATATGGTCTTGTTCAGATTGCTCGTATTACAAATATTGCTCATATTACAAACCTCAGTGTGGAGGAAATAAGATGCAAATGACACCAATGGGTTTGAAAATCATTTAACAAAAAGTAATCCAAGCTTTCTCCCAAAATAAAACATAGTATGTGTCAATATCCAAGCATACAGGGATATGATTACCTGTGTTATTTAAAGTCTCTTCATTGTTCTGTATAAAACATCACACAAGAAGCTTTTTATGCAGCTTTGCTCCGTATATTTACAATGAATACTGAAGGTTTATTATAATCTTTGTTGATTTTACCCGATTGCTTCAATAAAATATTGTTTATGAATACATTTGTCATGAAATATTTTGCTTCTTTCTGACAAGACTGCATTCTTTCATTCAGAGACAATTATCCATTTAAACACAAATACATGAAGGTTGTTTGCTGTTTTTATAAATCATGTGAAAATTTGTATTTTGTCAATGTCTAGATACCAGTAACTTTGTTCTGTGTTACTTCTGTTATCTCACCTAATTTCTGTCTTCTCAGAATAAGCATTTCACCTGATTTAACTTGGGCAGACACAGCCTGTTATTTATTAGTGGACATGATGGTTTTAATTTTAGTTCACATTAAAGTGGGAACTTCACCTATCCTTACCAGGGTCTGTTTCTGTGATGTCAATCAGTTTCTGCGTACCAGTCACTACACCTATTGTTAATTTGTATACATTTTTTCAGTACGTGTTCTAATAATACTCACATTTTACATTTTAATCGTGTGGATTATGTCAATATGACGTTTTCATTTTTCTATGTCAGTAAAAGAATGAAATAAAACCATCCCATCTGTGCAGACACAGGTATGAAGTATCCGCTAGTGGTGGTGGACCAGTTCACGCCCGGGTACCAATTCACGCCCACCCTCAATTTTCTTGAAGATTTATGATTTTTCATAGAGAAGATGTTTACCACATTATAGATAATCATCAAATTGATCATATACATTTGTAATTTATTGTTTCACTGTGATTGTTTTGGATAAATTTAGGGGTGGGCGTGAATTGGTACCCGGGCGTGAACTGGTCCACCACCACTAGTGTACAGATGGGTGTAGTTAGCTATGACAATTTTACTTTTCATGGACACTGATAGTTCCTACTTTAAGTCAGTAATCTATTTAAACTAAAACCTTTCAACCTTGAAACAGTTAAGGGTACATTGTATAAAAAATACTGGTGGCACTTTGAGTACCATTTATCCATGCAAAGTTTGACAATTACCAGCTGGTTAATATCTTCAATAGATAAAAAAACACTTTACAAATAATTTAATTTCCATAAGACTGCTTGCCAATTAATTATGGCCATTACACCAATTATTGTCACACCTCAGATTTTCTAAGTTTATTTTTAGCTTGTAAATGGCCAACTATTGATATTAATGTAACAGTTATTTCATCAGTCATTTCATTTATATACCACTGTCAAACAACAGTTGTTTGTCTAAAATGAAAAATATTTGCGATAGAAAAAAACAGGTGACCATAATTTCTGAAATGACCATAATTGTCACCAAAGCAGCAACAAGGATGTTTATTTATCAATAATTGACAAATCTTACCGTTTCTTCCTTTAAAGTATTCAACAATCCATTTACAGAGGAAGGTGTGTTTACAACCTGACAGATTTGAGATGTCATGCCTGTAAAATATTATCCACATATATTCTGCTTCTCTACTGAAATATGCCTCGTTATTCCATGCCACTGAAAGTCTTGTCACAAAAGTAACTGTCTGTGTGTGGTTTTCCAATTATTTGAAGACAGTCTTTCCAAACATACCAGCCCCTCGGGACAGATATGACGTAACTAAACCAAGTCCAATGGACCACATGAAATTTCCTGTCAACAACCTCTTGTCAATCTTTTATGAACAAGGCTGTCAAATTTTCTAGCACATTAAAAACGAAGAGTAGATCTTTTTAAATCCAACTGTGGGTTCCTTCCATGTGTATGAACCCTACAAGAATGTTTACATATATTCATGTAGCTTTATATGCAATAAACACTCCTGGGTTTTTGACATAATGTTTGCAAGACACCCGTGTGAGCCTTTCAAACTGAGACCACAAAGTTGACTCCAGTAAAACAACTGATTGTGAGATGTGAAACACAGTGTCTATATATGTACACAGCCTTGCATGTGTGGTTTTCCCCGCGGAGGGATACGTACACAAAATCAGTGCTGGGTTCCTTTTGTAAATGCGCCTTGTTACTTCCACATGGTGTAATGTCAATATTACTAGCACAATGTGATTTTCCCTTGCATGGGTATATATCTATATACAAATGAATGGACTTTCACTGTTATTATTTCACTTGAACTATATTGTATAATGTTCCTGGGTAGAACTTAATTGTCACACTTTCTGGGGGTTTTAAATCCACATTCTTGGATTTCCATGAACGAGTGCACACGGCAAGACATTTAAATAACAGTAAAACCATGCCTTATAATTATAGGGAGATAAAAGTGTGACACCCAACAGTCGGGTAGGGGATTAAAGAAGAGTGGGGTCCTGCATGGGATGTGTCTCGTCTAATGGCCATAAAATCTATAGTTTGGTCTAGATCAGAAGAAAAGAGCCAATGCTCCACGTGCATAAAGGAATTAGAGGTTTAAGATGATTGCTGGGCACTTAAAGAAGAAAGAAGGAATTGAAGGAGCGATATATTGATGTGTTGATGTCCAGACAAAATAATGCATGATCTTACTGTTCACTGACTAAATATTGACACTCCTTAATCATATGTTGAAACACCAGTGGCGGCAAGTTGAAAAGCCCCAGAACTAGAAATTATTTAAAATTACCTGTTATTAGAAAAAAATGAGTTTCATTTGATATGGAAGAAATAAACGAATGATGATTTAATCTTTAATATTTTCACTTTGGTTTACTCTGTGATCTTTTATACTTCTTTTTAAAGAGTATAGTCTTTGAAGAATATTGCAATCTTAAAATTTATAACCATTGAAGTAATTTATAGGTCAAATGTAGAACTTTTGACATCCCTTTTAACCGACAAGGTAGACGTCATTGGTGGTCCGGTGTCTTAGATATGCTTGCAGCTACATGTAATTCTAGTGTATCACTCATGTGTGGGTTTGACTCTAAAACAAGTGGCAATGCTTGAGCGCCAAGGCTGTTGAACGGGAAGTTAACCCCCAATCTAATTATATCTCAACCTTCTACATCACAACATCTTCTCAATATTGTGTTTAATGTTTTGACAAAAATAAATCTTCACATAAATCGTGAGGAATTCTGGTAACAGATGACATTAAATGTCATATTATTATTTATATTATTATTATATATATGCCAGATGTTTAGTGTAGAATGTCGACTAGTAGGTACTGCTGCCTCCATCTCAACGAAACCCCCCTCAACTACCCCTGTAGTGAACCCAAAACACTATATATTTGCATAACTATATCTGTTATCCATAGTTATTATACATATAAGCATATTTATTTGTAAATTGCACAAGTGCATTAAGTAAAGATTGTAGGCATACAATGGCTGTAGACACCATATGGCTTCTGAGCGAGACCGTTTTCATAACAGAGTATGTCTTTTCAAGATTTAAATAATTCTCATTTTAACTGGAAGATTGGAATGTTTGAAAAAAAAAAATTCATTTAATCAGTTATGTGCAAGGTAGTCTATCAAAGATTCCAATAAGCATTTTCTTATTTACATCAAAACAGAATCTTTTGAAGCAATAAGCTATTAAAGCTTTCTTTTCCAGCATGCTGTCTTAGCTTGAAGGTAACAATTAAATGGTTTATCACGACATTTTCAATGTCCCACTATACTCCCCACCAGTGTTAAAATCTTAATATAAAATCCCTTGGCTTTACCCTCCAAGGTAAAATGGCATACAGTGTATTAATAATAACCCACACAAGGTGACAAGCACTTCATTTATAAGGACACTAAATGACAATATATGTATTCTTTAAGGTGTCATGTATTATCATATATAACCTCATTGAAAACTTTAGAGTATATTAATTTGTATATGTATATATATTAATATTCCACCATTTTTTCACTAAGTTTCTGAACTATAGAGGATTCAAATAGTTTATTATGACTTGGCCTTACTAACAGGACTTTCCAAGGACTCATTAATTACCATAATGAATGTCAGAATTTCAAAAGATGCAGAAAGGAGGAGGGAGAGGTCAGCATCCAGGCACGTAATTCATTGTATCTCCAAATAAAATTATGTGTGTTTTTGATAAATACAGTTTGTGCACATAAATTGTGCACAAATATTGAATATGATAACACTACAATTCAGTCTGTTACATATATTTTGTACGCAGAATACAATAGTATGATATTCGCCACTGACGTCATCAATCCTTAAAAAGATTAGCAAGAAGACTCAATATTCACTGAAATTCTACAGGTTAAATACATGAACTAATATTGTTATAAACTCATAATTAGATAAGAATTGTCATAAATGTCATATTAGTCTTCATTAGTGGTGGATTTCATATACAATGGATAGTTTCACACTATTCACTCAGATAATATATATATATATATATATATATATATATATATATATATATATATATATATATATATATATATATATATATATATAGCCTGGTTACAATACAATGTGTGGAATATCTAACTGATAAGACAAACATTATCAGTAGACTACTACACTTTATAACAGTAATAGACGTTTTGTCTGGATAAACCCGGCCACTATTTACTCAAGTAGTTAATAAAATATATGGCAAACTCTCCCACGAAAATTACACCCGAACAAAAGTCAGACTGTTTTGATTATTGATAATCAGATGTTTAATCTCTATCGTGGAGGTGATTGTGGCATCAATTGTGTGTGTAGTTTGTTTAAGCAACTATATTTGGTGTGTAGTACCAACAACCGAATGTTGCCGAATCATGGTGATGGCGTGCCGCCAGTCGTTTGTATTGGCAGCGGCATATCAGTGGAAAGTTCCCAGTTGTTACATAAATATACAGATATGGAGAGATAAACACGGGACCACTTTCCCACCATTGAGCAAGTCATTTGAAATTATGTATTGTTATTTGGACAAGAGAAGAGGCTTGCTTTATGCCAAAAAGATGAAAGAAAAAAACTATCAGTTTTAACAGAGCTAAAAGAAACTTATGATCACCACAGGATGAGATTTAAACTGCATGAGACAACTGAATTATGATAGATGTTTGATACATTTTAAATTTCGGGGTTTCATTTTACTGATAATGATTCAAGATTGTGAGATGTCAGATTGTGATTTTTTTTATAAATGCAAGAACATCGGTCACATTATATTGTATTGACATAACTGTTACATATAGTTTTGGCCACGAACATTCATAACAATCTAAAAATTACTAGTCCTGGTCATCAGATACTGACCAATGGAAAAAAGCTTCCCTCTACCCAGAAGCTGTCCAAGGTAAACTACCCTCTAGGTACACTGGTGTACGGAAAAGTTCCCACCCGGTAAAGTTCCCACCCAGAAGTGCGCACCCGGAAAAGTTCCCACCCCAAAAGTTCAAATGGTGGAAAAGTTCCCACATTAAAAAAAGATTCATACAAAATTTATTTTCAAAAACAGAGACATGCAGAACCACATATGCAAGTCTTTGTTCCTCACTTAATTGTTAGAATCAAATTGCAGTTAAAATCGTGCAGATTACAGAAAGGCGATAAAAATGTATTTGCACACAATGTATATGGATTGCAATTGAAAGTATAGCTGCCTATCATGGCATTTACTGTATTAGAATAAAAAATACATTTGCTTTTGTTAGACGGATGCTCCAAATAAACCTGTCTTTATTACGCACTATTATTACAGATATGCTGTATAATAGCTGTTACTTTCTAAGGTACTGGTCACAGATATAAACTTATTCTATCTATCTGCGTTGTCGGTGGTTGAGTTGTTAGCCAGTTTAAATTTTAATCATTTTGCCTTAACCTCTGTGGTCTTGGTCTCGAACCAATCTCCTGGCAGACTCAGGATTCTCTGGGAGTCTATCTTAATGCTGAAATGATGTTAAAAGGCGTAAAATTCTAACATGGACTTTGTCCATATCATATCTGCAACTATAAACACCTTGTTGCCAGAATTACCAGGAAAACATTCACATTATACTTCAGTTCAATCTCAATTGTAAACTTCCATTTTGATTTACATTAAAAGCAGCTTCTATAAAACAATTCCATCAAAGGCTTGAGAAACATGTAGGTTTGTAGAATCCTAGTAATTATACCCCTATATATATATATCCTTCAATATGAAACACATCAAAGTGTAAAAATAAAGCTTATTTTTAGGAGAGTTTAGAGGCAGGAGGTTTACAGATCATACAACAATACAAATAGCCCTCTAGTTGGTAGTATTTGTCACGCGAGTATGCTCACTCTGACTAAATCCCATTCTGTTGATTTGAGCTCAATGGGTTCTAAGTGATCAAGCAAAGGAGCTTGTTTGAATAGCCCTCGGTGAGATCAAATGGGGCCGTCTACCTCTCTGAAAAAAGGAAGAGAAACACATCATACAGACTAAATATTGTGCTTCCAAACAAGTCCCCGTCTATTTACCACTAACTACCTGTGTTTTATCCTTTTGCCTGTGGATTTAGCCGCTTTTAATCAGGAAATAAAGACAGGTTTGAAAGATTTTTAGGAGGAAGGAAGGAATAAAGGACAGAAAAGGTGGGAGGTACCACCGTTAGTTTAAGATTCAATACATCATTCACATCTTAAGTGAGCTAATTCCATTCTAAGACAAAGAAATTGATTGATTTTAGAGGATGTAAAGAACAAAGTAAGCTTTGTTGTGTTCCCTCTTTTTTATTGCTTTTAACATTTGTGAATTGAATGGAACAAGAAGTTAGATACATTGAATTTGGGTGACAAGGTTTGCTGAATCTCTTACTATTTTCATAATATAAATTCCGCTTATGTACTTTGTATTAATTCCTTTATAATAAATCAGTAACTTTGTTACATTTTGCATGTAAAAATATCAATCTATGTGAGTAATATAAACTTCAAAATAATAAAGTAAAGTCATAGTGAAACTTTTCCACACTACCATATTGTGGGGATCCCTGCTATCCACTTACTGTGTTACCTCTATTTTAGAATGTTAAAACTTGTAAAAATAAATGTACACGGCCAAATCAACAAGTGTTTTAATATCATTAATCAGTTGGTTTGATCCAGGTTTCCAAATAAAATAGTAAACAAAGAAAACATAATGTGTTGTTTTTCTTGTAACTAAACATATTTTTAAACGTCTGGGTTTTTATATTTGTCATAGGTTTTACCGATGAAAAAGTAACGGTCTAAAAACTCCAGTATTTAGAGCAACCCTTTCAGGTCCCAGCAATTTGGAGCCAATTCGTCTGTACTCATTATCAATATAAACAGTTTTTAAAAGTGTTAATGGGATTTTAAACAAATTCCAATTCTGTGGACAAAGTCTTCAGTTGATTAAAACCAGGCAAATCCAAGTCTAGTTAAACATTCACAGAGACAAGTCGTCTGACAGAAAGGGGTCCAATGAAATGCTAAGTAAACAGTGTCAAATGCTCTCTAATTATCCATGTCGTCAGCAGTGTAACATAATACTGCTTAGTGTACACTTGCCATTTCTTTCCTTGCTAATTATGGGAGGAGGGGGGGTCTAAATTGAGGCAAAGGTCCATTGTCTACTTTATTAGAGTTATATTCAAACCTTTTTGAAAACAATAGATATATTAGATAGTTGTTTTTTATTTATATGTCAAATGTGACAACTATACAGTGGGCTGATGATTTTGTGAGCTATACAAAAATGTGCCAAGAACATGATGAGGACATATAATTATACAGTTAGAATAGGTGACGAAGTATTTGTTTTAATACGTAATTAATTCATTCCCCTGAAATAGTTTTGAATGCGTCTCAATCAGAACAATTAATGCTTACGTTTTTTTGTGATAGACTCTGTTAGTCAACACAGCTTGCTGAAATTATTTTAAGTTTTTTTTCCCTTTTTAGGTGCATTTTATTTGAAGAGTACTTTCCCCTGTTGTGTAAATCAAGCAAAACTGGAAATATAACTAGACCTAGCACATCGGAGAACTGATACAAATTTGTATCCACCAGCAGGACAACTCATGAAAGCCAGTGAACCATCGTTTGACCTTGAAGGAAGGGTCCAAGGACAAATCTGACTACATCTGAAGATTCCCAGCCCATGATTTCCTATAGGTTTTTCACATTGCAAACCTCCAGGACCAATAATAAGCAAGTTATAAGCACTTTTACCTTTGGCTGTCCTCGTTTGACCTTGCAAAAGGGGCCCAAGGTCAAATCTGACCACATCTGAAGATTCCCAGCCAATAATAAGGGAGATATAGGCACTTTTAAAGTCCGCTACATGGGGTACTTTGGCACTCCTTGGATGACCTTGAATAAAGAGCTTCAAGGTCAAACGTCTGCAAGGTTGAAGAGGACATGTATATCTCTTAAACATATCACCTATGAAGAAATTCAACCCTCTACTTATGACAACAAGACAGTAGAAAATGGTAGATAATTTTTAAAGAAATGCCCATGGCGGCCATCTTATTTTTTAGAATGAGACTAATTCAGTTCCAAAGAAGCTTACCTTCCAATTAAGATATCCTGCAAATTTGGTGAACCTAGCTGGTATAGTTCTTGCTGAGAGTGTTAACAAATCATAGCGAAGGCTAAACCAAAGTATCCACCAAATACATCAGAGGTGGATACAATAAAATAGGTCAATTTGTTACCTCCACCATAGAGTTCATGTTTTTGTGTGTGTTCATTTGTTTGTCTGTCTACTTGTACTTCTACTAAGGATCACTCCAAAACTTATACCTGGTTCACACAGTGCTGATCTCACATGCTACATAACTACGCAAAATATTGAGCTTGTCATAGATTGTCAGTGGCTCGATGCCTTCCATATTTTCATAGTACTCATTCAGCTTCATAAGTGTACATAAGCTGGGATTCGTATTTAGACCACATTTCAAGGGCTTAGCAGACTTTTAAAATGTTTGAATAGCTGTTGTGTCCCCTCATGAGCTGTGTTAAAATAAATAAGCAGGGGGTGAGGGGTGGGGTGGGAGTGAAGAATGGGCTCTGTGGCAAAATGGGAGGGTTCACTTTTAAACATTTACTACCAACATACAATGTCCCTTTTTGGAGTCATAAGGACCAGGTCGTGAAGAAAAATTGAAATACGAGAAATACTGCATAGCACTTTGTGAACAAGACTGACTGATCAGATGTTTTTGAAAATACTTGTGTGCATATGACCTAACCAAATATCTGCATCATATATTGCATACTCTTCTGTCATGGTCGAGGTGTGTGCTCTTGGAGTGCTTCCTAGTTACTTCTTGTTTTTAATTCTGAACAGCCTTCTTGGCAGTTATAGTCATTGTTAAATATTTCATATATTTTTATATATTTCAATGACCAATCTTTTAAGTTTCTTAAAATAGAAATTGTTTGAACATGGTAGATCGTACAGACAAATATTTAAATATATACTTATAACAAGTAAGGCAAAATATATTGTAATTTATTCTGTATAAAACTTGCATTTCTTTTTTGAGTTAGTAAAGTTTTACAATAGAAATTTGGTATTGGTGTACAGTACACAAGGTACTGACAACCAGTATAGAAGTTTTAAAAATAAATGCAAATTTAATATCAAATGTTAATTGATGAGTATATAAATTTTCTTTGTTTTAAATCAGTCACTATTTTGATAATGCACTTCTCATTTCATTTCACGCATTTCTGTATTGGTGTTTCCGGTTGGTAATATCCAAACTATTGCAACAATTTTCTTGGTTGGACATCTGCAAAGTATTTGCTCATAACGTTACAAGAACAAACAAACTAATATACACTTGTTGATAGGAACACTTGTCAGCCACTTTGGACATATTAACAGAAGTGTTTAATAACCTAGCTAAAATCCCACTTGTGAACCCATTAAATATACACTTTAATTATGAAGTGACAAATTTTCAAAGAGAACACAATGAATAGAGTTTATTATGCAACCATATCAAAGGCCTTACTCCAATGACGAGCATGAAATTCATGCAGACGTAAGAACATCCTTTGTTGATTATATTAGAATCAGACTGCAGAGATTTCAGACTTGGTGATCATGGGGAAAATACCTGTTAAGACTGGAATTTCAAGTTTTCAGATTCATTGCGTTGCACTTTCAAGTTCTTTCTTCTCGATAATTTTGCCCTTTTATTTGAAATAAAAAAGATCAAAGAATTCAAGATCAAGTAAAATACAAGTATGATAAGTTACTAATAACTGTACAGTCTGCTGAGAAGAGAAGTTACCAATATAAGAAAACAATGGATTATTTTGACAAGAGAGTGAGAAATTAATTGTTGCAGAGTTTTGTATCAGTAGCTTTAAAGTTTTTGCTGTTGATTCCTTTAATGAGAAAATTATCACCATATTCAAAGTATTTAAAATAAAAGGTACAAAGAAGTGCTCAAAAGTTGTCACTGCCATATATATGTGTATGCAGTTAAACACTGTACACTGCTTAATAAAACTACTGCGCTGTAATACTTAGGTCACACCTTGCCGTCGAGACCTACAACCAATCTCCTCTACTTTGAGGTGTGTGTGACCACATGTAATCCACTTCAGATTTGCATTTGGATAGGACGCCTTCAGGGTGAATCGACACAACTCGGTATGTGTTTTGCATTTGGTCTGGATTACCTTCTAAAAATGTCTATCACTATGACCTCTCACCAGGGCCTGTATTCACAAAAGGGATTAGCAAGAGATCAGCGAAAAATTTGCTTAAGTTAATCCAAAAATTGGACTAGGATTAAAATTTGTATTCACAGATAATCTAATTTTTTGACTAACTTTTGGATTAACTTTAATCCACCCAAGAAAATGGATTAACTTTTGGATTAAATATAGCTTAGTCTGCTGTACTTTTAATCCAAAAATTAGCTCAACTTTGTGAATACCGACTTAATCCAAAGATAAGCTAAGCCAATTTTTATGAAAGTTAAGCTAATTTTTTGCTTTACTTAATCTGCTTTGTGAATATGGGCTCAGTTGTATTAAAATATAAATACTAGAGGGGTGAAGGGGTGGGATTGATGTACATAGTGACTCGTTGTTCAATGCGTGCTAGGCAGAAAGTTTTATCAAATCACTAGAGTGGTTGTGAACATCGTTTCAGTGAAATTATAACACAAAACATAAATTAAAACACCATCACAGGGAAGTTGTCATGGCAAAGCCATTTTCTATGTGAAATCCAAATGGCTGACAGTGTTGACGTTTATAAAAACGATGAAACACACAAAAATTACTGTTATGTAAAATCTACCATTTTTATAATCTGCCTATGTGCCTCGTTGTCTCCAAACAGAGAGCTGGTATCTGACCAGTACACCTTGAAGAATAAGAATAAGCCACCTTGTATATCCATTCAGATGCTCCCCCTTCTTCCTTCCAGTATTGACATTTTAATACACCTTTGAGAGGGTAGAGGTGGGTATTTCAAACATGTACTAAGAAAAGTGATCTCGGACAGAGATCACTTTCTGAGTTCTGTTGAACAACCCGGAATGCATCCTTCCCAAATAGAAATCCCACTGAATCTCACCAAATGTATCCTACATAAACACGAGGCAGACCAAACCAAACCCAGATCTAGACAAGACTGTGTGTAGCTTGTGACCAGAGCAGAGGTGTGACCTGGGTATTAGGGAAGTTTTTGTAATGAAAACAGTTTCTCATAGAAATTGCAAGGAATGTTGGCAAGAAGCAAAGAATTATATACATCACAATTGTTAATATAATTATTCATATTTTATTTATATTTATATATATTGGATAGTCTAGTACATTTATTTTTCATATATAGTCAATCAGGAACATTATATAAAGTTGCACATACAAATATAATGGGTCGCAGACACTGCTGTTTTTGAGAGGGACCGTTTTCCTCTTGAAATAGTCTCTTGAAAAGAAATTGTTGATGTCACCTCATTATGAAGGAATGTAAGTGTGAACTGTTTAAGTGTATTATTCCTTAAGTATTCTCATACACTTTCAAGATCAAAGGTCCATTTTGCAACATGTGGTTTTAGAACTTTGGAGAATTCTTAAGCTGTGTTTTTATCACATCAAGGAATGCATTGACCAAAGTAGTAAGTATGTCTTACCAGACTTCTTATGCATATCAGTTTCACAGCTTTAGAGAATTTTATGTCTTTCATGTAAATTATGTGTGCTAAAACGAATATTGAGCACAACCACATGTCTTTGTAGTCTGCATATGTTTCACATTTCAGTGATAAAGTAACTGTGGATTTCCATTGTCTGGTTCTTTCATTTATATTCTAAAGTTAAGCATAAAAATGATAAAATCCTCCTTTAGAACAAAAAGAGTGTAGAAATGTCTTGAGAACATAATCTATTGTGTTCTAATAGAAAGGTTGAAGCTACTTTATAAGAGCTCCTTTGATGGATGAGATGATTGTTGTAACTTGAGTAGGCGATAAACTGTGTTACAGAAATAAACGTATCAATAGATCTAATTCTAAATGTACTTTTATAGTGCTTAATCTCTATCTTAAAGATAGACTCTAAGGCGTCATACAGAAAAGCATAGATCCATAATCATTGACTAGAGACACAGAAGTTGACAGCGTCATGGAGAAAACACTGGCAAGAAAGTAAAAACTAAGGTGAGTATACGTTTGTTTTGAGATAAGTTTTCAACTGCCTTCTGAACAATGAGAGACAAATGGCTGAATGTATATCGTCAGTCAGATCATTCAATAGATCAAAGTGTGGGACCCAATGGAGAATCTTTCTGACAGGAGTGATGTGTCAGGTCTTGGTTTTTTTGCTAATTGCAAAGGCCAAATTTCTAATGTAGTGTGATACCTTATTTCAACATTTGTCTAAGTGGATCTAATATTGTTAAATGCTAGCTGTATTTCCAATGTAAAAAACTTTAAAGGTCAAAGCTAGGGGTTTTGCAACCATTTCAGCAGCTGTGGTCATATCAGTACAGACCCGGGGTACAATCAGCATGATTGCGTGAGTTAGGTTTGAACCCTAGGGGCTAAACCTTGTGCAACATCCTTTCATTCCACATTTCTGTATTTGTACATTATGATTTTCTAGAGGAGATCAGAGATAAAAGTGACTAAATAAAACTAGTGCTGCCATCTGTGGATTGTAAGGAAAAATTGTGGTTATGTACACATGCATGATTTCTGTTCCACCTGTGATTTCTTATTCAGTGCTTAAGAACATGCAGAAGTTGAGACTTGTAGCAAGTCTACCTAGGGGCAGACAAGGGCTCAAATACCTTACTTAATCACCATACCCACACTTAGAAAAAAAACAGGGCCACTGCCGCAGCGGTTATCTCCTGCCTTAGAATCAGTAATAATGGAGAACTAAAGGAGATATAAGGCCTTTGTAGTAAGATAACCCCATTTGGCATTGAAGAGGGGGTCAAAGGTAAAAGTCAGGAATTGGAAAAGAGTCTCAAGCCATGACTTCCTTTAAGTTCTTTTCACATTTGGAACCCCTAGTAGCAATGATAAGGGAGATATAAGGTCTTTTAAGAGGATAATCTGATTTAGCATTAAACATGTGATATGACTGCCATTTTGTTTTCGAAACTAGGCCAAATTAGTATCAGGCTAACTTTCCTAGCCATATATCTTTTGTGCAAATTGGCTGCAATATTTCAAGTTTTAGAGCATCTTAAGGATTTTGAATAATTGGCTATGACCGCCATTTTGTTTTTCAAAATAAGGCCAAAATTTTTCTCAAGCAAAATATTTGCAGGCCAGGACTTTTCATGCTCTGTCTTTACATTCTGAAGCCATGGCACCAATAATAAGGGAGAAATAATGACATTTTAGTGTTATGACCCCATTTAACCTTGAAGCAGGGGTCAAAGGTCAAATTCAACACCTGGAAAAGATTCCCAGGCCATGACTTCTTACAAGTTGTTTTAACATTTCGAACCTCAAGGAACAATATTAGGGGAGATATAAGGCCTTTTTAATGGGATAACCCCATTTGACATTAAACATGTGATATGGCGGCCATTTTGTTTCTAGAACTAGGCCAAAATTAGTATGTTTGTTTATTTGGGGTTTTACGTCGCTTTCAACACTGTACAGGTCATATCACGACGGGTAGTTGGAAGGGCAGAGGAAACCAGTACATATAGTTCGCTAGGGTTCTGTACTGTAAACTGCCGACCAATGGCAAGCAACTACCAGCTTTCCCACTTACGGCCATGACGGGGATCGAACCCCGGCCTCAGAGGTGGGAGGCGAGAGTGTTACCACTCTGCCACCGTGGCCCCCCAAAATTAGTTTGAGACTAGCTTTTCTAGTCATATAGCTTTTGTGCAAACTTGATGAAGCTAGCTGGAATATTTCAAGATTTAGAGCACCTTTATGATTTTCAAACAATTGGTTATGGCGGCCATTTTGTTTTTCAAAATGAGGCCAAAATTTTGGACAGACAGGTTTTCATAGGCATAAACATTCCCTGCGAATTTGGTGAAGATATTTTGATAAATGAATGATATATTAAGGTTTATGTAAAAAATGTGATGAACAGAGGGACTCACACACACACGCACGCGGCGGGAGATAATAAAAAAATGTTGTACCAACACAAATAACAAAATAATACGTATAGCACCGAAAACCACAGACAAGGCAGTGCAGTTAATAATGTAATCAAACATGACAAACAGCATTAATCTAGATCCTGCCACTAGTCATAATGTACTAGTTCATGTTCTGCATCATTCTCTCGCAAGAAATATGACGGGGAACCAGTCTAATTTAACAATAAAGAGACTGGTATCGCCTACGATGACCTTACTTATTAATGCTGCATTCTTTTTTTTTTACGTCGTGAAGCGTTGGTAAATAGCCGTGAATCACTTCTTTGCATTTTAACCGCATTTTTACGGGATGTGAACTAGTAAGTACCAGTGCTGAATAGCCCAAAGAATGCATCACTATAGCGGGTAACACACTTGTCTAGGAACTCAGAGGACGTGGGTTCAATCCCAGGTACAGGCAGATACATAGTGGCTCGGATGACCACTTAAAATGGCGGTCCTCTGTCATTGGGTCCTATCCCCAGTGGCAGGTTAAAGAACCTCAAGGACGTTGATAAATGGTCATCCTTGAGCCTCTATCTTCCAGTTAGGGGAATGTGAGTTACTTGTGAGTTGGGGCTGTACCTGTACAGTCGGATTGGTTAAATAGCGCTTTGAGTCCTGTAGTATATGGAGATATTGCGCTGAGTATAAATACATAATAATAATAATCACTAATATCTGTGATGTATCGGGAAATCTCGATTGTTATATTAATTATTTATATGCATTTTGTATGCATTCAAAATATTTTTACCATATATAATGTGACTTATAAAACATTAAATAATTAAACCAATTAAACTTTAAAAATATTTTGGGATGACAATAATCTTTAGAAGCAAATCGTTGTTTTTGGGCTATAATAGAAGATTGACACCACTTAAACTGATGCACATTTTTTTATTTATCACAAATATTGTACACAATGTGGTGGGCGACACCTGACCCTTTAATGCAGAATAAACCAGCCAGGAACCAGACTAGCAAGAAAATGGTTCAACAGGGAACTATCCTTGTCTGGTTCCCGTACCCTCTTTCTTTGCAAAATGGATCTGATATCGGCCACAATTTTTGATAATTTGTAATGTAATGTGTTTCTAATAAAATTATATTGTGCACACTTTGCTTTTATGTTCCCGTTACTACGTGATTTGATAAAATACGTCTTAAATTAACATACGTTTTTGCTTTTAAATAAACTATCATACCCAATATTATTTCATTGTATTAGTAATTCTTCATGTTATAATTCCTGATATACATAATTATACCACTTAAAGTTATGTAAAACAGACATAAATACTTAGGTATTAAATGAAAAGCTAAGTAAATAGGTAAAAAAATAAACAAACAAACAAATAGGTAAATAAATAAGTAAATAAATAAATTGGTAAATAGGTAAATAAATTAATGGTTAGTAGATTGGTAGGCAAGATGAAGGTCACCTTTTATGTTAAAGTAGACTGGCGCCCTGTCTAACTATCTCCTTCTCCTGACAAACTAGATGCAACATTTGTGTTAGATAGTTTCAAATTATAAAATTGAAATTATTAGAGTAGTTGAGAGTAAATCTTTGGATATTTACTTGCATATAAAATTAACACTCAACATATGAGTAAATTCAACAGAATGTGCATGTTGTATTCATTTCCATTTACAATATTTTACTGGGAAAAAGACAAATGTGCTTAATATGTTGTAGTATAAGCTATTGTTCTGCCCTCATCAGGCATACAGGGGGTTAATTGCAATCAACTTATCACCAGTAACTGATCAACATGAAATGAATGGCCTCCTATTAACATGGGAAATAAGGCCTGGTATTTTTGTCAGTTACATTACCCGTTACTATTTGTTTGGGTTTTTTCTTCTTCCTTATTTGTTGAAGAAAAATATTGTTTGTCATTCAACATTCAGTTATAATATTATGTATTTGCATGTGCAACATAATGAATGAATAAACTTATATATACAGAGGCAGATCTAGGGGGGGGCGTGGGGGGCGCACGCCCCCCCTTTCAGGGTATGAAACCTTTGTCATGGGAGGGTTTTCTAATCCTCCATGCCCCCATACCCAACCCCACGCCCCCACTGCCTCTGTACTGACTCACCAGAGTAATATACCTATTTGAAGTGCCAGCTATTAAACCCCTGTCATTGTCTAACACAACCCCATAGGGGATTAGATCCCTTTGTGTTTGTACTAAGTTAGGTCTGAGGATTATATGTCTTGTTGATAACTTGGTTTGTAAACCTAATCAATTTAATAGTTTATGCTTAAACAACAGGTACATAATTCACAGAATGGAATCACTTTGTTCTATTTTATCCACAATTAATAATTTAGTAGTTCACTCAGTTTTTCCCTCAGAATTTTAACTAATTATCAAATTTATTAACAGTACCTTTTAGAATTACAAAATTAAAATGAAAAACATTTAAATTCTGAAATAGTTCCATCAAATTTATCAACCTCTTTCGAAGGATAACTATGAAAGTATTATGGTGTATAATTTAAGATCTATGTATGTTTCTCTAATTTTTTACCATCCCACAACTGTTAATTACAGTATCCATTCCTCTTTGATGTTTATTTCATGTTATTTTGTTCATGAAAGGAAACAGTTACATGTGTCTGGCATTCAAGTGTAGAAAAAAAAAATATGTAGAAAAAACTTTTAAGAAAAGCCACAGTAACAGAAACCCCTAGTAGAAAAAATTCCAAAGTGGGTTTAAAAACACCCAAATCTATAAAACTTTGACTTTCGTGGGAGATAGTTACCTACATGATGAGCTTTGAATTTCACCTGATGCTTCTGTTGTTATATTATGTGATATCTATGTTAAATGGTGCACATTACTTGTGTATTTTAAAACATGGTTAAACTGACTGTTTATAAGAAATTAAAAAGTTGTCTTAGTTCTTTGATTATTATGCATCATTTCATGATTTTTAATTAGGGATTTTTTTGAGGTTTTTCTAGTAGGGACTTTTCCCATTTAATTGGTAATTGGTAAGAAATCGCTGATTACAAAATATCCGCACACAAATTATAAATGCCCTTAGACAAGTTATTTCATTTAGGACCATATTAAAATAACACATAAAGAATTCACCCGCTAATTGTCCTACCCCCTACAATCTTAAGATTGGCGAGATCTTAAGTTTGGCTCCAACAATAATATTCTAAGGTACTATTTTAGTCTTTAAAAGGTATCAAAAACTAAAAATGCATTTATATTATAAACATTGGGCTATCAAATGCTTAACCGTAATCCACGGAGGGAAATTTTAATGATAGCTCATAAATAACTAGGGGGTACAAAATATAGCAAAGGGGATACAGAATATGGCAGGGGATATATATAGTTTATTTATTATAGTGACATTGTATATCAGCATAAGTACATCATGTAAAACAAAATACAATATACCCAGCCACTTTAAGGGCTTATAAGTCACTACAAATATAACAACAATTTTATGATAGGCAATTGCTAAGGAAACTGATACAGTATACTCTTCCTGGTATTCCACAGTTCATTAATATAATCTGCTAATAATCTGACATTTTGGACTTTTAAAATGTTACAAAATTGATCATATATATCCATTTCATTAATACTGAAATATTCCCTAAATTTTTCATGGAATCTGTGTCTAATAGAGTAAAAACATTTACATTCACAAACAAAATGAATTTCATCTTCAATATGGTTTCCTTTACAAATTTGACAGGTACGACTTTCAAAAGGCACGCGATAATATCTTCCAGTTTCAACTGCTAACGGCAAAATTCCAATTCTTAATTGTGTTAAAAGTGAGCGTTGAAACTTGTTTATTTTTCCTTTAAGATAGTGTTCAGTTTCTATACTATTTTTAATATGAGCATATGTTCTGAGCTTTGGTTTATATGCTAATTTTTCACACCAAATACTATGCATAACAACACTTAATTTATTTCTGGCTTCAATTAAGTTTATTTCTTCCCCATTCTCAAATACGTTGTACATGTTTAATAGTTCAAAAACATTCCAAATCTTTCCGCACCAGCTATTGGGGTTAAAGTTTTGCAAATCCCATTCAAAGATGCAGCGTGTAATTCGAGTTGGTTCTAATTTTACTAATTTATTCCATAATCTCAACATGGACATATAGTACTTGAACTCCACAAGTAACCAACCCATGTCACCTTGCACAGCCAAATCTGGTGCATTTTTATGTACTCCGAGAAAGTATCTAGAGGCTCTGTTTTGTATTTTGGTAGAGTAGTGATGCTTCTTATAGCTCCAAACACTTGAACAATAGTCTAAAATTGGCCAGACAGTTGTTTCATAGAGTTTTGTAAATGTATTGAACATAATATTTTTGAACGAAGTAAATTTAGAAATTATACTTCCAAGAGCTCTTCCAGCAGAATCAGCAAGAATCAGCAAGTGTTGTTGCCAAACTTAGGATCCTAAAATGGGCCAGCGACAATCTTAAGATTGGCGAGATCTTAAGTTTGGCTCCAACAATAATATTCTAAGGTACTATTTTAGTCTTTAAAAGGTATCAAAAACTAAAAATGCATTTATATTATAAACATTGGGCTATCAAATGCTTAACCGTAATCCACGGAGGGAAATTTTAATGATAGCTCATAAATAACTAGGGGGTACAAAATATAGCAAAGGGGATACAGAATATGGCAGGGGATACAAAATGTGGCAGCCCCCTTGCCATATTTTGTATCCCCACACACTTTGTGGGGGATACATTATCTGGCACTACACTGGGACTGGACATAACCCCCCTCCCCTACAACACCGGGTGTGTGTGTGTGTGTCTTTTGTCAGGAGGGCTTATGTACTACATGAGAACGGCCTGGAACTGGTACGGGAACCATATTATCTCAGACAAAAGTGTTTCTGTGGTCCCTTGTCCAGTTATGTATCACTTTATAGGTATTTAAATGCAAATAATAATATTCCAATAAATCACCCGTGTCAGGCTCAATCTTTGTGGTATGTTAAATGCATTAACTAAATATGAATTAAAAAAATGTATTATTTGTTTATGTTATTTCACATGCTTGCAATCATTTAAAGCATTTAAAGTCTTGAATAATTTAAGTCAAACAATCACGTCTTAATATTTTTCGTGTTACATCGTTTTATCTTATTTTTAAATATTTGAATATATGGCATCCACACAAAAATCAATCTTTGTGTATAATTATTTTTCCCGTAATTGAATTAATGGGTCGACTTAATGCAATTTCTCAACAGTACATTTAAACATCAATATTTTAATTATGATAATCGAAAAAAAAAATTATACACAGGTCAAGCTAAAATCTCTATGGGGACAACAGTAAAATGGTGTCATACATGTACGAGTACAAACTGATCACTCCATCAGCAAAAAAAAAAAGGTCCTCGATAGTATGTTTTATTTATATATATATGGTGTCCATTCAATCTAGAAACCCAAGTAGAGTAGAACCTCAATTATCCGAATCTAGTGGGAGACATACAACAGGGTCGGATAATCGAGGGGTTCGGATAGATGAAGGAAACCAAACTTCACCGTCTATGGATTACCAAGTGGGCGATAATTGAAGAAAGGTCATTTTTACATACTTACTTAAAACAGACGAGGATGGTCATTGATGAAGTAGTTTTTTTGAGAGGTTTTCTCCTGAGGGGTTTTCTCCTGAGAGCTCATTTTGTGAGGGTTTTTTTTCCGTCTACCATTATATGTACTGCCAGTAGGGAGACAAGATTTTGGTTTGTTTAATCCGGAGATTCGGATTATAGAGGGCCGGATAATTGAGGTTCTACTGGTAATAAAGATGTTGGTCCCATTTGTAGAACAGTGTATTAGATCAGCAGTCAAAAGATTAGACTTGCTCCAAGTCTTTGTATTTGTATCCATCAGTAACCAGAACAGTTAAATATAAATTGGAAACTTACAGGAGTTCATTATACCACAAGCAATCTGGAGTATGGGGGATAGTCGCTGAAAAAACAGGGCTGGCTGTTTCTCCAAAAGTCATACAGTACCCATATATTACACAAAAGATAAAGGGACTTAGTGAAAGTCTATCAAAAGATTAGTCAGACGCCAAACAGATAAGTCATACCAGCTTCAGGTTAACTGGCCAGGGACTTACAACCGATCATTCGAAAATATTGCTCTTGGCTACTCTGGACAGATATACTCACATTGTCACAAAAGAAAAGCTAAATATTATAAACTCAGCAATAGTGCATCCGCCTAGGTTGTGTAGCTTGACCAGTTCCCGTCTGATTACTGCAGTTAAGTACCACTGGACTTGGTTAGTACTGCTTAATCATCCGAGTTCTGGGCCATACAGAAGCCCATAAGGGTCATATAAGTAAAGTAAAAAAAAAATTTCATAATTTTCATAATCGTAATTATGACATACACTATCTCATAGTAAGTCGTAATGACAACTTACTTTTTTGTAATTACGAGATAGCATATCTCATAATTACAAGATAGCATAAGTTGTAATTATGAGATAGCATAAGTTGTAATTATGACATAGCATATCTCGTAATTACAACATAGCTTAAGTCGTAATAATGACATAGCATATCTAGTAATTACGGCATTGCAAAAATTTTATAAATCGTATGTACAACATACACTATCTCGTAAATACGACATACTATGTCATAATTACAACTTACTGTCTCGTAATAATGAGATAGCATATCTCGTAATTGCAACATAGATTAAATTTTAATTACAAGATAGCATATGTTCAGCAAATTTGCCCAATATCTTCATTAGGGAGAGGGGAGGTTAGCTTCTGGGTGACTGAAATTATCCTCATTCTGAAAAATATATACAAATGACCAGTGCAGGTCCTTCTTTGAAAAATGGTGTACATTTGTTTCACTGGAAGGATTTATCTACCAATGTATCCTGACACTGTTTACACTATGTCGCTATGTTGTAATTACGACTTATGCTATCTTGTAATTATGACTTATGCTATCTCGTAATTACAATTTATGCTATCTCGTAATTACGAGATATGTTATCTCGTAATTATGACTAATGGTATCTTGTAATTACAAGATAGTAAGTTGTAAATACGACATAGTATGTTGTAATAACGAGTTAGTGTATGTATAATTACGACTTATGAATTTTTTTTTGCTTCACTAATATGACTCTTATGGGCTTCCGTAGGGCCAGGTATGGGCAGATACATAGTGACTTGGATGGCCACTTAAACGATGGCCCCGTCACAATATATAACTGAAACTAGATACTGGGTGTAACATTTATTGAAAAAAATCAAACAATAATTGTACCTGAGTATATTAAGCTACGGGTGGACGGGACGCCCTTGACAGTGCTTACAGTCTATAATGTTGTTTTCGCAGTTTTTGGAGATTATTTGAGGCCGGGTTTCCATTCTAGCAGACATCATATAATGTACGAGTGCTTTATGACAGGTATTTAACTACTCTGATTGAAAATGCTCTATGTGTGCAGGTCTAAGGTACTCTGTACGAGCACGTTTTTCATTATTACACTTTTTGGCATGATAAATTTCTAGTAGTACATAAATTTCATGCATTTTAAAAATATGTTTTAATCATTAAATCAATTTAGATATGACAATATTTATACAGCACGTATTTGTAGAGTCTTGGGCACGGTACACCAGCACAAATGGATTTGTGGCTTTAGAATATTTTGGTTATTTAAATGGTATATTTATTGAGCTGTAAATTTAAGATTTCTCTGTGTATTTTTGCTGATCGCACATATCAATCAGTTGTTAAAATAATGCTATCATCACAAAAGGAAAGGGCGATAACTTGACCTCGCAAGTGATACAATATTCTACCACAGTCCACTAAACATTTTGGGGTTTTGCAAACGTTTGTTAGGAAACATTTGGCAAAGGTTAAAAAATGATGGGTATGAAAACCATTTGTAATAGAATGTTTTTTAAATGTTTTAAATATACCGTTTATTAAACGTTTAATGATAAATGTTAGAAAAACATAAATGAACATAATAATGTCTGAATAATAATGGGGTCAGAGGTCAAATTCAATATCTTTGTATGGTTGCTCACTATTGAAAATGTTATCTTTATGTCTAAAATTGTAAGATAGTGGCTTAGAAATTGTGCCCCCATTCAATTCTTACTTTTAGGAATTGCAAGTGGGGCAATTTTTGACAAAGTCCTCTAAAATCCCCTATTATTGCTCACCGCCATCTTTGTTGGACATGTTTGAAGGTGAAGCTTTAAAAATATAGGTTTAAAAACGTTTTTGATAGAATGTTTTTAAAACATTTGACAAGCAATGTTGTTTAAACATTTTATGTGTACTGTTTATCAAACATTTCATGATGAATGTTTAAAAACCATTTCCAGCAAAACCTTCATTTCTTCAGCTATTTTATAAATGTTTTAGAAACATTTTAAGTCAAACCTAGATTCTTGAGTTATTTTATAAACGTTTAATAAACGTTTTCAGTAAAAACATTTGTCTAGAGAATGTTTATAAAACGTTTTTTAAACATTACAATGTAAACATTTACTTGGAAACGTTTAGAAAACCATAAGACAGGGTTTAATTAGGTTTTAAAAACGTTTTGTAAACATTTAAACCATTTAAAAACGTTTCTAATGTTTACTGGGAGTAAAGTAAAATCAATGAACCCTTTAGAGGGCTTTTTTCAAAGTTACACCACTGGCAAGTTCCCTTAAAATTATTTCTCATATCACTTCAGATACCATTGTTTCCAGCTTTTATCGAAACATTCTTATTTATAATAAATAATCGGACTGAAGCTAGATTGAAGCTACTAAGACATAAAGTGTATAAAATATTGCAGTTTAAAGTACAAACTGACCATTGTTATTTCATATAAAAAGGAATATCAATATTTTCGCCTTCAACATCCTTTATAAACAAATTATATATATATAATATACATATAATTCTATGTAATTTAAGCTTTATATTAGGCCATCATTTGCAAAATCGAGCAAGGACCGACATGGGAGATTTGTACGAATGTTTTTGCATCAAAAGACGTGTAAAGTCCTACAATGAACCACAGTCGGTGTAACGGAAGCTAATGACTCCCGCTATATTTTGCACCCCCTGGTTTGATCGTATGGGGGTAATTATTTTTGTAAGCTAGAATTTACCCCTACTCTTACCTTAACTGAAGAGGGATTAGGAAACTCAGTATATTGCAAAAATGGCTGCAAGATAATCACCCCTTCTCCCGCTGCTCAAAAGTTTAATTCAGAGTAGTAATTATACATTTCTTTATTCATTAACAAAGTTTTATCAAAGTCTTTTGCTGAGAAGTCACATTATATACACCGGGGAGCCACGATTCAGCCGGAGCCACGATTTGGCCACCTAGACAGATTTATCACGTGATCATAAAGTCAATCCTCGTAAGCCTATTACCTGATTATTTATGAGCAAAGTATCATAATTAAGATCATAACTATCATGTTTACCGTCCAGGTGCATATTATTATTTGTTTTATCTTACATTATATATTTTTACACTGAATTTTCAAACAGACAGCAGGCTGTCATAAGTGTTTCGTTTATAAATGTACAATTACAAAGATCTTGCCCATCTTGTACCATCAAACATGCTTTCAGGTCAATTAAGTGACACATTGGAAAAAATAACTCAAAATATATTATTTTTTAATTGTACCTTAATTTTGAAATAGCGGGCCAGAAGTTGGATCCCTTAGTTAGAACATTCCCCCAGGGGCCAAAGCAAGCAAATATAGCAAATGGAATTAATATAATATTTATTCTACTGAAAAGTTACTTGTAAAATGACATTATTAACATATCAATGTTATACTAATTCAATTATAGTACTGTGACTCATCAGAGGTTAATAAATTACACAATATTAGTGCTCTAATAATTCAGATATACTGCAATTAATCTGAACTTAGTGAGTTACACAAGCCAAGGTCACTAGTAAATGCCAACAATTGCAACAGAAACCCCCCAAAGTTAAAAAATTATAAACCATTATCACAAGCCCAATACCAATGCCAAGACATGAGACTAAGCAGGTGATGGAGGTGATCTTAAGTTTATGCACAACAGGGCCACATGGAGTAAGAGAGAAAGCACATGGGACAGTTAAAAGCCATACCCTGGGGTCTTCCTTGTTTACCCCCTTATAACAAAGCTATTATCTTGTACTACACCAGAAATACACAATAGTACAGAAGTCTATAAGGGCCAACAAAGTAAGAAAATAAGTCATTATATTGAGACACAAGTCATTACAGTGACATATCGTGGATTGTTATAATGAAATATAAGCATATGCCAAGTAGTTATAAGAATATATAAGCCATTATTATGACATATGTAAGTCATTATGATGAGATACAAGTTGATATTATGACATATGTTAAATCATTATTATGGAATACTGCTATTTATTATGACACAGTGCTGATACAATGTGGATAATAATGGAATCTCGGGTTATATCGGTCTTTGGTTCATTTCTATGACATGTAGCCACATCAAATATTGGGGATATTTTGGAAAACTGAAGTGTAGATCTTTCACTTAGGGCTTTTACTATGAAACCTTTATAAGCGGGTTCTTGCTTTGTGGTTTTAAAGAAGTAAAAGTGTCATGTTTGCAACATAGATTCTTGACAATTTAAATATTAAAATGATATTTAATGTTCAGTTCACAGGTGTGTAGTTTATGTAGAAGCTCGTATGCACTGGTGTACCACTTTATTTTGGAATAATGTTATCATATGTAAATAAAGCTGTCATCCGTACATAAATGAAACATGAAAATTAGAATCCTGCAGAATTCTGGAATTGTCTTGTGCAGAATGGGAATTCTCTGTGCAGAAATCCCTGAATAGTTCTGCACAACTTATGCAGGTGTTCCACTGGTCGGTAACTATATCTTTTTTGGGACTCGGAATCAATGTTTACATGGTCGTTGTGGGTCGGTTGTAGCTTCCAGGCTTGTTGGGAAGAGTCGGTGAAATATCAAACATGTTTGATATTTCTACGACTGTTACCAACCCTTGTAACAGACGCTAATTTCATCCACCTATCAACAGGCCTGTCGGTTAACTTAACAGCCTGTCGGTTACACTTCCCATCTTGTTAGTCAATGAAACAGGCCTGCCAGTATCATGTATCCGGCTTGTCCCAAATATGGTGGTCCAGACTGTACATGAAGACAAACAGACTGTGCAGGAGAAATAACTGTAAAGTCGGTAAGTTTAGCCAGCCTGTCTGTAAATGTTCCTGATAGGCCTGTAAGTTTTCAAGGCCAGTCGGGAACTTTTCACGTCTGGGTCCTAGAATTGGGAATTTTTATAACCGACAAGCCTTAAAGTGAAACAGACAAGCCGTAAACAACAGCCAACAGGCCTGTTACAGAAACAGACAAGCCGTGAGATGTAACCGATAGGCCGGCAATATTTTTTTCGTCTTGCAGCCTGTTGGTTTCAAAATCTGTGGCTATAAAAGGGCCACTCGGCACACGCACTTCATTCATTTGGGTTTTGACTGTCGAGAGATAAGAGATGTGTAGCTTTTGAGTTTTAAGTTTTCCTTTTTTTCAAATTAACTTAAGTTTTGAGCTAGGCGGAACTGGCTGGGAGTGAAATCTGATCTCAGAGGTTTCATTTTTAAGTAGTTTCATTTTTGGTTTTTAAAGAAGCTGTACATGTAATTTGACATCATGGCAAGCGGTGGATTGAAGTACGTACAGATTCCCCAACACGGAATGACTCAACTTACCAGATGTGGCAAGCTCACTCAGACAAAGTCAGGACAAGCTGCAGTGAAGAGCACTGAAAGACAGACCTGGTTAAAGGACGGTTTTAGTTTTCTACGAGGTCACATCAGAAGGAATGCAGTGTCTAAGTCTTCTGCATTCAAGTCACAACTGAGATCTTCAGCAGCCACAGCTTCAATTCTGGATACTTCATGAGAGACTGAATCTGAGATGGAAATCAGCATGGCATCAGATGTTACTCATCAACCGTCGACCACAAGCCCTTCACACCAACCAGCTGCTGTCGCCACCATCACTGCTAATAATCCAATTTTAGATCAGTTCCAGCAGTGAGGTCAATGATTTCCAGTTTTTTTGGGTGCACGTCAGGACCCCACTCCAAGACAGGTCTTCTGCAACTATCTACACTCTGAGATTGAACATTTGATGGAGCGAGACTTTTTGACCGTCATAAATGAGACAATGAAACTTCTTAGTGGAATACAGTACAAGGCTGAAGAACGCAAGAGACAGATCACAACAATTCAGCTGGTCACCAAATTTCAACTTCCAGAAGCAACACAGGCCACAGCAGGACGTGAATACATACTCATGATACTGGATACTCAACTAGTCTCCACACAGGTAGTGCAGCCAACTCCGATAGCAGCACCACAACCTGCTACAGTGATTGTCAAAGTACAGCAACCACAGAGGTCCGCATCAGTGTCAGCACAGCCAGCAACTTACCTAGTTGTAGATGACCAGCACCCTGGGACTTCCAGACAACTGATGTTTACTTTGAGCCCAGGAAAGACATTTAACACATCATCATTTTCATCAGGACAACAGGAAGACAGTCAACACAACACTTCTTGATTGTCAAGTCTCTTTGGAAGTTTTTCAAGCATACTACAGTACCAGCAGATCGAAACAACCACAACCATTTTCACCATCCCAACTTCAACCAGCACCGTCACCAGTGCCATCTACCACTCAGCAAGAACACTCGTGACCTTCCAGCCAGTCCAGCCAGCAGAGTTAGGCCAAATCAGCAAAGCACACTGTCCAACACTTACACTTCCCCCCAAATACACAAAAAAATTGTGTGAATGAGTGAGTGAATGTTTAACACAAATAATAAAAGTCAAACACACAAACAAGAAAAGAAAAAACTTAAAAAAAACATTCAAACACAACCCTCCCACCCCCCTCCCACCATAAAAAAAAAGAAAAAAAAGAAATGAAAATCACACACACACAAAGCAAAGCTTAAACACACATACCCCTCCCCAAAAATTAAACACACACAACAGAAAAAACTATGAAAACTACTTAAAGTGGAATGAATGTGTGGATGGACTGACAGACAAACAGACAGTATTACAAACCAACACTTCACATGACAGAAACATTCCACGGCATGGAATTTTAAATTTCAAAATTTTTAATGAAATTATTTCTTGTTTCTGGGTCAAAGTTACTCAAAAATATTAGATAATAAGTTTTTCTTTTGCGCAGGAGATAACTTTTAAAAAAAATTAAAAAAATAAAATTCATGTGTGTGTATGGTTTGTACGGAAGCTCTGGACTGCCAAACTTTTTTTATTCTACTAACTTGAATATACCAGTTAGTTAACTTGAATATACCAGTTAGTTAACTTGAATATACCAGTTAGTAACTGGAATATACGAGTTCATAACTATAATATACCAGTTACTAACTTGAACATACAAGTTAAACTAACTTGAATGTACCAGTTAACTAACTTGAATATACAACTTAGGTAACTGGAATATACCAGTTAGCTATCTTGAATATACCAGTTAATAACTGGAATATACGAGTTACTAACTTGAATATTCAAGTTACTAACTGGAATATATGACTTACTAACTTGAATATTCCAGTTAACTAACTTGAATAACTTTGGCAGTCCAGAGCTTCCGTAGGTTTGAACTTTGACATTTGAAGACTTGTGTTTAACTTTTGAAATGATATTCTTCGGGATAATGGTTTGTGAAGGACAATTTTTTTTTCTAAATTTGATTTTAATCACACTAGTTGGAAATTTGGTTTATTGTTTGTGTAACAACACTTTTGCAATAAAAGTTCTTGCATTATTTGGGTAGTTCCAAAATGCACTCATAGATGACAGCATCTTCATGCACTTGAGCTTCGTGAAAGTGTCTGTTGCTGTGACTACTGGGGCTGATGGGCTCCTTTCATCTGCCCTGCTATGGATGCCGCTTAGAAGTTTCACAGCCTTGTTTCTGAGTGTTCAAAGTCTCTATCCTCTAGCTGTCATACATTAGGGCATATTGATTTCTATCCCTCTGAATAAATCAATCGTTGATATTAATACGTGATTTATTCAGAGGGATAGAAATAAATATGCCCTAATGTAAGACAGCTAGAATGTACGGTTCAGGACTATCCTCACGCTTATTTGTTTTTCACCAAAATCAAACCCCCACAAAAATTCTGGAATTCTGTAACAAAACCAGGACCTACCTTTTACAAGTATCATATTACTATACATGTATTAGTCATACCTTTATGTTAATATCCTTAAAATATCTAAAATAAATATTTTATATATATTTAAGATAATTCGCCAGAAAATATATGCAAATTACAGTTAAAAACAAGGCCACTGCCACAGCAGTTATCTCCCACCTTAGAATGAGTATTAATGGAGAACTAAATCAGATATAAAATCCTTTATACATAAGATAACCCCACTTGACATTGAAGAAGGGGTCAAAGTTTCCGAGCCATGTATATTTTGCGCATATTTCATGAACCTAGCTGCAATGTTTCACGCTTTAGAGCATCTTAATGATTTTTAATCTAAATGATTTTTAAATAATTGGCTTTGGTGGCCATTTTGTTTTTCAAAATAAGGCCAAAATTTTTCCCAGGCAAAACATTTGAAGGCCAGGACTTTTGATGGTCTGTCTTTATATTCTGAAGCCATAGCACCAATAGTAAGGGTGAAATAAGGACATTTCAGTGTTACGACCCCATTTAACCTTGAAGGAGAAATTCAACACCTGGAAACGATTCCCAGGCCATGACTTCCTACAAGTTGTTTTCACGTCCTGAACCTCTAAGAGCAATATTAGGGGAGATATAAGGCCTTTTTAATTTTGACATGTTGTTTGACATTAAACATGTGATATAGCAACCATTTTGTTTTTAGAACTAGGTCAAAATTACTATCAGGCTAGCCTTTCTAGCCATATATCTTTAGAACAACTCTACGATTTTCAAACAATTAGCAATGGCAGCCATTTTCTTTTTAAAATGAGGCTAAAATTTTTCAGAGACAGGTTTTCGTAGCCATGAACATTCCCTGCAAACTTGATGAAGATATCTTCATAAATGAATGAGATATTAAGGTTTATGCAAGATATGGACTTTCCTTCAATGGCGTGTGTTGAAATCATAATGCTCAAAGGCATCATGACGAATGAAAAGACGTTGCACATGGTCTTCTCAACAAGACCACTGCTGCAGTGTTTATCTCCTGTTAGGCCTTAAGAAAAACTGACGGTAGTTTTACCTTGATTTGTTTATTTGGGGTTTTACGTCGCTTTCAACACTGTACAGGTCATATCATGATGGGTAGTTGGAAGGGCAGAGGAAACCAGTACATACAGTTCGTTAGGGTTCTGTACTGTAAACTGCCGACCAACGGCAAGCAACTACCAGCTTTCCCACTCTGCCACCGTGGCCCCCTAGTTTTCCCTTGAAACAGGCTTCAAAGCCCAACAGCGACAATAAGGGATATGACATTATTATATGTGACATTTAAGTATTTGACTTAATGAAATTACATTGCATGTTTTCGAGTTACACAGAATTTATCATGGCCTAGGAAATCTTTATAATTTTGGAGGGTCAAATATGTCACTTGCACAAGATTCACAGGCCATGATTTCCTATAATTTCACAGGCCATAATTTCCTGTAACTTGTTTTCACATTCTGAACCCATAGGACCAATGATAAGGGAGATATCATTAGGCCTCTTTAATATGACGACCCCTATTTAACATTAAATATGTGACATGGCATCCATTTTGCTTTCAAACCAGGCCAAAGATTTGCACGTCATGACATTATATAGGCTGGTGTCATACATGTATTTCCAACCCCCTTGGACCAAGAATAAGGGAGATATCAGGCGTTTTACTGTGATGGCCATGAAGCAGGGGTCGAAAGTTAATTTGACACTTGCAAAAGATTCACAGGCCATGTTTTCCTATAAACTGTTTTCACATTCCTAACCCTTAAGGCCAATTATAATAATGGAGATATTATGCCTCTTTAATATGATGGCCCCAATTGACCTTAAACCTGTGACATGGCTTCCAATTTGTTTTGAAAACAGGTCAAAATTGCTCTGAGGCAAGCTTTACTGGCCATATACATTTTCAGTTTGGCCTATAAAGGTATAGCTTCATAAAGTATTCTTAAATATACATGCGCTGGTGTTCACCTCATCCTACTCAAAGACAGAACTCTGGTGAGCAAATATTTCGTAGCATAAACAGGTGCATTATGAACATCAAGCCTCTGGTAGTCTTGATCAAACGGGAATACCGCCTGCTTAAATGCTTGGGAGATTTTTTGTTATTTCTTTTATGTAATTGTAAAATGGTACAGACATAAAACATACAAAAATCTACCACTCCCCCATCCCTACAGAAATCAAAGAAAAATATGTACAGTACATAACTTACCACCAAATTAACATATTATTGGACCTTTCAATCTGACACCAATACTTTAAGCTCAGTCCCCCTAAATGGAAAATGTAAACACATGTATGTCAATCTTAAGATGCAATGGGAAGTCATTATGTGCTCTTTCAATACTGTAACATCATTTTTTTATACAAATTGGGAAAATATGTGAAACTATAAAATGCTTACAAGATTTCTAATAGCAAGAAATAACTTAAACAACATCCTGTTGACATTCCGGTTGCCTCGGATTTGAGCCATCATTAACCTGAACAAAACCTTGAATCCTGAAAACAAATGGCCAAACTGGATAATAAATAAGGAAGTTCATTTTAACCGAAGCATTATATAACTGTACATTACCTATTAGCCTGATGGAACTTGGAGAAATTCTTCAAGATGTGTCGGATACCTCCTTGATGTGCAAAGACAATGTATAACTGAAGGCTTAAATTTGTATTACATGTCTTCATACATGTACACAGATATTGCTATTCATGAAGAACTCTAGACTTGCTCCAAGTCTTTGTATTTCTTATTCCACCAAATCTGACATACATGGAATCATTATGAATCCACAAATGGGTGGGGATATTACTGTCAGAGATGAAATACATTTTGTCAGCCCCACATTCTGTTAAAAAAGTCATACAGTCCTCATATAATAACTTAGACAAACGGACTGAAGGAAAGTCAAGAAGAACCCATGCATGTCAAGAGAAATATGCTCAGCAGACAGAGAATCTGTCTTAGCCGTATACTTGTGTAAGGTCCAGTACACACAGGTATATATAAGAGTACATTATGGCAACTGAGATATTTTCTGTTTTATAACCCTTACTTAAAAATATACTTGTGCCTTTTGCAAGGCTAAGTATAACATTGTAGTTTTAACTTAGCTCGGATCCTATGGATCAAAATGGTGTTCTGACTGGCTACATCATGAAGTAACGTACTGGAAGGCTAGGACATAGCATTGAAATAATCAAGTCTTGCTTGTGTCAATGCATGTTTTTATCCAAAACAGAAGAATTCAATGTTTATTTAACAAGATGTCAAAGTTGTATCAAATTAAACCGCAAGCAGTATTTTAACAGAGTGCATTGTGAAGAAACATGAAGTGCTCATACATGTTTTTGATAGTAGAATTTTTATGGTATACACATGTGGATTGAGATTACTTTCTACACTATGTATGTATACACACAAACCTAGCTGAAATCCATTTGTATCTATGTTGCTCGGCTATAACTGTTCTAACTGTTTTATTGTATTTTTTTTTTATGTTCAAACCAAGGAATGTTCTGTTCGTAAACTCTTTATTTGAAGTTTTAAATACAAAGTAAAGACTTATAACAAAACTCGCCTGCACAAACCCTCTCCCTGATCAACCCCAGGGTGAGACATATATATTTTTACTTCGAAACCGTTTGATTTCGAAGTATGTTGGTCAGTCGGTTTGTTTGTTTGTTTGTTTGTATCTATGTATGTATGTTTGTTAGCACGTTCTAGGCCACAATTGTCAGGTGTCAGAATAGAGAAGGACTGAATTTTGACAAAATCGGTAGCAATTTAACATAGCTATGACAATTTTAGCTATTCTGAGTAAATGACTTATAACTCTGAAGCTATTGCATTTAGAGTGTTTCTGTTAAATATGTTGTTCAGGTACTTTATCTTTAGCTATAAGATGGTGCATAGTTTGGAGCTCTGTTGCATTAGCTAAGCGAGTAATAGCTACTTCCTGATTTGTAGCACAATTTAAAAATGAGAATGTGTCCAATTTCTTTGAAAGTATCACACATAGTGACTTTCTTTGAATACATAATTTACTAGGTTGGGGTAAGTTATGACATAATGAAGTTGCAGACCTGTAGCTCATTCCATAGCTGATCAAAATCTACTTTCAGGATGTCACTGTTGAGTAAATCACTTGTAACTTTAAAACTATTGCATTTAGAGTATTTTGTTGAAATATGTTATTCAGCTACTTTTGAATCAGCTATAACACAATAAAATTGCAGCCCTGTAATAGCTGAGTAATAGCTACTTTGAGGTTTTCACTGTTGAGCAAATCACTTGTAACTTGAAAACTATTGCATTTAGAGAATTTTGTTGAAATATGTTATTCACTTACTTTTAGGTTAGGTGTAACATAGTAAAATTTCAGACCTGTAGCTCATTCCATAGCTGGCCAATAGCTACTTTAAGGTTCTCGCTGTTGAGTAAATCGCTTGTAACTTTAAAACTATTGCATTTAGAGTATTTTCTTGAAATATGTTATTCACCTACTTTTAGATCAGCCATAACATAGTAAAATTCCCGAACTGTAGCTCATTCCATAGCTGAGCAATAGCTACTTTGAGTTGGCCAAATTTGGACCTAATGCAAAAGATGTATAGTTGGAATCTTGTAATGCAGCAAGTTATTAGTAGATTGTAGTAAGATTTCGAAGTTACCACTCAGCTGCAGCCCGAGTGCTCGTTTTAATGTTTGCCATTCTGAGTTTGGAAACAACATATTTAAAACTAGTGAATAGTTGACTGACTTTTAAAATATTTTTGTTCGTAAGAAAAAGTATGGTATAAAAAGTAACACCATTTATGTTCATTTATCAGTTTACCATTTTGGTAACAGTAATTCCTTTTTTTTTCAATTTTGTGATTGAAAACTCCGTGTTTTAAAATCATTTGTAAAGTAAACATTGTAATAATTTCATTCATCAGCATTTCCAGCCTTTTTACAATTAAGCTGTTAAAGTGACACATAAAATCTAATTTGTATTGACTAATAAGCAATAAGTCCAAATGGGGCTGGATGTTTTGTCATATCAATAATGTTTTTATTTTAAGTAATGTCACTTTAAAAGTGACTAAATAACAATAAATGATAGTAATACCTTTTAGGAAATTTTACGATTAGAAAAGTATATCTTAAATACAGTTGTCTGTTGATCATTGTAGTAAATCCTCCTCACGCCTTTTGTTGGGAAATTTTGTAATAGAAAACTGCATCATTCAAATTCTCAAAAGTACAAAAATACAGAGTTAGTATTCATTACGTCAGGCAACATATGTGTCATTTTATGAAGCCTTTTTGAAATACATCAGGGAAAGCTATTTCATTCAGTGAAAAAAAACAAACAAAAAAACAATTGACAATCTGGCGTACCTGTCCTAACATCAAATACATAAATCATATTATTTATACTCTCTGCTTGAAATGATTTTTGCAACAGGTGTAAATTATGAATGTGATTTAATTAAAGATTAAATCTTATTCACATTTATAACCCTATTGTATCTTTTTGGGGTCTGTATAATTATATACAAACTACCGTTTTCATGAATTTTCAAAATTGTCAAATTCCGTCACACACTTCTGACACAAAGGGTAAAAGTAACAAGTGCTCTTTCTTGTGTGTTTAATTTTTTTCATGCAGTTTTTTATAGCAAAATAAAAATATAAAGAGAATATCGGGGGCCGGTTTCACGAAGCCCGCATAAGATAAAGGTCACCCTAAATTCAAGGATTTCCTTGAATTTATCCATCATTTAAAAAATCTCAGTTTCCGCCTTCCTTGAAGGAGACCTTGAAAACTCCTTTAAATTTCAAGGAAGCTAAGAACCTACCTTAAATTTAAGGAAGTGTCCTTCAAGGTATGTTTAATAACTTTAAAGAATATTTGCTCCCTCCTTAAGTTTCAAGGAAGACCTTTGGTAAGGAGAGCTAAAGGACGCTTTGTGAAACTGAATTTTAAGGTGGCCTTCCCAAAGGAATAAAAAATAACCTTCCTTTACTAAAGGAGGTCCTTTTCAAATGAGGCTTCATGAAACCGGCCCCAAATGTCAGAGAGATCTATTTTATTCAGTGAAAAACCAACTGACAATCTGTTGTACCTGTCCTTACAACAAATAAGTAATTCACAATATCTTATACTCTCGGATTGAAAGGATTTTTGCAAAGGTGTAAATTGTGAATGTGATTTAATCACAGAAACAATCTTATTCACATTCATAACACTATCCCATCATTTTTTAAGTCTGTATACTTGTATACAAAGTGCTGTATAAAAATTCCGTCATAAGGTTGTTTACTAATGCCTTCACAAACATCTGATACAAGGGGTAAAAGTAACATCTGGGGCCGGTTACACGAAGCCTCCTTATGATAAAGGTCACCATTTTATGAAGGCTCAATTCAATTTGACAAATTGTTATGTTATTTGCCGGTCGAGGACTTGTTTTAGTTTTATCATCCACTTTTAGATAATCAGAACAACTTTTGATCTTATTTGGTTTCTCATTTTAGGAAAAGTTAAACTTGGGAAACTTGCTCTGCAGATAAATGATTGTACTATAGGTTATATAAATGAAGTGATTAATATTAATACCATCAAACTCTCAAATATAGCTAACTACTCAAAATAGAGCTTGTTAGTTTAGGCCTTTTTAATAAAAATCAATCTTAAGATTTTTCAATTTTTCAAAATGTTGTGTAAATTAAGTTTTTAAGCTAAAATTTCGAAAGAGAGACTCTTAAACTACAATTCCTAAGAAAACGTAATAATTTCTTTAGTATAATTATTCCAAGCATCTTTCAGAAAATATGAAAGCCAATATTCCTGACTTTTCTCTTTTCAGAAATCCACTCACTTTTTGAATCTGTGATCTGTTTGTCCTACTCTAGTAACAGGTGTCTTATGCTTTGTAATTCTATGGTACATTTCCTTATTATGTACAGGAATGTACCTTGCATTGTGAAAAGATCACCCCCTACTCACCCCCATCAAAACTCATACACTTGTTCTTTCAACAGATGGTTTGTTTGTTAGCCTGGCGTAAGGCGATAGCTTTGATTCGGATAAAAAAAAGAATCAATTAAAGACGAGCAAAAAAATCAGATTAAGTTTTGCTTAAAATGATTTATACTTTGAGGCGAGTTTATTTTGGTATTTTGATGATCCCTTTTCTGAATAACAAATCAAAATTATGTCAGAGACAGTTTTGAGTAACAGTATGAAGCATTATAAAACGCCGGATTGATGTAAGCATCCTGAAAGGTACTGATGTCTAAGAAAGGATAGTCTAATTATAGAATAAGTAAGTATCCAGGTTAGAATCTGAGAGTTTGAAAACTATGGGGGAGGATAGGCTAATCTGAATAGGTCAGTCTTCAACTATTGTCTACATTCAATAATACTATCCCGGGTTCTGATTTTATCAAAGGAGCTTGACTTGTTCAGCTACTTCAGATCCCAATATCCAAAAACTGTTTGACCTGTACGCTACACAATTGCCTCTTATCATGAATATTATCGCCCCTTCCATGAATGGGAACATTCTGAAATATTAACAAAGTAGTATGTACTGCTTTCCCCCCACTCCCTCAATTACCTGTTTTGTCATTAAACTTATAAAATGCAGTGCATTTAATATCAAAAGAAACCAAACAGTGTCTGAGAATGTAAAAACCCTTGCCAATGGATAGTTGGACTTTCTTCCAGTCCTTTCGTCTAAGGTATTATATAAGGATTGAATAACTTTTTTTACCAGAATTTGGGGCTGACATAAGGTTTCCCACTCATCAGGTGGATTCATAATGATTTCATGTATGTCGGATTTGGCGGAATGAAAAATACAAAGACTTGGAGCAAGTCTAATGGATAGTGCTTGAAAAAAAAACATAAAATCACAAAATGATTTTTGCCACAGATGCATCCTTGGCTGAAAATGGTGAAAAATAAGGAAAATATTCTAAACTTGGATACAGTTCCGTATCATGTTCGAGGGGGGACTGAATCACGGGACGCTCACCTTGCGTGAAAAGATGACATGAAACCTGTGTGTAGTTTTTGAGTTCTGTGGACAAACAAACAGACAGATTTATCCCACAGTTAAAAGAAAAATTTCAATATTTTTTTTCTAAAGAAGCACTAGCCTCCAAAAGGCTAAGCTGATACCAAAAATATAACAGATGGCATCAAGTGATTTCTGTTACTACAACACTGTAAACTTTTATCTATGAGATATTGAGCTTTCAACCAAACAAGTGATTACTATCTTTCATTTGAAATTCCAGTCTTTATAGCCATTCTTTTTTTATCCCCAGCAAAAATCCAATTATCTACAGGCTACAATGGTTTTTAAAAAATTTTTATATGGCTTAAGAAAAAAATATTTCTAACTTATTATGCATCCCCTTTAAGGTGAACAAAAAAACGAAAGCTAAACTACATAATTTATATGAGTAGAAATCTATGTCTAAAGGTGTTTACGCTCTCACCCAATCTGACACATTGCAAAATACATGAACATATAGACACATTGAAAACATAATCCAAATTGGACTAGACATAAGAAAGATTTAACAAATTTATCCCGGCTCCATGGTGTATGTTGAGGATATCAATCAAACTGATAAATTTGGAAATTTCTTCAAAGTGAAAATGGTTTCTTATTGTGTCTATTTTATCGTTTCTGGTGCATTATAATAAAAAAATTCATGTCATCTCAAACTTTATCATTTGAGTAACAAGAATCATAGTTTGTGTACACAAGCCTTAAGTTTTTAATTTAATGCAGTTAATTTGTTGTCCCTGTTGTCAATGGTATACGTGACGTATAAACTTAACTAGGAGGCTGGTTGTAGGTTATATATTGTTTTGTTCACCATTTTGTTTTCTGTAAAAACTTTCCACTATTGTATATATCAAATAAATATGTATGCATTTTGTATTTTAATATGAAAATGAACAATGGATGATATCTAAGGGTTAGCTATATATTCCCATTTTAAATTAATCATGTTAAGATTCAGATTCTTGTGCACAAATATTCCTCAGACAAAGAAAACTTTTGTACTAGTAGTTTGACAGATTAACTAATTATCAACACGTCTTCAAGAACCCACTTTAAATTTTTGGATTGATCATTCAAGAAGAAAGTTAAAAAAACACCAAAGATCTAATCAGTTGGGCATTAGCTTATAAAGTTTTGATGCACCCTTTCTTTAATATTTTGGATCACAGATGGGACATCATTTCTTCAGGTGACAGATGGAAGGTATGTGAGACAGGTTCATTTTAAACCCAGTTTAAGATACTTTATAAATAACTCGAATAATAATCACTCTAATACTCAAGGGGTTTGCACAAACACAACTCAAGTAGACATATATATGGCCTTTCTTCAGACACACGTTTGTACGATTAGTCTTTTTAAAACGTGTACAAAAAGGCTTTGTATTCATAAACCACTCGACAATATATGACAATGGTAAGGTATATTAGTTTATCAGGCATATATTCCCTGTAGTCAGTGCATGTAAGAGTAATTTATGCAATCTGATAAAGAATTTCCCTCGATTTCTTTCAAATTATGTCTTAAACAAGGCTAACATATAAACTCGCATCATATTGAAACAAGTGCATTTTCAAACAGGTTCATCTAAGATGAAACCCTATTGTGCAACCTCTCATTATATTTTGTTTAGTCAAATTACCCCTTAGGCTAAAAAGCCTCTTACTAAAAGTGAGCTAAATTTGCTTATGTTTAGCATTTTCAATTCCATATTTTACCAAGATATTATTCATTTTATTATGTATTTTTGTATCATTAATACAAAAATATTCTCTCTGAGATATGTACTCAAAGTTATTGTAACACATTCAGGACGCCAGAGTATATTTTACATCAGTAAAGTCTAAAGTTTCAGTTTACGTTTTCTTGATACACATGAGCCAAGGACAAATATACATATATTTAAATTGTTCACAACAGGTGCAAAATGTCTGGTTGATACAATAGAATTGTCCCTCACGTAACCTAATGCATTTAGAGATTTATAGTTTGTCATAAATATGTTTTCCACCCTGGCGCGTGCCCAGTTCATTTCAGATATATTCAAAAATTTGAATTGGTTTTCTTTGTCTGGTGCCTGGGGTCACGTGGGTAAATGTATACATGGCACGCGACTTATTAACATATTCAAATGAAGTAGTTTCAATTGATCATATGTATTAATGTTATGACAAGACCGCATTGTATAAATTTCAGAAAACTTTCAATGAATGTCTATTGAAAATTATATTTCCTTTCACAAAATGCTCAATTCCAGGCTACAAATGAATGTAACTGTTGAACTTGAAGACATATTAATAAAATATACTAAAACATAATATATAATTAGTGTGAAAAAAATAACATGAATATAAATACTCAAAAAAATATTTCACATTATTGTTTAAGACTTAACGAAATAATAACATGGGTAACCAGGGGTTGTCAAATCTCTCACAGTTTTGTCACGGATGAGAACAAAGAAAAATAGCATAATTTTTGCAGCCACTCTTTAAAAATAAAGAAACGAGGAAATAGAAAAATTGAAATTGAGTGAAGTCCCGTTCCCACCACAGTTGGTATTATGATACCAATTACGTTTATAGACAGTTAAACTAACTTCTTATTTCTCCATGTAGTACCACACTTCTGTCGGTAAAGTTTACATACTGTGACATTCCCTGCTTTCTGTGGCAAATCACAAGGATATTTTAAACTATTTTCCTCCAACACATTTGGTAGAGTAACTGCGGGGTGTTCTGATCATTTCTCTAGCTCTTCCACTGCCTTTCTGTGTCTTCAGTGAATTATTCTCCATAACTATACAGTATATTTTTATGTATCATTTATGTGCCAGTCCTTGACCATTGTCCACCGTGATTCCCATTCTGTTCTGTAGCCAAACTTTAGTTAAAGGTGTGTGGCTTCGTTTTATAAACATTCTAAATAAAAACGTTTTTACTGAAAACGTTTATTAAACATTTATAAAATAACTCAAGAAACTAGGTTTGACTGGAAACATTCATAAATAGCTACATAAATAAATGGTTCTGCTAGAAACGTTTTTCAAACATTCATCTTGAACTGTTTTATAAACAGTACACATAAAATGTTTAAAAACAATGTTGATCAAATGTTTCTGTTTTCATTCTGTCAAAAACAATTTTTAAACCCACATTTTCAGAATGCTTATTAAACTTTCACCTTCAAACATGCCCAAAAAAAGATGGCGGTGAGCAATAAGGGACTGTAGAGGACTTTGTCAAAAACTTCCTCAAAGGCAATCCCTAAAAGTAAGAAAGGAATGGGGGCATAATTTTTTAGCCACTATCTTTCAATTTTAGACATAAAAATAATATTTTCATAAGTGAGCAACCTTAAAAAGATATTGAATTTGACCTCTAACTCCATTATTATTAAGACATTAATATGTTCATTTGTAACGTTTTCCTAACCTTTATCATTAAACGTTTAGTAAACAGTATACTTAAAACGTTTTAAAAACATTCTATTATAAATGGTTTTCGTACCCATCATTTTTAAACCTTTGCCAAATATTTCCTATCAATGTTTGCAAAAGCCAAAAATGTTTACTGGGTTGCTGGAAAAGGTGATAAACAATAAGACAGTATTTTCACTCTAGATCATTTATCACTTCTGTTCAATTTTCCATTTCATTTCAAAAAAATAATTTGCCAAATATACAACACCCTGTGAGAAATAATTGTGACTAACTCATAAAGCTGATGACTTGGAGTTGAAAATTGAATTGATTGGCAGCAACCACATGTCTATGTTTAATATGGGCGTTTCACTGGAGCTGACCCTACAACTGACTCTTCGACTTTAGGGTTAGAAAAGTTGTGGATGAAATCCAGAAAAAGTGCGTGAAAAATTTGGCTTAGTTTCACCGGCTCAACCAGGACACAGTACATCCCGGATTGTCTGGATCTACCTCCCACCCTGACTTGGGGTTGGGGTGCTTTTATCCACGACAAAATGGGAAACTACCAGGACAAGCTGTAAACCCCTAACCGACAAGCCATATCAGACACACGACAAGCTGTAGTGATAAACCAACTAAACTGGAGCAATATCCTGACCCACCCCAACTAGCATTTCTGGAGTTGGGATCACGAGTCAGGATCAAAGCAACACTATACAAACCCCTTTACCTGCTGTAACTCATCATTTATCACTGCAAAGGCGCCAGATACACACCAGAGAGTAGTATATACACTCGATATATACTACTCCAGAGAGACTTTCTACAGAACTGTAGGGTCCTTTTGTTTTTATTAAGTTTAATATTTTGATTTTCATTGTGATTTGCAGACACAAAAGGACTCATCTGAACCCAGTTCCAGCACCTGCTATACAGTCAGCACCTTCATCACAGCTACAGCCACTATCCAGGAGAAGAAGAAAGTCGCAAAACTCCTGGCCATGCCCTGGATCCTTCAAAGGGGCGAAAGAGGATACTATAGAAAACTCCTGGCCAACTTAATACAGATTGATATCTCAGGTTACTAGAATTTTGTCAGGATGTGCCCTACCGTTTTTGAACCTCATTAAAGAATGCATACACCACCGCATCAAGAAGGAAGTCACCAATTTTTGGAAGCCCTAAGAAGTAGGATTGAAACTGGCAATAACAATAATACATGAATAATGATGCCATGGCATGTGAAACCCTACAGGAGAAGACAACCCATAAGGTAAGAGAGAATAACAAAACTAATGGATCTCCAGAGGCAGGAGGGTTAGGGAGAATGTATTTGGAATCCTGGCAAGCAGTCTCAGGGTCTTATTGGGTACAATGGGACAAAGGCTAAATATTGTTAGAGACATTGTTTTGACATGTGTTGTGGGCACAACATGCTGAGGACACACAAAGGTGGACCAGACAAGGCACATACCCCAGCAGATGACATAGCAGCCCTAGAAAATAAACTGTATGTGCCTGATGAAAACTACAGAGTCCTTCCAGGGAGACCAAACATCAACAAGACATAATGAAAGATTACTTCAATCACTTTGGTGCATTGGATAGGCAGGAGGACAAGATATGAGATGTGTCAACCAAATATCCTGGGGGCAGACAGATCTGGCAAATCAGCGATGTTTGGCCAGCTGACTTTTGCCGGAGGACATTTGCCCGGCGGGCGTTTGGCCGGTGACTTTTTTGGGGTAGGACAATTGACTGGTGACATTTTTATGTGTTATTTCAATATGGTCGTAAATGAAATAACTTTTGTAAATATTGCAAGCTAGGTTTTATATGTTATTTTTATATTGTGTCCAACATTTTGTCATTTTTATTGACACAAAGACATAATACATCTAAACATTATATTATAACATCATGAACACTTTAAATAACTTTTCTTACATTGTCTCCAACAAAAACAATTTTAGCATTGTCCTTAACTGGTCTTAACACTGAAATATAAAACCTTCATTTGCTCAATCTGATAGAGTGCCTCAGTCACACAGTGACTCACTCAGTGACTCAGTGACTAACTCACTCACTCAGCGACTCACTCACTCACTCAGTGACTCACTCGCTCACTCAGTGACTCACTCATTGACTCAGTGACTCACTCACTCACTCTGTTTCTTTGGTTTTGGGGTCATCTGTTTTGTGTGGGGCGGTGTTATATTTTTTTAACATTCAGCTTATTGTTTTTGGAAACTTCAGGTGGTCTTGAGAAGGACTCAGTGGTTGTTCTGAAAAGGACATTTTACAGTAGTGATCCTGAAAGGGACCCATTGTAGGTAGGTGCAGTAATTCTGCTTAAGCTCGGATGACTGCTGGGGTGGCTGCACTGGCTGCTGAGGAGGCTCTTGCTGCATGGTGGTTGGAGGGGAGGAGGTATGTTGAGGCAGATCACTGGATGAAAACAGTTGAGGTGTATCGATCAGATGGTTGCTCATTGACTGACTGTATATTTCAAAAGATGTGAGAGAAGAGGTGTTGTGTGTACTTTCTTTGCATGTGACAGAGGCTACTGGTGGTGGATTTAATGCCTTGGTTAGGCTGATGGTGAAATGTAACTGTCTTGAGGTGCCGGGTTGTTGCTCGACAACAACTAGGTATGAAGTATGTGGTCTTCTGGGCTGTTGCTGTCCTCTAGGCACCACTTTGCTCTGCTGAACTAATTGGATTGCCTCGATTGCTGGTATCTAGGTTTCTGGAATAGTCAGGATATATTCTCTGGCAGCAGCTGCTTGTTGCTGTGACTGATACTGCTGATAACGCGTTGGCACATATTCCGAAGTGGTACTGCTCAAACATGTTTGATATTTCACTGACCTACTGCGACAAGTTTGGGAAACTACAAATTACCCTAACCAACTGTGTAAATATTGCTCCCAACCCTCAAAAAATCCTTAATAACCAACAAGGCGGCCCCAGTGGAACCACCCCCCAAGAGAACTGGCTATCAAGTTCTTGCATTAACTTTGTTTACCCACGATCCCATTTTACATTTAATTATTAGTTTATCCAGTTATTTATTCAGTTATGAAAGTAAAAAAAATAATGGCAACAAAACAATATTGAGGAGGATACAGTTTAATTAATTGAAAGTTAAAATTAGTGTTAATGATGCAATTAAGCATTTTGTTTCAATTATACTCTGTTATTAAAAATGACCCATGGCGTAAACAATTTCTATTTGTTTATGTAAGATCCAGTATAACAACTTACAAGTTTCCATAGTCTGCTCAGTTTGTGCTAATTGTGGATACTATGGATTTCGCTTCATTATGCCCACGCCGCCGCCACCGCAGTGTGTAGAGATTTCACCGTTACCGCTCTAACGAAAAAAATATTATAGCTACCCTTCTCAAATTTGCAGGATATATTCATAACCATAAAATCTTGCCTAGGAATATTTTTGGCCTCATTTTGAAAAAACAAGATGGCCGCCACAGGCGTTTTTTCGACTTTCAGCAAAGACTTTTGGTGGCCCTCTAGAGCCACGGGTATTATAGGTAGAGACCTCAAATTTGCAGGGTATGTTCCTCATTACAAAATCCTGACTGGGAATAATTGGCCTCATTTTAAAAAACAAGATGGCCGCCACGGGCATTTATTTGTCAGTCATAAAAAGTGCTTATAACTCCCTTATTATTGGTCCGAGAGTTTTGGGATGGTAAACCAACCTATAGGAAATCATGGGCTAGGAATCTTTTGGTGTGATCAGATTTGACTTTGGACCCCTCCTTCAAGATCAGATGAGGATAGCCAAACTTAAAAGTGTGTATAATTCGCTTATTATTGGTCAACTTATAGGAAATCATGGGCTTGGAATCTTCTTGTGTGGTCTGATTTGACCTTGGACCACTTCCTTCAAGGTCAACCGAGGATAGCCAAACTTAAAAGAGCTTATAACTCGCATATTTTTGGTCCTAGAGGTTTGGGATGGTAAACCAACCTATAGGAAATCATGGGCTGAGAATATTTTGGTGTGGTCAGATTTGACCTTGGACCCCTCCTTCAAGGTCAAATGAGGATAGCCAAAATGTAAAAGTGTGTATAACTCGCTTATTATTGGTCGTACAGGTTTGGGATGGTAAACCAACTTATAGGAAATCATGGGCTAGGAATCTTCTTGTGTGATCAGATTTGACCTTGGACCCCTCCTTCAAGGTTAAATGAGGATAGCCAAACTTAAAAGTGCTTATAACTTGCTTGTTATTGGTCGTACAGGTTTGGGATGACAAATCAACCTATAGGAAATCATAGGCTGGGAATCTTTTGGTGTGGTCGGATTTTGACCTTTGACCCCTCCTTCAAGGTCAAACGAAGACAGCCAAACTTAAAAGTGCTTATAACTTGCTTGTTATTGGTCGTACAGGTTTGGGATGGTAAACCAACCTATAGGAAATCATGGGGTGGGAATCTTTTGATGTGGTCTGATTTGACCTTGGACCTCTCCTTCAAGATCAAACGAGGATAGCCAAACTTAAAAGTGCTTAGAACTCGCTTATTATTGGTCATACAGGTTTGGGATGGTAAACCAACCTATAGGAAATCATGGGGTGGGAATCTTTTGATGTGGTCTGATTTGACCTTGGACCCCTCCTTCAAGGTCAAACAAGGATAGCAAAACGTAAAAGTGCTTATAACTCGCATATTTTTGGTCCTAGAGGTTTGGGATGGTAAACCAACCTATAGGAAATCATGGGCTGAGAATATTTTGGTGTGGTCAGATTTGACCTTGGACCCCTCCTTCAAGGTCAAATGAGGATGGCCAAAATTAAAAGTGTGTATAACTCGCTTATTATTGGTCGTACAGGTTTGGGATGGTAAACCAACTTATAGGAAATCATGGGCTAGGAATCTTCTTGTGTGATCAGATTTGACCTTGGACCCCTCCTTCAAGGTTAAATGAGGATAGCCAAACTTAAAAGTGCTTATAACTTGCTTGTTATTGGTCGTACAGGTTTGGGATGACAAATCAACCTATAGGAAATCATAGGCTGGGAATCTTTTGGTGTGGTCGGATTTTGACCTTTGACCCCTCCTTCAAGGTCAAACGAGGACAGCCAAACTTAAAAGTGCTTATAACTTGCTTGTTATTGGTCGTACAGGTTTGGGATGGTAAACCAACCTATAGGAAATCATGGGGTGGGAATCTTTTGATGTGGTCTGATTTGACCTTGGACCTCTCCTTCAAGATCAAACGAGGATAGCCAAACTTAAAAGTGCTTAGAACTCGCTTATTATTGGTCATACAGGTTTGGGATGGTAAACCAACCTATAGGAAATCATGGGGTGGGAATCTTTTGATGTGGTCTGATTTGACCTTGGACCCCTCCTTCAAGGTCAAACAAGGATAGCAAAACGTAAAAGTGCTTATAACTCGCATATTTTTGGTCCTAGAGGTTTGGGATGGTAAACCAACCTATAGGAAATCATGGGCTGAGAATATTTTGGTGTGGTCAGATTTGACCTTGGACCCCTCCTTCAAGGTCAAATGAGGATGGCCAAAATTAAAAGTGTGTATAACTCGCTTATTATTGGTCGTACAGGTTTGGGATGGTAAACCAACTTATAGGAAATCATGGGCTAGGAATCTTCTTGTGTGATCAGATTTGACCTTGGACCCCTCCTTCAAGGTTAAATGAGGATAGCCAAACTTAAAAGTGCTTATAACTTGCTTGTTATTGGTCGTACAGGTTTGGGATGACAAATCAACCTATAGGAAATCATAGGCTGGGAATCTTTTGGTGTGGTCGGATTTTGACCTTTGACCCCTCCTTCAAGGTCAAACGAGGACAGCCAAACTTAAAAGTGCTTATAACTTGCTTGTTATTGGTCGTACAGGTTTGGGATGGTAAACCAACCTATAGGAAATCATGGGGTGGGAATCTTTTGATGTGGTCTGATTTGACCTTGGACCTCTCCTTCAAGATCAAACGAGGATAGCCAAACTTAAAAGTGCTTAGAACTCGCTTATTATTGGTCATACAGGTTTGGGATGGTAAACCAACCTATAGGAAATCATGGGGTGGGAATCTTTTGATGTGGTCTGATTTGACCTTGGACCCCTCCTTCAAGGTCAAACAAGGATAGCAAAACGTAAAAGTGCTTATAACTCGCATATTTTTGGTCCTAGAGGTTTGGGATGGTAAACCAACCTATAGGAAATCATGGGCTGAGAATATTTTGGTGTGGTCAGATTTGACCTTGGACCCCTCCTTCAAGGTCAAATGAGGATGGCCAAAATTAAAAGTGTGTATAACTCGCTTATTATTGGTCGTACAGGTTTGGGATGGTAAACCAACTTATAGGAAATCATGGGCTAGGAATCTTCTTGTGTGATCAGATTTGACCTTGGACCCCTCATTCAAGGTTAAATGAGGATAGCCAAACTTAAAAGTGCTTATAACTTGCTTGTTATTGGTCGTACAGGTTTGGGATGACAAATCAACCTATAGGAAATCATAGGCTGGGAATCTTTTGGTGTGGTCGGATTTTGACCTTTGACCCCTCCTTCAAGGTCAAACGAGGACAGCCAAACTTAAAAGTGCTTATAACTTGCTTGTTATTGGTCGTACAGGTTTGGGATGGTAAATCAACCTATAGGAAATCATGGGGTGGGAATCTTTTGATGTGGTCTGATTTGACCTTGGATCTCTCCTTCAAGATCAAACGAGGATAGCCAAACTTAAAAGTGCTTAGAACTCGCTTATTATTGGTCATACAGGTTTGGGATGGTAAACCAACTTATAGGATATCATGGGCTCAGAATCTTCTGGTGTGGTCAGATTTGACCTTGGACCCCTCCTTCAAGGTCAAACAAGGATAGCAAAATGTAAAAGTGGTTATAACTTGCTTCATATTGGTCCTAGAGGTTTGGAATGGTAAACCAACTTATAGGAAATCATGGGCTGGGAATCTTCTTGTGTGGTCTGATTTGACCTTGGACCCCTCCTTCAAGGTCAACCGAGGATAGCCAAACTTAAAAGTGCTTATAACTCGCATATTTTTGGTCCTAGAGGTTTGGGATGGTAAACCAACCTATAGGAAATCATGGGCTGAGAATATTTTGGTGTGGTCAGATTTGACCTTGTACCCCTCCTTCAAGGTTAAGCGAGGATAGCCTAATGTAAAAGTGCTTATAACTCGCTTATTATTGGTCGCACAGGTTTGGGATGGTGAACCAACCTATAGGAAATCATGGGCTGGGAATATTTTAGTGTGGTCTGATTTGACCTTGGGCACCTCCTTCAAGGTCAAACAAGGATATCCAAACCTAAAGGTGCTTATAACTTGCTTATTATTGGTCCTAGAGGTTTGCAGTGAAACCAACCTATAGGAAATCATGGGCTAGGATCTTTTGATGTGCTCAGATTTGACCTTGGGCCTCTCCTTCAAGGTCAAACGAGGATACCCAAACTTAGAAGTGCTTATAGCTCGCTTATTATTGGTCCTAGAGGGTTGTAATGTGAAACCAACCTACAGGAAATCATGGGCTGGGAATCTTTTGATGTGCTCAGATTTGACCTTGGGCCCCTCCTTCAAGGTCAAACGACAATAGCCAAACTTAAAGTGCTGATAATTTGACAATTATTGGTCCTAGAGGTTTGCAATATGAAACCAACTTATAGGAGGTCATGGGCTGGGAATCTTCTGATGTTTTCAGATTTGAGCCCCTTGGGCCCCTCCTTCAACGTCAAATGATGGTTCACTGGCTTTGGTGAGTTATCTGTTCGGTGTATACAAATTTGCATCGGTTCTCCGATGCATAGGTTTAGTTATAATATGAAGTCCCTGTGATTGCTGTGTTTCAAACTTATCTCAATTTATCACTGTTGTTTATCATCATAACAGGTCTTTCAACACTTTATTCTAATGAAGTCACACGATCATCAGAATATTTTATGTTTATTTCAATACATTGTAGACAACTGTGATTCACAGGAAACAAATTTGGAGATCTAAGGTCACTTGTTATAACTTATCATAAAAATTAAGTAGGTAGGTACAAATGATGTCTCTATATTGAACAAGAACCTAGTCTATGTGGCAAACAATTTGATTTTCTGGGGTCTGTAATAACTATGACTTGTCTCTGGCATTTGAACGCTTTATAAAAAAAGGTCAGACATACTAGCAACATCCACAGTTTTGTAGACTGACATTCAAATGAAGATGGCCAGAAACTAAAGGTTTAGAACCTTGTTTCACAATTCTGGTGCAATGTTGGCACCTAGTTCCAGCAAGGAACAGGAACATTTGTCTACACTTTCAGTATTTGTATTTTACACTAAGGCAACGATGAGAAGATGACTTTTCAAACAAGGAATAGAAACTCAAAATCTCTGACTTTTTATCAAAATCATCCCTAACTATTCCAGCTTATGTAACGTTCTGTACTTGGTCTGGTGAGAGTGTAAAATCCAGACTGTTATAAAATGCATTCATTCATTGTCTAAATAAAAATTCTTAGCAAGTCTAGTACTGTTGCTACATATATATTACCCCATTCAGTAGTATCATTGTGTAGTATTAGGTCAGCCATTATCTCCATGATGGTGGCGTACACATGTATGAATCAATCTTGCCCTGGTTACTACTAGTGTTAAGGTTAATTCTCTCAAACTCTTCAGTTGCTTGATGCATTTTAGATATGGATGTTCACTGTCAAGCATAAGCTAAAGCCATATTGGCAGCAAGAAAGCTTCTTCCCTTATTAAATACTAGCATGGTAATAAGATCACTGTTAAAATAGTGGCAAATGCTCTTATCAGTGGCTATCTAAATTTTTGTAACACAATTTAATATGCAATCAGTAAGGCCAAGATGGCGAAAGTTCAGTCAGCATAGCACTGCCATGTTAAATTGTATGCCAGCTGAATGTCAAAACTCACATTACTCCCTTTACTACCCGTTTCATGTTCAAAACCCCTTACTATTTAAGGATCTAAATTTCAGTCACCCATTTTATTTGTTAACTGTATATTCCAGCAAACTCGACCATGGTAACAGACTGTCAGTTTCCAGTGCCCATACCCACAAACAAGTAGGGAGTCAGAGATTTGCAGTTGTGGCATCTGGAGCAGGTCGCCACTTGTAGTCAGGTTACAAACAAGCATGATTTCATCAGATTTAAACAAAGCCTAATCTTTTTGATTTAAGTTGCTACCACCACAACTATCTCCCCCTGTAGGATGCCGTTTTTTGGCGTTGACAGTCTTCAAATTATTTAACTGTCCCTTCATGGAAAGTCAGCTCTTTAGGGAATATTCATATACGTTTGGTGCTATGTAAATTATTCAGATCAAATAAATACACCAATTGTCAAGTTGACATTATCCAGGAATTGGAAACATAGAGCCAAAATGATATGCCATATCCGTGCAGCAGGTGGGTTTACTAATTCTTACAGGTAACACTTTTAAATGAACCAAAAATGGAGAATAAGTACGATTTTGATTTTGGGGAAAACCTTCCCCGTATTAAAGAGGTGTTAGAGGCATGAAACTAAGCTCTGGTCTGCTTAATTTCAATAATTTCCCCTTTATAAGTAACAGTTATTTCAAATTCCATCTCTAGAATCTTATTTTTTCTGTGATATGTTTTGTCATCGGCTATTAGCCAATGCGTCAAAATAATAACATTTGTTAAATCAACAATATTTTATTTTATGTACAAATAACAGATAACTAGTAACACTTTTTGCTTTGAACATTGGTGTGACAAACATGAAGTTTTAACAACAAACTTAACATCTTAATTTTATAACCATAACAAACAATAGCTTTCAACAACCACAAGCATTAGAGTAACAAATTTATCTGACAAAGTAACTTCTTCAAATTGCTGAATAATGTGTGTAGTTGAATTTTGAATTATTACTCAATATGCAAAGAAATCACACAGCAAGCTTTAACTTGGAATGAAATTGATATGGGAATAAATTTGGAACAAACTTATTTACAATGGTTTGACAATGTTATAACCGTAAATTATCACAAAGCTACTGCTCCTTAAATAGTCATGAAAACCGGTTTTCTTTTAAAAATTTTGATTATAACACAAAAGTAAAAATAGGTAATTAATTGAAATATAACAGAATATAACAAATAACAATCAAGCAACAAATACAAAACAAATTCATCATCAAATGTATGAACCTTAAAAGTGAGTTTCCTTACGGCAACCTGGATACACTCCAAAGTCAAAACGAGGCTGTATTGGAAACTGTCCGTTGTTGTTCATATCTGCAACTTTGTCTCTCTTGAAACCACGGAAGCTTGTCCTGAGGAATGACTTTCTATTAAAGGGAGATTTTGTACTGGGTCGAATACCCTTAGAAGATCCGCAAAAGGATTGTTCTGTGAATGTAGATCTTCTCGATTTAGATCGACACAACTTCACACCACTTAATGAATTGATGTGCTCCAAGAAAGATCTCCTGTTATTGTCTTTCTTTGGTGTCAGCGGAAGTTTGACTCCATGAGCAGGCATGCTGATATGAGCTTCAGAATTCACTGATTCCTGTGACAGTCTACATGCACTGAAGGTATCGTAAGTATCCATGTGATAAGGTGACCCATTTACTGATCCCATGTGGCTTTCACTGGAAAGAGCTGCATGTGTTTGTGTAAAACTCTGTCTTTTACATAACCTTTTGGCTGAACTATACTTGGTCATAGATGTGTTACTATGACGTTTCAGAGATGGCCTCTCTTCAAAAGATGCCTCAAACACCTCCTCTGGTATGGTGCTAGTGAGTTTGGCAACACTGTCAAATACCTCTTGAACTGTATAGTGACGAGTACCAACAGCTGACAACACGTCATCAGGCCTAGGCCTAAACTGTGTCAGCTTCTTTCTCTGTGCGATAAGACAGGGACAAGCATCACTCTTTGACCTTGTTCTTGGTTCACTGATAATCTGTACTGTTGGCTTGGCATGGCAAGAATTTCTTCTGCTTGGTAATGCAGGTGGTGAAACTGACACAGGTGTAGTGGGTAGTGTAGTTATACTTTGATAAGTCCTGTCCTTGTTATTGGTTTCAGAAGTATCCAGGCATGATGTGCATAGTGGATCCAGATAAGTAACAGATCCATGTATTGTCACATAAGTGTCCTCTTCAGACTCTTTTTCTGTCAGTTTATGTGCCAGAAAATCCTTCGGGGATTCAGGTGGGCTGTTGGGTAAAGATGGAGCCAAGTCCTGTAGTAGAGAGTTACTCCAATCCTCGCCCTGTCTCTCTATTCTTGGAAGATATTTAGAACTATTTGGTGTAGAAGTCTTGTAGTCCATGGACGTTTCCAGTCCCTTTGAGGAATTTACACTCTTAAGTATATTTGCGCCAGACATATCTATGTATTCCAGATCGTCGAGTTGGGGATCAAATGCTTTACTTGAATCGAACAACATATCTGCACTGTCCGCAGCTGTTTATAACCTGTGCCTTGAGAAAATCTCCCGCAGAGCCTGAAAATAGAAAAGATTAACATATATATAGCAAGTAATTAATACTTGGTTTGTGACACATTAAATTACATTAAAACATGCAGATGGTGTTTTAGCATCAAAGAAGTTATATTGGTTTCACACAGATATACTACACAGTGCCTTGCCACGTGCTAGTTAGTTTTTAAATGTTAAAGTTTAATCACACAAAAAATGTAAAAAAAATCCCCCGCATAGTCCCTGTTAAAACATTGACAATGCATGCAAACATAATATGTATGTAAATTGGAACATTGCAATATTCAAAGGAAAATGTATCTATATGTAACTTCCTTACAAAAAGTACTAGCTATTTATGACTTCTTTATCCATTCAAAACTCACAGTCATATGTGTACATACATATGTAGTAGACTTCGATTTTATCAATACCTGGAGATAGTTCAGTAGCACCCCAAATTCCTTTACATTACATTCAAATAGTCAGTAGCTCATGATTAATGGCCTCCTGCAAATTACATTCCCCTTCAATGGTTTCTAAATATGAAGACCTACACCTGTTACTTTTCACCTTACCCCAACACTTGTCATGAACATCTGAGGCCTTGAAGTCTCATTTAAAATTCAAATTGAAAGAGCTCAGAAACCCATTTAGAGTTCTACTAAGATTAAACATTTCTTTCCATCGAAATAAAATGAGGTAGACCACAGATTGGAAGGGTAATCAATCGGAAATAAAGTGTTCGTGTCCGTCAAATTGAAGTGTTTTTGCCACATCAAGTTCAAAATCCTATGTTGGAGGCCTGTTTACCTGTTTCATCGGTTTAAATCCCCTTTCAGTAGTATAGTATTTCCATTAAAGTTATCTTCCAATGTTTGAACCTTTCCACATCTATATACAATTTTCAGCAAATCTCTTTTTGACCTTTGCTTTACGTTTCTGATTTCCAGCATGGTTCACTTCACTTTATATATAAACAACAAATCAAGAGAGATTACAAACTCAATACAATAACTTTATCCCCCCTTTTGTCACTGTAAATCAGATTGAAATCACGCACACAATAGGTGAACAATTCTGCTTCATCAGTTTACATTATTGTAAAACTTTGATTGAATCAAATTACCTTTCCCTTAGGGTCTGTTCTTTTAAACAAATGAACACATATTCACCGATTTTCACTCCAATCAACCTGTATTTTTCCAAATGTCCCTAGTACCCTTTTTAGAGGTCTGCTCCACTTGTACATAAGTGTTCTGTAATGAACTAATAGGCTGTTGTTACAAGGATTTAGATCTTGGAACAAGTGTAAAGCTGATTACTAATGGACCCCTTAAAACATCTGTGAATAGCAATCCTCAAGTCAAACCACTTCATCAGCTTCATATTGTCTCAGTGTCAATTTCAGATAGCTCTACATGGCTGGGTAGTGACAGACATGACTTACTATGAAATTCAAAGTCTTGTCTATATTTTGTACAAAAACTAAATCTCTAAAGATAATACGTCGCCCGTCGCCTCAATTTCTAATTTGGAACTATAGGCATTTGAAATGTATCAATGGATAAAAATAACTTTATAAAAGAGACTTTTACTCAAATCTGTCTCACTGAACACATAATAGCTAGTACATGCTTGTACTTGCATCTGAAGGTCATATACCTTCAATCAGTCATAAGATACTATGCAACATATTCATAAAAATTAACTTTTAAACACCCAAACTTTTAAAGTAAGTACCTACCTATGTTATGTTTTATATCCTTTTTTATCATGTAAGAACCACTTACAAATTTATGGCTTCACCAGACAATTTAAATTTTGTCAAAAGCTTCATTAAGATCTATGCACAGGCTGTGTCCTTATTAAAATTAAAGCCACCTATGAGTTTCTTTTTATATATGTATGAGGACAGCTTACTCCCTTGAGATAACTGCTAAAGTTTGAAATAAGTTTTAAAGCTCTTTGTGTCTATTCTTATCATATTTTCTTATTAGTGACTATGCACACAGTACGAGTTTGTATATTCTATAACATGTGTGTGCTTAGGGGATTTTATAATATACACATCAATGTTCTTCCTGTAGATGAGTGTAATAACGTGTTAGAAGATCAAGGGTCCAACTATATGTACTGTAGGGAATAAGTGTTAGGAGTTTTATTGATGATAAGTTATTCTCCTAACACGAGGGACACTAAGATATAGCTATTAATTAAAGCCGATTAAATTCTTAAAGCAGGGCTCTAAGACAAAGGGCTCACCACAGGTGCAATTCAGTTATTTGTAGGTGGGAGGGTGTAAAGTGATTTCTCGGACAAAAAAGAATACACACCCTAATAATGATGACAGTGTGATGATATTGTTGAGGCCCCAACCTTGTGTCACGTAACCTGATCCAACGTTGCATTGCATATATGGTCTAATTAAATATCATAAATTCAAAGTCAAGTTCCAACTTTAACACATTTCTTCGGAATGTGGAAACAAGAAGTAAGTGCTAAAATGCCCTGAAGATATTCTGTATTCTATGACTTGAAAGTATCCGTCTTGTAATATATATAATACACATGTTTCTATGAAATTTATCGACTTTAACAAAGCCTTTGATTCTATTCACTTTCCTGAACATGCTTTATCTTAATGCCCAAGTTCTACTGGGAATAACAGTGTTCAATGTTACATCAGAGTTTTAATACTTTCAAAGTTACAATTTTAAATCCTTGATCTTGATTATTTCCTGTTCAATTTGTCCCTGAAGGCAAGTGATTGACATGTTTGACTTGCTGACTTCCAATGTTCATACTACAGAAGAACTCCCAGTTGTAAAGAAACTACTATACACTCACACAAAAGTCTATTTGAAAACCTTCTTACAAACTGGAAACCTTGTACAAACATGGTCTGGTTTCAAAGATATTTTTAAACATTTTAATCCTTTCCTTACAACACTATAGCCATAATTATTTTATTTCTAAAAATTAACACTTCAAAAGTGTTCCTATTCTTTTGTTCTGCACAATGTTCAGTAAGTTTGAATGAGAAAAATGTTAACAAAATAACACTTTTTAATCTTCATGAACGTCGGTTTATTCTAATATTTTTAATAAGTACAACCATTGAGAAACTCGACTTAGATTTTGGTACATGCTGACATGACTTCCATTCTACCCGAATAAAAACTAGCATTAACCCCGTTTTTCCAAAACTACTCCTGATTAAAGACTGTTCTACGACTTAAATTTTATTGCAACCTATTATCATCATGTTAAGGGAAAGTTTTCAATTTTAAATCACGAGGGTACCTTCATGTTAAAGTGGTTTGGACAGTCACCCACTATCTCTGCATGCATCACAAGGTTCAAATATTAGAATATAGTGTATTTTATTTATGACATGTAAATATTAAATATATATAAACAAAAAAATAAAACATTTAACAATTTGTCCCTCCCCATTGGACTTATATTGTGACTTTAGTTAAGCAATGGTTAAATAACTAACAAAATAATAAATAAAATAGCTGTACTGCCAAAATTCAATGTAGATTACAATAACATAAATAAATCTGGAAATAAACATAAAAGACATTTGGCCTTGGGCAAGGCTAGGAGAAACCCACAAAATTATTTTGGTGAAATTATATCGCTTTTTCCAAAGGGAAAAAATTTAATTCACTGTCCATGAAGCAGTTTCACAGAGCCTACTTTAGTAATGAGTTCCTTGAATGAAGTATTTGCCACCTTTGGGAAAACCTCATTTGTATTATTCTTTCACAAAGTCTACTGATTCCTCCTATGCTGACCCTTAATATAAGCAGTAGACTTTCACCAAGCCCTTTTTGTCTTTTGTGTAATATATGGGTACTCTATGACTGTTGGAGAAACAGCCAGGCCTGTTTTTCAGAAACTGCCCCCCCCCCCCATACTCCAGAACGCTTGTGGTATAGTGAACTGTTAGTTTCCATTTAAGTTCAAGTTACTGATGGATACAAAGACTTGGAATAAAGAGGAAGCAATACATATGTTTGAACTGCATAAAATTCTTTTGTTATCAGCGTACAGCTATACACAAACATCAGTCAGGTAAATCATGCAAATTATGTTTGTTAATAGCCAATGCAATAAATTTAGGAGTTGTCTTCACGGGACACTTTACTACAGTTTTACAAGCAGAATGAATAAGATTTTATATTATTTTAAAAGTCTATTTTATTGACACAGGTGTTCGTGCACATTAGTCTAACAACCTTTTTGTTTTCTACCAAACACAAAAAGACTACCTCAGCTACGAGCTATACAAAAATATAACAAAAATAAGATTAAGTAAATCTCCAAAAAGAGGCAAATAAATTATAAGAATTCAAAGTTACTGAAGTTTCATGGGAAATAAGTAAACAATAAGGACAGATAAAACAATTGGGTGATTGAACGGAAAAGGTCGATATACATATTAAAACAGTGGATTTGTCCACAACTATCACATACAAAGACAGATTGTAGTTACGAAGATACTTTTACAATTGGCAGTTACCAATAGCAATGCAGTTACTTTGACATTTACACTATTCCCCAAACTCTACATATTAATGACATTGCTTAGTGAATGTTATCATTTTTGCGTTAACACACACAAAAAAATTTGAATTTTAAGTTGTTGAAAATGGTGTTGACTTTGACAATACCCAGTATCAGTGATGCTTTACTTCAGCATTTACACTTCATATGAAAATACTAATAATATAAATTGTGAAAATATTAACTGTGAAGAAATAAGTTGGCACCGATAACAAAAAGCTGACATAATCCCGAAGTGCGAAGGTTTAACTAGCCTCGCCTTAGGCTGGAGATTATGATTACAAAGTCTCCATTTAAATATCTTTTGTGGTACATTTTAGTAGGTAGGCTAAGCTTCACCTATAGTGTATAATAAAGTGTAAATAAATAGGAATCCTAGTCAGATAACATATACAAATTTAGTTGATTATTACTAATGGCGTGAATCTATAAGCAACATACGTGAAACGAAAACTAAATATGTTGATTTAGCCAAACGTCACTAAATTTATTGTCATAAATATAACCACGTGAGGTTAGATGGTAAAATAGAACCGTTTTAGAAAGAGACAGCTTTACTTAAACGTAGGAATGCACTATGTACCCATCCATACAATCATAATGCACCCTTAGAAACACAGGGGACATATTATCTCACGGGAATGATTAAACATTATGCACCCATTTGAATTTACACGATGCACACTTGTCTGCAAGGGAAATCTCCAACACTTTGGTATATGGTTGCATAATTAAAGAATGAGGGCCTGTATATTTTTTAATGCTTTATGTTTGACATTGGCAAAAATTTCAGTTACTGTCAAAGTGATATCCGGGCAAAAATATTGTGCCATACTTTAATGACGCAAAGGGTATAATAAATTATTAAGTTAGTTCTTCTTGTGAGCTTCAATGTATATTATTTACGAAGAATAAATTTGATCAAATGATGTATGACTAAACCCAACTCATATTGTGTATGATGTGCGCCTGTTAATAATCTGATGGAGGGTTTGCTACTCTTGCCCTCCCAGGTTACTGCAATATTGTTACAAAGGATCACAGTTTTGTTCATCCATCCCCAAACCAATGAAAATGTTAGATTAACATTTCTATAATGTTTCAATACCATACATGTAGATATCATAAGTGAGCATAATTTCAGGCTATTCAAACTAATAAGGTTGGACAGATACAAAGAGTTATTGGTGAAATCTTAAATCTGTACTAATATGGTGGTGTGGTGGGTACCTACTCTCCTACTTGTTAGAGCCTGGGATTTCTTCCAGGCTCCATCTGAAATTGAAAAAAACTGTAGTTTTTTTTGCCCAATGGTTTCAGTGTATGATGTTGACCAATCAGTATGCTCTGATTTCCTCCATCTTGTCCATTTTCTCGGTGTTATATGACCTATGCAACGTCTTGAATGTCATGTTAAACCCACACAAACAAACAGTTATGTTAAAAATTACAATCATAAGCAAAATTAAATTCTAGTGAATTTGTTATAATAACTTTTTTACCTGTAGAAATGCCTTTTTATACAGTATGGCATTGTCTCAGCAAAGAATAATGTACTCCGTCAAGGTCACAATGGGACTTTTCAGTTGTTAACATTGTATGAAAAGACATGAACATTAAAAGGGCACGTTACACACTTAGCTTGTGTGCACCTGATATAGGAATAGGAAACTTATTTACCCTACTACTTAAGGAAACTTGGGTCTTATACTTTCATCAAAAATACTTCAACGGATAGTGCATTTATGTCAAAAGAGCATTTTATTTGGAGATTCCAAACACCTACTTATTTTTTTTCTTTGTCTAAAAAACTTTATTGGAGCACCCCAACGTTTAGAAGAGATTTAAAAGGACATAACAGAATATGGGGTTCCACTGCTGTGTTATCAATTCATTTAATGCAAATTAATTCAGTGGTGTTATTGTATTATGGAAAATTGGATAGAAGACTACATTTTATGCATTTATATAACATCTCAGTTGTACATCAGAATAAAACCATGTATTTATGGCTAAATCATTAAATGAATTACCCTTGTTTATGTATCCCTGTAAGTACAATACACCAAAGCATAGTTTTAATAAATAATGTATAAAAAGTATTAACTTACAGATGTCCTGTACAATTGTTTCATTATAATGTAACATGATAATCACAGTTATGAACTTCTCTGTAATTAAAAGCTTTGGGAAGGCACATGTCATAGATACATATTATTGTCCTGTCATAACAATATGAATGGTCATTTTTAATCCGAATTTAATTTGCTTTAAAATCTAACCAACGGTCAGATTTAGCTACATGCTATCTAATTATTTTGGATGGAAAACACAATAGAGCCAATGTACATGTTTTATGGGTCAAAATGTCCCATTGTTAATCCTATAGCTTAAGCAGCAAGAATTCTTTATTACATTCAACAAATGTATTAATATGACATCAATAATGATGTAGATGTTATATTGCATGAATAGAATTTACCATGGAGGAGATTTATGTTTTAAAAAGTCAGCTACCCACAGAATATATGTACTAAGTTCCATGCATTAAAATCTCCACTAATAAGAACATTTCCATTCTGTTTAGAATAATCTCCCACGTAGAAAGATGTCAGTTCAGAAAAGATTAAGAAACCCTTGTTGAGTGGAGTGAGAACAAGGTCTCAGCTGGATTAGTAGCTAGGGTTAAGAAACAAGTGTTCCCCTGTCACCTCAGAACAACCTGTTAATGGCTCACTTGAATATTCCATCCCATTGATCTGAAAAGGTTTTTAAAACATAGGTTAAATTGACCGGCCTTTTCACACTTTGAAGAAACTCCCATATAGTATAAATATTCTACTAATGATCTCAGGGCTTAAAATCGTGATATGGTGTTTTTAGTAAAAAAAAATTGAAGTATATTTTTTTGAAAATGAAGGAATGGTGTATTTTTCCATACTTAAACAGTTATTTGATAAATATAGACAAATGTAATACATTTTAAGCTATTGCTTAAACTATCTTGCCACTAAAATGATCATAAATTTACTGTAGAGTTTTGGATCCCACACTGAAAATATTTAGCTAACTGAATGCAGGTACAAAACACAGTTAAAAAGTATGTGTGAGTTAAATGGTTAAGCATATTACGTCAGTACATTTTTATGAAGACTTCATAGACTTTTTATAGAATATTATTCTGATGCTTGTGGGGAGTATTGGAAACATAACAAAGATAAATGTTTTCAGAATATTGAAATCCTTTTTTAAAATTTAAATGTTTACTGTAACTAAGGCCCCTACACATCTTGACAAAGCTTATTTTTAATCGCCTTTCTCCTTGGCTCTGACCACTAGGTATTCTTGGAGTACTTAATTATGGGCTATAAAAATGTACACTCCCTTTTTTAAGACAAAAAATACTATTATCCTTAGATGAATAATTTCTTGACCTTAGTTTAAAATATGATATCAGCAAACAGGTGACTCATGCAGGTTTTACCTCCTTGTTTCACTGACAGATGGTGAAGTCTGAACCTGTTGTAACGTATGACCCCATGGTGTTTGTACAACACATACAGCGTCAATTTCAAATATTTCAACCACAGGATGAATTTAAAATAGTATCACATTGATACACTGTATACATGTATATGTGTTTATATATATTTATTTTATTTATTATAGTTACATGCAAATACAAATTTACAATAACAGAAATTGAAATCAATAAAATTATTACAGAAAGGCAAAGGAGTTTGTTAACTATTGCTGAGTTTGAACTGACAGATTACACATTTGAATCATCGTTGACATCAAGCAAAACGTTACCTATGAATGTGTTAAAGTGTAAACAAGTACAAACCCTTATGTATAATGATGGAGTTTGTAAAAGATTATTACAGGTTCAGTTTTGTGGCGAAAATTAGTCTTCCTAAGACTTCAATACTCATTAGAGATAAATGCTATAAGAAACTTACAACCTGTATAGATAGATTATACACACACGTTTATATCATTTTGTTGTTAATATGACAGTACGTTGTAACGCTTTCATTACATTAAAACACTACATGCAAATATGACCTGGGGCCATATTCATAAAGAGATCTTAAGCCTGAGACAAAAAATAGTCTCAGCTTTGAGATTTGGTCTCAGCTGAGACCAAGTCTCAACTGTGTATTCACAAACAGGTTCTCAGCTGAGACCAAGCGGAGACCAGTCTCAAGTCTTTCCAGTGTAAACAAACCATAAACTTGCAAATATATCCAACATTTTTTTAAAGATCAATAGTTTTTGTGTGTTTTAATTCTTAATAAAAATTATACTGTCTATTAAAATAAAAAATAAATGGAAAATTGTGTCAATTGTTTTTTATTTTTCATGTCACATGATTCACTTCTTTGTTGCTATGCAGTCAGAAACACTGTTGAAAAGTGTCTTAAAGTAAGGTACTTTTGAAACCAAAGTCTGGGCTATCCGTTGTTACAAACATTTAGGCCAAGTATTATATATGTTGTAAATTATTTCTACTTTACATTAAGCCATAAAAAGTTAATACATGAATCTCAGTTAAGGTGAAATAATGCTTGGGACTTTTTTAAAATATTTGAGACAACTATATACCAGTCTTAAGTTTGAGACCAAATCTGAGACTAAATTTTGTCTCAACTATTTTGTGAATAGCAACAAGTCTGAGACCAAAACCAGTTTCAGATTTGAGACCAAAACTTGAGACTTGAGACAAAATTTGGTCTCAGCAAATTTTATGAATACTGGCCCAGGTTAATGTGACTTTAGGTAAAATCTATAACACATATATACGAAGATATATTATAATAAAGCAAATCTGCTGTTTCATTTTGATTGTACAGTATAGATAATCTGAATGTGTTATAATCAACATTTGAAAGGGTCTCAAAAGAATAAACCTTTATCAATACAATGAATGTTTGTTACTCAATCAATAATCTGAGGGTACATTTATATAAAATTTCGCCGCAGTTTTAGGCATGATTTGGCTGACATAGAGAAGAATAAAAAGCATGTCACTAATCTATCAATACAAAGAGAGATATGACAAATATGTAATTAATACATTATGAACGGTCCATTAGATTAGTAACTTTTACTTGTCTGTTTTGTCAAAAGTTTCAAAGGAACTCTTGTCAAACCATTTTTTTTTGGCTAATATAGGTTGTTACGCCTTATTAAAGGCTACATGCATCTAGCTTTGTATTTTCAGTTTAAATCTGTTATCTCTCTCATATCAAGATACTTGTAAATTGGAACTTTAACATTTGCCCCCAAATAACTACTACTTTTCTTATCTTTGACACTTAATTAACCAGTAAGCATATAGTATTTATACAGTCAAAAGAAATACCTATAATTTCTGTTTTTGAACCTACATGTAAATGGCCTAACTGACCTAATTAACCAACTTTCACAGGCTTCCCCCCAGAATGCACCTTGCTCGAGCTATTTATTTGAAAACCCATACATTTCATCATTATATTTAAATATATCTTGTCATGAAGCACTTTCCAATGGGGAGGTTGGGGGTTGCTAATAAGGTACTTGTATTTTCTGACATATCAGAAGCTAAAAAACAGACCAATTTGTAAGCTATTAGAATTTGTGTTTGCGAGCAAAATCATTAAAAAGCTATCTAAGAGAGACCTGAAGTTGATTTTAAACATTCCATGCCTTGAGGCATATATCAAACTCTGCTTTTGAAACATCTCTCATTGCCCTAGAGTTTACTTAAAATTGAAGTCAGAACCAAATGAAACCACTTGTAAGATCCTATAGAAGATTTAAATCCACTTGACATTAAAGAATAAGAAAAGAATACACTATCTGTTTCAAATCAACAGCCTGTGATAAATGGAATTTCCTGTGAAGTTGTAATGGTATTGCAAAGAATAAAGCATACAAAAAACTTAAGGATCATTCAATAGAATAGAACCAATACATGCATATTATAATATAATAAAGATAATAAGGGCATTTATTAATGCACTGCATATGTATACTATATCTGGGTGCAACATATGTGTCAGTGAAGATATATCTGTATTTATGAAGAATGACACTTCACCCAGCAAGAAACTCTGGTCATTCTCTTACTATTTGTACTGGAAGGTTTTTTTTTCAAGAACAGTGGTAGCTGAAGGTAATTATTTCCACATGAAGAGAGCTACAGGGGGCAACCCACAAGATAAAGGAAGTGGGGAGGGTTTGGGGTTATGATGGGTGGGCGACAGGTGTTGGAATGCTCAATTTTCATTGGTTAGTGTGGGTTTTTGAGTTCCCCAGAGTTTAGTAACAAGTGTTTCTCAAAACAGAAGTTCTGAACTTGTGTATTTTCTCAGCCCTTTAAATTTGGTTGGGGGAATGAAGTAGATTCAAAACAATTCTAAAGTTCGAGCAAGTAGCTTGCTGCTAAACCAGAACTTTGTTGTATTTGAAAATACACGGAAGAAATAGCTTGCTGGTTTATTAAAACAAACGGATAGTACTATTATCATTACCAGAAGATACTTTTTAAAAGAAAATAATATATGGAATAATTGAAAACATTGTTCTCACTAACCTGTGGATTTCAAGGAAGAAAGGCTCCAGGATTTCAATTCACAGCTCAGTCAGGTACGCTGTGTTGATTGTGATAAGTGTTATAAATTGGAAACAACATTTCTTTTATTTTAAAGTAACACCTAGGGAGATTTAATAAATAAGTAGCAATAATCCACCATTAACTTTTAAGTGGGATCCACACGTGTTAACAATGACTTAGTTTCTGTTCAAAGGCGGGTCAAGTGCAATGTATTGTTTTAATGAGTTAACTGTTAATATCAAACACAGTTTTAAGTGGAATCTCATAAAACAAAACGGAACAAATTTCAATTGGGACTACACAAAGTTTCTTTAATGAGAAAACAAATGTTAATTAAGCACCTTTGCTGATCAAAGAGAAAACTATAAGGCCTCCTCAATGGGACTTACGGGTGGGGGAAGGGCAAAGTTACACTTGAATGCAATTGGTGAATTGCAAGCTAGGCCAATGGCTAAGAAGTTAAATAAAGGGGCGATTGTAATTCAGTGTTGGCTGGATGTGTATAAATACTGAACCTCCATAACAGAGGTTCATTATACTTCTGTACACAGTGAGCATACACTTTAGTCTATAAAGTTATTTCATTCAGCGTGTATAAATATTCTTCTGTAAATATTTAACCAAGTGACTTGTGAAACACTGGACTATATAGTTCTTACATTTATCAATTACAGTAACCAGTACTTGGAGAATCTTCTGAGGTATGGATAGAGTTTCAAGTACCAGACCAAGAGTGCAGGGAAGGAGAGAAATGGCAATGCTGTCAAAGCACCATGGAAGTCAACAAAAAGCCCCAGAGCACAGAGTCCAGAGAACCATGTCACAGCACACCAAGTGTATCCGCAGAAATGTTCAGCAATTTACCAGAAGCCGGTCCAGTGAACGTATGCGCACTGCAATCCATGAAACCAGTGAAGAGGTCCAGATTGACGTCACTATGGCTGAGGAATACTGTTATGTGGAGACCAGGCATTCTGAAGAAATTTGCATATCTCCAGTGGAATTTTCACGCGATGTTCACGTGCTTCCTGTTGCCCAGGTTCAAGGACGTTCTACCTTCACCAGAGATGAAGGTCATCAGCCCCGTTCACGTGTTATGGGCCGTCGTCAGATGAGGGAATTGAAAGCAATCCAAAATCAAAGTAGGTGGGAGTCAGAGAGTGTAGATTCCGGACACTGTAGTGAATTCTCTTCAAGATCTTCTTTATCCAGTGCTGCCTCCACCCATAGTGGATGTTCCAGAGACAGTAGTTTTAGCGAGGATGAGGTCTTTGTCAGTGGAGATGAGGCAACCAATAGTAATACCACAGTTGGTGTTAGTAATATGGCAGAATATGCTTCAGTGATAGACACTCCTGTGAAGAAACTGGATAACACCTATGCTAGCATCCACACTATCTGTGATACGCCCCCAGTTGTCACTCCACCGGAACTACCACCACGCAACAGGGCTGTCTGTAAGGTGAACAAGTCTCTCGGATTTGCTGATGATCAAGGTACCAGTGCCAGCAAGATGCAGTCTGGTACATCCAGTGAAGATGTGATAGTAAAATCCAAATACCACAAGTACACAGTGGATGATATTGTAGACAGTTACATGAGTTTGGTGAATGATATCCCTGTGCAACCTAGTGATCTGAGGAGATGTCATTCAGATAATCTACAGTCCAGACATCCAGTACAGGAGTCACCTCTGAGAAGGTCCAAATCAGCTCAGCATTTTGCCCCATGTCCACAGACAGTTACCAAGGCAACTTCTTCATTTGCTGTCAAATACAATGTTAGTTTAGACTGTAATGAGATCTTTTTTTAAAATGACAGTTAATTTTAGATGGCTTGACAAGCTCATCAGATGCATTTAATACAGAAGACATGGACTATTTGTGTGCAATATAAAAAATGTTGTTGATGTTAAGTTTAAATTATATTTAATTCTGTAAATATATGTTATTTCTGTTATTTGTTAATAATCTGTTGTTATATGATAAAGGTGAATCAATAAAGATATAAAAATGACATATTTTCTTTAAAAATAAACTAAAATTCACAAGGTCACAAACATCATTAAAATTTAAACATGTTTGGGCCCTTTTGGCATGTCATGTAGGGCTATTTGGAAAGACCACCTGTTAACATGAAATACGAGGTCCCCCGGGGGCACACGTCTATTAAGTTTGTATAAATGCATTCCTTGACTGACAAAAAGTTGTGGTCCCTAATTTCTTTTTAACCATGCAAAAGCATTTTGTGTCATGAAACCTATTCTTGCTGGCTGAGCAATTAGAGCATACTTGCTGAACAACATATTTGCCCTGGAAATACAAGTAAATTATAAACTGACACGCAAACAAGACTTATTCCAATTATATAGAAATAACATCCTTGTCCCATTTGAGGGAATGTAATGATTACAAAACTCTCCTAGAATTTATCAATATTGTCTGGTTATTTGAAAGAAATTGTGCGACTGATGATTCTGAAACATATTAGAGGAAAAGTGCGTTTATCCGAATACATTGGACCGAAATGTGGTGTTATTTGAAATACCACAATTAAAGCGGTTCTGTTTTAATGTAAATACTAAGTTCACTGAGATTTCAGATTATGGAAAGTTCTCCTCCCTATTGTACTTGTTACGATGTTGACTACATTTATTAGTATGTAAATGAAAGAAGTTAACCCAAGTGACAAGTTACCTTGTACAGCATCCACACTAGGATGTAATCCACACCGGGAATGCAATCAGCTAAAAAGCTAAAATGATCTTCTGTCATCTTCAATGATCTTAAACAACTGTATACACAGAATCTTCACGGTCACATTTGTAAAGCCATGGTAAATCATAGTTGTTTCAAATGAAATAAAATATATAAATGGATAATTTTTCAGAAATTCTGTCACAATGTAAAAATGTCTAAACGGCAACTACAGTTACAAAATATAAGTGAATATTGCAAAACATATTTCAAACGTGTGAATTTCTTTCAAAATGTTTAAAATATAAAAGATATTTAACAAACTACAACTCAAGTGCCAGTCAGTTTGACAGTAATATTTTTTACCATGACCCACAAGGTGCAGAGGTTCTTTTTTCAAGACAAGGGGCTGGTTTCACCAAAGCACTTAGCCCGGACTTAGACTTAAGGCTACGACTTTCAACTTAAACTCAAGCTAAGTCTGTGATTTAAGACTTACAGGATTTCACAAAACTGCTGAATTTACGTTTCGGCTAACTCTACTTATGAGTGAACTCAATGTTTGTAAACAATGGCTTAAAATCTCCCTCAATAAGTCTTTGGACATTGCTGTCCAAGATACATATATATGTAGATACATGTATATGTAACTGGTAAAATATTTTGAATACAAATAAAGGGTCACATGACACAGAAAACCACTGTGGCTATATGATGAACTTGCACTTAGTCAAGTCACCCTCTGTGAAATCTAACTGAGTACTTAGACTTAGTTAAGACAAAAGGCGCAGATTTAAGTCCCGATTTAGCCTTGGTCCACGCTAAGTCTGACACCCTTGTGAAACTGGCCCAGATCTTTAAATTTTATGTGAACAACTAAGCTGCCATGAAAAAACTTGCCATCCATGTTTGAACTTACGTATTAAACTGATTTTAAAAAGGAAGTACATGAACGTTTGATGCACATTGGTACAATTTTTTAAAACAACAAAAGTCAAGCTTAGGTATGGAACCTGGTAAATTTAATAATATTATTAAATCCGTGTGTGACAAGCTGTACTAAGAATCAGATTTTGTCATAATAGGAAATATGAAAGATTTACTATATGTACGTGAGGTTAAAACCAAAAAGCACGCATTTCCTCAATGGGAAATCATTTATTTACTTAATGCACTTTGTTAAAATTGACTAGCACATGTAAGCTGTATTCACACAATCTGCATATAACCCTTTTCCATGTTTATAACTTAATAAATTTCCATATGTGTGTTGTTTTATTAATGTAAAAGTACCCAGGCTGAAATAAAAAAAATAGAATAAAATCATAGAATTCTTAAGAATAACTCAAATTAAAAAAATCAACATGGGTAAATCTTGGAGTTGTTATTTCATATAGATTTCATTCAAATAACGAAGAATCAAATTTAAATGTTTATTTCATAACAATATTTTTACTTCCTTTCATTGAATGAAGAAGTAGTCTAGTAGGTTATACAGAAACCATTGCAAATACTGGAGAAACAAAAATAATTTTCGAAGGACTGAAATAACATTACAGAATTTAAATTCTGGAACAATCATCAGACCAAATGGGTTTTAATGGAATCACCATTAATTCATTAGCTCATTGTTGAGTGATCTGCAACACACCTGGCCCAATGTTCAAGAAAGGGATGGAAAAACAACAGCCAACTATTGATACTAAGGGTGTCCTAGAAACCTCATTAAATACAGGACACTCAATACTGAGGAAATGCCTTTAATTTGTAATATGATGCAAAGAAAATTCATTGTAATGCAGCTAATTTTGAAAGGCACATGTCAGTTTGCATGGAAACAGAGGTACGGGAACTCTATGCTGTTTGCCAGGTGTGTTTGAAGCAGAGATAACCCGGGCGGGTCAAACTAAAAGAAAAAAAACTGACACAGATAGATTTTACTAACTACCTTAAACTAATCATATATTTATAAATTTTGTCATTTTGTCCTCTGTTTACTCAAAAGTAGGCTTTAAAGAAAACAAGAAAATATTATGTTAGAATATGGCATACATTGTAAAAATCCGAAGTATTTTTTTACATTTAGAGCAGATGTATCTCTCAACAGTTGTTTGTGCATGTACACACACTGCTACGCATGTTTTTACTGTTTAAAAGTCTCTTATAAGTCCCCTGTGTAGTTGACGTGTAGTTGTCGCAAGTATACTTATTTACACTATCCGAATATTACTTTTTTTTTTTTTTAACAGACATTATTTGATTGTGCTTCAACATTGAAACACCAGAATTCATCAATTTTTATTTCTTAATTCTTGTATCATTTTCAAACCACAGTGTTTTGAAAGCAAATTACATTCGTACTGTCAAGTCCGTATAGTTGTCAGAACTTTGAAGCATAAATGACATGAATTAGACCCATGCCCCCTGGGCAGCCCACCTGTTTTGTGGATGCCCCTGTCATGACCTGCCATCTGCCCTCCTCAGAACCCCTTGCTCCCACTTGTTGTTTCTCTAATCACTGCTGAGCACACTAGTTAAATTGCAGGTTACAATGGAGCTCAGTTTGAAAAAAAAAGACAAAAAAAGACTGCGGGACAGGGAACTATCAGTAATCATAAGGTCACTGGTTGCCATTGACAACTCTGGTCAATTATGATTTATTATTATAATTGGTCTAAAAAGGAAATGCAGGGGAATTAGTAGGTTGACACTGATTACTCCAGGTTGGTACAAAGTATTTTATCATTGACAAATAGATAGGTTGGTGGGGTGTCATTGCAAATGAAGTAGTTCCATTGTATGACGTCACAGGGGTGTTTCCAAAAATTGCCTTTTGAGATTCTATACCACGTGTGTGACGTTATGGGATAATGCTCTACTTGGAATGTCCGTATGTAACTTTTGGTTTGATTGAAAATGAAATAATGCATACTCAGTTGACAGGTAACATGTGAAGAGTCTTGTAAATATATTATAAGTATGTATTTAGGATGCTTAGAAATGCTTAAAATGGGCAAGTTTGATGCTATGTCAATCGTGAAAATTTTCTCCAAATGGTATATCATAAATACAACAAGCCACAGATACAAACGATAAAATATTTATTTGTTTTGAGGTAGTTTGGAATTCAACTACTAAAAAAGGGATTTACAAACAGAAATGTAGAAATTGCATATGTATAAGATAAAATACATTTTCTATGTATGTGTCCTGGTATAAAAATATACATGCTGCTTACTATGAAATGTTACACAAATAATTGTAATAATTATATTGATCAATTCACTGAGGCAAAGTGTGGTAAGAAAATCAAAGTATGTATAAATTTTATATGCGGGAGAAAAGAAGTCAACTAATGAGTATAAGTATGTAAATGTTAAATCTCCTGCCTGTATAACTGTCAAATAATTGTATCCACCAGATAGCATCCAGTGGATACTATGGATTTCGCTTTGTTACGCCACCGCCGCAGTGTGTAGAGAGATTTCACCGTTACCGCTCTAACGAAAAAAGTATTATAGCTAGCCTTCTCAAATTTGCAGGATATATTCATAATGATAAAATCTTGCCTGGGAATATTTTTATCCCCATTTTGAAAAACAAGATGGCCGCCACAGGCGTTTTTCGACTTTCAGCAAGGATTTTTGGTGGCCCTCTAGAGCAAAGGCTATTATAGGTTGAGATCTCAACTTCGCAGGGTATGTTCCTCATTACAAAATCTTGACTGGGAATATTTTTGGCCTCATTTTGAAAAACAAGATGGTCGCCACAGGCGTTTCTTTGTCAGTCATAAAAAGTGCTTATATCTCCCTTATTATTGGTCCTAGAGTTTTGGGATGGTAAACCAACCTATAGGAAATCATGGACTGGGAATCTTTTGGTGTGGTCAGATTTGATGTTGGACCCCTCCTTCAAGGTCAAGCGAGGATAACCAAACTTAAAAGTGCTTATAACTCGCATATTATTAGTCGTACAGGTTTTGGATGGTAAACCAACATATAGGAAATCATGGCCTGGGAATCTTTTGATGTTTTCAGATTTGACCTTGGGCCCCTCTCAAGGTCAAACGATGGTTCACTGGCTTTGGTGAGTTGTCTTTTCGGTGGATACAAATTTGTATCGGTTCTCCGATGCGTAGGTCTAGTATTTAATTTGTAGTGACTAATAAGCCCCAAGGGGCTGGGTATTTTGTTATACAAGTAATATTTTTTGGGGGTATTTTGGGGTATTTTGTTATACAAGTAACATTTCCTGGTTAGGAATATTTACAAACCATAAAGGCTCTTACACACCAACAGTGATACAATCCAATGATATGTTGGATTGGTGTATCATGTGGTCTTTTTTCTCTGAACTCAATGCGAAACAAGAAAACAATATTGATTTTGTTGTTGATGAATTCTACATTTTTTCTCCGACCAGTAGATTTTTGTCAGCAAATGTCATGAAGCTGCACTTAAAATGGCTAGAACTTTCTTATTTCTTAGTCAGTTTAAATGTGTTTCACCATTTTATTCAGTGTTTGTTCTTTTCTTAAAGAGAGATAGTGACTGAGTATATGGTATTTTGGGCCTTGCAGTATAAAGAAAAGGAGACAAAAACCCTGTAAAATTCACCACACTCACATTTTGAGCTTAAAACCCACTCTAAGTTGCTACTAATGTTCATTTGGATTAAAATTAGTTTAACTATGTCAAATACTCTCTTTCTTGGATAGAGAATAAATATAAGAATTAGAAGCATGATTTTAACGTGAAAACAGAAAAATTCAAATCATAATTTGAAAATTCCACTGTCATAAGTGTTATTAGGTTTTAGCACCACATTAGCCACATTTGCATAGTTTTGGCCCAGTTATGTAACCTTTAGTAATTGCTTCACAGGCTTTCAGAAAATCTAACTGCCCACAGGGGAAAACTGTTTTGGGCTGAGTAGGTAAATGACTGAGTGTTTGGCTGATTGTGTGGGTTATATAGTGATGGCTAGACTACTGTGATGTTATTTTATGTCACAGCTTTTTGTAATCTTTCTGACAGGTGAAAAGCTGGCTAATGCACATGTCAGTCTATGAATGGCCTGCACAGCTTCTAATTGGGAAAAACTGCAAAATTCTGTTTGAGTTGGAACCTGCAAAAATTTCTGTCAGCTGAATCAATAGACTCGAAACAAGGGTGGGTATAACAAATTTTTGAGAAAGGAATGTTAAGCTTGAAATATATGGTATAAATTTATAATTAGTAGAGTGTCTGAAAGTGGGAATACTGAAGGCATAATTGTAAAATAGAAAACTTGAAAAAAAAATTAAAGAGAAATGTGTATTTAGAAAAATAATTAGTGTTATATTGCCCCCCCCCCCCCCCCCCCGAAAAAAATAAAATAAAAATTAAAAAATAAAATTTGATCTGATTTGAAGATTTTTTCGGTGCCAAATTTGATGTAGTACATTCTCTAAGGTTCTGGCTGACCAAGAGAAGATAGTCCAAGAAATTGGTTCAACAACAAAAACAGCATCCGCCAGAGCAGGGACAGATGTGGTTGGTAGGAAAGCAAGTTTGAAAAATATGAGTATAAGTTTGTTACTCAAAGAAATACATATCGACTGAGTGAGGTACTTTAAATTCTAACATATTGTTTTGCAGCCTCACTACAATATTTTGCTTTTGTTCTGTATATTAATAAGCTATGGTGTTCAATGTATTACACAGGTAATGTCCGCATCACATTCAACAAAAACACCAACTCAGACGACTTAATTACCAGTATATTATTCTTGGATTTTGACCAGTACATTAAATATTTGCTATTTGGACTTTGAATTATAAAGGTCTCTACCAGCATTTGACTTCCTTTTTCTCCCAATGTGTATCTTGCTTTGCACACAAATAAATCAAAACTAGCAAATGACACAACACAAGAGATGATTTAGTGATCAGACTTGGGGATTAGTTAATTATCTGCAGGGATATTCCCCAGCACAAACCATACAGTGTTAAGTGAATGGTTTTGACACAAGTATAATATTTAAACTGTATGCACAAACATAAAACCCAAAACATTTGACATCAGAGCAGGGGGCTTAATGATTTATATGTAGCCTCTTTATGATGATAATAATAAGTAGTAGGATCTAGAGGTTTATTTTGAAAGTGTCATATTTGTACATTTATAAGTCTGTACTTATTGTATACACACTTATTTATATTACACGTGTACAATTATTTGTAGTTTACACTTGGCGTGTTCTCAGTTGGGTGATTAGATGTCCAAGTTGTCTGGTATGTGTGGGTTCTGGGGATTAAACTGTCTGACAAATTTCTGGGAGAACACTGACAGTAGTTTACTGAATGTATTAGAAAATATAAGGACTCTTGAATCTGTGTTTACATTCAATACAGTTTACACCTATGGGTAATTAACACAAATATGTGGACAGTCCAGAAACTCTCACACAAAGTTCTATTTACACAGGTTTGAATGTTATTTTTTTGTAACTTCAAAGCATGTTTAATGTAACACACGTCATGGCGATGAATGTGATTAGATTCATTTTAAAATATTTTAAAATGCCATTCCTTACCCAGAAACAGATCAAGTGAAATAGTTTTGTGCTACTAAACATCAGTACTAACATACAAACTGTAATAAAATTATGCATAAGTCAATATTAATAAACAATGAAAGATGGTGCATAATGTTCTTTAAAAGAAGCGTGCATTTGATATTAGCATAAATAATTTATCTTACGTGCTGTTTCATATATTTTTTTTTACTGCAAAGCTTTACAATTTCCTGTTACATATACTTCCTTATACTGACGACATAATGTTCTTTTAGACTCTACTTTAGAGACACTTTTAGGTCATTCAAAACTGACACTGTTTGGTGACAAAATTTTATTAGCACCAATAAAAGCGTAAGATACAATCAAAACAGGTAGATTACTCTCTATGCACGAACAAAAGTCCAGCACTTGTCATTATTTCATTCTATTGACGTCCATGCCAAATAAAACTGGAATTTCTTAATTGCCTCTTATGTAAGAACTTATGCAATGTTTATTGAATTCTACATCAGCTATATTGGGGTTACCCGAAAGGTCTAATGGATTTCTGACCTGTTCCTGGCAATTATATATTGTGATACAGGAGAAATTTATTATCAGATGAAGGACAACAAGTGTAAGGTAAATCACCTCATTATCGCCCAGTCAGCCAAACGCACAATTGCCGCATGTTGCACGCGCATTTCAATAAAAATAAGTTTATTTCAATGAAAACTGCAAAAACTATGTGTCATATAATTTACATTATTTGAATTGACATTTTCATGTCTGGACAACCATATGTTCATTCACTAACCTCGGTAAATTAGTGTGTATCACTTTTCTTTACTATGAAATATATATTTTAATATTTTTTACAAAATGAAAGTTAATGTAAGAATTAAACTGTTGAAGGGTTTTTTTTAATGTGATCCCGATACAACCAATATTTCCATGTAATTTGCTATATTTTTGTTACATTTCTGTGTCTTCGTGTGCCTTTAGTACAAACTAGTGAACAGAAATAAAATCAAACACACATAGCAATGGTAACCTGCCCTAGAATTTAAACTTATTTTTTTTGCAAGAGTCTCAAATGATGCTGTTATTTGTATATTTCATAAGCCGCGTTAGTTTGGGACATTCTGACCTGCTGTCTCTGTCACTAGGTTTGTGCACATTCTAGAACTCTTAATGCTTCCGTCCCTCAACAAGGAATACACAGGTCACATGGTTAAAATTTTGACATCTAACATCCATTTATATGTTTTCTCCAAATAAAAGGTGCTTGAAATGTCTGTCTTGTTTATACAAAACAAGTGATTATTAAAGGTCCTGCCTGTCTTTATAAATAGAACAATCTACAACAGGTGCTCTATAAGAAAAACGGAGAATATTATCTCCCGCCAGTGGCCGAAGGCTGTGGCAGGGAGATTATAAAACACCTTCCATATGTGCGTCTGCCTGTACGTCCGTTAGTCACGTTTTTACATAAACCATAAAATCTCATTTATAAAGATACCGTTACCAAATTTGCAGGAAATGTTTATGGATATGAAATCATGTCTGTCCAAAATTTTGGCCTCATTTTGAAAAACAAAATGGCCGCCAGAGCCAATTGTTTGAAAATAATAAAAATGCTCTAAATCTTGAAATATTGCAGGTATCTTCATCAAATTTGCACAAAAGATGTATGGCTAGGAAATTGTAGAAATTTTATCACATGTTTAATGTTGAAAGGGGTTATCCTATTAAAAAGGCCTTATATCGTCCTTACTATGGCTCCTTGGGTTCTCGGGATGTGAAAACAACTTGTTTTCCAGTGCCTCACTAAACAACCTTGACCTTTACAGATTCGCTGAAATCTTTTTATTAGGTTGGGGATCCATGGGATCAATTTTTTAAGAATAAATATAGGGCTTATAAATTCAATTTTATGTCAAGAAAGAAGGCAGTATCTTATGCACAGAATAAACTGTATGGACACGTATTACAGCCCACAGACACATCCACTGATCATAGCAATTTTTTGTAAACTCAGAAAGAAATCTCAGTTATAAATTTTTAAGCATTGTACAATCAAATTTTCATTGTGCATCCCAGATTAAATAATGTAATGTAAATTTTAATAAAAATGTTTTGGCACTTCAATGCCTTCTTCAGAGGTTTGAACCCAATCTGCATACATAAAAGAGGGCAAATTGGGAATATGTACAATCTTTTATTCTGTACCTTGTACATCTTAAAGACTCTAAGGTCATTTTGTAAGTTTAAGTATGCATAACACTTAAGGTCACCTTAAATGTAATTGAGTTTATTTCAAGTAAGTGAATGATAATTTAAGGGTGCCTTTAATAGGCCTCAGGTTTCCTGTTGCGTTTGTCACATAATTTTGATTTTCTGTGGCCCTCAATCAAGTTGAGTTTGGGGCAGTTAAATTGATAAACTTAGGTGGCCTTCAGGTTGAATTTAATTAAAACCGTATAGGTTTACCTTTTAAAACTTTCTAAAACTTTCTAGTTATAATTTCTTTCACCCATTTCATCTTGCTGGGTGGGAAGACTGGTGGTCGAGTGACTGGAAAAATCTTGTCCAGGCTGTATCTGAGAAACCATAAGGTGTTGGAAGTTGATACTTGGTAGAGATATTGGTTGGGAATGTACGTCTGCAACATCATGGTCTCACCTTTATTCTCACCTTCATAGTAACCTTGACCTGTGCATTCTAGTTTGGGTTGTATCTTTGAACTATAATAACCATAAGATGTAGGAAGTTAATACTTGGGTAGGTATATTGGTTGGGGGCTGCATTTGTGCAATGTCATAGTTTGACCTTGACTCTGCCAAAATGTTTCTACTGCCATATTTGAGGCATATACTCTTATCATCAAGAAATATAGATTGTTGTAACTGATTATTATACACGTGTGTTCTTTAATGTAACTGTGTTATCTCTATTGACAGTTAAACCTCAATTGATAGATAGATGAATTAGTCAATATTACAGCTTCATAACTTTTAGTTTACAAATTAATGCTATCATCTTGCTTTTAAATTATCTTCTTGTGATAGTTTGTGTTTTCATACATCTTCTCTTTTTATTTCCCGCCTGCAGCCAAAGGCCATTGTCAGAAGATTATAAAACGCCTTCTGTATGTGCGTGTGTTCATCCGTTCGTCATGTTTTTGCATAAACCTTAATATCTCATTCATTTATAAAGATATCTTCACCAAATTTGCAGGGAATGTTTATGGCTATAAAAACCTGTCTATACCAAATTTTGGCCTCATTTCGAAAAACAAAATGCCTGCCATAGCTAATTGTTTGAAAATAATAAAGGTGCTCTAAATATTGAAATATTCCAGCTAGTTTTATCAAATATGCACAAAATCTATATGGCTAGAAAAGCTAGCCTGATGGTAATTTTGGCCTAGTTCAAAAAACAAAATGGCTGCCATATCACATGTTTAATGTCAAATGGGGTTATCCTATTAAAAATCCCTTATATCTCCCCTAATATTGCTCCTAGAGTTTTGGAATGTGAAAACAACTTGTAGGAAGTCATGGCCTGGGAGTCTTTTTCAGGTGTTGAATTTGACCTTTGACCTCTGCTTCAAGGTTAAATGGGGTCGTCACACTAAATCATCCTTATTTCTCCCTTATTATTGGTGCTATGGATTCAGAATGTAAAGACAGACCATGAAAAAGGAAGTCGTGGTCGGGAGATTACAAAACACCTTCCATACATGTGTCCGTTTGTACATCCATATGTGCCTCCGTTTGTCATGTTTTTACATAAACCTTAACATCTCTTTCATTTATAAAGACATCTTCACCAAATTTGCAGGGAATGTTTATGGCTATGAAAACCTGTCTGTGCAAGTGTCCGTCTGTTCGTCACATTTTTACATAAACCTTAATTTCTTATTCATTTATAAAGATATCGTCACCAAATTTGCAGGGAATGTTTATGGCTTTGAGAACCTGTCTATACAAAATTTTGGCCTCACTTTGAAAAACAAAATGGATGCCATAGGCAATTATTGAAAATCATAAAGGTGCTCTAAATCTTGAAACATTCCAGCTAGCTTCATTGAATTTGCACAAGAGATATATGGCTAGAAAAGCTAGCCTGATAGTAATTTTGGCCTAGTCCTAAAAACAAAATGGCCGACATATCACATGTTTAATGTCACATGGGGTTGGTTATCCTATTAAAATGGCCTGTTATCTCCCCTAATATTGCTCCTAGAGGTTCGGAATATGAACTTGTAGGAAGTCATGGCCAGGGAATCTTTTCCAGGTGTTGAATTTGACCTTTGACCCTTGCTTCAAAGTTAAATGGGGTCATCACACTAAAACGTCTTTATTTATCCCTTATTATTGGTGCTATGGCTTCAGAATATAAAGATAGGTCATGAAAAGTCTGCAAATGTTTTGCCTGGGAAAAATTTGGCCTTATTTTGAAAAACAAAATGGCCACCATAGACAATTATTTCAAAATCATTAAGATGCTCTAAAACTTGAAATATTGTATCTAGGTTTATCAAATTTGCACAAAAGATATATGGCTAGGAATGTTAGCCTAGTAATTTGGCGTAGTTTTGAAAAAAAATGGCTGTCATATCACATGTTTAATGTTAAATGGCATTATCCTATTACAAAGGCCTTATATCTGCCTTATCATTGCTACTAGAGGTTCCAAATGTGAAAACAACTTAAAGGAAGTCTTGTCTTGAGACTTTTCCAATTGCTGACTTTTACCTTTGACCCCTTTTTTAATGTCAAGTGGAGTTATATTACTACAAAGGCCTTATATTTCCTTTAGTTCTCCATTATTACTGATTCTAAGGCGGGAGATAACTGCTGCAGCGGTGGTCTTGTTTGTTTTTATCCTGCACCTGTACATAACTTACACTGTTCTTCAAGACTTTTTCATTTCTTCTATATTTCATGGTGTCCATGCTAATTCCCCGAGCTGTTGCGTGCCGACATCGCTGACACTATTTTACAACATAGCATATACAGAGGTGACACAAGAAAATATCAGTATGTAAAAATACATTTAGTCATGCACCTAGATAGAAAGGTATTTACAAAGCTACAGTCCTCTTGTGGTTAATGTTTAATACATTTAACCTAAAAATGTACTTGCAAACAGATATGTAGACAAATTGGTAAGCACAGGTTACAACATACAAACCTTACCTGGACAATTATGCATTTTAAGGTTTTAAAGGATCTCATTTTATCAGAGGACAGTATATAAGAGACATTTTATTCCGTTACCACCTTATTATGGCTATTAAAAATATGAAATTCAAATGAAAATACAAATGAAAAAGGAAAAACTATGGATAAAGTGTCTTAGTCTTCAATTAACCAAGATATCCATCTTTATGGTGTGAAACAAGGATTGCCATACAGTTCTAATGGTTTTTAATGGATTTAAATTATATATTGCACCTTTTGTGTTGACATGGGTCCATAGATATAGGCAGGGGAGGAGGCAATTTCAACACATTTCCTAATGTTATTTATTCAAATCGTGTGCTAAAGGCACAGGGCTATTTGTTCGGACATCAATGTTAAAACACTTTGATAATTTCTAGTTGTGTTAGTTTTTGTTAAGCTATATCCATATTGCCTAATTATATATATTAAAAAACAGTTGCATTTTTGTGATAAGCAGGAAATAAGTCAAATGATCATGGTTTCTGATACAACTTTGGTTACTGGCCTAAGGTTACATGTCAATAAAGACACTGACAGTTGTTTAGATTTTGTTTTTTTGTTTCTTTAAATATAAAAGAGAGGGGGCTTGTTGGTGTAGCAGTTACAATGCTTGCCTTCAACCTCTGAGGTCACAGGTTCGAATCACGGCCCGGGCAGTTTATGTTAGAAAGTTGGTAGTTACTTGCCGATGCCCGGTGGTTTATAGTGCAGAATCTTGACCAACTAGTATGCAGTGGTTCCTCCACCCATATACTACTTGTCGCAATATGACCCTGGCTGTTGAACATGCCGTAAAACAAACAAAAAAACAAATCTAAATTTAAGTATAAGAGAGATACATAAATATATATTTTAATCATACTGACAGTATGTTATACATTTTACATTAACATTAAATACAAATAAATTTACTTGGGTGTCAAACCCATTCATTTAGGCCCACAAATCGCTTTGATTTCTTCAGAAACATTTAACAATGTGTGTTAATGTGGAAAAGAGAAGAGTTGCATTATTTTACGTGTTTGAATGTGTTCTGGCTTCTGGAAAGAAAGGAGGTTCCATATGCATAATCCCCAAGCTAAAATTTAATAAATTCTGATGGTACTTGACTAGGACTCATATCAAAGTTTGAGTTAAGAGGCACCAAATTCAATTTTTCAGTGAGTTTATGTATACTGAAAGCTTATTGGAACTTTCTTCATTTTTTACTTGTTAGTTACTATCTTTCTCATTTATTCTCTTTCTAATTTAACGTAGGACCCCTGTTCCACTGTCTCGAGTTTGCCTCCTGACTGCCCCGATAATATTGTTACTGCTTAATTCTATTGGTTGCAGGATTTATCTTCTTATTTGAAGGTTAGGAGCTTAATTGTAGTGATTAAAATGATTAAATATAAACCTTTGTAATTCCTAGGTTACACCTTTCAATGCTCAAGTTGCAAGCTACAACCAAAAAGGTTCATGTACTTTATGTTGTTTTCGGCTACAGTTTGGTCTACATCATATATTGGTAGGTTTGTAGGTTTTGTGGGAATTTGAATTTAGATAGGACGACATTTGATACAACTCAGAACACGTCTTGTGTTTGGGACTATTTTTCTTTAGCTGTTCCAAAATCCACTACAAGACTTCACATTCTGTACTAAAATATACATACCCATTGGAGAGGTGAAGAGGAAACAAATATACAGCCCATTCTTTAATGTGCACTCACTAGATATGAGTGTCTCTTTCAAGAAACAGGAGGGCGAGGTCGTCAAGCGAAACAAGCACATACACAATCATAAGGGAAGGTGTGATCAGGCCACTAGTTAGCATTTCTCTCCTTAGTATTCACAGCCAAAATTTACAGTTGTGAGGCAATCACCAATAATCTTTTGATTGCTATGATCCATCTTTAAAGTATGACAATCAGTCTTTTGGGTGTTAAACCCATCTTTTCCAAAAACAAAAAGGTGGTTTTGTCCAGAGAAAAGATTAGATACAGGAGCGCCCAGGTTGCTGTACAAGAGTGACCAGGGCTAGGTAAAAGTAATTTTTATAAATCTTACAAGTCATGAGCATGTCTGTTGATTGGGATTTAGGAGCAGGAGCAGATCTTTTCCTTAAATCTTATGGTTTGTCAGGTTTCCCACCATTTTGATATTATGCGTCACAGCACTCTGAGTTTAAGATGTGTTAGTTCTTATAAGTGGTCGTGAAAGTGAGACAGTGGTATTAGCAAAAATGTGAAATGTTAAAACACAGAAAAATGTGATCAGAAAACTAAAAGTAAGACACATACGCAATAGTTTTAATGATATGGTATCTTATATATTCTCCTTCCACCTCTAATGTGGGGGTTTCAATCTTTTCAGTACAGTGTAACTACCTCACAGAAATTATAAACAAATGTAAACATTAATATAATAATCTATTTTGTAGTAAACAGCAAAATGTGAGAATATTTGAAAATAATTTCAAACACACAGTACATATCCTGGCCACACATTTTAAAAATCATAATTGCAAAAAGGGCTATGGTTTAAAATTATAGCTTTTCTTTTAGGAATATTGAATAGCAGAACCCGAGACCACATGGGTGAGAGCCGAACGATTAAATCTGCCAAACTCGTTAACCACTAGGTCACTGAAGCTTCAAATATCCTGCAAACCAACTAACACTAAATAAAACATCCTATTTCCTCCCGTTCTATGGTATAGAACATTGGGATATGAATGGAAGGCACATGTAATAATCACAGGTGTTTTTTTTCTGGAAACCAGCTGGTGATTTGACCATTGTCACAAACAAACCAGAGTACAACTCTTCTGAAATCAACACCCCTTGTATAGATTAAAAAAGGAAACTACAGTATACCAAATTACCCACATTTTGAACAGCATCTCACCCCTTGAACCTCACTCCCGCCTTCTCTGTATGTATAATTAAATGATAACTATCTTCTTGACATAATTAATTACATTTAAATGAAGTTACTACTGGGGTGAAGATATGTCTTCAGAACAAGAGATAAAAGAGATGATCCAAGAGAGATTAGTTTTCAAAAGGATACTTAGGGGGTCATTGAAATTAGGCACCCCCATTTTTTTCTTGGGCGTCTTCAAAATTCTGTGATGGAGAGAGATTGTTAGCTGGGATAACATAGAACCAATTGTAGATGAGTGTACTCATTTAGAACTCTCCAGCTGGAAAATATTAGCTGATTTCCGTGAGATCAAATGGTTTGGTCACCCTAATTATTTCCGCATATATTTTTAACTGTTGCAATGACCTAGAAATTTGAAACTGTTTTTACCTGATTTTATGGGGAAAACAGTGAAGTATTATTTACTGGAAAAAACTACTTCTCTCAAGGAAGGAAGTTGCAGACGACAACGGAATGCAGTTGAAGTCAATGTAGATTCATTAATATTTTCACCAAATTGTCAATGGTAAGTTGCTGTAATGGTCACCAGCCCAAAAATTTAAACTTTTTAAATTATTTTATTTTATTTACTTATTCTAGTGACATGCAATTCACAAAACATGTTTTTAAATAAAATCAAATCAATTGCCCAGCCCCTAATGTGCTTATGTCTCTTCAAATACATAGTATTTCATTTGTTGGTTGAACATGTTACAGTTACATAAATAACACAAATACATTTACTTTAATGTGGAAAAGTGGTAGTAACCAGCTGGTACTAACAATAATATTAATGACTGAGTAAATATTAAATTCAACATACAAGAAAATAGAAAATTGTATGAATTTATATATAGACTACACTTTTGTCTAATATTCCAGGATGTCTTTAAATAATCAATTAACAAATTCTCAAAATCTATTAACACTATTTGAAATTTTTCTTGATCAGTCAAACTTGCAAAAATTTTTTACTTTAAGCCATATCTCATTGAACAACATTTCTCTTAATTCTCAGTAGGTGACATGTCACCAAATGGATGAACTGTAATTGTCGTAACCAACCTCTAAAATCCATTGTAGATATGAGCGGAACAGTGTTGAAAGAGATATTAAACTAGTTTTATATATATAAACAGTGTTGCCACAGATGACAAGACAATGTTACATCCTCACGCGGATATGTTTTTTTTATACTGAAAACAAACCCTCGCAGAAACAGCAAGGAATTCTGGAAATTTATCAGGAACTATGTTTTATAATAGTTAAATATTTATGTATTGGTCATATATTCATGTCAATAAATATAAAACTTACACAATAAAAATTGCTATATATATTTTTAAGGATATTTATTAAAAAAAAACATACAAGTTAGAACATAAAGTAAAGTGGCATGTAGTTAACAATGGACCTTAGACACTGAAGTTTTTGTGAGAGATAGTTTTCGATTGAAACAAGATCTTGCAACAGAATGACTGTTATTACTAATTTAGAAATAAATGCAAAATTAGCTGTTCAGGAACTATTAATTAATTAATTTATTTGTGGTTTTACATCGCTTTCAACACTGTACAGGTCATATCACGACGGGTAGTTGGAAGGGCAGAGGAAACCGGTATATACAGTTCGTCAGGGTTCTGTACTGTAAACTGCTGACCAATGGCAAGCAACTACCGGCTTTCCCACTTCAGGCCGTGCCGGGAACCAAACCCCGGCCTCAGAGGTGGGAGGCGAGAGTGTTACCACTCTGCCACCGTGGCCCCTAGTAAGTATTAAAATTCATACCCCAACACATCATGCCACTGACTGGGTTGTACAAGCTGCTACAGTTTTTACTGGGGTTTAGCATACTATATTTAATGCATAGCGGTGCATCAGACCTAACCACCCTAAAGTCTTTTTACAGGTCTAACTCTGGTAGTCGTGTGTTCGTGTTTGAATCTTGCTCAAGACACCATGTTGGAGATACTGCGGCCTTGTCCTGATATGACCTAAGCTATGTAAGGTATATTAAAACATATTATTGTGTTACAGAGTGGGCAGATTACTTTGCCGATCTCCATATAAGGGCAGCTCCCATGCAGTTAAACTTGTAAATCTGCTGTACAGTACAGTGGAAGTAGAGAAGATCTAGTAGGAGCGGTTGGGTTTACAGTGTTTGTACATATATATTGACCTTAAACCTCAACCATAAACATTAGATATTTTAATATAAATAAATCTTCATCTAGGTTCTGTAAATACATGCTATAAAATTTTCCTAAAGCAGTTCAAATTTGTAGATAAATGTAGATAATGTATCATCTTACAAGACTGAATTCAAAGCAATAATTGTGGATAATATATATTGTATCACCAGACCAATCTGATTTAAAATAAATCCAGTCTCCTCATATTAAAACATGGTACAAAAATTTCCCAATGAAAATAGATTTTGTTCTATAAAGACAAACAACGTGTATTTTTGGGAAACAGATTCAAATATTTCAAACAGTAAAAGAGTTCAAATTTAAAGTCCTGTGTGAGTAACACTATAAAGAAGCTCTGTAACCTATATGGAGTGTCATTATATTGCCTCAGTAGGGCTATTCTGATGGGATGATTGAAGCGATTTAAGTGATAGGAAATGATCCTACGATCATTACCAAGTGATCCTATGAGGACGCATGATCACTTGTAAGTGATTTAAGTGATCTAACTGATCGTGATTGTACCACATCCAAATAGCCCTATTGTCTGTTAGTGATTAAACTGCATGCATTTATTAGATTTTACTGGTGAAAAATGTCTACACCAAAACAGCTGCGAAATTATGAAAGTCTGACATGAACATAACCCATCACTGGCCACAGTAAGGAAATATTGATATCAGATGATATATACAATTACTAAAAAATACAAATGCTCCACAGTGTGTAGATAATTGCAGACTTAATGCCTGATGCCATTATAACATAAGTAAACTCCATGTTTACATACTGTTTAATGACATGTTTCTGTGACCTGTGCTAGAAGATTTGCACAGGTTTGAGCCACGTCTGCAGAAATAGGTAACAGGACAGATGACATTTTGTATATTGCCTTGGGTGAAAGCATAAGGTTGAACTCTATATGTTAGTTTTGTGTCTGTCTGAATGTTAACAAGATGACAAATAAAGTACTGAATTTACATCGATGATAATGTAAAAAACAACAACAACAACAACAAAATTTATATAATTTATATTTGTATTCTAAGCGACAAGTTTAGTTGCAACAGTAATTTGATATGGTTGACATAACAATAATGAATATCTTGACGCACTACAGCCAACAGCAGTTTTATCAAGGGGTGGTATGCATGGGCTTTCACATGCTAAAGATACTGTTAACTTCTGTTGTGGTGGTGTTACTGCAGCTAAAAAACTACTCAGACTCCAAGCAACCCCGTAATATTTGTCACTGTACTATATACGTCACTATACATATATACATAGAAAAGTGGTCTTCATTGCAAGATCAAATTAGAAAATTGTCCGAACCGAAATAGTAACCTAGTTCAAATTTATCTCAGATATAATGTACATACTTCTGATGTTTTATTGGAGTTCACAATTGTTATTTTTTGGGTGGAACCTGTCTTGCCATAATGTGCGTTTGGGCTTTAGAGGAAGTAACATACACAATGGCCCAATAATCTGTTATAGGTCGTATTTTGTAGGATTGTAACCCCATTCATTTAACATTTTTTATGTTTTTTGGTGCAAAAATGTCTGCAGAATAAGAACAACCACAATATCAATTTAATTCACAGGAAACATATCGTTTCAATACAATATTACAATGATTTCATTTGGGCTGTCTAGTATGTTTTATAGATGCACATTATAAAGGCCTTTACACATTAAACCGATACAAACCCTCTTTAAACTGTAGAAAATGGTGCCAAAAGTTCAAAATTTGATTCTAAACAGAATCTACAGAGGAGAGTTCATGTTGACTGTTTTCTTCAGGTTACACTTACATTTCACAATTGTAACACAAAGATTCCCAGACATCGTGGAACAGTAGCAATCTTCAAAGTGAGTATGATCTAACATATTCAGTAATCAAGGAGCAAACCTTCACACCTATATGAAATTTAATCTGACAAAACTGAAGTCATGAATTAATTACTTCTCTATGAAGATGTGGGGGAACTATTCATCAGTGAGGATGGGCTCATGGTGACGTCATATGTTACAGAAAGGAAGTAAAGGGAAGGTAAAGTCAACAATGATAATGTGTGAAGTGTTAGGTGACCTTAACACTAAGAATATCACCTAGTGTGATAATATAAAGACTGGGTATTATAGGTATCATAGATTCAATTCACACCACTCAAGAATACATCCCGCAGATAACAACGAAGTAAAGTTGAGGTCATCCTAAACTGAAGTACTTTAAATTTAATTAATGTTAGAAATAACTTTAGTGATGGAATCATATATGATGTGCAATGTAATTTATAGTTCCATCGTAATTTGTATATTTTGTTGCTTGAAAGTATTGTAAACATAATATTTTAAGGTCACCTTATCTTATTTTATTTTCTTTCAATTTTAGGGGTTTAGGTATGCAGCTGGTGCTTATAAAGTCAAAGGAAGATTCATAAAGATCAAAGGAAATCACAGAGAGCACAAATCACCTCATTATTACCTACAGCTGTTCACATACATAACCGGGGGTAGGATTGTCTTCAGACAAGTTCAGAACTTCCCTGTTGCCCGCAGGAATGCTAAATACGTATATATATCAGTCTACTGGTAATATTGCATCACTAGAAGGATGTGTGCCTTGAATCAAGCCATAAAGTTCTCCCTGTTTTTGCAAAAAGGTACATAGGAGATAAGAACAATGCAATAAGCAATTAAGAAGTCAGATGAAAGGTAATGAGGAAGTGAGATTTTAATGTGGTATTGTTTTACTTCACCCTGGAGGGTTTAATTGGGTGAATATGATGCTCAGTAAAAGACATAAATTTGTTAATTAAAACAAGTTACCATTGTTTCTTTATTTCTAGTTTGGTTGGTCTTCTGACAGATTAAATTAACACAATTTACTTGTAATCTACAGATTTGATAAAAGAGAACCCTTTACATATTAACTCACAAAATTAAACATTTCGTTACATAGAACTAGAACTTGGTTGAAGGTCTATGTGCAAATGTATCTCAGGCTAAAACAGAATGCGTAAGTGCAAATTTTAACTGGAACAAGTACAAGTTTGCATAAGTTTTTTGAACTCCAGGTGAGTTATAGGATGGGCTGTTATTGGGAAGCCTAGAGTTAAGAGGAGAGTATGGCCATTTCAATGGCTATCGTCAAATCAGGTCTGCAGGTAAGGCAGGCAATAGTTCACCCCACATGTTGTTGGACTCAAACCCATTCCAACCACTATGCCATTGTGGGATGTTACCATGGGATATTCAGTCCGTAGTAAAAGTTTAGCTTAATGAATCCCTACATGGTATAGGAAACTGTATCAAACTGAACACATGGATGTACGTACATCTACTGATATACTTTTACTGTCATGTTGGTGGAGGAGTGGTAACACACTCGCCTTCCACCTCTGAGATCACAGTTCGAATCATGGCCTGACCTCAAGTGGGAAAGCTGGTAGTTGTTTGCCGTTGGTCGCCAGTTTACAGTACAGAACCCTAACGAACTGTATGTACTGGTTTCCTCTGCCCTTCCAACTACCTGTCGCGATATGACCTGTACAGTGTTGGAAGCGAGGTAAAACCCCAAATAAATAAATAAATAGGTAAATAAATAAATAAATGTACTGTCATGTTTTAATATTAACACAGTTGCTTTTGCTTTTGAATCTTAACTCCCCCCCCCACACCCCCCCCCCCAAAAAAAAAAAAAAAAAAAAAAATCAAGGGGGCATATAACTCTCAGTGTCAATAAGAGTGATGAAACTGGTTTACTAACAGTAGATTGTTTGGTACCTTTGAATCTTTGGTGATGTTTTAATAATGCAAATATGCTTTAGTTCCCCAAATTGGGCAGACTGATTTTACACTTCACAGATTTCTTAAAGGCTGGAATTTAAATTTTATGAAAACACATTTAGCATGGTAAGGAAGTGAAAACAAGCTCTTTGTCAAACCACTTTGTGGTGGCGCCAGAATACGTTAATCTCAATACTACATTGTGTCAATAAATACTAAGCCATGCGTATGTAGTCTACATAAATATACGAAAATCAATAATGCCACAGAAGATTACCTTGAAACAATGTACCTATAGAACAGTGTAAATAGTCATTGTTCAAAAGTCTATATAAGGTGAATTATTGTATTTTTTGTTGTTTTGAGTGTCCAACATATAATCCATCTCGTTGTAAGCTGTTCAACAAAATAGTTCAGTTTCTTTCGAGTTTTCTTGCTGATTGTTCCATACAATACGTTGTTTATTCACACTGGCACCCGGAAGTCCTTTATGCGCACTACTCTGAATTGATGACGCAATGGGGTTCCCGCAGATTATCCCCGGGTTGGCGGGATTTTCAGTCGTCTGCTGCTCTCCAGGATTATCTCCTGGTTTTTTAAGTGAAGTAACATTCTCACGGCGCCCCTGTGTCTGTGTAGATCTACTGTAACAAGGATTTGGGTCTTTAGGAAGGGTATTAATAACATTAGAATTTGAGGACTGTTTCTTTTGGGTGTATTTAATACGTTCAGATTTGTTCTCAGTGTTTTGACTTTCAACATGTTCAGATTTCATCTGTTTATGTCTGGGATATTTACCACGCCCCATTGTGGACATCTGTGCAGTTCCCGAGCTCACAGCATTGATAGTATTAAGTAGACTTGACTGTGTACTGTCCATACTTCTAGGTGAAATAGGCTCACTGCAAGACTCACCCCTTCTCCGATTCTGCATTATAGATTTATCAACTGAAGGTGTTGACTTATATGCAGATTTATCACCGATGTTTACCTTTTCTGGATACTGTTGCCTTGTGTTTTTATCACCACATGCATCCACATGCACTGCATCTACACTGGTACTGTCTGATTCTATATCCTCTATATTTATCCCTGAGCACACAAAGGCACTATGCCTTCTGGTTTTAGAGGGTTCAACAAACTTTACACACTTTGTCCTGGTCTTCACTGGAACACTTTCTCCTTCATCCTGTGCACTGTCTCCTTCTCCTTGCACCCCTATTGCACCCAGTGACCTGCTTCTGTGAAAAAGGTGGGATCGGTCTTCCCTTCTGGAATGTCTGCCATGTGAAGCCACTCTGTTACTGTAGCTATCATACCATTCGCAAGGACTTGAAGAAGTTTGACTAGTTAAATGACTTGTAGTTCTCTCCTTCCAATCACATGGTGCCACTGATTGTGGAGACCAATCATCATTATCTGAAATACATTTTACTGCAGATAATTTTGTAATGTTCTCATTTTTGACTGGATATGTATGGTGACAATCTGGAGTACCATTACTAATTAGATGTGGATGACTAGTATTATTTGTATGAGTAGTTTTAGTGGTGCTCACACTATTAGACACAGTTATTGTATTGTTATGTATCCCATGGCTGTCGTCTGGTTCCAGATTTTCTACAATACTCAGTGAGTTATCCATTAATTCTGATGCAGAATAACAGTGAAAACTATCCGATGCCTCGATATTTTCCTCATTGAGATCTTGCAACATGTTTTGGTTAGGATGGTTGTCCAACTCCATCCTAGAATTACTGTGATTTCTTGGCGGAACTTTCGGTGTATTTGAGGGTTTTTGATACTGATTTAACCTGAGATTTACAATTTTAGCAAACACAGCCACTGGTGGCTTATAAATTGCATAGCAAGTCCCCATAGCTGCCTGTTTTATATTCTGACCAATATTGTCATAAATCACCTCACTATTGTGTCCATAAATGGGTTCATTATTACGAGTCTTGTGACTGTTACAATGATACAGCAAGCTATTATAGTTATTTGCATTTTTCAGCTGAGCAGTGCCAGAATTTGGAGATCTCTGATCATGAGAGTGACTGGAGACAAAGCTCTCCCGCCCTGAATCAGAAGATGGGCTGACTAGTGCCTTGCTCTTTTCACTGGTCATACCATTATCAAGTCTATCACCTTGTATACTATAGACACAGTGGGGGTTGAAAACACCAAGCCCATAATTAGTATCCACCGAGTAATCAATAAACCCAGTGTTTAATACATTGTCCCTGCTCCTTTTATTGTAATGTTTACAGTATCCTCGATCCATAGTCGTTTTATTACTGTTTTTCCTGTTCATTTCTCTATTAACATTATCCTGTAATTCACTGCTATTTTGACTCACAGACTGTTGAATGAGATTATCTCCCGTAACCTCATTCTTGCATGTTCTTCCATCATCATTATTTTGATCACACCTTCCCCTGCTGTGACTAGTAACCACAGATCTGTCAGTACAACCCATCACAGCCCTGCTGTTATTGTTTTGGGAGAGGTCTACCCTTTCCTTCTGTCCATCTGTGTTGTTCTTTTGACCTGTCATTATTGATTGGTATCCATTCCACGTGACTTGCTTAGACGTCACCGGAGGTGGCTGGGAAATCCTGGGGGCTTCCCCGTTGGGAGTAATCATCATATTACCACTAATGGGAAGGGTCAGGTGAGGTCTGCTATTGTTGGAGTATCCACAGCTAGCCTGGGTTTTTTCATGTCCATCAACGCCCCCTAGACACCTGCTAGTCTCAGACACACCACAGGGAACATTCACATAAATTGGCTCAGTCTCTGTGCTGTTGCATTTACTCCTGCTGGGTGTTTTCATTTTTGGGGAGAGTGTTGAAAAGCCTTTCTCACCTGGTGGGAGCAGTTCATTTGTCACCTCTCTTGACCAACAACCCTGGATATGGTGGTCCCTGGATATCAAACTGACTCCGTTAGAATCCCTTTGGATTATCACAGTATTATCCGCATTGCATACCCCAGACTCTCTGGAATGATCATTCTCATTTTCAGCACTGTTTCCATAGCAACTAGTTAGAGTGACACTCTGGCATGTGAGTTGATTTACTTCCTCCTTGTGGGATGCAGTCCCACCCCATGAAGTTCCATTAATCCGGGGAATGGACTTCCAAGGGAACTGGAGATTTTGGATGCTGGGTGTCAGACGTTTACCATGGTGAAATCTTGGCAGGTTCTCATAAATGCTGCTCTCTTGATCCATAGAGAAGGATTCCTATAGATACGATCCCTCCATCAAAATATAATGCTGAGATTCTCTGATAGTATTGTTAAAAGGTCCAATACTGCATACTTTTCATATATTTACCTGTCATTGCAACTATCCATTAGATCAGATATGATTTGGTGTATTTTATTAACTGTGATATAAATAAGCATGACAGTATCCATCAGTAATCATCCTATGAATTGGCTTCACTCTTCCAGGATGAGATACAGTTATTTACTAGAAGGGATGAAAAATATACACCTCCAAATGTGTCTGGGATTTTTTATTTATCTTCGTAGATAAAATATGAATTTTCTAAAGAATAAGTACCTGACTCATTCACTTAGTGTGTCATGCATCTGTACATACACAAAATCTGTTGCCATGTATTTATCTAAATTTCCTCACAATAGAATTGTAACTATCTTATATAACAAAAACCTTCTCTTACATGTACAACAAAACGCCATATGCCACACATTTAGAGTATCACAATATTTGCACACTGGAATACCATGTTATGAATAGACCAAAATGTCTATTTTTTGTTTGTTCTTTCTGAGCTGTAATATTCCAGGTATTAATTGATTAAATGCGTAATTTTTCTGCAAATGCATCAATATGGGATTTCCAGCTTTTGTTCTTTATAACAGTTCGTTTTTATCGAGCTTCGTATTAGCAGATTAGCCTTTCTTGGGCTGAAGCTAAAGTGCAAATATTTAATTTTTTTGTTACAAGCTTTTACCTTTTATGTTTAGTGGCATATTAAAAGGGCCTGAATATCTTCATATGCTATCTTGACCATAACCACGCAGGACCAACAAAATAACCATTCACCAATTGAGGCCCCAGCAAAATATTAAAGAAGTGCATAACCGTTGAGCTTGGCACAATATATTTTCAACAAACAAAACTATTATAAAAATAGGACATCATAACAGGATCAACATTTGGTTGTTCCCAAATATCAAATCTTCTTTTAATTAAAATCATTTGTGAGAACTGCATTTCTCACATTGTTTTTCCAAATAATAAGCTGTATAATCATACTGAAAATTTTTGGACAAATCCTGTTAGTAGACAGATATAGGCTGGTCCAAATAAAAAAACGTGTTATGAATTGTACAAATTTAGAGTGCATGTCAAAATAAATAATAATACTAACAACTCAATTCTGTTGATATAAATGTTTATTGTTAGAATTTATCACACTATAATCCTTAGTTCAATTGTTCCCTGGCTAGACATAGAAGAGTATCACATTAATATTTTACTTTTCGATCAGCTTTCCAAACAATGTAAAAGCCTTCATTTTGGCTAGTCTGAGAATGGAGGGAGGACTGATTAATTCCACCAGAACACTTCAGAACCGTGCTTGTCAACAAGAGTAAAGGGAAACTCAAAACTAGCCACATTAAGTTTTAACTTAATCTGAAATCTATATCATCAGCTTGTAGTAGACACTGGTTTTGATTCTTGATAACTGTATATGTCGTCAGTGTAACTTGTTCACTTAGACAGAGATATACCAGGTCTTGTAATATAAGATAACGTCCTTAGAAATAATTAAATTGGTCAGTTTAAAAGTTAAGGGAAGTCTTAAGAATACTGCTTACTTTAAAAACTCTAAAACAAACACACACCCGATCCATATACACACATAGATTCTAATGGAGAGGACGAATACAAAATCTCGAGTGGACTCCACTAACTTACCCATATAAACCTCTTCATGATGACCAAGTAATGAGAAGAATATGAATTTTAAAACACTTCATCAATGGTTTTATGATGAAATAGAATAACACTAATGTAGTTAAGAGGCTTGATAGTATTTAGGTAATCAGTTTATCAGAAATGTAATTCCTGACTTACATAGCTGAATGGGAATTATTTTCTAATGGCTCTTGAAACATTTCACGCTAAATTCCTTGTAGAGCTCAAAAGTAGCAACATACACAAATGAATATCTAAAATTCTAAATAAAAAACTTCAGATTACTTTGGAATGTAAAATATTTTTGTACTCCAAATAAAAATTGAAGAAATTTTAATGTCTTTAAATTGGAAGAATTGAACTTTAATAGCCTAAAAGTAACGGCTGAAAGTGTTGAATGTTTCAAGGTTAATTCCCTAAAATCCATGATACAAGGACACTACATTTATCTAAAAATTTCATCGTCAAAATAGAATTCTAAAATGCTTTCACAATTGAGGATGAAAAATTGTTTTGATTGTTTTGATCTGAGGAAATCAGACATAACACAAATCCAAATTGATTATTTTGGTTCCATTATTTATAAATAAACTGTATCACAGACTGTAGAGGACTTGCGACCATTTTTTCATCATGTTTTCTTGACTCACAACTTGATAACACCAAAATGAATTTAGAAACTGGCCACAAAGACAGACAGCATTGCTATCCGATTGTACCCCCTTACGACCAAGCTCTTGAAGTGGCGGACTCTTAAGCAATCGGGGGGGGGGGGGGGGGGGTCAGTTTATTTATAAATAATAGAACCAAAATAACCAAAATAGTCAACTAATCATCTTTGATATGTTTATGTCTTTTTCACTGCAGATGGCAACAAGCTACATACTCGGGTCCAGTTGCAAAGGAATGGTCGTATGGCCCTTCACCAATAAAGTCCGCCAATAGAACACCCGTTTTGGATCTGTCATCATCGACACAGTTCCATCATTTGACAGGTCACTGATGTTAGGTGGAGAAAACACTATAAGCTACACATTATGCGGAGCTAATGATGCAATAAACAATTTACACTCGAATTGTCAATGTCTTCAGTCAATTTCATTGCTATGCCTTCATCTTGTCAAGGTCTAGTTGTTCTCTGATTTTGTTGCTGAAAATATTGATTTATTGGAGGGTTCCATCACACAAATTCATAAGTGGAAAAGTAACTGTACATACAAAACAGTATTAGGGCAAAGTGCTGCATAATAAGTAACATTTACAGTTTTTAATAATTGACATACAATCTGATTTTATAGACAATGTTCATTTTGATATGATAAATTTAAAAATTAGTTTTAAATTCTTGGTTGAACACAAAAATCTTGAGAAATAAAAAGGTGACCATTGTAAATACTGTTAAAGTGTAAATTGACAAATATCCTTCATTTCCTTCACAAGGAGTTTAGGTTTTTGGGTGTGTTGATTCGTATGGCTGTCTATGTTGGCGCCAATTAAAAGTGATGAAGGGATCTTTCTAAAATTTTTTATGGGGGTGGGCTTAACCAAGAGAAGAAATGATCAAATTTTGGAAAAGATCTACATCATATTCTAGATGCAAAAAACCCCAAAACATTCCAAATCTTCAACGGTCCCAATTTCAATATATTTTAATGAATTTGGTATTACAGTTGACATTACTCAAAAAGTATTGCATGAATCGTCATGAAATGTTTTGTGTGGGAAAGCCTGACGAAAGGAAGAAGTGATTGCATTTTGAAAGAGATCTGGATCATATTAGTGGATATAATAAAATCCTGAATTTTTGAAAATGCACATGTGTGGAGACCTGCGCTCTATGAGTCCTTTCTAGTCTTAGTAATTTTAACATCAGAGTTTGGATATTGGAAATTAATTCCTGCAAATTTATTACAATTTGAAAATGAAAAATGTCCACTTAATACAGTCATAACTGGAACATATAGTTATTGAAAATTTAAAACCCATATCCCAATGGGTTCAAGCAGGGGGAATGAAGCCTGACCTCTGAACATGTAGGTTAGTTTTATTACACAAGGGGGTTACCACTGATACCTCATAAATCAGTGGTGGTCACTTTAAAAGCACCACAGAAGTTCCATCATAATTTTCAAATGAATTGCATGAGAGGATTTCTATAATAAGAGAAAGTTATTTGAGAACAAAATAGACAGGTCCCTTGAGGGCTGGGTCCATTTCTCATTTCTTTTCTTTTTCAAAATGATGGTTGAAACGAGAGCGACTTTTGATTGAAGGGTTGTCGATGCTTATTAGTACCATTGCACATGAAAAGAAACTCAGCATGACGTCATTTATTACAGGTGGTTGGGTGGGACTAGTCTTTCAAAAGGCGTTTTAGTATATTACTCAATTAAATTCCTTAAATGCGATATTTTTTATTTGTTAAATTCGTACACGAAGTACAGTTCATTTTAACAACATTTTACAATTTACACAAAAGGGGAGAGTGTTTATACCATAAACACGACACACCAAAATGAACATATGTACAAGTGCCATGGTACCATAAAGCATAGTTACAGTTGGAAAAAAGTTACTGAGTACTGCAAAACTGCAGCAAGACATTGCCATAATGTACTTCTATCACATTAAAAGTTTCAGTACCAACATTAATAATACTAGATACAGCTGAACCACTACCATGAATTGCTAGTTTACAACAGATTCTCACTAGTTTGTTGTTGCTAGTGCATGGTTTGAAGAAAAAATTATTAAACCTTTTGTATACTTGAGCTTTTATGGGTGGGGATAAATGGTATATCATCACAGATCAATGGAAGATATTTACAGAGAGTTAATAAAGGCAATCCAAACAGTTTCCTGATAGCCGTTTGCCAAGAAATATAGAATTTGAAATGATATTGGATAATGTGTGAATGGTTTGTCCCTGGTTGCAACTGTTAGGGTAAGCTGCTTTGTACACAACTTGAAGACTAAGTCTTCATTGTGTCTGCCATATGTAAATTAGGGTGAGATCTTGTTTAGAGATCCTTTTTAGGTCTCCGGACTTTCATGAACGTGATGAGTGCCTGTCTCATCACTGAAGTTAAACAGCAATGGGCTATGTTAGTACTTGGATGGGTGACCACCTCACTGGACTACTCATGTCTCCGATGGCTTCGTGGCTCACGCTAGTAGACCGAGTCCCTTTTTAATGGGAGTGTTCATAGTGCTGTCTTCTAAGCATCAGCATATTTTACAAATATCAAAGCCTACGAAAGGCTATTGGCATTTTTGATACACATTGGGCGAAAGATTCCCTGTAACATCTGTGCATCATATTCGTGCTCCATAATTCCTGTCTTTACCTGCATTTATAATTTTCATAAAATAAAGTCTTAATTTGGTCAAATAAACCTCTTTGATGATTCGCAAGCTACATGCTAGATTTTGAACTAGAAATCTTTGATCATAGATTAATCTGATAATCTGCCTAAAGCTTAATGTTTGATAGAAGAATTTATTGGGGGTTCACCTTTGTTAATCCTAATGGATTTGTGGTTAAAAATGAAGTCTTTATTTCAAGTAATAGTTTAAATTAGAAATTTATCGAGTGAATAGTTTTAATGATGGACTAATTCTGTATCTTAACAGGAAATACGAATATACGAATATTTAATGTACAGATTAATCTAATGCCAAACGTACATGGTCAGTGCAGTGTCTGGCAGGTCTTCTGAAATCACATCAATTAAATTGTGATTTAAATAAGGGATTTAATGTGAGAGAAATCAAACCCCTTGACTAGAATGATGTATTTGTCATCAGTTTAAATGGTCACCGGTTGGTCACTGGAATCCAGATTTAAATTAGACATTAAACTATGGTTGAGACCCTACCTTGAGGGTATTATAATCTACAATACTGTCAGTCCTACTTTGGAATGTATTTAAGCAGCTTTATCACAACAAGGTCCTTGAAAATGAAATAAAATTTAAATAACCTTCTCTGACAGCGAAATGAATTTAAACCAAATCTTTTACCTGGTTTTCAAAAGAATTAAATGCTATCCAAGAAGGACTTAACGTTGTTTCGAGCGTACTTTTGGGAATTGAGAGGGGTTGGATGAAGTTTTCACAAAGTTTAGCTGGTTGTTAGAGGAAAAGCTAGGCATATTAGTTGGTCCAGAGTATGCCCAGTAAATCCCTGGGTTTGAGCTTTGTCCGAGACTTATAGGGACCTTTGTGTTTCTCGGGCATATTGTAAACCTTACTCCAGATTGTGATAATGTGGGAATCCAGAAAATTTTTCTGTGATTGGAGGCTCAGTGGGTATCAGCTTGATAGGTTTGCAATGGGTTTGCAATCAACTCGCCTATCTGATTTAAGGGTTTACGATTGCTATGATAGCTCCCTGATAAAGTTTGCAATAGGATTCCGATCTGGCAAAAATGTATACAATAGCTATACTATTTCTATGATACAAATACGACAGGCCCAGTTGGTTTTATGATATACAATGTAAATGATTGGGTGTACAATGCAAAAGATTAAAAAGATTATTTAATGCCATCTCGCAGATGGGGAGCTGGACGAATCGGCCCTTTGCCAAATCGGCCCTCGGCAAATCGGCCCCCTAAAAAACTCGGCCCTGGGCAAATCGGCCCCCTTAAAATTTGGCCCTGGGCAAATCGGCCCCCAGTCGAAATACTTTAGTAGTTAGAACTTATTTATAGACTTGCAGAAAGCATTTAACTGGGTTCATGAAGCTGTTTCTTCAGGATTATTAAAACAAAAAATAAGGGGTCCTTTTCAACAGAGACTGCCTTAATTGAAAGTGAATGGCTTCCTCTCTGACCATGTGTCAGTTATTCCTTTGATGTTGATTTGTTAATCATTCTTTAAGTAATCACTTGATTGGATTTGCCCTGTTATTAGGAATGACTAGAACTTTGGCTAAGTGTGACTAACACACATCAAAGATAATTGGATGCTGTAATCAATCCCTTCCTTTATCCCTTACATATTTTTGTTTAGGTGAGAGTTATTTAAAGTGCAATTGTACTAAATGCATAGCCTCTACTGATGGAATCATAACTTTTGTGATTTTTTTTAGAATAGATGTAATTGGCCTTCAATATGTTCTACTGTACGATTAGTATGCTTTGTTAATAATCCCTCTGCTTAAACATTAAACTGCTTTGTAACTTTTGTGATCTTTTGAGAATAATTGGCTTTAATTTATTAATATTTGTGTTTTATTTATGATTAACATCTGTGTATTTCTTTAAGTTTTGAGTTTAAGTTGAATATCCTTAATGCTTTACACTTTAATAGGGGTCAATTTGACAAGATTAATATATCCAGGGGCCGATTTGACCAGGGTGTTATTTCCAAGGGGGCCGATTTGACTACAATACTTTTTTCTGGGGGCCGATTTGACAGGGGCCGATTTGGTAAAGGGCCGAATTGTCTATGATTCCGCAGATGCCCCCTGGTAATTTTTGGCGATTTCCATATCCAGCCTGGATCCTTATATCTAGAGACAGGTCAAATTCATTGACCATTGTGACTTTACACAACATGGATTGAGTAACAACTGAATTACTACATATCATGGTTATATATCTGCAACTGTCCAGTTCTGACAGCCAGATTTTCATGTACAGTGATCTAAAGTGAAAGATAAAGGGTAACACCACTGAGTTCCCTTAAGCAGAATCACTTGTGGATGGCAGCTCCAATTGAGTGTTTCTTTATCGGTAATGACGCCTTCCCCCTCCAAAACCTGTCTGATGAAACCTTTCTCCCACAGAAGTCTGGACATCAATAGCGAGTATTCAACTACCGGCTCAGCCATGGAAGAAGGCTTTTGGAGGATGTCTTTGAGATTTTGGCCAGCATATTTCTGATCCTGAAATCCACCGTGCAACAAGAACCTCGGTTGGTCATGCAGATATTCACAGCCTGTGTGGTCCTGCACAATTTATTGAGAATGAGATCGGGAAGAGGACAGTTCCAAGTGGATAACATGGGTTTGAACCTGGATAATGTGTTGCAAGGGACCCAGATGCCTTGTCTTGGAAGAAACCCCATTGACGGTGCCAAGCCACAGCAAAGTGTTCTGGCAGATTACTTCAGGGATTAAGGAACTGTGGCTTTGCAGATTGACAGGATATAACATCTGGAGACCAGTGAAAGGACAATTTATGCATGAACAAAATCAGTATTTTTCGTTTTTTTTTGTGTGTGTGAAATGTGTTACATGTTTACAGTGTTTCAGTAATATGTTAATGCATAGTATTTTGAAATATGTGTTACTTGTATGAACTCGGACGTAAATGTATTTTTTATAATTTTTTACTTATACAGTTTTTGCATATGATTCAATTTGCCATATTTACCTCTGGAAAAGTTGTAATGTTCGTTTTCATGAATGTGTTTTGTTATTATATTTTGTCGTGAATACTGATTGATGATTTTTTTGTACTGTATCAATAGATATACGTGTGATCTGAAATAATTTTGATTTCATTAAATTAACTTTTAACCCTGCACCATAGAGCTTGAAACTTGTTTGGAGTATGGCTGACAGAAAGGTGTGAACCCTCCCCCATTGAATAACACTTTGGTAGTTATAGTTGTCGGGTCTGGTGATGATGTTGCTGTGGAAGTGACTGTATCTGCTGTTGAAAGGGCTGCTGCATTTGTTGTTGCAGGGGATGCTGCATCAGCTGTTAAATAGGTCGCTGCATCTGTTCCATGGGCGGTGGCATTTGCTGATGGAGGTGATGTATGTGTTGCATGGGCTGCGGTTGAAATGTTTGCACTGGTTGAGCATGCTGCTGGACTTGCATTGGGTCCTAGAGGTTTGCAATGTAAAACCAACCTGTAAGAAATCATGGGCTAGGAATCTTTTGATGTGGTCAGATTTGATCTTGGGCCCATCCTTCCAGGTCAAATGAGGATAGCCAAACTTAAAAGTGCTTATAACTCAACTTATTATTGGTCCTAGAGGTTTGCAATGTGAAACCAACCTATATGAAATCATGGACTGGGAATCTTGTGGTGTGGTCGGATTTGACCTTGGGCCCCTCCTTCAAGGTCAAATGAGGACAGCCAAACTTAAAAGGGTTTATAACTCATTTATTATTGAAAAATGTTTTTTATCTTCAAAACCATGTTAGTTGTTCTTTTTCGGTGGATACATCTTACATCTGGCCACAGATGCAGCCTTGGTCTAGTCATTTTAAGGACTGAGTTGAGCAGTTGAGTGTATATCTCTTGTATGTGGGAGACCAATGTGTTACCATTAACACACCATGATCATTCTTTTTTATGTATGAAAGTGAGCTCACTGGAGAGTGTGAAAATGGTGAACCAGTTGAGAATCATGTTCCAAAGAAAGAAGTAGAAAATCTGCCTTGGGGGACAAGAAGTAAGACTGAATTACAAAAGGGAGTTGGTTAAATGAAGTAGCTTTGGGCTGTCCACGGGGGTTTAAATGTTTTCCTTTATTTTCTGAGAAGACCCTTGTCCATCCAAAAGTGAAACTCTTTCTGTAATGTTTATGTGACAAAGAAAACATAATTTGAAACACAAATTAAAATTTTTTGTTTTTGAGAATTCTTAAAAATAGAACTTATTTTGTATTGGCTGATATTATGTTGTTGGTGTTGTAAGTAAACATATGAGTTCTCACTCATACCTAGATCACACTGTTTCATGCTGGCCTGACAAGCTACATACGAGCGCAAAATATTGAACCTGTCAAAGTTTGTTGTGGCTTAATGCATTTTGTGCTTTAGTAGTATCCCTTCATTGCCATAAGCGTACATAAGTTAGGATTTGTATTTAGTTTATTTATTTATTTGGAGTTTTACATCACTTTCAACACTGTACATGTCATATCATGACGGGTGGTTTTGTGGGCAGAGGAGACTGTACAGTTGGTCAAGGTTCTGTACTGTAAACTGTCAACCATCAGTAAGCAACTAACAACTTTCCCATATAAGGTTTGGGGTTTGAACCGCCAACCTCAGAGGTGGGAGGTGAGTGTGTTACCAATGAGCCACCATGGCCCCTGGATTTGTATTTAGGTAGCACACATTCGGCACAACACAGTGTTTTCTGCACTTGGCATTTGTATTGGAATGTTTGTAAATCTACCAAAGGCTCTCATGTGCTAATGTAAACTAAAATGCATTCATGTCGACCGACAGTATCACTTTCAGGGATGACTCATTTTTTCAAATATGCTCTATCTATATACAAGGTCCATTATCAAATCAAAAAAGAGAAGTTTGTGGAGCAAAAACGTAAATATGTGTTAATACGACCACGCGGAACAGCGTGAATGTGCCTTTAATTCTCAGACTGTATTGTATTATTTGATATCATAATATCGTTGAAGCTTACTGCCCTTTACGTGAGAATAGACCATTTTTAGGTGGTTTAAATCCAACTCATGACAAGGTTTGGAAATACATTGAGGCCCTATCGTAATTTGAATCTTTGTTGTTTAAAGACAAACAACTTTGAGTTTGGATTTCATTTAAAGTATGTGTTTGATAATACTGCACCCGAACATATGCACAAATTGAACAAAATAATTGAACAAGTAATCGTAAAAATCAACCAATGATCAGTGAAATATTGCATATGAAATATGTAACCTTTTGGAGTTATACTGATTGTTTACTAGACCCAGTGCTAGATTTTTCCTTAATGTACTATGGTTCTCTCAGCAGATGTTCCTCTGGAGAGTGTAAAATCCAGACTATAAAATGCACTCATTGTTTTATTTAGACTTGTAAGCAAATCAAATTCTTAACAGTTGATCTAACCTGTCTCATGCTTCTTTCATTTTATGAATAAAATCCTGGGTCTGACGCAGATATGGGTAAAGTTATTAAATTTAGAAATACAAGACTGTGTAAAGGTTTTGTCACAATGCAACAGTCGAACTAGCCCAGATTGTCCAAAGGTTAAAACTACAATAGCATTGTCTTTTAAAAGTGTTCAACTGTCGTCTGACCCCTTTAGATCCTTGATATTTTATTCAAAGTCAAACTTATATCCTCGATATTTTATTCAAAGTCAAACTTAGTTCCCACGTATCCATAGTAAGGTGCTCCAGTAATATAAAACTGTAATTGATAACTTTACATTACTAGGACATCTCTGTAAGGATATTAATGTAACAAAACTGACCACTGACTAGTCTCCATTAATATTGAAACTTTAATGGTTAACTTAAGATTCATAAGACATTACTGCAATAATTTAATGCAGCAAAAATGACAACTGAATGGAAGCTCTGAAAGTTCAAGAAAATTCAAGGAAAAATATTCCGGTGGGTGACAATTGCCTAAACACAAAGCCATTGGTTCTTATTTATTCAGATACATATGGAGGTTTGAAAAAAATACATATGGTCTGGGACCATGTTACATGATATACCCAAAGCGAGTCTTGAAAAACAGTTGTTTCAGAGTGTCAAAATACAAAATCTTTAGAGAATATGCTCTGAAAAAACCCCCTTAAAACATACCCTGCAGTACAAAAACACTAAAACACACACTCCCATTTGACAGAGTTAGTTAAATTGGTGTAGCCTCAGGCTGTCAGTGTGATATATACTTTTACTTACTCAGGAAACCCTTTACATCTTACCGCCTTTTTGTGTAAAAAGGTTAATTTCAAGTGTTTAAAGTGATAATTATTATGCATCTGACCTTGGGCAAGGAAGAGAGAATCATTAAACGGATTGCCACAAAACTTTGAGCCCAACATCAATTAGATGTTTCATCTCTTTATTTTTTGGGCAGCAATCTAAAAAGATCCTTTGTGTAAGAGAAAAGTCAATTGCAACTGTTACTACGTTGTGTATATATTCTTAGCGGATAAATAAATATGTATGATTATTTTAATGTAAAATAAACGACAGGACAGGAAATGGTTTTCATTTACGGTCAGTTCTGAAGTTAAAATATGGAAGGGTTAAAAACATTATACAAATTCTGGGTGTCATAAAAGTAAGGTTAGTAAAACATGTCTACAACAAATGGTCAGGTTTCACATAGATAGATTAGAAGTACTTAGTTTTCGTCAGGATTCTTAGATTTATCAGTCAAACAAGGACCAGCCAAAGTAAACAGCTAAAGTGACAAAATCATCTCTTCTACAATAAACCTGTTATATCACCTGCCTTGTTATAGTATTTTTTTCACAATATTGAAAATACCATGCTTTTCAATGTCTTTATGGAATATTGGATAAAATTAACAGTTCGATCTTGATTTACTTTTTTTTTTAAATTTTAAATATTTTAGTGCTTTAGATGAACTTTGACATTGATTTTTAACCTTTAAAAGTGTATATAATGAAATAATTTTACAGCAGTAAAACTCTGCTGAAGAAGAAATTTAGAAATTGTTAAAAGAGATGCAGTATGATACATAGATTTTTGTTTATTATTAAGTTCCTCGTGATTTCTGTGAGGGATTGTTTACCTGCCCTTGCCTCTGGTGAAACATGCACGAGTGCATGATGACTTCTAATTTTGAGGCTAACGTGAGCGAATAGAGATTTAGTTTGCGAACAACGTTTCACAAACGCCCCTTGCAAAAATACGCAACATAATTAATCAATAGGGGGGGAGAAAGCCATTAGGGGGAGTTTTGTTTGCGAACAGCGTTTGAACCATGAATTTTACAAGTATTTCTTTTAAATATATTGGGAGTTATACAAGTCAATAAAGATAAATACACTGGTTTTAATCATCTACAGTTCTGAATGAACTGGGTACTGATATATATTACAAACTGTATTGACCCAATAGCCAATAAACCCACAAGTTTAATAGCTTGTAAAACAAACGTACATAAAACTTTGGAGGATTGTGTGCATTACTTCAAAAAAATTTATGACAGGGGATGAAAAAAGGCTGGTCGTTGTACACTTGGGTTTTTCAAAAATTGACAAAGTTGCTAAAAATAATCTACAGTCTCTCAAGAACTCTGTACGGACATGTATAACACACTTTATTGCTCCAGTAATTAATAAAGCCACAAGGGAAATAGATTACGTGGCAAAGCCGTTTGCCACGTAAAAAACGTAACCTTGTGCAGTTAAAACCTTATGAAATGACATCACACACAGAAATCAATGACGTGTAACGTAGCGGAAAGTAGATACGGGCATGAAAAACGTTGTTCGCAAACTCTCTAATGTCTTGACACTCCTCCTGTGTTTGTAAGTTCGAACCCAGCTCCTGGCAAGATAAGAAATTGACCGAGGGCCTACCATGATCAAGTCTTTGCTGTTGAAATGGGCATAAAAGCTAAAATTTTTATTTTGACAAACTGGGTTAAAAGATCTGTTTGTTTGCACAATGTCATCATTTCATAACAAGTTTTACTGTATGTGAACGTTATCGACAGTACATATTGAGCAGAAATACATAACTTCCCTCTCGAGGGAAATGTTTGATACAATCAGTGGAACAGAATCTAAATATCCAATGTATTTTAGTTATCTAATAAAATGAATTAAACCACCAATACGTCAACAGAATTACAACCATAGTCTTATGCAAAGGTGTTTTTCTATTAGACCCTCAACATTTAAAAACTTGGTTGTTTACTCTGCTTGTGGGTTCAAAATCTGTCCATGGCAACGTATTGGATATATTGCGAGACTTTCCTGATATGGCCAAAGTTTTTGAAAATGACGTAAATCCTTCGTTTTAAGCCCATGAGTTCAATAAGGTAGACTTGATTCAAGTCCCTTTGTCTGAGGTATTATATGAGGACTGAATGACTTTTTACCAGAATTTTTGGCTGATAAAAGTGTTTCAGCAGATAGAAGGATCGCTCTCCACTCATCAGCTGGATTCATAATAATTCCATGTATTCTAGATTTGATGGAATAACAAATACAAAGATTCGGAGCAAGTCTAGCGATTAAGTTGTATTCTGGCAACATGGAGAGGGAAGTTGATTCCTGGGCCGGCTCACAGAAGCAACAATTCCAGTACTGCCACATCTCGAGTAACTGTTGAGGTCCACAGTGATCTAGTGGGTTTGGCATCTAATCACAGACTGTCACCTCTGTGTGGGTTCAACTCCAATAAGTGACAATGCTGAGGACCTGTCCCAATATGACCCTGGCTGTTGAATGGGGCGTAAAACCCCATCCTTAACTTTGAGTAACTGCCATACCAAGTTCATCATACCCATAATGATTTGTAATTTGAGATATTTGTAAAACAGTTGAAAAGTTAAACTAATGTTTGAAGGGTCTGTTAAATTACTTTAAAACAAAATTGAGACACCATACCAAAAATGAGAATGGTTTAGAGATATCATCACTGTTCAATATTTTCAGATTACTTTTTAACATCTTTTAATGAAGAGAATGATTCAATTGATGCCACTTCATAATTGTACATTTGAATGGACATAAATTTTATCCTTTTAAAACTTATGTGCTTCCCTATGACCCTTTCACACTAAAGACAGTATGCCCCATGGTTAAAAGTGTTCCTTGGCGGTGGAACCACCTCCCTGGTCACTCATTTCCATCCAAGTTGTTCACACTACAGGTGGTGTAATATGTGGTTATAGACATTTGGCAAAACGTCCCTTTCTTTAAGCTACCATCCAGGGCTCTTATGCAACCTTGTGTCACAGTGGCGAAACGTCTATGTACCTCCACTCAACTTATGTCACCGAATTACACAGAAAGATAGCTGAATCACAACCTTATGTAAACCATGGAGCACATCTTCGGTTATGCGCATGCACATTTGTGCATGCCCACGGTACTGAATTCAGAGGTGGAAACTTTAAACATTTTAAAACTTCCATAGGACATGCAAGGTAATGGACGGTTCGCCACTGACTCACAAGTTTGCAAATGGACGTCAGATGGTGAACCAAGGACAGGGATGTTTCACCAAATGCGGGTTAAAATGGGTGATAGGGGTATTAGCAAAACTAATTCCATGTGAAATTTAAAATATATATTTATACCTTCAGTAGAAACTGACCATTCAGTAACCATATTAATTCCAGTGATTTTTTAGAATTTTTTTTTTTGAAAATTGTCGAAATTTTATTCCAGCCGAAATTTCAAGTGTTATAATCTGTTAATTTATTTAACAATACAAATTGCAAAACAATCCACACCCGCATGCCGTATCCTGGACACCATCACTTCATTGTTACATACTTTTGGTAGGCGCGTGTATTTATGGATAACGCAGAGACAAATACCACTTCCTTATATGGCAGTGGGCTTTTCCATTCAAGAGCAGCCATGTATGTACTTTGGCAGTACACAAGTACTTCAGTACCAGTGTCAAGATTAAGTGTAAACACATTTTCCACAATATGAAGGTGCGGTGTCTTCCTCTATCACAGCTTTATTTTAAGACTATTTCTTTATTCAATGTTTATTATCTGATTATGTGGAAATATTAAATTTATGGATTATCAATGAATGAAAGGTAAATTATCCTACACGTGAAAACTACTGTTTTCTTTCTATTTCCAGTTATGGTCAGTACATAAATTATGGTCAACCCACATCTTTTCTACGTATATTTCTAAATGTAAAGCTCCAATTGTTAATGTTGAGTGACATTTGGTTTCAGTAGTTGTATAAAGTGAACTACTACTACCACACAGGCTTTATTCTCAAAAGGGATCGATCTGAAGTTGAGCCAAAAATCAGCTAAGTTTACAGCTGTTTATACCATACTTGAGCTGATTTTTGGCTCTACTTTTACCAAATCCTTTTGTCTTTTGTGCAATATATGGGTACTGTATGACTTTTGGAGAAACAGCCAGCCTTTACAAATACCCCCTTTATCCCAGAATGCTTGTTGTATAATAAATTCCTGTAAGTTTCCAATTAAATATGACTGTTCAGGTTACTGATGGATACAAATACAAAGACTTGCAGCAAGTCTAGCCTCAACTTGATCTTGATCCCTTTGTGAATACGCCCCTGTACATTATTGGTCTTTCTAAATGTAAAAGATTGGGATGTCCACAATTTCTGGCAGAACCACTATTGCTGCTAAAATACTAGCATACCATTCTATTTTAACTCTCCATTAGAATATATTACACACAAAACAGTACACTAGTCTTTAATACAAAAACTTGCACTTTTTAGAGAGTAGTAGATACGAACATTTTGAATGTGTTTTGGTCCACTTGCAAGAGTCCGTTGTGCTCATATCTGCAACTTACTGACATATAGACAAGTAGTTTCCCCAGAACAACTGCTCTTGTTAGTAGTCGTTTGGATTACTGCAACTCACTTTTCAGGAGCCTCTCCAAGTTCAATCTACGCAAATTACAGTGCATCCAAAATAGTGCAGCTAGAATTGTATCAAACACCAGTCGATACACCAGTATAACTCCTGTGCTAAAGAAACTGCATTGGCTTCCTGTTGAACAGCGTACAGTGTTCAAGACAGCCACACTTGTTTATAAGTATCTTCACACAGGTTTTCCCAGGTATTTTGCTCCATATCTTTCTTCCTACAGCAGTTACAGTACCAGGCGCAGTCAAAGTGGTGCTAATTTCCTTGTCATTCCAAAGTTTTGCCCTTCTGTTCATAAATCTGTCAAACAGTTTGGTAATAGTTTTGCTTTTGATGCTCCCACTGTGTGGAATGCTCTTCCTGATGAGATTCGTGCCTCTCCCTCCCTGGCCTCCTTCAGAAAGCAGCTTAAGACCTACCTGTACACCAAAGCATACCCACCTTAGTTAGTATCATTCCCTTGGCGTTCTCCGTGGTGCTTGGCCCTTCTTATGTCCCTGGATACAGAAATTTTGTTGACTGCTTTTTGTTTTGTTGCGCCTTAGAGTCCTCTTGTTTGGGGAGATTAAGTGCTATAAAAGTACAATTAGAATTAGAATTAGTTAACTGATTACATTATCTATAGTTTACTGACATATAGATAATAGATACCAACTCATAGATACAAGATTGAAAGTTGTATTTACAAATTAATAACATGAAACCCAATCACAGGGGAACAATTATTATTATTATACTATTTCACGCATGAAATATTTTGATTTGTACTTACCAGAATGAAGCAGACTTTGTGGAATATGTACCACCACAATGGTAAGAAGATCACTAGAGAAGAAGTTCAAATTTCTGTGTCTTGGTATGCTGTCTGTTACGGTTTGCAATGTCCTCTTAATGTTAAGGTGGAATGCATCATTTGAACTCGATCTGTCTGATGTAGAGGTGGATGAGTTGGGAGTATTTGAAGACAATATGGAGACAGGTAGACATAGCACTAAAACTGATGTTATACATATAATCATTATGGTGGACAGGAAGATGAAAGAAGGTCTGCCAGTGGTACTGGCATCAGTGTTGAGGAATACCAATCATACTGTGATATTTCACATTGGCTTTTGTCAAGAAGGTGATGATATCTACCTAAAGCAATATCTCTCTTGTTTCCGCATACCAAAGCTCAGGGAAAGGTATCTTGACTTTGTGAAGATTTCTCAGGAGAAATTGATGGATTCTTTGTTCAGAGATTATCTAGAAATCACTACAGGAGTTCATGAGTCATTGGGAAGTTGTTCTGATTTACTGCGGTTAAAGTCACACAGGATATTTCCATCATTAGACAAGGCCTTGTGGTTCGATGTAGATATGTTGGTACTTGGAGATGTAGCAGAACTCTGGACCACTACAATGGATTCAGACAAATGGATTTATGTGGCAAAGACATTCAATTATGTCGAAAGCTTTAAAGTGGCTATGAAGCATTCAACAGAGACATTTAAACTCTATGAGAAAAGGTACAACAAAACTTTCACAGTCAACCAGAAATCATACAATAATGGTGTTGCCATACTGAACTTAAAACTATGGAAAGATAGAGCAGTTTATTTTGAGCATGAAATTGCCTTTTGGATGAAGACGGCAGTTGGCTTCACCAAAGATAAGCGCTATAAACAGGACAAGTCGTGGTGGTTTCTAGGTAATCAGCCTCTGATGTATTTAGCATTTCAAGACCAGTATGGTTACTTTCCCCAGAACAATTGGCATGTGGATGGATTGGGACATGGTAAAATGAAGAGGGTGACACCTCAAAAAGTGATAGATGGTAAATTATTGCACTGGAACGGAGACAAGAAACCCTGGAGGAGTGCTAATGCCCTCTACAGGAATTTCTGGGAGGCACATGTGCCCAAACGGAAAAAGTGTGTTCACATTGACAGCAACAGGAAGAAACCCGGACTCTTTTCCAGGCTATTTGGTGTCAGCTAGTGAAGGTGCAGTGAAGTACAAGGACATTTGTATTATGTATAGTGTGTGCTGACCATTAGATATCTGAATAGAACTACACAAGTGGAAATGTGCTCCACACACCTTTTTGTTAAAATCTCAACACAATTTAACCTTTCTGAGGGATTTTTCTAGAAGTGTTTTTAGGGCTGGTACCCATTAATACTTAATCCTGCATAAGTCACAGCTCTGGATATTGTTCAATTGTTTACTCATGACACTACTACTGTGTTTTGACCAATACAATATGTTGAAAGTGACATTAAATTTAAATAAGTGATATCAAATGTGCTGACAGGCAAACTAGTGAAATGATGCACTGATCCTGATCAATATTTGCTGTTATTATTAATGCAGATGTTATACATGTGCAGTTACATATACAATTACAATACCTTGTCCCTGACTTTGGAGGGAGACGGTAAATGTGAACTGAATTGTAATTGTGATTGCGTGGTTGCATGTGCAGGGTTGAAATGAGAGAGAACATAATGTTAGCACAGGTGCTTGTAGCATGCACTGAGAATAAAAACATCTAACCTATCATTTTTAAATGAAACATTTATTGCAACTCTTGGTGTAAGAGAACCCTAAAGTCCCACATTCTGTGTTGTACTTTTGGCTTTCTTTGTCTAGAATATTCTAGAGCTGACTTCCTTCCAGCACAAGTAACCCACATCAAGTACACATCTGGTGAATTGTCTATATGTCTACAGCTTTTACATAAATATGTGACATTGATTTTAATAAGCCGTTCACTGAACAAGAATTACAGGCTTTACTGTGAAGACTAGTTGTAGTGTTCTGAATATTTTTTTTGTGTGAAAAGCTAATTTGATCATTTCCCAATCTTTAAAAAGATAAATTTGTGTTCCAATTTCAGTTGTTAGAAAAAGTACAAAATGATAGGCATTTTGTTTTGTTTTAAAAAGATATTAGAACTTAAAGTGACTAAATTTAGATAATTTCATGCAGTAGCTATGGCTAAAAAGGAGGTAACAGGAAAGAGCATCCATTAAATGGCTAATGGATTACTAGATGTGGTAAATGTAATTCTTTCCTAAAAAGTGACACAAAAAGATGTGTTTGTTAATGCTATTTATTCTATCCAAAGTACAATTGTCAGAAATATAATGGGACCAATCATTTACTACTTCTAACTGAAGTAATACAAAGGCTATGGGGAATTTAGTTTTGTTGAAAATATTATTAAAAGAAACTTTTTCAAATCTCCTGAAAAAACCTTGCCTCAGTGGATTTTACTTGCCATCCAGGGAGACACATTTTTGATTTTTTTTGTGCAGAAAATCCACAGAATTTTTTTTTCAAATGCTGCAATGAGATACTTGCATCTGTATCTGAGACAAGATTAGTTGTTGTCACAGTAATCTGAGATACAGGAGTGGTACAATGTGACTAGATTTTGTGTTCTCAGGCTGAATCCACATCATGGCAACATGGAATTCACTGAGCGTCACTCCTGAAAAGGAATGTCATTTTCACCCAAGTCTATTTTGCTCAGTTAAGGGTAAATGTTAACTAAATTGAAATGAATTGTGATTGGGTGGTCTTATGTACAGGGTTGATTGTATAAAATTAGAGGGAACATGTCATTTGTAAGTAGAACTAGTGTAATGCAAATCTGGTTGTACAAGAACCCTGAAGTCCCACAATCTGTGTTGTATTTTTTCAGCTTTCTTTGTCTCAGAATAACCTAGTACTAACATCCTTCCAGACCAAGTATCTCACATCAAGCACACGCTTAGTGAATTCTACATAAGGGCCATTTATGTCCTACCTTGGAAAAGTGACATTTTGCCCAGAAGATTCTTTGTCTAAAAACATTAAATTTAGAGAAAGCTGTTAAATACATTAGGCAATGTCAATAACTATGCAGTATGTTTCATCATGTGGCTATAAGTTCTGCATTTACAAGTGATGAAAGTAACAGTATGACAATAGTAACCCAGTAAACACTAAAACGTTTTAAAATGGTTTAAATGTTTACAAAACGTTTTTATAACCTATTTAAATCCTATCATTTGGGTTACTTAACGTTTCCAAGAAAAGTTTTATAAACATTCTCTATACAAATGGTTTTGCTGAAAACATTTATAAAATGTTTATAAAATAACTCGAGAAACTAGGTTTGACTGGAAATGTTTTTTTAAACATTTATAAAATAGCTGAAGAAATTAAAGTTACGCTAAAGTTATACAAACATTTAATAGCAACTGGTTTCATACCCACCATTTTAAAACATCTTTGAAACGTTTTCTATCAAATGTTTTGAAAACATTCAATCACAAATGTTTTTATACCCATATTTTGAGAATGCTTATTAAACTTTTACCTTCAAACATTTCCAAACAAAGATGGTGGTGAGCAATAATAGGGGATTGTAAAGAACTTTGTCAAAAATTGCCCTACATGCAATCCCTAACACTAAGAATTGAATGAAGGGGAAAATGTTTTAAGCCATTATCTAACAATTTTAGAAATAAAAATAATACTTTTATTAGTGAGCAAACCTAAACAGATATTGAATTTGACTTTTGACCCCAATTAAGGTTAATATTACTGAGCAATGACAAAGTAATATTGTATTTTTTTTCTAATATTTGTCATTAAATGGTTAATAAACAGTAGACACAAAACATTTTGATAACCTTCTATTATATATGGTTTTCGTACCCATCATTTTTTTAACCTTGGCCAAAGATTTCCTTTCAAAAGTTTGCAAAACTCAAAAAATGTTTACTGGGAAGAAATAAGAGGCTCCATCCTGTAAAAAAATATTAAAAGAGTTACAATTTGGCTTTGAAGTGTTCATTTTTAAGATACTTTTGATAAAAATATTTATTACTGGACAGTGAATGTGGAATTTTGTTACACTATATAACAGTTGTCAAACCACACAGAGAAAACTTCTTCCTTTCATGTAACGTCCAATCGGGATTCAAAGGGAAAATTCCAGTTTTTGCAATGTGTAAAATAAGCCTCGCTAATCCAATGAGGGTAGTCGGTCTTCAGATAACAATTGTATTTGATTAGATTTTAAATATATTTATGGAAACATTAATACACAGCACAATGCTTATTATCATAAAAGTATATTTATACATGTATATCAGAAAAAGTCAGTGGTTAAACTCTGTTTTGAACGAAATTGATTTGGTGAAACTGATTTGTTGATTTAAAAACTTTGACCTTTAAATTTTACCTACAATGTCAGATTTTTATGCAATGTACATCTACAATTTGGAATTAAGTCTGTGGATAAATAAAAAACAAGGCCACTGCCGCAGCGGTTATCTCCCGCTTTAGAATCAGTAATAATGGAGAACTAAGGAGATATAAGGCCTTTGTAGTAAGATAATCCCACTTGACATTGAAGAAGGGGTCAAAGGTAAAAGTCAGCAATTGGAAAAGAGTCTCAGGCTTTGACTTCCTTTAAGTTGTTTTCACATTTGGAACCCCTAGTAGCAATGATAATGGAGATATAAGGCCTTTTAATAGGATAATCCCATTTAACATTAAAAATGTGATATGACAACCATTTTGTAATCGAAACTAGGCTAATTACTATCGGGTTAACTTTCCTAGCCATATATCTTTTGCACAAATTTGATGAACCTAGCTGCAATATTTCAAGTTTTATAGCATCTTAATGATTTTTAAATAATTGGCTATGGCGGCCATTTTGTTTTTCAAAATAAGGCCAAAATTTTTCTCAGGCAAAACATTTGCAGACCAGGACTTTTGATGGTCTGTCTTTATATTCTGAAACCATAGCACCAATAATAAGGAAGAAATAAGGACATCTTAGTGTGATGACCCCATTTAACTTTGAAGCAGGGGTCATAGGTCAAAGGCAACACCTAGAAAAGATTCCCAGCCCATGACTACCTCTAGGGGCAATATTAGGGGAAATAAAAGGCCTTTTAATAGAATAGCCCCATTTGACATTAAACATGTGATATGGCGGCCATTTTGGTTTAAGAACTAGGTCAAAATTACTATCAGGCTAGCTTTTCTAGCCATATATCTTTTGTGCAAGTTTGATGAAGCTAGCTGGAATATTTCGAGATTTAGATCAACCTTATAATTTTCAAACAATCGGCTATGGCGGCCATTTTGCTTTTCAAAAAGAGGCCAAAATTTTGCACAGACAGGTTTGTATAGCCATAAACATTCCCTACAAATTTGAATAAATGAATGAGATGTTAAGGTTTATGTAAGAACCTGACAAACGGATGGACGGACGCACAAATGTATGGAAGGCGTTTTACAATCTCTCGACCATGACCTTCACTTTTCATGGTCTGTCTTTACATCCTGAAACCATAGCACCAATAATAAGGGAGAAATAAGGATGTTTTAGTGTGATGACCCCATTTAACCTTGAAACAGGGGTCAAAGGTCAAATTCAACACCTGGAAAAGATTCCCAGGCCATGACGTCCTACAAGTTTTCACATTCCGAACCTCTAGGAGCATTATTTGGGGACATATAAGGCCTTTTTAATAGGATAACCCTGTTTGCCATTAAACATGTGATATGGCGGCCATTTTTTTGAAACCAGGCCACAATTACTGTCAGGCTAGCTTTTCTAGCCATATATCTTTTGTGCCAATTTGATGAAGCTAGCCATATATCTTTTGCGCAAATTTGATGAAACTAGCTGGAATATTTCAAGATTTACATCTTTATGATTTTCAAATAAGTGGCTATGGCAGCCATTTGTTTTTCAAAATGAGGCTAAAATTTTGCAGAGACAGGTTTTCATAGCCATAAACATTCCCTGCAAATTTAGTGAAGATATCTTTATAAATGAATGAGATATTAAGGTTTATGCAAAAAACGTGACAAGTGGACGGACATGGACACACGCACGTATGAAAGGCGTTTTATAATCTCCTGTGCATGACCTTTGGCCGCAGGCAGGAAATAAAAAATAAATAAAAAAAGAAATAAAACAAAGTACAATCCACACTGATCTGTATAAAAGAAGCACAAACAAAGATTCAATGTTCTCCGCTTTTTACCAAATTACCAAGCCAAACAGCGGTGGAAACAAAATAAAGTGAGAACGTATTTTTTTCCATTGTTGAAAATGAAACACAGAAAACCTTCTTCAACATGTGTTACTTTCACATTAACATCATAAGTTCTTTTTTAATTATCTTTTATCGAATCTGCTAACTGACAAACAGACGTCCACAAGTTAAATCAAATCAATTGGAAACACAAACTCGTACTTTATGTACAAGAAATATACAAACTTGCATATCTATAATTCTAACAAAATTGTGGGACACAGAAAAGCTAATTTTGGATTTTGTCGGCTCACATCCAGCCCACGTAAAATGGCACAGTTGCAGAGTCAATTATCTAATTTTCTCTGTTTACAGAAACGCAAAACTGATCCATTTTTTTTCACCTTGAGTCTTAAGTTATTTTTCTTTTACTTAAAATATAGGGCATTTTTATTTGTTGCTTATGGCATTCAAGAACTTACTGGTAGTGTTAAAAAGATTGGATGCCAAGTATAAATACAGCTTTGTCTCTTTGAGATAAATGTATATTATATTGGAGCTGTGTACAGTAAGGTCACAACAAAACACTGACATTTCAGACAGATCAGTAGGATTCTATTAGATGTACAGGTGAAATGAAATCATATCTGATTAAAGAGAAGTTGTCACACTGACGTCACTGGTTAATTTTAAGCTGAACAGGATTCTCTGTTTGGAATAATACAGTAACACTGTAACCATGTGGGCAATTATGTTAATGATGGTGAGAAATGAACTTTTTCATGTTTTTCAGCAGGGGTATTATACATATATTTTGGAGGTGTTTAAATGACAATTTTTTAAAACAAATTTTTAGAAAACTTGCAGAATCCATTGTCTTGACCCACTGTACACATCCACACTAATTCATAATCATACTGGAATATAAACATTGTTAGACCCATCAACACAGTATAGCATGCTTGTATTTAAATTTGAAATATATTAATATTTGTACAAAACGATAGTATAACAATAGGTTTAGCAGTATAACAAGTAGTTCTCGTAATTCCTTGATGTATCTGTGAAGGTTGATGTTCATTAAAGTGGTGGTTTCATGTCCCTGACTTTTGTCCCAATCATTGCTGATGTTGAAGTAAGAACCATCTTTTTCCAAGTCCCTATAGGATGGGAAGCAAATTGGGATGTCTGACAAGGCCAGAAAGAATGAACAACATGATTAATATCTTTAAAAATTGGCGACTTTGTTTCTCAACCCTCAACGATCCATGTTTATTATAATGAGTGAATAAAATAAAACAAGATACATTCTGAGTGTGAAAGCATGTGAAAATGTACCCACACTTAGATAAATTGATTATTTTAACAAACTAAAGACCATTTGTGAATAACATATTTTCCTTTACCTAAAAAGTGCAGTGCACCGATACAGCATCCAGTGCATCCTAGTTGTGCAGTTTCGCTTTCCAAAAGTATAAGATCTCTCTACCATCTTTATGATTTATGTACGACCATAACAAAAGCCTAATCTGTTGCATTGAATGAGTATACAACCCCCGAAATAGGGTTTCTGAGTAAAAATGTTGAAATATAGGTTTAAAATTGGATTGCAATTCCCCCTGCTGTTTAACAAATTTTTTTATCCGGGCTGTATCATATATATAAAGGGTCAGTCCAAAAGGCAAGATGCATTGAACATTTTGAGCTTGATCACCTGTCACTACCGTCAAGGTGCTACAGATAGTTGCACAATTTCTGCAACTCTTCAGACATTTAGAAGAAACGAGCCCTCCTACAAGAACTTTGTGAGGATGCCTCTAGAGTTGTTTGGTAAGCTGGACCAGAGGCCGACCCCAGTACTGTAGAGAGAAAAGACCTAGTTCACAGCATTTTAACATATGGGTTCACTTTATGTATTACTAAAATCTTGAAATATAATACATACAGTGCTAAAATAGTTTCACAAAAATTCTTAGCATAATGAATTGGATTAACAATTTGGCAAGTGACTTGTGGTGGGAAACAAAGTGCTCGTGAAACCAGACACACTTGTGTGTTGACATTCTGTATTTCAAAACAGATACAGTAGTTGATGCCTGCTGTCACTCTGCTCTTAAAGGCAGATAAACTAGTTGGTTGGCACTCTCTTTTTAATACAAGACACACCAGTTGGTTCACCCTCTGCTTCTCAAACCAGATAAGCTAGTGGGTTAGCACTTTGCGCTTGAAACTAGATATACTAGTGGGCTGGCACTCTGATCTTGAAACCAGATACAGTAGATGGTCCATACTGTGCTCTTGAAACTAGATAAGCCTGTGGGTTCCCACTCTGTACTTTAAATCAGATAAACTAATCAGTTGAAGCAATCTTGTTTAAAATACGGTATACAAGTTGGTTAACATTGGCTGACACACTGCTCTTAAAACCAGATATATTGCTTGGTTGCAATTCTATTCTTGAAATCTTTGATTTATTAGTTGGTTCTCTTCGAACCAGATAAATTAATGGATTGACATTCTGCTCTTAAATCCAGATAAACGAGTTGGTTTACACCCTGATCCTACAACCAGACATTTTTGTTTGAGCCAGTTTGCTCTGAAAACCCATATGCAATAGTTTATTTTTCTATGCTATGAAAAGGCATCACAGCTGGTTGACACTTTGCCCCCTAAAACCTAATACACATCTTGGGTGACATATTGTTATTCCTACATGCCAGATACAGTCATTGGTTGAGATTTTGCTTTTGAAACTATCAATAGGTAACTTTTACTTTCTCATTTATGACCACTGCCAAGATTTGGACCCATGGGCTGCAGCAGAAGATTATGCTATCTATATACAGTTAAGGCCTCTGAAAAAGGCCAAGATAAACATTGCATAAGTAGACTTTACAATTGCTGTGCTGTGACAAACCTACATCTTTATATTTCGTAAAGGGAGCCTTTGTGCTTCAGTGATATCTGCTCCTGTCTGAAGCCTGATAATTTTGACAACTTCTTGCTGAAGACAATAATTTAAAATATATAAATTTAACCATCTAAGTTTGCATTGTATTCCTCCACCTACCTGCTGACATAATACCTATTTGATGTGTTGTATTTAAATATGACTCAAGTAAGCAAATCAAACTCAGTGCTTAATATTTTTATAAAGGGTACATTGAACTAAAAAAAGTGAATGGACGACATATTATAATGGGAAGCTACATGGGCCTAGGGAAAGCTAGTATTTGTATGCTGACAAAAGTCTGTAAATAAGGCTGGAAGTCATTCATCAGACCAGCATAGAAAACTACAGGCAACAGTTTTACCTGTATAGAAGGTGATTAGTGATAAAACTAATCCAAAGGTTTTCCCATTGGCGGACCCATGGTGAGATGAGAAATAAGACTATAAATAAAGAATTCTCATATATACTGGCTGATGTTTCGGGATGAACAGTGAATCTAATTGATATGAAATCAACATTTCACGAGTCAAGGTGAATTTCATTCATAGTATGTGAGAGTTGAACTTTATTTACAATCCATTTGGTATGTAGTCAACCACTGTGTTAAGGAATTCCTGTGAATTAAATAAATTAAGTGCCATAGGAAGGTGAAAGCAGTTACTGCATTAAACCATTAGCAATAACTATATGACCTTTATACATGATTTAAAGTTACTGTGGGTATTTTTCAGATTTATTATTGCAAAAGAACCAGTTTTTGTTCCATTCATAAGGTTTAAAGGGAGGATCTTTCATGCGCCATTTACACTGCAGGTGGTGCGTTCCACGGTTAGAAGTTTTTCTTGGTGGCGGAACTGCCCCCAGACTGCTCCATTTCGTCTGAGTTGTTGCCACTACAGGCGTACGGTCACTGATTATACACAGTTTTTTAACCATCAATAACAGTCGGATGACAGTACCACAAATATTGGTCACCGATAGACAACCTTCGTTAACCTCAACTCACCCTCAGTAGCCATCGAACAAACACATGGCGAAGCAACCAATACCTTAACTCACCTTATGTGGCCATATGACACTGACAGATGACCGAATCATAACCGTGGACCCCAACTTTGGTTACCGTAGAAAGAATTCATACTCGTATGCACAAATTGTCTGCGCATGCCCACGGTGCTGAAATCAGAGGCAGAAAATTCAAATATTCTAAAACTTCGGTAGGACGTGCAAGGTAGTGGATGGTTTGCCACTGAGTTGCAAGGTCGCATACAGATGTCAGACTGTGAGCCAAGGACAGGGATGTTTCACCAAATGTGGGTTAACACGGGTCATACCACCTGTAGTGTGAATGGAGTTTCAGAGGGGCAAGGTGGGGTTGTGACAGAACACTCCCTCCCCAACTGGATTGAATTATGACCCTAAAGTTGAAAGCTAAAGGACATCCAAAATCGCATATTTCTAAGTCACATGTGATGCTACAGACTGTAGCCTACAGTTAACATCTTAACATAAGCATGGCAGGTGCCAAACAAGTAGTTGACGGTTGAATCTCTGTATTGCATGCTTAACAGTTCACAAAAATACATATGAATAAATATGAAAGATATTTATTCAAAATATATTTTTACTTATTTTGTCTTATTCTGTACACAGATGAGTGAACAATATAACATAAAAATGTGCAATTCGTAGGTTTACAAAGAAGAAATATGTTTTAAATCTTCTATGTTGTTGGCAAGTATTTCTTCTGATTCTATTTAACAAATATTAGTTCCTACCTGCCTCTTTTATGTATCACAACAATAGGAGTTACAACTTGGAGACAGCATATCCAGACAACATGTGTGCTTCAAGTTAAAATATCTCAGGGCAAGAACTAGAAATTTCAATCCGATCCCATTTTAAAAGTGTCTTTTAAAAGTTTCTATTTCATAATTATGAGTTATGAAATTTTTTTGGTCTTAAAATACATGTATATTCTCTCACAACTACGCGAAATGAAATGTGTTTTTCAACATGACCCTTACAGGTTCCCGTAATATTTAAAGAAAGGATGCAAACAGCTGTGGAAAACATGTGAAAATAACTTCCAGTTTTAATTTGCCAGTTTCTATGTGATTTCTGGATGTAATTTCATGCAACTAAAACAAGTAGACAATCAGTAAAATGAATTTTCTAATGATGGATCTGTCATATTTGTGGGTTACATAGTTTCAGAAATATTAACAAAACAGTGGTACTTGTTGACAATTTTGTAACTCAATTATCCATAGTAAGTGGCGCCGGTAAACACCAAAAAATTAGATCGGGTCTGTATTCCCCATATTTACATCGAATACAGCTCATGCTGGATAATGCAAATGGCGAAAACATATATTTTCAGGCCTCCTAACTCCCAGGTTGTCAATACTTTGAGAGGCCAGCTGTTATTTTCTCAAATTGCCACTGGACACAACAGCTCAACTGAGAGTTACTAGAATCTAGAAACTACTTAATAGAAAGATATTCTCAATTTTAGAGTTCTACTCTGCTCCCCCCTCCTCTTTAACACCACTCACTCTCATAGTGTACATACAGTTTGCATATGTATATGCCTGAGTTTCTGATAATCATACAAATATCAATGTCCAAATGATTATTTTTTGACCATAAGACTATTAATGCAAAAGACCCCTCATAAACATCACCTGTTATTTCGCTTATTATTTTTTTTTCAAAGACATAGCTTGAATAATATTTCTTAAAAATTTGATATGAAATCATAGCGTGTCTATGAAGTGGATTTATGCAGTACATGGTGTATTTTTGTATAATTATTTCCCCATTATTCAGAGCACCCTCTTTTTCTGAAGGAAGTGACTTGCAGAGTAGTGATAAAAATAGGATTTCCGCCGGCAGCGGATTTACGTTAGCAGTGAAGTACCTCACAACACGTGGCCAATTAACTTTGGCTTAATTTACGCCAAGCAGATAAAATCTGGACTTTTCCATAAATATGTACTTCTTTATCAAAGTCTGTTTATCACTGCACCTCAAGAAAAGTCGTTATTAATGAAATTTATGACAATAATAAACCACTGTGATGATTATTTTTCAGTTTCTTATTTTTTCTCTCTTTTCCTAAAAGAGTCAACATGCAGAAATTTTTGTGTGGTGAGTTTTATAAACGTCTGTCAGTGATCTGGCATTTATGTGCTTTCATAATTGAAATAGCATCTGCTTACTGAATTAATTTTTTCTTGGAGATTAAAATACCCTCAATAAATTCATTTTTTCAATACTGCAAATAAATAGTGCGGTGTTACCTTCACACTTTGCCAGACATGTTCTTGGAAAGTAAAACTTGAGTAAAATGGATACATTAGTGTTGAACATGCAAGTTCAAGTGATGTTTGTGGCCAAAATTTAGACTTTGTCAATCTTAAAATCGGCATAAGCCCTGCTTAGAATCCTTAGTTTGGCTATCAATCTCAGGGTAGTCTAGCCAACCTGGAGAATTGGCCAGGCAAGGTCATCTATAAATAGTCCAGGCCATCTTTAGTCATGCATATTGCTCTTCTATTTTAGTTGGATTATGTTTCAGTTAGGACCTGTTTTCTATCCTCACCGCTTCCCAATCATAAGCTATCTCTTAATGTGCGATAATCTACAGTCAGTTTGACCCTTTTTGGACCTTTTTTACACTAATGTCTTGTGCTTATTAATCTGTACTTCATACTCGTGTTTCATACTGTTTGGCTGTGCATTTTCCCATCATTTTACCAACAGATTCACTTTTCCATGTTACCTTTTCACATTGGGAGTTATTGGGGCACTAAAATAGGAAGGTGAGATAATGTGTTTTTGCTACACCAGTGAGTAAGAATATCAATAGATTCATTGGGACTGACGGAGTCTAAAGTTTTATCCAGTTTGAAACCATCTATTCATGTTTAATAATGAATCCCTTTGGAAATATATAGAAGGCCTTTAAAACTATGTTAGAGTTCATTCATTTTCAGGAATTTGTACATTTTTTAGGTTACATTGTGACACTTTATTTGTTGGGATAATTATTTTAGCATCAAATTCGATAGAGACTTAATGATGCTGAAAACTTTTTTTTGGCCTCTTGACTTTAGCCTATTACTTTACAGTTTAATGCCAACTGTAATGTATGGTTATCAAACTTGAGGTGTGGTAAAAACTTCCATTGAAAAATATACATCCTATTTCATAATTTTGAGCCCTAGTTCAGACCATTCTGCGGTGAATAACCAACATTGCTTCAAAAGTCATTTTATTGCTGTTATATGCCAGCACAATAGAGTCTTCTATGGCTGAGCACTAAACTCACCTCAACCAAACTGGCCATTCCTTGACATATCAAAGGACCAATCTTTGTGTTATGGTAACCTGACTTGTGTGGATTCTTATCACCATGCTAACTGCCACGTAATTCTGGATTCCTTGCTTGTAGAAGAAAGTGATGTAAAAACCTCATTTACCTGTGAGAACTGTTTTTTACAAAATAATTTATTAATGGTCATATTTTGTCGTTGCCAGTTTCTTAGCTGCCATAGCTCCCCCCCCCCAACACACACACACACACTTGCTAAAGGGAATTAGGCCGGTATCTTTGTATTTGTTGTCAGACTACTTAAGTGTTAATTAACTCAACATTATAAAAATGTATGAGCTAACTAAATATTTTGAACATAGAACAGAAGTATGCTTAAGTATGCATGCGTTTTGTTGGTGTTTAGTACAATACTCAGAATCTAAAAACTTAAATGAAATATTGGCTATAAAATATCAACACCAAAATTAATAGACCATTCTTTTATTAAAAATTTTATACTCTTGTTCATGTTTTAACTGTTTCTGAATGACCTATGCATGAAAGAGGTCAGGTGGGGTTGGGAAGACATTCAGCCATATGACTGGTTCCCGAAATTATCTATGTCTCCATTCAAGTTGTAAATGTTTTGGGTCATTTGAGCAGGTTTGGAATTATTTATAGCATATTCTTAAGTTATTCTATGCCATCTTTATTGGTCTTTATCATGGTTATACAATTTTTGCGTTCTTTAGAATTCTGTATGGCTTTGATTTCTGAATTAAACACCAAACGACTACTGATTGTCAAGAGTCAATAGCTGACAAGATAACTTCAGAAAAGATCGACCGGTCTCACATTCTTTTAAACATTTTCTCTGGTGATGTTGGGAATGGTTTCAAAGGCAGAGAGAACTTTTGACTGTGTAAGAATTGCACAAGTTTTCTTCAGAATGACCAGGAATAGAAACACAGATCATTCAAGAAGGTTCAACAATCCCTGACAGTGAGACAGCCCTCTTAACTATATTGTCTTTGATCAAAGCAGTGAAAGCTCTGTCTTACACAGGAACCCATCTCCAGGAGCTGGTTGTGGGTCTAAAACAGCAAGTGGACCATATATTTTTTGTAATTAAATGGCTCTTCAGAGGCCCCCTCTGTAGTTTTTCTCCCTTAAGCTTGTCTTCATAGGAAATGTATTCACATTACTGGGAAGGCTCTTTCCAGTGTTTGTGAGCAACCTTTTGATGAACAAAATGACCAGCCACAAAATAGCAGACTAGTCATTAAGAAAGATTACCAAGAAAGTAGTAGTGAGAGGTTTATCACCCCATACATTGCAGTTTCAGGGTGTAAATTCTACTGATACAAAGCTACAAGTAAAGAACAAAAATTTGTCTTCCACAAGGAGATAGATGCAATACATATCTAATGCCTCAATTGGGGATTTTAAAGGTGGCAATAATTAAGACTACTGGTGAGGTAACGTTAGTTTGGTCTGTGTTAAAGGTTGTTACTCAGAGTGTAAGTGGCCTTAGATTTTGTATAACTTGTTACTATTACGTAGAAATATTGCAGTAATTTCTAATGAAAAAACTAAATAAACAAGAATTTCGAGTAGAAAAATTCTTAAGGTATTATGTGGCATTTTAGTGACTTCAGTGGTTGTTTATTTCTTACAGATATGAGGATCTAAATGTCATTATCTCTTTAATCAATAATTGCTGAGTTCTTCCATCCATTGCAGACTGTCACCATTGCCGGTGGGGGTGAGTCTTTACTGGTAAGGTGACATTTGAACATTAATTAATTAGTACGGGGAGAAGCTAGGATTATTGATTTGGAACGCCCAGATTTTCAGAAAGTTGTGGTTATATATAATATTTGTTATGAGATGGGGTATTACATATCTCATTAATGATTTACTAACAAAATAGTACGCCTGGGCATATTGGCTAATAAATAATCTACGCTGCTGCAGTAATCCTAAAATACATGAAATAGAAATTAGATCGATAGAATCAGATATGTACGGAGCCCTGGAAGGGACATAGAACTGTTTTCCTGTCATTTTTTTATCTTGTTACCACAAGATAGTAAGTCATTACCACAAGTTAGAAAATCGTTCCCACAAGTTAGCAAGTCATTACCACAAGATAATAAGTCATTCCCACAAGTTAACAAGTCGTTACCACAAGATATTAAGTCATTCCCACAAGTTAGAAAGTCGTTACCACAAGATACTAACTCGTTCCCACAAGTTAGAAAGTCGTTACCACAAAAAAAACTAACTCGTTCCCACAAGTTAGCAAAGTTGTTACCACAAAATACTAACTCATTCCCACAAGTTAGCAAAGTCATTACCACAAGGTACTAACTTGTTCCCACAATTTGGCCAAGTCATTACCACAAGATACTAAGTTATTCCCACAAGTTAAAAAGTCGTTCCCATAAGTTAACAAGTCGTTCCCACAAGATAGCAAGTCATTCCCACAAGTTAGCAAGTCGTTCCCACAAGATAGAAAGTCGTTACCACAAGATACTAAGTCGTTCCCACAAGTTAGAAAGTCGTTACCACAAGATACTAAGTCGTTCCCACAAGTTAGCAAAGTCGTTACCACAACATGCTAACTCGTTCCCACAAGTTAGCAAAGTCATTACCACAAGATACTAACTCATTCTCACAAGTTAGCAAAGTCATTACCACAAGATACTATGTCGTTCCCACAAGTTAGCAAGTCGTTACCACAAGATAGCAAGTCATTACCACAAGATATGAAGTCATTCCCACAAATTTTACTTAGTCATGCTTTAATGCCAATGTACAGGCAATTTCTTTGTCTATGATACCTAACTTATATAGGGGTCACCCATCTACTAGCATACCATTCAAGTTTACATTTGCCTGTAGGCTTTTAGTGACCTTAGCAATTTTAATGGTTATTCTTCTTAGTAACCGACCTAGTGACCTTTAGAGGTCACCTACTTATTATTACAGATACACAGACACATAGAAACATGTATATTGCATTACTGTCTTTTAGGGGTGCCTGTTTTATGGCACTTTCCTTGGTCCTTCTAAGATATTTTAGTATGTTACATTGGACTGGGTGCTTTTTGGCACAGCATACCATGCAGGATCTCCATTGGATTCTCATACAAGCTATATACCTGGATGCAACAAATGTGCTGTGCTGCAAATTGCATAGACTTTTCATGCAGTAAATTGCATAGTCTTATCATTCTGTAACCTGTAATAATAAATAGATGACCTCTGAAGGTCACTAATTAGGTAACTAAGAAGAATAACCATTAAAATGGATAAAATGATAACCATAATGGTATAAATGTTTGACATGTAAAGTAACAGGAAACATGCGAGCTCTGGAGGTCACTAAAAGTATGGGCATGGGCAAGGTAGAGGTTTACTACTAATTGGGTTATAATGTCTGCATGTGGCACCTTAGGGGAACCACACCATTATGTGCTCATATATGTTGTAAATAATTTTTCTATTTGTCTGTTGTCTAGTTATAACTAAATAACTAGAAGTTATCTAGTTGTGTCTGTTATAACTGTTATGTATAATAAATATTTGTAACCCCTGTTTGCATATTATTGGTCCCTGGGAATGAGTTACTAAGTGGTGGGAACGAGTTAATAAGTGGTGGGAACGAGATAGTAAGTGGTAGGAATGAGATAGTAAGTGGTGGGAACGAGATAGTAAGTGGTCGGAACGAGTTAGGAAGTGGTGGGAACAAGTTAGTAAGTGGTGGGAATGAGTTAATAAGGTGTGGGTATGAATGAAAACAAGGATTTTTTATCTTGTGGTAACCACTTAATATCTTGTTACCACAAGTTAGTATCTCATTCCCATGACTTAGTATCTCATTACCACAACTTAGTATCTCATTACCATGACTTACTAAGTTGTAGGAATGACTTACCATTTTGTGGTAACGACCTGCTAACTTGTGGGAATGAGTTTGTATCTTGTGGTAACAACTTTCTAACTTGTGGGTACGACTTGCTATCTTGTGGGAACGACTTTCTAACTTGTGGGAATGACTTGCTATCTTGTGGGAACAACTTTCTAACTTGTGGGAACGACTTTCTAACTTGTGGGAACGACTTGCTATTTTGTGGGAATGACTTTCTAACTTGTGGGAATGACTTTCTATCTTGTGGTAACGACTTGCTAAGTTGTGGTAACAACTTAGTATCTTGTGGTAACAAATTTCTATGCACCGAAAGGCACCCCTTTTAGAATATACCATGGACCTAAAGTGTTACAAAAAACCCCCACTGTATTCCTGATTCTCGTCAATACACGACAAACTGAAGGGACCATGACAAATAAAACTTTATTTATATTAATATTATATTAAATATTTATGAAAAATGCATATTATATTAGTATAATGCTATAGTAATGTAAGGATTTATTAATGATGTGCTGTCATCTTGCAGTGAAGGTTAATGTTGCCATTGCAATATTAATTACGGTGTTGATATATCCTGTTATTGTTATTTCTTTACATATTAAAAGAAGTGTAAGAATCATATATTAATTTTTTACACCCAGGAAATACCCTGGCGGCGGAGACAGTGTGAGGTATGGTCTCTCCTCTGTCATTGTGGGTTCAATTAGGCCTAATGACAAATGTGTGAGATTCATTAAGAGCTTGCTTTCGTGTGGCTTAACCTGTTTATAAGAATGTAAATATCAACGTTTAAGTGGTGGTTCCATATTCCCGACTTTGATCCTGACTCTTGAAGTAAAGATCAAATGTTTGCCAATCATATATATCGAGACGCCAAGTCTTCACAAGGTCTTCACAAAGTCATGAAAATATCAAACATGCCATAACAAGTTGTACATGTTTGATATTTCTGGAATAATTTGTGACTCTGCTTCCAGCCCCCCCCCCCCCAGTCAGAATCTCTAGCCAAACTTTTCTTAATGTCATTAAGTCAAATCATAGAGATCAGCAGGTACTACAGTCAGATCCTTTTGCAATATATCTATGTGTAAGACTCCAGTTACACATGGCCGGATGTACTGCCGGATCGCGGCAGGTTACCAGATATGGAATATTGTGAGTGGTTTATGGAAGACAATTTTCATCCGTGAACACATCCGTAATATCCTTGTGGCATCTGCCACAGATGTGAAGTGTCCGTGGGGTCGCCACGGAAAAATCAAACTGCTTGAATTTTCCATAAAAAGGTTCGCGGATCCGAGGTGTAATTAATATCCGTATTGGATCCGTATGGAATCTGTATGTTGTCCGTAATGTCACTCGTATGTTTTCTTGTGGCATCCACAACATCCTTGACTCATTCGTGTCAATTATCAGTCGGAAACTGGATACGGATATCCCCGAAGTGTGTACAGAGGCTGTAAGGATGCCTCCGGAAGTTTACGGACATTGCCGGAAATCACCAGGATCAATAGGGATGGTCCTTGGAGAAGGTCACGGATATGAAGGACAATAAGGATGGGGTTTACGGATACATTTTCAGTTTCACACAACTCTCAGAAATTACGCTTTGTCATGCACAAAAGCCTATATAAGGGCCACTTGGCTTTGCCTTTTCTTACACTTGCTGCAATTCGATGTAAATACATCATCTTTTGGAACTTTACAGCTTATACTGTATATTTTTGAGGATATATTTTGCTGGCATATTTACCCAAAATATTTCAGACTTTATTCTTTTTCAAAATAGGGAGTTTGGTGAATATTTCTGTAAAATGCCACCAAAGAAAAGAATCAAGAGGAGAGGTAGTCAGGAGATGGAGAGGATGTCCACACAGGTCCCCGCACGGAGTCCAGAGGTGGATGAGTTGACTTGTGTTCCAGAGACTCAGCAGAGCCAGCAGGCAGCTGGGGTGGAGGAGGTGGTGGGAGTTGAAGATCCTGCAGATGTCGGATACAGAACAGGGTGACATTGTGCCTGAGACACAGCAGGATTCGGATTCAAGTGATGAGGACATTGCTGACATGGAGGACACACAGGCCGTTGGGGGGACACAGAAGGGCAAGGGCAAAGGCAAGGGCAAGGGCAAGTCAACCACAAGGGAGGGGCAATTTGTATCAGAAGATAAGGCTCACAAAAGGGGAAAGAAAATAGATGTTGTGTTCAGTGATGAGAATGAGCAGAAATTAGTGGACTTTTTGCGTGACAATGAAATTCTCTACAACAAGCATTTAAAGGACTACAAGGATAGGTGCAAGAGGGAGGCTGTGTGGGACAAGTTTTGTCAGGAGAACAACTTGGAAAAAGATTCCTGCCAAAAGTGGTTCCAGAGCTAGCGTACACTCTTCGAAAAGGTCACTCACATGAAGTCAGTTCTGGGGGACCACAGCTGACAGAGCAGCAGAAATGGACCAGAGACAATTTTTACTTCCTGATGAACCACACCGTGCACCATCTTAAAGGAAAAAGTGACTTCAGGACTCCAAAGGGGTCAGCTTCCCAAGCCAGTGCAGCAGCGGGCTCAGCATCCAGAAGGGAGACTGTGCACATGGAACCGTTCCAGGATACTTCTCGTCCAGAATCCACAAATGACCCAGCAGCCAGCAGACATTTCGCACATCGAAACACATACGCCTACTCCTAGATCACTCCAATCAGCTGTTGTGGAATCCCGGAAGGGACTGAAACGGAGTGACAAGCAGCAAAGGTACCACCCCGGAATGGGCATGAGTACCGCCGCGTACAGCCAGGCCTCAAACCACTACCCATTGTCTCACACCCAGATGAAGGCCCCACATTTACACAAGTTCCACAAGGACAGCCACAGCAGCAGCATTTACATCATTCACAGCAGCACTTCCAACAGACATTTACACAGCCACATGCATCGGCGCAACACCAGTTCTTAAGCATGCTGTCAGAGCAGCCCATACAACAGCAACAGCAGCAGCCAATACAACAGCAGCAGCAGCCCATACAACATCAGCAGCAGCCCATACAACAGCAGCAGCAGCCCAAACAACAGCAGCAGCAGCCCATACAACAGCAGCAGCAGCCCATACAACAAACTGTCTCAGGTTCAGAGCAGCAGCACACGCAACAAGGCAGCCAACAAACTGCACATCAACAAGCATCACACAGCACATATTCCTCCCAGCAGCAGGTCATGTTGCCACCACTCACAGACACTAGGAGGGAGAGCAGCCCAATACCACTTATTACCAGCACACCAGCTACAATTGGTTTCTCACCACCACCAAATCCACCCTCAGTTGACAGCCCATACTTCAACACATCACAAGATGCCAGCTTTGGGGCCATCAACATGCGTCAGTTCCAGCCAGTTGACGAAACATGCACCACCCCAAGAGACCACACAGCCGCAGGGGACCAGTAGCCAGCCGAAGCTGCTACTATTAAAAGGCTCTTTTAAGGGCCACCAAATCTTCCCAAAACAATTATTTGAGCTATGCTGTTGTTATATATAAAATTAAAGAAACCCCCAAACAAATGATATAAAAAATCCCCTCACCACATACCAAAACCCCATTATAAAATTGAAAAAGCAAATAACAATAGACAATGATCAAGTGAATCCTAATATAACCCTAAGTGTACTACCCAGCAAGACAGTTAATGAAATTTGTATTCAGCCAGAACCCCATCCAGGTTAAGTCAGAGGAGATAAAAGTAAACACCACCTCAAAAAAAATAAAAAAATACTAAATGACTTAATTATTTTATGTAAGAGACCCCAAAGCCCCCCCCCCACACCCCCACACCCCAGAAACATGAGGTGAAGGGGTACTTTAACCTATGATCCCTCCAATGTCCCACCAATATACACATTTCTCCTGTCACTTGCTTCTTTCAGATGGGGGGAAGGTACATTTGCCCTCAGTACTGGTGCCTTTGAGGAGGGCATGTATGCTTAATTTCTTGATTGTCTATTTTTCCAAGCCAATTTATGTCCTTCCTTTGAACCCTTCCATTTTGTCACCACAGAGTTGGGGTGACACATATTGGTGTACATAAGCAGAGGAAAAGAAATGCATTGTTAGCCATTTCAACAATAGGTGTTTGCTTTTCAACTGCTTTCCATTGTGTCACCATTGTAAAGTTTCAAATGACTGCAGATCAAAGTTTGTATGTTAAGCTATTGAACAATGTCAACATTTACCAAATAGATGACTTTTTCAGTTGCAATATTAAAAACACAATAAGAAGTATAAGAAAATCAAGGATTTTATTGCAAGAAGTGTAAAATGCACACATTATAACATAACAAAAAGGACAATAATGTTTGGCAAAAATACACAATTAATACTTTAGTTTATCAACAAGTGTCCATGTAAAACTGCAGAAAAATAATATAGTCCTTGAGGTAGCACATACGTTTTAGTGTTCCATTGCAGTATTTAATTGAGACAGTTACTGTATCACAGTATTTAAATTCACACAATTATTTATTTTATTTACATAAAGTCTAAATTTGGTCCATTTGCCAAGGGACTTGCCCATCGGTCATGAAATAGTCCCTCAGAATATTCCTCTGAATATTCCTCTGTGTCTTGGCTGCCTCCAATGGGTTTCGTCACTCATGTGGAATGTCATTGCTCTCCAGCACTATTGGGGGCTGGCCATCTGCTCCAAAGTCGTCCTGTTGACCTGTGGGGTATCGCATCCTAAGCAGGTAGTGGAGTACTAGGCAGGCCATGACCACCCTGGGCACCATGGGAGGCTCCTGCTGCATCGGCCTCTGGAATATCCGAAAGCAGGACGTTAGTATCCCGAAGGCTTTCTCCACAACCCTTCTTCCCCGGCTGAGCCTGTAGTTAAACACCCTCTGGTTTAAGTCCATACCACGTCTTGAGTAGGGCTTCATAAGCCAAAGCTTGAGGGGGAAAGCATCATCCCTGAGGATAAAATAGTTGACCTTTGGCCCATCATCAACAAGGGATTCATTTTCTGGGAAGCTAATGGTGCCGTCCTCTATTTTGTGCCTCAAATCTGAGTGCTTGAAACTCTGAGCATCAGAGCTTGACCCAGCTGCCCCCAAGTCCACCCACAGGAACTTGTAATCTCCATCCACCAAGGCCAGGAGTACAATCGAATGGAAGCCCTTGTAGTTGTGGTAGAGGCTGCCACCCCATGGTGGACATCTGATGGGAGTGTGCTTTCCATCCAGGGCCCCCAGGGCATGTGGGATGTTCCACCTCCGATGAAAAATAGACTAAACCTCCAACCAGTCTTCAGGACTTGTGGGGCATGTCATCACCTCATCTCGATAGGCCCTGATGATAGCATCGCAGACCTCAGGCACAAACTTATTTATGGTCGACCTCGCCACCCTGAAAGCAAACTGCAGGGTTGGGTAGCCGTCTCCACTGGCCAAGTGTCTCAGGGTGACTGCCAACTTCAGTCATGGACTCAGGGGGTCTCTCATCCAGGTCCTCTATCTCTGGATCTCAGGGCTGAGTCTCTGCTCCAGCTCTGGTGGCATCCAGATGAAGTTTTGGTATGCCATAGGGTCATCTAACTCAAGCGTCGGCATCAGTCTGGTGTACTGAACCTCTTCTTCACGCTCTCCCTGACTTAGCCATGGCGTGACCCAATATCTTTTTTGTCTTCGCTGTCCTTGTCATAGACCCAATCTCCTTCTCAGCCTGTCTATCATACCTGTAAGGATTACTAACTGCCTCTCCATTTGTAATATTAAGAGCTGAATTTGCATAAGATCTCTGTTACATCTGTCCATTCTGACTTCTTAATTCTATCTGGCTAGTGGCCTAACCCTTTTTATAGGCATTAGGATCCAGGTATCCAGTGGTCACTGCCTCCCACCAGGACACTTTAATGTTGTCATAAATATCCCTTATCGATAACCTGACAACCATGAGAGAAATAAAGATATGTGAACCCCATCCATGAGTCTCCGCAAGATCTCTACAAGATCCGTATAGCCATCTGGGGTGTCCTTGCGGCGTCTTGATGCATCCCTATATTGTTCTGGTGTATCCTGGAGTGCTTCGCTGCACAGTGTGTGGCCATGGATGTGTATCCAGAGATCATCCGCAAGCAATGGAAGTCATCCCTGACGTCCTTGTGGGATCCCTATCATCCGGAGAGAGATCTGTGCCGCATCCGTAAATCACTCACTTTTTCAACATTTCTCCCACCCCAAACCCCACGATCCGCACGGGATCCTTGGCACTTCCCATATATGGAACTGTGGCCTATATCCGTGGGGGATCCGTGAAAATGTAGCTGGCCCCTAATGCTGTTATGATCAATCACATTACAGTTGTATATGTCAGGGAGTTACTGGACCCAGCTTTGACAAAATAATAAAATGGAGCGCTATATACTTGCCATCTCCAGACTTTCATTTTTATTGCGGAAATGTCGGGAGGGTCGGGGATATGAACCTGTCATATCAGCAGTCTATCCTAGAGTATTGAAACTGTATAGGTCAGGATCAAAAGTCATGGAGACCACCCCAGGCTGATTTACTATGATTTTGCAACATATGATTTCGGCACACTTGATTTCGCCACAGTTTTTCAGAGACATAGATTTCACCACAGGGTGTCATTGATCTCGTCACACTTCTTTATTCGTGTTTTATTTGCTATATATATTTTTGCCATAACAAGTTGTCCTTTTTACATTACCAGTAACACATAGAGACATACACAATAAAAATAATTGTATAATAACAACCATTTGCCTGGTATATAGTAGTACTAGTTACTTAAAAACATAAAAGAAAAATCACACATAAGGTTTACATCAAATTCAATAATGCGTTAATAATACCATAGTACTGTGACAGCAGAAATAAATTCAAATAAAAAAAACACATTTTTTTTTATTGCGGAGTCCTATATAGCCTCAGAAGTTGGACTGTAACTTTTTCCTACTTCTTGTAAAAAAGCATGGATATTATTACAATTTTTTTTTTCAATGAAATCCTTCAGTAATCTTTCAAGTCTTTTCTGTAGATTACCACAGACTTCCTGGTTCCTTTTCATTGGGGGGTTACCAACTGCATCTGGACCCATGGCTAGTGACACTGAGCTTAATTATTCTTTGATGATCAATAATTATAAAAAGGTGTAATTTTACCTAAAAGTAATTTTGGTGTTTTCCCTATTGAAGTATAATCCTAAGTGCACTGATAATGTTTCTACATTCATTGAATTGCATTCAATTGATGTAAGTGATGTTGCTGCCTTTGATTGACATCAAAGTAGATTATAAAACAAATAACCTTTTTCATATTAACCCTTCCCTTATGCCCCTGTTCCGCCAAAGGACTAAGGCCCGATCCTGTCGGCGACCCTTAATCGTGGACAGTCCCGCAATTTGCTATTTCTACGTAGACCACAGCAACCACCACAAGCAGCACCTCCACCACCACCACCACCAGCCATACAGAGACCTAGAAGAAGGCACAACATGTGGGTCAGGCCATGGCTACTACAGAGAGAGGAGAGGGGGGCCTACCACAACATTATGGCTGAACTGTATGCCACAGACATTCCAGGATTCACCAACTACATGAGGATGACCCCAGAATTCTTTGAAATGATAACGACCAGACTGGAACCACGTCTAGCCAGACAGGCTCCAATCAGTGTTGGGGAGAAGTTAGCCCTCACCATTAGATATCTGGCCACTGGAGAGTCATACACATCATTATCCTGTCAGTTCAGGGTTGGCAGATCCACCATTTCCAAGTTTCTACCAGAGGTCTGCAGGGCCATCCAGGATGAGTTCACCAGAGAGTACCTCAGATGTCCTACTACTCCAGATGAGTGGAAAGAACTGGAAAGGGAATTCAGGATCAGGTGGAATGTTCCACATGCCCTGGGAGCCCTTGATGGAAAGCATGTGGCCCTCAAGAAGCCCAAGAACTCTGGAGCCCTGTACCACAACTACAAGGGGTTCTTTTCCATAGTAATGTTGGCCTTGGTAGATGGGTAGTACAAATTCAGATGGGTGGATGCTGGTACAGCTGGATCTTGCTCAGATGCCCAGATATTTAATGCCTGTCAGCTGAAGAGGAGGATTGAGGATGGCAGGATAGGCTTCCCTGACCCAGCTCCTATAACACAGGGTGGTAGAGATGTCCCCTACTTCATTCTGGCATATGATGCCTTTGCCCTGAAGACCTGGCTGATGAAACCCTATGGTAGAAAGATGTTAACCAGAGAGGAAAGGATTGCCAACTACAGAATGTCAAGGGCCAGGAGGGTTATTGAGAATGCTTTTGGCATCCTGGTCTCAAGATTCAGAGTGATGTTGAGTACTATTGAATTACCCCCAGAAACAGCCAGGGATGTGGTCATGACCTGTGTGGTTCTGCACAACATACTAAGAAGCCAGTATCAAGGTCAACATGGTGGTCAAGAGCCTGGAGATGATGAAGATGATGATGTGCCTGGTGATTGTCGACTGATTGGTGGTGCTGCTGGTGGTGGTCCAGACAGAAACCCTGCTAGAGAAGCCAAAAGACAGAGGGATTACCTCAAGGACTACTTCAATAATGAGGGAGCAGTGGCCTGGCAAGATGGCAGAATATAACTCCTGCTGCAGTAACCAGTCCTTTTCAGGACTAATAACCAGTCCTTTACAGGACTACCAAATATTCCAAAAACAATTAATCAGCTGTGCTTGTTCAAAATAACCCAAACATTACCAAACATAAGTCACCCACCCAACAAACAGACAAACCCCATGCCTAACATAATTCACCCACCCAACAAACAGACAAAACCAATGCCTGACAGAAGTCACGCAACCAACAAACAGACAAACCCCATGGCCAACATAATTCATCCACCCAACAAACAGACAGAAATAAATGCCAGTCATCCAACTAACAAACAGACAAACCCAGTGCTAAACATAATTCTCAAAAGAAACACACAAAGCCAAACATAACTTCCTAAATGGAATAAATATGGCATATATTTTGAAAGCTACATCCTAATTTTACTTACATTTGGGTTTTTTGGGGGAAAAATATTTGAAACAGAAATGTTTTCCTGGAAATCCTAAAATTAAAATCTTTTACTCCACTTCACAAATATTTAGGAAATATAACCACCAAACTGGTTTTCTTTACAATGATGGGGGTTATGTTTGCAAAATAGTTAGTCAGTTATTTGGTTTGGGTTCTGTTTGCTATTGGGTTTGTCTGTTTCTTGGTTGGTGGTTATGTTTGGTATTTGGTTTGTGTGTTTGTGGGTTGGTGGTTAGGTTTGGTATTTGGTTTGTGTGTTGTTTAGTTGGGGGTTAGGTTTGGTATTGGGTTTGTGTGTTGGTAAGTATGTGATAATGCCTTTTAACTCTAGGGATTATGTAAGTGTTGGACTTTTTTATTAAAGATTTTAAACAATCCCATGGATTTTAAGCTAAAATGGGCTGATTATTGGCCATATTGGGATTTATTTTAATATTTTTTTCTATGTGGCCTTTTTTGGTTATGTGTGGTACCATGGGTTATTTGTTTCATGTTTGGGGTGGTGTAGGTGTTGGACTTTTGTTGGACTTTTCAAAAAAAATTTTTTTTGTGATAAGTATTTGTACTGAACTGTTATGTTTTGGGAGGGGAATTGGAATAACTTGCAGCTAAATAATTGTTTTTGGAATATTTGGGTGGCCCTGAAAAGGGCCTGGCAGGTCAAAGACCCGCCCTGACTGGATGGCTACTGAGGAGGCTGCTGCTGTTGAGGCGGTGCTGTAGTGGTGATAGTGAAGAGTTGCGGCTGCTGCTGCTGCTGAGGCTGCTCAATGATCTGTGTAGATGTCAGATCTGGTAGCTGGCTTAGTATTCCACTTAAGTTGTGTCTACTTCCCTCGTCCTGTACAGTTAGAACTGATGGAGGGTTGCCAAAGCCAAGGGGGCTTGGTGTGTAGTAGATGTAACTGCTGCTAGCTGCTGCTTGGGTGGTCTTAATGGTTTCAATATCTCTAAAAATTCTGCCCTTAAGGTCCTCAAATTCCTCTTGGGTCATCTTTTCAGCCTCTGATGCCACGTAGTCAAAGAAGGGCTGCCTGTCTGACTTCTGCTGCAGGAAACCTGAGATCAATGTCCTCATCTGGTCAAAGTGCTCGAGTATCTTGGAGTCTGTTGAAACTGGTGTAGATGTGAACATAGGTTGACTCCTACTCTCCCTGAGGACACTGGACTCAAGGTGTTCTGTATCAGTAGTAGATCCACAAGATTCGTCCTGCTTGCTGGTATTTGGACTGGCCTCGAACCCTGAACTTCTGCTGGCCCCCTTTCATCTGATATGGGTCTTAAGGAAACCCATCTGCTGGTAGACCCAGGACTGTCTCTTGGTCATCTCCCTTGGGGCTTGGCCAGATTGTAGTTTTGACAGCTTGCCATAACGCATTCACTGGGATTCGAACTATCTTCTGACATCAAAGGGCTGGAGCTTCAGTTCTGCAGAAATTTCTGCCCAGAGAGCCTCCTTCTTCTGTCTGTCGTGGAAACATGCATACTCCTTGTCGTAGAGCTCTGGATGCTCCTTCACAAACTCCACAATTGCAGTTTCTTGGCTGTCAGTGAAAGTTGAACAGACCCTTGCTCTCTTGGCTGCCGAGTGACTCTCTAAATCCTCCTCACACCTCTCTTCTTCTTCGCAAGCTTCCTCAGTAAGTTCCAATCGCTCCTCAGTCTCTTGTGTACCCTCCTCTGTACCCTCCTCCATCCTTTCCTCAATCCTTTCATCCACTTCTCCACTTTCCTTCTCCCTCTCCTCTTGCCGCTCATCCATCTTCTTTTTTCCTCTCTTCCCTCCTTTCTCTTTCCTCATAATTCCAGTCAATAGCAATAAAAAAAAGTAAAAAAGTAAAATGTGTCTCCTCACTGTAAAATTTGCCTTAAGCTCAAGTATTATATGATATTTAAAAAACTAAAAACCCCTACAAAACAGTGACACATGTCTCTCAGTAGCCAACCAGTCAGTAACAACGAGAATGTGTGCGCGGTCGCTTATATAGTCCCAGACCCCCTCATTGCCTCGTTTTAATTTCCGACGCGCGGAAAACAGTCGGCTCTTAATCAGTTCTTAGTCCCAGGCCTCCTGGGGCATCCTCAGACCGTTGTGGACTAAATTTGTGTTGTCCCAGGCGGCCTGAGGAGGCCGGCTTGGATCGGTTAGGGTCGGTTTCTCTTAGTCGGGGCTTAGTCCCAGACCCAGATTTCTTAGTCCCAGGACACCTGAGACGGTCTGAGGCTTCCCGGGACTAATGAAACCAATTCCCTTTCACACGCATGAAACTTCAAAGATCTGTTATGAGTCGGGGACTGCCAAACAGGCTCCCTGAGACTAAGCTACGGAGGTCTGGGACGCAGGACGCCTGGGACAACATAGGACTGTATAAATTTGGGTCTGAGGAGGCCTGAGGAAGCCTGGGACTGGACATTTTGTTGTAGGTGGGAAATGAGAATCGGTTTGGGTCGTGAAAAATATCAAACATGTTTGATTTCTCTCACGGCCACAACCGACAACTACCGACCCTTACAGGACATCTGGGACTAAGCAAATAATTGAAACCGACAAAAACCCTTAATCGGAAAGCTTAGTCGTGTGGTGGAACACCCACATTATAGGGAGTAATCCTAACTGCACTAGTGATGTGGCTTCTATATGGATTGTTTAAGTTTTCACTACCATTTATTTCCTGTAGAAAATTCTTAAAGATTAAAATAAAATTTGAGAAATTAAGTCAAAGTACACAAAAGTTTTGATGTAGCATAATTAACCAGGTTGATAAAACAAAACAAAAAAATACCATAAGCAACAAAATGTGCCAAAAATCAACACAAAAGTTATGTGAAATGAAAGTTTAATGTTTTCCTACCATTAAATTTGAAGCTGTTACTAATTAATAAAAATCAATGTAAAATATATGAAGTCAAAATTTGAAAAGGCCATAAGTAACAACAGCAACAAAGTGTGGCTTAAAAGGCAACAAACTGTAAGAAAAGGTGTGGTTTTTCATGTTGAAAGCCTAATTGCACTAATGCCATAAGCAACAGAGTTTGGCGAAATCGATGTACCCCTGTGGCGAAATTAATGTTTCTGAAAAAAACTTTGGCGAAATCAAGTGTGGCAAAATTAAGTGTGGCAAAATCAACGTACACCACCCAGGCTATGTCTCAGAATGTTGACAGAGGGTTTGAAAGTTTTTCACAACAGCTGCCAACATAAAATAGAGAAGATATTTGGATCTACAATTATTTCAAACTTATTATTATCAAAATTTTGAATACTAACAGGGAAACCATAAAGTCCTTCTGAAGTACACATACTTCTCATGGAGGTGTGTTTAATTATGATCATTTTTCCACGATCATTATTAGCATTATGATAAATTGTATGCAATTGGAAGGTACAAAATCAGACTTTTCCAACGGTATATAGATATGCGACAGTAGTCACTAGTAAATGAGTAAAGTTATAAGAGCTAGTTATTTTAATTCAATGGACATGTGTTGGTTGAACGAGGACGAGGTGATGATGATAATAATAGGATCTGTAAAGCATTTTTCACTATTCAGAGCCATAAGTGCTGTAGTCACGCCATCCCAAAGTTTGTGTGGAGTGTGCACTTCAGGCAAGACATACAGGGCAGATGCACAGCACTGAGAGATGAACAGTGACAATGGAGCCCCATGCAACTCCTTATTCACCAAGGGCAGCTTTTCCCAAGGTTGTGACATTTTATTCAGACCTTATTCCTTTACCTTTGACAAACAAAATAGGAGTAGTAAATACATGTACCGTAAACAGGGGACTGTTTATTAGTGCCATTTTTATTTCGATTTTTAGCTTTAATTCTGCAATAGATATATTTGTAATAAAATAAATTAATTAATACAACAAGTACAGCAATAAAAATCATTCATAGATTAAACATTATTGACTATATGTATTGATAAATGAGATGCTACAAGCATAAGATAAGGGCACATGCAGTCACGGAAATCAAGAATCTGCTATAACGCAGTAAAGATGCTGTACTGAAACGTCAATACAAATTCAATCAAGTGTGGTTTCATTGTTGAGTGAGCAGATATGTCGGCATGTGATATAATGGTCCCTTGTGCAAGATGTTTTGTGGGGATGGCATCCCGGGTGCCAGTCCAGTCAGTGGCTTCTGGGGTGTTTTCATAAAATTATTCTTGTTTGTAGTTGCCCTATTTTATGATTGGTTGACCTTAAGTTGACCTGACTTCCTATGAATTCCCGCTTTTGGAAGCCATCTTCACTTGTAAATTTTAAACCAAGGAGGAAACACCTCTCTTATAAAACAAAAATTTTATTTCGAATTTTCGATTTTACACTAATTGTTTTAGAAACTCTGGAGCTTCAGCCACAATACTGAAACCTCAGAGTTTCAGTATTTTTCAGAGTGAATGGCAAGTTGGTGATCCAGGAAGGCGTTCTTTTGTTGCCCGTCGATTGAAGTGATAATTGACATATGTGCGTTCGCTCTGGGATTCATCTCTTGGAGCTTCATTGAAGGGCTGTATAAATTTTATTATTTTATATTTTGGTCATCCAAATTTCGAACGCGCACATTTCAATTGTCAGTCAGTCATTGATTATTCCAGAAAATGCCGAAAAAATTCTTCAAGTGCAAGGCTTGTGGGGACACGCATGAACGACCCATTAATTCCAAATGCCAGCATATTGACAATATTGAAACCAGTGATTTAGATGGTGACAGTGTTAGTGAAGCAGGACAAATGGACATTAATCAACAAATTCTGCATGAACTGAAGCAACTGAGTGGCAGAATTTCGAAAGTGGAACAGAAAGTTGACAGTCAGGACAAGGGACATTTTGATTCACCAAAATCTGTCAATAGTGCCACTTCGACGGCGTCATCCAGCCAAGTCGACGCGGATCTGGTACTCCCTACACTGACGGGACTGAAGAATGCCAAGCATCTCCAGACACAGGTGGACCAGAGGTTACAAGAACTACAGGCCATCAACATGCAAGGCAAGTTCAAATCCCAGAGGGGAGGGTCTAGTGATACTGTGTGGTGTAAGAGGGAGGTGCCTTGGCCTCAAAATTTTATACTCTCGGGTTCGAGTAAAAGTAGAACATCCTATGATAGCTTGTCAATGTCACAGTGGGTTTCAGGCTTTAGTGCCATAATCCGGGAAGAGTCGGATCCGGAAACCAAAAATCAGATGTTGGAATATTTGTCGGATCTAATGGAAGATTCTCACGATTTCGGGTGGCAGTCAGCCAAGGCTGCTCACGCGGTTCTTCTGTGCAAAATGGAAGAAAATAAAATTTCCTGGAACGAAACCACAAAAATCGACCGCGTTCGCAGGGTACATGCCCAACGATTGGTTACCACTGGCCATAAGAAAGTCAATAGCAAAGATAAACCGATACCTTGCAGATATTTTCAAAAGGGAACGTGTGGCCAAACTAAAGATCACGAAAACAATGGTCAAATGTATTTACATGTCTGTGCCAGTTGTTTTGCATCTGGTAAATCACACACTCACCCACAAAAAGATTGTAAACGGTCAAAAAACTACCAAGGCACTGCCTAAGTGCAGTGCTTACCTCAAATGTTATTGATCATAGAAGTTTTGATACTAGAATTGTCATTTCTAAAGTTGTAAATAATGGTGAAAGTATGAATTGGAGACATGACTGGTTTAAATGTATTAACAGATCATATAGTGAGGTTGTCAAGAACGTGAGTGTGAACAAAAACAACCAGGTAGACGATTATCCCTGGTTTTCACGTGGGGCTCATAAAGACGTGGTAAATACAACCAAAGTCACGAATCGTGACAAGTGTCATAGCAAAGTACGATGTCCATATCAAAACCACAGACTTAAACATGACCCCAAAGGGCAGGTCCATAGCTTAACTCGTACTCTGGTCTCTAACCAAGATGTACCAGTTTTTAACGAAGCCACAGCTAAAGCTAAACCCAAGGTTAGAGATATTTTTCCAGCACATTGCCATGATTTTCCACAAAAAATACCAGATAGTCACCACTTGTGGGTTTCACAAAACAACGTATTCTCACCTCTGGTCTGTCACAATAGCTTTGCTCCGTTAGCTGCACCAATTCTTGATCATGGTGAAAAAGTAGTAATACAAGAGCTCCAAGGTGGCACTGTGGATGCTGAAGGTAAGGCTGGAAAAAAGTATTGTAACCAAAGCAAGGGGCGTTCAAACACAGTGATTCAGGGCACAGGACAGAATGGCACGGTAGGTGGCGCCAGCAGCGTTGCTGGTCCCTCAAAAGCACTTAATACTCGTGTCGACGACCGTCAGTTCCTTGCTACTAATACCACTGTGGACAAATATGACTTAGCACTCAGGTTCAAGTCCAAACACAAAAATAAGATTGAACAGTCAGCCAACTCTGAAATCCTGAAGCTATGGGATGGTCAAACAGTGGGGAAATTTGGTTATATCCCATTAACTGAGCAAGTCGTAGTCAGTGACCAACAAATATCCCCAGTTAATCCTGATCTGCTACAGGTTCATGGTAAAGTTAAACAAACTGGAACTTACAATTTTCTTGGGGCCCAGATACCAATACCGTCCCAACTCAAGGTGAAGGCTTGGGAGGCCAACTTAAAAGGCTATTGGGACAAACAATTAGTGCCTTTAATCAAATATGGATTTCCCTTGAGTTTCAATCACAATATCGACCTCATATCCACTGAAGTTAACCACAGCTCAGCTAGGCAGTTCCCTCTGGAGGTAGAAGGTTACCTAGAAGAAGAAAAGTCCTTCAATGCTATACTAGGTCCATTCTCTGAACCCCCCATACCAGGCCTGCATATATCCCCCTTCCTTACGAGAGAAAAGAATGGAGGAACCAGTCGCAGAGTCATTGTGGATCTTAGTTTCCCTCCCGGTTCTTCAGTGAATGCTGGGGTTGACCCCAACTCATATTTAGGTTCTGAATTCTTACTTACCCTTCCTTCTATTGATTACATAACTGGTCAAGTCCTAAAACTGGGAAAAGGTTCACTAATTTACAAAATAGACATATCCAGAGCTTTCAGGCATATCAAAATTGATCCCTTGGATTATAATTTGTTAGGTCTCAGTTTCAAATCTTATTTCATTGATACATGCCTGCCATTCGGGTTCAGGCATGGTTCAGCCATGTTCCAGCGCCTGAGCGACTCAATTAGGTATATGATGTTGTGTAGAGGTCATCATGTGACCAATTATATAGATGATATCATTGGGCAGGCCACTAGGTCCCAGGCTGAGTCATCTTTCAACACCCTTTACAATCTCCTGGGGGAATTAGGTCTGGATATCAGCAAAAAGAAGTTGGTCCCTCCCTCCACCCAGGCTTTATGCCTAGGGGTCATGATAAATACTGAAAATTTCACCATCTCTGCCCCTGATGAAAAATTGGCAGAAATCAAGGAAGTGTGTTCGCAATGGCAGCTCAGAGACCATTGCAGCAAACGCGACCTTCAGTCTTTATTGGGTAGGCTGCTGTACGTTACCAAATGCGTCAAGGCATCTAGACCTTTTCTGAACAGAATGCTCGAGCTTCTAAGGCAAGCAGACAGACAGGAGAAAATCGTTCTCAGTGAAGACTTCCATAGAGATCTGAACTGGTTTTCTAGGTTCTTGACAAAGTTCAATGGGGTGGCGTTCTTTTCGCATGATCCAGTTCATTTTCACATCGAATTGGATGCCTCGCTTCAAGGTCTAGGGGCTGTTTGTGGCAATGAAGTTTATGCTGTTCCAGTCGAATTAGGTTACAAAGGTTACCAAATTGTTCATCTTGAAATGTTGAATATTCTTGTCGCAATGCGAGTGTGGGCCCACATTTGGCATGAAAAAAGAGTAGTCATACACTGTGATAATCAGGCAGTCGTGGCAGTCATTAACTCAGGCAAAACTAGGGACCCTGTCCTAGCGGCCATTACTAGGAACATAGCAATGCTCACTGCCACTCATGATATTAACCTCAAGTTAGTTCACATTCTAGGCAAACACAACATAATTGCTGACGCCCTTTCTAGGATTGGTTTACATTCTAACTACCAAGTCCAGCTCCACCATCTTATACCCCATCATACTTGGCTTGAAGTTCCAATTGAATTGCTTGAAATAGACTGGTCTATATAACTTTCAGATTCCAACCCTCAGATTCAAGCTCTGTCAAGAGATGCGTCCTCTAGAATTCGAGGTGCCCTTGCTGAATCCACCACAAGGTCGTATGACAACATGTTTCGAGTGTTTCTTGCTTTCATTATTTTCGCCAAGTTTCCTCTCTCAGCTCTAACAGCTGACCATGTACTCTGTTTCCTTGAATTTCTGGCCTCAAACAATGTGTCCCACTCTGCTATTGTCAACTACTTATCAGCTATCAAGACCAAAGTGACCATGTTTGGCCTTTCCAGTGCCAGTTTCACTGACCCTAGACTAAGATATTTCAGTCGTTCATTAGCCAGAAATGCAGCTCTTAAAGTCACCCTCAAATCCATCATTGACATTCCCATGCTCTCACAAATATCTCAAGTGTGTGATTCCATGTATATGGGTTTTGTATATAAATCAGCCATATTGTTGTCGTTCTTCAGTTTCCTGAGGATATCAAATCTAGTCCCTCACTCAATTGCCAAATTTGATCCACTGAAACAGCTGGCTAGGGGGGACATATTTTTTGCTCCCCCAGGGGCTCACATACTCCTTAAATGGTCAAAAACCCTCCAGATGAATAACTCAGTAAGACTGGTGAAAATTCCCCACTTGGGCTCTTCCCCCATCTGCCCTGTTACAGCCCTTAGAACCCTCCTCTCCCTTACCCCCTCAGGCCCCAACAAACCCCTTTTTCAAGTTAAACTCAGGCAGCAATGGGTTCCATTGTCAGACACCAGATTGAGGAAACATTTTTCCACAATTTTGGCTAGATTGCAGCTATCTCAGTCAAATATCACCTTTCACTCACTTCGACGTTCAGGTGCCACCTGGGCTTTCAATGCCAAGGTGCCTCTGCAGAATATCCAGAGTCATGGCACCTGGACGTCAGAGTGTGTGTGGTCCTACATTACCCAGGACCATCAGGCCTCAGATGCTGTGGCCCTCACATTCCAACGTTCCCTACAAACATGATACTTATACTGGGGTTTGGGGTTCATACATCCTCCCCTATGACCAAAACTGCCAAGTAAATAACATAATTTGGCACAAGGTGCTATTATACCACTCAAACAGTTGTAAACATGTAACCTTGTTTAAGGCCACCTTAAATGGCCCAGTCAACAATACTATCACATGAATCCATTATCAGGTAATTTAGCAAATTTAAGGCCTCCTTAATGTTAATTTTACTCTTAACTGATTAGCTCATACTATGGTCCCCTGTTAGGGACACAACCTAATTAATCTTAGGTAGCTAATATGACCCAAGACCTATGGTCTTATTTTAGGCCACTTACTGGCCAGTTCACTTTAAGACCACTCTTAACCCAAATGTAATTGCTAGCTTTACTTATACTGAACTGTTTTACTTGAGGCCACGTTACTTGGCCATGTCATACTAAGATGACCTTAACTTTTAAATGTTTTAGTATAAGGCCCCTTTAGGGCCAACCTTGTTATTAGTGTTTTAACACAAGTTTAGGTCACCTTACCATATCAGTAATTTATGGTGACCTTATGTATACTATTGCTGTTAATGTTACTGTAACTGTTAAACTATCAAAGAATGTACATACATAATTTAGTGTATTGTGTTAACATAGTAAATACTAATAAATTTTTAATCGCCACCTGTGTGTTATTATACTAGCTAGGACACTGTGTGGGGATGGCATCCCGGGTGCCAGTCCAGTCAGTGGCTTCTGGGGTGTTTTCATAAAATTATTCTTGTTTGTAGTTGCCCTATTTTATGATTGGTTGACCTTAAGTTGACCTGACTTCCTATGAATTCCCGCTTTTGGAAGCCATCTTCACTTGTAAATTTTAAACCAAGGAGGAAACACCTCTCTTATAAAACAAAAATTTCCCTCTTACCCTCCCTAGAGCCACTGGCAGGTCTTACAACTGTACATGATTGTACCCTGTACTAGTTTGTATTTGTAGAAAATTGCCGTGTCCAGCTGACGGTTGGGCAGTTGCAATGGTCAAGTCAAGCAGGTCATCGAGGTCAAGGTCATCAGACCTCAGCCATTGGTCCAGTCTCACCTTTCTGACCTTCCTTAAGATGGCAGGTCTGCAGATCAGCTGAAGTTTGAAGGGTGTCTTCCTGGTCTCCTTCTTGTCAACAGAGACATAATAAATCTTTAAATCTGATAATTAGTTTAAAGTAGTTCCATCCTGTGTGAGACTTGGACTGTATGCTCATATGCTATCAATATCATAGAAGATATATTTTGTTTTTCCTCCTGGCAGCCAGCGCCGCCGTCCGGAAGCCAAGTAAGGATTGTTCCAGTTTGAGCTTAAGGGGCTGTATTGCTCAGTCACGTAGGGAGCCAACTGTTGAGCTAGTGTCTGGCTGTCAGAAGGAAATTCTGTACAAACGCTTCATAAATGCTTAAAAACTGTTTTAATGTTATCGTGTTATCTTCTGCTTATGTGCATTGCATGTTGTTTTATTCTGTTGTTCTGACCTCACTTATCTGACCTTGGCTTTGACCTTCCTGGCAATTCGGGGTTCATACATCCTCCCCTATGACCAAAACTGCCAAGTAAATAACATAATTTGGCACAAGGTGCTATTATACCACTCAAACAGTTGTAAACATGTAACCTTGTTTAAGGCCACCTTAAATGGCCCAGTCAACAATACTATCACATGAATCCATTATCAGGTAATTTAGCAAATTTAAGGCCTCCTTAATGTTAATTTTACTCTTAACTGATTAGCTCATACTATGGTCCCCTGTTAGGGACACAACCTAATTAATCTTAGGTAGCTAATATGACCCAAGACCTATGGTCTTATTTTAGGCCACTTACTGGCCAGTTCACTTTAAGACCACTCTTAACCCAAATGTAATTGCTAGCTTTACTTATACTGAACTGTTTTACTTGAGGCCACGTTACTTGGCCATGTCATACTAAGATGACCTTAACTTTTAAATGTTTTAGTATAAGGCCCCTTTAGGGCCAACCTTGTTATTAGTGTTTTAACACAAGTTTAGGTCACCTTACCATATCAGTAATTTATGGTGACCTTATGTATACTATTGCTGTTAATGTTACTGTAACTGTTAAACTATCAAAGAATGTACATACATAATTTAGTGTATTGTGTTAACATAGTAAATACTAATAAATTTTTAATCCCCACCTGTGTGTTATTATACTAGCTAGGACACTGACACACAGTTCTCTATGGTAACTAGTCATTCACTGCGATGTAGTAATTACTCCATAAGGTACAGGATTCTTACAAACCAACTGATGATACAAAGTCAACAATTAATTAATTAATTAATAGTTTAATTTATTTACTTATTAAAACACAAAGTAATAGAAATACTAAAATACAAGCAAGGAAGAAACACAATATTTGTAATTACTTCTCTGTGCTATGGTCTTACTTGTGGAACTTTGTTATCATTAAAAAGTAGTTTTGTGAAACATATGAAAACTTAATCGCCCCTTGGCTATCATCAAGAGCAACATAATGTCTTTGGACACCTCAATGCACTGAGTCCTGCTATGCATCACTATTCAGTTTGGCTATGTCTTCAAGTCAGTCTTTCTCATAGCCTTGTTTGGTTTTCTTATGCCACATTCACACTACAGGCAGTATGTACTGTGGTTACAAGTTTCCCAAGGCAGCAGAACTGCCTCCAAGGACGCCACATACCTTTCCAGATTTGGTGTAACATTTACACTACCGGTGGTATAATTTGTGATTATAGGCATTTGGCAAAATGGCCCTGTCCTTCAACTTCCGTCTAAGGTTCATGTGTGACCTTGTGACACAGTTGTAAAACTCCTATTTACCTCCACTCACCTTATATTGCAATGCTACACTGAAAGGCGACCGAGCCACAACCTTATATACAACATAGACTACCCCTTCAGTTACTGTAGCAAGAAATTTATCTGTGCATGCTCACTTTCATCAGCGCACGCCCCCGGTTCCGACATCATAGGCAGAAAGTTTAAACATTCCACAACTTCTGTGAGATGTGCAAGGTAATGGATATTTCGCCACTGTGTCCCTCGGTTGCATTCAAACAAATGTGGACCTCTGTGGGGATACCGCTTGTAGTGTGAATGGGGTATAAAGATTACAAACCTGACAGCTCGTGTAGTGGGGGTTTTTACTATCTAGAAACATAACCCCTAGTGATGTAACATTTCAGAAGACCACAATGCAGATCTCCATTAAATTGGCCAAGACCATGCGAATAGCAAAAAGATCCATATTATAACCCTCCCTAAGTTGAAGCATTTTCTATTATGCCCGTTAGGGCTCTGAAGAGGGCCATTGATGTCTACAACCCATCCCCTAATGAATCTTTCTTCCATATTCCTTCTCCTGTGAGCTGGCAGTCTTTGATTTATAGCAGAATCAGGAAAGTACTAAAGAGAATAAATTTGAAACTGGGTTAAGCCACCAGTCATAAAAATTCACTCCTTCTGACGTTTAATAACCACCTTCAACTGCCTCCATCTCCTGGTTGAGTATGCTGAACTACTTCAGGAGTGTTTTTCCTTCTGTGGCTCTACCCCTCAGAAGTTATACCTTCAAAGGTTGCTTATGTCAGGATCATCCTTATTCGAAGTACTACTAGTGGGTGCCTCTTTTCCCATATGCTGGACAATGGCCTGTTGCCTGCTGCAGATGGCCGAGTTGCTCTCATCTGTGGTGCTTCTGTTATGTATCGTCATCTACTGCGCTTTAACCTTATTAATCTGCCAGGTGCTACTTTAGTACCTTCTTTAGTACTCTTTGCTCAGTGGCGTGAATGCAGTTTACAGTAATGTCATGTGGTTTTCATTCGAACTTGCAGTGGTTGTATGCATTAACAGTGGTGTGATTAAGATTGGAAGCTATGAAGAGTATATCTGTGTAAGGATATGGATGTAGGAATGTCGGCGGTGTATATGTCAAGATTAGCTGCTCATATCTTATATCCTGTGTCATCAGCTACCACACAGAGCAATAGAGACGTAAGTGTCAGATGTCAGCTGCAAAGAACTATGGAGTGGAATTTTTTATATCAGAAATATTTGTAGAATCGCAATCTTCAGATGGTCAGATGTCATCATGGATGGAGGAGTTGCATTCTGATTTCATAATGTACTAAGTTAAGTTTTATCTTATATTACTACGTCTATGGATATCTCATAGCCAGAAGATGGGGATAAGTATATTTGGGAACTCTACATTACAAACAGTTGTGTCAGTGATGAACTTTACATGAAGTTATATGCTATGTTATAATTTGTAACAATAACTTCAAAGATGGGAACACTACTGGAGACCCTACAAACACTTGTTGCAGTGATGTAGTGAACTTTTATATATTGTCCATACTTCATTATTTATATGTAATACAGATCAGCAGGATTTAGAATGTGACAACCATTGGAGTAACTACTCCACAAACACTTGTTTGTGATGTGGTGCTTTTCTTTTTAAGTACATTTTAATTTTACCATTTTATAAATTTTAATTGATTTACACTCTGTAACAAATTATAAATCTAGTCTTATTCTAAGGGATCGTTTATGTACTCATGGATAATTGTTTTGTTTAAAGGGGACCTTGTATACAGTTTTATTTTCTCATCATGATTTTAGATTGGGGAGTGTATCCAAACAGAGTATTAAGCATCATGGCTCCTCAATGTCGGACTGCGCTTGGTCGTTATATACAGTAAGATAATTCACATAGCACTGATATTACTGCCTCATTTGATGAATTAGTATATAATAGTAGCTGCTCCTACGTTTGGGCTTTTGAAGGGTTTGTATTTCAATTTAAATTTCTTAATTCCACAAATTGGGAATGGGTCTTCTTATCCCGCGGCAGGCTTGACTGTGTAAATGGGAGATATGGTATTTTACCTGAAGTTATCTGAATAACTGTCAAATCACCAGCTTGCCATGGGTTACGATCACCTTAATGTGGTTGTTTTTTCTTACTCTTTGTATTCTTCTTTTGTTATTGTAACCTTTAATTTAGCTAACTAGCGTTTCAAGTGAAGTCATCTTTAGTTACTTTATGTTTTGATAACCTTAAATATTGATTACAACGCTTCTTTAAAGTGAACTAATGGTAAGTTTAATCTTACATATGTTACCGTGAACAGTATTTATGTTTGTGTATCTGTATGTACACAATGGCTGTAATTTAGTAGTAATTTACTTAAATTAATAAAATCATGCTCCTCCCGTGTTTGTTGATTGTGTCCTAGGGTGGGGGTAGGACTGTCTTCAATGTTGGAATACTTTATATAGCTGTTGCAGAAATGATGTCTCTCTTTAAACATGTATGTAATAGGTAAATGATGCATTATTACCAAGGAGCTTATCTAATTAGCAGTGTGCATTGATGCTTGCTTGCAGATAACTCCAAAGTTTTGGACGGATTTGGATATAATTTTAGGAAATGTTGACAATGGCAGAAAGGAACAGATTAGAGTGGATCTGTATCACCGTCTGGATCCAGAAATTTTTTAAAGGATGTTTTTGTCATTACATTCATAAGCAATATTGGAGTTGTCTTTGGCATAAGTATGTGCTCTCCGAGTGCCCTGTTAAATTAATAGCTGTGTTTTATATGTTCCATTATTTTTTAGTATTTGTTGTGCAACTTCATAAAACTCTGTACTTGATTTATATTGTACAAAATGTATTTTTGTTTATTAAAATACTTAAAATTAAAAAGTGCTTCTTTTGCAAATGCAAAGTATAATAAATCACTGCTTACAAAACTGGTATTATATTTGCAAAAAAAAACCCTTTTACTTTGGGAATTATACATAGCTGTCAGCTTTGTAACTCACCACTGTAATTAGATTGATAGATACCTAACACACAAAGACATGGCAGATTTCTGGTCAATTAGATCTGTATCAGGGAAAAGGAATATACAAGAGACAGCAAATTAGAGGAGGAATCTACACTATAAAATAAAGGAAGAATCCAAACACATAAGATTGATTAGTGAAGTGTTTATACGTCTGTGTTGTGAACAGAATGGTCTGTAATTAGCTGTATCCCAGCCACACTCTGCTTCAATGTGAATCACTGGTGAAAATGGAAGTAATTCACACCATTGTGACTTACCCATGTGTTAACATTTCCCGTACAGCCCTTTTGGTTGTTTGTTGGAACCGGTAAGATTTATGTCAGTCTAAAAATACACTCCTGATGTCACGCTATTGCAGTGTTCTTGGGAACATTCACTTTGCAGTTACTCCAAAACTGAAGAACAGGGACCGTATTCACGAAAGGTCTTAGACAGGTTTTAGGCTTAACTTTTGTATAAATCTATAGCCAATTTAAGCCTAAGATTTGACTAAGACCTTTTGTGAATACAGTCCCTGGTCTTTCTGAATTTTTTGTGGTTAAGGCCTGACCAAAAGAAGATGCGATTCAGGTTTGGGTCATAGTTTGGGGGTTCATATTTCTGCAAGTAATTCAAGAATGTACGAAATATTTTAAATTATTTTTTAATATTTTTACCTTTGTGTTGAACCTTACTGCAAAAGTAATCAACAGATTTTAATAAAATTTTTATCTGGCTATTCTCTCCCATTGACTGTATATTCTTGAAGAGAATGTACATTTGCCTGACAGAGTACCAACATATCAGGTATGTTTTAATAAAATGTACTAGAATTCATATAATTGGCATTACACGGACAGAAATTGACAGTTTTACTAACAATTTAAGTTTAATCTCACAGTATTCAGAATTTGACTGATATAATTATACAACATAAAGAAATAAGCATACATGATAAAGAACTTGAAAGTATTTGGCCAAAACATAGAATTCATTTGTGTGCATTTTAATTTATAGAATACCTTCATAAGAATGTCCACTTCCTTTGGTTTTGCCCCTTACTGAATAGCAGTTTGTAAAAAGTGAGGATGTTGGTTCCTTAATGAAACTTTCTTTTCAGTGTAAAACACAGTTGGCAAAATATATATTTTCTTGTGCATTGTGACAGTTCTCTGTTTCGCGTTTCTATTACCATGTGCAAGGTAGAGACCAAGCTTTAAAAATTGCCATATTTTAAGATATTACACACTATTTTATGAAGTGATTGTGTCAAATGAAGAAAATTGTTTTGCGTTGAGTGAGTCCCACAAGAATCAGTGTCAAACCGAAATCCAAGATGGAAACTGTGTTCCATTACAATGTGTTATTTGATAAAATAAATTTTTATGAGGAACAACAGATTATATAAAATAAATATTTCTTGGTATACTGGGTCATTTACTAGATCAGTAAGAATGTCTTCTGTGCCCATATGTGCTTTGTTTTCAAGGTTCTCTTACACGATCGCAATCAAATTGGATGAAAAAAATCAGATATTGGTACTGATAATAGTATAAATGCAGTATATTTAATGGAAGCAATAAAATAAATACATTAAACAGGGCAAAAATCCCACAATACTAAGTACAATTTTATAGACTTGACAGAAATCAAGGCTAGCTGATTTAACGTAAAAACAACTGATGCACAAATACCTAACTTTTCACAAGTTATAATAACAACTAGTTCAAAGTCTTAATAATCATTAACGTACATTATGATGTGGTTGAGTATATCACATTGTCTTGGAATAAAGAATCCACACACTCTTTTAAACCAGAAATCACCAACCACTGGCACCCACCACCTATCATATTCAAACCCAGATTGGTAGAGGTGAAAATCCAACCATGTTATCATTGAATCAGTGTGACTAACTGCAATCCTCGCAAAAGCATATCTGGAGTTCAATTAAAACTGATACAGTAGTATATGAAATATGCATCATCTGTTGTTACAACAGAGGGTGATTCGTGTGATCTGAAACAGTTAGTCAATCAACCTATTCATCTGCATAGTGACATATTGGACCTCATTCTATCACCTATTTATCAGGATACTATTGTTGATAAATTTGCGATGCATCTAATCATGCATAAGTAAAATGTACAAGTGCTTTCCCTCGTCAAGTGGCTCATATTCCAAATAAAGTTCAATATAGAAGGTACCACCATATCAACATGTCTTACTTTCACTCAGATCTCAAAAATACCTCCTTTACCAAGTTTCCAGCTGATGTTGTAGTTAATCTTTATGAACAATGTCCATGATTTGGTAATGTTCTTGACAGGCATGCACCTCGCGTATCTAGACTGACAAAGAAAGATTCTGTGGATTGGATGTCTGATGCTTATTGATGTGCAAAGTCCCTTAGGTGCCAATTTGAGAGAACTTGGCATAGGGCCATAAATCCACTGAACAATAGTTGGCTTCGTTGTCAGATTGCTCAGTGCAATGCATTTGTAAACAAGGATAAGTCGGACTATTACAGCAAACTGATTTTAGACAATAGTCATGACTCTAGAAAACTATGGCATGAGCTGCATAAAACCCTGAACAAGCTCTCTGATGGGACACTTCCATCCCATGAGTCTGAATAGTCATTGGCTGATCAGTTTGCCTCCTTTTTTCGAACAAAATTAAGAAAATTAGAAACACTTTCGCTCCCTCTGGTACTGAAAATGAGGTTCACCAGCCTTCAGATCCTCCAAAAATTACTGTCTGTAGGCAAGTTTCTGAAGATGCTGTTTATAAAATAATTAAAACCTCACTGACAAAATACTTCCTGTTAGATCCTTGGCCGACACATCTTATCAAGAAATGCATTGATATACTGCTACCAGCACTCACAAAGCTGGTCGATTGCTTGCCTCATGGAAAACTGCTGTGGTCACTCCCGTGGCAAATCTTCCTTCAGATGACCTCAAGAATTATTGGCCTGTATCTGTAACGTGTGGTTGCTAAGAAGCTGTTAGCACGTATCCATGTCCATAACTTAGACAACCCGTACTAGTCGGCATATAAAGCTGGTTACTCAGCTGAGACAGCTCTTCTCTCCATAAAAATGAAGTTCACTTATATTTGTCAAGAGGTGAATCCACTGCCTTGGTATTGCTCAACTTGTCTGTCACTTTCGATACCATTGATCATTTACCTTTAGTCAGTTGCCTCTGTATTTTTTCGACGTTGGTGGCTCTTTTCTGAATTAGTTTACTTCCTACCGAACAGACTGTTATCAGTCAATAAAAAATGGTTCTTCTTTGTCAGACGTTTGTAAAGTCATATTTGGCATCCCCCAAGGTTCTGTCCTGGGCCCTTTATTATTCTCATTCTCTTTGATTACCAGTAAACATAAAGGAATAAAGTTTTATTTGTATTCAGCTGACAGCCAAGTTTATGTGCAGTTATCCCAGAAAAATGCATCTGCTGCCTTCGAACAGTTGAACAGGTGCCAAAATTATGTTAAAGAGTGGATGTCTACTGGTAAGCTCAAATTGAATCCTGACAAGACTGAGTTTATCATCTTTGGTTCAAAGAGACAGAGGGACAAGTTGAAAGCATGTTTTCCAATTGATATCTTGGGCAGTTCACTCTGCCCTGTTGACTCAGTCAAGAATTTGGGTGTGTGGTTCGATTCAGATTTTTCCTTGCCCAAGCATGTTCATAATGTCTGCAAAAGTTGTTTTGTGAAACTCTGTGATTTCAGACATGTTAGGCAGTTTGTTACTCATGATGTTTCTGTACTTGTAGCTAATGCTCTTGTTAGTAGTCGGTTTGATTACTGCAACTCATTTTTCAGGAGCCTCTCCAAGTTCAATCTACATAAATTACAGTGCATCCAAAATAGTGCAGCCAGAATTTTATCAAACACCAGTCCATACACCAGTATAACTCCTGTGTTTAACAAATTGCATCTGCCTTCCTGTTAAACAGCACACAGTGTTTAAGACAGCCACACTTGTTTACAAGTTTCTTCACACAGGTTTTCCTAGGTATTTTGCTCCATATCTTTCTTCCTACTGCAGTTCTTAAGGTACCAGGCAGAGTCAAAGTGGTGGCAGTTTCCTTGTTATTCCAAAGTTCTACCCTTCTGTTCATAAATCTGTCAAACAGTTTGGTAATAGTTTTGCTTTAGATGCTCCCAATGTTTGGAATGCTCTTACAGATGAAATTCATGCTTTTCCCTCTCTAGCCTCTTTTAGAAAGCAGCTAAAAACCTACCTGTAAACCAAAGCATACCAACCTTAGCCTGGATCATCCCCTGGCATTCTCTGCGGTGCTTGACCGCTCTTCTGTCTCTGGATACTGAAATTTAGTTAACTGCTTTTTTGGTTTTGTTGCACCTTAGAGTCCTCTTGCATGGGGAGATTAATCGCTATAAAAGTCCAGTTAGAATAGCATTAGAGAATAGAAAGGGCAAATCTCTATTACCATCTGTGAAACATCTGTTAATCACATTGTACCTGTTCTGGCTTTAGGTTCAAAAGGTGCGGACACATCAAACGTATCTGAGAGAGATATGTGAAATCTATCTGTGTTTTAAGTGTTTTAAGGCACAGCTAACAACTTATAGGAGTGACCTGTTCCTGTTGTAGGTGATCTATTGTCATTTCCAAGTGTTCCACTGCATTATGCTGTTCAGCAGGTCTTCATCTCAAGTGCATCTGTGCCAGAAAAAAGGGCATTAATATCATCTTGGTAATGCAATGTTAATATAACTTGAGGTTGTCTTAATTTTTGCAGGTTTAATTTCACGTTTCATCTATAGTTTACAGAATTGGGAGTGAGGGCAGTAAACTTTTTTTGGATAATTGTGTGCACTATTTTGCATATGTATCAGCAGAACATTCTTTGCAAAATTGTTCCTCAGCCTTGGCCGTGTCATCGGCCTTTGGTCAGTTGCCTTAAATATAGTTATTTGAAATATGTTTTTGTCACTTTTGTTCTTAAGCAATGCACATTACCAGACCTAGATTTTACACTGGTTGCTTATACCTATACAGCCTAGTGTTTAAAGTAAAAAAAGGTGTAAATTATGGAATTTTAAGTCATCTTTGCTATGATGACACATAAAACATATTAAGAGTTTAATTCATTGCTGTAGTTGTATGGCATTGTCGTATAAAACATAGAAAATCATCTACAGATAAGCTCCAAACAGAAAGCATCAATATTTTGATGAATGTATTCTGCATTGGAATATTGTTCGTAGAATTGGTTTCTTATTTTATGGTACTAAATATGGATAAGGATTTTGAGCCTCATGACTACCAAAATCACAGACTACTGTAGTCGCACCTGAATTAAATACATAGGAAAACCTTTTGAGATGGTGGATTACAAAATTGAATATTTAGTTTATTTGCACCTGAATTAAGTGCAGAAAAAAACCTTTGGAGATAATGTTGAAATAAACTACGTATGCGCGGACTTTATCAGCCATTCAATCACCAAAATAACCTCCAATAAATGATGAAGGCCAATGTCTTTTAGTCAGGCCATACTCACATAAAATTCAAAAAGATCTGTGCATTACATTTGGAGTTATTGCAAACACAAAAGAACAAACAAACAACAAAACAAACACAGCCATAAACATTATCTTTTGATGCAGGTAACAATGCGACACCATGTCAGTGTCAGAAAGATCTGTTTCCATATGCAGATATATTAGGGTGCCTTAACTGAAAAGTGTGAATGTTGTATCATCAATAAAAGTAGATGAGAATTCACCTGAATTTTATTTATTTATGTTTGACCAGCTTTAATGCAATCTGAAGCATATCTCTTTACTTGTATTTATTGTTATGCATCAGTGGTAACATTAATTCACTGAAACCTTGTTGTAATCTGCAAGGTATTTCAAGCATTTTTCCAGCTTTGGCATATGGGAGTGACAATACTTTATTCCCAGGGAAAGAGACTCAGAAAATGAAAGACAAAACCAAACTGTGCCCATTTAAACTTTAACACCGAATTGCTCAGTATTTGACGTATTTTTCCATAAAGCTTTTCAGTTTGCAAATTTGTAAAAACCATTAACAATCTTTTATTTTGCATGGTGAGTGTCATGGCAAAACTAACTCACTCTAGGCATTTGTAGTCTCTTAAATCTAAGTTGAATGCTCTGATGTCTGTGAACTTCACAAGTATTGACGTAGTCAGGAATGAGTACGGCTGTTGCCTATCTTAAGTGGCCTGCTGTTTTTACAAAAATAATCCTTCCCAGCCAATGCCATAAAGGCTGTAAAGTGAACAAGAACTAGAGCTGATTTATACAGAGGGAGTGTACATTTATTTGATATATGATGAGCATCATATCTCCTGCCCCTTTTCATGGAATGTGAATGACAATTTGATATGTAAGATACTCTGCTGTTAGGTGAAAGGAAAAATGTCATTAAGTTGTCAGAGTTATAAAGTTCTGAACTTGAAGGTTAACTGATCTTAGGGCACTCTTTATTGACTCAAGCCAAAAGGTCCAGAGATGTTAAAGTTACAGAGGCTGTTTATTGATAAGTCCACGTACTTAAATCATTTCATGATGAGGTAAATAAAAACTACAGCTTTTATTGGCTGCTGTATTATTAAACACTTTATGTTATGGCCTGAAATAACATAACTATGTTATCTATATGTATCTGTTCCTTTGGAGTGCAAAGTTAAGGAAAAATACCCATGTTTGTGGATACTTGGTTGATAATGTTCAAGTTATGTTTTTGACATAACAATCATTGTTATGCAGTTATGATCTGAAACATCTAATTATTTATCATTCATGGAGAGGTCATGCAGCTTTTTCAGAATGGATAATATTTGAACTGGCATGGAAGTCATAATTAATCAAAAGCAATGATGTTTATAACTGTAACAAGTTAGCTGTTTTGTTAAAATGGATTTTCAACAAAAATGAGTAAAATTGTTATAATAATTCAAAGTTACACAGTATTCTCATTTATAATTTGCAATATTTGACCTGCGATGGGTGAATATGATATGCGATATCTTTGGTCACAAGAAGAGTTTTCAGCTGAATAAAAATAATAACGACATGTCACTACATAAGCTAAACAGTTATAATGAGACACTAAGCTAAACCAGAAAAGTGAAGAGATGTTATATATCTTATGTAGCACCGAGTAAGCTAAGTAAGAAAACTGAAGAGGTGTTATGAGTCTTATGCCATAAAGCATTAAGCTAAACCAGAAAACTGAAGAGATGTTATGAGTCTTATGTCATGAAGCACTAAGTTAGAAAGCAAAATCTATGTGTAATATACCACAAAGTCAGCTAAACTAGTAAGATGAGCAGATGTCATAAATCCAATACACCACATAATCAGCTAAACCAGAAAGCTACAGAGAAGTTATTTGTCTTGTGCAGCATTAAGTAAGCAAAACCAGAAAACTGAAGTGATGTTATGAGTCTTATGTATCATTAAGTAATGTAAGTGGGTCAGAAAGCAGATGAGATTTCCTTCTGATGTACCACTAAGTAAATTAAGGATAGAAAACTGAAGAGATGTTTTATGCATAATAGAACAGGAAGTCAGCTAAAATGAAAGCTGAAGAGATGCCATGTGTCTTATGTTTAAAACAGTCTGCTAAGCCAAAAAGCTGAAAATATGCCATGTATCTAATATACCAAACAATCAGCTAAATCAGAAAGCTTAAGAAATGCCATGTGTCTTATATACCAAAAGGTCAGATAGGGCAGAAAGCTGAAAGATGTCCTGTATCTAATACACCACATAATCGGCTAAATCAAAAAGCTGAACATATGTCATAAGTGTAATATAGAACTATTTCAGCAAGTCAAATAGAGTCTAATTGTTGTTTATATTTGGGTGGAAATAAAGACAACTCTATATCTTCAAAAGTGGAGCAATTTTTCTAAAATTAACTGACAGGAAAGTATAAGGAAATTTAAGCTTTCTACTGATATTCAGACAAATTAATTACAACGCCTTTAACCCTGTTGACATGCATATATATTAATAATCCACGATTGTAGATGTCATCAGATAATTCAGTTACTTGTAGAAATCTTAAAAAATATAGGCCAATACACTTAATGAGAACTGGGGCACACTTTTTTTCATGTAAATAAGTTTGGTGCCTTAAGAAATATACCCATTTCTGAAGTGTTTACAGATAAAGGAAATAAATTTACGACTGGAGAGGGATTTTGTCGTCATAGCAACTACATCATTAATTTTGATGCTAAGTCTAAGTTCGTGTTATTTTTGAGCCTCTTGAGATTTTAGTTTCAATTACCTAATTTTAGCACCCAGATTCAATTTTTGCATTTTCAATTAAGGCGAAAGTTATGGATACATCCCGTGGTATTAATCCAGTACTAAGCCAATAGATTTGAGGATAAAGCTTCATTACTTCTAATTCTGGAAATGGAAAAGGTTTGTCATTTTAAGTTGTTCTCTTTGTAGAATATATCTTTCATGAAAAAACAAACTCTAATAATGGATATAACATTTCTGTTTTATGTAAGATTATATATGGCAAAGCTATTGTGTTAAATGTTACAGTGTAACTGAATATGGGACTATAATATCATGACATTATTTTGTAACAACATAATCTTTCAACTTCCAATATATGTTAGCTATTTTTAGTGTACAAATGCAAGATGATCCTATATGTATTAGCCAGGCCAAAACTATATGTAAAAGTTAGACTTTTCAATTGGATTTAAGGTATACTTGCACCAAACTACCCAGTTTCATCTGATGCCAATATGCTCTGACACAAAACCTCTTTAAACTGAATAAGATGGTTAAAGTCTCTGCTATGATCTGGCTGTATTAATGGGCAAGCTCTTACTCAATATGTTTATGTATTGTTGCGCTTTAGAGTCTGTCACATGACTTTAAGTGCTAAAGTCCTTGTTACGGTGAATAAAATATTGCGACGGTTGTTTCAGATAAAACATTCCATGGCGCATACTAACGATACCCGCTGATGCACAATACATTTATGGGTGGGGTGAGGTGGGGGGTGGGGGTTTTGTTTGGTCAGATGGAAATGTACAATCTCTGGTCTATATCTTTGAGGTATGTCACATCACACAGGATCAAACTGTATGTTTAAGGACACTCTTCTTATCATTCCAGACGGCATAAAATAATTACTTTTTACCGATCTAGAATTGCATGCATGGAGACCAAACATAACATAAATAAGTCTAGATTACTGTGAAGAAAATTTTACCTTTACCACATTATACACTGTTCCTCGCATTAGTGAAATACAATGAGTGAGATCAGAACAACAGAGAACTGTTAACAATGACCAAGAGTGTCATTAGGCCAGCTTCCCAATCATTTAGTTTTGTGGGAGCAAATCTTATTGACTTCCAGGTGACCCTCAGATCATCATCAGCTCTATGGTATGAGAGAAAACGTCACTTTTATGAAATGAATACAAAGACAACCGGTGTGTAGTTTCACAATAAACTTCATGGTATCTAACCTTTAATTGCCAAGGGACAAAAAGCTTGCATAGGTACAAAAGAATCTGTGTCTATTGACAACAGTCTATGGACACAAAAAAGTGTCAAATGAAATTGCACAACACAATCTGATGGTCTTAAAGCCAGCATTTCTTACCAAAGGAGGTGGGTGATATTGGAATGCAGATCAAATGTTAAATTAAGTTTCTCAGTAAAACTAGTTTCTCCTGCTTTTCCCCCCTGCACCATCTTCCCAAATGATAAATAGATCTCTTTTTTTTCAGAAACCAATTCCAAGTGAACTGATGAATTCTAGGGCAGGCCATTTGGAAGATCTGATTTTCTCAGAGATTTGCACTTCATTGGAAAACATCGAGCCATTTCTACTAGAAACAACTCAAGTTCACTTGTGAATCTGTTAGAATATACTCTCTAAGATAATAGTGACAATAATTTACAGAAAGTTATATTTACAGGTGCAAGGTGAATAGGTTTACTTGAATTATTATACCATTTCAGTAAATTTAAACGTGTTCTCACAATATTAAGGAACAAAACACAGGTGTATTACTTTGCTATAGGAATGAGAAGGAATACTGTGCTTAGTATGGTAAGAAAGGGTAAAGTGTCAAGGTCACACTGCACTCCATGATTTCCCCATTTTATGACCATGCCAGTTACACCTGGTGTCATATGACTGTTGATCCTTACTGTGCCACGTTTTTTATTCACCAGAGTTTATTACCGCATAAATATCATGCCTGAAAGTATGTGAGATAGGCCAATTGGCAATTGATCCGTTTAACATAGTAAACAGATTCTATTACATTTAGATTCAGCTGCTGTTTTTTTCACGCAGATGTTATTCTTGTAACCTTTAAACAAGTACCTTTAAATGAGAATTGTAATGTTGTGTGATGCCATATCGAGTGTCAGATTTTAAAAAAGCCTGCAATGAGTAAGAGTTCCAAATTAAGTTCAGTAATATTTGACGTTTGGATGTTTTAGCCAGGAATGACAGTTTTCCACTCCTGAAAAAGGCACAGTTACACACAAATTCAATTTTACACTAACCTCACAGGAGTGTTGATTGAAAGTTATTTTACAATTTCATTCCATTTTACATCCCTGTATTGTTGTTATTTTATGACAATTATGGAAACAAAAATTACCCCATCAAACACTGGTATGTTCTTCGCAAAAAATAAAAATAAAATAATTTCTGTGCATTATAAATGTATTGCATTAATTTGTGTGATGAGTATCTTTAAATGCAAAACATATTATTGATCAGTTTAATGAGAGAATGTCCAAAGATTACATCCTGAGACACACAATAAAAAGCCCGAAATAAGAGGTAGATAAAAAAGAAAACACAAAAAGCAAGCCACGTCTGCAGAACTATAATAAGAAGTTATCTCAACAGAAAAGGGTTTGTAACTGCAATATTTCATCCACTGGGGAAATGATTATAAAGAAATGGCTGACAACCTAAAGGTGGAGGGCACAATAAGATAGACAGAAAAGGCAGATGAAGTTGACTATGGAGGGTTAAGAATAGCACTGTGCTGCGCAAGACCAATCTATGCCACTCTAGGTGACGGCTTAATGACAGGAAAGCCACCAAGTATCTGAGTGTATGTTTGGCTGAATGCCTGAGTATGTGTATGGCTGTTTCAGTTCATGGAAGCATTGGTCTTTCAAGACACAGTGAAGCACACACACAGAGGTTTGTTCTGTGTTTTGGAGACAGAAAGGATGAAAAGCAAAACATATAAAGAAATTTATAGGGTGTGTATGAGCTTGGCATTTCTTACTCTTTTTCTTTGAGATATAGGAACTATATATATATTGTGCTGGTATCTGCCAATTAGCAACAGAGTGAGTTAAGCCACATTTAGAATTACTCTCCATTGATTGTAATTGTACAATAGAGTGGCTACTCATGTGGATATACCTGTTGTCAATTAATGCTTGATATTTCCACGGGATCTGCAAACAAATTGGATTATTTAGTGGCTGCAAATATTCATCTGTCTGGTGGGGGTATCTAGCTTCCTTATTGACACAGGTGTGATTAGCCGAAGTGATACAATAAAAGGTGTACAAGGATATATCAACACATTCCCGTATCATCTAATATATCTTTTTGGGGAGTTATTTGGAATTATCTGCAGCATTTCCATCATGTCAAATGATGAATTTGAGATGTATTTTGCTCGTGCTAAAATTGAAGAAAATTGGACCAACCAAGGTTTACCACAGAGAAGATGTAGTTTGCCTGTGTTGGCCACATCTGATATCATGCAGTCTCGCTATCGTCGCGGTTCATCGGTGAAGAAGTCAAGAAAGAAAAGTGTGCCGTATGGACCTCATGAATACACACATGCTTTCCCATCCCCTATACTTGAAGTGACTTCTCCTCATCTGGAAAGCACCCAAGAAGAGCCAACAGACACACAAACCAGTGATGACATTCACAGGAGGAAGTCAATTGAACCCACATTATTTGTCTATCCCAGTCTGGATGATGCTGATGATACACCAGAAAAAGAAGACATTGAAGAAGATGAAAGTGAAGAATCAATGACAAAAACTGACCCACTTAATACAGCCGCTAGAGAGCTTTGTGTGATACGAAACTTCAAGTCATCTCCCAAAGGGATTGTAAACCGTGGAGACTCGATCAAGAAGACACGCCGTGCCTCAACTGCCACCTGTATGACTGATCCAAAACCGATCCGACGCCAAGGCATAACATGCCCACCTGAACTCTCCTCACTTGATCTGTGTTCAACTTTAATAAGGGAAAATCCTAGCCTGATGACAGTGCCCAGTCAATTTACAGACAATGACCCAAAAGACATGTGCAAGAAAGTGGTGATCATTGGGGAGAAAGGAGTAGGCAAAACCTCTCTAATGCGACAACTGATGACGTCAAACTACATGGGTCCATTGGATAGTCCCCAAGGTAACTCTAATTGTGTTTAATGCAGCTAGAATATCTTTAAGTTGATAGTTATTACCTCTTCAAGCAATGTCTTGAAAGAATTTTTTATATTTTGTTCTTTAAGGTTCCTAAGATTCCGATGAAGTTTTAGGAACCCAGTCATTTTTGTAATTTTTAATAAATGCACCCTCTAAATAATGGCATCATATTCTTTGTTGGTGGTGTTTTATATCACAGGCAACAATTTAAATAAGAGAGAGTCTAGTCATTTTATTTTCCTGGTATAAAAGCAGATCTTATGTTCTCCGTGATGAAATAAGTCAAATATGACCTGTGTGATTTAACTGATTCTAAACTTGCACATAAATGCAAATTTTGGTTAAATATATACAGTGCTCTGGTATCTAGTTAGAGGGCATTGAATGTTTAAATCAAATATGCCATCTTACATGCAATTTAGACATTTCTGAAGTTTATAAACTACTATATAGATGGGATAGAGTATTTGTATTGTGTAGAGAGGAACAAGACTAAAGTTTTAATCTCTAGCTGATAGGAAATCAATTGGCTCCCTGCCTAAGTTGTATGTGTGGGAACTTCACCAGTACTCGGTACTTTGTGAAAGCGTTGAGTTCCTTATGTCAGCAGTAAATACCCTTGCATTATTTTTGTAAGAAATATATGAAATATCATATAAGCGGTCTTGTAAAATTGTTCATATAAAATATCAAGAAAAATAAAACAGCAACAATAATTTACTTTTTAGTTATAAAGCAGTTCATAATCAGAAAACAGTAAGTATTAATAAATAAACTACCATATTTTCCTTAACTAATAAATCTTACTTTCTGTAAAGCTGGAAATAAGACAAAGTAAATAAGATTAGACAACTAACTTTATTATTTGTTTTATATACCTTAAAATATGCTAGATTAAATAGATCAAACACCATAAATGCTTAGTGTTTTCTCACGTTCACTTTGCAACAATTGATACTTCTATGCAAATTGATTCTTTAATTGTTTAGTTATCCTGCAGATATACAGATGGAAAATAGGACAAAAACTGGGTAAATATAATATCCATCTGTTTTGATTTAACTCGCAAAAAACCCCCCACAAAACAATATTACACTGATGCTATGTCACACAATACTCTATTGCAATCATAAAAGTGCAATACATTCAAAGGATTAAGAAGTTAAATGTTCTTGATGGAATCTGCTCCATATTATAGGCACTATTGCAGGTCATCTTATACCATTAACCTAATTGCAGAAATGATCAGCAGCACAGTGAATTTAGCAGTAACCCTGGATGGAGAAGAAACTGGCATAGAATTACACAAGTTCAGTTCTAAGCAGGTAAGCCAAAAAGACTTGGACTACCATTCACATTCATTTTTGTATTAACAGTACCTCATAAGCCATGATGTTTAGGGCTGGTTGCTGCATATCAACTTGGTACTGTACGTTTTTGTGTTAACTGTGTGCTGGTGGCGCTTAAATGAATGACATTCTCTCTCTTAACAAGCATTCTTTTCCCCAGAAAATAGGGATTCCTTGGTTGAAAAAATCACCCACTTTGTACAACAATGGGAGATGGGCATAGAATATAAAGGAACATTTAAAAATTTGGGTACAACAGAGCACCTTATTTTAAACTTTTAACAGCAGTAAGTGTTGGCAAAAATGTTTGCTGTATACCACAGGATATATACCACAGGATAGGAGTCTCATATGCAAGAAAAAGACAAAACGTTAAGGATATTATCACTGTAATACTTTTGTAAGTTACTGTAATATCTAAATGATTTTAACACAGAGGCTAATGCAACTTATCCGGTTCAAAAATTTAAGTTAACTGATGAACCACATGACTTGTCCTGAGTCATATGATCTAAAGAATCTTCTTTACAACCTGCTGATGACTGCTCTGACTTCTACAGATAACTGGCAACAGTAAGACCTGACTGATGAAGTGCAATTGGGTGAACTGAACGATTTATCTGTTCCAGGGAAAAGATCTCTCTCCGCTATTGTTACACAATACTGAACACAATGTCTTTTAGCAGCAAATAAAATAAGTTCTAAAACTATAAAGATAAGTCCTATCACCATTTGGAAGTAGATGCTCAGTCATTATTATTAGGTTTTATGGCTGGGATGAATATTTTGTAAGAAAGTTTTAGTAGTGTGTACCAAGAATTGCATTTTAAACTCTTTGGTCAAAGAAAAGCCCTTGAATTTAAAAAGTTTTCAATTAATACTCAGAAGAATCTACCTCGAGCAAGAATATATTTGTAAAATAAATGATCTACAAGACTTGTTTAAGAAAAGGTGGCAGATAACAGGTTCTCTAATCCAAACGGTTTGATACTTGTCTTCATCAACAAGTAAACCCTTTCCCTACTTATTCATCAAAGAATGACTTTACTTTCCTCATTCTTAAGTATGTATTGGTATAGTGAATACATGTTTCATACTTACTAGTATAAAATGCATTAGATTCATTGGTCAAGTACGTTTTCTGTCATCATTTTGTCTTTGTGTATGTCCGTTGGTCTCTTGTGTTTAGTTCTTGTATACTTTGGTAGAATGAAAAAATAATAAAAAAGTTCTACCACCCAAGAGATTAGTCATAACTGTCTTAGACCTAGGTCACATATTTCCGTTTCTGCGGTCATGTTCTACAAACGACCAGGCTTGTCTATGATTAGTCTTGTTTTCGTCTGCCTCGTATTTGGATAGGGCGCATTTGGGGCTTTTCGACATAGCTCAGAAAGTGATCAGCCATGTAATAGGCATTACATCCTCTCACGAGCTGTATTAAAATAATGAGGATGGAGATTTGAGGGGGGGGGGGGGGGGGGGTTGGATATACAGGGAAGCTTCTTCTTTAACTTGTAATAGCACGAGGTCTCTGTTTGGACACATCAGAATGAGGTCATCAAGCAGAAAGCAGCTATATACAGGTATGACCACACAGAAATGTGTGACCTGCATTATCACTGAAAAGATCATAATACTTAGGAGACACATACTTACTCGCAAACGTTTTTAAACATGTTTAATATTATTTCAACTTCCGACCTTCATCAGTGAAATGATAAGTTGTATGACCTCCCACTGGGGCAGTTGGAAGGCAAACTCGCAATTGTGAAACAGAGGTATATCTGATTCAGTATGATATGAATCAGACATTTATTGATATGAAACTTGTAAACTGATCATTTCATTTCACTGGAGATATTTTCTTCCGGTTTTGCAATGAAAAACAACATTGTTTTTAAAATCAATTGCTATGTATCAGTATTTACTGAAAGGTAACTATGAGTAATTTTTTTAATGTTTGCCAGAAACTATTGCATGATATTTATCACCATATTCATTGGCAACATATCCATAAATGAACAATACTATTACCAAGTTGGTGGCCTATTAGTTCAATCATTATGAGTAGATCTCTACAGGATATGGTTCCAAAATGCAAGACATTTGCAAAATTGTCTGACTAGCAAAGGCATGTTATGTAGTGTCCATATTCATTAATTTTTTTTGCTAGCAAGTGTGTGACCTACTTTGTTTAGTCATGTTACATACAACCTTAAAACTGCATTATTTGTTACTTTTAAGTTGAGACATTTGCTACATTGTGGTCAAATGGTTGTTAATGTTGCTATTCTTTAATTCGTTGTATATCAAGTTCAAGGTCATAATTATAAATATTTGTAAGTCAAATTAAATTATTTTAAGCCATTGCTTTAACTGTACACAAGGTCTCCTAAACCCCTGGATACTCACAGGTCTTAATCATGCAGTATACTATTAAAGTTATCAAACTTTATCTATCATTAGCAAATGTTACATGTTTCTATAAGTGTTAAGGTTTAGGGCAGACCATTAGTACACCCCACATGTTACTATGAGAAGGACTTGAACCCATAAGCACAGGGTGAGAGCCAAGTGTTATAATATCTTACTGTCTCTGACAGTAATAATCAACCTGACAACTTAGACTAGGAACTGGTATATAAGAAACTGATATATTGATATATATAAGAAGCCACCAATATAATAATAATAATAATAATAATAAATTCAATTATTCTGAGAATTTTCTCGAGATTTTTTGAGGAAAAATTTTAAGAGGACAAAAGTACATAAGAGCTAAGAGTACCCATCAAGGTTTATCTTCAATAAAGTTTTTCCCTCAAGCAATAACCTCATGCACAGCTAAAAAAACGCTAATGTAACATACTCTCTGCACAGCATTTGTGCCAGGGGCCGATTTCACTAAAGGACTTAAAACTAAGTCCCTTTATTGGCTAAGTCAGGGACTTAAATCTAAGACTTTGGTCTTAGCTAGGTCTGGGACTTAAAATGGATTTCACAAAGGTGACTTAGCTAAGCCCAAGCTTATCAAATAACCACCGTGGTTTTCTGTGTCATGTGACCTTTTATATCTATTCAAAATATAATATTGGTGCCATATATCCTTCATTTGATGTATTTTATCTAAGGATAAGGGCTGTTTTGAAATGGAAAACCTTGTTACCACATATAAAGTTCCCAAAGACTACTTTAGTCAGGTGTTCCATATAATTATACTTTATTTATAGCCATTTCAAATTTTGAAGTGGAGAAAAGTTTATGGCGGCAATATTTCAGTCCTCTTTACAAAAGTTAAGCCCACTACCCCCAGACTTAAAGTTAAGTTCACTGACTTAGCAATTTTATGGACTTAGCTGCTTTGTGAAATCTGCTAAGTCTAAGACCACAGACTTAACAGTCTTTTGACAAAATTTAAGACAAAAGTCTTAAATTTAAGTCTAAATCTGGACTTAAGTCCCTTTGTGAAATCGGCCCCAGGTTCATCATATAATACTGAGCATTCTAAAAATATCAGAAAAGAATATTAGAAAACATTCAAACAAATAGATGTTTTAATGTTTTGTAATTCTTGGAATTGCTCTTCGAATGGTAAGAACAAGAGTGTTCATAAGAATAAGATTTTTATATGAATATTGACTCAGAGCACCACACGAAATACTGTCCAGTATTACAAGGTAATAACTGACGTTGACAGAAATATGATATCAAATAATTTTAGTCATGATATGTCCACATGTCTTCGAATATATCAGAAGCAAAGATTAGAAGATACTACGTCAAATGTCACCTTTCTATGACACCATAGCCTCTTAAATGACAGCCCAGAAAGCAATTTTCCATGTTTTCCTGCAGTGATTGGCTATGGCCAATACAAAGCTTCATGTGACAAGATGGAGAAAAACAATCCAACATGGAAGTCCCATTATTTTATCCACACAAATACAGCAAACACTCTCCCATTTAAAACAATGAAGTATGATCACACAGATGTACTTGACTAGCCCTAAACCTACACAGTTAAGGACTATTACTCACTTAAGTGGCCCAGTGACTTTCAGTGTGTATTCAAATATATAAGAATATAATTTATGACCAGTTCACTGTGGATAGTTCTACCAAAATTGTGGCTCATAACTCCACTAAAATAAGGTGCGAGCTAGATATATAACAAAGAAGTGGTATAATCTTGGGAATGATCCACAGCCGATTCTGGATCCAGGATTTTGTTAAATAATTTTTTCATCATTGCCCTTATAAGCAATATAGGAGACATTGGGCCTTGGCAGGACATCTGAATAGTCACTGGATATATACAACTACTTAAAGGAACCATCCCGGCATGAAATGCAAACATCAAGCTTATTGTTTACTGATAAAAGTTATGGTGTTATGGTGTGTGTTTAAATGTCATCACAGAAGACAGTTAAATAAAGCCTCAGTCCTTATGACTAAGATTACAAGTTCTGTGGTATAAAACTTCGTTTTGGACTTAATTATGTTCATTACAAACTTTGAACTGGGTTCCCCGATATGTTTGAAAGAAGTACAAATACTTTCCTGATTAGTTTAAAAACCAATACCAACCAGAAAAGATATATATGTAATTGTGAGGAAATTTTCTGTGTAGTTAAATAAGTTCCCTGTGAAACAAAGTCCCAAAAAGGTACCAATGGTCGCCTTAGTCCTTCTTGACTTTAAGTGCTGCCTTTGATACTATTGACCATGAAAAACTTCTTCATTGTCTAGAAACTAGATTTGGCATTAATGGAACAGCACTAGACTGGTTTAGATCCTACCTCTCCAACAGAAGTCAGGCAGTGAGAATAAATAACAGCTCATCTGAAAAGATGTATCTTAATTTTGCAGTTCTTAGGGGTCTGTCCTTGGACCAATAATCTTCACTTTATATGTTGCTCCTGTGGTGGACATTGCAAATAAACATGGATTGAGTCACATGCTATATGCAGATGATACTCAGCTATATGTTGAATTCAACAAAAGCTCAATGGCTGCATCCTTACAACATCTGGAACTTTGCATTGATGGTATAAAATCTTGGATGTCACAAAACATCTTGAAATTGAATGAAGACAAAACTGAAGTTATTGTTTTTGGATCTAGAAAATATTTGGAAGGAATGCCTTCTATTTCTATCAGGGTGGGAGACTGTACAATCACCCTGACAAGGTCTGTTCACAACCTAGGTGCCCATTTTGATTCACAGATGAACATGGAAGAGTTTATCATCAAAAAGTGCAGAGCCTGTCAATTACAACTTCATAAAATTGCTAGAATTCGTAAATATTTGTCTAATGATACATGTTCCTGCTTAATTCAAAGCCTGGTAGCATCAAAACTAGACTATGCCAACTGCATGCTTTATGGAGTAAGTAAAATCTTTTTGCACAGACCACAAATTGTACAAAATTCAGCAGCCTGTGTCATCCTCAAAATGAGAAAGTACGACCACATTAGTAGAGCAAAGACACGAACTTCACTGGAAAACGGGCTTTTGCAAATTCACTGTTAGATTTCAGAAGGCAGCTCAAAACATACTTTTGCACACTTGCATACAATATCCAGATCCTACCTACAGTGCATAGAGACATACTAAGTGATAAGCGCGATATAAAAATCGTGTGTTATGTTATGTTAATTGACGGATAGAAATGGTAATTATTTTGATTGCTGTTAAAAGATTGAACCTAAAGTTATACCTATCAATAAATCAATAAAGTCTGTTAAAATATTAAAATATGATGTTCTAGGTATAGGGTATGCACAAAAACAAACATATGGAAACAGGTTATAGGGCCCTTATTTAGCAAAAACGTAAATAAGTCTTTCATATTATCCAGCTAATGAAACATATGTAATATGCATAAATTATTGTATCTATGACAGCTTTATGGGTTTGTTACAGATTAACCCAGATATCTCTATAATATATGGCCTTCTTCTATCAGTACTCAATAGGCATATCTACACCGCCAATTGGATATTAGCAGGGAAACTATAACAGTTCTTTGAGTTTAGTAATGCACCTTTGGACGTCACCTGGGGGTTGCTTATAGCTAACTGGTGAGAGGTGAATTGGATGAAAAAATCTAGAATTACGTGGGCAATATATTTTATAAATGAGACATGTCATATGAATATTACCACAGAATGAATGATTAATTAGATGTAAAAGCAGGTGATGTATAGTATACAGGTGAGTAGTCATTAGATCTGCTGCATGAATTCTCTACATTGTTATGCATTACTGGAGGAGGTTTGTTTTGCTTGCACAATGTTCTTAATTAGAACATAGAGGCGGGATAAATTATCAAAGGTAATTACTTAGCCTAGGGACTGACATATTATTAACGGTTCCTGTTTTCCTGTGTCAAACTTAACATTCCATATCAATTTACTGAATGCATCTACTTTGTCACATGTTCTAGTTTGGGAAACTATTGTATAAAGTTCAAAGTTGGGGTTCAGGGTCATATTGGGACAGTTCCTCAGTATTGCCACGTATGGGAGTCGAACCCCACACAGAGGTGATAGCCTATGAATAGATGCTAAAACTGCTAACCACTGGGGAACATTGGACTTCTGGATCCTGTTGTAAGCCAGTGAATCATCTGAAGAACTCTAATGTCAGTGCAATTTCTATCTCAGCTATACCAATTATCACCATAATTTGGCACAGTTCTTGTTTGTGCTAGCCTCTGTTGTAAACTGAACTTATTTTATTAAATTATTGTAATGACACAAGTAAAAATTATAAATATACTTTACCGGCAACAATTCACAACAAGGAACTTTTTGCAGTGATATTTTACAGTTGACAATATACTCTTTACTTGAAATCTGTCCCCCAAATGGAAACAAAATTTTCTCATGGAAATTCTCCAAGATTTAAAACCTGTTTCCACCATCACTTTGTTTAACACTACCTCGACGTTATGTGAAATAATACATTCCCAGTTTAGCAGGATATATAACCCAGGATATAGTTTGGAATAGCCCAGTATAGTCCCAGGGTATAATTACGTTAACCTATTGACATCCAGAGATTATTCTGGATAAACCCCAAATAAATTTTAAACTTTGCAAATTTAAAAAATAAATTTTACTTTGCATCACACATGAGATATATTTCATTTATTTTATTACTCTATTTTATCATAAATTTTATTACAATGCTATGTACTCGTTTTATTAATAATATTATTCTCTTACTACATTTACACATGCATATTGAATTGTGTCTATTTTGCAGTTGTAATGCATGCGTTTGTCATTGTTAGTAAGTGATTGTATGGCACGATCATCTAAGTACACATATTTTCTTAGCTAGACAGATACAAAGGCCAGCAATTCACTAGCCATACCAATATCTTCCATTTGATTTCTCGGCTACCTGCCACTTTACATCGTGGATCTTCCTAGCTGTAAGACCTAAGGTCAGGTGCCCATATTTCTTAGATAATCTAGAAAATTCCTAAAATAGGTATGATAGACAACTTTAAATCTCATTTTGTTGCTCTAAATGGTTGACAAAATACACCTTATCTTTGCTTCACCTAGTATCGAAGTCGATGATAGCATTGAGAAATTTTGGGTTTGAACCACGTCACTTTAACCTTGGTTCTATGACCAAAGGTTCTGGGTATTTGCCCTACTTAGCTTTAAGTTTTATCTTTCTTCTCCCTAAGGTCATATCAAATTGCACCACCTTTGGTTTCTAATTTATATTGACTTTACCTTTCCATTTTGCTACTTTCTGTGGGTAGGTTCAAGCTTCCAAATTCAATTATAGTCACAATTAAAATAACTTATTGCATAAAATAAATATTAAATGAATGAATTAGTGGAAAAAGACTTGTGCATATGAAACAGAAAATATAGTTGGCGAATAGAAATTCTTAACCCAATCTTGGTGTTCTATCTACATGTCTTAGTCTCCATGGGGGCTGACCTGCAAAATTATGCATCAAACTATTGTTTCTGTAAAAAACACCATATAAACTGATTACAATCAATCAGGACACAACCATGAACTACTGGGTCAGCTTACTAACATGAAAATCACACTAATAATAGTAGGATTAATCAATTGTGAAGTAGTGTAACTAACATGTCTTTCGAAATCAATACAAACATCATCAACTATATTTTAAATTACAATGATATTTTATGTTATTAACGTGATAGTAATTTATCTTTCACCGAAAGGGGAGAATTGAAAGACTACATAGACATTCCAGTCCTACAAAAGGGCAAGTTAGAAGGTCTTGAATAGAGCAAGTATAACTATAATGCCAAGTGTTTCTATTCCTAATTAAAGCTTATCCAAGCACCATCAATTCCAATGTGCAATAAAAGTATAAAAAACATTGAGACAATTTTGAAACGGGACACCAGCAATCATACACCTACGATCAGCAACCCTGAGTATACTTTGCAATGAGGGTGGGGTGGTGGGCAGGTATGTTCTGGGCTATGCCTTTTTACATGCAGCAGTGTAATTTGATCTAGCCCATTTACCCCTGGGATTTATTTGGGCTAGCCAACTTTAATCTCAGGGTTAATTTTGGCACGGGGGTTCTATATTTTGTTGTACCATAAATACTGGAGTTCGCTGATGACAAACAACATATGATCAGTATACTATATTCTGTGCCAGGCGCAGGTGAGCGGCAAGTTACTTTAGTCTGTTGTAAATATAAAAGCCTATATAAATACATCCATGATGACACCACAAGTACTGATACAATCTGACCCGGAAATAAAGATTGATTTCTTATGATACACCTTGGCTTTGTGCACTGGCAGAGAAATATGCAAGACCCAAAATAAGTAATTTGAAGAATTTTCCAACTTAAGACAGATTAATAGGTATCTTCAGCACACACCAGAGAACACACATCAGCTACTTCCAAACTGGTTTTCAAAAGTATTTCAGCTCACCTTGCTCAAACCACATGCACCTACAGCCCCGGACATGGCAAACCTGACAGAAAGTGTCTGAAGGTTCTAGAGTTCATGAAATCAGTCCACAGATGTAACAAATCCGCTTTAGTCATGCTCCACATTTGTAAAATGAGCTCCCAACTGTAGTTTCTCTGTCATGTTTTATGCGTAAATTGCAGACACAACTCTTCAGTAAAGCTGACCCTCCATCACCTTCCCTATCCCTGACACCTCTGGTGTTGGCCTGCAATGTCTTAGGATTCCGACTTTTTGCCCTCTCTCTGTGGCAAGTGTAGTAAGAGACTGACATATGATGGAGATTAAGCATTATAAAACAACTCATTATATCACATCTTCAGGCAATCAGAACCATAAATATATAAATCTTGGAATCTCTCCAATTGAGATAGATTGTATACATTTGGCCATGGCTTCACAATTTAGTATAGTTTTATGTTCTTACATAGTTTAAACACATTTAGAAGTGTTTTTGTTATTAGAACTTGGATGATATAGAAGTTATTTAGGCCTAAGAAGGTAAGTAATAAAGCACGACACTTACTGGACCCCTAAATGTATCTGATTCGGTTGATTTTCTGTCCTGTTGATTTCAGTCAATTTGAAATAATTACAGCAACATCTGGGATGGAATGAAATCGACTGTGTTAATACACTCTGATGTCTTTTTAGGGACTGGACAGTTTAAATAGTGAGTATATTAACTAATGATCCTTCGCAAACCTTTCGCCCTTACCTATTTTCCACAAAATTTCACAGAAAGTATAAAAAGCAAGTGACCATTTGGTTCATGTACACCAAAACTATCAAAATTAGAGATAATAAATTTGGCTTTTACTTGTATACTAATATTTTAAGTCAGTTTTATTAATCGACATAACATTCTTATTACAGTAATTTGCCTGTCCCTTGGAGAGTAGAATCAGCAATATATTTATGAAAAGGGGAGGATGGTTATTCTTTTTTTCCTAATTAGCCACGCTATTTCTTGGAAGTCATTTGTATTACCTGTAATTCAGGTAGATGCCATATCTCTAGCTGGTTTTTATGGAATCATATGAAAACCACCTGAAGATAATCATCTTTTGGAGAAACATCAGTGAGGCTGCAGTACTACATTTACTTTACCATTACAAAAAGTTTTTTTAAAAATTTCATTTTATATAAATCTCCCAGTTTTGTAATGTTCGAATTGTTTATAACAATAAAATATCAAGGATACTATGTCATAGTACAGATGGTGACTCTGGGGACAGCCAAAGTCATATTGTGACAGCTCATCAATATTTTCATTCGAATTACCATGATATCACGACCAAAACAATTCGCACACACAACTTGCACCCAAACACAAATAAGAAATAAGCCTTATGTACAGGTATACGAAGCTATTATACACTGATGCTCCAGATTTTACTCTTGAAACATTTGAGTGAATATTAATTTCATGGACTTGTACCAACTGATTAATATTTATGAATGTGATTAAATTATTGGGTCATGAAATCCCAATGTTGTTGACAAACATATTTTATCAATACAGTATGAATAGAAAGGCTGCTTGAACGTAAGTATTTTACGTGGAAATGACTATTTAGTTGAAGACCAAACACTGTGGGTTTTCCCAATGATATTTTCTTGTCTTACAAAATCTACAATATTTTTATATAATATGAAGTTGACAACCCTATTTTAAATAAATGAAAATAATTCTGTGAGCGAGTTGTGTGAGCTGTTGAATGCGATAGGTTTCTGTTGCGATTTGTACACACATTTCTTTCATTCATGGACAAGATTGGAACCCATCACCACAAAAGTGACAGTCAGTAATCAGTTGCTAATTTTCATAACCATCAGACCACTGAGGTCTCACTAACTTGGTGCTAAAGATACTTTATCCTAAGACCTGTGTCCCATTTCCTAAGACCTGTGTCCCATTTCCTAAGACCTGTGTCCCATTTCCTAAGACCTGTGTCCCATTTCCTAAGACATGTGTCCCATTTGATCTTATTTGAGATTAAAAACTCTCCAGAACAATGGGGGATAATTACGCACACTTTACAACCGGCATCTCGATTGGCAGCAAATATAATTGTGGGGAGACTAAAATATTAAAAGCAAACTTTTAATTTGAAGAAAACTTTGCCTCATATTTTCGTTCATTTCCTGCTAGGGCTATTGATTAGGGATGTACTAAAATACACTTGTTTTCAGCATCCCTGATTCCTGGTTTTGCCTTGGTGGGATACCGAAATTGAGGTGGGCGTTTAATATGAGGAGGGGCATTATAAGGTGAATTACAGTGGAAAAGACTAGTAGGGCTCAAACCTGGATGAGGCAGCCTTTGTGGTGCGGAAATTACTTAAGGCCTCTCTCTTAAGGCCAAGTTACTGTTGCATAATATCAGCATAGATTATATTTATGCTTTCAACTTTGTCAGAACTGTGTCAGGGCTTAAAATATATCTTTACTATACTTTGGGAATATGCAGTAATACTGTTCATCAAGCTTAGTGTGAAAGCTGCAAAATCACAGAGTAAATTATGACTATTTATAGTCAAAGTAGAAGCTGATGTAGTTATTTTTAACATCACAACAGAAACCTGTTTACGTCTCCCTGCAACACGATTATGGGTTGTTTCTAATTTTTTATCATACAATCTAGACCTGAACTAAAAATACTTTTGTTGGTGCGTTGGGTCATCCTTCTGTCAGAGTCTGATTGTAATGACAACTTGGTTTTTACAACAAAAACACGAAGAAATATGTCTTTGGAGAAAACTCCTCAAATCGTTTTTATACACAGCTGCAAACTACGACACTACTGAAATACCTCACATAAAAATATGATTACGTCAGCCAAGTGATATCTTAAAGATTAAGTTAACTTGATAAGACTCTTACCAAACATGTCTGACAAAATACATTCATTAAAAGATGGATACATTGATTAGATAAATTCTGAATAATGATATATTTCTCTGTGTCATATAAAATGTATAGGTTATTACGTACAGCTAAACCTCCTAAAACATGAAGGTTTCTACATGTTGAGGTGCGGAGCATATCTATGGAAGTCATCTATAGACTGGCTTAATAACCTAGATCATGCAATAGTCAGGCTTCAGGGAAAACTGTTTTTGTAAGCTAGACCTGAAAGTAGTACAAGGCTACCATGTTATTGTGTCAAATCATTGGAAAGTCGGTTTCATTTATGGCCCATTTTAGGGGTTAATCAGGTTACACTAATCACATTTGAACATTTGCTACCAGCAAGAATTGTAGATGTCCTGGCAGCAATGATTCTTTATTCCAGATGTACATACTGAGAACCTTTAAAGTAAGAAAACCTCAATATGTTGTTTACAGTAAATACAAAATAAGAACAAGAAATGCATAAAATAGGAATACACAGACCAACAAAAATATTATACATTTTAATGACAAATGTAGCAGTTGAAAGTCAAAAAAAGATTAGCATATTTAAAGATGAGTGATCTGGGATATGAAATATCAAATAACTGTATTTGGGGCAAAAATACCAGCCAATTTTTCTGGTATAAAGGATATTACATTCAGCATTGAGTTATCAAATTATCCCAAGAACGTCTTTGCAGCTTGATTTTGGAAACACCTGCATTGTTCTCTTTGGCATAGTTTTTAATACTTTGTGAAAAAGATAAGTTATATTCTTTGCAATAACAGGATAATAATGGTTCTAACTGGAACTGACTGTGAGTGAAGCCAATTATACCTATAGTTCAAATTTACATCAGACATCACAGTAACCTACACAATATGTTTCTTGACTCTCTTAGTTTTGGATCATCACCCCACAAACTAAATATTAATTCCCAGAATAGTTTTACTTATGATGCACCAAAGTATGCCAAAGACCTATTTGTTTGGTGAAGCCTTTCTACACACCAAACCAATCTAGGACTCATTTGAAAGGCCTTACCGATCAGGTCTTCTTCCGATCACATCCTCCAAATCTGATGATATCCTTCATATGTTACCATATGATCTTGTCAATTCAGCTTACATGCTGTGAGTATCGTATTCTGGGTACAAATATGTTCTAAAACCTTGAACCATGTTTGTATTTGGAATATACAAAATGATGATAAAACTGAAATCAAGGTGTTCTACATCATGTGTTTACTTGACCCAGGCGTTAATTTGAAATCGGGCACTATTTTAGGAATATAGTGGTCTATGTATCGAAAAATAATCCAAGTGACTTATGAGAACACATGGACCCCAATAATTTTCGGTGTTAAGTTGAGATGGTGAATTCTATATTTATGCATAAATTATTCAACATAATCATAATTTATTATTGAGGTCTCTCCGAAAACCAATTATCATCAACACAGCTCTTCTCTCCATAAAAAATAAAGTGCACTTATCTTTGTTAAGAGGTGAACCCACTGCCTTAGTATTGTTCTACTTGTCTCGACCACTGATCATTCTACTTGACTCTGTATTTGGTTTGGCGTCGGTGGCTGTTCTGAATTGTTTCACTTCCTACCTAATAGACCGTTATCAGCCAATAAAAATTGGTTCTACTTTGTCAAATGTTTGTAAACTCATATTTGGCGTACCCCAAGGTTCTGTCCTGGGCCCTTTGTTATTCTCATTGTACACCATCCCCCTCAGTTTGATTATCGGTAAACATAAAGGAATAAAGTTTCATTTTTATGCAGCTGACAGCCAAGTTTATGTGCATTTATCCCAGAAGAATGCATCTGCTGCCTTTGAACAGTTGAAGAGGTGCCTAAATGATGTTAAACAGTGGATGTCTACTAGTAAGCTCAAATTGAATCCTGACAAGTCTGAGTTTATCATCTTTAGTTCAAAGACACAGAGGGACAAGTTGAAAGCATGTTCTCCAATTGATATATTGGGCAGTCCACTCTGCCCTGTTGACTCAGTTAAGAATTTGGATGTATGGTTTGATTCAGAGTTTTCCTTGTCGAAGCATGTTCAGAATGTCTGCAAAAGTTGTTTCGTGAAACTCTGTGATTTCAGACATGTTAGGCAGTTTGTTACTCATGATGTTTCTGTACTTGTGGGTAATGCTCTTGTTAGTAGTCAGTTGGAGTACTGCAACTCACTTTTCAGGAGCCTCTCCAAGTTCAATCTATGAAAATTACAGTGCATCCAAAATAGTGCAGCCAGAATTTATCAAACACCAGTCGATATACCAGTATAACTCCTGCGCTTGAGAAATTGCATTGCCTTCCTGTTAAACAGCACACAGTGTTTAAGACAGCCACACTTGTTTACAAGTTTCTTCACCCAGGTTTTCCTAGGTATTTTGCTCCATAGCTTGCTTCCTACTGCAGTTCTTATAGTACGAGGCACAGTCAAAGTGGTGTTAATTTCCTGCTTATTCCAAAGTTCTACCCTTCTGTTCATAAATCTGTCAAACAGTTTGGTAATAGTTTTTCTTTTGATGCTCCCACTGTTTGGAATGCTCTTCCAGGTGAGATTCATGCCTCCCCTCTCTCTAGCCTCTTTCAGAAAGCAGCTTAAAACCTACCTGTACACCAAAGCATACCCACCTTAGCCTGGATCATCCCCTGGCATTCTCTGTGGTGCTTGACTCCTCTTCTATCTCTGGATACTGAAATTTGGTCGACTGTTTTTTTGGTTTTGTACCCCCTTAGAGTCCTCTGGAATGGGGAGATTAAGCCCTATAAAAGTCCAATTAGAAGAATTAGAATAGAATATTTTCCCTTGAATTTGACCTTGGCTCATTAGGCCATACGAGCAACTTTCTTACTAGCTAATATTTCTAAATTTGACTTACTCATGGTTTGTTATTCTTTGACTTCCTATGACCTTAGCTTTGGCATCTCAAGGTCACACATTTCCATGGGTTACAAAATTGGGGCATGGCTCCTTTCTTTTGAAACACCGTTGACCTTTTATTATTCAAAGTCTTCATTACTGGCTATGTCTGTACATCATATAGTTTATTGGTTGAATCCTAGAACTCTGTAAATTATGTATCATTTCAATGACTAGAATTAAAGTAACCTATTGAAAATGATAAATACAAAATTAATGAACTTATTCTATAAAATGTGCCGTGAAAAAGATATTTTAGAATGCTAAATTATATACACCCATTCAAGTCTTTGTTCTGCCTGGGTGTAAAATTAAGAACATTTAGCATTCGAACCATATAATGTCAAAGGAAAATCCCCAATTTCCAAGAAACTTCTCAGAGTAATAGTGTTCTTAGGAAAAAAGTGCTAGTGTGTATGGTCCCTAAGTATGTTTCACAGGGATTCACATTTAGATATTATGATTTCATTACAGTGACAAAAGATGTCAGTGGCACCTGTTGTGATACAGATACTTTGCACTCAACCTCACTAAGATTTCCCATAAGGATGAATATCACCAAGGATAGACATATCCGGGTTTCTGGGTACATCTTTCAGTTAATGGGCTCTTCTAATGAAGTCACTTCCTGATAAACAATATGGTAGGCTTCATACTTCTGGCAATTCACAACTTGGCTATCAGATCCAAATGTCCTACTATGTGACACATTTACACGTATAGAAATACACTACTTACTGTTTCCAGTGAGGATTATATGTCGCTTAGGGTTATATTGTCTGTTACTCGATGGCTCAGTAAATATCCATGTTTTAAATGATTTTAACTGGTAGACCTACATAAAGCTGTGTTTATTGTGGTTGGACTACTTAGCAATAGTAAAAGAAATATGCTTAGATTCCCCATAAACGGATAAGTGTGACTCCCCTTTTCAATGTTTTTAAGTTGATGAAAAGGTACGAGCAAATGAAAGTAGTGCCTCTTTATGGCCAGATATACAAATGCTGAAAATTGTGTCTAAGGACGTGCAGGATGTTAAGACCCCAATGGGGTTTTTAGTAGTTATAAACCTACTTTCACCTTTAATATCGCTAAATTATTGTCAAAATATAGCTTTGTTATTTTACCATGCTTTACGAAGAGAAAATAGAAATTTCCACTATAACTGTTAGATATGTCTTATTTGTATTGTAACAAACAAGAAATAAGAAGATTCCTGCCATATTAAATATTGTATATTTAAATGAGTAATCGAATTATAGTATGTCAAAGAGGAGTTTATACCTGTATGTTTTTCTTGTGCCGAAAAATTGTTATGAGAACTGGTTAATATAGCTTTAAAACACGGAGACAAAATGGAATGTCAGTGACCTGTATGGCTCAAACATCAATGGTCTGACCCTTGGAGCATCAGTTTGATTTGTGCGTCTGGATATGTACTATAAATACTTTGACTTGACATCTAAAGACAAACCTATAATGTCACTTCACTGAGAAAAATAATTATCTTACAAACATAAAGTTTCTAAGTCCTATGTTTTTTCTTGAGAGCGGAACTTCCTGTTTCCTGTCTAAAAATGGCTTGCAGATACGTGATATTTTCTTTGGAGTAAGAAATAAAAATTTTGCCAGCTGGAACTTGCCACTAAAAGTTAATTATTGTCACTGAATAAAGTTCTGTTTAAAATCATACAAGAACCCTAAAAATTAACTGGCAAAAACTCTAATTCCTCAACTTGTTCCATAAACGGCTCAAATTAAACACTGAAGATTTGATAAAAATTGTTGCTACATGACATAGGTAATTTATTCCTCAGATTGGCACAAAAATGAAATAAACAATTTATTCAAACCATAGCAAATCAGACATACATATAATAAAACAATTATTTCTTTGCTTGTTGTAGGCTGCATTTAATTCTACTTGGTGTATTGAATTCAAGGCATTCTTTTGGCAAAGAGAGCAAAATGGTCAGTAATGTAATTGGATTCCCTGGAGACTAGATTCTACTTACGTTTTGATCAATATTTTTGAATATGGAAATTAATTGGAATTGTTTTTATAATGGTTAAAAAGTTGGTAAAACGCTTTCCATGACCAGACATCACACTGGATTAATGATATCCAATCACAGGTCTGTTGTATTTCTAAACTTAAACTGAGAAGACAGAAATTCGAGATGGTTTTCCAACACAATAATAAAGCAAGTGGACCACTGATTTGATGGTAAATTTTCGCATTAATTGATATTTTGGAAATATTTATCTATAATCCATGGGGAAGTGTGTTAAATTGGTTGTCTTATTTAACTAGTTTTTACCTCATCTTTCACCTGGGGTTATCTTGAACATGCTCTGACCTTGCTGTGTCCTCCAAATACAAATGAAATTAAAATATTCTAAGCCTAATATAACAATATACTATACTTTTACTGTATAGTCTAAAAATTAAAAAGATATGTACACATTCATCCACAATAATAAATCTCTCCAAATTTTACCTGCTTTGTGAACCAGACATGTATATGTGTCTATTAAGCCAAATACTGACACAGCACAGAAATAGTCAGTTAGTAATATAAGATGATGAAATATTAATTTACCAGCCTTATATTAATGTGTACTATTATACTATGATGCTGAGAAAGGATGCTCTTGTGTAACTACAGACCCTTCTATATTAAGCTTAAGCTGAATTTTGGCTCACCTTTTACTCACTCCTGTTGTGAACATAGGGTTGTTTGAAATATACGTTCATTTCACGGAGTGGAAGAAATAGAATTTGTCACAAGCTCAATTTGTTGGTACAGGGGAAATATCTTTAACCATGGAGAGAATTTGAGCAGTTAGTTACAGAATGATGGTGAGTAAATAAGTATGTAAATGGGTTTATTTTTTCATGAAGACATATTTACTATTGGCACTAAATCAAGAAAAAGAAAGTTTTCTTTTTAACTTTATAGACCACTCACACAACAATACTCGTAAGGTTGCCATTTTAGTTTGCTAAATTTGTGTAAATAAAACATATGTTAGCATTTAGTTAGATTAACTTTAAGTATTGCAGCTTTGTGGTTTGTATTTACATCAGTTTGAGGTCACCTTAAGTTTATTTACCTTCTTGTTCTTGGTATCCTGTCTTGATTAAAGGTTTTGTGTTCAGCACATCCGGTCTTTTGATTATATGTCACTGTTCATTAACTGCTCTAATTCGAAATCTTTCATGCTGGTTACTCCAAGCCAAAATACAGGTGCTAATTAATGAGGCCATGGTCAGTTCAAATACCTTAGTTACTGCTGAATTATAGGAAGAGATGATTGCATGCTTAATAGGAATTGCTGCTGCCAAGATCACACTCCCCCAGTCTAATGTTTTTCATATAATGCAAAAGGGAGTTAAAATTCTGCAAAAAATCACTATAATAAAATTAATTTGTCCATATTTGCTACGATAGACTCAAAGATTATATAAAAATTTTAACATGATAGAATTTATGTGGTACCACTGGATTGTTAAAATACAAATAAATGTCATAGTTTTAAAGTTACAAGCGATTTACTCAACAGTGATAATATCATGTTAAAAATTTTGATATAATCTTTGAGCCTAGATTCAATAGTTTTAAAGTTACAATCGATTTACTCAACAGTGAGAACATCAAAGTAGCTATTGCTCAGCTACGGAATGAGTTACAGGTCTGCAATTTTATTATGTTATAGTAGATTCAAAAGTAGGTGCATATCATATTTCAACAAAATACTCTAAATGCCATAGTTTTAAAGTTACAAGCGATTTACTCAACAGTGATAATCTCAGAGTACTGTACATTTTAAAAGAAATTATCATCCCAATTTTATTATATTTAATTTGCAATATTTAGTGTTATAAGTGCCATAATATATTGTAAAATATTTTGAACGCATACAAAATTGATATAAACACCTTTGTTTAGAAAAATAATCATGATCAACGTTTCCCCATACAAAACAGATTGATGCTGCATTCTTTCGAATATTCATGACTAGAATTCACAGCTTGTAAAAATTAAAAAAACGTTCTGTGTCTGTTAGTAAATACCAACTCACAAGCCTCTGTATCAGATATGTTCGTACCTTTGCATACAGCCATTACAGAGAGTTTGACATTCTTTTTCAATCAAATAATAATAATAATAGGTATTGTGTAAAAAGGTAGTTAATATTAAAAACAGGTCATGACAAAATAATGTGTAATAGCCTTTATGAAGAGACAGTCAAATAATCTCTAAAACCAGTAACCTGGTGATTTCCGAAAGCTTATTTTATTCAACAGGCATTGTGAAGCACAAGAGTGTCTGCCAATTTTCTTGAATTGGGTTGAGGGAACGGAAATGGGATTTCCCCTGCAAAAACAGCTGGATCTAATTAGTGACTTTAGTTTGTTGGTTTACAGTCCTATATCCATAATCTTTTTGTTTTAATTTAATTAAAACCCCCAGTCACACTACAAGCAGCATAACCCGCGGTTATAGGCGTTGGGCAAAACACCCCTGGCCTTCAACTACCTTTAACTACCGTGCAACCTTGTAACATAGTGGCAAAATGTCCATTGCTTTGCGCATTCTATGAAAGTTTTAAAATGTTTAACATTTCCAACTCTGAATTTGGTACCGTGGACATGTGCAGATGAATGTAAGCATGCACAGATGAATTTCTTGCTCTGATAACTGAAGACGTTGTCCATGGTGTACATAAGGTTGTGACTCAGTCGTCCTTTGGTGTAACACGGCGACATAAGACACGTGGAGGTAAATGGACATTTTGTCACCGTGTCACAACTTTGCATACAAACCTCACATGGTAGTTAGAGGGACAGGGACATTTCACCCAACACCTATTACCATGATTTTTACCGCTTGTAGTGTGATGGAATAACCAAATCTTGGAAGATATGAGGTATCCTCGGACGTGGTTCTGCCACCGAGTAAAACCTCTAACCATGGGTCATACCTCCTGTAGTTTGACTGGGACACAATGAAGTCTGTCTTTTCTGACAATTAATGCTAGAGGTCCCTGTGATGAAGTCACAAGAAGATTGTTACAGATAAATTCAAAGAGAGTCCGTTTAGTATTCTAACTAGACAGTGTCTACGGGACCTCTTCTGAATGAACAAATCTTTATTTCTCCCATTTTGAAAACTCTGTCCTTGCCGTGTCAAACATGTCATATATACATTACGACTCCTAATTTACTGAACAAAATAGATACTACCGGAACATGAAATGGTCCCAACCATAAACAAGCCTGAAGAGTTAAATATTTTGCGGTCATGAATAACTTGTGAGGCCAGAATGGAACAGTGTGATCGACTGTATGGGTAGAATGTATGCCGCATTAACAGAAAATATTTATAACCGTTTGTCATAATGAGAGTCAGATTATTTTTACAAGATTAAATAAATAGGCAGTGCATCAGTATTTAATTGAAGTCAACCATCTTAAAGCAGTACTTGGAAATGTGGTGGTATATAGCTGTATAAGTAAAGCATAGACAAATATAACATAACTTACAGTATGTCTAACCAGTTTGTAAATACGGAGGTTGTCAAGTGAAAATACACCCGTTACAGCATGTCATATCCCAATAAACATTTTTGATGTTTGCAAACATTTGAAGGGAAACGTTTTGCAACGGTTAAAAAACTATGGGTACGAAACTCATTTATAATGTAAGGTTATCAAAATGTTTATGTTTACCATTTATTTAATCCGTTAATGACAAATGTTAGAAAAATATTTTAAGTGAATATTATAATGTTTCAGAAATATTACTTCGGCATTGCTTACTAAAATTACCCTTATTCGGGTTAGAGGTCAAATTCAACCTGTTTTCAGGTTGCTGAACAATAAAATGAATATTTTTATGTCTAAAATTGTAAGATAGTGGTTTAAAAATGACGTCTCTCCCTTTTATTGCTCACTGCCTTCTTCGTTTTTCAAAGGTTTAAAGGTAAACGTTTTAATAAGTATGCTGAAAATATGGGTACAAAAACAGTTTGTGATAGAATGCTGTCAAAATATTTGATAGAAACATTTAAAAACTTTTTTAAAATGATGGGGGTGAACCCCTGTTGTTATGAAATATTAGTAAAATGTTTTAAAAGAAAAAACATTTACAAAACATTTTCAATAAATGTTGTTTTAATTTTTATGTAAACTATCTATCACAGATTTAATGATGAATGTTTGAAAATAAAAGAAACATTTTCCGCTTTACGTTCCTTTCTTGAGCTATTGTATAAATGTTGTAAAAAGTTTCCAGTCAAACCTTATAAACATTTAGTAAATGTTTTGAGCAAAAAAGTTTGTACAGAGAATGTTTATCAAAGGTTTTTTAAACATTATAATGTAAATGTTTACTTAGAAATATTTTGTAATCCCCAAATATAGGGTATTAAAACCTTTTGTTAAACGTTCAACATTGAAAAAATGTTTCAAATGTTTTTCCATCTTATGCAAACAAGTTATATTGTAACCAAGAATAACTTCTATGATATATAAGTGGTATTGTTTAAATACTGTATATATACTTTATGTAATTTGAACAAATTGCAAATTCTTATGCAAATGGGGTTGGGTGTACTAGGGTCTGGCGCCCAAACAGAACAGTGAGAAAGTGGTTTAGTGTTTCTTTCATTGGCTTAGACCACACACAAAACATCAAGCTATTGTGTGGTGCTTAGAATGTTGTAATAAAAGTGACCAGATTATACCTTGAGTATAATCTTCTATAGCTGGCAAACAGCCATTTGGCTATTTTTTATCTCACCACCTGCTTCAGATACTTTGTAAATAGAATATAGTGGTCAGTAGATGAATGAGCAGACATACTACTGCTTATAACTTGAAATTGTATGAAGTGTGGTTTTAATGAAAACCTGCAGAAATGGACAATTCTGGTATTAAGGAAATGTAAAACAATATAACACCAGCACTTACACATAACCTTGATGTAATAATAAATATATAAATATAATGATATTTATTTTAATTCTTATAAAATTTTGTTATAATTTGACGAAGTCATCATAGTATCAATTTAATATAAAACTGTTAAAAGACAAATAGCTCTTTTTGATGAATATTTATGTTAATTCTATAAGAAGGTGGACAGTCTAAGTATTGAAGTAGTTAACATGTTAACTTTCCGTTGTACTGTCCAGGGTTTGAATCTTGGCCAGTAGATCTGCTGAAAGTATCTGATCTGGCTCGTTCCTCCATTAAGATGGTTATCTGGATAAAATATAAAAAGCACATTCACTATATTGTAAACAAAGACCTTATATATCTCTTCTTGCAACTGGGAGACAAGTCACATCTCAAAGTCTGAAAAGTTGCCGAAAGCTGTGACTAAAAATAACCACACCAGTGAAGTAAAACCTCCTTAGAGACAACAGCCAACACACTGTAAAGACTAATATAAGGGATAGCCTTGATCTTGGCCTGTAGTATTAGTTTACAGACATAATGAAGACAGTCCCCCAATGGGCCATCTCAGGGGACCTAGGTGAAAAGAGGGGTCACACTTGGTTTCTTCATGGTGGCCTATAAGTTAGTCACTTCTAAAGGCCAGAGGAAAACATTAAACCAGCCAATAGTCTCAGAGTCTTGGTTTATGATCATCAGAGTGCAAGTGACTACAGGACATAAATATAGCAGGCTGAATGTAATTGCGTATTGACTTAAGGCTGACAGGAATGTTAGCGGGAAGAAGGGATATGGAACGTTGTCTTAAGTTTTTTTAACCAATTCAACATGACTACTTGAATTAAGCCTCACTGAATGTTAATGGAAGGAGTACAGAAAGGGTACAATACGGAATGCTGTTGATATACATTTATGTCAAATGCTCTTGAATTTTTTACTTTTTACATGTTCTTAAGCCGTGTCTTAACGTTTTAGAAATTGATGTGTGTAAAACCATGTTTTGGAAAGACAGTCTTCTCCAACATCCTCACTCTGTTTCTGTCAAGATCTAGCTGCTTCCATATTGGTTTCTTTTCCTAACAAAGTTAACGACTGCAGTATTACCATGTCAACTCATGAAATCACCTTTCAGTCACTAGTTACTTTTCTGTTAAATGAGTCATTTTCCAAGTGAACTAGGAAACATTATTGAGAATTGGACACGTGGAAAATAAATGCCTATTAAATATGTCACAAGAGCTTATCCTAGTTTGAGCTTGAAGGCAGACTATTAGAAATACCCGAACAAGTTGTTCCCATTGAATGTATGAAAGTTATAGATTTGGTGGTGCTCATTGGGGAGTGAAATGGGTTCACCCCCGAAGAGTGATTGTTTGTCCTCCAGGAGTCCATTCTGATAAGACTTGTCAACTCATGTGACAATTGACAAACCAGACAGAGATTTACACACAGGGAAACAACAAGGGCTGGAGCCTTGTTAAAGCAACTTAAGTCTGTTACAATGTGATCAGTTAGCGATCTTTGTGGTATGGTTGACAACTTAATTATTAACACATATTGCACAATTAAAGCAATTTCTAATTTGAAATAAACATATTAAACAGATATACAACATGACTTAGTGTCCAGTGAGTTTTTTCGCACTGATATAGAAACACAAGTCATGTTATAATTTTTGCCAGTTCCAGCCGTCTAGAATAGTAGTCGAATGAGATAAATGTAATGAGCTACAGTTACTAGGCTACAATGCACCTAGTTAATAAAAACACTTAAAGAGTGTCAGTAAAGGAAATAAAAACTTCACATTAACAAGAGTCCATCTTATTTGAGCCTCTTCAAACGGAGCAAAATGGTGAACAATGTTTTTTTCAAAATCAATTATAAATAAGGAAGTAATGGAATTTTACATTGAGTAAACCTATGGCATATGCTGATGATACCAGGCTATCCCATAAAAGCTGGAAAATTCTTCAAACTAAAAATCCTTTCTTATTCTCTCAGATCATATAGACTGCAGCCCTGTCGGCTAACTTAATGATTAACAGTCAAATTGACTACTGCAATTTTCCTCTCTATGGCATGAATAAATATAATGCGGCTAAACTCTAAAAGATTCAAAATGCACTTTGTACAATCGTCTTTTGACTTGATAAAACTAGCCATGTTACTCCCTATCTTCAAAAACTACACTGTCTCCCCATTCATTCAAGGCCATTAAATTCTCCCTACCTACATACTTATCCTTACTCAAAACCCTAATCTCTTTCCTTAATTTATCCTAAGAAGGTCATTGGTAGGTGAGTTTTTGCAATGGCTTCCCCCACTGAATGGAATAGGCTCCCACAATCTGTCCAATCACAGCACACAATAACAGGGTTCTGAAGCCAGTTAAAATTGATATTTTTAGACTGGCATATCCTCCACCATAGTTTTTCTCCCTGGTGGGTGCTAATTTGGATCTCAATCTGACATGTCCCCGGACTTTCCCTGTTTGACCTCAAGCACAAACGAGGATGTTGTATCAATTTTGTGCTACATAAATGTATGTCAACTTGTATCGGGTCATCCTTTTTACATATGAATCTTAACCGGATTTATTCCATTTCATGCCACTAAGAAGCGGTTATTGATAATATTCTAATATGAGACGACTGTGTCAGTGAATGTGATTGGAAGGGGCCACGGTGGCAGAGTGGTAACACTCTGGCCTCCCACCTCTGAGGCTGGGGTTCGGTTCCCGGCACAGCCTCAAGTGGGAAAGCTGGTAGTTGCTTGCCGTTGGTCAGCAGTTTACAGTACAGAACCCTGATGAACTGTATGTACTGGTTTCCTCTGCCCTTCCAACTACCCATCGTGATATGACCTGTACAGTGTTGAAAGCGATGTAAAACCCCAAATAAATAAATAAATGAATGTGATTGAACAAGAGCTATGGTAAAATTCGTGTATACATGTTTTCGGTTCTGATAACAATGCTATACACAGTATAATAGATGGAACAGCCTTCTTTTAATTCACCTTCGTGGTGTATAACTTCAAACCATGGTAAAATTCTACATATACCATGGTTTGTCGGATGTTATTCCTTATTGTAATTACTTGTGAACTGATCTGACTAACTCTGGATCACTGAAGATGTTGTAACCATCTCAATAAGAACCAAATCCATAAATATCTTGCGTCAGACATGATTGATGTCAATACATTGCACTTTCCACTAATTACACCCAGAACAGATGAACTGAAATAATCTTGGCATGAAAAATATTATAGGGAGTGATGAATGAACACCAATGGTGCAACAGACATCTCAGATAAACGAAAACTATTCATTGATAAAAGGTCTTGTACTTGTGGAAGCTAGCAGTTACAATCATGTATTTGTTTGATTATATTCAGATCCATATGATCATTGTGCAGTTTCCTTATACTGCTGTGTCACTTTCGCGAGTTATCAAAGACCCAGAAAAATTGAAAATTAGGGTGCTGCTACAACTGATCCTTTTAAAACTCTTAGGGAAAAACTGATAAACCATATGGTGTTTCCAATGTGAAAAGGAGGTCCTCAGTGGCCTAGTGGTTAGCAAGTTTGGCATCTAATCATAGGCTGTCACCTCTGTGGGTTCGAGTCCCACAAGTGCCAATTCTGAGGACCTGTCCCAATATGACCCTGGCTGTTGAACGGGACGTAAAACCCCAACTTTGACCTTTGACCAATGTGAAAAGGTAAGTCACATACCTGAAAAGATGGGCTTCACCTCCTGCTCGGGGACTGCTGTGGCTCTTGTAAACTCATAACATCAGGTTCGGACAACTTTTGTCCAGTAATAGGGGAGGGGGGGGAGGGGGACGGGGAGGGGTTCATGTGATTTACCTTATCTTTGGATGTCAATGGATACAATACTCATGGCAAGCCAGAAAGTAAAGCAGGTTGGAGATAAAATTATTTATTAATACAACTACACATAATTATATACAATTACATTTACCACAACTACAATTAACTCTATACTAAAACTACTGTTAAAAACTACAGTGTTTGTGATAGGTTATAGTGTGGAGGGATGCAGAAGGGACTACTGCAGGTGGAGGCCAAAGGCCATATAGAGGTAGGTTTTATTGTTGTAGGAGGGATTTGAACGTGGCAGCAACGGATACTTGCTGGGGGGGGTTTGCTATGATATAACTCCAGACTGCATCGGAGGACCAGGTTCCCTGGTGTTGAATGGACTGAAGGGATACATCCGAGTTATACGCTAATGAAGCCCCTGACCTTCTAAAACAATGAAAGGAGTGGGAGGACGGGTCAGTACCTAAAGAGGTGAGGAGGAGGGCTAGAAATTTTCTTACTTCACTCTGGGTAAGTGGAATTAAACTGGAACCTTGGGGAATGGCAAACATTGGGGAATTGGAGGAGAGGGGAATGCAGAACATGATCTGGAGGGCATTTAGAGGGCACAGGGGTGAGGAACCTAGGGAGGGGATCTGGATTGTGGCGTACTGGGACTGCTTCTGGAGGGTTTTTGACCATTTTATGATTAAGTTTGAGAAGCCTGAGTGGGGAATGAGCCCCCCCCCCCTACATAAGTGGACTAAAGGGGAGAAGGAGTGGATGGAGGGGGGAACAAGGTTGGAGAGCCTAAGGAAGCTGAAGAAACTGAGGAGGAAGACTGATTTGTATATGTAACCAAGGGGAAGATTATCACATAAGGACAGAATAGCACTAAGGGACTGAATGTCAAATATGCCCTTGACTCTACGTATGGTGGGAACATGGAGTGTGATACCTTTCAGTGCAAGGTATACTGAATGGTGGACTAGAGTGGCCAGAGGGAGGTTGAGGGCTTTAAATTGGGACCTGAGGGATGAAATATATGCTTTGATACTTGAAGCTGCCAGACCATTGAACTGCAATAACTCTATGAATGCTAATACGGTGCTGTACGACACTTCCACAATATCTACACATATAAACTGTATAAATTGTAGAAAAGAAGTAAGGTGGGCCATATGTGCTTTGATGGTTTTGGGATGATAAGCTGAAGTGATTCTGGCACCTGCTCTCTCAAGAAGTGTATTGTAGACATGGTTCGAACCTGTAATGACACATACATACATAGGGACATATAGTAGATGCAGACATCATATTTCAAGATTTAAACACAAGTGGACAGCAGTGACCTTACACCATATTGGTTGTGGAATAAAGGTGACAAGCTTTTCTACGTTATATTTCACTAAGTGCCACCTTGACAACAAATCTACACAAGAGTTCAGTTTTCCTGGAATGTGTATCAATCTTAAGTTAATATCATTCTTTGCCGTCTCTAGCCATATATTTCGACACATTGTTGCTAGAATATGATCTCTTGTGGCACCTGAGTTGATCACACTTACAACAGCTTGATTATCACACTTTATTTTAACACTTGTGCTGGCCCATCGAGGACCCCATAACCTAAGTGCCAATAGCATGTTCCACATTTCGAGATGTGTTATACTAAATGAACCTGACACCTCTCTTTGCTTAAATTCATAATGATAAACAAAGTCCCTGTGAGGCATGCGTCAAATTCTATTGTTTCATTGTTGAGAAGAGGACTGTACATGTATTGACACGTACCATTGAATTTTTCCACTAATTGACAGAGCCAATTAATGTCTTTGTGTACTTCTGCTGACATGTTACACCTATTACCCATTGACCTTAGGGTTTCTAACAATGTGTTCAAAAATATCCTGGCGGGTTTAACCACCTTATGGACAAACATCAACTTGCCAATCACACTTTGTAATTGTGTCCTAGTAATGTTCTTTCTGCCTTTGAACTGTTGACATTCTTTGACAATTTCCTTAAGTTTTTCTGGGGGAATAGATAAGGTTGCTTTTACTGAGTCCACTTCTATGCCCAAACAATTAATTTTTGACTTACTAATGGGTATGTTCAAATCATCAAGAAGGTAATGCATTGTGTCAAAGCTGTCATAAGCTTTACTCGGCACTTCTGCCCCAAGAAAATCGTCCATGTAGGACATGGTATAGAATAGCACAGGAAGTTGCTAAGACAAGTGCACGCCATTGCTCCCGTCCGGTGCCCGAATGTGTACACTGCATCTACGTAATACTGATCTTGCCATTCAAGACACAGCAAAGGGTAGTCATATGGATATACTTTCAGCTGTCTGAACGCATGAGAGAGGTTGATTTTATGCATGAGGGCCCTTTTACCAAGGTTTCAAAGTCTCTCTGTATACAAGTCAATAGATGGGTAATTTAATTTGAAGGCAGTGCCTAAGTACTCGTTGCTACTAGTAAAATGGTTGACACTAGCTTTTCTGGCCATGATTAATCAATTATCACTCTTCGTTTCTGACTATCAGATTTGTGTCTGGTGATAAAAGGTGATATGTGTGTACAATCCCCAAAGGGTTTGTTGTCATAAAGACCATATATGGCTCTGTGATTTAACTCATCATATAAATAGGTCGTGACATGTTCAGGATGTTGGAGAGCTGAGTTGTGACTTGGCCTTTTTAAGGTCTGACATTGAACCTTTGAAATCCATAGGGAACCCATATCTGAGTAATAAGGGTAATTGCCAATCCCAATAATGTTTTGCAAGTTCATCCACTAAATCTAGGTTAATGGTATGGTTTACTTGAACCCTGGCTCCTACAAAGGCCTTGACATAATCATCTAATTTCACTGGGTCATTACACAATTCTAAGTCTACAACACGCTTTTGACACTGTCTAATTGGCTTAAATTGAAGTGGTGACAGGGATATAAAGCCTGTGTGTTGATTTTGTTGTGACATGAAACAAATGAGTTCAGTGCATTTACCCTCGATGGCTTGTAAGTCAAGCCTGGTTAGGTCTGCCTTTGAGATACTTGCTCAGTACTTTTGACCTAACTGTTCAACCTTCCAGTTAACATGCTGACCCCTGTCACACTTACATGGGTATTTTACTGTGTTTTCATATACACTTGTGTTATCATACATTTTAACACTTTTAATGACATTACTTTCCATTTTTTCACAGTTTTACCATCCTTACATGAGATACTGTCCTTGGCCTGTGATGTATCGCTTGTGTCTTTATCTGGTGTCTCCTCCCATGCCTCTGTCATTGCTGAGGATGTGGATGTGGGTACTGCCTGTTTTTTATCTCTTTTTATTGTTACATACACTTTCCGAGTGCCCATACATCCGATTAAGTGTATATAAGCAATAAGCACAAATATATTTGTGTGTTATCAAACCCACCTCATGGTCCTGTTGCTTTGTGCATTTACCTTCCTGAAATTCTTTGCACGGCATAGTACTGGACTTCCTTCCTACCTTTTTGCTTGCCTGACCATTACTGTCTGTGTTGCTGTTGCTGTTGGTTCCAGTTGATCTGACATAAGTTTTCTGATCTTATTCACTCTTTTGAGATCAGCCCACGTTACCAAACTGTCCTCCATTTTAGTCATCACGACCAAATGCGCCCCTTTTGCAGCCTGCCACCCAAAGTCACAAACATTTTGGAATAGCTTGGTTAGGTATTCAACCATATTGCTCCTAATAATGGGTTTTCTTCCTCCTGGACAGAACGTAGTACAAACTGAGCTTGGGTAAGTTGCTCGTATGTTACCCTAGACCTGAGATGCCCAACGAAGGCTCAGTCCTGTGGCTATACCACTTCCACCTTTTCCTTTTTACCTTTCTTGGTGTTACTGGTTCCATTGCTGGGTTTGTGATGAGTAATATTTGGAACTAGGTTACCTGTAGCTTTTACCTATTGCCTCTTTCAGAAAGAAGCTCAAAACCTATCTCTACGCAAAGGTTTATCCTCCTTAGCTCATTTTCTCTTATGGCTTCTCCGTGGTGCCGACCTACTTCTGTCCCTGGACTTTGAAATTGCATATTGCTATTGTCTTGTTACGCCTTAGAGTCCACTACTCAGTGGAGATTAAGCGCTATAAAAGTCAAATTAGAATTAGCATTACCTGTAGCTTGTGGTAAGGCCTGCTGTTGCAGTTAATTCAGTTTTCTTTGCAGGTCCTGATTTACTGCAGTGGTTCTTAATGCTTGTAAACTAGGTATGATACTCTGCTGCTCCACCTGCCTGCTGGTAGGTAAACCCACTCTCGACATCTGTTGTTGCTGGACGAGTACACCTTGTCCTTGTGACAGCAACCCAACTGATGGCCCATCTGTAAACACATGTACATTTTGTGGATTAGTACTGTGGGTTTCTTGTGAGACGTGCCTACTACCTTGTTGAGCTTGAGTAGCTATGATACTTCCTATCATATTTGGATTGTATCTTTGTTCTAGATTAACTGAGAGGTTCCTGACGCTTTGCCCCACTAACTGCTCAGACTGCAAGACCATGCCCGTTGAGATGCTAGTACTTTGCCTGATGCCTTTGTTTTGTGTACTGTTGCTTGGCCCAAGATTTTAAGCCCTGTTGTCCCCAGGTCTGTTGGCAGTGTGTTGTACTGTATGTAGAGTTTGGCAAGTAAAAAACACTACTTGTGTTTGTGTACGTGTAGCTGGGAAGTCCCCTTGCTGAGGCAATAGCAGGTTATGTTGCGAGAACAGGCTTGTAGTGGCGACTGAGGTGGTTCTAGTAAGATGCTGTGTATGCCCTGGTAATGATACCCTACTGTTATGGCTCATAGAAGTGACACTTTCCTCAAAAGTACTTTGATTGTTTGTTACATTAGTTATTCCCCCCATAGTGGGGTCATCCCCCCTTCTTCCCCCGGATTTGGGTTTCTTCCGTCTCCTGGACATTGAAGTGAATGTATCTGCTTGAAGCTCTTGCTCCATACATGTCATACGTATATTTGAGTTAGTTAACTCGTATATTCCAGTTAGCTAACTCGTATATTCCAGTTAGTTAACCGGTATATTCAAGTTAGCTAACTCGTATATTCAAGTTAGTTAACTTGTATATTCCAGTTAGTAACTGGTATATTCCAGTTAGTTAACTCGTATATTCCAGTTAGCTAACTCGTATATTCCAGTCAGTTAACTCGTATATTCCAGTCAGTTAACTCGTATATTCAGGTTAGTTAACTGGTATTTTCAAGTTAGTAACTTGTATATTCCAGTTACTAACTCATATATTCCAGTTAGTAACTCATATATTCCAGCTACCTAACTCATATATTCAAGTTAGCTAACTCGTATATACAAGTTAGTTAACTGGTATATTCAAGTTAGGTAACTGGTATTTTCAAGTTAGTAACTTGTACATTCAAGTTACTAACTCGAATATTCCAGTTATTAACTTGAATATTCAAGTTAACTAACTCGTATATTCAAGTTAGTAAAATAAAAAGCTTTGGCAGTTCAGAGCTTCCGTATGTTTCTGTATGGCATTGGATTTATTTATGATCAATCGCGAAATCTATTTGATTTTATTACTGAAAAATAAACATTGGCTAATACTTTTTTTGTAGACAGGTGTTGAATTTTCCTAAATATTTTAATGACTTTTTAGCTTACAAATATCTTATGACTTTATCATTAGTTGGGCATTGTTACAACACAATATAGAAGAGAAATTTTAAGTAAATAACTTTTTACAATTGCCGGTGACCCTTGTTATGAATAAGTGTCTGCATTCTTTTATTTTTTTTTTGCTTTTACATTTGCCGGTGACCCTTACTATGAATAAGTGTCTTTGCATTCTTTATTTAAATACGGAACAATTTTACTGTTTATTTTAACACAGTGGTGGATACTAAATGTGGAATAACCCTTGTCATGTGTAATCTTAAAGTTTTTTTTCACTGGGAAGACAAATTTCACAATCCACTTCCTCCGAGCTTGGATTGTATGTATTTGTATTCTCGCTGGATAAAATTTTAAATAAGAATAGCACTCAGAAAGCACAAACCCTCCTCCATAAGATCCATTACCTCCTATTATGAGTTCAATGATAAAAAATTCTTTAAAATATTACTTGATCTAGACGGTGATTCAGATCATTACCAAAATTTAATCATCTGTTTCTTATTATTGACATTTCTGAAAATTTCATCAAAATACATCCACAACATTTTGAGTTATTTTGTAAACAGGATACAGACAATAAAAATGATTTAAAAAAAATTGTGGATACAGACGGTGATCCTAATCACCTCCAAAATTTAACCATCTGTCCCTTTTGTTGATATTTCCTTAAAATTTTATCAAAATTTGTCCCCAACCCTTCAAATTAATTTTGCAAGCAAACAGACAAATTGCTGTTAATTACAATGCCAAAAATAAATATAATGTTCACATATTTCATTTTAGACACACATGGACAATCCAAGGCTATTTTAACCATCATTATATCTTCATTATTCAAGATTAAAGAGATACAAAGGAAATCTTTTTTTATCTCTCCAATAAAGGACCCGTCGAGTCTATGGCGTGAATATGACGCAGGTCGCTCCATGTGTCTGTTGAGCAGTAAATTATTTGCAGACAGGCTGAATGCCTTGAAAAGGTGGAACAGATAAGTGTGTATGGCTTTGATGAAGGAAGAAATTACATGAAAGGAAATATTCTGTTGAGATGTTACTAGTTTTTTAAAAAGTGCAAAAAAACCCATATGTCATCTTCATTTTGTGACACAAGACCACTGTCAAAAATATGGTCACGTTGTGCCCGATGGGATGGATGTCAGTATATTACATGTGACAATTGCAACCTTTTATGTATTTGCTGTAAAACAGCATACCATATATAATGTTTCATGTAAAACGAAACATGAACCTAATGTGCAAAAGTTCTATTGTAATCAGAAGTCTTTTTAAAAATCCAGTCTTAATCTGTGTTTCCTCAATGCTGACTACCATTGTCTGATGAAAGGCTGATAGTACTGTTTCCACATACCAGATTTTAAATGCATATATATTCAGATAACAAAGGCTTAAATTTTTAGAAACAAATTCAGCCATTAATTCTTTAGTTCCCAATCTATGTTACAGATAAATCTCAGATGAAACATTTAATAAAGGAAAAGATACAGTTTGAATTAGATGAGATTAGCTTCTACACTGTCAGCCCAACAGTCTGAATTGTCAAATCAAGGGACACCTTATTAGACTGCATATGCACCATAATTCAACTTTGTCCCAGGGGCTGGATTCACAAAAGGTCTCAAGTCTTAGCCAAATCTCAGCTGAGATTTTGCTCAAATCTTAGCTTTTTGTCTCAGCTGAGATTCCGCTTAAGTTGAGATTCACGAAAGGAATCTCAGTTGAGACCAAAATCTTAGACAAGTTTTTAGTCTGAACCAATTAAAACTGATGTAACATTTTGTTGAGATTAGTGGAAAGTATACACATTTATATTTTACCGCTCTATAATATATACTCACATTTTAGAATATTTTTAATAAAGCAAAATGTTGTCTTTTTACTACAATTTGTACTGACATTCAAAAGAACTGATTATTAGCAAAACAAGTCACTCGTGTAAATATGTAATGTAAAAGTTAAATAATATGTCATGCTTCTCTATTTTTATTTTGTTTTGTGACTTTTTATTACATATACTCTATTTTATGAAAACTTAAGTCACCGCCTAGGTAGTCTTAGATTTGAGACTAAATCTGAGAAAAATCTTAGCCTGAGATCTTTTGTGAATCCCAGATGAGCAAAAGGTCTCAAATCTGAGAAAAATCTAAGGAAAATCTTAGATTTTAGACCAAAATCTCAGATTTGAGACTTGAGAGCTTTCGTGAATCCGGCCTCAGGTGTGAAATGTTATACGTCATGTCTATCCAAAATATGACAAATTATTGTCATGTTGTCTTTTGCATATTAGAATCCACGCTGCCATTGAAATAAGCACTGTAAAAGTTTGCATAGACAATTCGGCCCTTTACCAATTCGGCCCTCATTAAAAAGTATTCTGGTCAAATCAGCCCCCTTGGAAATAACACCCTAGTCAAATCGGCCCCTGCAAATTTTCACCTGGTCAAATCGGCCCCTAGATGTTATATGCATATAAATCTGAGTAAATATTCAGGAATAACAATGTCATTCCTAAATATATTGTTTACATTACCACAAGCTAAGTGTTAAATCTATCAAAAGACTGAATAAATATTCATAGTATTCTTTTAATCTTTAATTCATAAGTGAAATTCATCATCATGAAAAAGCTAATTGTGCTTAAAACATCATAAAAGTTAATATTCCCTCTGCCGATATGCAGTTATACATAAGTATACAGAAGTATCCCCCCTTTAATCAATATTCTAACAGGCTGGCTACCAATTTGCTGAAGGCTGAATTTTTAGGGGGCCCGATTTGCCAAGGGCAGACTTTTTTAGGGGGCCGATTTGCCGAGGGCCGATTTGGCAAAGGGCCGATTCGTCCAGCTCCCGTTTGCATGTACTAATAATACACATAAATATTAATAATGTTAATTGTGGTTGTCGATTCAAACTCAGCTCATGACAGCATGTGAAATTCACTGAGGCCCTTTCCTCATCTTTCCCTAACTGTTAAAAAGGACCCAACATTTACATTTATACATCATGGCATTTACCAATGAAATTAAACAGCCAAAAATTCTGATTATTTTACCAACCTCCATCTCTCACCTTCTGAGTGTTTCAAAATGATAGCAAACATCTGTAACTTGGCCAGTCTATGCTTAATAGAATAAAAGGAGTCAAAATGTCAAGAATGAAACTTTTCTGTGTAAACAATCCAATATTATAATTCCATGTTACAATAAATGCATAATCATTTAGAAACTGTCAAAGTTTTTTGTGCTACTTTTCTTTTTATTTTCATACAAGTATTTTTCTAATATGTTTATAAAGAACCTAAATAACTAAATACTTTTAATGTTTTCTTGCTATTGCTCCCAGATATTAATATACCAGCTGTGAATTTTGGTGTCATTATAATTCTTTCATCTCCCTGTAGATATGGATGTGCCAAGCAATCTTTATCTTAAGATAACCCACGATCATAAAAACTGAACCACCAGCTTTTTAACAAAGTGGTATCAATGCATAAATCTAGTTATTCATACAATGAATTATTTTCACCATATGCTATGTTTCATCCAAGTCATATATCAGAATCTTGCTGTGGGAAACCTTGTTCTCATGCGTAATTTCTGTTGCTTTCTCTAATTTATATTTGTTGTAACCACCAACTCCCCAAACTTTAAACAGGAAAAGTCTTTTAAAAAGACAAATGATAGCCTAGCAATAACTAAATGATATTTAAAAGCATAGTTCAATGGTGGTTTTTCATTGACTTTCTTCAATTCCAATGACAAATGTTTCAGGATAAGCTTATGGTATTTTAGTACTTTCCAAGATATAAATATGATCATTTACTTTGCTATATATATTTATATGTATTTTACATATAGTTAATGCAATGTATGTAACCCCATTATTTGGTATTAGATTCCTTTAACTAAGTGAAATTGGTGGTGTTAAAGGGATTTAGTTGTTATCCCCCCCACAAATTAACCAGCAAAGACAATTCATGCTTCCAGTCACCGAATGGTTGACAAGTCTTGGTATCTTATCATGTGTTCCTCAACTCAGTGATAGTGGGTTTAAGTAAAGCTTATGAAACATAAGGACCACATTTACGACCTGTTCCACCATAACATTGGCTGAATCCATGAAAAGTGGCCTCCTAGAAAAGTGCCCTCCTAGACAAGTGCCCTCCTAGAAGACTGCCCTCCTTCAATTTTGAAGGGGTGGAAAACTACCCTCCTTTCTCAGATGATGTGTTGTTAAATATATGCCTATGTATGTGATCACCATAACCATGTATCCTATATGTGCTTAATTGTATTATCATAAATATGTTCTCACAGTCATATGTTATAATTCTCTGAATTAAAGGTCTGTAAAATGCTTATTAAAATGTTTATAAAATATTTAATGGTATATTATTTGAGAAAAGGAGAGCACTTTTCCAGCCCCTCAAAAGGAGGGCACTTTTCAAGGAGGGCACTTTTCTGGGAGGGCACTTTTCCATCCACCGTTAAAAGTTTCTTCAGCGTCTAATCCACCAATCTACTCAAACAAGGTATGGTTTCTTTGATGGATAGATACAAAGGAAATTCATCGGATCCCCATCGGATTGGTAAAAACAACAACAATAAAACAAATGTGACAGGGAAATGAGGTGTGATGTATGGTACATATAAAGCAAATATCTTAGGGGAAGCTTCGTTCAGACTGGTATTGTATCAAGTGGTCCTCGAGTATGATATATGGTGTGCATACAAAAATAATGACACAATGGAATGCATGGTGTAGTGTACACAGTATCATGGTCTGTAAAAATACATAGGTTACTTGATAAGCCAAAGTTCCTTTGGTCCAGATAATCTGAATCTGGGACAACCTTAACTTAATTTATAATATCTTTAAACGTTCAGAATTTTCAGCATAATAATTAAAGTCTTTTAAATTATATCAGAGCAAATCAAAAGACAATGCATAGATACATTGAATTTTGAGATTTTTAAAACTAGAGGAAAAATAACTTAAGACCCAAAATGGTGGTATAGTTTTCCTGTGGGCATTAAGCTCAATCCTGTGCTACTGCTTACAAGACCATGTATTTTCCCACCAATTTGTTTCTTTTTTTGGAGAAACACCCATTTGTAAGAAATGCCAGGCGATAATCCAAAGATATCCTCTACAAAATAGATAGAAAAGCAGACACAAAAGTGATACCCAGACAATTTGTAACACTTAGTGGTACATGGGTTATTCATTTTAGTGAGCATACGTTTTACTTTTGAATAATATCACCAATTTCGGGTGCCTGCTTGTACAGAAGAAATATGATCAAGTGGATGGACAGTTACAGATGATGTCTGGTATTGTTTCGACTTCCGAAACTTTGTTTATCTAATTTGCTTTCAAGATGATTTGACTGTACACTGCTGGATTTCAGGGCAAACCAAATATGTATTGCTACTGCAGCAATTACTGTGTAGACCTCAGTGACCTGGGGAGTAAGGAGTTTTTATTCATTTTTTGATATTATGGCAGTATCAAAAAATCATAGACAGATGGGCCCTTTGCCAAATCGGACCCCATCATATCGGCCCCAAAATAGAAAAAAAACAGTTAAATCGGCCCCCAGGAAAAAAAATACCTTAGTCAAATCGGTCCCCTGGAAATTACTGTGACCTCAAAGAGTATATGTTAGACAAATGACAAAAATTATCATCTAACAAGAGTGTTATTTAATAAAAACTCATAGCACTTAATCTCTTTTAATCGCACGTTTAATAAAACTAACACAAATAAGTAAAGGACACGGGATAGAGGATATTGATTACAGCATCCAAAAATCTTTGATGGGTTAGATTTTAACAGTGAGTTTGTTTGAAAGGTAGCTGCTTCTTTGATTAAGTTCACAGAAGATTATTGTGAAGTCAGATTGTAAAGAAAAATGCAAAGAATTAAAAAATATCCAACTTTATAAAGTAAATTGCTTATTTTGTATTTGTCAGGAGGTATTTTTTCAAGGTGGCATTGTTCCATGAGGTATTTTTCTATGAACGCTGAATGTCATTCAGAATTAAAAAGACTTTGTAAATGTACCGACTGAACTAATTAATATGAAAGAAGTTGTGAAAACATTTCAATATTAAATGCATTGTGCTAAGGATGACTGGCAAATACGTTTTTGTTCTGGGCAGACTGGCCATTGAACTAAACCACAATCCACTGTTAGAAAATAATGTAGTGTTAACTCTCCACTATGCAAAAATAATGGAGAGTTGAGACAATGGAAGGGTCACCCGTCTGGGTTTTATACATAGGTCACAACTTTCCATGCTGTTATTTCTGTATGTATCGGATTTCCACTTCACAAACATATCCTTATGGCTCTGAAAAAGACCTTGTACCTGGCTATCACAGGTTGGACGAGCCATCCCGTATAGCTATCACAACCCCGCTCCCTGCAGCAATAAACCAATGTGTCAGGGTATAATACATGAGGGGGCCACGGTGGCAGAGTGGTAACACTCTCACCTCCCACCTCTGAGACCAGGGTTCGATTCCCGGCATATAGTTCGATTTCCTCAAGTGGGAAAGTTGGTAGTTGCTTGCCGTTGGTCAGCAGTTTACAGTACAGAACCCTGATGAGCTGTGTGTACTGGTTTCCTCTGCCCTTACAACTACCCGTGGTGATATGACCTGTACAGTGTTGAAAGTGATGTAAAACCCCAAATAAATAAATAATAAATAAGTACAGCTCATAAGAGGCCATGGGAGGTTTGAAAATTTCATTCAGAGCTATGTCAAACATGTCCCACCCAAATACGGATCACATCTAAGATGTCCTATCAACACAGAAAAAAGACTGCACAGCAATAATCTACAACTAGAACTACCCAGACCTGTTTGGTTGTAGGTTGTGATGGCAGCACAGAAAGGTGTGACTTTAGTGTTAGCATCTTATTACAGGCTGTCCCCTTTGTTTGGGTTTGACTCCCATAAGTAGTAATACTGAGGGTCTGTCCTAATATATGATATGTCATATATACATATATTATATGACGCTAGTTGGGATTTGAAACCCTGACTTTACTTAGCCAGTGGAAACTACAATTATTGAAAGATTTTTATTTCAAATAAATCAGTACATTGGTTTTTAACTATAGATATAGTTTGAATCCCTATATTAAAAGTGATGAACATTAGATATAAATCATAACATGGGATAAAAATGAAGGAATTAAATCTATATATATTTACACATGAACCATATATTATATGGTCACCACATGAGATCACAAACAAAACATCAAAAGAGTTTTCAAGCAAAAAGTTAAGGACAGGGCTGAGATTACAATGCATGCTCACTGAGATGGGAACACAGTGTCTTACTGCAACAGAGTTTCTTATGATTTACAGCAATCGCAGCAACTAAACAGCAATCCTAACCTGTGTATGCCCAGTTACAACTCAATCTTCAAATGCAAATTTACCTAAATTTCGATGCTGTTGTTCCCTTTTAGAATTAATTGTCATTTTTTTCTATTGTTTTGGCCCTTGTGGATATTTACTAGTTTTCATAACCCACTCACAAGGAAAAAAAACCTACCCACATGAAGAGAATAGCTTGAAAGATCTTGAAATACAAGTCACAGACTTGATAGCAGCCATTGCAGAGGCAGAAGTGCTACTTGTAGCATTAACAATTCCTAGAATTGAATCCTAATGCTCTAATGATACTCTTTATATTGCCCACAAAGTCACTTCCTTTACCCCATAAGAGAGGGCAAAGCTATGGACATTTATGTGTGGCAAGAGATCACTGATGCTCACATAAGCCAGATATTCTCCAGACTTTAGCCAGTGGCTCGGTATAACAGTCATAAATGTGAATAATGCATTCCAGGCACTCCTATTTTCTTACCATTGGTAGGAGGTATCCAGGAAGAAGCAAAGTATGTGATAATTAGGTTAGACAGAAAGATTGCCCCAAATTGGAAAAGTCCTACAGAAAAAAACCCAGTTATTATCATCTTGGCTTATTCTCCACTTTTAATTGGTTCAGGGCTCAATTTTCTACAGACTAACCACTGGGACAGGGTCTCTCTTCAGAGATCGGAAATTGTTTTTTTTCCCTCTATGGAACTTTTCCCCTTGGATTCCATAATTACTAAGAATGTGTTTTCATTTTGCCTGAAAAAGCCCCACAAACCGATCACATACAGATGTCAGAGTTATATCTAAGTGTAGAATTTTGGTCTTTGGTATCAATGATTTATGTGATGTCATATTAGTTCTACATAGAGTCATTCCATTTCCAATGACAATTATTTTGTGTTTGTGGTGCATAGCAGAATTTCCTAGAGTTTTTAAACTTAATTCTTACAAATGACTTAAGAACAATACTCACCAAGGTTTGCTTATTACATAATTTGACAACATGTAATTACGCATGTGACATATTTTCTAGAAATAATATATGATCAGGGATTGCTGGAGTAAGTTACCAGTGCTGACGTCACCAAGCTTCATATAAATGTAAATTATTTTCAGGGACTTTTTTCCCACATTCCATAAAAAGAGATATATTTCTTCATAAATTTTTCCTTGAAAAAATGCCACATTTACATGCCACATTTACATGTGAAACGTATCTGTATCAAATTCAATTCAATTATTTTATGCGGGAGTAAATCTGTTCAACAGACAGACCCCACATCTTATCCAAAACCTACATCTGTTTGTGGTGTAAATAAAGTTTGATACAGAAATAGAATTTAATTCTGACAAAGGAATGATTAAATAGCACATTTATCAACATGTGCTTATTACTTATACAATATAAGATCAGTCACGTGACAGATTTTCTAGAAATGTGGGATTCTGGTTTGAGTTACTTGTCGCTTGTTACGTCACCAAGCTTCAAATAACCTACGATTGCTGTCTGCTTCTAAATGATTGATTTACTCTAAAATAAGAAGAAATGGAGTTATTATCCTGTCTCTTATTCTTTTCTTCATTTGCAAAGTCTAAGGAGTTGATTCAGTTGGTTCAGTAGAACTTCTGAGCACTGGATAAACCCACCTTATGAAAATCATATTTTAGGCCACATTTATCACATCTATCCATTCAAAGTAATTAATTTGTTTAGGTATATGGTTAAATAGGACAGGTAATTGGGGAGAAAAGTGTAAATATTGTTACAGTTTGCTGTTACATCACAATGTGAACATCTGGCATGAAGGGTTCCAATTAGGGTTTGAAGGGAGATATGAAAGAGGGGCAGATACTGGTGCTTCTGGGTTGTGGGTAACTTGGGAAATAACAGAGGCTTTTATCTTTATAGTCAACTATTTGGCTGTTTATTATGACTCACAGTTATAGTTATATGGTGCATTATTGTTTAATTCAAATAAGCTATAGATTAAGATAGAATATATTGACCACAATAAGTGTGTGACCTGGCTCCACATGCACAAATATTCTCCATAAGGCATCCATTTTCTGAAAAAAATCTAAGGATAGCAAGAATTTTGATAACAAGATTTTGATATTTCTCAGTATTTAAATAGACAGATAATAATAACAAAATAGATAATAGCATGGAAAGTATTTTCTTCTTTGTTATACACGTCCAGGGTCTAGTTTCTAAGAAATAGGCTGATTGTAAGTATAAAACTTTTAGTGAATGTGAACCCTGTTCTCTTACTGATTTTCAGAAGAAAATACAACAAAAGTATTTCTTTCAAAAAATATTTCTACTTTATTCGCAGTTTATTTTCTATAAAATAAATACCATGCTAATTTTAGACATTCAATGTTGATAGATGTTTTCATAAAGTTAGTGATATCAACTGCAACTGATAATATGGATCATATTTACCAATTACCAAAACAATCCCGACATTCTGCATAATCTATTCCGGGTGGTGAATTCCTTCTTCTATTGTTACTTACCTAGATTATTTAGGCTAAAGGTACCCATCATGCAGTCTCTTGGTTACTCTCTACATGCCAGGTGCCAAGTTGTGAGCAGGTAACGCATATAACCACAGCCTGTCACCTCTGTGTAGGTTCGACTCCCTGACTGTTGAATGGGAAGTAAATCCTTAACTTTGACATGAACTATTTCCTGTAAAATAATAGACTGGTTCCCTCTCAAAACCACAGAGTAATCATTTTGTACCTGTTACTTCTCCACTTCAGTCAGATGTCTTCTTAATCTGCTGTTAACTAGAAATATTACTTAATGTATTGCTAATTTGCCGTTATTTAAAATTAGTGAGTGATGATCCTTTCATGCTCTATTATATCCTCTTTACATAGTTTAGTCAGTAAATACCAACATCTCAAAGTATTTGAATTATTGGCCAAAGTTGATCATCAATGTGCCACTAATGCCCTAATGTAGACTGGTACCCTTTTCCGCCCATTAATATGCCTACATCATCTGATGTTTGACCTTGTGGTCGGATGATATTTTATCCCCTTTAGTGTGTACTGACTGTATATAACTGCAGAGGTTGTATACACAGAATAAAAAGTGACAAAGATAAGGTTCAATTGCTGTGCACATAATCGGTTAAGCTTGGTATGAAGGTTATTATGGCTAAATTTAGTGTATGTACTTATCAACGATAGTTTTATTTCTTGTTATATTTTAGACTGGTTCCCTCCCCCGGCCAGTGAGTGCCTATCTGATAGTCTTTGCTGTGGATTCCAAGTCATCCTATGAAGGGGCCAAACATCTGATGGAACATTGTACGTCCACAGACCCCAGCGTGGCTCTGATCTTAGTGGCCAACAAAACAGATCTGGCCAGAAGAAGACTGGTCTCTGCTCAAGGTAGTTTGACACGGGCCCACAATGAATATATCATTTATACTCCCAATTATGTAAATTCACATAAAAGGATTTATGTGTAGTAATGTTCCAGATCTCACACAGCTACCCCAAAACACTTTTGTCAAACTTATGTGCTCCTCTGTCATCCATGTGTTATTGCTTAATACACATGTACTGTGCACACCACCGGATAATTGATTAACTTTACTACTATTACTGTGGTTTTAATGTTAGTCAAAGGTCATCGGTGGCCTAGTGGCTAGCGAGTTTGGCATCTAATCATAGGCTGTCACCTCTGTGGGTTTGAGTCCCACAATTGGCAATGGCTGAGGACCTGTCCCAATATGACCCTTTCAGCTGAATGGGATGTAAAACCACAACTTAATGTTAGTCAGCTGACCCAGTAGTTCATGGTTGGGGCCTGACTGGCTGTTAATCAGTTTATATATTATTATTATTATTATTAATACGTCAGTATATAACATGACAGATATATATTGAGGTTACCTAATTTACACCTTGGGGTTAGAATGGCTAAGCAAAAAAGTACGGGGTAGGGTTATCTATCCTAGTTTTAATGTGTACCCGGGTATATATGAGAAAGGGGGTATACTTTGGCCTGTCTCAGAATAACAATGGGGTGTATTGTGGCTTATCACAAAGTACATAATGTTTGTTTCTTTCCCAAGCCATAATGTACTGTAGATAAAATTTATAGTATAAAACACATGCAGAAAATAATAGAAGTATATCCATAGATGTTGTCCATTCACTGATAGCTTAAATTTACCCGCACAGCTAAAAGTGTAACAATACCAATGGGTTACAAAGGAGAAAACTCACTTTTGGTGTGCTAAGAAGCCTACAATTAAACTTGCTGGTGAGGAATGGCATATCATTTACGTGAAGGTGAAACCCTTCACAAACCCCTAATATTCTCCGCAGTGTTACTGCTTGGATATGTACATAAAATATGTGTCATTACTTTAGCATTACATTTGACTGAGAAATATATGAATCTGCGTGTCCTTTAAGTACTGCCAAAATATTTAAGGTGGTTTCACGTGTAGTTGTTGAGGAGTTATTGTGTTAGGACCAAAATCCTAATACCAATTGATTTTTTAAATATTTATTTAGTGTTTTACGTCACGTCTAGTACCTTATCGTTATATTGTTATGGGTAGTTGGAAAATATGTACAGTAGTAAATTGAAATAATAATTAAGGTATTGAAGCTAGAAAACCAAGCAATTCATTCTTGCTACAAGTAAGAAATGTTTATCAAGTATAATTTTTTTAAGAAAATATTTGTGAAGAAATTGCAAATGTAAACATTGCCAGATCTTGCTTTGGTTTGTGTAAAAACATCTTTACTTGTCTTCCTTTTTTTCCTTTTCCTTTTGTGATTTAATCAAATTCAATACTTCTCCATTATCATTAGTCAGAAGAAATGGATTTGCTTTCTATTTAGTGTTTCTATTTCTGGCTTGCCTCTTTCAGACAGCACTTCTCACTTGCATGTCCATATCCTTCACCCCTTAAAAGCATTTTATTAGTCCTTTTTCAGACTTTTTCTTGCACAATCCTTTTTTCAGTTCTCGGTCTCACCTTAGGATTGACAGTTTCCAATAGCTTGGTCTCATTTAGACGCATGGTTCAGATTTGGTCATTGTATAATCTTAGAGAATTCACTTTGTTTGTTAAATACTAGCTTGGGGACTTGCTTACTATTATGTGGACCGGATATAGCATATTTTAAAAAAAGAAATACATATCTGTAACCTTACATAGAAATATTTCTCCACTATAACATCTCTACTACTTCAAAACTATGTTTCCTCTTCTTCTGTTTGGCTCATGAAGACATTGAATGACTATGAATTGAACAATGATGGTTTGTGGACATTTATAACGCTGAATGACTGACTGTGATGTACAAGCAAACAAGAAGCTTCTCAACACAAATGGTTACATTACTAGTTACATGAATTATTTTTAAAGTTCATGCGTCTGGTTAAGTTTCAATAAGTGTTGCAAGCATGCAAAAACTGTGCTCATATTTTTGCTTATTTGGTTTATATTCCCAAAGAGTGATATAAAAATGATCTCCTTTGAAACCGCTACCTTTGTACATTCTGCCGTGAATCTTTTAAACTTTTCGCAAACTTGATGGAAAGATATTTTATTGTACATATCCAAACTAGCACATTTTATTTTCCACACAAGACCACATTTTCTTGAAAAAGAGGGACAGGACATATTTTAACATCCTATACTTGTCTGTTTTGGTTTAATTGGCTTTTTAAAAAAACATTACATAAAAAGTGGATGATGACAGTAAAACATAACTCATCAAACATAAAGGAAAAAATATGACTTAAAAGGTGAAAAATATAATAAGCATGTTTTTCATTTGTGTTATATTGTCATCTTTATTCGTGATATATTTTTTCTCATATATTTCATTCTGACATTTCTTTTTCTATCGAAAGGTGTTTGTTTCAGCTTTGTTATGGCTGTTCATAAACAGAGACTAAGGTACTTAGACGTCATTGAATAATACAACACGACTCTGCTCTCTTTGAAAATAACTATTTACAGACGTTTATCATATTTTTTTTCCAAATGGCATTCCCTAACTCCCCAAGATAAAATGAGGCAATGAACCAATGACCTTACTGTCAGTAGAGGTAAAAAATATTTTCCATTTCCAATGAACATCACAAATTATGCAAAAAGCGAATCCGAAGTGGGTGTAGATTAATTATTTAAGTACCATATAGTTTATATATTAAATTAATATATGTCATGAACATCAATAATTCATGTCAACTCATATACGCTTATTATTCATGTGCAGTCAGAATATAATTTTATTATGGCTCTTAAATTATCAAAGACTGTCTGCTACTGGCCATAGACCTACTATCTGTGGAAACCCGATAACACCTGCTGTGATCAACAGAAATAAGAAAAATGCCAAATATTTAAAAAATGTTCATGTTGGTCCTGCTACGCACAGGTCTTACATCTGGTGCCCATGGATATCACCCCCAATTTCCCTCCTGGGTACCCTTGATACTGCCAGGCTGCTGGTCCGGGGTTACAGGTCACCTGCATCTCTCTGAAGGTCACTTAGGTGAAACACCAACTCCCCAGGTTGATGTCAGTTGCAAGTATATTATTATTTACAAACTTTAAAAGTACTTAATTTTGATGTGTGTAAAATTCTTATACACAATAAAACATAGGGGTACAAATATCATAGGTCCATAGGCAGAAAAAGTGGACATCAGAAAGTGTCTGTGCAACTACATGAGACGATGCTAAAGAGGATAGGCTTCATGAAACAGGTGAGCCTTAAGCTTGGGAAAGATGCCAGTGTGGGAAAAGATCGTACAGCAAAAGGGAGGCTGTTCTAAAGTCTAGGTGTTCCATGGCTGTTCCATCATTTGCAAAGGATCCATTAAAATAATTTTCAGACTTATGAATCCGAGGGTTAAAGGTGGGAATGACTAAGTATTTCTTTGTAGCTGCTGATATAGCCACCGTGATAGGTACTGTTTAATCCTTCACAGATCATGAACTCTAACAAAACATGACCTGCAAACAGCATCCACCTGCTTTTTGAAGAAGTCACAATCAAATATGATACCTAGGTTCTGTACTGATTCAGTAACCTCAAATCTCTCACCGAGCAAGTAAATGGGGAGAAGATTTATTTATTTATTAATTTGGGGTTTTACGTCGCTTTCAACACTGTACAAGTCATATCACGACGGGTAGTTGGAAGGGCAGAGGAAACCAGTACATACAGTTCGTCAGGGTTCTGTACTGTAAACTGCCGAGCAACGGCAAGCAACTACCAGCTTTCCCACTTGAGGCCATGTCGGGAACCGAACTCCGGCCTCAGAGGTGGGAGGCGAGAGTGTTACCACTCTGCCACCATGGCCCGAATGGGGAGAAGAGGTTCTAACCTCTTTCACATAGTTGCCGCACCAATAAACACAGTCTTAGAAGGATTAAGTTTAGCTTGTTTGAATTCATCCATAATTGGATCTCTCTCAGGCACTTCTCGAGATGGCTGAAAGTAGTTTTTGCATCATCCAGAGTAATATGACAGTAAATCTGATTGTCATCTGCATAAATACGATATTTTAATGACTTAAAGTCAGAGATGATATTTTCTAAAGGAGCAGCATACATGGAAAACAGAATAGGCCGAGGACTGAACCCTGTGGTACCCCATACTTCAGCGTACTTGGAACAGATAGAGCACTGTGGATCTGTGTAGACTGATACCTATTTGACAAATATGACACAAACCATTTGAGGGCAATGCCTGATATGCCATACATAGGTTTGAGGAGAGTAGCATGGTCAATGTTCTCAAAGCCTGGGGAGAGGTCCAGTAAGATCATAATGTATACTGCTTGGAAGTTGACTAGTACATTGTGTCAAGATCATTTGTATTGATATGGTTTGTAACTTGAGCAGCAACTACCCTTTTAACATTATCCGAGGCCAATAATAGACAAACAGGGCAGTAATTTTTTTTAGCATCAACATACATCAGTCATTGTATGATATGACTACTATCTAATTTGTAATAAAACATTTTACACAATGATCGTAAATGGTTAGTATAATCATGAGTTATCAAATCATTATTATAAACACCAATGGTTAAGCAAACAAATTATTAATGACAACTTTGCATGGCAACATGTAACAATCATAATAGGCAAAAGTGATCAACCACTACCATATATGTAGACATTATGAAATTGTGGTTCCCAGGGAATACCATTGGTAAGATAAATTAACAATATGATGCTAATTTGTAATATATTAAAAAGTGAAACCAATTCAACTAAATGTTAAATGTACTAAGTATGGGGGAGTTAAGTGAGCTCTGAAGGTCCGTCAACATTAGTGAAAGCAATATACAATATATACAATACATATGTTCACACTGAAATGGAGTGACCTTCAGTCCTCTTCATTATTCGTCACCACACGACGACAATAACCTGAAATTCAAAATTGTCCGTGGAATTTTCCGATTTTTGGCAATTTTTAAGTTCTCCATGATAATTCGCCACTGTAGCTAGCATATTCTTCTATGTCATAGTTCTGTCATAGGACAATTGTCAACCAGTCATAGTCTCTTGGTCGTAGTAAATTTACTGGACATTCTTCTTTGTTCTCAACTCAGTTTCCATTGTGGTAGAAGAGTCTTCATAGATTGCATTCATTCTCCTCTACCTGTATGTAATTCAAAACTCGCTAGATATCTTGACCAATTCGTAGGGTGTTCTCAGGATATTCTTGCTTTGTTGAGGTTTAATCACAGGATAGTGAAAGAGCATCGTAGAAGTATGGGGATCTTGTTATCATGTGACCATACCTTTTCTCCTTGTTTCGGTGACTTCTGGAAAATTTGAAGTTGGCTGTATTCTTCTATATTCACTGAGAGGATCGCAGCACCCTCGCCACTGTGGGACCCGGGGATAAGATCTTCAAAACAGCAAGGGGGCATTTTGTAAATTGGGACAGCTTCAAAACATGTTGGAATTTTTGTCAATCCTGATTTTAGTACACAGACAACCAAAATCTCCCGCTGGCTGATGCTGGATGTATGAGAAAGTATAAGATATACAATGTGATCAAAAGCGTGTTAAAGTAAAATCAATCAAAAATAAATAACTATATGCATGTAAATTGAGATAAAATAAATATACGTTCAAGTTAGCATACCAAATTTACTAACCATGCAAATGTATTATCCATGACACACTAAAATATATCATGATGATTTTATTTATTTTTTTTTTAATTAATACATATCTTTTCCAGATGCCAAATCCACCTGTCGCCGTCTACAAGCTAAGTACATCGAAGTGTCTGTAACACTGAATCACAATGTGGACAATCTTCTTGTGGGAACTGTCCGTCAGATTAGTTTCAATTCCGTCCGACAGGTGGCCAGAGGGGTCAGAGCCAATCCTGGAAAAGATCGCAAACTGGCATGTCTACCTTTACCTAAAGGACTGTCCAAAAGACTATCACTGAAGAGTAATGTACATGACTGTGAAAATTTGTCTGTGTTATGAATAGAGTTATCAGTTTGAGATATTTATATTACATACCATCTGTAATTAATGTTTAGTCCTGGTTGTTAAGTAGTTACTGGTAAGACAGAATCTATTATTCTGGTGTTTAAAGAATTTACCACGTCCTCACTACAGTGCTCGAAAGTGAAATTCGGGACAAATTGTTTATTATCGCTAGCTTTGTGAAGATGAACACAGAATTTAAATATGCTTTGACAGAAGTGTAATGCGTAAATATATATTAAAAGCATAAATTAATCAGGTATCCAGCTAAATACCAGTCCAAGAATGAGGGGACCTACTGTTAATTTACTTTCTTATTACATATTTTATATTTTTCATCTGGAAAAACACTGTCTTCCTACTTAACAACCTGCCTTATTTTTTTAGAAAAATGGGTAAACAGGCATCTTCCCACATTGCTTCCCTTTTCCAAAAATATGAAATGTACTTATTACCTATTTTAATGCTATGCATAGAAACACAGACAAACAGTAGCTGATAATATAATTAACAGTTGAACTTTATTGAGGTGACCAACTGTTAATTATACTCCCTTCTAAACAAGGTCAAAATTAAAATTAAAAGATAAATTTAGCCTATGTTATCCCTTTTTGACTTCCAACATGAAAATAGGAAATAGGTAGAGCAGAGTATTACTTATTATTGGTCCATCTCTGACAATGAATCACACTTCAACTTTCAATTATCTATTTTCCATTTGATTGTTTTGTGCCAAAGATTTTAGCGATTTTTGAGGGGAAGGGGGGCACAGGGGGGGGGGGGGGGGGGCACAAGGGGAGTGGGGGGCACAGCCAAGTGTTGGTGAGTGAGAATTAACACTTATAAAGTTCAAAGGCCTGTGATGTCACACATATTGATGATGTCACAATGTAGTATACTTCATATTATACACACTCAACTCCCACCTCTGAGGTCTGTGGTTCACACCCCGGACTGAAAATATGTTTATTTTGCAATGAAGTAGCGTACATTACAGATGATTTAATATAACAATTATTATGCAGTAGATACCTGTGAGTAAATTTCAATTTTAAAAATATTGGTATAAGATGCATTAGCATCCTTGTACACCTTAGAAAATTTAAATAATATGTATTAACATATAAACTGAAGTTCACAAAGTAGTTTTTTTCTTCCTGGCCTTTAAGAGATAACCTTAAAGTTAGCACAATATAATTATTGTCAGAAGTTTAAGGTCACCATAAACAATTGTTCTAAGAGTATTAATTTTTTTTCTACCAACTATGATCTGAACCTGTCATGCAGTTTTGAATTATTTATTATTTTGACCATAGAAAAAATATAAACCTTAACCACAATGTCAATCCTGAATTGTGACATCACCAGCATGCATGATGTCACAGGCCTTTGAAGTGCCAGGACAAGCACTATTTCTCACAAAAAGATGCCCCCCCTCAACCCAACACAAACACTTTTTCAGGGACCTGGGCATGTACCATACACACACACAAAAGGTAATGGTTAACAGGAAATGGGAAGGGATTTTGTTCTCTGTTTATTCTTTGTCAAGGTATCATTCTATCAGATGGATATAAATAAAACAAAATTTACTTGTTCTTCAGGGAAGTCTGAAACACTGTAAATGGCTGTTTTCCTATACACTGTATATTGAGAGGTGGTATGATTATTAAATTAACAGTTGGTCCCCCCAAGCAATGATTTAGCTCAACTGTTTGTTAATTTAAAGTTAGGGCAGAAAAACAGTAAATGGCAGTTTCCCAACTTTTAACTAATGAAGTCTTAAGTATTGAAAAGGTAGACCATACTCTTCTGGAAAATTTTAAGAATATAGGTAATAGGAACACAAATTAACGGTAGGTCCCCTCATTTCCAAGGGGCGATTATTCCAATGCTACATTGAATTGTGAACTTAAATTTAACACATAATCAATCAGCAGTCAGATTATTAAGTTTTTATTATAGTAACAGTAGTCGAAATTGGATATTGATTTTGTAAACAAAATTTGCATTTCCAGTATGTGTAAGTTTCTTTCATGTGCTGCACTGCAAAGGAAAACAAGGGTGGGTATACCTTTGGTATGAATTTATGCTACCTGTTTGAACCAATTAATGGACTGCTATGTATTACCTAGCAAAGGATGAGTGGTTTGGGACCAGTTCATGCACATGCTTTGTTTAATGTATTTGAATTAAGTGGTAGTTACAATCTTAAACCTGTTTGCTATTGGAATAAAATAAAGTTAGTTGATGTGAAACTATGTATTAGCTGTTATGTTTTCATCCTACATATTACATTGAGCATGCTGAAGCTTTTGTTCACAAATAAGAGCTCTATGCTGTCTAAAAGGGCCTTATTCATCAAAGGCCTTAGCTAAGTCTTAGGCTTACCTTTTACACATATATAGCCATCTTAAGTGTACGATTTGGCTCAGAACCTTTTTGAATACCATTCCAAAAGTATCGGTTCAGTATATTTATTATTAACATATAATAAAAAAGTGTCATACACAATGTTATTGTAAAAAAGTAAGAAACATCGTCTTGGCTTAATGCCAATCTATGACTGCATGTTTCGTTGTTTTCTTGTAACAGATTTTGGTGGCTGATTTTGTTGACAGAAATCTCAAAAGATGCAGCATTGTCATATATTATGGGTAAACTATGTCAGCCCCGACCCATTGACCCAAAGACAATAAAACACCAAATTTTAAAATTTCTATTTTTAATATTTTCTTTTCGATCTATGCACATGTAAAAATAATTCTTTTAATTCATGAACATGTCTATGACAAATAATGAAAGCTGACCACATATTTAAAATTTAAAGCTTGAACCAACTCAGAAGTAGCCAAAATATAACGTCAGAATGACGAAGGCCAAGGTCAAGCAATTCGAATGACCCTGGTTGGAGTTAAAAGGTCAAACTGACAGTGAAGAGGCACAAGGCCTGAAAAGTGCATACAAGCACAGAAGTGAGGTGGTTCAAGCCAAAAATGCCACCAGAATTATTGACTTCAATACATGAAGGAATTTAAAGATGTAAGTTAGTAAAACTCACTAGGTGGAAGAAGGGAAAGATACAGTCGAGTATACCATAATTTACTGATAAAAGAGGTGAAAAAGTAAGCTACTTGCTAAATATTACTATTATTATGGAATTTTGAGGGGAGAGAGGCACCTAGACAGTCATATATTATAGGTAAATATGTTCCTATAACAAGTTTACGTTTTTGTAAACGTTTATAGTCTTATGACTGATATACAGTATACCAGTTACTATTATATTTCTGTAAGTGAAAATGAGAGTATCCTCCTCCTCTATCGATGGCTGATATCGGATGTGTGAAATCACGTGAATATAAATACTACAACTGATAACCAGAAAAACATTTGGAGAGAGCATACCTTCTCCAGTGCCACATATCTCCTGTATGATTCGTGAGTGCAGTGACGAAAAATCCTTCATAAAATTCCTGTGATCCGGACCGTGATCTGGATCACTACCACGGTTTAATCACCTGCTCCTTGTGCATTAAACAGACAAACAAATGCCACTGAATACGTATATATCTTTGTCATAGTTTACAACTGGTCTTGGTTATTAGTCTGCTGTTATTATTATCAGTTACTGTGTTCTGGATGGGAAAATACTTTAACATGTGTTGTAATTCACATGTTTTTAATGAGGAGATTATTTATATTAGGAATTTAGTACAGATACACTGTAGAAATTCTTTTCACAAGGCATTGAATTTTAGGTATTGGTTTCAGGTGACATTTTAATTTTTATCACAGTATTATCTGTGTATAATTAAAAAGAAATTTTGTCTAGATGATCTATTAAAAACTTTTGTGATGTTTTGATTAAAATTTCTAAGCAACAACCAGTATTGCATTTATTGAAACTTCTAAAGTAAAGAAATGGAGTTTGTGCTTTCAACAAATTAAAATGGTCATGAAGGTTTATTGAGATTCAGGAAATCAGTGTTGCATGGCTGTTGCCTAGTTCCTTTTTACACGTGACTGGGAGCCAGTCCGCTTTAATTTAGGGGCCTATAGTATGACCTTTCCATTTAATGCTTATTTTTTGTTGACATATACATCCAAACAGAAACTTGCAAATTATAATTTTGAGTTTTTGAATATTGATATTGAAGTTACCAGTTTTCTGTAGATTTGTTATATAGTTTACACAAGTTGGTGATAAGAGGATATATTTAAGCTGTTTCTATGATTGTACAGTGATTCATGAGAGTGTCTTCAGCATATTTTTCAATATATATATATATTGGAAGTCTTTTATTTTACTTTTGCAAGTGTTTCTATATACACAAATAACAAATACGGCGTCCTATACACATATTTGACTAAAAATGGGGCTTGAACCAGACTGCCTGTATGTTTGAGGCTTAGGGCTATAATGTCCTCGTCTAGATTACGTTTGTAAATTTGTGTTAGATGTTGTTGATACTTAAACAAATGCATTTAAAATATACTCTATATGTATCCCAAATCTTGTGATATGTCATGTATATATACTGTGAAATGCTATATGAATAAAATACGTTACCTATTCCCTTGCATTGTTCTCTATATTATTATTTTCAGTCTTTATTATGAGTAAAATACAGCAAGAACACTTGGAGTGCAATACTTCCTTCAAGGTCCAACGCCTTATAGTTTATGAGTGCAGTAATAAATATGATGCAACTATTCCACTAGCGGATCCAGGGGGGGGGGGGGGGGGGGGGTTCAGGGGGTTCGAGCCCCCCCCCCCACCCTTGAAAAATAATGTAAAGGGGTTCAACCCAAAGTACAAAATTATTTCTTGACAGTGGTGTTAAATTTACAGGAAATGCACTCTATTTTTACCAAAAATTAATTTTTTTCCAGGGGGCCATGCCCCCCGACCCCCTTAGTTATAGTATGTCTTATGTGAACCCCCACCTTACTCAATGTGAACCCCCACCTTACTCAATGTGAACCCCCACCTTACTCGATGTGAACCCCCACCTTACATAAAAGCTGGATCCGCCCCTGTATTCCATCCAGATATGAGAGCTATTGATTCATGCTAACATCATACTAACACCTTACCATCAGACAGAGTCCTGGACATGGTACTCAAAGTGGTAAATGTTCACCACTTTTATTGTATGCTGTATTGTGATATTAAAAAAAATATTTGTTAAGACTTCAGGTAATTTTGCTCTGATATTGTATAGGTGTCTTCTAACATATAAATGCCTCAATATGATCTTTTACTTTTTGCACAAACTATCAACACCTGAACATGGATGAAAAAGGTTTTGGGTTCAAACTTACCAGTGGATCCGCTTTACCATATGACTGACATAGGTCTCACCCTCTCATTAAAGACTTGGGTTTCGATCTAATACAAACTGCACTATTTAAATCAATTTATGAGTCACATCAAAGTATTTTTCAGTTTTTATTTGATTGCATGCCTTGTATGAGCCCGTTGTTGTACCATTTCCAAGTTAAACAGGTGTAGGTTTAAAACTACAATGCTCTCGTGTAGTATCTTATGTAAATATTTATTGCTTGTGATATTTTAACTCATAAGCGAGGTGTTCAATTCGTGATATGTATAATGTGTTATGGGATGGTGAACATCATTATCTCACAGCAAGAAAAGAGTGCTTGGATTGTCAATTTGGAGCAAAAATTTTGGGTGAAAAGAAATAAACAATTAAACTCTTTATGATTCTCTTTACAAACAGTATGCATTGCAACTGCATGTTAATTGATCTACGAAAAAATTGGAAAACAGGTAATGGGATACTGATAAATCTATTTAAATATGGTTTTTACCTACAAACAACAAAGATGAGACCTACCTTTCCGTCAGAATTCTATACCTAAAATTTATTTGTCACACTGAAAAAAGTGAATAAAAGCAGTCAGTTGTTTTAAAAAATATTTATCACATAATTTCCTTACTTCGTATTCAATAAATTTCTTTTTATCAGCGGCCATATTTTCTTCACTGTTTGTTTGGGTTGGTAAATACTAAAATGAACAGATCCTAAACAGTTATTACACTGCAGATATACTGAGTCAAGTCTTTGCCTCCAAGTCCAGTTGCCGTAGTCAACTTAGCATATTACACAGAATAATTTATTATGTGACATTAAAGGAACAACAGAGTAAGAGCGATTTTTGAATACACAAAAGTTTGAGGTGTAAGTCTAAATATATTTTAAAAATTAAATATTAAATACTGTTTGGCTTCATAACTCAGCATAGGAATTAAATCTGCTCAAAGAGGAAGCAAACATGTATATTTCAACTTTTAACCAATCAGGATTGCCGATACAAGACATATACTTCTGTAAGTCCTGGATGATGTCCTTATCATCTCTGATGCTTAACTCTATCAAAGTAGCAAATATATATTTTACACCTTACAGGTTACTATTTCTTATAACTTATTTACATTCCAGTTTAACAAAAACTCACTTTACATTTTCTGAGTCTCCATTTTACACTGTGATGCTGTTTTTACTTTCATTGCTGTTTTTTACTTCATTAAATTACAGTTTGTATAATCACTTTAAATTTTGCAGCACTTTACAATTTGAAAACCTTACACTTTGGCATAGAACCGTAAAATTCACAGGAAGCGCAGTTATGTAGTCTGAACACAGTCCTCACAGCCAAGATTCTGGTTTTAATTGCTAGCCCAGCCTGAGATGGAGTTGGTAATTGCTTACTGGTGCCCTGTGAATTTTGATGTAGAATCTTAAGCATTGAGTAGGTATGGCTTTCTTTGATCTAATAATCTATCCATTATGATATGGCCTTTACAATGTGGTTAAAGCAACACTAAACCCGAATCAATCATCAGCAATAGAGATCTAACATCATTCCCCAAGACTCAGATTGTCTGTCGTGATACGGCCTGCCACATTTACAAGCTGTTAAAAGAATGCCATGGCTAAGGTTTGGCTCACTTTAATTAGTTCTTGAGATTAGGTACTGTGTGTCCTTTCAGGATTCCTGGCCATTGGACAGATTTTTGTATTGTTTGAGGTTGATGGAAAACATGTTACATTCGGTTTATTATACCACCGTTTTTTAAAATTATGGTTTAAGAATTGTAAAAAAAGTTGAATAGATACTTTGAATAGTATTTTAAGTACTAACTATGGTGAAAAATGTTTTTATTCTATTCTATTCTATTCTGAATTTTTTTGGCACTTAATCTCTGCCAGGCAGACTCTAAGTTGCAACACCAATATCCAATTTCAAAAATAATCTATCCATTATCCATAGCCGTTGCCAAGCCCAGTACAGAGACACCGGATAGAGTGTATGCTAAGGTGGGAATGCCTTTTTGAAGAGATACGATTTTAACCGTTTCCTGAAATAGGTGAGAGTTGGGACAGAACGAACTTCATTAGGCAAATCATTCCAAACCATATGAGCATCAAAAACAAAGCTGTGGCCAAAGTGTTTTTTATTTATGTACAGATGGACAGTATTGAGGAACCTCCACTAACCTTTTTTCAGGATGATTGTTTCTTGTACTATATCTTCCATAACAAGAAGACAAAAGAGAACCAAAGTAACTGGGATGACAACTGTGAAGAAACTTGTAAACTAGAGTGGCAGTTTGAAGATACAGCAAAATTGAACTGGGAGCCAATGGAGAAATTTAAGAATAGGAGATGCCCATGTGTATTTGTTACAGTGTGTGACAATCCTAGCAAGTGTGTTTTGAATACACTGAAGTTTGCGCATGTTGAGTTGAACAGACTCCTGAAGAGAGAATTGAAGTAATCAAGACAACTACTCACCAAGGCATTAGCCACCAGGATAGCAGCCTCATCAGTCAAGTACTGTCTAACCCACCTTAGATCACAAATTTGAATGAAGCTTATCTTACAAATATTTCAGACATGATAAGCAAAGGAGAAATTTGCATCAAACCAGACACCAAGGTTTTTTACAACAACTGCTGGGTGCATGAAATTTTCCATATATCATAACTGGGAGATAGGGATCTAGTTTCTTGAGTTGAGCATGGGATCCAAATATGACAAACTCTGTTTTGTCAGTGTTTAATTTGAGCATACTTGACAGCATCCATTCTTGAATATCCAGAAGACATGAATTCAGTTTGTCAAAAGCCAGGGCTGCATGTTTGTGAGACATATGAATAAACAACTGGGTATTGTCCACATAAAAGTGGTATTTGGTGTCAGGGTGCATTCCAATAACCTTACTCAAAGGAGTGGTGTATAAGGAGAACAGCAGAGGACCAAGGACTGAGCCTTGTGGTACTCCAAACAGGAGCTCACACAATATAGAGAGGGTTGTTCCAATTTTAATTGCTTGGAATTGGTGGCTGAGATAGGACGTGAACCACTTCAAGGCCCTGTCGCACACACCAAAGCATGATTTAAGACAATTAAGAAGAGTAGTGTAGTCAATTGTGTCAAATGCAGCAGACAGATCCAGTAAGATTTATGTTTGACTCGCGACCACGGAAACTCGCGACCACCATCTCGCTAACGTAAACTCGCTAACACTTGATTTGTGTTTAGTTTCATTTAGTGATAGTTTTTTGTCATAGTTTCGCTGTGTAACTAAATTTACTTTATCATTATATAAATTAGGGCTGCAAGCGAGCCCGAAAATGCGCCTCGATTCCTCGTTTTATAAGAATCGACTCGGACTCGGTTAATCGCTTGATTATCGCCCACAAAATAAACTGCTTCATATTTTGACATATCATGCCTTATTAAATGGTTACAAACCACACAACAGTAAAGAATTTTGACAATTTATTGAATTTTGGGGAAAAGACACATTTATAATGCAAAATATAAGAAACTTTAACCATCTTTATATTGCAAGATTTGAGGCGTCTTCGAAATACGTTAGAATAAAATGCCATCTTATAAAACGTTGTTACACAAAGAACTAAAGTTTGCAAATAGTTAAAAAATAAAATACTGAAATGGAAATGCCTTATATTAGTGAAATATATAAATATATTAATATATTTAAAGAAAAAAATTGAATTTTGTAGTAGATTTTACTTCTACGTTTAGTTGTTTTCGAAGACCCGGTTCACTTTTCTTGCCTCAAGTATTGAACTGAATCGTTTTGTTTCCGAGTAACCGAAGAATCGTTGTAGCCTTAATATAAATTCGGGACCAATGCAGTAGGCTTGCCCTGTGATAGTGAGAGATGAATCTTGTTTTTGATATGCAGCAGGGCGGGTATTTTGTAGAGAGAGCACTTTTGTATGCAGATTGCCTAGGTTTGTCAAGATGTGTTGCATGAGCTGTTTGACAACTACCTGTTCCACCAATTTTGACATGAAACATAATCCTGATAGCAGTTGATAACTTTTCAAATCTTCACTTGGAAGTGATACTTTCTTAATCAGGGGGTAACAACTGCCTTCTTGAATTTTTGAGGAAACACACCCTCAGTTAAAGACAGATAAACAAGTTTTGTAATTGACGAAAGTAAAATTAACACACAATCTTTCAAAAGGAAAGTGGGCACTGGATCTAAAAGACATGATTTTGCAGGGGAATTTTGATGAGTACCTTGTTCTCTGAGACCTCACTGTGAGTGAGATAAGTTAGGAGGTGTACACATGGGTGGTATGACTGTTGTGGAAGAGGCTGTGAACATGTCACAAATCCTTTTGATTTTTTGATTGAAAAAGGAAGCAAATTTATTTGCTAAAGATTTAAATGCAAAGCCAGTTGATTTTTTTTCAAAATATACACACAATATGACTGAGGATTACAAACCAATTTATTCCTCAATGAGATTATTCTATTGATCAGTGTATTTAAAATGGCATTTATGTGGTTTATATCAAACATCTATTAAAAACTACACAAGATTTTAGTATTTCACGAGGTAGCATCAGTGACGAATTTCCAACCCAGTGGTGGGTCTTTAAATAGCATATCACTCTGTGACGTATTGTAGTGTACACAAGTTACTACATGTACTATGTCACCTGATAGGCTAACCTCTAGCCACATGACCTTTGTAAATACAGAGAGAACAGGGCTATAAAATGTCAGAGGACTGTATTTGTTAAGACTCTGTGTGATTTTTCATACCCCTGCACTTAAATGAAGAAACAAATTTCTTATATTTTTTCTATAGTTATTGGGTATTATTAAAACGTTATTTGATTAATCAAAGCAATCATGCATATCAGAATTAAATATGTTGGTGTAATAAACAGAGTGCAACATGTTTAAAAGGGCCTTATCAGAATTTATAGCACATTACCAGAACTATATATGACTTTAGGACCATTAGTCATTAGTGGATTGTCCTTGGGTCATAAATACTAATATGGTCATCTCAAACATTTAATATTCTGTATATATGACATAGATATCCTATTTTTGCCTTTTAGTGTGAACATTCCAAAACAACATTTGTCATTTTATTTTGAAAACGTAGCAGGATATATCTAGGTTTTTTTTTCAAGCATTATAGGAAGTTTGCCTGCGACTGTCAATACATAAATAGCATCATTACATTCCAAGGACAGGATTACACTGACCTTTTTGTGACTGGTTAATTGGTATTCTGATCACATGGGGAGATTGTATTGATCTAGTAGCTAAAACTGTCACACTGTTGTGAGCAGAGGAAGTAGTAGTGACAGACTGGCACTTTGCAATCAGGACATGTTTACAACTCTCGTAAGTGTAATGTCATAGTGTTTATTGCTGTATTTTCCCAGTAAAAATATGATAAATTTAAATGTAGTATCCCAATAGAGCTGAGAACTAAGAATATTCGTTGATAATAAATTTGTTAAAATGGTATGTATGGGTTGAACGGTGACTACCTGATTATTTGCATTCACAATAATGGTGTAAATATCATAATGACAACAACAATACAATCATATTAATGGTGTAAATAGTATAACGGCAATCACAATATTGGTTTATATATTATAACAACAATAACAATACAATCACAGCAATGGTGTAAATATTATAATGAGCATAGCAAAAGATCACTGGAATTGGAGTTAACCAAAACTACATTTTAAATCCAGCTACAGTCAATGATCAGTTATTATATTCAGTGGTCATAAATAAATGAACTCAGTCCTATTTTGTGACATATTCTAATGGCATAAATCTCAAAGTTACTGTAATTGTTATGTAATTTAACTGACAGACATTATTGTCAAATTGAACCAATGTGATGTAACACCGAAACGACAGGAAACAAACTGTTAGGTAGGATATATGACACTCAGGCATAAGCATAACAGGAATCCCAACTATTCCAAGCTCACATGCTTCAATAAAATTACCCCAAGCAATGCTATATATACAGAGTCACCGAACTTGCTCACTACAAATTTTATCTTGTTGTCGTTCCATTCATCTTAATAAAAATTTTCTTTGGGAAGCCCGAGGCTTTACTGCTTTAGGCGTCGCGAATTTTTTCATTCACATGCTCAGATAGGGCTACTGTTCATATAAAAATTGTTGATCAGTTTGTAAAAATTGCTGCAATTATGCAGGCATGCATAATTTTTGTGTGGCTAGAATCTTGCCGCACTTGGGCTTGACTATTGATGTGTGGGAAACCATCTTTAGGACTATCCAGTAGCACCAATCAAAAAAAAATAATAATAATCAACAGTATTTTTCACAAATGTGTGAAAGTCAAAAGCATGATGGTATTAAGTCAAACTAACATTGCAATCACTGGTGGGTAAGCTTTTGTTTATGATCAAATGTCTGAGATCTACAAAGCTCTTTGTCAACAGACTGGTACACGTCTTTCATATTGACACCCGGTGGCCTCTAAATTTCCTCCCATGTTTTAACAGTGTGACATATATCAAAACTGACTATGTGAGAGCATTTGTATCTGGGTACCAGTGTCAGATCAAAGTTGGGGTTTTACGTCCCGTTCAACAGCCAGGGTCATATTGGGACAGGTCCTCAGAATTGCCACTTGTGGGACTCGAACCCACAGAGGTGACAGCCTATGATTAGATGCCAAACTTGCTAACCACTAGGCCACGGTACCAGTGTCAGAGGCTTTGGGACAGTCTAATGGTCGTGTTTATTCTACCCTGTTACAGGGGTTTTTGGAAGCCAATCTGGAAATTGTACAATATGAGATGCTTGACACTTTAATCAGGACAGGGCCCACTCCAAGGTCAAATTTCACTGTACCAGTATGGCAGTGGTTCATGTGGTTCATGCAATAATACCAAAGTCCCTTTTTAGCACTTTGCATAATGAATATTTAGTTTATAGCAGTCTGCATTGATATTAGGCAAAATATAATGCACATCCAACTAATAATAATACAATTGATCTGTTTTTATGGATTTATTTAGGAAACAATTAAATCAAGATATACTTTGTCACATACAGAATCCCAGTGAACTTCTTTGAACCAAATATGATCATTTAATTTCTAGTGTTTCTGGCTCTGCTGCAGGTTGGGTGCGAAAGGTTGAAGTTAACCCACAAATCCTTCACTTATACTGGAAACTTTAGCTTCTTTGTTTTTCCCTATTGTCAAGATCTTACCTCCAACTTTATCCATGGGCATGATGCTCATGTTCCTTGAGTATCTTAGTCCGAATTCCCTTTTGTGATGGGTGATTCAAAATTATGTTTCATCATTGCATACAACAGTTAAGCTAAGATGCTTGCTCTAAATCTTCCTGTCCCTCACATTATTCATTTTTCCTTCAATTAAGACGTTTACACATCAATGTCTATTTCAGATAGAGAAAATTGTTGACCTGGATAGCGTCTAAAATATTTCTGTATCATGCGGTGCTTCATGACCCTGAACTTTAAAGGCGGCTTTTTCCCTTACCCTTTCTTCTCTAACTCAGGTATTTCAAATTAAGGTTAAGTCAGGGGTAAGCCAAGTTATGAATAAGGTCACCTTACCTTGAGGTGACTGATCATGCTAAGACTGGTTAAATTTTGTGTCGAGGTTATGAGCAGCCTTATACTCTAAGAGCTTTAGCTGAGCCTAAGTACACAAATGTAAATTCTGGGATAAGTTGAGTTTACAAGTATACAAATATCAGCTAGATTGTTATGGTGCATTATTTATAGACAGGCGACATGTTAGTAACAACCAAAGAATATAAGGATAGTATGATTTTTTTGATTGATCTGAATAATTTATGTAGCAGCAAATTGACGTGAAACATCCATTACATTACTGATTGTTCAAGAGAGGATAGTGCATACCAAGAAGGGGGTCATCAAGGAAAATAGCATCCAGTAGGGGAGAGACAGAAATGATGATAGGGAACAAAGTCATAAAAGGTGAGTTTGCAGTTTTTTCCAAAATTATCTATGGTAAAACGTAGATCATACCTTTACTTTGTTGGGGGTCAGAAGCTACCATGTAACTGGTTCATTTACTTTCGGCCATATTTTGACCACATTTGATCCACTCTGTATTTGAGTAGGATGTCATTGGTGGAACGCACATTTAGCTAAGTCATCTTTGTTGACATTCGACACAACTCTGAAGGCATTTTGCATTTGGGAGTGGTTTTTTAAATTGTTTAGAAAAAAAACTGTAAGCCTTCATGATCTGCACAGAAATATACACACTGTAGAGGTGAAGGGTTGGTGGGCAGGGTGGATATCCAGGGTGGCTTGTTCTGAAAGATGTATCACCTAGAGTTGATTGTCTCATAATATCAGTGCACAGTATCCCTAGAATATTTAAGGTGGGCCTAGAATTAGAATTAGCCTTTGGAACCCATATATCCAACAGCATTGGAATGCAAAGACCTAAGTTCAATCCGAGGTACAGGCAGATATATAGTGGCTTGTATATTCACTTAAAGTGGCAGTCATGACAACGTCAGTGACTGGGGAGATCTTTAGCTGTACTTGCGCAGCCAGAATGGATCTGGAGTAAAGGAGAAGATGCGGGGAAGGGATAACTGTTTAAATTTTGCATGATTGCAAATTTCATTGTGTTGATCACAATAAGAATAGATCATAACTGATGATTGTGGAACTGAACTTTCATAAGTTGGCATTACTTTTGATTTTTTGTCTAAATTGCACTGACATGTCAGTTATAGAAGTTCAAAAACATGGAACGGCCACTCTCCCGTTTCACCACAAACTAAAGTTACACACCTTCACTACTTTTTTGTGCCATATGTGGTCTGGTTTGAGGGAAAAATTATACTAGGCCAGAGGGGGATGTGGTTGGGGTGGGGTTATGTCCTTAAATCTTACGAGAAACAGACAATTTTGAAAGATTATTGTTTGCTCTGAAAATTGTTTATTCACCTTTCCATGTTGAACAAGAATACCTATAACTATACTTAACTTACTAAGTCTAAACTTTTAGGTATGAGCTCTAGTAAAGTCCGTGCTTCTAGAAATAACTTTTTCATCTTTTTGTTGTCCTTGGCCTTTCATGAAAATTGACTTAGCGTAATGAGTACCCTTATTAAATTAAGCACCACTGGCTTACTTTAGTACTTGGATGGATGACTGTCTGAGTGCACCACTAGTGTCTCATGGCTTTGCAGCTTTCCCATGTAGACCAAAACACTCTTCGGCCTTGTGATAGTTACTTTTTACTTTTTGTTACACAACAAATGCTATTTTAAAAGCAAAACAACGACAAACAATTGGCAATCCAGGCACAGATAGCCACCACAGCCAAGGACATGGGATAGTGAATTATGTCTGATAACATGATTTGTATTCTGGTCATGCGACAGGTTTATATAGATCTCAAAGCAAGTGGTGTCACATTTATGTCACAAGCGGAAGCCATAATGGCACAATGAAACCCAGGCAACTGCAGACAACTTAATAGCGTGGACATGTCTATGATCGAAGTCCTTGGAGTGCTTTGATACAGTTTATTTATGGTAACACCACAAGACGAGATACAGACTTAGCCTCACTTTTTGTTTTGAGAAGATTACGAGGGGTATAATAGGTTTGATTGAAAACTTGACATATGTCAGAGCTAGAGACCCTGAAATACGCAGTTCTGTACTTTACTTAAAGTATAACCTTACGTGTGATCTGTCAAAGACAAATCACAAATGTTCAGATATTTTTATTTGTGAGCCAACATATTTAGAGTTATCTATGTGAAGGTATTGGACATGTGTATCAAGCACATGTGTATCAAGCATTGAACAGAATTGGTTTTGTGCCATCGATCCATTTTAACTTCCACAACTTAACTTTCTATTTTTATAGGCATGCTCTGTGAAGGGCCTGCTTGATTAATTGACAAAATTAAAATTTTTAATCATCAAAAACTTGACAAAGTTTTTTTTTACAAACATTGTGTGATGTAACTAATTTGGTAGTCAAGGATATGCATATTAATGATCACTGAAACTAAACATAGCTGGTAGACAAAAATATGCATATTAATGATTAGTGAAACTAATATTTGAAGCTAATATATACGTAATTTTGTACCTTACACTTTTTAAATGATAAAGTTATATTTCCATTTAGTAATGATTTGTTTATTTATAAATAATAGGGCAAAGTTTTTTTGAAGTAATTTCATGAAAGGATAAAATTTCATCAGACAAGAAATGGTGTCTTTAATTCATTAATTCCCAAGAGGACATTAACATAACATAACATATTGCATTTGACATTGCACATTTTTACAATCCTGTTTTAAATGCGCATTTACATGGAAGCTTATCTATAATATTTCTTAAAGAGATAGGTCTTGACTTCTTTCCTGAACATTTTCAGATTTATACATTCCTTGATGTTGTAGGGTAGCTCATTCCACAGCGATGGGCCACTCATACTGAAAGATCTTGATGCAAATGTGTGTCAACTTGTTTTTGTTACATGAAGATTGTTTGTGAAAGTAGAGGATCTGAGTCATTCTCTGAGCACTAGTTTAGGAGTCAGGATTTTTTGCAGATATTCTGGAGCATTTCCATGTAGACATTTGTAGACAAGCACAATTATCTTGAACTCAATCCTGGCAGCAATTGGAAGCCAGTGCAGCTGCTTTCTGGATTCTGTTGAGCTTTCATGTTTTGTTCTGTTGAGGACTAATTTGGCAGCTATATGTTGAACTCTTTGCAATTTCTTGATTGATTTTTTTCGTAGGCCAAACAGTACACTATTAAGTTTAAATATAAATAAAGTTGAATGAGTTTGCATTTGTATTTGACTTTTTCCAGATACAAGGAGACAGAAAGTTAGTTAGAACTTGAGTACAACCTAGGTTAACAAATCCAAGGTCAAAGATGATGTAAAAGGTCAGTATGACGAGCAGGAGACAAAATAATGTTGAAATATTTCCAACTAAAAACTTCACACTCACAAAAAACCCCAACAAATATAAAGAGTCACATAAGTTAAAATACAAAACATACATAGGTAAAATAATGACAAAATAAAACAGAAGTTTTAAGCAGTCAAATATCATGTATAGCTGGGTATATTACTCGATAAGCACTGTAAACCTAGAGGTTATGCACTATTTATCAAAGGTCATAGAACTGTGATGTCCATACACCTCGAGGTGAAATGGCATACATTGTTAATGAAAGGCCATGTAAAGGTAATGTTAATATACTACTAGATGAAATTACAGAGTAGCAAACCCAGCTGAGGTGTTGCCATACTCTTATTTGGCAATATAAAACAAAACTGGAATAAAATAATCAAAGTTTATATGACACAAGATATAAGGGTATAATAGTCAAATTTAAGCATGACTATACAGCTGGCCAATAAGTCCGAATTAACTGGCACCAAATGAATATTAAAATTATATACTACATGACTGCAAAATATCATAAAATATAATAAGTTAAGACACTGAAATATAAAATACTTGCAATAAAGTGCTCTATATCATTGCCACAGTGTTTAAGATAATGTTGAAGCACATGAGCAACCAACATGATAATATTAAGAGAAAGAGACTTCTCCACTAGTGGTAATGTTGAAGATCTGTCCCAACATAACCTTGGCTGTTGAACAGGGTATAAGGCACCAACGTTGAACCTTTGAAAGGGACTCCTAAAATTTATTGTTAAGATCCATGGATAAGGGTAAAAAGTTAAAGTTGGGGTTTTATGTGCCTCTGCCCACATCACTGTCACCTTGTGGATAAGAAATGCAAGCTTTTAAGCAAGGTATACACCAAAAAGACTGAACAGTTACTCTCGGACACAAATTGTTCTTACATCAGTCAGTTTTTATTAACACTGACCAACAGAAACACAGAATTGTAGTGAAGCTATTGTTTATGATACATAAATGTGCCATCGGTTAACCAGTTAATATTCCCAATTAAATAGGCATAGTTTCATGGGCACATATATCTGTCCTCCGATACACCCTCAAGAAGAAAGTAAGAAAAGTTAACATGTACCATAATAGTTGTAACTGTTAGTTTTTGTAACCAAAGGAGACAATTCAAGTTAAAGGAACAACTGCTTACACCAGCAGGTGATAGGTAGCATTTTTGCAAGGAACTTTGAATTATTATGCCTAATAAGCATATATATAATCCTGGGTAGCTAGTTATATCTATATTATGAACACTTTCATCAAAGAGTGGGGATATGACCAGGTATGGGTCATAACTCTCACTTCTGGCATTGTGGGTCATTATGGTTATTTGGTTCCACTATAAGAGCCAGCCTTTGTGTGATATCTACAGAAGAATAAAAGGGCCAACATGACAAATTTTTTCATCTTGAATTATCGACTTACTAACTCGATAAATCGACTTAGCTATCTCAATTTATCGAGATTCTAACTCAATAAATCGACTCAGGTATCTCGATTTATTGACTTACTAACTTGATAAATCGACTTAGCTATCTCAATTTATTGACTTACCATCTCGATAAACTTATTGAGTTAGTTATCTCAATTTATCGACTTATTATCACAATAAATCAACTTAGCTCTAGGACCAATTATAAAGGAGGTACAGAGCATTAAAAGTATGAAGGAACACGTTGGACCTTGAACCTATGGCCCAAGTTCAAACATGACCCCACTAAAACATTTATACAATGTGGTTTGATATAAGCTGTTTTCAAACATCTAATAACGATTTTAAAAAGCTGTAGGCATTAGAAGTTTAATTATTATAAGTATCAGGGACCATAATAGGGCTTGAAGAAGGGGACTAAGGTGAAATGTGAACCCACCAAAAGAGTCTAGCCATATGATTACCAATAAGTTTTCAGATCCCAAGGAGATACAGGGCATTATAAGAATGCATAAATAGGGACCTGGAAAAATTGTCCCTTTGTCAAACCAGCTCTCAGTAATATGGCTGACCTAAAACTGGGCCCCATGGAAACTCTCCCCAAAGTAAAAAAAAACAAGAAAAAGTTATGAAATGAGAATACTTTTATAGAGCTTAATCTCCATCAGATTACAGACTCTAGGGCTAGCATTTAATTATGAAAAGTACATTGAGTATGCCTGTATCAGGTTAGCATCCCTTAATTGTTACCTTGTTCCCCTGGTTTGCAAATATTGGTAAATGATTTCTATGATCATATTTTGCTTGTTTCAAAAGTGTGACAAAGTGTGACGGACACATATTAAAGAAATTTAGATGTTGTTATGAATTCCTTTAACCCATATCATTATGACACTGGTTTAGACACTTAGTTATATTAGTTTACTTCTTAAGTGATAATTAGCAACAGGGTAAATTACATTTAAAAGGGCAAGTTCCTTGTTAGGGATTAGGTGCTAAAAAGGTTTTATTAGGTTACATTTCAGGTCAAAGTCAACGCTTCTATTCACTAGCAATTCAAGGTAAAACATCTATGTAACATTGAAATACTTAATGCCCTTGTTCCACCAAAGGATTAAGCCCTGATCCTGTCGGCGACCCTTAATCGTGGGTAGTCTTGGAAAAAATGGAAAAAAAATTGACCAATGGGGTGGAAGACAGAATCAGTATGAAGGTCTGGGATTAACTACAGATCGGCCTCAGGACGCCCCAGGAGGCCCCAGACAGTCCCTAACTGGTCTGGGACTAAGAACAGACTAAGCCATTTTTCTGGTCGGTTTGAACCACGATCCTGTCGTAGACAAACCGACTGGGTCCCAGGACGCCTCAGGCCTCCTGGGACTAAGCCCCGACTAACCCAGGATTAAGTCCCGACCCCACAAGGTGTCCTGAGGCGTCCCCAGGCGTCCCCAGACCGAGATAGCCGATTTTTGTTTTGCAATGGGACTAAGGGTCGCAGGAAGCCTGGGACTAAGAATAGAGGGTCTGGGACTAAGGTCGGTGACTAAGGGTCGCAGGCGGCCTGGGACCACATAGGACTGTGTAAATTTGGTCTGAGGAGGCCTGAGGACGCCTGGGACTGGACATTTTGTTTATGGCGGGAAAAAATAATCGGTTGGGGTCGGGAGAAATATCAAACATGTTTGATTTCTCACACGGCCTCAACCGACCACAACCGACCCTTACAGGAAGCCTGGGACTAAGCATATTTTTGAAACCGACCCTCAAAAACCCTTAATCGGGAGCCTTAGTTGTGTGGTGGAACACCCACATAAGTTGATTTATCGATAAATGGAGATACCTAAGTCAATTTATCCAGTTACCAAGTCCATAAATCAACATAGTTAAGTCAATTTTATTACTAAAAATGCTAGATAGAACATGCCTGATCGGTTTGGGAAGAAATGCCAGTTGAAGTCAGCATCTGAGTCCTTTTCCAGTGTTGATGACGTTACTGCACCACCTCCCCTTCTAACGACAATATGGTTTCTGATCAGAACCTACTCCAATTACATCAGATTAGGGAAACGATGGATCTTATGGATAGGAGGGTGCAGTGTACTGAAGATGCACTGGAGAAGGATAGCTCACATGTAAGTCTGCTTCCTACTACTTTCCAGGGCCATTTTGTTCACAATATGGTTTCTAATGGTACTGCTACGGAACCTAATTTTGCTCTGAATGTGATCTCCTCGATATATTATTTGATGAGAGAGTGAGGTAGAAAGACATTTGGCATAGTTAAGAAATCTTAACGAATCGACTAACAAAAGTAGGGTGAAGTCTCAGAGGGGTCCCAGGGACATATTTGTAAAGAAATCTGTAAATTGGTTTCAGAATTTAATCCTAACAGGTATTCATAAGAAAAGGCCTACTTATGACAATTGGAAAATCATTCAGTGGGTGTCCAGTTTCATTAATTGTATATAAGAAGAGAAGTCTGAACAGATCTGAGCATCAATACTTGGGTATTTGGGCAATCTGAGTGAAGATGCATCACAGTTTTTGTGGGACTCAGCCAAAGGATGTCATGTTATTCTTTTAAAGGCCATAGGAAGCATTTTCAGATCATTCATCAATAATTACATATACATATGAAAGTTCAATTACTGTAAAATAAGATGCGTCTGGACAAGGTTATATGGTATATTTAGTCACTTTCTGGCTGTTTTTTCAAGATTTTCACAACTGTCGCCATTATTTTTCACTCTACAACTCCTGTAAAAAGTACTAGCCTTGATGTCACAGGTTCATGACAATGTAAACAAACTATCATTTTCATCCGCCTTTTAATACATACATATATATTTAAAAGATTGCATTATCTGTTTTTATGAAGTTTATTTGTTTAAATACATCATTCTGCCTCAGTAAGTTTCTGAAATAGCCTTGAGAACATCTTTCATATTTGTTTCAGATAAAAAAGAGGTATAAAGCAAGTTGGATACAAATCACAAAACAATGCAAACAGGTTCAACTCTGAGATGAGTTTTGATAGTTATTTTTTCAATTTTGAAAACTAATTATTGCTAGGAGATGAAATAAATACAACAAAAATGTCTTTAGAAATGGGCCTCAAGCAAGGATAATCGTATATGTTCCCCAAATTAGTTCAGAACTTTCCCACCAAAACTGTAAACAATGCTGCTTTCATAGTATACATCTAGCCATCTACAGTGTATACTGTTGATCCCCCAAACACAATTCCTTTTTCTTGGTCTCAACAAAGGCTTAAATTGAGAAGAAAGTGTTACCAACTAATTTCCAAAACTTAAAATTATCCAAACTTAAGGTCAAGAAGTATTGAACTACAATATATCTTAACTAAAACCCATTAAATACTGAATTATTTCATGAACTGATAATATAAAAGTTAGAACTTAAGGATTCTGTCAGATAAATTCAATAAATTTGACTACAACAGCATGCTTTTATAAATGATTTATGCAAATGAAAACAAATTGTATATTTTAATTTCACTTTACATCATACCTTATCTTGATAGAAGTACTGGTGATTAAAGGCAAAAACAGTATCCGGTACATTTTAATGACAACTTTTGAATTTGTCAACAGATTCTTAGTTTTATGTAAATATCTAAATAAAAAAATACTAAAATACTTGTGAAAGGCTGCTTTCCCATCACAGTTTAAAAACCTTGAAAAAAATGGAGGAGGCAATATCTCATACAGATGTTTACCCTTTCTGCATTCCAAGACAAGTCTACTTATAGTATATCTGTGTTTGTTAGAACTGTTAGTGATTAAAAATTAGGTAAAACTTGAATAAAAAACAGCATCTGGAAAAAATAAAGGCTAGTGAACTTTTTTCTGGCAAAGAAACATGTTATCTTCCTTCAGTTTGTAAATATATACATTATATCTCCAACTAAACAGAACTTCGTTATGAACCTGTGACGTCATCAATCATCTACTACGAGAAAAACAATATGTCGGCTTTTTACTCCACTTTGTGATATTTACTTTTTCTAATGCTATTTATGGCTTTTGTACCATATATTTCTTAAAATAAACCACAACATCATTCTTATAGGTTGTTTGTCTACTAAATTAAGTTAACTTCACAGTTTTGTTGAAAAATGTTTCCTATGACCTTTAACATGGGAGCGGGTTGAATTTCATGGACAGAGACTGATAACATTGATAGGTTTTGTAGAACTCACATGCAGATACATACTTTTCGATCACAAACCTCTGCCTCACATTGTAAATATCCCAGTGGGAACAGTGGGCCAATTTTACAGGCACGTTTGTGAGAATTGCGATGACACATATATAACCAAAATTGTACACAAGAGAATGTGACAAAAAGCTAAGTGGCACAGAAAATTCCTAGGGAAATTGTACATAATGATAGATGTGTATATAATTTAAACTATCTTTCACAAAAAAGTTGCTTGGTATAAAATATATACAGAAGCTAATTTCAGTGTGTAGATTTACAAACCTACATGTATTATTTTTTGATGTTGTCAAGAAAAATGCTAACTTGAAATCGTTTCCTGACAAACCTGTAGTGACTAAGTGTGAAGCCAAACCTTGTCAAGTTGTGATTGTTGTCATGGAAGCAATTGATAGGAAATTGTACAATTGATACAAAGAGTGATACAAAGAGTGAACAGTACTGTTGTAGTTTAATAGTGTTGTAGAATAATATTTGTCACAACTATCGGTATGAAGTCTTGCCTATAGAGGACACCTGTTCTGATAACGGTATTAATTGTGATCCCAGTATTACATATTCTAATGGTTACAGTCAATGTCACACCAGTAATACTGCGAATGTCAAAACCAAAAGAAAAAAATGTGAATAAAGGTAAGATTACATCTTATTTATTCACCAATGTGACCTTACTGGATCACTTACACAGGTCAGTATCAAATCATCCTGATTGTGACAACCAAAATCAATGTGAAGTGGTTCAACGTCATTCGAAAAAAGTCGTGAAGAGAGATTTTGAGTGGTATTCATTTTAGGACACTGTAAGTGATAATATTATTGTGGCTGCACTTGCTGTTGACAATTACTCATTAAATAAACACTACATCAAAAAGTGAATGTGTATGATTGGCTAGAGGGGCCAAAGAAACTAAAATCCATGTGGCACAAAACAAACTGCTTTATCCCCATTTATGGGTTAAAAAGCCAGGTACAAGATGCAAAAAAAAACTCTAGATGCAGAGATGTAAACTCAGACTGGATGGTAGACATAACTATGAGGGTTTACAATTACCTATTCCTTCTTAGTTAAAAATGGATCAGTTATGTGTGAGCACTATGGGAATTGGCAGCTTCCGTTATTGATTAAGTATGGATTCCCTCTGGATTATAAGACATAATACCATTTCAACTGAAAAGATTAATCATAAAAGTGCCTTAAAGTATCCGACTCATGTAGATGCATATCTGGCAGATCAACTTGAACATGGGGCGATGTTAAGCCCATATAAGGAACCATCAATAAAAGATTTGCATATTAGCCCATTTCAGGCCGTGGATAAGTCAAGTTCAGACAAACGGAGGGTCATTATTTACGTAAGCTGGCCCAAAGGTTAGCGTGTTCATTTAGGAGTAGATTTGGATAAATTCAGACGCCACTTTTGCTTTCAAATAATATTGCACTGCAACACATTCAAAAGCATGGTACCTGCACATCGGATTGTGCCTGGAAGTATATCACAGATAATACCGATGCTGGTGATGAAGTAGCTAAGATGTTTGAAACCAAATTTTCTTCACCTTAAATCCTACTCCTACAGTTAGGGTTTGGTTGGTTCATTGTCTTTTGTAAAATTCTACATCATCATGTCATAACATTTTAAAATTAGTCCATTAGATATTGGCACAGGGCCACCTTCATTATTTTCTGTTACATTTTCTTCTAACCTGTATGAGGTTATTTTACCTCCTTTGTGTAAGGTCATCTTAAACTTAATTTAATTTAAGGTGACCCTGTGCCAGTCGTTATGGTAACATGGATTTTAAATACAACTTAATCTAGTGTGGCACAATGAATAAATATAATAACCCGCAATGCCTGTTTGACAATGGCTCATGGGTAACCAAACTATGGACCTTTGGTCTGAGCTTGAGGAACTGACCTAAATTACAAATCCCATTAGACATATGTAAAAATACGTGTGTTTTTCCACTTCCCCAAGCAAACTTTGTACCTTATTCAATATGATCCTTTTCCCTGTGTCTCTTTTTACTGTGTGCCTTTCTTGCTGTTTGCCCTTTTCCATTGCACATTAATTTTGGTACTAAAAAGCCTAAACAACACCTAAATGCATGTAGAAATTTTGTCAGTTGAAAAATAAACCCTGTCTCTAAATTGGGTGAACAGTCTGCCGGAGTCATATGGGAACATCAACATAGGCATAGGAACTGGGGGCAGGGGGGGGCGCGGATATCTTTTCAACCCCCAACGTTTTGCAATAGAACTAAACTCCAATTTTGAAGTTTATGTAAATATTTAAATGTAACTCAATAATATGTGGTCAAATTACACTTTTACCTTGTTCACTGCTCACATGTACCATTGTGTAAGCTACCATTTGAACTATAAAATATTTATTTTTATGATTTGTAAAAAGGAACATTTTCAGTTTACCTGTCATGGGATTTGTAAAATTCTGTGAAACGTTTCCCTTATGCAGACCAAAATTATAAATATAGTAATCTTCTACAATTTATTTAGCACAGCAATTTGTCAAAAACTCTTCTTTCTTTAGTGTGTGTTTATGGGACCTAGCCAGTCCAATTATTATACATTACCCTCAATTTGGGGATAAACCATGTTAAAAATTGATCTTGTATCAGCTCAGCACTTGAAGGAAAGGGTCACAGGTTCTGGAAACATGTAGTCAAGATATTAGAAAACCTTTCAAATGCAGAGGTGACTATATATACTTCTATACCCGGACAAAGGTCGGGGAAACTTAGGATTGATGTCAGTCACACTGTTGTCGCAAAGATTTCCTTTGGTAAAGGAACTTAAAAATATTTTAAATGGACCATTTGAATTTGTATATTACCTACATGCAATGCATTTTGTAAAAGTAACCAAAATTGTTGATGTCAAGTCGAGTTGGTGCAATCTAGTTCCTCGCCCCCCACCAAAAATTACTTCCTATCCCCCTGATCAATGTAAGATACCCAAACCTGCTAATGCTTACTGCCAAGTATAATCACATATCAGAAACTAAATGAGAAATTAGGCTAAGGTTATGTTTTGCTATGACTTTGATAGAAGGATTAACATGGTGTCAAATTGATTTTCTTCAGGCACAAACAGAGAGGAAATTAGTCGTCATCACCAAGATATGTATAAGAAGCAATGACTACTACCCCTGTTCCACTGTCGAGACCATCATATTGTGTTGTCAGGGGCATAATTTTATTTGTTATATTGTATAAATCAATCACCTAACTTATTTTGTTCCTTTCATTTTATATGGAAAAGTAAATTCATAGTGATCACTGGCCCTGTAAAAAAATTAACATCATGTTTCTGCAAGTAAACATATCAAGTACATGTAACAATTTTTTCGATAACACCTCTTGTGTTCTGTGACTGAACTTTTGGGTACAACATATATTGTATCATATTGTTCACTGTTCTGAAAAAATGGAGACATATGCTCTTAGCCCAAGATAGGTTTTTGTCACATTAATTAAGTACTAAATACCTAAGCAACACCCACATACATATAGAACAAGAGGACTTGGAGAGGGCAGACTTCCGCCAAAGCACATAATAATAAATAAGTGAGAATATCCATATTTTTATAATCAGACGATGATCCAGATCAGTCTCAAAATTTAATAAGATCTAATTTGAACTAAGGCGAATTTTATTTTTTTTCATGAAGTTGCAATCATTACTGCTTGCTTAATCCTGCTATCAATCAGACAGATGGACAAACAGACAAACAAACTGTCAAGAAAATAAGACCTCATTGGCGGAGGTTGTCTGTTGTACAGGAAATCCTCTATTTAAGTTGGTTGAGACTTGATGTTACAAGTAGTCTCCGTGAATTGTTGATGTCAGGAGCAGGTCATAGGGTTCTTTTTGTTGTGCAGCCTGTCTTTTCACTTGACACAAATCATGTTGTTTTGTCAACCATAGTTCAAAATTCTAGGTCTTATAGTCCAGTGTGAATGTGGAACGGGGATATAAGGTGATCGAAAGGGGAGTGTAAACTAAAAACTTTGAGCTTTTCTATAAAAACGCTGTGTAATTGAAAGAAACATATTTTGCTTTATAAACAAGAAAATCTCGAGTCTGGTTTCATCATCAACTTACTGTTTGTGTAAGTAAAAATACAACCAGTTGCATCCTTTGATATTTGAAACATCAATTCAAGCATACTTTGGACCTGAGAGCCGTACTTGTGTGTGTCAACTTCAATTTGGGTCTGGTAATATTGCAGGAAGTCTTTATCTGATGAAACAGTTAGTAAAAATGTAGCAAGTTGTATAAAAGCCAATTTGAAAACATTGAAATCCATTACCCTTACAACAAAAAGGCAATACAAAAATATTTGCTAGAAAATGAGTTAAATTTGCATAGTTTTATGGTGAAGAAATTAATCTCAAATTTAAACCACCTCTTTAGAATGTCTTTAATTCCTCAATCCCCTTCTATTGACTAATTAGGTCCAATGGCTCCCACTTACCATCTGTTGACTCATTGACATTGTGGTTTAATGCTTTAAAATTATTTTCTACAGTGTAAAACGCAAGTAATCTATTATATGTTAATACTACTATATGAATATACTATAATACCATAATGAACATATTATATACATAATTTATTGCGTAAGGTCACCTTACTTTGATTACAGTCGTTAAGGTGGCCATAGCTTTGCTTTGAGACTAAAAATGCCTTAAGGTTAATCATTGTTTCTCTGTGAGAAATTTAAGATGATAATAAGTAAAATTTTAGTGGAGTATTAGGCTGATAGTTAAGTTTAAAATGGGGAAATGAGTGAGTACAGGGTTTGATGGGATAATCAGTGAAAAGTTCACACAAGGGCTAGATACTGCGATAAAACAAACTAAAAAACAACAGGTCTACACCGAGAAATAGCATTCCTTGTACTGAGTGATATGCAGTCCTGCATGTCAGGTAATTCTGGAATTCCTATGTCTGGGGTGAGATAGAATTGTTATGGACAAGGGCAAGCGTGGTAGCAATTACCGGTTGCCTTTAAGTTGCAACAGGAAAAGACAAAAAGTTTAACTTAACAAATTTATTTAACAATTAAAAATGAAAAATTACAGTCAACTGGTATGTTCTCATTAGTACATACAATGATACAATAGTGAAACCAATCTGACCTGGCCACTGTTACTGACAGTAAAGTTTGTCCACTGTATCCAATAATCTGCCCTGTGATCTGTCCTGTGATCCATCTGATGTCCACTAACACAGATATCTGTATCCTGTGATCCATTCAGTATCCGATAACACAAAATATTCTTATCCTGTGATGATTTTGATATCCAATCACACCAAATGTCTATATAATAATATTCAGAGAGTCTGCACAACTGTACTGTCCACTTCAAGATATGAACAATGTCCAAAATGCAATAAATCCACACTCTGGTAGAACCACATACTACGTGCAGACGAAAAAGTATCCAAAGCACACAAATCTATCCAGACACTGTATCCAGTTCGCTCCAGTAATAGTCAAAACATAAAGTTTAAAGCGCACCAAAAGTATATATCCAGTTGATAGTACAATGTAGCTCTAAGACACAGCCTTCTGTATAGCCAGCGAATACTATGTTCATCTGTGGTCAGGTGTACAGTCCTTATATACGATCATGGAAACTTACAGACAGTTACAGAACTAACCTGAATTTAAGACCTGTTACTAGATTCACCAAGGAAGTTCTAGAGACTACTGGTAATTGGGATTCCCCAAATTTACTAATATAATCACTGAGGTTATTAGAAGGATATCCCCAGTCTATAAATAGATCAGTACTGCATAACACATAAAAAATCAATCACACAATTACCTTATATTGCAATATATAACAATAAAGGTTACATTAAACAATGCACTTATATAGTGCCCATATATGTAACAGAATATACTTAGAAGATGGTATTACTTGGTAAGTGCAGCTCAAGATATACAAATTATGAATGTTGTTAAAAAATAATATACAGTTGTATACTAAAAGATGTAGAAGTAAAACAATTACAGTTGTGAAAACATGGATCATGACCTCTATCTAGCTCAAGAATAAAAACCTTAAATGGCTGGTGCCATGTAGTACCCTACAGGTACAGAAATTACAAAATAATAATAACATCCTATTGGGGTGCATAACTTAAAGCTTGTGGTGGCAATTTTTCTTAAATTATTTTCAATGTGATATTAAGAGGACTGTAGGACTAAAGATCACTGAAACAGTTGAACATGCAGAAATACAATTACAGTTGGTAATAGCATCGACATCCAAACATGCTATTATAGAAATAACCGATGACGAGTGAAGGGTTATAACAATTTTTACAATAAATAGTGATATTAGGATCACAAAGGCGATGACTGAGTGATTCTAATCAGCAGTGAGTTGTAAAATCTCTTATAACCCTGAGTTCAGAATTGGTTATTGTTTTTCTAACATGATAAACTGTTTAATATTATAAATACTACTATTATTGACATTTTAATGAGAAAAACAGGCTGTTTCATCCATTTTACTTTCCAGTGGTTATTGGCAGAATAGCCATGATTTCCTCGATAAGTCAATCAGATTTGCTGACACAGTCGTGTCTTTTCAGGATGAAGGATAATTCAAACCTGTGAGGACATACTAATTTTACTGATGGAATATTTCCTCAATTAGCCAATCAAATTGCTAACAGAACCGTGTCATGTTAGAATATCCATATTCTTATAGTTCAGTAATTTGAGATGCAATTAATAATATTGGTGAGACTCACTATAAATGTGTAAATACCGACCCACAGGACTCAAGAAAACATGAACATACAGTAATGCATAATAGACAAATACAAAAGCTAAATAGCCATTGACAGCTGAATAAAGCTACTGCAAATATTCTCATCATCCACTAATTTGGGATGTTACTGTATGTTTCAAAATTTAGGGAATGTACAGATACTTGGCGAAAAAAGTGGGCAAATCGAGTTATTTTTTTTTTTTTTTTATTAAGCCACTAGTCATTGTAATAAGACATAACCTTTTTGATGTGGTCCTAACAGTCTTTCATACAAAATATTTTCTTAGGTGTTGTGTTGTTTATGGAGCCCCTGTTAGGGCATTGCACATTTTCTGATGATCAAAAGAGGAGTTTGTTCCCATTTTGTCATCATGAAATTGTGTCCTGTGCTTAGCATAATGAACTTGTGATAATGAGATCACCTTGTGAACACAAGATGGACTTATGCCTACAACATAGTTATTTTATGCACACAAGATCTAAGCATATTATATGTATTTGCAATATCTAAACAGGGGCTCCATAGCTGTTCTCTCCCCTACCAAAAAATACTCTTCTAATAACCGTAATTGTGATAAAAGTGAGTCATTGTCTCTTATTCCCTGAAGACCTGCCCAAATAAGACCTGTTGAAAGGGACACAAGACCCAACCTTAACTCTGACAAATGTGACCCTTGGGTGCCATAAATAATCCACTAACTTTTGAGGTTGTGCATGACCTGAAGCTACTAATGTACAAGACATAATTAAATGACAAAGAGGTGGGGTGACGTTACTGAACTGGTAGTAGTTCTTTTTCATTTGAATGAATCTCAAGGGTAACAAATTACACACACAAAAATGGATTTGCAGAAATAGAACAATTACCCATTTGTTGTATCTGAAAGGATATAAAATTACTTTTTAAAATTTTAAATGTTGCTATATTTTTACTGTTTGAATCATCCAGAATCAATCCCAAGAAAATGGATGGTCACAGAAACAAATGAAAAACAATTTCAATTGAGTTTTACTGTATAAGAAATTATCATATGTCCACAAGGAGTGATCCAGGAAAAGCCCATAAAGTGTGGCTGGATTCATTACTTTGAACATCTATAGTGTGTGATGTTACAGCGATTACAGTGTTCAGAAACTCTACAAGAGAGCTCAAAGTTTGGGAAGGTAATTCAAACGTTGATGAAAACTCATGATATGACAAAGGTAGAGGTAACTTGAACTTTGTTAAAATGATTCTTCTAACACACTTATTTAACCAAAGCTAAAATACTGGCAAAAGTGCTTTTGTAAAAGCTGTGCCAAACAAAAAAAAACTACTAAAGATGCAAACATGTCAATTATAGAGGAATTATTTTGGTATCCACAGTTTTACAAATGTATTAGTAATGGGTTATCTAGATTTCTTGAAAAATAATGTATTTGGTGAAGAGTAAAAGAGGGTTGTAAACGAGATGTGAGGCCATATCTTTTTCAAACGTGCATTCAGATATTCAGTGTTCATAAAGCACTCCTTACATGTTAGGAGATAGAAGATCCAGCTGTGAAATTGTCCATCTCATAAATGGTCAAGAAACGTACTCATTTCATGAAATGGACTACTTAACTATCTTTTCATGAATTAGACAAATTCATACTTTTATGCAATCCATTTCATAAAATGGATAAAGTCATAAATGAAAATTTTCATGGCTATTAGTTTATTAAACGTAGTTCATTTTATTCTCATACAGTAAGTATATAGAATACCCTCTTCTAAAATTCTGATTCAAGTAATTTACTAATTATAAAACCAATTTGTTAAGACAAATACGAGAGTCTCATAGCAAAGAAAGTGATTAATAATAGAAAAATGGTGAATATAAAGGCTTTGTAAAATACATCAATGAGGTTGTCAGAAAAACAAAACTACAAACTACAATAAAAGGTATATAAAATATGCTCAGATATGTGTATTATCATCAGAAAAAGAATATTTTGTTCATCTAAAAATAATAACAGTAATGTGCATTTATATTATTGCATTTAAACATGTAACCCATTTTCAATACAAAAATACAAAGCCCATAATATTTACTTAAGCAAACCATATCTGTCCACCTATCACATAACTTAAGACAGCATATTGAGGAAGGCACTCAATGATTGATGCATTTTACTCTGTGATAAAACGAAAGATAACAAGGAGTATGTTTATGTTGTGGAGGCCCCTAGTATGCCCAAAAAGAATTCATCAAGAATAAAGAATTTAGATTTATTTTTTGTTTTATGTCGCGTTCAACAGCCAAGGTCATATTGCGATGTGTAGTTTACAGGTGGAAGAACAAGTGCATATTAGTTGGTCAAGATTCTGCACTGTAAGCCACCGGGCATCAACAAGTAACTACCAACTTTCCAACATGAAGTGCCCGGGCCAAGATTTGAACCGGCGACCTCAGAGGTTGAAGGCTAGCACTCTGACAGCTACACCACCGGGCCCCCTCAAGACTAAAGGAAGATGCATCAGACATTGATATTAGTAAAGACAGTGATATGGTGAACCTGAAAAAAATGATTTCCTTCATACTAAATGAAATTTGATAGAGATTTTTTTCTATAAATAATAATTTGTCCATTTCCTAAATGTAAACCATAATCAAATCTGCATATCATGTTAAGTTGATATATTTCTTGATATTAGTAAGATGACATAAAACTGCTGATCAGTCCTGACCCATTCAGGGTCATAAAATTGATCTTGAAAGGTAAGAAGGGGGAATGAAGCCATACCACTAAGTCTGAATTGTCCTAAAGAACAATTTAATAAAGTGTCATATGATTTCAGGCAATAATTTAGCAGATACACCACAAAAAAAAAAAAATTCAACTTTATGACCTCAGCGTGAGCCACAGTTTCCTATGTTTAAATACATGTGAGAAGATGTAAAAGGTCAAAGGAAGGTCAAGTTCTGGTTTGAGGAATTTCTTTACATGTTAGTACTTTATACAAGGTAAAAGTTTTAAAAGTTTTCAAAAAGTTGAATGGTTTTAAAAACACCAAGCCCAACTAAAGAGAGTGTGGAATTATAGCCGCAAATGTTGTGGGTATAATTGAAGGAGCGAGAGAGGCGTTCTGGAGGTAAGTCGAAACAGCAGAGCTTTTCCATGAGTCATAATATGCTGAAGCTGAATGTTATTGTCATATGCTAAAGTAGCTCCAGAATGCCTGAAGGTGTGGAAGCCATGTCCTAATAGTGGAATGCCAATATGTGTCAAAATTTTCCTCAGACCATCCCTGAGAGTAGTGTCAATCACTAGGTAGAATGGAAAAGATTTGTGAGCAAACAAAGGAGCTAAAGGAGGGAGAGAACGAGATGCTAAAAGCTGCTGAAGGGCCAAGACTGAACATAAATTCCTGTTCTGTAATGTTGGAATTTGGACAAAGTGATGTGATGATCTATCCTGCAAAGTTTTTGTCCATTTTATTAGAATGTGTGCTCCGGGTTCTTGAAAAATTACATCTTGCCTCAAAATGTGTCTTTTTGTATCAAATTTGTATTTGGAATGTCTGGCCACATTAGACATTCTAAGAAATACAAAGAAGGCTAATAAGAATGCAGCCCTGAATAAGATGGGATCGTCGAGAACGGTATAAGCCTGAGAAATGGAAGCTAAAGTGTGGAGGTCAAAAATGCCTCTAGGAGTAGGTAAAGATGTGAAGTTAATTGCTATACTTCTGAGATAAGACTGAATCAAGTGATGGGAGAATGGAGTCAAATCCCAATTAAAATGTCTAGCAACTTGTTTTATGGAAGAAGCATAATTGAGAATTACTTTGTGAGAAATCAAAGTGGCATACAAGAATTCCACAAATGCAAGAGTGAATGAATGGACGGTTGATGAGGCAAAGACATGAATAATGTGAATGAAAGATAAGTCCTGAGGTGAGTTGTATGTGCACTCTTTGTGGAAGGTCTATAAGCAGTCTTGGTCCTGTAGAGATCAGCTCTAACAAGTACAGCTGATGAGGAGCTGGTATCTGAAATTATAAATGTGTATCCAGGTCAAATGATAATGTGTCTGCTATAACATTTCTAGATCCAGGAATATGATCAATATGAAGCTCAATGTCATATGCAGCTGTCAAAAGCCATATGTTCCTGATGCAAAGAGCCAAGAAAGAATATTTGGTTTTCCTGGTCTTAACCACCTGAACCACTCCAAGGTTTCTATTCTATTTTCTATTCTGTACTTTTATAGCACTTAATCTCTGCTAGGCAGACTCTAAGGCGCAACACCAAAAATCAAGTTTAAGAAATCATCTGTCCATAGCCGTTGTCAAGTCCAGTACCACGGAGACGCCGGATAGAGTGTAAGCTAAGGTGGGAATGCCTTGTGGAAGAGATATGATTTTAACCTTTTCCTGAAACAGGTGAGAGTTGGGGCAGAACGTACCTCATTAGGCAAATGATTCCAGACTGTGGGGGCATCAAAAGCAAAGCTGTGGCCAAAATGATTTTTGGATTTATGTACAGATGGACAGAATTGAGGAACCTCCAGGAACCTTTTATCTGGATGGTTGTATCTTGTACTATATCTTCCGCAACGAGTGGGCAGAAGAGGACCAAAGTAACTGGGATGGCCACTGTGAAGAAACTTATAAACTAGAGTGGCAGTTTTGAAGATACAGCGAGATTCAACTGGGAGCCAATGGAGTCGTTTGAGAATAGGAGATGCCCGCGTGTATTTGTTACAGTTTGTGACAATCCTGGCAAGTGTATTTTGAATACACTGTAGTTTACGCATATTGAGACTGGACAGACTCCTGAAGAGAGAGTTGCAGTAATCAAGGTGACTGCTCACCAAGGCATTAGCTGCCAGGATAGCAGCCTCATCAGTCAAGTGCTTTCTAACCCGCCTGAGATCACGAATTTGAATGAAGCATGTCTTACAAATATTGCGGACATGGTTAGCAAAGGAAAAATTAGCATCAAACCAGACACCAAGGTTCTTAACAACAACTGCAGGATGCATGAAATTACCAAATATCTTAACTGGGAGATAGGGATCTGATTTCTTGAGTTGTGCATGGGATCCAAAGATGATAAACTCTGTTTTGTCAGGATTAAGTTTGAGCATACTTGACGACATCCATTTTTGAACATCCAGAAGACAAGAATTCAGTTTGTTAAAAGCCAGGGCTGCATTTTTGTGAGAGATATGAATAAACAACTGCGTGTCATCTGCATAAAAGTGGTATTTGATGTCAGGATGCGTTCCAATAACCTTACTCAAAGGAGTGGTGTATAAGGAGAACAGCAGAGGACCAAGGACGGAGCCTTGTGGTACTCCAAACAACAGCTCATGCAAATCAGAGAGGGTTGACCCAATTTTAATTGCCTGGAAACGGTGGCTGAGATAGGACGTGAACCACTTCAAGGCTGTGCCAGACACACCAAACCATGATTTAAGACAATTAAGAAGAGTCGGGTGGTCAATTGTGTCAAACGCAGCTGACAGATCCAGTAAGACCAATGCAGTAGGCTCGCCCCGTGATAGTGAGAGATGGATCTCATTTTTGATAAGCAGCAGGGCGGTTTCTGTGGAGTGACCACTTTTGTATGCAGATTACTATTGATATGTTGCATGAGCTGTTTAACAACTACACGCTCCACCAATTTGACATGAAACATAGTCCTGATACCGGTCGATAATTTTGCAAATCCTCATTTGGAAGTGATGCTTTCTTAATGAGAGGAGTGACAACTGCCTTCTTGAATTTTTGAGGAAATACACCCTCAGCCAATGACAGATTGACAAGTTTTGTAATTGACGGGAGTAAAATTTCCACACAATCTTTCAAAAGAAAAGTAGGGACTGGATCTAAAAGACATGATTTTGTAGGGGAATTTTTGATGATTTTTAGTACCTCGTCCTCCGAGACCTCATTGAAGGAAGGTAGGTTGGGAGGTGTACACATGGGTGATATGACTGTTGCCGAAGAGGCTGTGAACATGTCACGAATCCTTTTGATTTTTTTATGAAAGAAGGAAGCAAATTTGTTTGCCAAGGATTTCTCAGACTGATGAGGAGGGAGAGTACTCTCTTGACCACTATTGAGGACTTGACGAAGTGTATGCCATAACTTCTTTGGGTCACGGCTGTTATCACTAATGATGGTGCTATAGTATTCAGCCTTGTCTCTATTTATGATTGCATTGCACCGGGCAATCTGTCTGCGCAATCTACTTCTACTCAACTCTGACCTATCCCTACGCCACATGTGCTCAAATTGACGCCTGATAGATTTGGCCCTACGGTAAGAATCAGACAGCCATCCAGCTGGTGTTTTCTTAGCTCTTCGACAAATCAATGGTGCATGCCTGTCCAACACACCACCAAGGTCACGAATATACTGGTCATACAGGTCTGCAGCCACTGTAGCAGGAGATGTGACAAAGGATGTGTTTGCAAGATCCTCACAAAAGCTCTTCATATTGATTTTATGGTACCTGCAGTAAGAAATACTGTCAACCTTTGGTACTGCAGGGCATGCAAAATCCAAATGACATTTCACCAGTGCATGATCTGAGACCATTTCCCCAACTGTCACATTACTGACAAAGGAGGAATCGCTTGGGCTAAGTATCAGATCCAGTGTATGACCATGCAAGTGGGTAGCTTTATTAACATTTTGGGCAAGATTAGAGGTATCTAATAGATTGAGAAATTTTCTTTGGTCAATACAATCTGTGTCCACATGGACATTGAAGTCACCACAGATGATGAAGGAGGAAGTGAGAGATGACAGAAAACCACAGAAATGCAGGAAATCATCAAGAAAGGCAAAGGAACATGAACCTGGGGTGCGATAGACACAAGCCATAACAAATGATTTTGAGTTAGTGACAATTGATATGACGATGTTTTCGAAAGTGGAATGTGTTGGTGCGTCAACAGTCTTGGCAGGTAAGTTTTTATTGGAAAGGAAGCCCACTCCGCCACCGTGACCAATCGTCCGGGGCCTATGAGTGAGTTGAAATCCAGGTGGAGTTACTGACTTCAGTAGGCTGTCGGTATCAGAAATGTGAATGTGAGTTTCTGCAAGTGCCAAAATATCAAGATTATTCGAGACAATTGTGTCACAGATCAAGGGACCCTTATTCCTGATGGAACGGCAATTCACAAAGCCAAAGTTTACAGGACCTGGATTAAGGGCGATGTCACCAGATAACAACAACAGAATCAAAAGACATTTGACCCTGGCATATGCAGGAAACTTATTTGAGAAAATTTTACAGGAGTAATCCCTGATCGGGGCAGGAACACGAAGGGCACAGGGAGAGACTAAGAACTGACTTTGGTCAGCCACTTTCAGCCAAAAGAGGAGACTGAAGCACAGAAAACCCAACAACATCATGGCTAAGGAGCAGGCAAGACAGAGTAATAGACACCTAGCAAACTAAGTGGTTGGGGTGACTCATGATAAATGTCCCTAGTAAGCTCACGTTCCGATCTTCGTCCCGTGGGCGACTCACGGGCACCCTATTCACCCCAATAAGCCTCAGAACCTTAAAACTGCCCTCAAGATAGCCACAATGACTTATATAACACAAGAACCATACAACAAAGCAGCAAAAAAGGTTACTGGAATAACTCTGTGAAAGATAAATAATAGTTTATTTGTTTATTTGGGGTTTTTACGTCGCTTTCAACACTGTACAGGTCATATCACGACGGGTAGTTGGAAGGGCAGAGGAAACCAGTACATATAGTTTGCTAGGGTTCAGTACTGTAAACTGCCGACCAACGGCAAGCAACTACGCAAGCAAGATGAATAATAGAGATTATACACCAATAGTTTGGACAGTTACACGGTAATTCCCGGTAAATGGGCGATAATACCCGATTATGGGGTAATAAAAGAGCAGACTACTATAGACTACATAAGTGGTAGCAAAAATGAAAACATGGTGTAGTAAAACAATAATTGAAATAATTGGACTGAGAAATGTGTACTAATATGCTGGATTGTTGTTACAATTGGAGTTTATAATTTTGTTTTCGAGAAAACGACGTCTCCGTGGTCCGTGCTAAAGTTCACCTGTCACATCTGACAGAAATGGAACCATGCTGCCACAGTTTTCCCCAGACCTGTAAGGTCACCACAATGTTCATCATTTCAAGATTTACAATTGTAAGTTTAAGGTCACCACAGTTATGGATGGGGGTAGCATATACTCTATTGCGCCAGACAGCTCCCATGCCTGTCAAACAGGCATCTAAGAAGAGTGTTTGCTCATGATCAATCTTAGTTTTAGTTATGTATGAAATGCCATTATATGATGGGAGAAAAGCCAAAAACCATTGTATATCTTTGTGGAAATCAGAAGTCAATTGAATTTTCCTACTACTAGAATTGTTTCTAAATAACTCAAGAGTTCTGTTGATAAATATGCGAGAGGGTTTAACACATTTCTGAATATAAATGAGTTTGCCTAGTAAAGATTGAAAAGCCTGTTTTGAGAGGTAGTTCTTGTTACTGGCCGCTAAGCATGCTTCACAAATGCTCTCAAGCTTGTCCTGTGCAATACTCATGGTATTGTTTTCAATATCAATAACAATACCAAGACCACATCTTTTGGTGGGAGGGGTAACGTAACTACTATGTAGTCGTCAATACAATACTCCCTTTTTGGCCATGATATATGCAATTGCGTCGGACAAAATCTGGAAAGATCCGGACCCGTGCCTCCAACCAAACGCAATTTCTAGATCCATGTAAAATGCCTTATTCCATTTAATTACCAGCTTAAGCACATCAGCCGGATCAACCCTAAGGTTACGAAAAGCATGAGCCATGTCTACTTTGAATAATACTGTGTCCCCAGTCACGTTTTTAATGCTTTGTGTTATATCGTCAATAGATGGAAATTTTAATATGAAAAGTGAAGAATCGAATGCGTTCTTGTGTACGTGATCATTCACTGAGTGGCTATAGGGGTGAGAAAGGTTCAATATAACTCGCCTCTTGTCTGTGTCTTTAGGCCTGGTTAATAGAGGAGAATAATGGTATTGACTATGTGTAATATTGTCAATAGGACCTAATAAAGCACCGCATTCCTTTTCTTTGTCAAGATATTCCTGAACCTGTTTAGGATATTGACAAGCTGAATAGTGATTTCTTTGTTACATAATTCATGTGGATTGTTTAATGACAATGGATAGCCGAACTTAATGTACTGGAGGAGGCGTTTGTCTGCATAATCACGAAGGTGATGTTCCCACGCTTCTACATTAAGACCAGATTTTATAGGTATTCTAGTCATTTGGTAGTTAGGGACACCAGTACTGAGAATAATATCAGCAGTATGCAGTAACTTATCAATCGAATCGATTTCAATGGGCTCCCCGTCAGGACCCATGAAAGAAAAATCAGTGGGTGCTTGGTTCAAATAGCCCATTCTCTTATCCGGATAATTAAAGTCCGCAAATACTTTGTTATCCGAACAGTGATTGATATTCAGGTCATCACAAGTACCTATCAAATCTGCATCTTTTGATGGGCCCAAGGTCAAACTTTGAGTGAGGTAGGTACCATTGTCATCCCCACCATATTGGGTTACCATAGGGTAGTCAACGTCAGGGTTTTCATTTTCCATGATTGCATCAATGATGTTTGTTAAATAAGTCTCATAATTGTGACCATAGTATTCACAAGCCCTGGCATCTTTGCAATAATTGTCATAGACTGTTTTGGGGGTATTGTACCCATCATCCTCATAATCAACATGTCCATATTGCCTAGATATGGCCACCATATGAATTGTCACATCTCTTGTTATATACAGAGCCCCTTCTATGGGGCATGCATAGGGGGTCAGACCACAATGATCGCCTGTTTGAGAACTCTGGTACAGATAAAACCCTTTAAGTTTCGAGTTTGCCCTATCATTTATGTAAACTATACAAGCCCATTGATTCTGAAAACAATATTCGAAATTCGTAAAGCTCATGATAGCCTGCTGATAGTCCTGGTTATCTGAATTATAATTGTGATACATTGTGATCTCACCCATGTTAACATTGTTATCAAACAGTATTGCATTATAAATATGCTCATGCTCATCATTATATATTGGAATAGCAGTTCTGTTAATGCTATTTGAATTGACTTTCTTAATACTTTGCATATAGTCATTAGACGGGATCTTCCCAGCCACAAAGCCATTATGGTCAACATTGCACCTGTGGGGATAATATTCGAACCCACAATCATAGTTATGTAAAGATGATATAGGAATATTACATAAGTCTATAACACCACCACCACCACAAAATGTATGATAATTTACTTCACTTTTCAAAGAGTCAATGTCAATATTAATTTGTGCTTTAGAACCAGCAATTTTCTTTTCCAATAATGATTGATTACTGTCATTGCTTTTACAAGAACTATTGTCACATAGCACTGAATTAATGTCTGTCTTTACAGGAGCCTCCAGATTGTAGAGCACAGTTCCAGAGTGATTCAGGGGTCGACCAAGAACCTATTTCCCTGTTGATGACCTATGCTCCTGGTTAGCGGTAGAGCTATGGTTGAAACATTTAAACTCTGGGTGTCCCAGGGAACGTCCTTGCTTGTAGCAATGCGCACAGAAATGCTTGTATGTACCATGAGCGACAGATTCTCACCTTGGAACCCGATGTTGCTACGGATTGAGTATTATGCATTGCCAACTGTGAATTACTAATTCTATTGAGGGACTACTGCATAGAATCAGCCCATCCCAATCTGCCTTCCTCAATATCAGACATTGAAATGGCCCAAGCCGACCTTACGACAGGCCACGGAAGAGATACGGCATCCCTCATTGCAGATGCCATCTGGGTCAACATATTCTTGGATACTGCCTGATCTTCGACCAAAAGAATGTTTAGAAGTTGACCTGATGCCCACTGAGCTAGACTAAAGTCGTCATAAGCTGATTTCTTACGATGTGAAGCCGAAACTAGCCCCTCGTTAGGCCAATAATATTGGGGATCCATGGATGTAGTGTCAGTGGTGTTATAACGACCTGACTTCTTCCTGATTACAGTATTCTTACCTTGGAGTATGTCCCTTTCTGATTGCTGCTCATAATTCACCAACAACTGAGAAACAGCAGTAGAAATGCTGGGAATCGACCTCAAGGCATCCACTCTTGGGGCTATGGCATCCTTAGCTTCGTTGGTAATCGTTGCTGGCCTGTTATGATCCATAGCAGTACCGTGAACTTCCGTAGGCATAGCTGTGAGTCTGCCAGGAATGCTGTGTTGTACAGATTGCGCAGGAACTGCGGATTGCTGAACAGTAACTCGATGGCTATGGCCAGCTGGTGGAATGGTAGGTGAGGTCAGAGGTGTGAAACTAATGCTGCCATTACGTTCAAACCTACCCATTCTTTTTGAAAGTTCTTGGCTGGATGCATCTAACTTATTCAGCATCTCAAGTATAGCTTGACCAGTTGACGCTGATATGGCAGGCTGTGTATTAGAAGTAACAGTACTTACTGTAGGTTGTTGCTGTTCAACTTGTAACTGTAAATAAGAACCGTCGTTTAACGACGCCGGCTTAGATTTCTTATTCTTTCTTGGTGACTTTCTGGCCTTGTCTGATTTTTCTTTTGCCTTCAGTAGCAGGATATTTCTTACGATGAGAAGGCATATCTGCTAATATAAAACACTAAAATTCTTGATCAAAAATAAAAGAAATTCAAATGTTGCATACACTTGTTTACTCTTCAAATTCTAGTTTCAATATGGCTACACCCCATAGGGTTCCAAAATTGAACCCCAAAGCGCCTTGTGATTGGTTGTTATGTAAATAAGGTTGACTATTAAAGAAAGAACCGTAGAATTAAGGTGTGAAGCAAACTGATGTAGCAGGCCCCTCATAGGCTGTGCTAGTCAAAGTGGGTGGGGGGAATTCGGTGGGAATTTTTAGAAGGATTAAATCTCAGAATGTTTTTAAAGGAAATGGTAATAAATCGGCTCGCAGTTGGTCCATTATAACTTGATTGATTTCAAATTCTTTCTGAAAACGGTGCAAAAGCAATAAGCTCCCCCTTTCTAGGTACGCTTAATTAGAAAGAAATTTGATAAGTGTCAATAATAAAATGAATACTTTTTATTAGGAATTGTTCGTTAGACTTAAAAAAATACAGCTTTTAGTGTAAAATCAAGTATAAAGTAAAATTCAAGATCATTTTCATCATACTGTACTTTACAACAGCTAAATATATTTTTGAAGTTTTTACTCAATAAATGATCAACGGAAACTGGTATAACAGTTTCACTTGTTAAATATACCAGTTCGTGTGAGGGGAAAGTCAAAGGTCATATGTTGGTTCATAGTAATAAAAGATACATTATAGATTGAGGCATTTTATTTACATGTTAGCATACAAAAGAACTAAGATTTTAAAATTAAGCATGAATTTTAAAATATTGACCCATACGGGTATACCATACTCAGGTTTACAACAACACACAATGACTACCATACAGGTTATGTTAGCTATATACATTGATGTATTCTCCACTCAATTATAATATGTTCACTGTCCTTAAGGTCACAGTAAGGTCATATTTTAATATGTTGACATAATCGGTAGGGGAATCACAGGGTCAGCCTGCTTCGCCTTATGTTTCAACCGAAACTTGAAAGTGGTCTCAATATACAGACCAATATCTGTATCTAACCTCAATATGGGAGAACTCCCTTAGGGGAGACCCACCTAAGGAGTCCTATTCAGAGCCGAAATTTTCTGAAATCATATGAAATCTGGAAAATTCTTCAGCATGCGAAAATAAGTCTCAATATACCCAAGGCCTACATCTATCCTAGTGGAGACCTCCCTTTGGTGAGACTAAGTCAAAGGGGTCCCAGCCAAGGGTGCAAAGTGATCAGATAATCTGGTCAATCAGATCAATACCTGTGTGATCAATACAGGTCTGAATAACCAGATGTCAAAGCCAATCTAAGATTGGATCCCTACATACTCCCTGACACAGTAGGGATACCTGAGACAGGGGTGTGCTTCTGTACTAGCGGTGGGTTGGTGGGTAAAAATCTTGACCCATTCACTTTGACTTCAAATTCAAATGTGAGAAAGTTAATGGCAAAGGGCGGGCTAATGAAGCATGAAGGCCCTTGATTGGATATCAATAGTAAATAGAGGGAAATACAGGTAGACCTAACAAAATTCATAAAATTAAGGTACCCCACAAACTGCCATAGTAGGCTCCTACATAGCCGTACTGACGAACGCTACAAATACTTATAGGCAAACAAAGAAGTGAAGTGTACAAGTAAAATTAATTATGTTATAAACTAATGCTGTGTCTTAATCTTACATACTTAAGTCAATAAACTGATGTTATATCTTAGTCTTACTTGTATGTTGTCTTAATAATATGTAAAAAAGTCCCCAAAAGATCACTAATTACTGGAATATCTCCAGTAGAATTAAAGCTAAAGTTCCATTGATGAGGTATATAAGTACACGTTTCAACAAAAATGTAAAAAAAGTTTATTTTTTTAAATTTTTACTGTGCATTAAAATTTCGTATAATTAGTTGTCCATTTCATAAAAAGGTCAACAGATTTTTTGTCCATAGCATGAAATGGACAACTGTCCATTTCCCAAAATAAACAGGTGCGTTCTCCATTTCATGAAATGGACAATTTCAGAGATGGGTAGTAACATATATATACACCAATTAGACTTTCTACCGGTAGAATTTGAAATTCTACTAGATTGGACTTTCTACCACGACATATATATTCTCTGATTAGTGCACTCCTGTATAGTGTTGTAAGAAGGTTTGTCCCATGTGTTCAATCAGTGAGCTGAGAGTAACAAGTAATTTCAGTTCCAAACTGGTATATTTCAAGGAGACGGGCGATATTAAAAAGAAAACATCCAACGCCTTTTGATAAATAATGATTTTTCTTGACAGCTGAAAACCTTTTTTGTCATGAGAATAAGGTGAATGGCCAAGGCAGTGTTTTGTCTGACAGTAACAAGCAAATAATGGACGACTTGTGTTGTAACAAGCTATCTGTCTTAATCAATGGTCTGTCAAAGGTTTCTCAAAGAAAAAAGCCAATCAATTTTTGCTCTTTATAACATCAACTAATTTGATGTTTTTGGCAGCAGCTCAGAACAAATGTAATGATAATACTAATAAGTGATAGTCCAATTACCACAACAATAAAAAATTGAATGGCATCGTAATTTCTTTCAAACAAATTTTGTAATACTTCATATTTCACTACTTATTCTCTTTATTTAGCCCCGATGGAATACAAAAACCTATTTTTTCACTTGTAATATGTAAACAGAGAGATTTTGTTTTCATAAAAACATGTATTAACGAAGCTTAAGTTAAATGTACACTCTAGCTGTAAAACATAAACCAATTAATACCTTTCTATGGGAAATGTAATTTTAACACGAAACCGTCACCGTTTCCGTTGATCAGCATACAGCTTACAAAGTTCTATTTTTGTACTAGCGATACTGATCCCAGTAAACATTTTTGAGGTTTGCAAATGTTCAGAGAGACACATTTGGTAAAGTTTTAAAAATGATGGGTACGAAACTCATTTATAATAGAAGGCTATCAAAACGTTTTAGTAATGCCATTTATTAATCATTCAAGGACAAATGCTAGAAAAACATTACAAGTGAACATAACAATGTCTACAAAATATTACTTTGGCATTGCTAAACCAATATTAACCTTAATTGGGGTCAGAGGTCAAATTCAATATATTTTTAGGTTGCTTACCAATGAAAATATTATTTTTGTCTCTAAAATTGTAAGATAGTAGCTTAAAATTGTGCGCCATTTAATTCTTACTTTTTGGCATTGCATGTGGGGGTTATTTTTATTGGTTTAATTTTTAACTGCCTATTCCAATATCTCCGACAGGAGAGATATGTACCTGAACATCACACAAGAACAATATATGACACGTTTTGTCCAAGTAAGCAGTTAAATTTTACTATATACATACGTACAATATTTATAAAGCATTGCCAAACCTGTTGCATGAGAAAAATGTTAATTTATCCATTTTGATTTGTCACAATCCGTGCAACTATTGATACTTTATTGTAGTTTCTTCCTAATACTAGTAAGGATAAACATAGAAAAAGATAAACAGATTGAATACTTCATCTACATTGAAAATTTAATCCTCAGTTAATAGATCTTTCCATGTTCTCATTTACCAATCAAATTCTTCTGATGAGGAGAGCTTTGCCAGTAATTGTTGTTCAAGGAATCTTTGCTGAATTAAATTTATCAGTTGAAGAAATTATCAGTTGAAAAATTTAGGGATAAATTTATTCTGAGCACACTAAAATATGTATTTCCTACTTATGAGCAATATGAAATTAACAGGCTTGAAATTTAGATCTTGTATACAATACCCAAATGTTTTTGATATTTGAGTCATATGTTACCAGTAATTTTTTTTTCTTTGGATCCATTGTTTTATATTAGTCCACAAACTTTCAACAATTTCACATTAACAGAAAAGATGTTGGATCGTTTAAGCATTTTCCCCTCAGAATCTACAAGAATTTTATTCTACAATCTCCATTTTTCATTTAATACAAGATTAAATTTTCCTTGCCATTTTACTTCACATTTCCTAGTTGCCTCATTGTTCTCTTTTGTCAAGTAGTTATAATTTAAAACACTTTGCTGTAGCCTTGTGATTGTAAGACTCTTTGTATTTGGAATGATATTGGCGGTCTAGGTGTACCAAAAGTTCCACCATAAGAGTATTTTGAAATGAATTTCTTTATTAGAGATTTTAATTAAAATATTCCACTACATTAATGTTAAATTTGTAGGTGTGTGCTACAAGCTCTTCACTCAGAAAGACTCCCTCTGAAGTACTCACATCTCCCACTATAGATATTCCATGTTTGGCCCATTTTAGGAAGACTATAATCTCTTTTGAGGTATGCATGATAAACTGATATACATCAAAATTTGATTTTACTTGTTTAAGACTACTACACTTAGACCACATTGGAAAAATGATTTTCCAGAAGGGGTTACATTTTAACAGTGTTTTACACCACTTTGTCCCCTTAGAAGACAATTGATTAAGATTCCCAACAATTTCAACCAAGAGGCAATACAAGAGGTATCTGTGTTTGGAAGAAATTTTAGTATCAAGCTTGGTTTTAGTGCTCTTTCAAACAAAAAATATTTACCATATTTAATCCTCCTCGCAACTTATTAGTGCATACATCTTGTCTGTTTATTTCATTTGTTTTTATTCCATAGAAATCGATAAAGTTCTGCATTTTGAATCTTTATAATATCAACTGGTTTTGGAATACATATGAAGAGGTGGGTAATATTTGAGACAGGCAATGATTTTATGATAGTATTTGTACTTAGTGGATTCGAGAGCCTGATATTCGATTTTTTATGGTTTTCCTTGCCTTATCCAGAGCTTTGGTACAATTCATCTAAGAAATTATTTCTAGGTTAACTGAAATACCTTGATTAAAAGACTAAATTCTGAGCTACCCAAGTCAAGTTTTGCTGAGATTAACAATTTATCTTTTGAATGTGGGGTAATTTTTGACAAAGTCCTCTACAGTCCCCCTATTATTGCTCATGACCATCTTTGTTTGCAAATGTTTGAAAGTTTGTGATAGAATGTTCTTGAATTATTTCAATAGAAAACATTTTATTTCTTTGTTACCACAGTTATAGTCTGATTCCTTTAACGTCTTTTTGGAAAACTAGTGTTGGCAGTTGCATTCAGCAAAAATACAGAAAATATAGTAAAAATGTGTTTGCACAGTTTCTTTATGTGAACATTCATATTAGTTCCCTCTTATCTAGTCTAATGTTATGAGATGATAATTTAAGTAATTCTGCATCAGTTTAACTATAATCCATTTTACATAAATTGCCAAGCCATATTTTATTTTAATACACCATCAATATTTGATGTTTTAAGTCGGATACATTATCATATTAAATAAACTTTTTAAAATAGTTACAAATAATTTAATTATTTTGAAGGTTATTAGAGGTGACAATAATTGGATAACTGGCATTACATTTTGGTTAGTTATCAAGTTATAATTTGAAGATAAATGCGTTTATTTCGAATTTTTATCAATTTTCGTATATATCATTAGAAATTTCCTCAATTATCATTTGAGATTTTTTTATTTTGTATTTATACTCAGTGCAATATCTCAATATACTACAGGACTCAAAGTGCTAGTTAACCAATCTGACTGCACAGGTACGACACCAACTCACAAGTTACTGACATTCCCCTAACTGGAAGATAGAGGCTCAAGGATGATCATTTATCAATGTCTTTGAATAGAAGAAATATTGTAAATACTTCAATGAGGGTACCTGTACGAATGAGGGACACCACGGATCGTACAAGCATTTTTGTGCATACTGTTCAAAGCAGGAAAGTTCTTTGATGCATCATGAATCCAGGTGCTTTTTGTGCAGCTCAAGTCGTACACACGAGCAGAGAACATCAGCTAACAAGTAGGGACTCGGTCAACCACTCCTCCACCCCTCTGACAGCATGGTGGGGGGAGGATTGAACATTCCTGAAAAGACAGACAGTAAACCAGTAACTTGTAATATTACAAGTAGAAACAATGATCGATTTTCAGTATTTCATAGTAATTTAGTCAAAGACTGTATGTTGGACCAAAATACATTCTTTAATTCTCTAGTTATATATCATAGTATGCAGATTTATTTATTTGGGGTTTTATGTCGCTTCCAACATTGTACAGGTCATATCACGACAGGTAGTTGGAAGGGCAGAGGAAACCAGTACATACAATTGGTCAAGGTTCTGTACCATAAACTGCTGACCAACGGCAAGCAACTACCAGCTTTCCCACTTGAGGCTGTGCCAGGAACCTAACCCTGGCCTCAGAGGTGGGAGGGGAAAGTGTTACCACTCTGCCACCGTGGCCTCCCATAGTATGCAGAGTACTAATCCAGAGACTTATAGTAATGTTGATTATCACACTGGTTCTGAGTTTGAAGATGATCCTCAGGCCAGAGTATTTGAACATTATACTAATGTGGATACTAATTATCCGCTTAAGTGTGGGTTTCCAAACTAAATGACATACTTTGGTGATCATGTGTATACTCAAGTAGTTATAAAAGTGTTTGATGAAAACTGTTAACATTCTTACACAGCTATAACATGTGAGCAGGATGAGCCTGGGGGTAATCATGTTTTCCCTCCCTTCAATTCAAATATTAATCAGAGACAAACCTATGCTAATTGTAAACTAAATGTTCCAAATTTTTCTTACCTTCAAAATGAAACTTGGGCTTCTATTGTGTATATCCAGGGTTGGGATGGTATCCATGTGAGTGGTTTTCACCTTTGACTTCAGGATCCAGAGGAGGACAGTCACTTGATTGCTCATGCTCATCCTTCTGAAGGTATGCTAACTGTTTTAGGTACCATTCCTTTGTATAAGGTGCCGGTTAGCCTCCCTGAGCACACGTTGGACTTAGGTTTGATTCTTGACTCAGGGCTGGTGTATGATAATTATTGTAAAGATTACAAAAGTCAGCAGTATTATGGCTGTTCCTATGTAGAGTACATGCATTCCATTATTGACAGCTTGATATCTTGTGCTGAAAATTCTATTTCAGAGGCAGATAGCATGGTTCCAGGGGCTGATATAAGCCCTTCTTGTGATAAATAAAGTCATGTCTGAGTAGAACCAGATGGGGTCACTCCTGATTATGATAACACGTTATATGACTATCCACTGGATCAGCAGCCCAATGTGGGCCATAATTGTGAATCCAGTGTCACTGACAGAGACAAAATCCATCCGATCCGAGATTTCAATTATCCGAGTACAGAATATTTGGCATAGGAAAGCACTAATTTTGAATTTATTGGTCCAGATAGGCAGCCTGTGGCAATTACTTCATTTGATCAACTCACATCTATTGCTGACACTATTAGGGGTAGCTATTATGTGGATCTAGCAGTCACAATCAGCTGGACGCACGGATCCACAGCATTCCAGATTTTGTCTGACGCAGTAGCACATATTGTAGCCAAGCCAGGTGTTAGACTTCATTGCTACATAGATGACTACATTGTGGTTTCGTGGTTAAAGCTGATGAGAAGTTTCGTGATGTATGTAACCTTTTGAATGAATTGGGTCTCCCAATCAATTGTGGCAAGCTAACTCCCCCACCAAACGCCTCATATGTCTAGGAATTGATATTAACATTGACACCAACACTATGAGTATCTCAGAGAACAAATATCAGGCCATTCAAGACGAATGTAGAGATGTCAGTACCAGAACTTGGCTTTCTAAAAGGGCTTTCCAGTCGCTGCTTGGTTAACTCTTGTACAATCAAAAGTGTGTTAAGCCTTCCCACATTTTTGTTAACAGAATCTTGGCTTTATTTCGTGAAAATTCTCATCTTAAAAAGATCTACTTCACATCTGATTTCCATAAAGATATCAAATGGTTTTTTACCTTTCTCCATGCATGTCTTTTATAAAAAAGAACAGAGTTGACCCTGAGCAGTCATTGTACCTTGACACCTGCCTTATTGGCATGGGAGCTGTTTGGAGGAATCGGGTTTATGCTACCGCCATACAAAATCTTGGTTTGAACCTGAAAATTGTGCATCTTGAGATGCTTAATGTAATGATAGCCTTGAGGACTTGGGGCAAGTTTTGGTGCCATTCCACTATCTCTATGTTCTGTGACAATTTAGGGGTGGTCTTTGTGGTCAAGACCAGCAAAAATATAGACCCATTCCTTGCCTTATTTGTCAGAAATATTTGGCTGCTAACAGCCTTTCATGATATTGATTTACAGATCCATCACGTCCCAGGGTGTCATAATATCTTAGCTGATGGCTTATCTAGAGTTTACTCTAATAGTACGGTTGATGACAAGATCTTACAGAAATTGAGGGAGCAAAACATATGGGATCACATACCCAGTTCATATTTTGACCTGGATCTTCATCTGTAATTTCAGATTTGAACCTTCCTTCATCTCATCTGGTCACTGCTACCCTCCAGAGAACCAGGACTGCATATAGACCTTCCACCAGGAGAGCTCACCTTACCCCTTACCCTTATCAGGACTTATTTGCCATTTTTAACATTTATGGCTCTTCCTGTAGACCTTTTGGTCCATTCTTTGTTGGCTTTCTTAGAGTAGCTTCACTGTAACTTGATCTCCCACAAAGTTATACTTAACTGCCTTTCTTCTATTAAATCTGCTGCTAGACAGTACAACTGGAGCTTAGATGTATTTTCACATCATTTGATTTAGTCTTATCTCAGAAGCATTTCCATCAGTTCATCTTTCAACCCCATCCCCAGAGGCATCTTTGACCTTAAAACTCTGGCCTTGATTTCAACCACCTGTAATATCTTGGAGGACCCTCCCCTGTATAGACCTGCTTGCTTGCTTGTTTTCTTTGTGTTCCTTAGGATGTCAAATGTGACCCCACATTCCAGATACAAATTTGACAATACTAGGCATTTCTTGAGACAAGACATCATTTTCCACCATCCAGGAGCCCATGTACTCTTGAAATGAACTAAACCCTTCAGGATACCTCTTCACAACATTTTGTCCAAATCCCTACCCTCTCTAACCAGATTCTATACCTGGGGAGAGCTCTCCATGACCTTTTGAATTCTAGGCCCCTCCCTCCCTTTCCCCCCTCTTTTTGTCCATAGTTCCCCCCTTTTCTCCCAGTCATTGATACCACTATCAAGGATGGTCTGGGGAAGGTTTTAACTCGCCTTGGTATCCCTCCTTCAGGCCATGGGTTTCACACATTTAGAAGGTCGGGTGCTACCCTGGCTTATGACAATAATGTTGATCTCTAGCTCATCATGGCCCATGGCCTGTGGAGGAGCTCAGCGGTTTAGACGTACCTACAGCATACCTCTCAGGCCCCTTCTATTGTTCCCCTTACCTTTGCCTCCTGCATTCCCTCCAATCTTTAGTTGGGCTTTTTAAAATCTTTCAAAATTTTGAAAATTTTACAGTTTTACCCCTAACCTGTAAATAAAATTGCCTCAAATGTATCCATCCTATTCTTATAACCATTCCTTTCCTTCACCTTGAACTTTGACCTGATCTTCTGTATAAGAAAATTGCTCAGCACGGCCTGATAGGGGCCTGCTGCCTCAGTTACCTCACTACCTTAAATTTCATCCCCCTTATTGACCTACTATGGGGTCATGGGTTCACACCAATTAGGATGTTATGAGGTTCAATATTGTAGCCTCAGTTTGAATTTGGAGGGCCATTTTGAATTGTAGTAATTGTCGTTGTATCAACAACAAGTAGTGATTTTATTTCCCACACCCTCCCTAGTACAACTTCAGCTGCGTTGATTTTTGGTAGCCCAAGGCTGACCCTGGGTAACCCCCTCTCGATTTTGACATTGACAGTTCACAAAACATTTGTGGATCAAGGCATGGCCAGGCATTACCCTAGTAGCCCCCTCTCATTTCTCTCTCCTTTGACTTCTACACTGGGCAAGCTAGCTAGTCTTGGCTTCCTCTTGAACTTATTTACATAATCTACTGGTAGCACTAGTTGCTGTTAAAGCATTGTTACTTAAACTTCATTGTTACTGCTACTGCTGGTATTGCTGTTGTGCTGTTTGATCAATAAACAGCATTTGGCACAATTGACCATGAAAATCATCCTGCAATATGATTTCACTTTCATCACGACACACAGCAATATGTTCTAAATGGATGTCTAAAAGAAGTTGCAATTTAGTCCAAACAAAACCGTGTTCCTTATATTTGTATCAAAGATACAACATGTAAAGATTTTTTAGAGTAAATATACTTATAAATTAACTTATAAATTTACTCTCTCCTTCCGAGGCAGTCCAGCACCTTGGTGTGTGGTTTGATTTTTGTATTTTGGTCTCAGATTTGCACACGGTGCTCCTATGATTTGGACTGATTTGCCTGATGCTATACATTCAGCTACTTCTCTTTCCTCGTTCACAAAGAAGTTAAAACCTTTTCTTTTTGCAACAGCTTATCCACCCAAGTTTTTTTGTTCTCTATGTTGTTCCTCTGTATGAGGCGCCTTTGAGTCTGTGAGATAGAGATTAAGTAATATAAAAGTACGAGAATTATCATTGACTCTTTGTGTTAATTGCTCATGAATTTTATTACATCTCCAACTGCTTGAATAAGATAAGCGTACCAGATATTTTAGCGAAGAATTCACCACAATTAGTTTTAAATTGCTTGTCTTTTTAGTTCCATGGAACACAGTCTTTATAAAACTACAAACTTTAATTATCATCAGATTGAGTGAAATTGGGAGTTGTTTTTTGTCTATCCATCTTGTACAAGGAATGATAAAAATGATGATGTTAATTGATAAGCTTGGAAAAAGTGGTCACTACTATTACAAAGAGTAGGAGTCCCTATTAGCAAAACAATGTTGAGGTTATTTTCTGTCAAACAACAACATCCGATGAAATTCAGCAAATTGCAAAACAAGACGGACACATAATACCTCTTTTCTATTGTTATGGTGGGGACTGGACTGGAAGTGTAAACTTCTTCAAGACTTTTCTTGCTCCAAGTATAATTGACAGTAAAATTTAATATTTAAAACTGTTGATACAACACTACTTCAGTAGCTATGATAAGATTAAATTGCAAAAAAGGTTAAATTCCAAAAATGTTGGTTTACATGTTTTTAAAGAAAAACAATGAAAGAATAAGTTATTTTAAAATAAAAAGTTGAAGAAACATTGTGGCAAATAAATTTAGATTCAAGTATGTTTCCCTCCATCTTTTCTGCAGTTATACCATTGTTTATTATGGGAAGGGGAAACCCCTTTGAAGTTTATTTTAGGTAAACTGCTGTAAGTGTCCCCCATTTTGTCCCCCCCCATGCAATTTTGACTGGCGTTTGGTCCCCCAGTATTTTGTCCACCGACATTTTGTCCGTGCACCGCGTGATATGTCCCACTACAGAAAGTCCAAGTATGAAATATCCATACCCGCGACAACCCACGCCCCCCCTTTCGGGAAATCCTGTATCTGCCTCTGAACAGTCTTTTCAAATTTGCTTAAATCTTTGAATATAGTATAAAGAAACTTTGTACACGTTATTTACATCAGTTAGAAATTATATGTAGACAAACTAAGTTGAACTTCAAAACAAATTTTGCTAATTTTGTTGAAATTTATATCTAAATTGTAACCTTAAGCAAATATAGGAATAAAAAAATGTCATGCTGTATTATTTGAGTGAAATAATGGAAGATTCAAACGACTTTGGTTAGCAAATCAGGCAAATGACCAAAGGCTGCAGATTTTCAATAAAATCAGCAAAAACGAGTAGGGCACTACCAAAGGGCAATGCAAAAGGGTGTAAATGGTCAAAAACTTGTGTAAAAATTGTAAATAAAAATTGTGTATTCTTGCATGTCTAACAATGGTTCTAGTTCAAAAACATGACCTTCAAGGTCACTGTGTTGAAACCAAACTAAATAAAACAGATGTGACGTGTAAAACAAAAGTTGTGAATAATTAGAAACAACAATGTCTAAGCAATCAGCTGCACGTTGGCAAAAAATGTCAAAAATGTTAAAAATATATGACCTGAAAAAGTAGTTCACAATCGAGTTCACAAGTTGATCAAGTGCATTCTGGTTTCTTTTGTCACACTAAAAGAGGTTTGCACCTCTTGCCCTTTAGTTCAAGGTAAAGACAATACTGATCGTTCTAGGGTAACAAGTGAACCACATTGATGCCTTAACTGGTTAAACAATGCAGACACATTCTCCCAAGGTGTCAAATGAAAACAGTGGCGCCCTTATATGTCAGTCTCCACAGTCCACCGAACAGGGTTGCCAAAAATATTGACAATATTGAACATTACCAAAAACAGAATTAAAAAAAAATGCGCCTACAAAATGACGTGATGGATGACAAATATGAACTTACGTTACAAGTCAAAAATAAAAGTAAAGAAAATGAAACAGGTTAATACAGATCCCACTTAAACAATAATCAAAATCATGCCAACTTTGAGGGGCCACGGTGGCAGAGTGGTTACACTCTCGCCTCCCACCTCTGAGGCCGGGGTTCGATCCCCGCACGGGCTCAAGTGGGAAAGCTGGTAGTTGCTTGCTGTTGGTCGGCAGTTTACAGTACACAACCCTAGCGAACTCTATGTACTGGTTTCCTCTGCCCTTCCAACTACCCGTCGTGATATGACCTGTACAGTGTTGAAAGCGATGTAAAACCCCAAATAAAAAAAAAAAAAAAAAAAAACCCCAAATAAACAAACATGCCAACTTTGGGTTTATATCCTTAGGTCGCTTTTACTCCCTATGGTAGAGGAAGACGAGTTTGGGGGTCAGATGAAGTTGTATGACATTGCTAGGAAACAATCTAATTTACATTTCTGTCCACTAAAATGCAAATGCATTTTTGTTATTACATCCGGATATCTGGCAAAATTTGTTTAAGGAATATTGGGATCAGCAGTTACCAGTTGATTAGGTATGGCTTTCCTCTCGACTTAATTCAAAATTTTGAAAAAAATGACAAAAAAAATTAGTCAAAATTAGTTCAAAATTTTGAAAAAAATGACAAAAAAAATTAGTCAGTTGTAGCCCTTCCCCAGGATATTAAGGCATATTTGCAAGAAGAGGTACAACACGGGGCAATCTATACACCACTTAAACAACCTCCCTTTGACAACTTTCACACTTCCCTCTTTAATGACTAGGAACAAACTGGAGGCACCCCAAAAAGGGTAATTATAGATTTGAGCTTTGTCCATGGTGAAACAGTTAATTCAGACATTAGCAAAAGTCAATATTTAGGTCTTGATTTAAGTTTAACCTTGCCCTCCATTGATATGATAACTAATAAATTAAGAAAATTTGGCAGAGGGTTACTGTTATACAAAATTGACATTAGTAGAGCCTTTAGGCTTTTCAAAATATACCCTAGGGATGTTTAAGACGTCAGGACTACTATTTGAACACCTTGCTCTTCTTCAGGTTCAGGCACAGATCCGGAATTTTTTTGACACCATATCCCCAGCAAATCCCTCTTTTGATACCATTAAAATTACTTGAAAACCTGGGACTGGATATCAGTGTCCAGAAATTAGTCCAACCCACAACTAAAGTTACTTGCTTAGGGGTTGAAGTGGATACTGAAAATTTTACAGTTTCTATTCCTGATCAAAAATTAACAGATATACTGCAAATGTGTCATAATATGTCTGTAAAATCACAGTACAGTAAAACAAAACTATAATCATTATTGGGCTCTGTTTTATTTATATCAAAATGAGTAAAAAGCTCTAGAGCCTTTTTAAATCGAATGCTCGACACATTAAGAAGTCACTTTGGTAAGAAAAAAAAATAAGTAGACGCAAACTTTCATAAAGACCTGAATTGGTTTAATTTTTTTTTTGCCAAAATTCAATGGTAAAGCATTTTTTGTTCATCACCCTGCACAGGCTACCATTGAGCTTGACACATGTTTACAAGGACTGGATACTATTTATATGAACCAAGTTTATACGATACCAATACCACAATAATACCAAGATTTTTTAATAGTTCATTTGGAGATGTTAAATTGCCAGGAATATTATGATGGATATATCTGAAAATGATATTGATTTACAGGTGGTAAAAATTTTAATGGTTGACAACAAAATGGCCGATTTACTGTCTAGGTGGCATATCAATCATCAGCCAGGTAAATTAATTTTTTTTCCTAAATCCAAACATAGCTAATATAGATTGGTCTGTGTGACAGGTTTGTACCAAACAATCATATATCTGGCTCCAGAGCTGCAGACAGAGTACAACAGGCATTCAGACAAACCAAGTTGGCTGCCTATTGCTGGAATTTCATATTATTTTTATTGTTCTTTTATGCAGATAAACTACATCAATTGATCCGAATAGTTTTGTTTTCTTTTCTTGAATTAATGACAGAGAGTGGCATATCGAATTCTGGTATTGTACATTTCAGCAGTTAAAACCAGTCTGAGTATTTCCACAATTGCCTTTTATGATCAGAGAATTAACTTCTTTCAAAAATTACTGGCCTTAAATAAATAATTTACAGCAGGACCTACGACAGTCTTGCATGTCTCTCCTCACCTTCAGGTATTCAGCAGGTGCCACCCTCGCCTTAACTTCAAATGTCTACATCCAAAATATCCAGAGCCTTGGAACCTTGACATCTGATTGTGTGTGGATATACATCATTCAACATCATGACGCATCCCAACAGGTAGCGGATGTGTTTCAGGCCTCGCTCTCTACTAACGAAACTACCTCCTAGTTGGGCATTGGTGTAGGTTGGCATCTACCTTGTTTCATATATATATATATTCAAATTACAGTTTTAGTAAACTTCTAAGACCACCTTATCTTTAACTGTCATCTAAAACTGACTAAAGTTTCATGATTTAAAGTGACTTTATCTTGACAGTAACTTTAGATTTACCTGTAGTTCAATTTTAGGTGACCTTAAACTCATTTTTTTTAAAAAGGTGACCTAAAAGTAGAAAGATGCCAAGTAGAAGATGTAAAATAAAAATATAATCCCATGTAGGTGTTACTGTTGTACACATTTTCATGGTCACACTTGTATGGGGCACTGTGGCAGGTGGAGCATTAGGCCCCACTTTATTCAGTGCAATCCAGTGAAAATATTCTTGTCTTCAATACCTTCGATTGGGTATTGATGTATTGGTAATTAATTTTGCTGCCAAATGTTATTATTCTTAATTCAACACTGCAAAGTCTAAGGCCCATGACGTCTTTTATGTAACAAATTTTTCATTCTCCTCCAACCCTGGTTCATCTTTCATTTCATCAGAAGCAAGTTTCAGGTGGCCGTCCTTTAGGGAAGGGAGTGGGTTCCATGCACGTGCTCCTAGCTTGTTACCAATGTGGTTCACAGCACCGGCACTTGTTAGCTAGCAGAGGGTCTCCCTCCTGGTGTCCTTCAAAATGTTTTCTTCCCTGATTGGAAGGTTTATTTTCTTTCTCATTTCATTTTTTTCTAGGGTACCCCCCGTTTTTTGGCTGTAAAATATTATTGACTAGCAATATGTTTCACTGGATCCTGGTAGATGTATGGCTGTACATTGTATTATTAACTATTTTCTGTGAAAATGATTGTTTTCAGGAAGACTGGTTGCAGAATTTAACTGGTGGTTAAAATGTTATTGTATTAAAGCATTGTTGTCACATCACATTGTATATTATTGTTATGCTGAGATTCTAAAAAGTGTTTGTAGTTTCAGAGTCTGAATGGTTGGAAGAGGAGCTATGGTGCTGCAAAAACAGTCATGGACAAGCCAAGCCCAGCAGCTGCATATATATTAACATTCGACTTCATTTGTTCATTGTATAAATGGACTAGTCAAATCACTAAAGCATGTTAATGATATCTATTGTTCGTGTTAGTGTGGGAGTCAAAATATTCGGCTATTTAAGTTAGTCATGGACTGACTAAATAGTAGAATATAGAAAATAAAAATATAATCCCATGTAGGCGTTATTACTGTTGTGCATATTGACATGGTCACACTTGTAGGGACACTGGAAACATTGTCATATGTATGCAAGCTACAAAAATCTATTGTGTATATTGTAATATATAATACATACTTCATTTATTTAGTGGTAGGCATTTGTCACAGTCTCATCTGGTCTGGTTTACCGCATCAAAATAAAAATACATCATTTGTACAACAGAAGTGTTATCTGGCCTTAACACTCTCATGTTTAATGCATTGTCCCATGCACTGTGTACCGTGAAGATTGTCTATGATTCATTGCAAAACCTCAAAATGACACATAACTTATTTTCATTATTGGTAGTTCTCTACTGGTTTGGATGAGTAAACCTATTTACCATCAAAATGTGTGAAAGTAAGCTTGAAATGAGGATTTAGTGAAAATAATGTGGATTTCCAATTAGTAATCTGTCTGATGACAACCAGAAAGCATGAAGACATTTATCATTCTGGAAACCTGGCTTTTGCTCTGAATAAGAGGAAAAATACTTTTTGAGACAGAAACAACAGCTTCTCGAGTCTCAATTAATTTCAAGTCAAATGACCTTGAGTTGCTGAAAAGTTCAAGAAAGCATTGTGGATAAAATAGTTTATTAATTGAAGGACAAATTTCTATACTAATTCTATTTTAAAATCATGTGATGAGTTAAGAAGAGGATAGGTTCACCTTACGTAAGACACAGATTAATTAAAAGCAAAAAGGAGGGGAAGTTCAAATTAAGTTATATGAGATTACACAGTGAGATAATTTGGAGGAAGAAATATAAGAGTGCCTTGTGGAAAGGTGGCCCCTTGATAACATTATTTTAAATTCTAGGTTACTTGAGCACTAAATGGCCACATATTTACTTATACAAATAAGAAAGAGTACTTTGTCACCCAAACCCCAACAGTAGCTTAAATAGAAGTATGTTTCTCCCTAAATATGTTCACCATTTGTTTATCTGCATCTATTGTATCAGTTACACACCTCAAGACACAATTTGGTGTCCAGGTACTGTGCCTTTGAAAATTCTGTAGGGTGACATCATTGTTAAACGCCAATGTGGCACCTGAACATCAGAAGATGTGGAAGGTTTATCCAGAGTAACCTAATCCCAATCTATTCAGGATCAAAGTGAAATGTCACCTGAGCCAGTGGTAGTAAATTCTGGTGTACTGTAAATTGAAATAGAGGGAGACTAGAGTCCTCAGGAGAGACAGATAACAGATTAGATAAGGCAAATATAGAGCAAATAGGGGAATAAGGTGTTTTTTGGAACTGTAATAAGTGTGACTTGACTGTTTCTGTAAATAGATTTGACCATTTAAGTAAAACCAGCACTTTCCCTGGTCAAGAAATTAGATCACCCCTGGCCAAGTGCCTAAGGGGGTAACTGTGCTGCCACATGGGGAACCAAATTTGATAATCGTTAAAAGGATTAAAACTGCGCAAATACAGAGCCTTAGAGATTTGGCCCCATTTAAGTATAATCACAGTGTTCAGCTATTTGTCTGAACACTGAAATATCTATTACTTTCTTCAACTTGGCCCCACATGGAGAATGCAATGTATGGCTTTCTGGTAATACTTTTATTGAGAATTTGTGAAGCAAGTAACATCCTGAGCACAATAAGAAACGTGGTCTTAATGGCTGAAAGATAATTAGCCATTTGGGCGTGAATAAACCCACTGAACTGGAAGCATTAAAACACAGAATACTTTTAACACTACCACCTAATGAATGTCCCAGAATTTCTGTAAATTATTAGCGGTGATATGCCATCTAAACAGGATGTCAATCACAGGGTTAATTACCTGGATTATGAACTACTTTAATGTCAATAACATGAACATAAATATATTTCTGGCAACATAGTCATTGTACTATCAGCCTGATTGTCATTAAATGAGAAATGACCAACCCGCGGGCATGCCAATTTTTTAGGGCCACTAAAATGTTGATCATTTCAATATATGCTATAATTAGGCCCTGCTAGGCCCTTTGAAATGGAAGGGAACTATACTGTACTAATTTACTTGGAACTTGATTAAAAGGATATGCCATTAAAGGCTGAGATGAAAGTATTACAACACATTAAGTCATACTTAAAGTCCTGAATAATAACAATTTGCTTCTGTCAGTATTATCATGTAATAGCTCAATCATCCTATCAAGGAAATACCTGGAATATTTAATACATTGCTCCACCCCAAGAATTGTTACAATGATATGCAGAATCTCAGTGCAAGAAAGCACTGAGAGGATTCAAACCCATGACTACCAAAGCCAGATATGACTGAATTTTACCAACTAAAGTCAACCACACCCAATTACAAATAAAATAAATTCACAATCTGGGATCTGCCCAAATAAATGACCCTGAGGTGAAAACAAGGTCAAAGAAAGGTGAACCCTGCCAGCCCAGGAAATTAGAGATGTTTTTATAGAGGATTTGTCTTTTATACAATAAAATCTAAGCACAAACCCCAGTGCAGATCCAACCGATCTGCAATCTAGGGTCAGTCACATTTGAGATTAAGGTAAAAACAAGGTCAAAGAAAGGTCAAAGAAAGATCAACCCTGCACATCAGGGGGGAATGCAAGAGCAAGGAAGGAAACCCATAATGGGTTTTATATATTTATTAACATTTTTACATACACATCTACAAAACTGAAATTTCTTTGCAGTTCATAGAATTAGTAATAATTAGTAGTAATAATACTTCAATGACTATATATGATAGCGAATACGAGTTATAAATCCATAATGTACCCATACAGTGTGACAGCAGGCAGGGCTGACCCTGGCCTTGAACTATTATAATTGTAATTCATAAAATATTAAGAAAGAACTGCCACACATATTATGCAATAATAACCCGCCCCAGCAGATTACCATAAATATATTAATATAAGAACTCTGAGTTTACTATCAGTACAGACCGCAAACAGTAGGTTATTTCCAAATAATGGACAAAATCTCACCCAAACCACCCTTCAAGGGAGTAGATGTAGTCAGAAGGCTTGGGTCAGTGGAGAGATTGAGGAATTTGATTTCTTTTTTTTTTTTTTTTTATATATACCATATTCTTTATTCACTCTTTTTTCCCATTGCACTTGTGACATCCGGGGGGGTGAGAGTGGACAACCTCCCATCGGTGCCTTACAAAAGATGTCATACGCAGTATGACTTATGACAATTAAATACAATTTTTTTTATTTTAATTTTGTTTTTAACAAGATATACAATAACATACTTGTTTATTTACAGATATTTTGTGCATTTTGTTATCTTCGAACGATATTATTAACCAAGAGTGTTAGGAATTTGATTTCTGTATATACCTCCAAACACAATCAGAGGACCAAGTGCCCTGCTGTTTTATAGTATCAATAGGGACCCCATGTTCAAAGGCCCAAGAGGTCCCAGACCTCCTAAAGGTATGAAATGTGAAGTTATGGTGTTGCAGTTGTAATAAAAATAAGACCCTCTTCAAGTGCTTCTTGACCATGCTATCTGTAAGAGGAGACCATTTGTTTGCCTTAAAATGGCAAACAATGGATCATTATTATTAGCTGAGCGTGCGTTACCTGTAGATTATCAGTGCAGAATCGAGTCTTTGAAAACACAGTATTTTATTGATAGCCAGTCCGCGATCCAATAATGAGTATTATTGACTGGGTTCTGATGTCACCAAGTATTTGTTTACAAATACTGTACTCTCACTTGAAATTTTAAACATACAATAAACAAAAACGACAAAAACAGTGTAAAGATATCTTTTCAATGATATATAGAATGTTTTAGTAGGTTAACTGCTTATTATGAAGAATACGGCACTTATTTACAGGAAAAAAAACACCCAAGAACCATTTCAAAACAAAACGTCGTGATTACGTATTTTTATTAGCCTGTACTTATATGATGTCACAACATTATATATAGTTATCTGTGGTGTTTTCATATCATTGGGGTTTTCGAGCATCGTATTTTCCATGGGTTTACACATAAATTATACTGTAATAGTCTAAATTTGTGCTTTGATTAATAGTTCTGTTTATTGACAATTGAAGTTGCAGAGAAATTGTAACTGACAATCGATTTTACAGGGGATTACTCCTTAACACATTTATTTTATTGTGATAAACATATGCACAGACTTAACTAAGAAAATTATACTTTGTTGTCCATTGAAACAATGCAGCCTTGTGATATATATAAGCATTATATAAAGTTATATTTTGATGACAAATATTTTGAAAAATTTTAATCCAGAGCACCTGCAAATTCATATATAAAGATATATATATCATATTACATATATATTTTTTTGACTGGCACAACATCCAGTTATATAAAATTCAGCTAATAATAATAGTAATAATGTTATCGGCCTTTCACATCAGGCCGATAATCATTGATGACGGTCCATTTCTACAGCATATTGCCCTATAAAATTACATTATTGTACTATTATTTCATCCAGGAACCACTCGCAGCATATTAGATAATGCTGTAACTGGACACAACCTAGACCCCGGCAATTTGGGAATGACCACACAAGCAACCTTATATCAAGATTGAATGGTTCTACACCATTTCACCAGAACAATAGCCTCTTTATCAGAAAAGATGATATCGCCTCGAGCCAAATGCCTAGACGGGTTAAAGCCATTTTTTGCGTAGAGGACCATGTTTGACAATCTCAAAAATGAGAAAAATGCCAAAAGATATACTGAAACAAAAATTTATGAAACTTCTAATGTCTCAGTTACAGAAACAATGTCCAGCAACATCTGTTCAGTGAATATCGATTTTGACTTGACAACAAGTGGCCTGTTTATTCTTACACACCTAACAAACATCTGGATTTTTTCATCCTTAAAGGGCTGAGTAGGGAGGCTATGTATTATAAACATGGTCCTAAGGCCTGCCAAATAATTGCAAATATTGGCTACAGATAAGGAGTTATCTACAAGATATTGAAGAAAGGCCAAAATAATATCCACATTTACCTGGCAGGGGGTCAGCCCAGTGACAACTAGAAAAGCCAAAAAATCAGCCAACACCCTGCTATATGTTTTCTGAGTCGCAGGTCTAAGGGCATCCCAGAGCTGGGCATATGCTCTGGTGGTCAGCTGGGCTGTGGCAATGGTGTGATTTAAAATTAGATATCATAATTTAAGCAAGTTAAATTAATATGAGTAGGGACCCATGACACATTGGAGACGTATGTGAAAAGCAACTCCCAAGACTGTTGATCAAATTTAAACCTGGACAGTAAAACAGCAATGACATTTGATTTTCCAGAAATATGATCAATATGAATGGAGGTACTGAATAATGCAGATAACAGCCATATATTATGAGCACATGCACCCAGTGTAGCATCTTTCGTCTTTCCAGAGGTGAGGACCTCCACCACTACCATATTACCACATTTAACACAAATTTTCTTATCTTTCAACTGATACGCCCAAACTTTCAAAGCCACTAAAATATATATCATCTGAAAATGGGCAATATAGTAATTTTGAAATTTTTTTGGAATTGGTAAAGCGTAACACTGGTTATCAAAAATTCCCCCATACCAGTAAGAGATGCATACAGGTGCAACTCTGCCTGGACAGGCTTAGTGTCATAGTAAACAACCCCATTAAACTGTCTCAAAAAAAAAATCCTTAAAACCATAAGCATACAGTTAAGAAACATACGAGCAGGTCTTACACATTTTGACACATATAACAAAGAACCCAGCAATGACTGTAGCTGCCTTTTTGAGCAGAATTGTTTTGTTTGGCATTGATAACACATGTTAATGACATTGTCAAGCTTGTCAGGTGGGACAGACATGGTCCTAGTTTCAGTGTTAATAAGTATAACTAAGCACACCAAAGAGGTACATGGAGCCATCAACTTCTTAAGATTGATAGCAGGACCCAACTGTGTCAAAAGCTCTAATAATGTCTCAAAAGACTGGTGAATATTAGATGGCAATCCACAGTATGTTAAATCATCGACATAGTTGTAGAGATGTGGGAAACCATGTTGTTTCATAATATATCTAATGCTATCGGTCACTTTTTCAAAGAAAACTGATCCATGTCTGTACCTGAATGGTACTGATTGGTCAATGAAGTACGACTGATGCTTAAGACACAAGAGATCCAAGTCCCCTGGATCAACTTTAAGCTGCCTGAAGGCTCGGCTGATATCGGCTTTATATAACAAAGACCCAGGTCCTAATTCAATAATTTTCTTAATTTTTAGTGTCATCAACAGATGGATAATTTAGGACAAAGTTTGAACACCAGCATTAACCAAAAAGTTTTCAGGCCAGCTCAAATCCACAATAGTATGTCTGACCTCAGAGTCTGGTTTCTCCCTGGTCATGAAGGGAGATATGTGCAAAGGGATTGGTTTCTGATCAAAAGGCCCCAACATAGTCCCATGTTTTAACTCTTCCTGAATATAACATTCTATGTCATAGGTATGATCTCAACCTGAAGCATGATTTTCTTCAGTAGACTGCATTTCGAAATTCCTGTCAAAATCGAGCCGGAAGCCGAATTCCAGTAGGTCTACCAGTTGTTTATCCCAATAATCTGCCAAATAGTATTTTCAATTCTTAATTTTCAATTTAGAGGCCACTGGAATTCGGATACTCATATAATTTGAACAATTAGAGTCTTTCACAGCAGATATACAAGCATGATCAGTTTTTTGGACCTTGATAAAGCATTAGAGGTGAGAGTGGAATGACCCCCAAACGCATTGTCTATTTGTTCTTTGCAAGCAACATACTCCGAACATGACCTAACTTGTTTGAAAAATTTCCTGAATTTGACTCCAGGATGTCAAGGTCACACTCAAGGTCAGAGAATTCATAATCAATATCATGCATTGTATCATCAACATTAACTTCCTGGCCAAATTCATCTACTTTATACAAAGGACTAAATCTGTTAATAACAGCTCTTGCAGGTGATCAGATGCAACCTTAACATTTTTCCTGGCCAATATTTTTACAAGCTGGGCTATCAGAACTGATAATTTGACTCTTAATAGGTGCAACATCCCCCCACCCCAAAAGTTTTCCCTGGAGGCGTCCTTGCTTGGTGGCCACCCTATTTTTTGCACAACTTTGCATGCATTGAGACTGTAAGTCAGTCTTCAAGACCTCGGGATAAGACTTAACCATGCCCAGGGTTAATCGTTTTTTACCAATGTTTTACAATTGCTGGCACTATGAGTACTGACCTTGCCCTCCTGTGTGAAACAAGAACTGCAAATATGCCTATAAAGCACCCCTTTTGTTTCATGGTGTTTGTTGAAAGTACATGACCTGTCATTGAAGTACACACATGGCATTAATTTGGTACCTTTTTGGTAAGTCTGACTTTTTTTTTGAATTTTTGGCCACCAGTATTGGTGAGGGAGTCGGATACATGTCTCTGCGCATTTTCTCTTCGGATCCGATCATTTTTTTTCTATTTCAGACCAGTTAGCAATCTTGCCTTGCTCCATTTGACATAGCAATACCGCGTGACTGGCTTTTGCTGCTTGCCACAAAAAGTCATTGGAATCATCCAATAAAACAATAAGGTAGTATATGACCTCTTGTTTGTTGATTTCCTTCATCTCGCATGATTCGACAAAATCTGGCCATCCACTGTGTTATATTAAGTTGGTTGTAATTCAACCTATCTTTGGAAGTTCCGGCTAGGATGAATTCATGTGGCCATTTAACTCTTTGATTTACATAAACATCAACTGACCCCCCCTCTCTGTGACTTAATTTTGCATCAATAGCTTTTTTATTAAGGCCAGACAATTCTTTGAGGCGATTCTCAACTTGCTCTTAAATGAACCTATTATGACGAATAGTATGTAAATTTGGCACATTTTCTTGCAAGTCAACCCCCCCCTGGGAGGCAATGAGATTTGAACTCGCAGCTATAGGTTTACACACAGATTTTTTAACCTTAGAGCGAGACCTACACACATAATTACTTTCAATGATGCTCAAATGCTTACCAATTGTGTCAAGTTGAGACAAAATCTTTGCATTAATCTAAGCTTAATCCGAACTAGTCAGATCCGACATCTGTTTAACAGGTGGTGCCCTTTCAGATTTCCTAACATCCATCCTATGTTTTGAAACGACAGAATCATGATCTGAATCACTACTACTGTCATTTGCAAGCGCATCAATATCAAATTCAATATCACTCTCAGTATCAGATTTTGAACCAGACTGACCCGGGGGTGGCTGTGAAGAAAATTTGTTCAAAAATGCACCATCATCTTGAACCTGTAATTCAACCAGAATCTCAACTTTTCTAAGCAAATTGTAAGGTTTACCTGCCATTCTATGCTTCTGACGAATTGTCATCTCAACCAATGTAGTGTGTAATCAGAGACAAGACTATTACTATTATGATAAAACTAATACAAAACTAATAAAAAACTAAATAAAAGCTAAACAAATTTTGTAAAAATATTTAGTCATGTCATCGCATGCTGTATCTCCTGTGAAACCCTGCTACAAATCTCTAACTACAGTTATTCTACTGAAGAAAATCACAATGTGAGCGTGCATAATAGCCAATGTTTGACACAGAAAAGAAATTGTAAAGATATTGTATTGACACAGAAAAAGGGGCCACGGTGGTAGAGTGGTAACACTCTCGCCTCCCACCTCTGAGGCCGGGGTTCGATCCCCGTGATGGCCTTAAGTGGGAAAGCTGGTAGTTGCTTGCCGTTGGTCGGCAGTTTACAGTACACAACCCTAGCGAACTCTATGTACTGGTTTCCTCTGCCCTTCCAACTACCCATCGTGATATGACCTGTACAGTGTTGAAAGCGACGTAAAACCCCAAATAAATAAAGATACAGAAAAGCTATAGTTACACCATAACAAATAACCCATCTGGCAGGAAAAAACAGAAATATATAGAATGGCATAGAACTTGGAGGAAAGGCAGGACAGAGGCTTACGGAAATGACAGGGCACAATGCATTCATGGCTGGTTATGTGAGGCTACCTTTGCACCGCTTATAGTAGGCAGACATTCTGAAACGTCTATATGGGTGGTCATGAAGACCAGAGAGACAACACAGTATGCAAATTGTATGTAGTCTGCTAGCATATGAGGGAATGATGCATTATATTAATTGCTTATAGATGTAGGCAACACCGCATAAACAAAGTAGATTGTAATACATCTCTAATTGAACCCAGCACTACAAACTTTGTATACAAACAGTACATATTTTCCTTTCAGTTATGAACTCGCTATAGTTCTAACATAGTTATAGCAGCCTGACAGTCATTTGAACTAACGGAAAAGTGATGATATGTAATCTTTGTTGCACCAAAACTGACACATATCCGGTTAATTTGGTTCATATCGAAATGACCAAAGTGGTTATGAAATGTGCCTTGAATCTATCAGAATTACAGATGATGTGCTTTATTTATGGCCAGATTGATACATTTATATTTACAGTTATATACTTTTCTAAGCAGCATACCCGAATGGAAGCGATGGAGAGCTATAGCTTTCAAAGAAGAACCATAGCTGCAATCTCTGCCATCTCTCAGCATGATATTTCTTCAAATGAACTTATCACCCTGCTTATTCAGGTATAATTTTTTTTCATCATCAAGATGGACTGAAAGGCAAATAGTATGCTTTTATCTGGACAGAAATACTAAAATGTGCTTTCGTGTATTTTGCATGACCTTATTAATGTTTGTCATCTCGCAGCATAATAACTGCTTTCCTAGGAAGTGGAAGCCTTTGGTCTTTCCTCCAGAGCCAGATTAAAAAACCTCAGGGACACTGATTAATTGTTATTCTTCAGCCTCCAAGGCTTTTAGTTATGGGAATATGAGTCACTTCAGCTTGGCCTATGCCTGTACAGTCAAGATAGCATAGCACTTGGAGGTGTGCAATAAGGAGATATTGAATTGAGTATAAATCGCAAACCACACCATTGCCTTAATTTCTCTTCTTTTGGAGGATAAGCTAAATTTAACGGAAGCTGAGGCAAAACAGTCGCTCTATGTTTTATGATCTGCAGTAAATAGCCATTGCACTTTTTATATCTTTTGTTCTATCTTGTTGATTCCATCATCATTATATATTTCTGGGTAAGACAGCTTATTTCATAACAAACTAGATTAAATAAAAAATCAGGTAAAATGGTAAAGTTTGTGTTGTAATTTTAGCCACTTGCAACTCCAACAATTACTGAACATGCAACCTGGAGTTATGTTCAATACAATCCCATCAGGATTTAATTGCAAAAATGTGCTAAATGAGTTAAAACTTAAGTATGTGGCTCTAGAAGGGTTTAACCATGTTTTCAGTTTCTTTAGCAGTTGGTACATAATAGATGGTCAGTTCAGAATAATCTAACTAATGAGCTCAGATCATCAAACCATGTTCCACACCAATCCAACAACCTGTGGGCTGGCTTAAAATGCTAATATAACTAATGATGGCCTTTAGTACCACTTGTAAAATTAAGATAACTACAATGTAATTAGTTTGCAATCACTTTGGAAAAACACTGAGGGGAAATAAACCTGCACGGTGAGCTATTTATAGACCTAATGAAACATCAAAACGGCTTTACTTTTACTTGTCAAACCTTCAAAAGACGCCACTGAAATGCTGTTTGAAGTGAAGAATTGCCTTGACAAAATTTATTTGTACAAGAGACTTACTGCAGAACGTTGTGCTCAGATGTTTGCAAGCTAAAAAGACAGATTGAAAGGGGATGTAGTCTGCTTTCATGTGGCTAGAGATGGGTATAGCTGTTTTTTTATATTCTGTTTTGGACATAGTGATATATTGTTAATTGATTGATTTTCTTTCTTTGATACATTTCTTTAAAAATGTAGTTATAACTTACAAAAATATAAAATTCATAAAAACAAACAAAAAATAGGCATTTTTAAATTTTTGTATTCACTTATTATAATGACATGTACTAGAAAAACACATAAAAATACAGAAGTACATTTTAAGGAGTACCCAGCACAAATTAGTCACTCTAGGACTCAGAGAATTAGATGAGCAGATGAAAAGTAAGTGTAGCTTTTTGCCTAAGATAACCACGTTATTGAGAATAGCATGCAAGAATTTTGGACTTGACCTGACTTTCTTGCACTACAACCAACATTGCCTCCAGTTGGATATAAGCCAGTGAAACACCCCATATGGGGAATTTAAATTTTTTATTATTTACATAACAACTAAGATTCTAAATTTTATATACATTTTGACTTTTTATTATTGGATGAAATTTACATACACAAATACAATCCATTAACTTGGCTTTACATTAAATGTTAATGGATATGGGACAAACTTTACATTCATGATTACAGCTGATGAATATGGAAAGCTTAAGGCCACCTTAAAGAAATTTTTTTAAGTTGCCGAATTATGAAATGGTTAGGGTGGTCTTAGCTGCAGGCCTGGAGGAAGGTAAGGCCACCCTAAGGTTTGATGTAAATTTTGTATTTGGAAGATTTATGGAGTTTAAGGTCGCCTTAAACTGGATTGATGATATATAGTTGAAAAGACTTTACATTTTAGAGATCATCTGTGAAGTTGTCAGAAATGAATGATGAATTTAACTGATTTAGACGAGATTTCTTTAGCAATTGAAATAATAGATGAAAAATAAACAAGATTTAAAGTGAAAGCTGAGAGCCCCAAACCCCAACCTAGGGAGTAGGGGAGTTGTACAGATGATTTTTGAAATTTTGAGCTACTAGATCTGAGACATTGTGATCCAGGGTAATGTACTTCCAAACGCATTCCGACGTCCAGGTGCCATGGCTCTGGATGTCCTGCAAGCTAACATTCGAATTAAAGGCGAAAGAGGCACCTGAACGGCAGAAGGCGTGAAATGTTAAACTAGAATTTTGCAACTGGAGTCTAGCCAAAAGGTCCTTAAAATGGCGTCTGACTTGGTTATCTGTAAGGGGAAGCCATTTGGAGGCCATTTTATATTGGAACAGGGGAGAATTGTTGGAGCCAGGTGTAATTTGTAGCAGATTCTTTATTGCAGCGACTGGACATATGGGGTTGGAACCCAAGGATGGGAGTTTGAGAATTTTGAAGGTTTTTCTGTCCTGGATGGTTTTGGACCATTTTACCAGTATGTGAAGGCCAGGGGGAGGGGGGGGGGCAAAAATTATATCTCCTCTGGCCAGATGATATAGGGGGGGGAAAAGCTTAGTGGAATGGGGGACCAGATTAGAAAGTCTCAAAAATGAGAAAAAAGCCACTGTATATATTGCTTTAAACACCTGGCCCATGTATGTTGAATCACATAACCTAACAATCAGTTGGAGAGTATGAATATCAATAATTGATTTTAGAGATGGTTTGAAGGGACGGTGGAGGGTGATGGATTTCTGGAAGTATTTGATTCTAGGATCCTGAAATAATTGAGTGGGCAGATCATATATGGCCAGATTCGCCTTAACTCTTTCGCTGCGAGTTTCACGTAATAAAATGCGTATAAAACGCGGCAGTCGCCTTTCGGCAACACTTCCTAGAAGCGCGAAAGTCGACAATAATCGCCGTGACGTATGAAATTATTTACTGTAATAATGACGTGGGGAATACGTCATTGTTTGTGTAAATAAGCTGTAAATAAGCTATAAATATTTCGTTTGCATCACATAGTTATTTAAAATGCTTAAAAGACATTATTCTGCAAAAGAGGCAAGGAATTTAGTACTATTTTCTCATTCGGCAATGAACTTATACATACTTACATTCATTATTTCATATCTTCACAAAGAGCCTGTCAATCAACAAATACTGAAATTCTATTGGATAGCCGTCGGTCAATGAGAAAGCAAAGAAAATATAATAATTTTATTGGTCGAGGACTAAGCCAATGAGAAAAATCCTGTTTTCTCATTCGCTACTTGCGAAAAACAAATCTGCGCTGAACGGATTAAAACTGACGTTAGCGTCGCGCTTGTTATATATGTCGACGGAAGTCGCCAATCGCGCCGAAAGAGTTAATGGCAGACAGATGGTTGGCTAACGTGGGGCCTGATGAGCCATTTGTAGTGAGAAACTGTAAGTATGCAATCAGGATCATGGGAGAGAGGTCCATGAGAGAAATTTGCATGAACACTGTAAAGGCTATGAAAAGCCTAAACATACTTTCATAGCTCCTTTGTGTGGCAGGTCTGAAGGCCATTCGAGTCTTCTTGGCAGCCAGTTTTGCCAATGGAGCCAATCTTGGTGGTAAGCCTATCAAATACACCAATCAATATTTAAATTATTTTCATGTACTGTGATCCATTGATGGTGGGGAAGCAAGGTGAAAAGCTTACCCTGGGGACTTTCAGTTAGTTGCCAGCGTGATAGTAGATCAGCAATTTGATTTTCTTTGTCTGGGATGTGAATAACTTGAAGGTGAATATCCCAGGTGGCTACTTGCAGTTGGATATTCCTAGCAATGGCAGCTAGGGTCAAGTCTCTGGTTCGACCCGAGCCCAAAACATGGACCACTGCCTCATTGCCACAAGCAATGCAGACCCTGGCCGTAGCCCAAAATTGTTTCCAAACCCTGAGGGCCACGAGTATATTAAGCATTTCCAGATGGGCAATGTTATAATTCAAATATCCTAATGGCAGAGGGAATGCAAATACTTGGGTACTCCATCTGGCCCCTAGCTCCTGGAAGCAGGCGTCCAGCTCAATTTCATGGGCAATAGGCCTGTCGTAAAAAAATGTGATGCCATTGAAAGTTGGGAGGAATTTTTGAAACCAGTTGATGTCCCTTTGGGCCTCTTGGGATAAGACCACTTGGTGTTTGTCATGCATAGAACGCAGAACGTCCAGAAGGCGATTTAGGAAGAATCTCGAGCTGCAAACGCATTTGCTGACAAATAAGAGGCTTCCTAGGAGAGACTGGAGCTCACGCTTGGTACATGCAGTCTTGTGACGCCATTTTTGACACATGAGGAGTATTTCCTGCATTTTTTCAGGTGGGACAGATAATGTGAAATCCTGTGTGTTTACTAATACACCCAGACAATTGACACAAGTGGAGGGTTTGATAATCTTGTTCTGGGATATCTCAAAGCCCAGGTGTCCAAGAAGAGACGAAAGGGCGTCAAATGAGGCGTCAACGCATCATATGACGCATCATATGACGCACAGCATTTGGCGTTGAAATAGCGCGCTCCCGTGCCGAAACCCGAATGGCAGGCAGGTGTCCAGGAACCAGCTGTCGTGACGCAAACCTAAGAGGTCATAGTCCCTGAGGTCAAGCTTAACATGTCTGAAGGCGCGTTTGATGTCAATTTTGTATATTTTACAACCTCTGCCCAATGTTCTGATTCTCTTCGTGATATGGTCAATAGTTGGGAGCTTGAGGGCAAAGGGGGTACCCAGGTAAATGTCTTTGGCACTACCTGCATTGACAGACCTACCCTGGAGGAAACTAAGATCAATTATAACTCTTCTATTGGTTGAATTTGATTTTTCCCTAGTCATGAAGGGTGAAGTGTGCAAATAGCTTAAGGGGGGGGGGGGGGGGGGGCGTCAAAAGGACCCAAGATAGCATTGTATTGTATTTCCTCCTTCAGATAAGCTTGTATATCTTGGGAGTAATTTTTGGCAGAGGTGTGATTATCTGAATGACTTTCTAGTATGGAGTTTCTATCAAAATCTAAGGGGAAGCCAAATCTGATTAAGAAGGAGAGTTGTGAGTCCCAATATCCATGAAGTAGGCTGTCCCAGACGTCTGGGTTTAGCTGTGACTTGACCCTTATTTGAGCATCTTTGAAATTGTACTTGCCAGAAGCCTTGATAATCTTGTGGAGGGTCAATGGATCTGTGTCAACGTTTGATGGGGACAATGTGGGGGGAACGAAGCCAAATTTATAGGCATTCTGCTCGTCCCAGAGTTGCAGGGTGGGGCAGGAGGCCATAATGTTTGTATAGTCGAGTTTTTTGTCTCTGAGACGCAATGGTAGATCATATTTGCTTGTAGTCTGGTTGTTAGTATCTGCATATGTACTACTGATACTTTGGTCAACGACGTCTACCGTTGCGAGAGCACGAACATTGTTTTTGACGTTGGCGTCACAAAGTGACGCATCTTGAGTAACTGGTCTCTTGGCAATGATCTCAGTGCCTTTGAGGTTATGCATGTCAGTGAACTTGAGATCAGAGATGGGTTTGGAAGCGGTACTGTCGGATTGACGTGAAACGACGGCGTCGTCTTGTTGCAACACTTCATACTTGTTGTGAGTGCTGATTGAACTTGACTCAACCACTTTACCTACCCCGATTTCAGCTTCCAGGCCAACCCCTTCTCTGCCTTGGATTTTTGGGTCAAAATTGGTAGTTACACTTGGTAATTTACTGGATTCAAACCTGGCACTTACCTTGGCTTCAGCATTAAGGCCAATTCGGTCATTAACATGTACGTTTGTAATACTGCTTTTAACAACTTTTGTGCTGAGCAAGTGGTGGCTGGAGCTGGCCTGACGTGAGTTGTCTTGTACCTGAGTGGAATTTTTTATAGCATGTTTAAGAACATGGGCAAACGAGTGACCTTTGAACTTGTGGTAGTCCAGCTTCCAGTTACCACTCTCACCATTGACACATGCATTACTACTAATGACTCTTGTATTCGTGTAGCCTATGCGATTACTTGTGACATGACTGTAGTCTTGACGATTACATTTGGTATTTAGCACTGCATTGCTGCAGTGCTGTATTAGTTTTTTGAATCAGGGTTGGATTTTTTTGAATTTCTGCAATCCTTGAGAGCATGGGTGAAACGCTTTCCCAATTTGTTACAGAAGCTGCAAATGTGTCTGTACCACTGGCCAGATGTGTGATGGTCACCTTTATGAGGACATTTTTGATTTTGAAAGAATTTACAAGGAACTCCTGTGAGCTCAGAGTTGGGTTTTTTGGCCGAACTATTGACTACTTTTTGGGCATGAGCCCTTCTGATTCTATCTATTTTCTCAGTCATGGCCCAATTTACCTTGCCCTCCTCCATTCTGCATAGGAGGACTGCGTGGGCACCCTTAGCCGAGGTCCACCCAAAATCCTGGGCGTCATCCATTAATTCGGACAAGTACTCCAACATGGAATTTTTTGTGGCAATATTACTTTCATCCCTAATTGTGGCACAAAATCCTGAAACCCACTGAAAAGTACTTAAACTGTCATAAGTGACTCTACTTTTTGACGCACCTGCTAGAATGTGATTTGAGGATAGCATGCAAGAATTTTGGACTTGTTCTGACTTTCTTGCACTACAACCAAGACTGTGTTAACTATTTTCTGTGCATCTTATGGGGCTTTTCAACTGGAACCAACCCTTACCGACCCAAGGGTCTGTTTACATTCTTTACAGTGTCTGTTAAGGTTAGGGGTTCCTGGCTTTACTTGGTGGGTCGGTTAAACACCAAACATCTATAAGACATTCTTATAGACTTAACGTCTTATTGTTAAAAACTTGCCCATCTGTCTGTTTACAGTACCCCAGACTCACTCTACGATAAGCCATAGAACAACACTGAGTGTACTTGAAAGGGAACCACCTGCTCTAATAAACCAAGACCAGACTTGGTGGCTCCACATCAAGATGAGAGCTCTCCCAGTCTTTGTCCATTGAGTCAGTTTCATCGCAGCAGGACAAACTGAGAAGAAAGCATGACAAGACATTAGAAGAAGGCAAGGCGGTTAAAGCAACAGATAAGCTGGAAAGTGTATAGGACAGGTCTTGCTGTCATGGCTTGTCAGTTATGAGAGCTGTGCATATAAATCTTGAGTCAGCATGCAGAATGCTTGATGTGGATTTTCAACACCAACGGATGTCAAGTGGTAGCATTGAGATAAGCTTTTATGTTTTTGAAAATAAAACGAGGATTTACTATACAAACATAAATTTTGGTGGCTAGGTGATGGTTTTTTGTATTTTAAACACTTCTGCATATTAGCTTATAAGAAGACAAGAAAGATCCAAAGAAACAAAGAAGTCCCCACGGACACAGCGAGCGGGAGAAGAGGGAGAAGCAGGAAAGGGAGAGGCCACAGAAGGAGGAGAGACTGGAGAAGGAAACTAAGAGTCCAGGACTAGAAAAGGGACTACATTAGAGACAGAGGACAGAAGGAAGTGAGAGCGAGATGCGGATAGAGAATGGAGGGGAAACAAGTCTGTCATTCTGTTAATAGTGAAAAAAGAAGGGGAAAATGACCAACACTTACCTGACTGATTCCGATGTGGAGGTGATAATTGATTCTGTGAAGGACCATGAGGAGCTGTATGATAGGACCAATGGGCCACAGCAGCCAGCAGCCACTCCAAGGGAATACATACTGACTATCCCTGAAACACAGATGATTCAAGCATCACAAACCAGCCAGCTACTCCAACCAGTACAAGCCTAGGTGGCAGGGACATCAAGATAGTTACATTTCCAGATCAGCACAACGAAGAACTTTAGACCACAATCTATCACAGCAGCAACAACAGACCACATTTCTTCCTCGCACCACCCAGCAGCTCATCACAGCCCCCACGCCAGTTATTTAAGCCCCACACAGCAGTCACAGTAGAGTTCCACTGCCAGTATCCACCAGTCCTCTTCAGGACAACTGCTGTTTAAAGGTTTTTTTCAGGACCAAGTATGTTTAAAGGTCTTACTTGAATCCCTATAGGATAGCCCGGCAGATCTGGGGACAAATTTACATATGGCGGTATGCAACCATCCAGTGATACCTAATTGATGTGTAAGTTTCTTCAGTAACCAAGTGTCTAAATGCTATGGCTTGCTTAAAAGCTTAAATTGAATGATGTATGCACTCTTCAATGGGGTTGAAAACTGCCACAGGCATCCTCACAAAAATCTGGTAACCTGGAACATTTGTCTGTAGTAACAGGGATCCTGTTCACATTCACATGATTCACATGATGATTATTCCTCTGAAAGTCGTGTGGTCGTGGTAGCCCATTGAGTGAAGTAGGTCCTGACTGAAGAGTGCTGCTCATGTCGCTATTTAATTGTCCATTAAGTTGGTCATTACTCTGCTAACCCCTTGCAACTGGCTAATTACTTCCCCGAGCAAGTGTGGCAGCTTGCTAAGTGTAGGAAGTGCGTTTCTATGTTCTAAGTCAGTGATCTGTTGTATCAACATTTGATTCGAATTGTCTTTTGTGTCTGACACATTGGAGCTGGACTCAACGGATGCAGTATCAGTAGGGACAGTACTTACAGTCGTATCTGTTTGAATGAATGATCTGTCCATAACATGTCACCTTTGAGTCTTTCTAGTGGAGATCATAGCTCTTGCAGAAGCCATGACATTTTCCCTATTTGTTGTTATGGGAGTTTTCTTATTATTCCATGGCATATTCCAATTCACTATAGTACAAACACAACAATGTAAATTTCCAAATTCAAATCTTTGTTTACATGTGTTCCTAAGAAAGTCACTTTCAAATATAACCTCAATGGCCTCAAATAGAGATTGGTCAGTGATGTTGAGTTAAATTTGATAAGGTTGATGCTACCAACAACAAATGTGTAATTTGAGAAATTAAGGTAGTGGGGTACACTGGTGAACCAGGCTTCACTTGGCTTGCCACCAAAAATCAGCTGCGTAATCAGATCAATCTTGAATGTGGAGCTGGGGTATGATAGGTCAATCGTCCTTTTATTAACAGGCATATCACATATTGTAATTGTTTTTGAAATATTCAGACACAATTAAAAATTGGAACTTAAGATAAATTGACAGATTTCACGTTATGCAAGAATACTCTTCATTTTTTTCAAATCGACATCAAGTGGGAACATGTGGTGAATGTTGGAAAGTAATTAAGATATGAATAAATAAAAATGTACACTGTTAACATTAATCAAATGCGTTCACAGACAAATTTGTCACTTAAATTAAGAATCTGTATTTATCAAACAAAATGCAATACTTGTAGATAAATTGTACTTTTCTTCCAGTGAGACTGTTAGTCTGCATTCCCCAGGGCCCCCCAATAAAAACAATGAAAGCACATAGCTGGGATTAAATATATATTTATTTACTAAGATCATTTTTAGAAGAATATATAGATAATACAAAATAATACTTTAAAATATAAATCTACCTAGCAAATATGTGGCCGAAAGGCCACAGTTATTATCAATGTATCTGTGGTGATTAATAATGACATTTATAACAAGTTGAAGAAACCCCAGAGGTGAAGCCCAGAGCAAATAGTTTTAGAAATTTTTGGTACAAAATTTAGAAATACAAATGACCGAGTGTGGCAGAGCTTGATCCCAGTGACCCATCCAAGGTCAAGGCGTAAGAATCTGTATTTATCAAACAAAATGCAATACTTGTAGATAAATTGTACTTTTCTTCCAGTGAGACTGTTAGTCTTATTCATATGAAAAAGCGTGGACTGTTATTTATTGTGCGTAGTAATTTAATTTCATCACAGCAAATTCATCTGTCACAGTTTCTCTTATCCACATACCATTTAATAAGTAAGAATTGCTCTTGCTTTCCAATTTTTAAAACATATCTCCCAATACGGAGTTAATTATATGTTCTAATCTGATCACCCTCTTATACCTTATTTTTCTGAACCAGGAAATTCTGTGGCAAATACAACAAAATTTATTCTAAAAATCACATAGACATTGGAAAATCTTATGGTTCTTACAATATGGTTACTGGGCAGCAATGGGGATCTAGCTTGAAAAGCTGGTTGAATAAGTAAGCTTTAAATCTTTCTCTTTCATTTCAAAGCTTTGGAATAATTTGAACAGTTTCTTGATAAAATATTTTCTATTTATATATGGACTAATGGCAGATAAAGCTTTAACAATAAGGAAACCTTATCCATTCTATGTCTGGTATTGTGTGGACTTGTGCAAAGAGACAAATAACCACTAAAATAATGTGGAAAGCCAGAGTTTAGAAACTTACAAAATTGGCACACGCTTCAAAATGGCATAAATAAAGGAATAAAGATCGCACATGGTGTTTGCCAGTCACATGTAAAGTAAATTTCACCAAAAAAGAAATACAAATTTTAATAAGAATTAAGACAATATATCTTGCAGTTTATGTAAAGATAGTCTCATTAGAACAAATCCCATTTTTCAGAGAAACATGATTCGGACTTAAAGTAATGTATTTCTCAGTTTTGAGCTTCCTCCGAAATATTTGCACCTCAGCAATTGGTTAGACCCTGAAATATAAATTAATAAGTCATTAATATTAAATACTTCATTAATATCTGTACGGATTTGGTATCACAGAGGACCTATCAATGAAGTGAAACAGCCATTGGAGAAGATGTAATTTATATTTGTTTAAGCAGTTACTTGTGTAAACGTTAAGAAAAAAAATCAACTTGCTGGTAAGACAATTTTCCTCGCCTGAATGGAGATAATGGTATTTTTACTTTTTATGAAATTTGTGCATCATAAGATTGTTTTCCGCTATGTTTCTGTGCTTATTTTGAAAAGTGTTTCTGTCAAACCAGAAACAAATTATTGAAACATGAAAGACAAGGGTTTGAAGAGTTGGATTTTTATTCATCTTCTGAATCTCTTGCACTCTTGCAAACCAGTTTATATCAATTATTGGGTCACTTTGCTTGTTTTATAGAACATTTTAAAGGGATATTAAAATTTTTACAATGTACATGCCTTTGAAGCTCTTAAATTACATGTACTGAAGCTGTGGAAAGTTTTGAAACTACATGTAAGGGGGCCACGGTGTCAGAGTGGTAACCCTCTCACCTCCCACTTCTGAGGCCGGGGTTCAGTTCCCGACACGGCCTCAAGTAGGAAAGCTGGTAGTTGCTTCCGTTGGTTGTCAGTTTACAGTACAGAACCTTGACCAACTGTATGTACTGGTTTCCTCTGCCCTTCCAACTACCAGTCGTGATATGACCTGTACAGTGTACAGTAACCGTCCCCCCCCCAAAAAAAAAAAAAAAAAAAATGGAACAACATGTAATAAAATTGTGGAGCAGTGACATAACATGTAATTAAATTATAGAAAGTAGTGGTATAACCCCAATGCCCTGTTTATTGTATTGTATGGTGTATTTATACTCAGCATAATGACTCTCTGTGCTATTTGACCCATTAGAACTGTTCAGCCCAAGCTCTCAAGTGACTGAAATTCCCATAACTGAAGTGACCAATTATCAACGTCCCTGTGGTTCTTTTTAGCCTGTCACTGGGGATTGGACCAATGACAGAGGTTCACCAATTTAAGAGATTATCCATGTCACTATGTATCTGCCTTACCTGGGTTAGAATTCACGTCGTGTGTGTTTCTAGTTGAGTGTGTTGGCCACAAGGTCAAAGTGGGAGGGTGGCACCACAGGGGTAACCCGTGTCAGTGGCACGAAAAAACTATTGTTGTTGTTGGCTGACCTTTGACCTCTGGGTCATCATTTGTCGCCACAGAAGCCATTTTCTTTACAGTTTTCATTCTGAAATTGAGATCAAACGGGACACATCCCATTTTTAATGCTAAAATTTTAACTTTACAGTTTACTTATTGCTAACTTACTGACTTCACACAGAAGTCACTAAGCTAGTTGACTTCTGTTTTGTAGAATGGATGACACCAGTGCTGGGATTATAACGACTCTGCTTTGAGTTATGCGCGCTTGCTTCACTTTGTTGGGAAGCCAATCTTACAGGGCAGTTCTTACTCTAATTCCTTACTGATTTGATTCAAATCATCCTGTGGCGTGCATCATTCAAGGTGGAACCATTCTGTTCCTGTGCTACATTTATATTTCAAGGAAAATGCCACAGAAAAACTTTGATTGCAATAAATGTAATAGTCAGCATCCTAGGCCTATCAATTCAAAGTGCAAAAATGTGCCAGTGAACAATATGGGCACCCCAGATAGGCCAGAAGGACAATCCATGGACATGAGTACAAAAATTTTGCAGGAACTTCAGTCACTTAGTGGGCGTATGTTAAAAATTGAGGAAAAAGTCAACAACCAGCAGCAACCGGCGTCAGCAGTGGAGTCATCAGCTATGAGCCAGGCGTCCGGTAACACCAGTGAGCCAGAACTAGACCTCATGATTCCAACGATGGAGGTGCTTAAGAAATCAACCACAATCCAGGCTGCAGTGGACAACAGATTAAAGGAACTCAGCTCACTGTCAGAAAAAGGCAAGTTTAAATCCCAGAGGGGCGGGTCTGAAACTGTATGGGTCAAGTACGAAGTGCCCTGGCCCCATAATCATGTTTTAAGTGGTTCAAATAAGTCCAGAACGTCCTATGATGCTTTGTCCTTAAGTCAATGGGAGTAGTATATATCGAGTGTATATTGAGTCGAGTTTCCCATCAATCATGTCACTTTTTGACAGCTGTGCAGCTGCCTGGGGTAGATGGTAGACGGATGGCTAGATAGGGTAGGGGTCGATGCTATCTCTATACAGGTTATTGGGCTCTATACAGGTTCTTGAGACTAGCTCAATGGGGATCTTTGTTGTTTGATAGTTTATAGCTATTACTCAGATGAATCATCATACAGCTGTGCTGTTTAATGGGGCAGCTCTTTGTCTGATTTTAATAGGGGGGAGGGGGTGCTTTTGTCTGCTAGCCATGTGATAAATGGGGCTTTGTCTGCTAGCCAAGCTTTTCAATGGGGCTTTGTCTGCTACCCATACTAGATCAATATTACTTCTGAAAAAAAAATGAATCATCACACCAGCTGTGGTTTTTTTAATTGGACTTTAATGGGGCTTTGTCTGCTAGCCAAGTTTTTAATGGGGCTTAGTCTTCTAGCCTACTGCATCATATTACTACTGAAAAATGAATCATCACGCACAGCTGTGTTGTTTAATGGGGCTTTGTCTGCTGGAACTGTTTTAATGAGTCTTTGTCCGCTAGAAATGTTTAATGGGCTTTGTCTACTGAGACTGTTTCATGGGACTTTGTCTACTGAGACTGTTTTATGGGGCTTTGTCTGCTAGCCAAGGTTTAATGGGGCTTTGTCTGCTAGCCCACATCCTTTGAGATGGTTGAGACTGATGAATCATCCTAGGGCTACTAGATGATCAATATTACTTGTGATGAACTGGTTAATGGGAGTTGTTTTAATGGGGCTAGAACAGTTTTAATGGGTCTTAGTCTGCTGTGGCTTTATCTACTAGCCAAGCTTTTAATGGGGCTTTGTCTTCTAGCCTACTAGATCATATTACTAGCGAAAAATGAATCATCTCACAGCTGTGTTGGTTTAATGGGGCTTTGTCTGCTGGAACTGTTTTAATGAGTCTTTGTCCGCTAGAAATGTTTAATGGGCTTTGTCTACTGAGACTGTTTCATGGGACTTTGTCTACTGAGACTGTTTTATGGGGCTTTGTCTGCTAGCCAAGGTTTAATGGGGCTTTGTCTGCTAGCCCACATCCTTTGAGATGGTTGAGACTGATGAATCATCCTAGGGCTACTAGATGATCAATATTACTTGTGATGAAAAAAAAAAGAATCATCAAACAGCGCTCCTGTTTAATGGGGCTTTGTCTGCTAGCTCTGTTTTTTTAATAGGCATTTGTTTATGCAGTTTTCTCTAATGAAAACAAACTTTCTCACTAATGGAGAGGATGAAATAGCTATAACTTTTTAAAAAATGAAATAAAATTTAGACCTTATTGTAATGCTCTCCCAACCATTATGCTAAACACAGCTAGCCACATTGGAGGTCTATTAAAAATCTCCATTCCCAATTAAAATTAACGTGAAATTTCGGACCCCAGGGTAAGCACTCGAACGCAATTCCTCATATACATTCTCAATATCACTTGTGTAGTGATATGGCTTTATGAAAACAAAACAATTCCTCTCTATCGTATCTCTCACTTATTATACTGAATCTTTAATGTTATGGATATTAGGGTTAGGGCTTTGGGTTTAGAGATGAAAATCTTAATTGAACAAACTCCTAGATAAAGTAAATCTCATTTGCATGCAAATCCTAATTTTCTTTACATCACAAAGATCATTAAATCAGATAATGCACTAGACAAAAAAAAATTTAATATCAAATCTGAATCTACTCTCCTTTGTTACTCTATTTCCTTTGTATGGTTTCCAGCCAATCTGTTACCCTCTCACCTGTTCCCTTTTATATTTCCCACATCTGCATCTTTGACAGAAGCCCCATTGTTCTATTAATAAAAATGTGTCACTTATTTTATCATAATTTTTACATAAATATTATAGCCCTCACAAAGACCTCCCCAACCCCCCTCAAACCCACCCTTTCTTATTTCTCACCTCTATCTCATTATGTGACTGTCATTAGGAGCTCATACGTTAACTGACAAATGCCTGTCTAACACAAAGACTGCCTTAATTTTATTTTTCCTATATTTAAACTTTCTCCTTTCACTAACATCTGTCTAATAACTCTTGTTTTATGTAACACGGGCTATTTATACTGTTAATGAAATGCTGAGCTTGCTTTTGTTTATAAAATTTTTCTCTGACATAAGGATCCTGACACTTTTTCCAACACATTTACTAAAAATGCTGATAAGACTGAATCTTTTCTATAGTAATTATAAACTCCCCAGTCGCTATATAAACCCCTGGGAAATCTGTTTTTGTGAAATATTAAATGCTTATCACTCTTGTGGAATTCTGCAAAAATTATTTTGATATAAAAAAGAATTGTTAGAAATGTCTCAATCAGGATTAACTCTTAGGGATCTATTTCTACAGGTGGGAGATATGAACCTTCAGCACCCAGATTATTTTTTAGAGATGGCACTCAATACCTTTCATATTAAAAATTGTACATGCCTAGGGGTGTCATTGTTTTATGTCTCATGCTTCATCTGGCATTATCCATCCTATACTCACAGGATTCTTCTTACAGCCTTTAGAGCCTACAAGAACAAACTTATTTAATCCTATTTAGGATGGAGAAAGAGGATGAAAACATATTCGACTCAGGCTCAGCAAATGCGAAGAATTATGATTAATAGAATGGTTTCAGGTCAGAGAATGCGTAGACAGGTTATGAGACAGATGGGTATTGAAATCAATGATTCAGACTCTGAAGACGAAGGCATTCACTCTGTCTAGAACTCATTAATCATCTGAAATCTTCAACAAAATCAATAATAATAGCAAGACACTCCCCTATATAAACTGGAAAATCTTCAACATATTATAATATCTCCTTATTTTTCATATCTGAATACCCTGTACCATGGAGTGTAGATGTTCTTTATGTGGCTCTAACCTTCTGAATCAGAAAAATCTACTTCATCACCAGAAGTATTGTCACCAAGTAACAGATAAGATACAACAGAAATGCGGGATATGTGATCAACAATTCCATGATAACCAAGCCTTGTGTTTACATCTTCAAAAATGTGGAAAATATATCTGTAGGAGCTGTGATCTTCCATTTCTTACAACAGAGGCCCTCAACTTTCATGTGGAGACATTTCATAAGAAATCTACAGCTGCTAAATCTTACAGATGTGGCATTTGTAAATGCAATTTTGAGGGTAGGAGGGCTCTGTACACGCATAGAATGAGACAACATGGAGGCAACAATGATGACCCTGTCCTACCAGCCTTTATTGTAGATAATGATGACGAAAATTTACGTGAGATTTACGTTACAAACATAGATCACATACAGGCTGACCATCAAGAGACTGAACTAAAGAATATCTACAATTTTCCAACCAATAATCTGCATGGGTGTTACAGGGAGATTCGAACCCAGGTGAGGGAAATCTATCAGAACCTACACAATGCCTACAGGATTAATCTCGCCTTTGGAACCATTTTATTTAACAATGAAATAAGGGAATACAGATATTTTGTTCCACATTACAACAGTAAGATTCTTCAATATCCTTTTCGAATTTCGAATATGAATAGTATTCGTTTTTTGATGAACAAGTTAGCTGGAATCGATATAATTACACAAGCAAGATCAGATAGACCCTCTACCGCCTGGAGCCTCGCCTTCATAACTAATGTGCAGTATGTAGTTTTTAAAACAGAGTTTCCATTGGGAAATGCTGAGGACTTGCCAGATTACATCAAACAGAATAGGAATCTGAAGACAATGTATATAGACAAATGGACTGGCAAACCATATACAGACAATTTGTGTTTCTTTAGATGTCTTCGACAACATTTTAAAGGTAACAAAGATTTCCTCGAATATTTTCGTGTATGGATGAATTTTAAAAAATCAGAAAAATTAGGAAATTCTACAGGACAATTTACTGGTGTGACTATGGACGAGATGTTGGATCTAGAAAGATGTTTTAATGTAAAAATTTTGATATATTCTCTGTCACCAGATGGTATTGTCTGTAATCTGTATAAATCTGTAAATAATTATGACAGTAAGATGTATCTTAATGTACATGAAAACCACCTTAGTTATATTGTAGATATAAATAAATTCGCCAAAAAATTTCAATGCGAGAAGTGTCTTAAGTTGTTTAGAAGGGAGTGGAACATGCAAAGACACTACAAAGTATGCTATGATAGAACTATCTATCACTTTCCAGGTGGGTTCCATAAGTCAGCCCTAACCATATTCGAAAAACTCGAATCTCTAGGAATACATACCTCTGAGGAATCTAGATATTATAAACTCTTTGCAGTGTGGGATATGGAGGCCATGCTTCAAAAAACGAACCACAGCACCACAACTAAATTGAACTGGATATCCAAACATGTTCCCATTAGTGTGAGTGTAGCCTCTAACATAACCAATTTTGAATCACCGAGGTGTTTTATCAATCCGGATCCGACAATTTTAATTCAAAATATGATGGAATATCTCAGACTGATTAGTATAGCCGCTCGTAAACAAATCTCCTCCAAATATTTTCATGTTTTATATGAATTGGATGAGCTGATCCAGAAATATAAAGAGGAGGGGGAGCAGGCGGATTCGGATTTCGAATCAGAGGATTGGGAAGAGGAACTCGAGTCGGACGAATCCGAATCAGAATCCGATATTGTTTTTACTCCAAGTAAAAAGATTCTGTCACATTTCATATCCAATATTCAACAAGTTAAGAAAGAGTTTCTTACTTACATTACCCAACTACCTGTTATCGGATTTAATTCAGGTAGATACGATCTAAATCTAATTAAGACTGATATTCTCAAGTATATAAGTTTAAATTTCACAGAAAATGAAATCTTCACCATCAAAAAAGAAAACAGCTATCTCACCATAGGAACTCCACACATGAAATTTTTAGATATTTCCAATTATTTGGCAGCTGGATGTTCCTATGAAAAGTTCCTTAAAGCCTATGGTTGTGACATTCCAAAAGGTGTTTTTCCTTATGAATGGTTTGATTCTCTTGAAAAATTAGACTGCACCTCCTTACCGGAAATGAAAGATTTTTATTCTACAATGAAGATGTCTAACCCATTAGAATCTGACTCTGAGCATGAAGAGCTTAGAAATCTCTGGAATAAGAATGGTATGAGGACTTTTAGGGATTATCTAATACATTACAATAATCTAGATACTGGTCCCTTCTGTAAAGCCCTGACTACTTTCATAGATCTGTATGTATCAGAGGGGATAGATATTTTTAAAGATTATATCACTTTACCTGGTGTGGCCAGAAAAATGATCTATACCTCCTCAGAGAGTAATTTTGCACTCTTCAATTCAGATAACGCTGACCTATACTATACATTTAAACAGAATATTGTGGGAGGGCCTAGCATAATTTTTACCAGATATCAAGAAAAAGGGGTAACAAAAATAAAAAATTTACAAAATAATTTATGTTAGAGCGTGGTGGGATATGACTGTAATGGTCTCTATTCCTATGCTATCAAGCAACTAATGCCAGCCGGTGTGTATGTGAGAAGATTCCCTGAGAACCATTTTAGACCAGAGGTTAGCGAAAGGTACATAGATTCATATGTTTGGTTAGATTATCTCAGCTGTAAAGAGGGAATAAAAATTCGACATAAATTAAATAATCAAAAAGAGGTGAGAATAGGGAATTTTAGGGTAGATGGTTTTTGTTATCAAAATAAAACAGTTTATGAATTTAACGGATGTTATTACCACGGTTGTAAATTTAATTGCTTTATAGTTAAAAACTTAAAAAACAAAAACTGGTCAGAAAGACTGAAAAAAAATGCAACAGAGGGATAAAGCTAGAAAGAACTACATAATTTCACAGGGTTATAAATTTGTGGCTATTCAGCAATGTCAATTTATCTCCAAAATAAAACCTAAATGCCTCCGCTTTTATGAACATTACCTTCCCTCTTACTACAGGAAAAATAAGGGGGATTTAACACACTCAAAGATCTTAACAGATGTTAAAAATGGAAGATTGTTTGGCGCATTAGAGGTAGATATCCAGGTGGAGGAGGGGCATGAAGATTTCTTTCAAGAATATCCCCCTTTTTTTGCTACCTGTGAGGTGCCAATGGAGGCAATAGGCTCACATATGCTCTCCTATTGTAATGCCAATGACATTCAATTTAAAAGTAAAAGACTTCTGATTAGTGGTCTTAAAGCTCGCAAAATTTTACTTGCCACCCCCCTTTTGCAGTGGTATCTGAAAAATAAATGTCAAGTCTCAAAAATCTATCAGATAATCGAATTTCAACCCAAACCCTCATTCACTTCATTCATAGATAAGGTGACCCATCACAGGATTCAGGGTGAATTAGAGGCGGATAAAGCAATCATAGGGGACACCTTCAAATTGATAAGTAATTCCAGTTATGGTCCCTTTCTCATGAATAAAACTAAACATTCTAATGTGAGATATCTAGTGGATAAGAATAAAGTCCGAAAAATAATAAACTCTTGTATTTTTAAAGATATGCAGGATATTAATGGAGTTTTTGAGGTAGAGCCCTATAAGTCTAGAATTGTGATGGATAACCCTATACAAATTGTTTTTTTTATTTTACAATATGCAAAGTTAAGAATGTTGGAATTTTATTATGACTGCTTACTGAAATACCTTAGACCCCAGTCATTTGAATTAACGGAAACCGACACCGATAGTCTGTATATGGCTATAAATCAATCTGATCTAGATCTTTGTGTTAGGGAGAGACACCGACAGAAATATCATAAGGAAATTTTTGGCTCCTGTTCTGATGAGGTGAATGCACTCTGGTTTCCAAGACGCTGCTGCTCCCACCATATCACCATAGATAAGAAAATCCCAGGGATTTTTAAGAAAGAATTCTCTGGATTTCGAATGTTATCACTCTGTTCAAAATCCTATATCATAGAGGATCAGGATGGTAAACAGAAAATATCTTCTAAAGGTATTTCTAAAAAAAATTTAACTGATGCTATGGCTAAATTTTCTCACACTCTAAGCACTGGAGAGACAAGTTTCTCCACCAATTTAGGATTTAGAATGAGGGATGCTAATATGTTTACCTATTCACAAACTAAAATAGGATTCAATTATTTTTATTGTAAGAGAGAGGTGCAAGATGATGGGATCACAACCAGACCTTTAAATATAACCCTCTCACCATGGGAAAGAGAATCCCTGGTTGTATCAGAGGTACAGGATCCCCTATCTAATCTGTACTATTCTCAGATGATGAGTAGACGCCTTATCTTATCATTCAATTGAACAAATGTTTTATCACCTTTTAGCCAAACATTACAAAAATATTACACTTTGTCATAAGATTTTGCTGGAAACAGATCCCCTTAATGTATACAATCATCTTGACAAAACATTTATCTCAAAAACTAGAAATGAAGAAATTAAGAAGGATATTATGCACCTATGTGTCTCTGAAAAATTTAGGCAGTGTCAAAATTTTTGAGATCGACTAGTATCTGTTAATGGTAAGGCTATTTATTATAAGCAGCCTAATTATAGTAGAGAGGATGAGGCCTATTGGGGTGTCAGTAACCCCACTAAACTTATTTCTGTGCTTCCCCCTAATTCTCTAGCCGGGAATAACATCATGGGTGAGCTAATTATGGATTGCTGTCGAAAATTATCTACTGAAATCTCCATTCCCAATTAAAATTAACAGGAAATTTTGAACCAGAAGGTAAGCACCCCAACGCATTGCCTCTGAATTCCTGTCACTTTTTGCTGCGACAGTACAGACTGAGGAACTCTGTTGAAAATCTCCATTCCCAATTAAAAATAACAGGAAATTTTGAACCCGAAGGTAAGCACCCGAACGCATTGGCTCTGAATAGTTGTCAGCGTTTTGTGATAGTACTGACTGAGGAACTCTGTTGAGCAGGACACAGATGATTCAAGTATGCAATTGTTTTTTTGAAGAAATAACAGAGAAAATATATTTTAATGTAATACCATTTATTTCTTATACTGAATCGTCACTTTACAAAGTTATTATTAAAAAATCTAATGATCATCTCCTCGTTACTTTTTAGGTTTACTGAAAAATCTGATAAAATACTTTGCATGGTTCTTCCTCTGCTACTGTGATAGCTATAATACAAACAAAATAATCCACATGTATCTGTCTGATAATTTTGCACTCTCTTATTATTGTATTTGTATGATAATGCATTACTGAATAAATTATTAACTATGTCTCTCTTTGGTTGTTTTCCTGCTGAATCGAAGTGTTCCACAACCTCATTATTCACCCGATGCAATACCACCCAATGGCTCCCCCTGTCAGTGGAGTAATCCAGATTAACAATAACTAGGGAGGGAATGGGTAGTTTTTTAGGGATAAGGTCTAGGGAATATACCCCATAGAATTGATCTCGATTTTTTTCATCCAACCTCATATACCTTGCAATTTCGTAGCTATCCATCACCCAACATTTACCATTCTAGCTTGATCTATCTTTAATATTTCAGGGAATTTTGCGTAGACAATAATATTTACAGTTTCTGGAAGGGCAGTCCCAAATCTTAGACTTAATCTCACATGTCCACTTCCGGAAGTTGTCATCACCTGACCAGATAGGAAACTCTGTATGTCGAATTGGTACAATGCATATCCCTTGGGATAATCTGAAAGTTGAATAATCAGACCATTTTTCCGATCAGAATCGTTTGGTACCAGACTTAGATAAGAGGCTACATAATCCTTTTCATTGAAATTGGGTTTAAAGGGTCTATTTGGTACAGGCTGTCCATCCACACTCAATTCCATATAATTGAGATCCATATTTTGAAAGTTAAACGGATTTTTAGTGTAATCTCCAGAATAGGCAGCATTTGAAACTAAGCCAACCACAATCTTGCTGGGAACTTTACCATGGAAGATATTATCAGTCATAAATGTGTGAGATCCTTTTGCAATACTGAAGCTTTTAATATCACTTCTCCAGAAGGGATAGAGTGCAGGACTTGTTTTCAAAGCCTCATTATGAGCGACTAACATATCTGGATTCAAAGAGATATAACAAACTTTTAAAATAGCCTCTGTGATTTTTAACCTCAACTTTTCTTTCCCATCTCTCATTAATCTGAACTCATTGAAGGATTGAAAAAACTTCAAGGTAACCGCCACTCCATTTATTATAGCCCTGGGTTGATCTATTCCAAAGTCTGTATAAAGTAAACCCTCCACACTAGCCGTTCCTCCACTTCTAGTTGGCCTGCCTCTCTCTGTAAAGCCTGGATTACCCCCTGTGTAGGTGATAGCCTCCATGGCTCCTGGTTGATCTTTATGAAACAATGCTGCCTCACCCTCTTATTGAACCATGTTGTTGTTGGTTGATAGAAGAAAATCAATCATTGCCTTATACGGATAATTAGCACCCACATCTGAGGATACTACTTTTTGATTTAATGCAATATCAACCTGTCTAAAAATTGACTGGAGGGTCAAGTTTATACGTGCCACCTGGTGACTAGGGGTTGGAGGTTGACCAGCTGATGGTGGCTTATTATGAATAGGAACCCCCTTCTCATCTGTAATGATGTATTTTACATGTAACCTGGTTTTAGCTAAATTGATATAATCTACTGAGGTCCCTGGGATATTAAATTCTATTACACTGCTATCTGTGATAGCGGCAATTGGATTGAACTCCACCCAATATTCTTTCTGAATCGTCTTATCTATGGGTGGCGGCTGGAAGATGGTTAAAGGTGTTTGAATTATATCCATAATGAGTGAGAATTGAATTTTTTCTTCTTACTCTTTACTTTCACCCCCTTCTGGACAGATGATGATGATCTCCTAGTGCTGCTACCTTTCCTAGTTTTATTTTTATTCTTGGAAGAAATTTTTCTTGAGGATTTCTTTGTAATCTTACTCTTTCTAGTCTTCCCACCAGTTTGACCTTTGTGGGTTCCAACCATGCTATTTATACCCTTTTTCAACTTTATCTCACTCTTGGCCTGCTCCACTGCTGCCTCTGTAGGTGTAACTAATGTAACCTCCACCGGTTTGTCATTAACCCTATCTGTTTCTGAATTTTTAGGATTTAATTCAGAAAAATTTGGGTTATATGCGACTCTTCCCTCAATACATTTCTTGCAAAAGTTTAAATATTTATCCATTTTCTTTTTTAAGGTGTAATGTGAGCTGTATCTCCCCCTTTAATGCTAGAGCATTGTTAAAGGAGCTATCTTTTATATAGATTTTGATTCGACCTAAATTCGACTGCCTCACCCCCAAATAAAACCTGTCTGGAAATAATTGGCTTCTTTTATTGTTTGGCATTACCATTCTTAAAATTGGTTCTAAGGAATCTCTAACAAAACTATAATCGCAGATATCTGAAAAAACCATGAGGGTCTCTGATATTTTTTCATTTAAAAAAATATCGCAGAGCGCCACTTTCCAATTTCCCCTCAATTCCACTCTCTCAGGAAGTTCCACAGTGAAGTTATAACCCTTGTTACCAGGATGAAACCTTAAGGAATCCTTCAAACTTAAGAAAATGTAAAAGTCTCCCTCTGTCATTCTCCCTCTTTTTCATTCAATTATGAAAGCTTTAATACAAACACAGGGCAGCATTGGCTATTTATAGATCTTCCATAGCTGTCTCTGGTATCCAGGAATTAAATTTGCTTGGCCATCCTTTCCATTTTACCAGCATCTCTGATATCCCCTTTCTTTTCCTTTTTTTAAGAATTTTTTCTATTTTGTAGACCATATTTTCATCCAAAAATGCTAGTTGTAATTCAGGCTCATAAAAATATGACGTTATGACCTCATTTTGATAATCTTTTAGTTGATACATTGGGATATCTTGGTTTAGTTTTCTATCAATGATTGTAAAAATCTCACCAGACCATTTTTAAGCATATTCTTGATCGAAACTGTTCTTTAGATAACTTATTTTAACCCTATCACCGACCTTATACTTAAATTTCACCCTTTTAGGTTTAGGTCTGGTCTTCTTCATGCTTTTGTCTTTCTTAATACCCTTAGTTTTGAGGCCATATTGATAAGACCATATATCATACTGGTTTGAACTCTGAGCCTTTGTGGGGGTCATCTTAATAGATCTATGGCTGGCATTGTTGTAACTAGCCGTAAAGTTTTGTAAATTATCTACCCATCTGAAGGATTCTCTAGCTGTTAAATATTTGAATATCTTGAGTTTAATTGTTTTTATTACTCTCTCTGCGTAATTAGCTTTAGTTTCATAATAAGTAAATATCTGATCCACCTTTGAGGTTCTCAAAAATTTGGTCACCTCTGAATTTTTATATTCACTACCTTGATCACTTCTTATTTTCTGTGGTTTCACCCCTGATTCCTCAAAAATATTAGACATGACTTGCTTCATTTCCTTTCCTGTGAGAGTATACATTGGTCTGGTATAGAGATAACGAGTAAATATATCGATAAAAACCACAAAATAGCCATAATTATCATTCGATTTTCTGTATTTCACCATATTAGCAGTATCTGTATCCCATTGATACTTTTTGGAGAAGGAAAGGACCTTGGGTCTCTTGAAATGTCTCCTGACAGGATGATGTGAAGTATAGGCCTCCTGTTTAGCTAGCCACTGTTTAATAGTTCTCCTTGAAATCTTGTATTGACCTTTTTTTTTCAAAAATTGGTACAATTTTTCAAACCCACTGAAGGAGGCGGGACTACTGGGGTTATAATATGCCTCTTTAAGCACTATCTCCACATCAGGAGAGATTTTTATTCCAGAATTTAATCCATGCTGGTTTGCGCTCTCTGATAGACTCCCTGTCTCCTCCCCTCTGTTTTGTAGTCGATCCTCCTTGCTGTTTAACCCTTCCTCCATTGGAATTATATGGGGTTTTTTGACCGCCAGTCATTCGCTTATCTACACTACTCTCAGGCAATCCTGGTGGGGGTGACATATATAGGCTCTCATTGCTTCCAGTCTCAGCCTTGGACGATGTTACAGCATTATTCAATTGCTCAGATTCCTCATCAGCTGTATTGCTTTTATACGAGCCTTGTTTTTCAATTTCGAGATATTTTTTAAATTTCAAAAATTGTTCATGAGGTACCATTACAAATTTATTCATTGTAAAATTTGGTTGATATATTTCCTTATGCTATATAATAATTCTGAAAAAATTGTGTGATGCTTCTTCAGTAATTGAAGCCGCCTTCTAACCCTTCTTAGAAATCGTTTAATCAACCCAGAATATTTTTCAAATTTTGCCTTGATCTTTTTACTGAGTGGCAGACGAAAAATATTGAAGAAAATCTCTGCAATGGCTTTTATTTGTGACTGATTAGCCTCTGAAAAGATATACTTGTTTAAATTTTTATTGTTATCCAATATAACCTTTAGAAAATGCTTTGCTCTAAGGAGATTAGAAGACATACTGATCAGTAGTCTTTAATCTAGCAAGTATTTATAGCTGTTTATATACGGTTAGGTACTCATCAGGAAAAATATGGGTACGTAACCAGGAGGTCTTATCTCTGGTAGGAGATAGATCTATCAGCAAGTAACTGAAAGATTCTGCAGTGGCGTCGTCATAGGCCAGACAGACCTTATCACACATTCCTAACTGATTTCCTAAGATTTTTATTTGATTGATATCCCTAGGATTTTTAAATAAAATAAAATAATGTGTATTCAGGGTAATGTCTCTACTATATTTTCCCGAATGGTAGAGATTTTGTAAAATCAAAAAGACGCTCAGATTTCTGTGATGTGATTCTCTACTAAATAGATTGGTAATAGAGGGGCTATTCACTGCTGACATTTGTAAATCATCAATACTAATCAGATTATGCTTAGAGTCGGCAATTTGCTTTATTCGAGCCTCATCTGGAACTCCTTGAATAAATTCTAAATTTTCAATTATTTTGTTGTCAAAGACTTTCTGCCATACCCCATAAAAGTAGTACACCTTCTCCACAGGAACCTCAAACATAGCATTTAAATTCTCCAATAACTTAAAGACAAAGTTTGTCTTTCCAGAGCCCGTAGGACCTGCAATCATTGCAGTAGTGGGTGAAAAAAATCTGAACATTGTTATCTCTATCTTATATCGTGAGTCACATAGTAAACAATCAGAAAGCTGGTTAGTCTCCTCTCTATTTATATTATTTTCACTTGCCAAGATTACAATCGCCTGCTTGCCAGTTACCTCAATACCTGCCAGATATCCTAGACAAAAGATTTTGTTTTGTATTATTTTCAGGTATTGTTGTGGCATAGAGTACATACAAATCAGAAAATGCAGTCTCAAATATTTATACTCTTAGGCTTTTTACCCGGATTAATATATTCTAAAGCTTGTTTCCAGAGAATGTGTAACTGTGAGAATGATATGGCTGTTTGTATAGATGTTGTATGGGTGGAATTTACCTATAATCCAAAAATCCGTATTTTATATCTGAAACAGTTGGAATATCTAGATATCCATCTAGTCTTGAAAAATTTTCCCTCTTTAGAATATTGGGTAATGATGGATATGATGTACTTCAACTGCAGTTGGATTAAAGAAATTCCATTGCAAATTAAAGTATCCACTAATATGTGCACAGACAACGTCCAGAAAGGTGAGTTTATTAACCTATGCAGATAAAAATGTAATCTAATAGTCAGAGAAAAAATGCCTTTGGGGTGCTTAGACTCGGGTTCGAAACTTCCTGCTATGTTTTAATAGGGAATGGAGATTTTTAACAGATTTCCTCAGTCTGTACATTCACAGCTTACTCTCATCGCCTCCAAAGAAGCACAGAGGATAGCAATGCCTCATTAATATGTTTATGAGGTGCTTACCTACGGGTTCGAAATTTCCTGTTAATTTTAATTGGGAATGGAGATTTTCAACAGAGTTCCTCACTCTGCACCTTCACAGCCTACTGTCATTGCGTCCACAGAGGCATACAAAGCATTACCTCATTAATATGTCTATCTGGTCTACCTTTGGTTTAGAAATTTCATGTTAATTTTAATTGTGGATGTAGATTTTCAACAGACCTCTACAGCAATTTTTTCCCTTTTTTATTAGCTACAACAGAGAGTGAGATATGGGAGGATACCCAGTCCTTATTGTCATCAACAGGTCTCTGGGATTCCACTACCTCTGCCCAGTATTCGTCAAATAATTCTGACCATAATATGACCAAAAATAGAGATTACAGTAGCACTCATATCCAAAGGTAATACTGGATATTCTTCTCGATCAGTACCACATGCATTATGGCTGTATTCCTATTTGCATGGATTTTGGGAAGAAAATTATTATGCTGTAAGCTTCAAAGAAATTCGGGAAATGAGACAAATGCTGTCGAAATGGAGGACGTGAGACATACTGCTGATGAGGAGACTGAGACCTACCCATAAAGGTAGGAAATTTCTTATGAAATTGTATAATGATAATTTTTATGCGCTTAAATTAGGGATTGTGACGTCACATTGCAGGGATATCTATGTCATAAAATTATGACGCATCTCTTACGCAAATAATAACCTATGACCCTATTTCATCTTGAGTTTTGTTTATCTCTCAGCGTTCATTTCATTCATTAGGATTATGGCTTCGTTAATTTATCTTTTGTTAATAGTACTAGTGTCAGATATTGTTACCAGTTATCACATCGAATGTAACTACGATGAAGAGAGTCAGGTTTTATCCATTGTCGGGATTAAGTCTATCCAGGATTTTCAAGATTATGGAATAAAATGTGGTGACTATATGGCTAGGACACTTGAATATCTAGAATGTTATCTTGGAGAAATAAGGCTACCCCTGAAAAAATTACAGGTGAATTATCCCAGTTTGAGGGAGATATACTGGAGATGCGCTGGTTACTGTATAACGGAAGGATCAGGGATAGATGTCTTTGGATGTGAAAACGGTAAGACATTTGGGTATTATATTTGTCTCAGATAATATGATCTGTCTTATTCTAATTATGATTTCCAAAAGATTTGTGCTAAACTTGCTGTAGGCTAAGCCTCTGTTCTATCCAGAGATAATATAAAAAATATGCAATTTTAATCGCAAAGATTGTGATTGCATTCTAGGTCTTTCCCTGACGTTCGAAATTTCACGTTAATTCTAATTGGGAATGGAATTTTCAACAGAGTCTCTTCTATTAAATAGACCCATTACATAGGGTAGGTGTGATATTCATTTTTTTCCTAGCTAAAGGATATCCTGATCTTATAAATTTTACACTAATTCCTGTTTATTTTACTTTATTTTCATTTAGACCAGACTGGACAGACCCAGCACAGGTGTCAGGATGGGAGCTGTCAGGATGAAGACGAGGCTGACAAAGATGGTAAAGATGATGATGATGATCTCTATGCTCTTTTTGTCATACCTATTTTAGCTATTATTGGTGGAGTTCTGACTTATCTATTTAAAAGATACAGGAATGTGATATTGATGAGGCTTCTTAATACAGTGATGGATTGGATTGATGGTGACGAGAGAAGAGTTTCAATGGAGAGTGAGACTGATCCCAGCACCTCGGAAAGTACATTGGTGAAAGAAAGACTGAGGGTAAATCAGAATTCAGACATTTCTACTTCCAGTTTATCAAGTCATATGTGGAATAATAGGTTGTCAACTGATGCTCAAAAAATATACTTAAATATCATGGAGGATATGACACATGAGAGTGATCAATCCTCAGGAACAGCTGTAGAGATGAGGGATATTGGAATCCAGATTAGTTTGTCCTCCGAAACAGAGGAACAGTTTGAACCTTTAGACATGTCGATGAGTTCTGATCAAGAGTTTCCAGAGATTGCGGTAACAAGTTTTTTGGAAACCAGATCTGGACAAAAGTATCAAAAAGATTTTATTATTAAAAAGTAGACTCCCATTTCTATGTAACCAAGATGTTTATCCTAGATTTTTACAGACCTTTTTTATTGTAATTGTATATGTAATTTGTATCTTACTGGGACTCTTTTTTCTGTGGGTTTTATTTATTCATTCATTTTTAATCAGTCAGAGATTGTTATCATTATTGTCAATGGTTATCCTGTATAGATATTTTTTCATGTAATTTACTATGTGGAAACTTGTGGTTTACTAATATTGTCAATGATTATCCTGTATAGATATTATTTCATGTAATTTACTATGTGGAAACATGTGGTTTACTAATAGTGTCAATGATTATCCTATATAGATATTATTTCATGTAATTTAATATGTGGAGATTTGTGATCTAACAATAACAAGAATATCTTATACATTTCAGAATTTTATTAAGCAATCCACTGCAAATCCCTTTTACATCATACATAGGAGTTTATATAGTAACAACAAGAACATAGACGAGCTACAGATTCTTTGACTCATAATGAGACATCTTTGACTCAATTTTTATAATAATAACAATAAATAAATAAAACAGTCATAGAAAGGGTATATTTTGTAACACATAGAGATACATAAGATTTATGTATTCATTAAGAATGCCATTGAATTATTTCTTTGTATTACCTCCTTTTATGTAAACAGTTGAGAGGTGATAAATCAGCTACATTATGTAAAATTACATTGAGAGATAGAGAGAGGGATAGCTATGTGATATACAAAGAGGAGAAAAAAATTTAATGAGCTCTCAGACAGAGTAATAATAATAATAATAATAATAATGAAATATGAGGTTAGATATTAACTATATACATATGACTTTCCAATTTCTTTGTTAAAAAATATATTAATCATATGCATATGAAGTCAAAGTTCTTTGTCAATAGATCTACCTTTTCCGGAATTTATTTAGAGTCCTTCATATGTTCCATCATTCTGTTGAAAACCTGATCTTGATATCCTAGTCTGTCTAGAGGAATGCTGATGCTCTGTATGAAGAGTAATTGTCAATTTTTCCAGATGTGGTAGGAGATTAGGGAGGGGGCCTGAGAGTGGAGTCCATACTTCAGAGCGAATTTTTTTAAAAAAAATTTTTTCACTGTTAACCCTAGGTGTCTCTGGGATTGTTAAAAATTTAGAAAAAAAAATTAAAGAAAAATTTTTGACTAGTGTTAAACCCTAGTTGCCTGTGGGACGCAAAATGCTGCAACCACTAGGGTCAGGATGCCATTGAGTGTTACACTCTAAACAGCGACTCGCCCTATGGGTTAAATTTCCTGAAATTAATGCTGCGCATGAGGTACAGTAAAAATGATAACAGGAGCTCATAAAAGCTCTTGTCAATGGTAAATCTATTTTGCAACATGCACATGTTAAGTGGGTAACACGCTGTTCATAATAGGTGGTCCAATCAGGGGCTATCATTGTCTCCACTTCATCTGGTTTTTTGCCTAAAAAAAAGGCGCAACCAAAGGCCCTTTCGAGGTCTCTATTTGTTAGAGCCTCAATGAGCAGTTGTTCGTAATTTGTGTTCATATACATGGATGTGGGCACCCATGTAAAGAGTGATGTACTGCTCATTTTGGAGCTCTTGATGGAATAGGCTTTGGTAAATTTGTGTTCTAAAAGTATGGTCCTACATATGGGACACCTCAGTTCAGGCTCAGCCCCATCCTGCCACATCCTTGATAACTGACAAGAACACTCCACACAGAGCAAGTGTCCACATGGGTTGGTCAGTATGATGTCTGCCTGATCTAAGGCGTCTTTACAGATAGCACATTCAGCTTTTTCTAGGAATTGGGTCACAAATTGAACAAAATCTGGATATTTCCGCCTGAAAAATATAAAAATTAGAGAAATTTTAGTTATTTGACTAAATAGCAGAGATTAGTCAATGCAAAATTGGGTTGAGAAAAAGGAAATTGTGTTCCTGTGCATACCTGGGAGTTCGAATTTCACGTTATTGCTTATTGTGATTGGAGATTATCAACACTCCTCACCCTAGGGAAATGCCTCCGATTGTTTGTCAGAATACTGCAGTATTGCAGAGCTATGATTCTCTGTTGAAAATCTCCATTCCCAATTAAAATTAACAGGAAATTTTGAACCCGAAGGTAGGCACCCTGACATACATATTAATGAGCTTAAGTCTTCTCAACCTCTCTGGATGTTGTGAGCAAGTATACTCAAGTACGAAGAATACTGTTGAAAATCTCCATTCCCAATTAAAATTAACGGGAAATTTCGAACCCGAAGGTAAGCACCTTGACATACATATTAATGAGCTTATGCCTTCTCAATCTCTGTGGATGCTGTGAGAGCAAGTATATCAGAGGAATACTGTTGAAAATCTCCATTCTCAGTTAAAATTAACATTGACAATTTGCATATTGAGGGTAGAGAAACCCTTTTCGAATATTATCTCTCACTGACAAATTACACATGTTTTACCCAAAAAGCTTCATTAAGATAAAAAATACAAATTAATTGAGATAGTTTAGCGAATAAGGAAATACATCAAATTTAGGAGATTTATCTAACTAGACCCTAAATTTCACCCACTTGGTTTTTTATTAGAGCTGTCATGAGAGAAGATAATTTATTGACATTTATTAACATTTCATTAAAATTCTTACTTCAATGAATGGTGTTACGCTCAGGAGGGGGTCTATACAAAGCTAGTTCTACAATAGCCTCACAGCTCCACCTCGTTACATTGGAATAAGTCCTCTCTAAAATTTTATGTAAAAAATTAAATTAAATAAATATTTGGTACTTACACAATAAAGGCCGGTAGAATGTCGTTGAGCAGGATGTAACAAACCATCGCCTGCTGGTAGTGTCCATTGTCAATCAGCATCAGTAGTTCACAAATGGTTATCATATTGGAAATCAGATGATTGGGTCGAAAGAGATCAATTCTTCTTCCAATTTGTACAAAGTTATCCATTTTGAGATTGATTGAACAGCCTATTTTGATTCAGTAAAATTCTGGGGCCCAGAATGGGTTTGATGCGGGGTTTTATAGTGAAATTTTGGGTTGAAAGCTGTTGCCATTATCTGATAATTAAAAATAAAAAAGTGATTTAATGTCAATTTGTCCCTGAATAATTAAAGGGGTATTTCCACGTCTACCTCCCCTTTGGCTGATTCATCTAAATGCGAACATTCCTCACATGTCAATTTTGCATGGTTAGGTTGATCAGGTTGAATTAAACATGGAACATATGTATATATTTCCATACGTTCGCTATACATCTGGTTACATACTTTCAAAAATTCTTCCCATTCTTTGGGTTTGCAGGATAGCCCTTCAGTGGTGGGAAACAAGTCTCCCTTGGCATTGGTCTTCCATTTCCTGATACCTACAGATTTATAGGGACTATTACAGGCTACATAGTAGGAGCCACCTATATGTACTTTCTTCTCTATTCCTTTGTCTCCTTTAAGAATAGCCTGCAGTGCATGGTTAATTAGTTCAGAAAAATGAACTAATACAACCAATTTTGAGATATTGATCTTGATCCCTGGGTTGGTGACAATCTGACAATCCCATTCCTTTAAATGAATAGACTGCACTTGACCAGTTTCACCATGAAACACCACATACTTCTTGGAGCCTAGATGAAAGGTTCTTCTATAGGTGACAGATAGAGATGCCTCTGAATAGTTCATTGCGGACATCGCCCCATGGCTTTGAGGTTCTATAAGATGATCTTTCTTCTTATTTTTAATCTGTAGAGATAGATCTTTCTTATTCTTCTTCAGAGCAGGTTTCCCTAAAACTTGAGCCTCTGCCATATTCACTGAATGATTTCGTCCTATTTTTTAATTCCTAGATTACAGCTTCAGATGATGTGTAAGGGTTAGAGCGAGAGGGTGGCTTTTTATAGACTTTGAGGTGAGGGGGAGAATATATCACGATTCAGCATATAGGATCACTTAGTCAGCAAAAGCTTTGTGTAGGAAAAAATACTTACTCAGCAAAGGCTTTGTGTGAGGAGACTTAAAACAGACTAGTATAACTGATCATTAAAGGAACACAGAAACTACAATAGTGATTAAAAACAGATTTTATTGATAATTAAATGCAGATAATACAGACAAGTTTATTACTTAATAATTGTAAAGTTAAAGTGACAAAAAGGTTAGTATATCAGACAGACATCTGCCCGTCCTTTACATCTGTGTCTAACTAGAATTTATAAATAAGTTTTCATCTACTTGGATTTTAGAACATAATGAACATTTATCATTGGTAGAGTACTGTTCTAAAGTCACAGGTGTCTGTCTTCCATCTGTCTTAGGTAGAGTATTTTTGTAAAATTCACAGCTGACTGTCTTCCATATGTCTTATGTAGAGTATTTTTCTAAAATTCACAGGTGTCTTTCTTCCATCTGTGTAAGGTAACATCTCGTAACTATTCAATTCATTCAATAATTTTAATGTCTCTTTATCTTCAAGAGGTAGGAGAGAAGAAACTATTTTTGGGCATTATCTTTTTCACAAATTCACAGGTAGGTGCATGCCTTTTATGTTCATCCATTGGTATATCATAGGTCTCCCATTCAATAAGAGATATTTTACACCAGGGGCAGGTAACCTTGTCCCCCTCCCCTGTATAGAGGAAACCAGCATGAGTTAGGGCATCTGGGCGAATGGGGTGAGACTTCGGCCATGTTCTAAATGTAGCATATCTCTCATCATATCCAGAATAATCAGGAACCTTAAATATCCATCTTCCCACGTAGGGTGTGGGTTTATGACATAAATGTAACCCAGCAGAGCTACCACAGGGTGGTTGAATTCTTGGATTGGAGTTATATCTAGCTGAAGAATTCAGTGAAAAACCTCCAACCGAGGCGGCAGAATGAGTAGAGGCAGACTGAAGATAAGATGACCTAGCATCAGTCTGATCTTCCACTGGTTTACTTGCTGGATGAACTATCTCACTATCCTTATCAGTTATGTTGGATGCAGTATTAGAAAACATGTTGCTAGAAGATGCTGTTAGCTTGATAGTTGGAAAACCAATTAAGTTTATAAACTGAATTTTAGCGTTTATATAGACTGTTAAAATTCTAGTATTCAGCAGTTTTCCAAAGAAAAAGACAGGATTCAGTGATTATTAGTTAACCCCAAAGCCCTAACCCTAATCAAAAGTGTATATGAAAGTAGGAGATTAAACTGCGACTGTATATGAGGCGAAATATTGCGTTCGTGTGCTTACTCTGAGGTTCGAAATTTCCCGTTAATTTTAATTGGGAATGGGATTTTCAACAGACCTCTAATGTAACTAGCATACATTGTGTGATAAATCAAATATAGCTTTGATGATTCATTTTTCACAAGTGATATTGTTCCAGTAGGGTAGCATACAAAACCCCCATTAAATGGCTAGCAGACAGAGCCCCATTACAAGAGTTCTAGCAGACAAAGACCCATTAAACAACACAGCTGTGCGATGATTCAGTTTTCAGTAGAAATATGATGCAGTAGGCTAGAAGACAAAGCCCCATTAAAAAATGGGTAGCAGACAAAGCCCCATTAACCATTTGCAGCAGACAAAGGTCCCATTAAAACAGTTCTACCCCCATTAAAACAAGTCCCATTAGGCAGACAAAGCCCCCCATTAAAACAGGCTTGGGCTAGCAGACAAAGCCCCCATCAGCAGAAAAAGGGCTATTAAACAACACAGCTGTGCGATGATTCAGTTTTCAGTAGTAATATGATGCAGTAGGCTAGAGGACAAAGCCCCATTAAAAACTTGGCTAACAAAGCCCCATTAAAACAAAGCTTGGACTAGCAGACAAAGTCCCATTAAACACAGCTGTACTAGCCATTAAACAACAAAGCCTGGCCAGCAGACAAAGCCCCATTAAAGTTCCCATTAAAAAACCACAGCTGTGTGATGATTGATTTTTTTCAGAAGTAATATTTGATCTAGTATGGGTAGCAGACAAAGCCCCATTTAAAAGATTGGCTAGCAGACAAAGCCCCATTAAACACAGCTGTGCTAGCCATTAAACAAAGCATGGCCAGCAGACAAAAGCCCCATTAAAAGCTTTGGCTAGCAGACAAAGCCCCATTAAACATTTGTAGCAGACAAAGGTTCCATTAAAACAGTTCTAACCCATTAAAACAAGTGCCATTAAGCAGACATAGCCCCCCCATTAAACACAGCTGTGTGATGATTTGACAATGCCACGAGATCTAGCAGACAAAGCCCCATTAAAACAAAGCCTGGGCTAGCAGACAAAAGCCCCATTAAAAACAGCTGTGCTAGCCATAAAATCAGACAAAGAGCTGCCCCATTAAACAGCACAGCTGTGTGATGATTCATCTGAGTAATAGCTATAAACTATCAAACAACAAAGATCCCCATTGAGCTAGTCTCAAGAACCTGTATAGAGCCCAATAACCTGTATAGAGATAGTATCGACCCCTACCCTATCTAGCCATCCGTCTACCATCTGCCCCAGGCAGCTGCACAGCTGTCAAAAAGTGACATGATTGATGGGAAACTCGACTCGATATACACTCGATATATACTACTAATGGGTGGCAGGGTTTTCATGTATCATAAGAGAAGAAACAGATCCCAGTGTCAAAAATCACATGTTAGAGTACATGACGGATCTTATGGAGGATAGTAATGATTTTGGCTGGTCGGCAGCAAAGGCCTCACATGCTGTACTCTTGTGCAGGATGGAGGAAGGGAAAGTTAAATGGGGGGAAACCCACAAGATAGATAGAATTAGGCGGTCCCATGCACAAAGAATTGCCCCCCTCACTGTAACTGCTACCAACAGAAAAATTCATGGCAGGGACCATCCAAGCCCTTGTAAATTTTACCAAAAAGGTACCTGTCTGCAAAAATCTGACCATGAGTCGAATGGCCATTTGTATTTACATGTATGTGCCCAGTGTTTTGCTCAGGGAAAAAATTACACACATCCATCCAAAGATTGTAGACGCCCTGCTACAAAAAACGAGTAAGGCACAACTCTTGCAAAGGAAAATATAGCCAAAAATCTCGGATAATTACTAGCAATGTCAATACCAACCAACCTAGTTCGAACTGGCGTCATGAGTGGTGGCAATTCTCCAAAAAGTCTTATGCTAGTATTGTAAAGAGCAAGAAATTGGTAGAATACGGTACCCTGGACAATATTATCAAAGGAGTGAAATCTAATGTAAACCCAAAGCGTTGTGTCAAACAATTGTGTTCAGTGAATATGGTTGCTATGAATGTCAATCACCAAGGTGTGAAAAAGTTAGAAAAATCGTATTCTCCACCTAACATCAGTAGTATTAAATGTGTCAAACAAAATCACGTGGAAAATCAAGGTGTAAATATTAAAAATAGTGCAAAAATCAACAATCCAAGTGATGTTATGGGCGTACATCCAAGTGTCAAATGCTTGAATAGGTTTGCAGTGTTATCAAATCACAACAACGTCTGTAGGGATGCGGTGCAGGCGAATGACAAACAGATCCTGAATGTTACAAATTGTAGTCATACTACAGGTGAGTCTTATGATAAACCCGCATGTAAAGCTGATGTTCCCCGACTGAGCACACTGTCAGGGGACAAATATGACTTGGAGTTAAGGTTTAAGCTCAAACACAGACCAGTGATTAATGCTGCTAAAAACAATGATATGTTTAAAGCCTGGGATAATCAGAATACCGGTAAATACGGTTTTATTCCCCTAGGTGAGTTTCATTGCCCGGAGAAAGACAGTAAAAATTGTACTGATGGTGACCTCATTACAATTCACAACCACGTCAAGGAAACAAAGAAGTTTAACTTCATGGGGGCTCAGATATGTGTTCCCTCTCAACTAAATGTTGATAAATGGCAGACCTATCTAGAAGGTTACTGGGACAGGCAACTACCCTTCCTATTACGTTATGGGTTTCCTCTTGACTTCAACCATAACACTCCTCTAAGGTCTCAACATAAAAATCATTCATCAGCCACTGACTTCCCTGAGCATGTGGAAAAATACTTTAAAGAAGAAGGCAAGTTTGGTGCCATCCATGGCCCTTTTTCCACTCCTGCCTTAGAGAATTTTCACATTTCTCCATGTATGACCCGTGAGAAACCAGATTCAGATTCTAGAAGAGTTATTGTTGACCTTAGTTATCCAGAAGGTCAATCTGTCAATGCTGGGGTTTCCAAAGATCAATATTTAGGCACACCTTTCTTACTTACACTCCCCAGTATTGATGTCATTACTCAAAAAGTTAAAAAATTGGGAAAAGGTTCACTTCTGTACAAAATTGACATCTCAAGGGCTTTTCATCATATAAAAATTGATCCTGGTGATTATAACCTCTTAGGCTTAAAACTTGATTCATACTTCTTCGATTCTTGTCTTCCGTTCGGATTCCGGCACGGTTCGGCCATCTTTCAGCGGGTCAGTGACGCTGTATGTCATTTTATGGCCAGAGAGGGTCATGACGTCACAAATTATATAGATGACGTCATTGGGCATGCCTTGCCCTCTAGAGCATTTAAATCATTTAATAGACTTCATCAAATGCTACTTGAACTCGGATTTGACATAAGTGACCGGAAAGTGGTAGCCCCAAGCACAAGGGTCATATGTTTAGGGGTGGAAATCTGTACCACTGACTTCACTGTTTCCATTCCCCCAGCTAAACTGGCAGAAATCAGTCATATGTGTAAAAATTGGGTCAATAAAACAACATGTTCAAAAAGGGACCTTCAATCACTACTTGGCAAGTTGCTATACGTCACCAAATGTGTCAGGGCGTCAAGGGTCTTCCTTAATCGGATGCTCGACCTTCTGAGGTCCACTGGTAATCAAAAAACTATACACCTCACCCCTGACTTCAGGCGAGACTTAAGGTGGTTTCAGGAGTTTGTACCCCACTTTAATGGCAAAGCCTTCTTTGACCACCCCAAAATAGATCATGAGATTGAACTGGATGCGTCACTTCAGGGCCTGGGGGCTAGATGGGGCCAGAAAGTATATGCTCTGTCCATCCCTGTTGGTTATAATCAGTACAATATAGTTCATCTGGAGATGCTCAATATCTTGGTGGCTGTGCCTACCTGGCGTGAAGCTTGGGTGGGCAAGACTTTGCTGGTCCATTGTGACAATGCTGCTGTAGTATCAGTGCTTCACTCAGGAGCCACCAGGGATCTCACCCTGGCAGCCATTGCCAGGAATATCACCATGGAAATTGCCAAGAATGACATCAATCTACATACAGTCCATATTCCAGGAAAATTGAATGTCGTGGCTGACTGTTTATCTAGGTGGTCCTTAGGACCTCAGTATAGAGACGAATTATACAGTATCCTGCTCTGTCCTAACTGGGTAATCACCCCTTCTAATGCACTCCATCTAAATTGGTCTATTTAATTTTCAGGTGTTCCTCCAAGGATTGCAGGCCTGGTTTCCAGGGCAGCAGCTAGAGTTGCTACTGGCTTCCGTCCCTCCACGGCTAAATCATATGACTCCATGTTTAGAGTATTTGTAGCTTTCTGCATATTTGCTGGAGCTGATATGTTTCACCTATCTCCATCCTTTGTACTGTCTTTTCTCGAATTTCTCACAATCAACAATCGTTCCCCTTCTGTCATTTTAAACTACATATCTGCAATAAAAACAAAGTTCTTAATCTTTGCTATAGATACTTCCCCCCTTTGTGACCCCAGGATTAAGTTTTTCCACAAGTCTCTCCTACTACATCGACCATTTAAAGTGTCAATTAAGTCCATCATTGACCCTCCCACCCTCAACTGTATCATCAAAGAATGTGATCATATGTTCATGGGTCTTGTGTACAAAGCAGCTTATTTACTTTCATTTTTCTCCTTCTTGAGAATTTCCAACTTAGTACCCCACTCAATCCACAAATATGATCCATTTCACCAGCTAGCCAGGGCTGGTGTGATCTTTGCCCCTCCTGGTGCCCATCTGATCATAAAGTGGTCTAAAACATTGCAAAGTAATAATCAGGTTCGTGTCTTAAAAATTCCCCACTTAGGTGCTTCACCCCTTTGTCCTGTGAGGGCTTTAAAATCTCTCCTCAAATTGGCCCCAGGTTCAAACAACTCACCCCTTTTTCAAGTACAGTACCAGGGCTCATGGGTGCCCTTAACTGATACCAGGCTGCGAAAAAACTTCTCACAAATTCTGAAGAAATTGCACCTATCACATTCCAATATCACATTCCACTCACTCCGCCATTCAGGTGCCTCCCTGTCGTTCAATTCCCATGTACCTCTCCAGGATATTCAGAGTCATGGCACCTGGATGTCGGAGTGTGTCTGGTCCTACATCACACAGGACCACAATGCCTCAGAACAAGTGGCCCTGGCCTTCCAGTCCCAACTCCTACACTCACTACTTCTACACTGGGGTTTGGGGCAAGTACTACTAATAACACCATTCACCAAGTAGAAGAGCACAAGTCTGTAACCCTGACTGGGATAATGTACAAACAAGTTGATTTAAGGCCAACTTAAATTATGCCAGTATTAAATAATTCAAAAACTGAATATCATAGCACACTATGTAACCAATTATACGTGTCATCCATTGTTCACTTAGGTGTGCATTATGTTAAGGTCATCTTAGTCTGGTAGACTTATCTGCTTAATGACCTATGAGTCAGACTTAAACTCAGTGTAATCACAAATCATCTTATCTATCTTATAAAGTCTATTTAATTTCTTAGTGTAACTTACTGTGATCTTAACATTCAGTTTTACTTTGTTCTGCTCTGTCTTTTAGTGTTTTACAATTATCTTACATATAGAAATGTCGTGTATACAGTTATACAGTAGTCCATTAATATATGACCACCTTATTTTAAGTCTTATAGTTCTAAGGTGGCCATAAAGCCAGTAGCTTACTAACATCGAGTGTACAGTTTACAGTTGTTAATAATGTAAGGCCACCTTATTTCAGTGTAATATTAGTGGTTAAGGTGGCCTTAAAGTCAGTAGTTCTATTTACAATCTTGAGTATGTATATACTATCTAGTTATTGAATTTTGTAATAAATCATATACCCCAGTTGTGTGTGCTTACTTCCTTCTCACTTGGTTTTGAGTAAGGCCACTGTGGGAGGGTGGCACCACAGGGGTAACCCGTGTCAGTGGCACGAAAAAACTATTCTTGTTGTGTCCCCGTTAAGTCCCATTGGCTGACCTTTGACCTCTGGGTCATCATTTGGCGCCACAGAAGCTATTTTCTTTACAGTTTTCATTCTGAAATTGAGATCAAACGGGACACATCCCATTTTTAATGCTAAAATTTTAACCCCCTGAACCCATCCTATAACCATTGTCTCAAATTTTATTGTAGTTTTTGTAGTTTCAGGCCTAAGGAACTGCTATACAAGTCAGCTCAATGGCTCCAGCCTAAGAACGACAATAGTTGTGGCCACAACACACGACATATGGTGCCTGTCATGCCAAGTCGTCTACTGGAGTCTGTTGCTGTAATGGCACATCCAATTATCCAAGGTCACAGAAATGCATCAAGGTCACATCCTCAGTGCCTCACAGGGATACATTGTCAGTTCTCAAGCTCATCAATACTTTCAGCTGTGACCTTGAGCAGCCTGGTGTTCCACACAGATTCTTCCCTTCCCCAGGTGTGCCTGCTCGTGCCTCCCTCACCGGGCTGGTAGTGGGGTCAGCCCAGGGTCACCTGAGGTCCATCAATCGTCAGCTTGCACTTAGAGACATAATAGTTTCTCAGTATCATCAGTTAAAACTAGTTTCCCTCATCTACTGTGTGTGATCCTTGGCTGTTCAGATGCCAGGGCAGTGACTTTAAGTCTCAGGAAAGTAGTCTGATTTGTATTCTGTGACAGTGCTAAACAGCAAATAGTTCATGTCCACAATTAAGCCATAGCATTGATGCATAACTTGACCTGTTTCTTAAAATGCTAAGTCTTCTTAGTATATGTATTGTACATATGTATATTTTAATCTTTCATGTTGCATGTGTGTCAACAAAAGGGTTACACCTCTTGTTAACTTAACTTGACCTTCACCCCTATGTGTATATAAGCAGTAAATGTAACTTCACAATTGTAAGTGAGCCATAGTATTGGCAGTCACTTTTAACTGAGCCAAAAGTCTTACATTCTGGGCCATGGATATTATGTTGAACATGTAAACTTATTATGTTGGTGCATATTTACTGAAAGTTATATTTCTCCAAGGGTCTCTCAGTATTGTATTACGTTCCACGTTCAATTCAACCTATGGTTTGCTAAAACAGTAATTCTTTCTAATCTAGTGTTTCACTGATCAAAAGATCAGTTTTAACAAGTTTTATCCATTGATGCTAGTGTATCATTACTTATTGGCATTCAGTTCAGTCATTGTACTCGGCCTCATATTATATATTGTGTTTATCTCAGTTCTAAATAATTGCATATAATCACCCTGAGTGGAGTTCTGATGCTGGCTTAGGGGCGTAATTTACTAACTTATGTAGCTTAGGGAGGCTGTATTGCTCAGTCACGTAGGGCCTTAGGTTTGAGCTAGATAGGCAGCATCACCCTCAGCTGGTGTGTGGTTTGAATCCTAAATGCAGCAACCAAGGGGCAAGTACTACTAATAACACCATTCACCAAGTAGAGGAGCACAAGTCTTTAACCCTGACTGGGATAATGTACAAACAAGTTGATTTAAGGCCAACTTAAATTATACCAGTATTAAATAATTCAAAAACTGAATATCATAGCACACTATGTAACCAATTATATGTGTCATCCATTGTTCACTTAGGTGTGCATTATGTTAAGGTCATCTTAGTCTGGTAGACTTATCTGCTTAATGACCTATGAGTCAGACTTAAACTCAGTGTAATCACAAATCATCTTATCTATCTTATAAAGTCTATTTAATTTCTTAGTGTAACTTACTGTGATCTTAACATTCAGTTTTACTTTGTTCTGCTCTGTCTTTTAGTGTTTTACAATTATCTTACATATAGAAATGTCGTGTATACAGTTATACAGTAGTCCATTAATATATGACCACCTTATTTTAAGTCTTATAGTTCTAAGGTGGCCATAAAGCCAGTAGCTTACTAACATCGAGTGTACAGTTTACAGTTGTTAATAATGTAAGGCCACCTTATTTCAGTGTAATATTAGTGGTTAAGGTGGCCTTAAAGTCAGTAGTTCTATTTACAATCTTGAGTATGTATATACTATCTAGTTATTGAATTTTGTAATAAATCATATACCCCAGTTGTGTGTGCTTACTTCCTTCTCACTTGGTTTTGAGTAAGGCCACTGAGGCAGATTTCAGGTTTACACCAAAATAATTTATTTTGAAGGTATTGTAGGCTTTCTGACAATGTATCTGAATGAATCACATTAAACGTCCACTCGACTTCACTAGTGCAACAGATATGCTTTGATTATTCAACATAGATTGAATCATGAAGATTTTTTTCTTAATGCTGGGTATATTGGATAATGTTTTCTCATCAGAAATATTCCTGTAACTATTTGTAATCTTTTTCAATACCGAATATTACTCACTATGATCCAACTTGGAAAAGGGCTGTAGATATATGGCCTATTTTTTCATGCAATATTGGTCTTGTGGGAGCTTGTAAAATGATCATAGTATTTAGTACTGTTTAAAACTGTCTCTCTACACTTTTCATAAAACACAAAATCATATATATGGCTGACTGTGTTGTTTGATCAAGCCAAGGTCATGTTTGTGTGTCAGGAAAGCCTTGTCTAAAGCTGAAATCTATACTATAATCATTTTCAAACAGAGTCACAAAAGGTTTGGTATGTATTAAGCACTTGTACACTGAAAGAGTCACAAAAGGTTTGGTATGTATTAAGCACTTGTGAACTGAAAGTTTTTCCTCATAAACAAACTAAAACAACCCCAGAGCTTGAGCTAGTGTCTGTGTAAATGTGCCTTTCCATCATGCAACAGAACCTACGTCAGTAATAACTGACAAGACAATTACTGAACAAAAATTCATTGCTATTAATTTACAATTATAGAGATGACGTTTGTTGGGGGTGGTGTAAATGTGTCCTTTAGGTATATGAGCAAAAACTTGTGTATCGTCAGAGTATACTAGAATGAAAAAGTCTTTGCCCAAAGTGTAATAAAGTATCTTATAATATCAAATGCAGCATTTAGTGGGAGTTGAGCCTAGGAAAAGTTTGATATTTTCATCTCCTTGTTGTTTAAACAGCAACACAACAATGCCTTTTTGTTGATGTTTACATGTGAATATTTGTCTAGTCTAGTTTAGTCTTTATCACTTCAAATACATCCACACTTTTTCCTTGTCATAGAGGAAAATAATCTAACGTAAGACTTCGGTCCTGTGATTCATCTATCTGATCTATTGCCGAATTTTACTGAATATTTATATTTCTTCAGGTAAAATGAAATTTGTATTAAATTTTTGATTTAAGTAAATACACATATTATAGTGTAACAGGAAACGAGCAGTCCTTGAGGTAGCAGAAACTCTTGTACCAGGTTAGGGAACCAGAAATAGGCCAAAATTCCCATACACTGGATTCCAAATGTGTACCCTGATCTCCTTCAGTTAGGAACAAGCCAGGGAAAGACACCACCTTGTGTCAAAATAAGTTACAGAGCAAATATTGATAAATATTCTATAAAAAATTAGAGTCTCAACGAAGATCATATTTGAGGACTTTGTGCTTCAGGTAGACTCCACATTTGATGAAACCCAAATTTGTCATTTCATTCAAAAAGTGAATTTAATAAGAGTTTTGTCCTGGAACGAAAATGTTCCCCTTTCAGTAATTTAAGTGCAGTGTAAAGTTTCCCAATATAATTATATATCAATGCTTTATGTTATTTCATTGATTACAGAAATAGTAGTAAAATAGAATTTATCTTTTTGATAAACAACTAAAAATGCAGTGTTTTTTATCATCCAACCTAATTCTCTGCAAGTAAATCAGATAGATGCACAGAAGATGTTTTTACGGTTTTCCAGCAATGATTTAATTTCATTGATAAATATCTGACTTTGCTATTTCAAATTACAAACTGTGTTGACAGATTCTGATGGATGACCCTTCTCACTATCATTCCCAAGACTTATCTAATTTGGAAAAGGTGGCTCTGTTTACAAAGCTATATAACACTTAGCAATCTTTGGGATTTATTAAATTAATTTAACCATTTGCATTGGTATTTGTACAGAGTTCACACTTGTATGAGAGTGCCATTATTCTCCATCTGCAAAGTAATAAATGTATGCTCAAAACTATTGTGGTGCAAAGTATAATAATAATAATAGTGGCTCTGTTTCTCCATTTTGCCATCATAAGGGTAATTTATCTTGCCATAGTGGAACTATATTGGTTTTTGTTTCCATACTGACGTCACAACATAAAAAATAAGCATGAGTTCATCAAGTTTCCTTCCACTTTTTCTCAAGTCTGAGAATGGTGACCATGATTGAAAAGATGATGAGTCAGGGATGTCATTATATTCACGTTCAAGGACATAGACTGTCTACGTCACTTACCTTATGCTCAGGTTTTGCTGAAATTGTTGAAATCTACATGTTGATGTTGTAAGGCATCTTTGAAACAACTGGATTAACAAGAAGACAATAAAGTATAACCTCAATATATCTCAATGTTACACTGGAAACAATAACATAAAATACAAAATCTGTACATAAAGGCATACATATTCATCATGACATTTAACAAAAAATTACAAAAACAACAAAAATGGTTTATTTTCAGGGGAAATAAAGAGTTTGAAAAAAATGTGGTACAACTCAGGCACTCTTGCTAACATCAGGTACAATCTTTAGTTATCCAGCCATTGTGTTCTCAAGAAAGATGTATATACTTATGTACCCACTGTATAAATATTGTGAGGATGGCATATGTACCCAATCAGTGTGTTCTGGAGAAAGATATGCATACTTATAAACCAATGGCTGTTTATTCCCAAGCCAGTAAAAACTTCTTAACAACTTGATACACATTTAGTTTAGGCTTATAACATTTGACAAAAAAAATCTGGCAGTATTTTTATTGTCATAATAAGTAGATATTCACACAAAAGTTAGGATGGTGCAGTGGTATAATTTTGCTTTCAGTATACTGTCTGTAAAAATATTCTTATTCCAGTATTTTGAACTCTTTGAGGCGCCCCTTGAGTCAGCTGATTGATGAGATATTAAATCGTATAAATAGGACCAGGCAGTAAATCACAATACAGAACAATCCTAGATAAGACATGCTGAATCATAACATAATGAAACTGCTGCAATTTTGTAACTTGTCCAGTTTTGCAATTTTAATATGAAGACCTTGTTTGATATTGGATCAATTTGCAAGGTTAAATTTGACCCTTTAAATGAATCAGCAGCCCATGATTACTTCTAAAGTGTATTCACGTTCAGAATCTCTTGGGCCACTAATAATAAGGCACATATAGAGGCCTTTTTAGAATGATTACTTGGTTTGACCTTTGAGCATGAGTCAGAGATCAAATCTAACCATTCAAAGAGATCTGCAGTCCATGATTTTCTACAAGTTGATATCAGACCTCAAACCTGTAATGTCAATAAGTAAGATATAAACACTTTAAATGGGAAAAGTGGGGTACAACCTCACACTCTGGATGGCCTTAAATGAAGAGCATCAAATGCCAACAACAGTTGACAGCTTTTGTACAAGCAAAAACCATAAATCCCCTTATGTACACAGCCGTTGTGTAAGTAATTGTTTGCTGTAAGTGTTTCCGCCATGGCCTCTTTATTAATCCTATGTATTAGCAGGTATGACCTTTTTCCTAATTTCTAGATTATTAAATTAGAATGTGTACTTCCTTGCTGTCGCTCCTAGTCTGCTATTTTATTGGAGATTAAAAGACATAAAAGTTGAGAAGAATGGAGGCAATTTTTGCCACTTAGTTTCTTATTTCTCCCTGTTCTGTGTTCACCAGTTAACCACGAGATGCTGCATTAATGGTTCCATTTGTCTAGAGGTATATTGTGAAAGCCCAATTAAATTTAGAATGATGAGAAGTCTCTGAAGAAAAAGACACAACGTACTGCTTCAGATAGTTTACCTTTAATTTATAAATTTTTAAAAGGTCGTATAAATATAGGAATGGTTAAATCTATTTTGAGCACGAATTCAGTTCTTTTACTTGTCAGAGTATTAGCTTGTCTTTAGAAATTGCAATCTCATCCATATCTAGACCGTGATGTAAACTTATCAGAATTTCTGATACAAAGGTCATTGTAGTAATAGTATTAATATACCTTGATTAACTTATTGCTAGAACTAGGAGGGAAGACTTTCCAATTTCTTCAGGTAAAATACCAGAAATCTTGGAAATCTACCAGCAGCTTAGTACACCTTGGTTACCTTTGAACCGAAAAAAAAAATTACTGAAGCAGTAAATAAGTTAGAAAACCTTTGAAGTAATTTCCAAAAAATAAAAATACTCTGTGGTAATTATTTCCAAAAATAAAATAAAGCTCTGCCACATTTGATACACAATGATTATTGTCTCTGCCAAGGAGGTTACAATTTTGGGGTGTGCATTTGTTTGGCTGTTTGTTTGTCTCTTTCTTTGTGTGCAAATAAACTCGAAAAAGTTATGGACGGATTTGGAAATAATTTTCAGGAAATGTCAACAATGGCACAAGGAACAGATTGTTCAGTTTTGGTAGTGATCTGGATCTAGTGTAGAAATGTTATAAGTATTTTTTTATCATCGCATTTGAAAGCAATATTGGAGGGTTAGGCTTTGGTGGAAGTATGTGCTTGCACGGTGCTCTTGTGAAATATTTTGAAAAGGAAATGGATAGCTTCAGACTCTAAGGTCTTTTTCAACATTAACTTTTCACCATTTTGGGGGATATATTTACATACAACATATGTTGATAATTTGGAATACAGCAAATAAACTATTCAAAATCCTGGAATATTTTACAATAATTTATTCTTACAAACAACATAGATATCAGTATGTTTTAAGAGCCATTAGTACTGTCGTTCTGAGGTATATATATAGAGGAATGCCTTGATTTGGTGAAGAACTTTATCCACTCCAATATTTGATTGTATATCAACATAACTGTATTGTAACATCTTCATGTAATTTAACAAGTTTATGAGAAGTCAAAATGTACAACTATATTTGGGGATCAAACTTGATTTTTAGAATTAAAAAAAACAATTCTGTAGAAACATCTGTTACATTTTTATCTCTACCGTGTTACTTTCCACTGAGGCATTACTTAAGAATGATTTCCGTTTATAGAACAAAACAATTTTTTCCACCTTTGCCCTTGTTGGCCACAAACAATCCGTTAAATGCATTCTGAATTTTTTACCACTTAAAAGATACAAAAAGAAATTGACCGAATGATTCGTATACATCAACATTTTGGCAATAGTGTCACAAAGTTTGAATGTGCAGACTTGACAAATTGTCAGTTTCATTTCCTTTAGAAATATCTTGGCAACCCATACCATATTAACTGGGATCGTTGTGATAATAAATATAAAAGACACAGAAAGTAACATCACAGTCAACTTTCTGTCAACCCCATCTTTTGTAGCCTTCTGCCTCCGTCGAAGCACTGAATTCCGCTGGTATGTGGACTTTCGTACGGAGATAATCATGGCTGTATTCAAAAATGTAATCACGAGAAAAGGAACCAGTGAATAGATACATGCATCCACCCAGGGCCATACAGTGTCAAAGAAATAGTCAAACTCTTCTTTTTGTGCACATATACTCATGACGTCATCAGTATTGTTGGAGGTCCCATTCCCTTGATCTACAGACATTGTAGAGAACACGTGTGAGTTCAGCAAGCACACTACTACCAACATTAGTAGGATGGTTAGCTTTGCTTTGGTCTTTGAGCAAGCTGTTAGAGCAGCGATAGTCTGTGTAGTTGCCAGGTATCTTTCCACTGTGACTGCTACAATTAACCATACAGAAAAGTGACTCATGGTAAATTGACAAAACCCACTTAATTTACACAGCCATGCAATCTCTTCAGTTGGACGGAATCCAGTGACATTGTCCAGCCAGTCTGGAAATAAGCCTATGTAAAGCACACCAGTGTCTGCTAAACTGAGGACTGCCAGGTATATGTATACAGATTGGAGTCTGAAGGTCTTGTGACAAAGGATATAGAAGCTCATCATATTGCCAAATGTGCCCACTGACAAGAGGAATATTGGTACAATGGACATTACATTCTTGTGAGCTACATATGATGAACAGTTCAGGTAGGCCACCTCAAAACTGTGGATGTAGTAAAGGAGTGTCATCCTGGCATCTCTATGAAACACAAAGACAACATCAGAAATATTTAAGTTTTAACTGTTTATGAAACAAACAACTAAGTCTATGTATTTTTAGAGTCAACTGTCACAGTATCTCATTGCAATGCAATGTCATATGACACATAGTAAAGGTTACTTAATTGCTGAAACTTTTGACTATACATAGTCAGAAATGTCAAATTCAACATTGGGGCCATCCTTTAAAATTAGGACAAAATGAAATGAATTTTGATTCAAGGGAAATCAGAGGCGTAATGTAGTCACACAAATCACAAGTCTGTTAAGAATTTCACACTAGGGAATGGAAGGGGCATTCCTTATTGAGGGAATTTCACATGCAAAAATGAGACAAGGAAGTTCCACCCGTCTGATCTGTAAGAAAAAAGGCCTAACACCTGCACCTCACTTCTGCCTAATTACACAGTGATTCTGTGGTATGTAGTCTTGATGAACATGAAGATAATATATGCCCCAAAAGATGCTTTTATAGAAGTTTCAGCAATTCCCAATACATAAAACTCAATTTAGTTGGAACAAATTTAAGAGCAACTGTAAGAATATGAAAGTCAATATAAATATGTTTGTTTTTGAAAAAGTTAGAAAATGTATTAGTTGAGATAACGAGATAATGCCCCCTTCTCATATACACATTTTAGGCGGCAAATGATAAAAGACGGCTCCAACCTTCCTACCATCTTCTTAAAATCTTATACTTTCACCTTCTACCTTTAGCTACATTCCCTGCATTTGCTCTAGACACAGAAATTTTGCTTATGTTCAAAACTTCCGTCTAGTTATTGAAAATCGCTTCTGACCATCTCACACCCAGGTAAAATCGAACTTTTTTGTTGTGTGTATCAGAGATCAAGGTGCCACCACAATGAGAAGGGGGCTTAAGGTTTCCGTTTTTGGTATGTTAAAATTTCTTGTTTAATGATAACACCTTAGGGAATTTTTTTTTGAAGGGCCAAACATTTGGCAAGATAGGATAAGGAGGTTTGTTTTTGGAGGGGTAAAAATTTCTATATCATTATCACGGAATATATTTTTTCATGTTATGTTATTATTGGGCTTCCATAGAATGGTTATCTTTGTCTTCTCCCAGTTTCGAACAGACTTTGGGGGGGGGGGGGGGGGGGGGGGGGGGGGTAGGGGTAGTATATGTGTGTCCTTCATTTTTATGTATAGCTCTAGCTAATCTGCTATTGTGGGAACATTTGTGATATGGTTTAAGGTATTGTAATTGATACATGAAACATAAGTAAATTCTCCTTGAAATATGGAAACAAGATATTCTCTAGAGCATTAACAAAAATGTCTCTTTGCATAAGCAATATTTGCTGAAAGGAATATCCATATGTAAAATCACGGTATTCTCAAGAAAAAAATTCCAAAGAAAAACCACAATCAGGGTATATAGTTGCTATGAAAAAGGTAAAGTCTCCGACTCTCTATACGTGGTAAGGAAGCTTGGTGACTGAGAGACCAAAACATTTGCATCTTCACTCTCAGGTTCTGGCTTTTGACTTCAGGCTTGACTGAAGGTGAGAAAGTTTACAGTTGCTTGTCAGTACCTCATAGGTTACAGTGGAGAATCTTGACCAATAAACGATACCATTCCCCCTTCAGCCATCCAGTATGTTCATTTAAACATTTAAAATCCACCACATAATGAAATTCTATCCATGTTGTGTGGAATGCATCCTACGTAAAGGGGAATCTCAGCTTATTTACACTTATTGAAATGAGTGAATACTACTAAAACATGAAACAACTTCAACTGGAAATGATTCCCAATGAGTTAAATATTTTGCTTTGTGTGTTTCTGTTGGTTACAACATCATTTTGTACAATGATGATAAACTTAAAAAAATAGATTTCTTGAACCAACCCAGCAGGAAAACAAAAAATTTCCTTTAACGTAAGATGTGTCAAGGTTTTTGACAAATGTATCCTTTGATTAATTGCTCAGTCAACAAAATCTGGTGAAATGTTTAACAATTAATTTCTCCTTATGACAGCATGCAACTCCTTGTAGTGTTACTTGACATTATCACAATGCATTTACCTTAACATTTAAAAGTCTACGATAACATTTGAAAACATCTCCAATCAGGTTTAAAGGATGGTTTTTATTGTAATGGATTCTGAGGAAAAAATAACTGATCTCTTTTCTTTGATATATTTTGACATTATGTTAACACTTTGGGTGTGTAACAAAGAATAAAAAGATGCTTTCTGTGTAGAACATACACATAGAGTAACATGCTTACGCATATAAATGAGTAGAAAGCCCTTGTAGTGTACACTTCTAAAAGTTTGTGACTTTTTATACCCACAATTTTTTATTGACTTTTTCCTAATGTTTGTTTTACTCCTTTGTCCAGGCCTTACCCACACAAAAATTTGAGAACGATTAAGTCATTGCTTTTGGAGCTATCGCAAACACAGACGGGCAAACAACCACTCCAAACATAATCTTTTGTTGTATTATTACATATAAGGGCCTTGTGTCATCTGTAACAAGTGAATATATATAGACAAGGCTGAAAAATATTAACCCCACTCAATGCAAAAAAAAAAAACAAGATTTCAAATACAATAGAAGCACAAGCCAGTGCTTTAAATCAAGTTAATTTGATTTAAAATTCTGCTTTAATTGAATGAACGCATTATCAGTACTTAAAGTTAATTTTCTTTCTGAATAAATTAAAAGAAATATATATATTACAATTGTTCACATTTTGGGGGTTTCTCGAGTATTATTGTACTTACTTTTTTAGTTTCTGCTAGAAATTGCGAGCTTTATCCACACACATATTTACACACAGATGTTCTTCGTACATTCCGTAATTCTTTAGATTTTATTGGAGTATTTCATAATGCACAGGTTATTAACTTGTAAATCATGTAAATCTTGTTGACTTCCATCCCCGCTATGGTAAGTTATATCAATTCACAACACTCTGTTTTCCACTTTACCAATATCTGAAGCCTAACATTACCTCACAACTTGTAAGCACAGAAACAAGTTCTTAACTGAGAACTCTGTTGGTAGCTGTTGATTTTACGCTTCCTTCCGAGTTCCTGCAGCCAGGCACCTTTAAGCAACTGCACAAGATCAATATAACTGCAGCTGAACTTTTATGTAAACCTTTGATAAAAACAAGGAGTTTCCCCATATAGAAAAAGAAACTTTGTGTTTCCACAGCAAAGACCCGGTTGCCTGTGACCGAGGCCAATTTAATAAGTTTCTCTAATTGTATTGGAAGAAGATATTTACACAATCAACACAGTCAATGCAGATGGTCATTGCAATTTTGTAGGTATTGCACTGTGTTGGTATTAGTACCAAGCAAGGTTTCTCCTTACTTCTGGTCTTCAAGGGCTATTTGACCCATCCCGTCTGAACAAGTACAGGTACAGATCCAGTGACTGATATCCTCCTTACTGAAATACAGTCTTTCAGGGGTGAGAACTTATCAGCTTCTCTAACACCATCTAAAGTGGTCATATAAAACATTAGTTTTCCATTTATCTAGTCAAATAATCAGTATTTGGGAAGTGAGTAACAGGCGAAAATAAGGTGAAATTTTATGCATCTTTTACTTTATATAAACATATTTTACTGTACTCAACAAACAGGTATAGGTATAATAAAAATCAGTCCTGAAATAAAATGTAACATTGTTTACAACTAAAAAAAATACTTTTATTAAGTTGGAACACTGCTTATCCATATTGAGTATCAGGGAGAAGGTTGTCAATATCGATATGCAAAGACATTTTTCCATTTCACCATTTTATACATATTTGTAAACTAAAGCTGCAAGTACTTGAAATACATAAAGTCTGAATAAATTATAAACTTTTATCTCATATTTTTGTCCATATTGGTTGTGCTTTAATCAGAACTGTCATTGTTTTATTTTAATAAACTTCACTTTCTGTTAGTGTTTCGGGATATGCTAGAACAATGAAACCTGAATTTTGGATTCTGTCATTTTAGTAGACACTATTATCCCCCTTATAACACATAATATTGAAATAGTTTTATATTCAATACCAGTGTCCTTACAGCCAAACAATGTACTTAGTTACTACTTATCCTCTATTGCATCACCCACTATTGCCTCTTTTAGAAAGAAGCTCAAAACCTATCTCTATGCAAAGGCATATCCTCCTTAGCTCATTTTCTCTTATGGCTTCTCCGTGGTGCTGACCTATTTCTGTCCCTGGAATTTAAATTTGCATATTGCTATTGTCTTGTTGCGCCTTAGAGCCCACTTCTCAGTAGAGATTAAGCGCTATAAAAGTCGAATTAGAATTAGGCTCCTTGTAGAGCATAAGGCTGTACACAGTTTCCTCCAATTTTTTCTTTCTTTGAACTTACACTGTACTTCATGCCAGCTTGACCATCCCATCTCTTGTCTCTCTCTTTATACTGTTCTTCACCAGGTTTCCTTTGGTCTGCCCTTCTTTCTTTTCTCCACTGAAGCCCAAGTCATTGCTGCCTTTGTGTTTTCCTCTCTTCTTAATATGTGCCCAATATATAACAATCTTCTCTTTTTCACGTTTTCTTCTATACTTTCCAGTTTTGTTCTTTCTATGAGTTCTTTGTTGGAGATTTTATTAGGCCAGTATATTTTTAAAATTCTTCTTAGACATTTGTTTTGGAATGTTTTACATATATTAAGATCTCCTCTTTTTGTTTTCCAACATTTTGTTCCATACAACAGGAAAACAAAACAATGTACCCACTACTTATTGTGTATTAATGTACAAGGTCAGCATTCATGTCTTTAAAGATGTTCAAGCATGGATGTTGTCTGTGTGCCCAAAGTAAACCCAGATAAAACATAATTCATCATCTTTGGGTCTCATGCTCAGCTCAAGAAATTAGATTCTCACCTCCCTATCAGGATATTTGATAATTGTGTGCATCAATCAGTTGTTGTGAAGAATCTTGGTGTCTGGCTAATTTCTGTTTCGCTGATCATGTTTACATTATTTGTAAGACTTGCTTCATGCAAATGCAAAAAAAAACTGCATCGTATTCAAAACACACTTGCTAGGACAGTCACAAACTGTAACAAATACACTCGGGCATCTCCTATTTTCAAACGACTCCATTAGCTTCCAGTTGAATTTTCCTTCATCTTCAAAACTACCTCTTTCGTTTACAAGTTTCTTAACATTGGTCATCCTAGTTATTTTGGTTCTCTATTGCCTACTCATTGTGGAAGGTATGGTACAAGATATAACCATCCAGATACAAGTTGGTGCAGGTTCCTCAATTCTATCCACATGAACATCAATAAAAAACTTTTTGCTTTTAATTCTCCCAAAGTTTGAAAAGATTTACCTGATGGGGTTGGTTCTACCCCAACTCTTGTCTGTTCAGAAAAAAAGCTAAAATCTTATCTCTTCAAAAAGGCTTTCCTACCTTGGAATATAAACTATCTGGCGTCTCTGTGGACTGGACCTGGCAATGGCTATGGAATGATGATTTTTGGATTGGATTTTGGTGTTGTTACTTACAGTCTGCCATGGTAGAGATTACGCACTATAAGAGGTACAGAAAAGAATCGAAGAGGATTAATGTCCACTTGTGGAAACAGTATCCCAAGACAGTATAATCCGGTGTCAGAGGTTGTCATTGAGGGAACACAACCTAACCAGCTTCCTTCATTTCATCATTCTGTAAAATGGGAGAACATTCGATTGTAATGTGAACATAAAATTAATTCTAAATGTTTAGCATTGAAAAATTACATCAGTGACCTTTAAAGCAAATCATCAAGGTCTATCAGTGTTAAACAGCATTGAATTACTTTTCCCAATTAATATCATTTTCCACTATTGTCTCAGGTTTAAACACTTTCAGACATTTTGGCTAGAAGTTTTAGTGATTTCCTATATAAATCTAAATGACAAATCACTATTATTTTACACTACTATAAAAATGAAATATTTTTATTATGAAGATTATAGCACATACATTTCAGATATACTTTGAAGATTCATTCTTTATGCCATTTTGATTATTGTTGTAATTTGGCAAATCTCTTAATTTTCATTGGATTACCTTAAAATGGGTTAGGCTACTAGCCTGATGCTAGTGGTATGACACAGCTTAAGATCCTCTACAACTCTCCACATGCCAGTTACCGGGTGCCGTAGTAAACAGAATTGAATTTTGACAGTAAATTCCTAAAAGTGATGGTTTTAGCAGTGGGCCAGAAAGATTGTTTTATCAGACCTGTATATATATTATAGTTTTAGTTACATATATGTCATTGTTATGTGTATAAACCAAGTACCCGCAACCTGGAGTTCCACTGTCTTGGGATGTGCACTTTAGGATTAGAGCAATAGTTGTGCATGGAATGCTTTTGATCAAGGTTAACATTTGGTGCCATTAAATACAATGGAAGTATGTCATAATGTGTACGTTTGTATCACTGTCTTAATCTACAACTATTTTAAGTAGTCTCATTACTTGTATTTTTAATAAAAAATTTTAATTCCATTTCTTTTCTTGGTTTGCTGGGGTCTCGGGAATGCAAGGCTAGTCAGAGTCATTGGCAAGTATGTATTCAGGGTAAAGTTATATTAAGCTCACCACAAGTGATCTTTGGATCATCCCAAACTGATGATTGGAAGCAACAATTAGGTTTTTAAAATCTTACCCAATTTCAGTAGGTTCTTGAGGGGAAACATTTAAACCAAAGCTTAAACATTAGCATGTAAGTGGGTTAACCAAAATGAAAGAGAAACATAGACATAATTAGTAGTGTAGTTGTCAGTGGCAAATCATCCATTACCTTGCACATCCTACCAAAGTTTAAACTTTTTCCGCCTCTGATTTTGGTGCCGTGAGCATGCACAGATGATTTTGTGCATCCGTGTATGAATTTCTTACTACGGTAACCGAAGGTGTGTACCACAGTGTACATAAGGTTGGGATGCGGTTGTCATTAGGTGTAATACAGCGACATAAGGTGAGTTAAGGTATTAGTCATTTTGCCACTTGTTTGTCTGACGGCTACCAAAGGGTGAGTTAAAGTTAATGGAGGTTGCTTCTTGGTGACCAACTTTGTAGTACTGTCACTTGTAGTGTGAACAACTCAGACAAAATGGGGCGACTTGGGGGCAGTTCCACTGCCAAGAAAAACTTACAACCACGGAACATACCGCCTGCAGTGTGAATGGGGCATAAGGCTGAAACCCTACTCTATGTGGCGGTATTACATCTATTTGTACCCAAAGGAAACAGACAGGGAATTGGTATAATGTTACTCCAGCTTAAGTGAATATACAGAATTACTTTCATTTATATTGCGTTACCACATGTAATATTAGGATCACAGTTGTTGTGGTGATGATTTTTTGTTGCTTTTTTCTTTACATTTTTAGAAATTGTGTAGTTAAAGCAGGGTAATCTAGTAGACTCATAGTCCCTAAGTGATAGTAAGGAGATAGAACATTACAACCACTTTACAAAGGAACTCTCTCTTTGTATTTTAACAGCTTATTTAGCGTCCTCTAAAATAGAATAAAAACAATTATTCTCCAGTTCCACTCTCATGAGTTTGCCTACCAACTGTCTCTATAATGTAATCTCGAGTGTAATCGTATTGGTCATATGACTTATAATTGCATCTAAGTTTCTGGTCCATTTTTAATAGCATTGGTCACCGGAGACCCCAGGTTGTTACTTTGGAAAGGCTTACAGTAAGTTGTAGAAGTGTAATTGAGGTATTATGAGGATATTTGGACTCCTCAGCACATGTGAAACCAAACACAATGACATTTTGCTGTAGTGTGACACAAATATAAGTGGCAAGCTGCAGTGTATACAATAAATGGATTGTTGCAGACATTATAAATGTTTTTGACATTACACCTAACATTACATATTTAAGACAACTGTATTTAGTTCATAGGAAAATACACACACACTATCTGGTTCACAAGTATTTTCACACACACTATCCAACCTGAGTATTACTGTCTTTGTCTCTTGGTTTACACATTATCCACCAGGACAAGAAGTGATGCAGACTTGTTAGATTCTCCTGTATTCAAATCATTACATCACAATTCAAGTGTTTATTTAGATAGTGGCTTTGATTATGCTGCTCAGAAATTTAGATGTGACTTTCCTCGTGCAATTCATTCCACTATTATTCTTAGAAGGTTTAAACGAAGGATAAATACTTACTAATGATAGAAGAAAGGCCACTTACTTACCGATCCTGATGATGATGATGATTTTAAAAATTCTATAAAGTAACCTGAGCTGTCCGACAAACATATGTGAAAAAATCTAACCTAGAAACAACTGGAGTGCATTACCAAATGTTTTTCTCATAAGCAAACAACATAAGGTAATCCGTTAACCATTACTTTGGCAATCAAGACATCTCTAACATGTGCAGTACGAAAAAGTCAGAATTTCTAGGGAAAAAGTACACACTTGTTCTAAGCCTGTATTACGTGCTGTTGCAATAAAGTATCTTTTGTTTTGAGAGTTTACTAAAGCTAATGAAGTAAAGTGAAAACACACCATTAAAAGTTCAACTGTTTTGTTACTTTTCTCAGACAAAATAAGATCAGAGACTCTTTTTCTAACACCGACTCGTTCACTCTACCTGCTGCCCCTGATTTACCTAAATTTAACTTCTTTAATTCCGTTGCTAAGGATGAAGTTCGAAAAGTAATCATGAAATCACTAACAAAACTTGCTTGGTTGATCCATGGCCCATTTTTCTGCTTAAGGATAGTTGGTTATTATTTTGCTCCCAATTACCAAGCTTTGCAACTGTTCCCAATCTGAAGGTGATGTCCCGACTGGTTTCAAAAAAGCTATTGTCTCTCCATGATGAATTAAAAAATACTGATCTGTCCTGACTTGGGTTTCATCTCTACACTTGTTGAGCATGTAGTGTCTTCTCAGTGATAATGTCAGTCAGTCAGTCAGCCTATAAGCACAGTTACTCGTGTGAAACTGCATTGCTGTCAATTAAGAAATAAGGCACATTTTGTCTAGAGGTGAAGCTACTGCTGTCATTCTCCTGGACCAATCTATAGAATTTGACACCGTTGATCATAGTAAGCTCACTGGATGTTTGAGTTCCTGATTTGCTGTTACATGTGTGGTTCTAGACTGGTCATACATCTGTGACCGACATCAGTGCATCAAGATTGGCTGTGTGTTATCCGATGCCAACAGACTGTTGTATGGTGTGCCCAGGGCTCTCTTCTGGCGCCATTTCTGTTTTCATTATACACTACTCCCCTCAGCAAAGTTATTCAAAATCATCCTGGCATATGTTTTCCACTTTTTTGCAGATGGCACACAGTCATATGTTTATCTAACACACAATCATGTCACTGAAGCCTTTGACAGGCTGAAAAACTGCTTAGATGATGCCAAAATGACTTTCTGCAAACAAGCTTAAGCTTAATCCTGATATGACAGAATTTATTCTGTTTTTCTCAGGGACTGTGCGCACAAAGCTAATTTTTCTCAGTTAATATACTTGGTAATCTCATTTTACCTGTTGAGGCGGTAGGAACATTGATGTCTGGTTCAATTCAGATTTTTCCTTCTCTCAGTTTGCTAATGTAACATGCCAAAAAATCTTGTCCTTGCTTTACCCAGAGGGGAAAGGGTGTATTTTAGTAGCGTTGATAAAAGATGTGTATTTGTGAAAAATATGTAAAACGTATTTAAAATTTAGTCTTGGCACACAATTGTTCCAGTTTCCCCTTGTAATTTAGATTTTCTTTGGAATTTACCACAAAATATATGAAAGAATGAAGGGTCAATGAAAGCTGAGACTGCATGTCCCAGTGAATCGGTGTTCCTGTGTATTTATGTAACACCACCCAACAGACTGACTAGGTATGTAATAAAAAAGTTCACAATCATGATGTAATCCTTGTTATGACAATGACAGAAAGAACTAAAATTTATTTTAAGATGTTGTTTTGATACATGCTATGTTTATACACGATAGCATTGTAACACTCTGTTAATTCTTCCCAAGAATAGGCCAAAATTTGCTATCGGGATGTGACTGGATCAATTTCTAGAGGTTTTACACGTAAATAAGGCATCTTGGTCAAGTGAAAGTCATCACTTTCCCAGAACATTAAGCCTACCTTAGAGATATGCTGTCCATATGTTAACTATTATTAGACTTTTAGGTGCCTTGGTGTAAAGGGCTAGGGACCGAGACACACGAATGTCATCAGGAAGAGCCTTCCAAACAGTGGGAGGATCCAGAGCAAATCTATAACCAAACTTTGTACAAACTTATGAGTAGAAGGATAAACCTTTGGAACAAGGATATTACCACCATTCTGACTGCGCCTGTTAGTGTAAGAACTAGTGCGGCAGTTTTAAACAGTGAACAATGTTCAACAGGAAGCCAATATAGTTTCTCAAGAACAGGAGTTGTACTTGTTTATTTACTGGTGTTTGACCATTGTAATTTATGTAGATTGAACTTGGAGAAACTACTGAAAAGAAAATGACAGTAATCCAACGGACTACTGATGAGAGCACTGGCCACAAATATAGAAGTGTAATAAGTAAGAAAACGCCCAAAACGTCTGAAGTCATGGAGTTGCACAAAACAACTTTTGTAGACAATCTGAAAATGTTTAGACAAGGATAAGTTAGAGATGAACCATGCACCCAATTTTGTGACTGACTCAGTGGGACAGATGGGACTTCCGGAGATGTCAACTGGGAAACATGCTTTCAACTTATCCCTCTTTGTTTTTGAACCAACAGTATAAACTCAATCTTGGCAGGATTAAATTTGAGTTTTCTGGTTGACATCTACCCTTTTATATCATTAAAGACATAGAAGTATAGTGTCATCACTTTAAATAATAATGATATGCTTTTTCATGTTGAGTTAGTGAACTCACTTCAACTGGAGACAAGTTCCCGTTTGCCAGTGGCCCCATAATTAATATTCTGTGTGAATGCCTCAGGTTAACAGGAATATTTTATAGAAAGCTGGAGAGCTGCACTTTCTCTCGTGTTCAATTAATGTCTTGCTATCCAGGAAACATTGCCTCCTAGTATTAACAAAAATTCACCTATTATAATCCATCCTTCTGTTTTTAGGGAAACTCTTTCCTCAATACCACTGCCTCTTTTGTATCGCAAAACGAACTAACTGCATCTTCTCTTGTGTTCAATTAATGTCTTGTTATAAAGAAAAAACCCTTCCTAGTGTCAACCCCCCCATTTTTTTTTATAATCCTTTAAAAACTTTTGTTTTTCAATAACACTGTCTCTTCAGTGTTGTATTTTATATAAATATTGTAACTAGAAATACCAGAACTGTGTCATGCAAGGGTAACGTTAATAGACCTTGTCGATACTTTAAGGATGTGGCATTGCTATGGTGTCAGAAAATCATTGAAGTGTCCGGCCATTTGTCACAAAGAATGGATACTCAGTGTATATGTCTGGTCAAAGCATTAGAAATCATGTGCACCACATTTTGGTTAAATTAAAAGTGCCCCCTTTTTATCATGGGGTCTCTTAATTGTAACACAACCTTTGGTCCATCTAGCAGGCCCTGCTCATAGATCCTTAACTGTACATATCCCATGCACCTTGTAGGTCAGATGTGATCCTGGCCTGCAATAGTAACGTCGACACCCAGCACATAAAGAGACTCAGGACTTGATCTAGTGACACTGACAATACATACATCATGTTGGATGCCAAAAATGCATCCCAAGTTTCCAACACATTTATGAAACTACTGTCTACCCCATACACACTGTTGATTGGGTATTTGGTTGTCTCTTTATTATTATTTATTTTATCATGCCACTTTTTATACATAGGACAATTTTATGAGTGGCCTTAGTTTGTTTAGTTACTTAATCATCAGTAGTCACCTAGCTGCGAGGTTGGCAGCAACACTTTACAACATGCAAGACTTGGATTCAAGCCCTGATTGGTTGAAAGTAACAATTACATTAATATGTGTGTTCATGTGATAATGGTTAATACACCCTGTGGCTTGCTAATGTATGAATTATTTTACAGAAGTTTGCATTTGGTCAACATACAGCACTTGGGTTAAAACCTGGACATGTTAATACATTTTATCTAACAATGTTTTAAATATTCAGTGTTTCATGGTTCTCAACTGCTAGTGATACTAATTTACATCAGTTTAAGGATTTAAACAAAAAAGAATAGCAGTTATCATGTTCAAACAAGGTGTGTTTTTATGAAGGTCAGAGGTTATGAACCATCATGCAAACATTAACAGTAATTCTAAACAGAAACTGTTTCACACAGTATAAAGGTTAGTAGAGGTTACTTGGAATAAATTTTTATTAACAGTTTCAACCTATAATCAGAATTTATAAAATGTGTATTAAAAATAAAATTACTTTACTGCAATGCAAAGTTTTCAATGACTTTCATCGGATTCTTCCTTGTTTTAAGAACCATAATTGTTACATAGCCTTTTAATTGACTTTTATTTGTAGCATGCATCAGCATGATCAATTTCTCATCACTACATTTCTTAAATTGCATTAAGTCGTCAATACATCACAGAAAGTTCTATTGCAAAAAATAGACAAAAATATTTTTATGTGTTTGAACATCATCATGAAATCTTGTCAGACTTAAATCATGATGATATACCAGAAAACTGTGAATCAGCCTTAATCTATGCAACGTAGATTTTGCTCCAAAAGTCTACTTTTAATTGTTTATTTAAGAATAATATACTTTTGTTAACGTCATTAAAGTTATCAATTCAGTTATGTGCCAATAATGTGTCAAAAATCAGAAAACTCTTCCAATAACAATAAATCCAAGTTCTGGCATCCAGGTTCTCCCCTGTGTCACAGTTTACTATGGCTATGTCAGACATTATTTTTCACATTTTCCAATCTCATGTTCAGTTAATCAAATATTAATGTCTAAAATGGGGATTCCATGTTCAAGTCTTTTTCAGGACAGATGATCCAGTCCCAAATTCGGGAATGCATCAGGTTTGAAAAGTGCCCAATGTGCCGCCAAAAGGGTAAAATTGCAAATGTATTCTACTTTCAAGATTACATTAGGAACTAACCAATTTATCTCTGAACCATACCCAAATTGAACTTGTAGTCCCTAGGACTTTTGAGCTTGACCAGTACAATTTCAGGATGTTCAATATAATTAGATATATTTACAATATGATATTTTTGAGAAATGCTAACCATGTGGTCACTCCATGCAGACTGATTTCACCCTTGGGTTTAAGTTGAATGCAATAGGCCGACGAACTTGACGACTGCAACACAATTAGACCTAATAACAATATAATTTGTCTTATTAAGATAAATTAAACTTATTTGTTACAAGATTTGACTTGAGTTTGTCCCAACTTACTCAATATGACTAAAAAAGGTTGAATCATTATTTTACTGACTATTTCTATTTATTTTTAAATCTTATGCAACTGTTTACTAACATGTTTGTTTTTAGCCAAGGGAAAAGGTTTCATTCTAGAATAAGAAAGTACTATTTAATTTTACATTTGGTGGGTAAGTGGTAGTGTCTACAAGTATAAATAAGTATAACTGCCTACTAAGGCATTGCAGGCTTTACCACATCAGTAACGTTAAAGTGCTTCTACCATAAAAATAACATTGGAAATGCCTGTAGCCCACACTTTATTTGATACTGTGTTGTATAGAGGTAGTGAAACAGCAAACAGTGCCAGTTATTTAATATCCAAATAATGTGTAAGTTGAGAAAATAATGTCTAAGAGAGAGAAAATGTATGTGAAGATAAAGCAATAGCAAGATGACAGCATTAATTAGTAGACTAAAAATTATGAAGCTGTAAGATTTATTAACTGAAGTATACCTGTCAATGAAAACAGTATAATTAAGGAAAAGTGTATATACTGATAAATTACAGCAATCCATATATCTTTGTGATAAGAGAAATATGCCTCAAATATGGAAGGTGAACACACTTTGGCAGAGACAAGGTTAAAGGTCACACTATGATTTAGCATTCCTACATTCCTGAACCGATGAACCAAAGTCCCTGCTAAGTATCAACCTTCTACACCTTGAGGTTTCCTAAATATAGCTCGGACAAAATGTTAAAGGTCATGGTCACTACAGCAAGGTAAAAGATTACGTCAAGGTCACATTATGACGATCCACCAGTATCCCCTCAGCCAATGTCCCTGGCAAATATCAACCTCCTATACCTTACGGTTTCTGAGATACAGCCCAGACAAAATTCTAATGGTCCAGGTCATAAGAAGCAAGGTCCAGGGTCAAATCAAGGTTGTACTATGGCATTAGACACCTACTCCCACATCATATGCCCTACTAAGTATCAACCACCTACGCCTTGCAGTTTCTTGAATATTGCCTGAACAAAAGTTAAAAGGTCAAGGTCACTACAGCTGGTTGAATCAAGGTCCTATTATGATGATGCACACCTATACCCCTGAACCTGTGTCCCAGCAAGTATCAACTCTCTACACCTTACAATTTCTGCAATATAGTTCGGACAGAATTTTAAAGGTCACGGTCACTATGACAAGGTCAAAGGTAAAATCAAGGTCATAACATGATGTTGCACACCTGTATATCCCACCAATGTCCCTACCAAGTTTCAACCTCCTAGCCCGGATAATTTTTTAAAGTCAAGGCTAGTACAGCAAGGTCAAAGGTCAAACTAAGTTTGCCCTATGATGTTGCACACATACACCTCCATCCAATGTCCTCACTAAGTATCAACTTCCTGTATTTTATGGTTTCTGAGATATACTGGTTAAGACTGTTAAGGCCAAGGTAACTACAGTTCAAAGGTCAAAGGTCATGATGTTGCACACCTAGACCCTCATCCAATGGCCTTGCTAAGTATCAACTTCCTACACATAATGATTTCCGAGATATAGCCAGGACAAAAAAGGTGAAGCACACGATGGCACAGTCAAAGGTCAAATCAAGGTTACACCATGATGCACACCTGCAGCCCATAACCAATGTTGCTACGAAGTATCAACTTCCTACACCCATAAGCAATGTCCCTACCAAGTATCATCTGCCACTGTGGCCTAGCAGGTAACACACTTGTTTAGGAACTCAGAGGACGTGGGTTCAATCCCAGGTACAGGCAGATACATAGTGGCTCGGATGACCACTTAAAATGGCGGCCCTCTGACATTTGGTCCTATCCCTGTGGCAGGTTAAAGAACCTCAAGGACGTTGATAAATGGTCATCCTTGAGCCTCTATCTTCCAGCTAGGGAATGTCAGTTACTTGGGAGTTGGGGCTGTACCTGTACAGTTGGATTGGTTAAATAGCGCTTTGAGTCCTGTAGTATATCGAGATATTGTGCTGAGTATAAATACACAATACAGTACAATATCAACTTCCTACACCTTACGTTTTCTGAGATACAGTCCAGACAACCTTTTGTTAACTGTCCACCAGCCCAAACACTCACCTGCCCATCCGGATGCTATGGGTGAGAACAATACCCGCACAGCCCTTGAAGGCCCTGGGGTGAAAATTGAGTTACATGCTGTTACTACATTTCTGTTGTGTGTTTCCACTGTTGATGTCCATGTTGGGAATGTGGCTACTCTAAGCACTTGAAAGTCGTGGTTAAAAGGTATAGAACTCGTTGTACATACAAGATAGGGTACGACTGTAATAGATGTTGTAAAGTACAATAATAATCATGTAGCTGAGAGACATACAGAGTAATCCATGATGCCTACGTCATATCTTTCCATGCTGGGGTCATGAGCTAGCAAAGATGTTCACTTCAAGAACTCATCCCTATTGCTCTGAAAAGAAATCTCATATCTTGATACAACACATTGAAGGATGAACTGACCCAAATATAAAACCCCTCTCCACCCCACTCCTGCTGTGTACATTCTAGTTAAGGTTGTGTGAGTGCGTGGTATGTATTTTGAGCATTTAAAAATGTGAAACTGATTGCAAATTGTTATCTAAGCTGTGTGAAATGCATCCCACCTAAATGTGAATCTCACCAAGTTGTTTGAAGACACATGCCACTTAGACACAAAGCAGTTCTTGCAACAAAGATGTACTACCAAAAGCACATGTGCCCACTCAGTTGAAATGTGTAACCAAACATGGAAAGATGTAACCTAGGTGTAACAAGTTGTAGTAAGCTAAAATATGCACACATTTTCATTCAACTAAAGTGTTACTTGCCAATCGGGGGTCAATGTCATGAAAATGAAGAAACTAAAAATTTTGCATCATAAAAAGAAATTCTCACCTCTACTTGTGTTGCTTTATATCCATCAACAAGTATTCCATAGTGGATTAACTGGGTCCATAATACAATGAAAACGGTAGAAATTTGAAGGGCAGTACTGACAATGCTGAAGAATACCAATCACAGACTGGAAAAGTACACCTTCCACTTATTACAAATATGTTCTTGAAAGACACCCATGCATAACACACACAAGTCTGGTGTTTGTCTCTTGTTTACAAAAGTAAAAGCGTTACTATTTGAACTTAACCATATAAGGTACTGTTACCTGTGGCCTGTTCAAATTATGAATATATTTTGTACCAATAAAATTGGTAACCAAATAGAGAGTTCATTGTATTTATTTGGAATCAGAATTATGAAAAAAGTTTGCAAAACTGACTTATCAATTTAGTTTTGGAAGTATGGTTCAGGTAACACTTTCATCCGATGATAACATAATTCAGCTTTAACAAGATGATCTATTGATTTTATCCTACTACTGGAGCCAACGTTTCAGTTATGTGGGTGTTCCACCACACGACTAAGGCTCCCGATTAAGGGTTTTTGAGGGTCGGTTTCAAAAATTTGCTTAGTCCCAGGCTTCCTGTAAGGGTCGGTTGTGGTCGGTTGGGGCCGTGTGAAATATCAAACATATTTGATATTTCTCCCGACCCCAACCGATTATTTTTTCCCGCCATAAACAAAATGTCCAGTCCCAGGCTTCCTCAGGCCTCCTCAGACCAAATTTACACAGTCCTATGCTGTCCCAGGCCGCCTGCAACCCTTAGTCGCCCACCCTTAGTCCCAGACCCTCTATTCTTAGTCCCAGGCTTCCTGCGACCCTAATGCCCTTGTTCCACCAAAGGATTAAGCCCCGATCCTGTCGGCGACCCTTAATCGTGGGTAGTCTTGGAAAAAATGGAAAAAAAATTGACCAATGGGGTGGAAGACAGAATCGGTATGAAGGTCTGGGATTAACTACAGATCGGCCTCAGGACGCCCCAGGAGGCCCCAGACAGTCCCTAACTGGTCTGGGACTAAGAACCGACTAAGCCATTTTTGTGGTCGGTTTGAACCACGATCCTGTCGTAGACAAACCGACTGGGTCCCAGGACGCCTCAGGCCTCCTGGGACTAAGAGCCGACTAACCCAGGATTAAGTCCCGACCCCACAAGGTGTCCTGAGGCGTCCCCAGGCGTCCCCAGACCGAGATAGCCGATTTTTGTTTTGCAATGGGACTAAGGGTCGCAGGAGGCCTGGGACTAAGAATAGAGGGTCTGGGACTAAGGGTCGGCGACTAAGGGTCGCAGGCGGCCTGGGACCACATAGGACTGTGTAAATTTGATCTGAGGAGGCCTGAGGACGCCTGGGACTGGACATTTTGTTTATGGCGGGAAAAAATAATCGGTTGGGGTCGTGTGAAATATCAAACATGTTTGATTTCTCACACGGCCCCAACCGACCACAACCGACCCTTACAGAAGGTCTGGGACTAAGCAAATATTTCAAACCGACCCTCAAAAACCCTTAATCGGGAGCCTTAGTCGTGTGGTGGAACACCCACATTAGTCCCATTGCAAAACAAAAATCGGCTATCTCGGTCTGGGGACGCCTGGGGACGCCTCAGGACACCTTGTGGGGTTGGGACTTAATCCTGGGTTAGTCGGGGCTTAGTCCCAGGAGGCCTGAGGCGTCCTGGGACCCAGTCGGTTTGTGTACGACAGGATCGTGGTTCAAACCGACCAGAAAAATGGCTTAGTCTGTTCTTAGTCCCAGACCAGTTAGGGACTGTCTGGGGCCACCTGAGGCGTCCTGAGGCTTCCTGAGGACGATCTGTACTTAATCCCAGACCTTCATATCGATTCTGTTTTGCAGTCCATTGGTCAATTTTTTTCCATTTTTTTCCAAGACTGTCCACGATTAAGGGTCCCAGACCCAATCGGGGCTTAATCCTTTGGTGGAACAGGGGCATTATAGTCAAAGTTGAGGTTTTATGGCCCGTTCAATAGTCAGGGTAATCTCGGAACAATTCCTATAAGTCCTTAGCAATATTACTTGCGAGCGTCAAGCCCACACAAAGGTAACAGTCTGTGATAAGATGCCAAACCTATAAACCCACTAGGCACCTGAGCACCTCACTTTTCGGTTATACTATTGACAACTACGAAACTGTTCAGTAGTAGAAATCTATCCTCTCATGCTCCAATCTCAGATGTATTTTTGTTTATGTATATAAAAAATTCAGAAACAGCATATATTACATTATGACTTCACAAGGCTATGACGTGCTTGTGAACTCCGTGATATCGAATGTTTGTGGAATTCCGTCACATTTACATATGACATACTTTCTTACTCTCTTGGTTAAGTCTAAAAATCAAATTAAAATACCTATTCCATCCTTCAACAACTTCAGTTGTCTGTAAACTAGTTGATAGTGAAAGCAAAATAATATCCCTTCCACCCGTAATGATAGAAAATATTGCACATATGTGTCATAACGCATCAAATCACCACTGCACAAAAGCACAACCTTGAATTATATAAGACAAAATGTAAATCTAGGCCTATCCGTTTCACAGTCATATATTACAGTTATTTTACTGCGGCATATTACTAGGGAAAATAACAAATGTAATCTGTGTATGTTTACAAATTAATCCATTTAATCTTTTCCCTTACAAGATCATTAAGCAATATAACTATATGTAGGATAAAAAAAATAGAAGCACTGATAAAATGTTTAAAGATTTTAGGCCCTTGGAATATTCAACAATGTATCTTTGTCATTGTTCTTTGTTTAATGCAAATGGATAAGCTATTTGATATTTTTCCCAGAACATTCTTCGTTGTTTTAGGGTAGATATTGCATACAATGCATGTGCTGCACAAATGAGCAGATTAGTTATCAGTGTAGTTCATTTGCCCCGAACATTAAAAGGGATTTGTATTCAAATCCTTTATCATCACAGAATGAAAGTCAATCAACATTAATTTTTGTAGTAACTACAATGCAAAGTGAAGGTTGGTGGTTTTTCAGTGTCCTTTCAACAGTTAAGGTTTGGACTGGCCCTGACAATGCATCACTGAACCCACAGTCACAATGGTGAGAGCCAAGTTGATGCAAGAAAATTAAATTTTCTGTACTTGATTGTAGGAGATCTATACATGAAAGATCAGGAAAAAGGATAGTAAAATTATTAACAGCATACTGACCAACCAAAACTATCTGTTATCTTGTGGTAAACTTAGAAATGCTATAGATCTAGTGATGATAACAAAGGCATGTGTAGCATGTTTTCATAATATAATTTTCAATGGAATATGCCACTTGATGCAAGATGCAACATGTCTGTGATATGTGCATAAGAGTACCAAGGTTTTAAAGATTCATCTCAGTCGAGACCAGGGTAAAACATGCAGAGCAAAGTGTTGTTGGACACTACAGCAAAGTCACCAGTACATAGTTATATGCTTGAAAAGCAGATTTGCAGTTTGGCTTTGCCATTGAATCACATAATATAAATGATAATGTGTGATAACATGATGATGCATATCATAAGTAATACAAATACTTTTGGCAATAGAGCCTTTTATTTGACAGACAAACCAGAACAGTGATATTAAAAACTAATAGTTAGAATTTGTTAAACTACACAAATATGACGTAAAGGCCCAACAAGGTAAAACAATAACAGGAGTACAAAGGTTTGTGTATTTGTATCCATATTGAAAACAAAAGAAACACATGACTGGTGTTACAGTGTAGTGTTTAGGAGACACATAACCTGTGAGAATGTGTAGCGACTAAGACTAAGAACCCTTGGGAGGGAGCGATTTGCACCCCACAAATGCAAAGTTTATAATGAAGGTGTTTTGAAAGTTTTATGTTTATGTCAGAATGTAGAATTCACTTACTGTCATGACCCCCAATTAACGCCTTGTTGACACTAAGGAATTATACTTAAATTCAAGATAAGGTCACCTTAAGTGACCAGGCCCAATTAAACGATATACATCTTCAAGCTTTTGAAGTATCAACAACTTAAACTGTAATTAACTTCACCTCTAGTCATCCTTCATTTTAAGTCATCTTAACTGAACTTTATCCTAACTTAGGTTGTAATGTATTAATGTGTATGTAAAGTATGTAAATAAAGTATGTAAATAAAGTAGAAAATATCCACTAGTAGTATTGCTGAGTTCCTACTGCTACCCGGTGCAGAGAAAGACTGCAATTTTCTGAAAAGAACACACTCAAAAAGCGAACTGGGGGCTGCTGTGCAGTATAAGCTGGCAAGAAAAAGCAATAATAACCACATATGTGGAAGCTTGTCGCATTGTGTTGTTCAAAACAGAATACTGTTGTTACAAATGGAAATATTGGTAAAATGTCGCAAATGACAAGGTCATGGGGTGTAGCACTTTTTACAATTCAAATGTACTGAGAAGAAATATTGTGGGTTTGCTTGCAAAAAGTAAACAAAGAAGGAAAAACTTTGTTGATAAACATGTTGGTCCAAATAATGTGACTGTGTTGACAAACATGTTGATCCAAATGATGTGACTGGTGGTACCATAGAAAACAATACTGAGACAAAGAAATTTGCCCTGAAGTGTGAAAACAGATCTAACAAAGACACTGATAAATATAACAATATAATTATGTATCGGACTGTGCATGCGAAGTTTAAAATGCAAGATTCTGAAACATGTGACCTCTTCAGACATTGGAGTGAACAGATAGATTTGTCCATCTTTCTGAGTTTCTTATGCTAGAATCATACAAGGTAGTGGCTGACACAGCTGATTGTCCCGTTGTCCAGCATGGTACTATAAAGCAAACTCGCAGCCGAAATGTTTCGGGGACAAGGATTCTCATAACTATGTGGATGATTTTGTAGCGTTCAGAGCTCCTTCCAACACAAAATTTACTTATTACTAACAAATGTGTGAGGCTATCTAGATATTTTGTGAATCACATGTTGGAACTTATGAAGATCGGATATGACAAACAATTACCTTGACTAGTGACTTCCAGAGATCTGAGATGGTTTGAGAAATTAATGTCTGCCCATAACAGAATCTCTTTGTTGGACCATAAGCCAATCTCTCAAACCCTGGAATTGGATGCTTGTCTGACGGGTTCTGTTGGCAGGTGTGACCACTTTGTTTACCATATGGTTTAAAGTGGCTAAACATGGTGTTGACATGGCCTATATTCTTGTCTGTGTAAAAGCAATGTGGTAGCAGATATTGGACATTGACAATGGCGTCTAGACTATGCTGATACTACACATATTAGACTTTCTTTCAGGTTACAGAGCGATGGCAAACCGTTGAGAGGTGCAGGCATAAGAATCAGGACAGCTTTTAGACCAAAAACCAAAAAAAAAATCCTATTTTGTGTTTTTTTTTGTGTATACATGAACATTCCCAAGTGTGAAATAACCATAAAATGTGCTCTGTCGATATTCAGTGTGACAGCATGTATCTATGCTAATGTTGGCTATTTATATGCCTGCCATAAAGGCAAATTTTATAATGTTTCACTTAAATCATGCTTTCTTTGATCAAAGAATAAAAAAATATTGTTGATGTCTGTGCGTATTAACAGACCTCTGTCCATTTAAAGAAGGAATATTATGCATGTAAATGTTTTAAAAGAATTTCACTTTATAAAGATTGTTCATGAGTTTTGTATACACAGCTGTTTTCTTACAAGGATTCTTCTGATTCTTGAAACCGCGAAACTCCCCCCCCCCCCTCCTCTTTTTGACTCTCCTAGGCACATAGCAGTGGGTGATAATTTCTTCAAAAAACACGTATCAAGATACTGATAAATTGGAGTAAAACAAACCAAGCCTGAGATAAAATGTAAATCCCGTCTGCATTTTTTGAACAAGGTATACAATCCACAAGATGATCAACTACTGTTTCAGATTGAAACAAAGTCTGCCCAGGTTGGGAATGGATTTTTGACCTCTCGAGTGTAAATGACCTTCAGACTCCTGATTTTGTATTTTGTAAATTTATTTGTGTAAACCATTTTGGACTGTAAATAGAGTAGAAACAGAGTTTTTGTATATCCAATATAAACGCATAATTTGTACAAACCTGGTATATGTATAAATAATATATTTATAAGTAATAAAATAAATCCACACTCAAGTTGTAAAACTTACAATTACGGCCGCTGGCTTATATCTAGCTCCACTATTTGTCGAGAATTCTTCAATAATACAACACAGTTTATTGTAGTCCCTTGAAAAAGGTAAGTAAAGTTATTGCACTCTTGTCAGCGCATGATGTACACTGTATCTAGAAAGTCTCTGCATTTTCCCCATGACATGTGACGTGGCCAACACCTAACTAAATGCAGCTTATGCCCTTGTTCCACCAAAGGATTAAGCCCCGATCCTGTCGGCGACCCTTAATCGTGGGTAGTCTTGGAAAAAATGGAAAAAAAATTGACCAATGGGGTGGAAGACAGAATCGGTATGAAGGTCTGGGATTAACTACAGATCGGCCTCAGGACGCCCCAGGAGGCCCCAGACAGTCCCTAACTGGTCTGGGACTAAGAACCGACTAAGCCATTTTTGTGCTCGGTTTGAACCACGATCCTGTCGTAGACAAACCGACTGGGTCCCAGGACGCCTCAGGCCTCCTGGGACTAAGAGCCGACTAACCCAGGATTAAGTCCCGACCCCACAAGGTGTCCTGAGGCGTCCCCAGGCGTCCCCAGACCAAGATAGCCGATTTTTGTTTTGCAATGGGACTAAGGGTCGCAGGAGGCCTGGGACTAAGAATAGAAGGTCTGGGACTAAGGGTCGGCGACTAAGGGTCGCAGGCGGCCTGGGACCACATAGGACTGTGTAAATTTGATCTGAGGAGGCCTGAGGACGCCTGGGACTGGACATTTTGTTTATGGCGGGAAAAAATAATCGGTTGGGGTCGTGTGAAATATCAAACATGTTTGATTTCTCACACGGCCCCAACCGACCACAACCGACCCTTACAGAAGGTCTGGGACTAAGCAAATATTTCAAACCGACCCTCAAAAACCCTTAATCGGGAGCCTTAGTCGTGTGGTGGAACACCCACATTAGTTATAAATTCAACTAGCAGTTATGTGAAAGATAAATATTATATGGCAACACTTGGCATATAATGCCAAAGTGGGTCGTTTTTGGCCTGATATATTTCCCTTGGAAATTGGCCTTTAAGGTCTGACACTATTATTTTATAATGTGTGAAAACTGCTGACTGTTGTATCCATAAGATGCTTTAAGACTCTCATAGTTACTTTCATTCATAGTTCAACCAAATTGGCTCATTGAATTAAGGTCGGAAGCCATCAGGGCAATGCAACACAATTTTGGGATATGCTTTGTGTTTGGGACCACTTCTTAAAATTGTTTGAAATATATATCTGTTACAGCCTCTCATTAGCTTTATTAGAATATACACCCTGGAGGAATGAAGGCGGGTTGAGAAATCAGGGAAGGTCATTCTTTAAAAGTGCACTAGTCATGTATGAGGTGGAAGCTGGAAAATCTAATACGTGCACATACAGCCACAATGAAAGGTGTTGCCTGAACATTAGGGGTGAATAAGGTATACACGTTTGATCTGTGTGAGATAGCCTAGATAGCCTAGTAGTTGTTATATTATTTACGTTTGCTTTCACTGGTATCATATCTGTGCCACACAAAATGTTGGTATGTATAGATTTTTCTTGTGTATTTTATATGGCAAATTGACGGTCTTCCCGTAAGTTTTATTCTTTGTGATGAAAATCTTCTTACTTCAAAATGAATCATCATTTCAGGTAACTACCACAACAAAACATGTTGATAGATGAAGTTTTATAACTGTGGCACCATTTATTGTTGAGTCACAAACAAGCACAGGTTCTTCTGGAACAACTTAAGACTCATCTTTTCTGATTTGCTGCCCCACCACTGTTAAGATCTCCTATCAAATAGGTCTGTTTTGGTGCTGACAATTGACTTCTTGTTGAAATCACATCAATATGGGGCTATGCAGAATTTCAAAGATCAAATTACTTTGGGTTTAATATCACAGGCTACACCTTCCTCTGGGAAAGCTGGTAGTTGCTTGCCATTGGTCGGCAGTTTACAGTACACAACCCTGGCGAACTATATGTACTGGTTTCCTCTGCCCTTTCAACTACCCGTCGTGATATGACCTGTACAGTGTTGAAAGCGACGTAAAACCCCAAATAAATAAATAAATACACCTTCCTCATATGAAGTTAGTAGTAACTTGGGTGGAGGAAAGCCATGGAAACTACTGGATATAGGAAGGCACCTGCCACTTTATAGAATTAATACAATTTTGCAACAACAGAAGTGGCCGATGTATATGTTGCAACAATACCATCACGTCCCAAATTAGTGACAGAGAGGAGATTTAAATAGATGACCTATGAATGGCTTAGCAATTGTATTTCATCCACACATCCAATATATTCAAACAACCTTCTTGTGGAATCTAGAAAAAATGTTTGACCTATATTATTGCATTACAGTTCATAATTTTTAATAGCAAACTTATTGCACAGAGATGACCTCTCTAAAGGTATTTGGAATTTCAAATATAGGTGCACTGGGGATACCAGCTATGCTCAGGTATTCTACTGTGTGAAAAGGTTGGTAACTATAATCTAATAATCAAAATGATTTGTGTAGAACAATGAACAAACTCTCGACAGACAATCGCCAATTATACTGTGTTTTTAACATTGATATAATTGATGGGATAGTCTGATGAATTTACTCGTGTAAAATTGCTGCATGCTGGTAAACCACTGATTATGATAGATAAGATAACAAGACATTAACACAAGAGCTTAAATGCTTAACTTTTAACCCTAAGCCATCCATCACCATATTTTAGACAAGTTTTTATCTGGATTTACCCTACATCTAGTTTCCGGAAAGATATTTAGGAGAGTATTTGGAATATATTATATTAAGAGCTAAGTAACAGATTCCAGTATAAAACTGACTTGAACAGTTTACAAATACCTTCATTCTAAAATAACTTTATATAGACTTTATATTAGTTTTCTCCATACATCAATTATTCAGTAACTAGGTAGGTAGTCATTTTCAAGGGCGGTTAACCAGATGCCTCATTGAAGTGGAAAAATAAAACACTTCACTACATTTAAACTGTGATACAGTATGTGGGGCACACTGATAAGCTGTCCTAGTAAGTTTAAATGAATATAAAACTGAAATTAAACATTTGCAGACAAGATGAACTTTCATGATTTGACTTTAGTTTGTGATGTTGGTGTGTGTCTTTAAAACCTGCACAAGGGTAAAATCCCAGCAATAAAACGGATGCCAGAGATATACTCTTACGCTTTCTTTTTCTACTCTTGTTTCAGTTCTTTTTCAGCTTTAATCGATTTTTAAAAACTTGTTTTAACTGAACACATACTAACTTGTCAATAGAATTCCTCACACATGTGTTGCTGACCTTGCTTGCTTTCTGCATGGCTTTCCTTCACTGATTTGTTGAATCTTGACTTTAATCGACCAGTCTCCATTTTGGTTTAGGCAAGTGTATGATTTAACTAAAATACTGGTTACAACTGGCTTCCTTTTTAGATATTGGTAAGTCATAGGACTATTGGTTATTTGGTATAAAACTATGGAATATAAATCTGTGTAGAAACTTCACACAGGGACTAACCTATTCAAATAACTACACATCTACAATGTAATGGATAAAAGTTCTGTTGTTTGTAACACCACTCCTTCCAGTCCTAGAAAAATGATTACTCGAGTGAGACTGTAAGTTTACTATATAAAATTTATAATAAGGTTAAAGACATAAGATCATCTTAGACTAATAGGTACATTAATAAAAATAAGATGTAAAAAGTTAGGATTAAATTAAGATGGATGAAAATGAAAGTGAGGTTAGGTTAAGCTGGGTGAAATGAGAAAGATAAGGTTAAACTTAAAGTGAAACAAGAAAAAAAACGCAATCATAACTTAAATAAAGCGTGTGAGATTACCATATAACTTCATTACTAGTCAATTACTAGAAACATTTGGACGCTTTATGTGTGAGCTATTTTGGTCTGCTTCCAATCTACGCCAAAGTATTTCACACACTCAAAAGTTACATGTCTACACAAGATACCCTAAGATGCCTGACATGTTGAAATCAGTTAGAAAGAATATTATTCACAATCAGCCCAAAATGCCTTATTTCTTTCCCTTAACGAGGAGGTAGGGCAGGAAGAACTGAAACTCTTTGCTTGAATTATATGTACCTATATGTATCTATCTATATATCTGGGGCTCTTGCTGCGTAAGAACACATCATGTCATGTCCATTAACACCACATTTGACTGTTTCTATGTCACTACACAATAAGCACATGCTATGTGAGAATGTGAATTGTCTAAATTTCACATGGATAATATTGTCTCCTTTAAGATCAACTAAATTTGGAAATGGTTAGTAATCTTTTCAGATGGATGCCATACATTGTACTCACGGAAAGACATTAGGTTTAAAACTAATTTTCTGAATTTCTTCTGTTGGGTGGTCTGTTTAGTCTGTGCTGGGCAAAGTGTAAAATAAAACATAGGTTTTGGGGTTCCCACAGCTTGGATTTGCATGATACAGTAGACCATAAGTTGGCCACAGTGTCATAAAAGCAGATAGAAACTGCAATACCTAACCAACATTAAGATACTCAATATATTGACATAAGGCTCTGATATGATGTTAGATAAGAAGAGTCTGATAACTTGCATTCAATAAAGACATTTTATTAAAGTAATGAAAAACAAGTTTTAATTTGGTGACATATCCTTTTCTTTTCTGGCTCCAAGTCTGTGGAACCGCATATCAAAAGACATACATACTCTTCAAAGTGTTGAACCACAGAAAAATGGTCATATAAAACCATTCGTCTTAAAAAGAAACTAGTAGATGAGGGATACCGTCTTTCAAATATAAGACTCTTGAAGATCTATAAAGGTGCTCTATAAAATGTGTATCTATGTCTGTGTCTGTTATTACGAACTTTTAAAATGCAGTTTGGATGAGGGATTTTCTCATAACAACATTAGTGTAATATAAACGTCCCAATTATATTAGTGCTTTCATGACAACAGCAACAGTGTTAATTCCTAGCAAATAATATACATTATGCATATGACATTCCTCCAGCATAATTTGTTGCTTCATCAAAACAATGTTCTCCATGTAATTGTCATGATATGTTTGGTGAGAAATATGGTTATTTTGTGGGCCTAGTTTTATCAGTAACTAACCTACTAATCAAGCAAAATTTCTCAAAAGAATTTCTAGAAATATAATGTTGATATATTTGGAGCTTCAATACAGGAATCTAGATTCATTTTTTTCAGAAAAAATGTCAGTCTTTGGTTGGTCAGTGGCAGTTAATGACAAATAATAAATTAATAATTTTCACCCAAACAGATAAACAGTCGGTATTTATCCGTCTCTAATTTTTCCTGCTTTCGAAAGTCACACATCGGAAGCAACTAGTCAGATACCGCAATTGAACATGTTCGATCTCAACCAGGTTTTCTGTTCACATTACTTACATTACCCAATTTCTTCAATGTTTTTGCAGTATCCAAATATAAAAAAATATCCTAAATGTATTTAATTGGAAAAATCGGTTAAAAGGTTATATTACTGTTTTACGTCCATGCATGATCTTTTCTCCAGAGAATGTAATGGGGCCGTTCCACTGGAACCGACCGGCCGGTAACTAGGTATTTTTTCAGGGTCGAGACCTTTGTTTACATGGTTGGTTATAGTTTCCCGGCCTGTTGGAGCGGGTCAGTGAAATATCAAACATGTTTCATATTTCTACGACTGTTCCAGACCCTTGTATCCAATCCTAAATTCATCCACCTAGCAACAGGCCTGTCGGTTAACTTAATGGCCTGTCGGTATCAAGTATCTGGCTTGTCCCAAATATGGTGATCCCGACTGTACTTGATGACTAACAGACTGGCCATGAAGACATATAGTACAGTCAATAACTTTAACCGGCCTGTCTGTAACTGTTTCCGACAGGCCTGTAACTTTTCCAGGCCAGTCGAGAAGTTTTCATGTCTGGGTCCCAGAGTCGGGAAAATGTACAACCGACAGGCCTGAAAGTAAACTAGACAAGCCGCAAACAATAACCGACAATATTTTATTGATTTACGGCCTGTCGGTTTCAAAATCTGTGGCTATAAAAAGGCAGGTCAGCAGATGCACTTCGTTTAATTTGGGCTTGACTTGTCAAGAGACAACAGGTGTGCAGCTTTTGAGTTTTACGTTTTCATTTTTTTTTTTGCAAATTAGTTTAAGTTTGAGCTAGTCTGGACTGGTTGGGAGTGAAATCTGTTCTATGAGGTTTCACTTTTGAGTTTTAAGTTTTTAAATTTCGTCAAACAACATGAGGAGCTATTTGACAAGACTCATGAGAAGTCCAAAGAGAAGCAAAGGAAAGAAAAACTTTGGGAAACTGCTGCAGCTTCCAGGAATTGACCTGTCAGTACTGTGAAGAAGTAATTCGACACTCACACCAGATATGGCAAGCTCACACAGACCATGTCAGGTCAAGCTGCAGCCAAGAACACCGAGAGACAAACCTGGTTAAAGGACAGTTTCAGCTTTTAACTAGGTCACATCAGAAGGGAGTGCCAAGTCTTCTGGATTCAAATCAGCACTACAACCTTCAGCAGCCACAGCTTCAGTTCCCGATCCCGAGACTGAATCTGAAATGGAAATCAGCATGGCATCAGATGTTACGCATCATCCGGGTAGCACCAGCCCTTCACGTCAACCAGCTACAGTTGCCATGTCAACTCCTCAGGATCCAGTGTTAGACCAGTTCCAACAGATGAGGTCCATGATGTCAACTTTTTGGGGGCATGTCAAGACCCCGCTCCAGACCCAAGACAGTCATTCTGGAATGATCTCTACTCCGAGACTGAACACCTTGAAGAGAGAGATTTTCTTACCTTCAGGAATGAGACAGTGAAGCTTCTGAATAAAATACAGTACAATGCCGAAGAACGCAAGAGACAGGCCAATACAAGTCAACAGGTCACCACATTTTAAGTTCCAGAAGCAACACAGGCCACAGCAGGACAAGAATACATACTCACCATACCGGATACTGAACCAGTTGTGCAACCTTCTCAGATAGCCACAACACAGCCTGCTACAGTGATTGCCAAAATACAGCAACCACCATGGCCAGCATCAGCACAACTAGCATCTTTCTTAGTTGTGGATGACCAACAGCCTGGGACTTCTTGACAGCTGATGTTCACTATGAGTCCGGCAAAGCCAGCTAACCCGCCTTCCATTGCCGCAGGACAACAGGAACACAGTCAACATAACACTTCAGGACTATCCAGCCTCTTCGGCGCCATCCCAAGTGTTCTACAGTATCAGCAGATCACACCACAACCATTTTCACCCTCTCAACTTCAACCAGCACTGGCACCAGTACCATCTTCCACTCATCATGAACAGTCACGACCTCCCAGCCAGTCCAGGCAACAGAGTCAGCCCAAATCAGCAGATTAGCCTGCACAAGTTGCACCAACCCGGCCCTTTTAAGGGCCACCCGAATCTTCCAAAAACAATTATTCAGCTGTTGTTTCCCAAAAACAAAAAAACCCCCACCGTCCAACACTTACACTTCCCCCAAATACATGAAAAAATTGTGTGAATGAGTGAATGTTAAAAAAATATTAATAAACTTCCAACACAAAACAGAGAAAAAAAATTACTAAAAAATCCCCTAAATAAAAAAATAATTAATAAAATAAAACCACCCCCACCCCCAACAAAACTCAATTTAAAAATACACTTCCCCACCCCCAAATAAAGATCCAAACTCAAACCCACGTCCCTCCAACCCAAAACCCAACTTGCTGAAAAATGCAACATCCACACAAGTAACATGTTTTCTATGTGTGGAGGGACTTACAGACAAACATACGTGAGGCCTAACAAAATATTCAAATATATGAGTAGCAATAGAGCGACTAACAGACTGACAAACTGAATAAAAACAATTATTAAACTTGGATTGCAAACCTGTATAATTTTGTCTTGCAAATTTCATTGCATTTCTTTTTTAATTCTTGGGATAAAATATTTCCTCAAAGTTGTTTCTCTTTTAGGTACTTGGGCGCTAAAATTTATTTGGAAACTGTTTCTTTTTTACTATTTTGTAAGTTATTTATCTATTTCTTTTTTGGCGGGGGGGGGGGGGGGGGGGTATTTTTTATTTTTTGGTTTTCTAATTTTTCTTTTGCTTTCATTTTTCAATAATTTTTTGTTGGGGTAGTTTTTCTTTTAATGCTTTTTTTCTTTCTTATTTTATCTAGGAAATATTTTTGTGTTGGGAATATTTTTTGTTATGTACATTTAGATGTGAGACTTAGATTTTGGAGGACTTGGGTTTGAATCTTAATTTTGGCAACACTTTTTAGCAAAAGTTCTTGGAACTTTTGGGTAGTCCTTAAAAGGACTGATGGTGACACCTTCTTGTCCCTCAGTCTTCTTAAATTCGGTCCTCCTGCCCAGCCAGTGCTGTGTGAAGACTAATATGCTGAGGTCAATTTTTTAAAGGCTGCCAAACTATCAGGCAAATAGTATATTTTCTTCTCCTGACTTATGGGGGTGTTCCACTGGGACCATCTTGTCAGTAACTATGGATTTTTCAAGGGTTGGGAGCAATGTTTACAGAGATGGTTAGGATTGGTTGTGATTTCCCAGCTTTTGTTTTTTTACAAATTAACTGTACAACTTAACTTAGGCTGTCTAGCTGATAGGCTTTTGTTTTTATCAAATGCTGCTTTGAATTCATTTATAATATGGGTCGTAAAAAGGTAAGAAAGAATGTGAGGAAGATAGCAGTCGCCACAGACACACTTACAGAGGGGGAGGGAGGAGAGGGCACAGAGAGATAGGGAGGAGGCAGAGCAACAACAAAGGACGGAGAGGGCAGAAACTCCAAGGTCACAAACAGAGGAGGCAATGGCCAAAAAGACCAAGAACTGAGAAGAGTAAACTGAAATGGACACAGTGGATGGAGAAGCCAGCCAATCTACTTAATTCCAATCCAGCTGCAAGAAAGGACATTGTAGAACTTTGTAGTCTTTGTCAAGGATCATTAGGAGCTTTACGACCAAAACAACAAACAATTTAAAGACTGGGCCAGGAAAGATTGCTTCTGGGAGAGGTTTGAAAGTAGCTACAGCCTGTCAGTAAACTTGTGCAAGACTTGGTGCGAATCCCAAAGGACTCACTATGGAAAACTAACCCAGTCCACGTCTGACAGGCTCCCAAGGAAATGACAGAGAGGCAGACCTGGATTCAGGACAAGTTTAATTTTTGAAGACCCACATCAGAAGGAACTGCTTCAGAAAATCTTCAGGTTTTAAGTTACCACAGAGAGGAGCCAGTGATAGTGCAGTCTCAGCCTGAAACATTTGCGAGTGCATGGATGTTGACAGTATGGAGGCTAGTATCCACCCTGAAACAAGACACCTGCCATCCATCTGCAGTATTGCCAGTACCAGTGTAATGTCCCAGCCTTCATCAGTCAACCAGCATGCCATGGATCAATTTGCCCATATGGAGAGTATACTCACATCTTTCCTTGGGCCCAGGCAGCAGACCACCTGAACAGCCTTCTGCAACTACCTGATATTCTAAAGTTGAAAACTTGGAGGAAAGAGACCTTAAGACTTTTAGGAATGAGACAGTAAAACTTTTAAGTGGGATACAGAGCAGGCAGGGCAGTGGAAAGGAACCATCGATCACAACAACCTATACTTTCTAGGAGCTCCAGTACCACTTCCAAATATGTGCAACAGACTTATCAGCAGCAGCCATAGCAGCCAACAGCCACTGCCATAGAAAACATCTTGAATATTCCAGAAACCCAGATGCCAGCAAGCCAGGTCATACATCCAGCTCAACAGACCCTAGTGGTGCTAAGAGAACAACAATAGCTCAGAGGGTCACAGACTTCATACTTCAGACTTCATCAGGCAAAAACCCACGATTTCAAGACAGCTGCATTTCACCATCAGTTCCAACCCACTGTCAGTAGCCTCTGTCTCAGGAGAATAAAGTTTACACAACATCTCAGGCCTCTCTAGCATTTTGGGGAATATAGAGTCAGCCATGAGCTACCAGCAGCTAGATACATCTCAGCCATTAACACCAAGTTTACCACATCAACACACCGAATCTCTTCCAACAACCCAGCAGCAAGAGCCTCATCAACAGCCAACCCAGCCCCAGCCCCAAGCAGTAGACTGACTTGATCTAATTACAAAAGGTTCTTTTCAGGAACACTGCTGTAAAATGTCTTTTTAGGACAACTGCTGATTCATAGGTCCTTCTAAGGGCCACCCAATTCTTATTAAAACAGTACAGAAGATATGTGATAGAAATTAAGTTAAAAAAATCCACCGCCCCACACCAAACACATGAAACAAAATGAGTGAGTGACTGATTGCTTTCTTCTTCTATAGGGATGAAGGTGGTTGTGGTGCTGGCTCTATGACTGGTGCTGGTCCTGAGTCCTTTTGGTCCGCAAATCAGATTGAAAATTAAAATATTTAACTAAATAAAAACAACAGGGCCCCAAGCTTCTGTAGAAAGTCTCTCTGATGTTGAGCTAGCATCTTTGCAATGACAAATGATGAGTTACAAAATGGCTTTACATAGCATTGGTTTGATCCTGACTCACAATCCCAACTCCATAAATTCATCAGTGTAGTCCCAGTGGACCAGGACACTGCTCCAATGTTGTCGGTTTGTCACTTCAGCTTGTCATGACCTGATACGGCTTATCTGTAAGGGTTTTCCATATGTCCCAATAGTTTCCCATCTAGCCGTGTGGAAAAACACCCCCACTCCAAGTCAACCCCATTATATTCTTGAAGTCTTGACTATCAGGCACAGTAAGTTATAATAAATATCACCCATGTCGTGTAGAATAAGAGAATAGAGATATGACCATATGATGCTCGCAATTTCTAATCATCCATTAAATGTTTGTATTTTTTGTATATAGTATAATAAACCTAGCCTAAAAGATGCACAGAAATGCCTTTGGGGTTTCTTGGAAGAATATGTTACATTTATTATTGTAATGTTATTCTTACATTGAAAAGATAGTGATAGATTATTAGTTTAGATAGGTTATATTAATCGGTGTATATATACAAGTAAGAATATTAAGTACAGTAGTGTGTAGGTATGCAATGTGCTAAAGATATTAATGTTTCAAAGAGAGACTGTGTTATTGGTAAATTATTTTTCGTTACTGGATTTGTTGTTTAAAAGTGTAAGTTTTGTGTAGTAAGCATTTTAATAAAGGAAATAACTACATGGAAACTATTGTCTTGATCAAATTCATATGTAAGACAATCAAATTAAATTGTCTTTAAATGGTGAAAGCAATCGACATGAGAAAAATCAAATCTTGTTGCTTGCAACTGATTTCAAATCTACAATAAATGCTATCCTTATCTGGCAAATATTACTGTCTGAATAATTTGAATCTCACAAAGTGCGTTTTCTAACCTTATACGTTTTCCATGCCATCACCTGTTGCTTGAATCAACTTTGACAGTCGAATGTATAATATAAATATAATATAAATATACTTTTATATCGCATAAAAACTGTACTAGAAGACTCCAATGTGAATTGTTATTGTATTATCACATAGCCATCAAACAAACTTGTGTCGTCACCAGTAGAGACACCGCTGGAAAGGCTGTGTTGAATGATGTGAAGAAGTCTTCACCTTAGACAGTTCAAAAGGATGCAGCACGAATATCAAGGGAATATTTTCATTCTAATGCCTATGTAACAAATTTCTTTTTTTTTCATTTCTGTACATATTTGATCTCCACTTATGACTTCATCTCTATTGCTCTGAAAAGACACCTTCTGTCTGGCTAGTGCATTTGCAAATGATCCATCTTATATATCCATTCCGCCCCTTTATGGGGCTGTTCCATTTCAGCAATATATTGTAAACCTTGCTCCTGATTCTGAAAATATGGGAATTGGGAAAATGTCTTACTATTGGATGCTCAGTCATTGACAGTGTGAAAGATTTATGATGGGTTTGCAATCCACTTGCTGATGTGATTTCAGGGTTGAAGACCTCCATGATTTTGCCACAGTGAGGTTTGCGATGCGATCCTGATCTGGTAAAAAATCTTTATGATAACCATATGATCTATATGATAATGATACAACACACATGATTGGGTCTACAATAATCCCGATAGAGTTTACAATGTAAAAGATTGGGTATACAATGCAAAAGATTTCTTAATGACATTTTGCCGATCCCCCTGGTGATTTGCCTAATCCACCCTGCATCATCTATATATAGGGACAAGTCAAATTCATTGACCATTTGGATATAATTGAGTAATAACTGAAGTTCTTCATATTATAGTTATATTTCTGCAATAGTTCAGACTTAGATGACATGATAATGCGGTTCAGAAGAAGGGTTCTTCCACAGAGGAGAAGGAAGAGGGCCCCAGTCACTTGGGTCAGGCAGTGGCTAAGGAGACGTGAAGACAGGGACCAATACTGTAATCTTGTTGTAGAGCGCATTCAAGAAGAAGATCAGCCTGCTTTCACCAACTTCATGTGGATGTCTCCTGAGATATTCACTGAAACTGAGCACTGGTTAACACCAGACCTCCAGCAGTAGACCACCGTCCTGCAATAGCCAGTCAGCCTAGGCCTGAAGTTAGCTATAACACTGAGACATCTGACCACTGGGGAGAGCTATGTCTCCCTTCAATTGGCCTTCAGGGTGGAGACATCAACAGTTTATCACTTCATCCCTGAGGTGTGTGACACCATAATCAGATACTACTATGATGAGGTTGTTGCTTGTCCTACCTGCCCTGAGGACTGGATATAGAGCATGGCTTCAGTGAGAGGTGGAACCTACCCCATGACCTTGGTGCCACAGAAGGAAAACACATCCCCATCAAGTGTCAAGATGAGAGTGGAGCAATCACTTGAACAACAAGAGCTTCCACTCCATAGTACTGCTTAGCTCTGGTGTAAGCAGACTAGAAGTTCATATGATTTGATAATGAATCCCCTGGATCAACTTCCGGCAGCCAGATTTTCCTCTACAGTGACCTGAGGTGAAAGATTGTAAATAACACTATTGGCTTCCCTCAGGCAGAATCACTGGGGAACCATGGGCCTCAAGTAGATAACTTATCGTTGGTGATGATACTTTCTCCCTCTGAACCTGGATGATGAAGCCCTTCTTCTGGAGAAGTATGGACCTATATGAGCTATGTAAGGTTTGTTGAGAACGCCTTTAGGATTTTGGCCACCAGATTTCGGATTCTGCAGTCTACCATGCAGCAAGAGCCTGGGTTGGTCATGTGGTTAGTCACAGCCTGTATGGTGCTGCACAACTTATTAAGAATCAGATCTGGAAGAGGCAATTCCAAGATGAAAACATGGGTTTGAACCTTGACAATTTCTGGCTACGGAACCAGCCGTCATATCAGGGATGAAACCGCACTGAAGCTTCCAAGAACAGAGAAGTGTTCTGACAGATTACTTCAGAAACGAAGGAGGAGCTGTGTCTTGGCAGATGCATAGGATATGAAATATGGACATTGTAACAGTGAAAGACATTTTACACAGGGACTGCATCAGTATTTTTCAGGTTTTTTAAAATTAAATATGTGGTATATTGTTTTGGTAATATGCTGGCATTACAAATATTTGCCTCTTGTATAAACTCAAGTTTTAATTCATTTTTTTTAAAAGTTTTGTTAACTTTGTACTTAACATGTGCAGTGTTTGCATTATAAACAATTTGCTATTTCTACCTCTGGTGAGGTAATAACGATTATTTCCTGGACTATGTTCTTGCTATATTTTATCATGAACATTGCCTGAAATTTATTGAAGTAAATAAATGTTTGTGCATTATAATATAGCATCGTTTGATGAAGAAGATGTGGGTTGTGTGGGATTTACCATGACGGTGTGGTTGACAGTGTCAGAAACTGTACTCACATGCTGGATGTAAGATTCGTTCAAGTCATTTGACGCTTTCTTTGGTTTTGTAATTGAGGTTCTTGCTCTGGCAGATGCAGTTACTTTCCTTCTGATGTTAGTGGCTGGAGTTTTCTTGTTTGTAGATGGCATTTTTTCCTCATGCACACAAAACAATAAAGGTATAAAAATAAAACACTAAAACACTAAAATCTGAATTTTTGACTAGAAGTGATTTCATGTATTCTCTTCGATTCCAAAGTTTAAAGTGATTTACACCAAGGATGGCGGGAACTAATGATGCATAACTGCCTCTCACTGGTTTACAAAAAGTATAAACAGTAACTAGTGATAGCCTCAAGATTAAACCACAATGTTCAAGGTAACCAGTGAACTGCCCCAGCAGGCTCCTACGTAGCCATGCTAGTAATTCCTATCATGGAGATGATATAGCTATTGTAAACATTTATAGGCAGATTGGGAACCTATCGCAATCCTTATCGGGGATAAATCATACAGATCTTAAACCGTGAAATGACATGAGCGAGTGAATTGCAACATTTCATGCTGCCATCTGTAGAGGCCCTAATTGTAGAAAATTTTCCGGATTTCCTCATTTTCATGATCGGGAGCATTGTCGAGGTGGAACAGGCCCCTTGGTATCATTATAACAAGACATCTTAGGAGATAAATAATTTCAAAGTCTAAAAATGGAATAAATATGAGTCTGTAACTTAAGTAGAATATCATTGTGTAATTTGCGTTTGTGATGCATGTATTACAGCGGAATTATTTTCATAAAAATAAGCATTAACTGAGCCCAGGGATTTAATCTACTGGATAATGTAGTTCTGAGTGTAACCTCAGTAGTATGACTTATCCTTTCAGTCATAAAGAAAAGCAGCGAAATCCAGCAATTGCAGATACTTATCTAAAATATTTAACATTATGAGTGATCGTTTCTCAACCATTCTCAACATACATAATCGTATGTCAGTTATGACTTATTGTGCTATGACTTATCTTGATGGTATTATTAACTTACCTTTACAGTGTTACAACTAATATTGTCCTCTCCTCTGTATAAATTTAGCCTAGTGATGTTGTTCCAAGAGATCATTAGTTAAAAGTGTGCACTAAATCATACAAAGAGGTATTGGGGCTTATTGTTATAAGATATATTCATAAATTGTAGCAGTCAGGAACAGGTACTATGGCTGACCTTATTGTTCAATTTGTCTTTTTGGTTGGGACGGTTTATTTAGTCATTTTTTTCACTTTTGTAAAGGTCAAAGTTGGGTTTTTATGTACCATTCAACAGCCAGGGTCCTATTGGGGCATATCCTCAGCATTGCTACTTCATGGGAGTCCAAGCCACACATAGGTGAGAGCCTGTGATTAGATGACAAAGCTGATAACTCACTAGGCCACTGAAGACCTTTTGGTGGCAGTCTAAGGCTTACACCAAACTACCAAACCAATTCATCCATCCAGTTTATATAGAAGGTCATTGATAAAATAGTCTATTGACTTATTATTATTTTCCACTTATACAGTTTTATCTTACAATATTGAAATAGTTATCATCAAGAAATTATTTACATGTTCTGGCTGGTACTAAATATTTCTATAGTTATATCTGGCAAGCTCAAACAAAATTTACATCCAATTTCCTTGGCCTTTTACCTAAAAAAACTAGACCCATTTTTTTACAGGTTCTAGTCTTGAAGCCCTACACCCAGTTGTTGGTTTGAGTTGATTTATTTATTTAGAATTTTTACGTCAAGTCTAGAACCTTATTGGTTATATTGTGACTGATAGTTGGAAGGGCAAAGGAAACCAGTATATACAGTTGGTCAAGGTTCTGTACTGTAAACTGCCGACCAACAGCAAGCAAGTACCAGCTTTCCCACATGAGGTCACTATTCAAACTCTGATATAAGAGGTGGGATGTTGGTTTGGGTTGAAGACATATGGCTTAAATATAAAGTTTGACAAGGTGACAGGTGAAACTCAACAAATCAAGTGATTCTTTGTATCTTGGTGAAAATGCTTACAGACATTACTGAAAATACCTAAATCAACTCATAGTACATTCGTTACAAGGAAACACTCTATTCATATTCAAATTAATTGGCATTTTATAAGCTTAGTGGCTGGTGAGAAGCCATCATGTCAAACCATACCACCCCACTTTCACACCCAAGTTTGCCGACTGACTTGCTAATAATGGAAGGCTTTGTTAGTCGCTAATGTGGGTCTGTGTGTGGGATCTGGGCACACTTTGTCTCTCCTCTGTTCTGATGGTCTTATTTGACACCCGCCGTATCTAGGAATTTGGATTTTTCTCTCTCTTTGAAAATCAGCATATTTAACAATATTGATTTTCAATTTGGTGCTGCACCAATGTTCCAATTACTAACTATTTGTCATGTGTTTACGTGAATAAATGAAACTTGCGATACTAAAGCTTGAAAGTAACAGAAAATTGAGCACTTAAAGTCTTCTATCAATTACATTGGCAGTGAGAATGATAACTTGTTACGTTAACTTCATTATTTGAGGTCACCTTAAACTTAAAGAAAGGTACAGAAAGATGTTGAACCACCCTGAGTTTGAGCTTTACTTAACTTACCATAGAAATTCACATTCCCTCTTTGGTAAGAATGAAGGGGTCAAGATAAAATTGTCCTACACTGGAAATCCCGGGGGTACCTCAAAACGTCGCCATTTTTCAAAATACACGTTTATGTCACTGTCAGAGGTATCGTAAATTTCTGGTAAAAAATCGTAAATTCAGTCCAAGAAGTCCCTTAATGTTCACTTTATTACAACAAAGGGTTGTAACTCAGTCAGATGTCATTTTCAGGGAATAGAATCTGGTTGAAATGGGTATTTGAAGAGCATTAATATTCCACAGTGGTATATTGATATACAACATAAATTGGCTTCAATTGCGTCATTATCACCAGTTTGTATTGGCTGTGGGTTATATTATGTAACAATTGGTATCTCACATGGGAAGGAGTTTATTCAGCTGTGTATCTGATCACAAGAGATACACATTCATTTCACCTACGATGGTTTGTGATGCAAAGGACGTACCACTGAAGCTGGTATTATATGTGGGTATGGGTGCCATTTGTTGACTCCCATTTGGGAAAAAGTTTTTGGAAAATACAATTATCCAAGTGACCTTGGCTTATATTATAGAAGTAAAAAATCACCTTTTATCAATCTGCTACTGAAAAAAGTAGAAGAATACTCTTGACGGTTTGGGGTTTTAGGGCTCTCCCTCTTCTCCTGTTTTATTGCATTGTGGCCAATACTATATCTAGTGTGTTAGAGTTTCTTTAATTAAGCAGAATTCTCAAATCTTGTTGGACAAGTTCAGTTTTTGTTTATGAAACTGTCACTTCCATTATCATCCACATACAATAATGACTGCAAGAATATTTGTATAAATTATCCCCTAGGTTAACATTTTTCATGACATCCATGTTTTTTTTACTTACATATTAAGATAAAGAAGAAAAAAAAACTGAATTCGACGTTGATTAAATTGTGCAAATCAGTATATAAGGCTATCCACCTGTTCTCCAGCTCTCCATTTGCAAGGTAAGCTCCCAGTTGGTTCAAGCAGAAACATTCGTTATCTTTCATATATTTGTTATTATAGGACACCAATAGAATGTTACTAGAGTGTATATGAAAAAGGTATTCTGGAGCAAATAAACATGAATACTTGACACTGTTTCTACCTAAGAACAGTGCATTGGTCGGTGATAAACAAGGATTAATTGATTTAGTAGTTCTCTTGTGAAATGAGTGGTGATATCAAACACATTTCAAATTATGAGACATTTCAAATTATGATAACAACCCCTGTTAATAGGGTGCTTCCTATACAGGGCACTAGTCTTCTTAATTTGCCTAGTTAATCTATCTTTTCTCAAACACCAGTGCAAAGAGACCCTGTCTATCGTTCAGACATGTCATTTAATTAGGCAAAACAAGTAATGATGCTAAACAACAAACAAGTTATTGACAGTAATGATTTAAACACAAATTATACAGAAAAAGTATGAAGTCATACATATTATAAAATGTGTAGAAATCAAATCTAGCTAAAACGCTTACTACTTCAAAGATTAATTGAATTGTATCAAGTTACTAACAAAAACGCCACATCAATTAAATTCACAATATAGCAAGTAATGTTGTCTGTAATTAAATTACATCATTTATCCCATGGATTGCTTAGATTTATTTCAACTCTTTGGTAAATGATTAAGGAATATTATGTACATACCCTTTTTATATTTGATATATGTCTTGACATAAAATCAGTGAACACGTTTGATGAGATGGTGAAAATGAAATATGACATTATTGACAAGAATAGAACATCAACTTTGTCTGTTTTTTCTTGGATCATACATAACTAGGCTTCCATCCTTGTGGTAATGGCTTCAAATTCAACTCACCACAACATGTTTGTTGAACTGAGAGACAATCAAAATTTTGTTCAATTATTCAGCTAAAAAGATACACACATGCTACTAAACAGTTATCTTAGATAACTTTCAAAAGTGAAAGCTTTTGAATCTTGGTGATTGTAAGCCATCTTGCCAGTTTTAAAACATGCTTAAAACCTTTAATTATTCTTTTCATGATACAACTTACCTTTTCAATTATAGGACTAATTTTGCACACTATTTTTATCACACGACTAATCGTCCCTGTAATTATGGAGCCGCGTGATCTTGTTCCGTAAGACAATAAGTCTTATCGAGTTTCCTGGCAATATTTGTCTGCTTCATGATTGTGTGATAGTGGTTCTTGTTACTACTTATCTGAATCTTAATAGTTGGGAGCAGGTCATAAAGTTGATCTTTTGGTTTGTTACCTCTTATTTTCATGGTGATTTGTTTGTTTGTCTGCTTGTTTGTTTTACAGGACTACACCAATACTGCTGATTGGATCTTCCTCAAAAATCAGAAGATGGGTCTTGGTTCAACATAAATACGATTATTTATTTATTTGGGGTTTTACGTCACTGTCAACACTGTACAGGTCATATCACGACGGGTAGTTGGAAGGGCAGAGGAAACCAGTACATATAGTTCGCTAGGGTTCTGTACTGTAAACTGCCGACCAACGGCAAGCAAATACCAGCTTTCCCACATAAGGCCTTGACGGGGATCAAACCCCGGCCTCAGAGGTGGGAGGCGAGAGTGTTACCACTCTGCCACCGTGGCCCCTAAATCCGATTAAATTTAACAGTGATCTGGATCACCGTGTGGATACCAAGAAATCCCGATTTTCATATTTTCTTGTTATTGGGTGTCTTGGCAGAGTAATGCACTCTCTGGGTGCTCTTGTTTTACTTCAATTATCTATCAGTTGGCATAAAATTGTAAAACATGTTGTGAAATAACATCCAAAAAATAGCTTTTTCCTTGTAAACAAACGTTATATATTTGACTTGTTGTATATGTTAATGTTTTATACCCCTGTTATACTGTCAGGAGTTTACCACTCTGATAATGTAGCCCTGAGCATAACCTTATTGGTCCTTCAACTTACTATTTCACTTAAAAATTACACGGTGTGTTACTTTTCCCGATCTTTTTCGACAGGCCACTCCTACCAGCCTCCCGAGTTTAAAATCAACAAGGTCTAAACGATAAGTTATGGCAGTGGATCAGAAGTTGTAACCTAGTACTGCCTTACCCTTGACTATTGGGGGAAAACAGGGACAAAATAAAATACTTTATTCCTGTGAGCTTGAAAATATTAAGCTACTGGTCTTTTATCTGTTGCCGTTTCAGTTCAGGATAATTTTGCACTGATGTTGCGCTGGTTTCTTCCCTATGAATAAAGGCTTCAGGCGAATATGCATTCTGTTGTTATTTCATTTACAAATGCCAGATTTTTATTGCTATAAGGCCAAGGTTACACCAAACATATGATAAATATACACATGTAATCATTAGTTCTGCAACAGTAAAGCTCTGAAATATTGTACTGGAAGGTCATTTGCCTCATCTGTTTTTGGAACAGAATATCAAAGATTTAATGGTGCTTACACACAAGATTGGCTTTTTGATGTCTTGGATTTAACAAGAAACATGAAACACGGCAGGAAAGTTTTTTTATACTTGGCGCAATATCTCCATATACTACAGGACTCAAAGTGCTATTTGACCCATCTGACTGAACATAGTACAGTCCAAGCTCTCAAGGGACTTGCATTCCCCTAACTGAAAGACAGAGGCTCAAGGATGACCAACGTCCTTGAGATTCTTTAGCTTGCAACTGGGGATAGGACCCAATGACAGAGGACCGCCATTTTAAGTGGTCATCCGAGCCACTATGTATCTGCCTGTACCTGAGTTTGAACCCACGTCCTCTGTGCTCCTAGGCGAGTATGTTAAAGTGTCTGTAAGTTGGTAAAAATTTCCATAGTATTGAAGTTCTAAGTCATTTCACATTGAAACAAAACTAAAAGTAGGCCAAGGACATCGAAGCAGTCAAAGCCTAGGAAAGTATTAAAACATAACTTTGGTGTACATGAAACCAGTCAATTTGCATACAGTGGTTTAGACCATTCATTTCAGTGCAATCACAACAAATCTTATAACACTGAAAATTTTAGTTACTTTAATGTAACTTTTATAATCTACAAGCTTACCATCTGGGAGTAGATGCTGTCTCAGGAGGTTGCCCCTTGTGGCTCGCCCAATTCAAGAGAAAACTGCTTATAATTACCGGTCCACTTGCTAGGTGGCAGTAATATCAGGTGTGAGGTGACCTAAATAGTAATGTACAACAGAACTTACTTCTTCAAGTTGGAATTTTTGCCCTTACCCCTCAGCTGTAATACAGCAGGAAGGTAGGGTGGGAATTTCTCTAGCCCCAGATGGTAAGCTTGCAGCTTATGAAAACTACATTTAAGTAACTAAAATATTTAATTTTATTCTGCTACAATAGCTTACCATCTAGGACTAGATGCTGAATCCCAACCACTCGAGGGAGGGATTACAGCTGATACTAGATGTATTTGGTGAATTCTTCTTGTACTGTATCCATAGTAAGTATAAATTATGAATACCAGTCTGAGACCCCAGTACAGTGCAAGCTGACCAGGCACTGTAATAGCCAAAAATCTGAATGGAGACAGCACAACCACTGTCTGGATATCTGGATTTATGAAGGAATAGGTGAAGGCAACTGGGATCATTTTTACTGTTGATGCGAGAAACCAATTTAGTGAGATCAAATATCTTTCAGTCAAAGCATACTTTGACTTTATTTTGAGAATCAAGGCCTTCTGTTTTTTGTCATCTGTCTTGGGTGGGTTTACAGGGCCAGGGTGGTACTCATAGCCCACAAGAGAAAAAAAACCTGTGTTGGTGTCAACTCTAACTTTTTCTGGTTGATTATCCAACCCAAGGACACTGTTAGGTTAACACTGTTTGGTTTTTGTATTCAGTATTGCCTTTGCTTGGGATTGAGCCAGGCATCAGCCTCCACCAGTATCTGGCTCAACCTGGTCTCAGGGAAGACTATTAGAATATCTGAGCTGAGGACTCGAGTTTTTGTTCGGATCCTGGACACATGACCTCTCTAGCCTCGAGGTTGCCAAAAAGCTTGGACTCCTCAGACTTCTGATGTTTCTTCTGATAACGTTTCATGCTAAGTATATGTTATGTTCCTCTGCCCATCACAGAATGCCTGGCAAAGTAAACAAGGTCTGCTGCCAGTTACACAGAAGACGTCACACTCTCTGCTATTTTGTCAATACAGGTTTTTATAAAAGTGAAATCTACACTAACTTACATATAACAAATGCAAATAAGAAGATTAGGTTCGAGTTAATGTCTTTTTTGTATTCTAAGTTTTCATGCCTCTGGTTACATTGCACAGTGATACACTATACAATAACTGTAAAAGGTAACAATGATTTACAACTTAAAGTTTATTTGTACTTTTTACAGAATTTTTATCAAGTATATTTTGCAAATGAAGGTCATCGTAACCTTGATCTAATCTAAGGTTGCCCCAAAATGATGATCCTAATAACAAATTTTCATTTTAGCTTTTACTTGAAGTCAAAGTTATATTATATTAGTTACTCTTTGAGATATTGTCAATATTAACATAATTGCATAATAATATACTGCTTATGAATTAGGTACTCAAAACCTTAACTACTAATGAAAGTTTATTTATATATGTGAATGGCAAATTATAAAAGCTCGGTAGCTGAATGTCATTTACTGGAAGGTTGAAAATATAATAATTAATGAAGAGGTGAAACAAACCCCTGAAGATGTGTTGAAAATATCAACATCTGAGCTCATATTTTGTCCAGACCACAGTTCTCTTAGACAGATGGGTATGTCCTTGTAGTAGTAATTATGGTGTACCAATAATTTATAGGAATTGTCAAGATATGACTGTAAGGGAAGATATTAACACTACAGTCTGCACTATGCTATCAATCAGAGGCACAGCTACAGTAGAACTCAACTAGAACTCAACTAGTATCATCTGCCCATCCATAACACATTTGTGCCTGTATTATATCCAACTACAATAAGATGTCACCTTATGTAAGGGTCTCAGTTAGTGGAATAACCTGGAAGCAGCTGACCCATGTCAAACATGTCTTAGAGATCATTAACTCCGCCAAGGAAGTATTATTTTCAGAACCGTTTGTTTGTCTGTTTGTGTAATTGTTGGCATACAAATGTTTGTCTGGTTTTTTTTGTTATGCAAATTACACTGGTTGGAACTTCATGCGAAAAATTAGAAGATGGGTTTTGGTCCAACTTAGATATACCATTAAATTTTGAGAGTGATCTGGATAAACATCCTGGATACAAAAAACCCCGGATTTTTCTATTACTTATTACTATGTGTCTAGGTAAAGGTCTTCTCTCTCCATGTGCTCTTGTCTATTTTTATTGGAATACGAGGAGTGTCTGTTTTATTATTGTGAGAGCTCATCTACCATTACAACAAGGTTTTTGGGTACATTTCCCATTGGAGAGTATAACCCTGTGGAAGCGAAAGTTCCTTTTTAGGGTCTAACATCAAGACTTTTTTCATAGAACAAAGACTTATTGCAATACAGCATTGCTTTTTATTTAATTTTATCAGCATAACAGATTTTTACACTTACGCTGTTACAATCTGATTAATTAATCAAAACAACATGTCACAAACATGAACCATTTACAAAAGGGTTGACTGAGTTTTTAGTGGCCAAACTGACAAGCATGAATAATTTATGTATTTAAAAATATTCATTCAAATTGTCCACTTTGTCTCAAATTTGTGCATGAAGTTAAACCTATTTGCTTTTAAAAAATCTAAGCTATTTAGTGGCTTATCTTTCACTAAACGGTTCCCAATATTTACTTGTTACCCGATGTCATCCCCTTTGGATGTAGAACCGTCTGTAACTCTGACATACACAATATGCAAAACATCACCCATAACCGTGACATTATCACCATTGTACACATGTGCCTCCCACAGATAACATTACGAAGGGCCCAATATGACCTTGATTGTATTGGTTTCGAATTTTTAGGGTGCCGATGAACCAAGGGTCGATTTGTCCAGCACCACTTGGAAATGATTCAAGCTTTCTTGCACTAATTTCTTACAATATATATTTTGCAGTCAAAATTTAGGTTTTTGATTCTGGGGGATTGAATGTCTATGGCGACATCAAGTGGCACATCTGTAACAGTCTTTTTACTTCCGCCATGAGGTTATGTTTTAGGGTGCATGTATTTCTTTGCCTGTCTGTCTGTATCATTGTGTTCACGATCACTAAAAATAATGAACACATCTTTACGATTTTTTTAGTAACGCCTCATCAAAAGAAGAAGTGATTAAATTTCGGTGAAGATCCAGCTATACTCTTGATAAAATTTTCTACAGTATCATTTTCAATGATTTTGGGTTTGTGGTTTGGATTACTCCAAAAATAATGAGCAGATCTGTCTTAAATTCCCCAAGTATTGCATGACCAAGGGAAGAAGTCGTTACCTTTGAAGAATGATCTGGATCATAACTGGCTGCCTTGAAGTGTTTTCTACCATTGATTTTAGTTTTAGTGTTTCTTTCAACACACGATGTAAGTCATATCACATAAGTAGATGAGAGGATAGAAAAACAATGTGATGGTGCATACTAGTTTTTCATAATTTTGCACTCTAAACCATGTGGACCTGCAAACAAATACCATCATTCCTATTTTCAGGGTGTCACGTTGTCCCCCCCCCCCTCTTTTTAACATTCCTGTGGTTTGCACAACTATAGCATTGGTGTAGTAAAGACAATAACCATCTATATTACAGATTTTTCTCACATAAGGATATGTTTATATTATTATTATTATACATTATTATGTGTCTTTTTTATTTAAAGACTTATATGATAACTGCTATAGTACAATTTTGCAAATTCTATAGATTTCATTTTCCTCTGCAGTTGTTTTGCTTGTAAAAATAGAAAAGCTATACGTCTGAAACTTAAGAAAATGTGAACACACATGCAATCCTCTTTTAACAAATTTTGTAATTTGCTGAGACAACGTTTATAACTCATACTTGAAATAACAGTAAACAAAATAATTTGACACACAGTTTATAGTTAACAGTCAGCTATACACAACTATGATCAAATGTTGGCCTAACATAAAAATTTGAAAAAAAGGAAAGAAAGTCAGATACAGTCATTTACTCGTGCTTTTAAAATTCAAAGAATCTGAACTGTGAAACAAAGACAGCACATACTTTCCTGGAGAAAGCTCTTGCTTTCAAAAACCTTTCTCCTTTTTCTCATACACCTAATTAGGTAGCTTCCCATTCCATTTCCATGCTTTTGTCTGAATTTTTCTTCCCCCTGAATCCAGTGATTTACTGCACTATGAATCCAGACATTTTTGGTGTGTATAAATAAAGGTTCATTTTCCCAAACTACGGTTATTTTGCTTTTCAAGTGTATAAAAAATTAGAATTAATCATAGCATAAACTTACATTTCCCAACATTGGTGTATATATTGGTGTTATATGTAATTCAACTTTCAAAATCAGGGCAATGACAATTGACTCAGTAAATAACATGAATGGTATATTGTTTGGTTTAGAAATATCGGGTTAAAAATTTAAAGTACCAGTATGTACACAAATATAAAAAAGAAGAGTCAAGGAAAGACACAAGAGAAGAACAATGCCTGGGTAACATTACAGTTATTCAATTAGTATGCAATATCTATTTGAAAATACTCTATTTCTATCTTGGTTTGAGTATACTCTTTTCCATTATTAATTTATCCATAAGGGTGTGCAAGAAAATAAGAAATAACTTTTGTTTTCCATTTTGTTTTGGTGTTGTTAACCTAAAACATAGCAATAATTAAACCTTACTTTATGGTTTGGTAAAAATCACAATCAAAATTTAAAAAAATAGCATTATTTCCAATGTCATTAAATTTACTGCACTCATCCATTTTAAATTGCTTCTAAAATGCTCTGTATTTGCACTGTTATTAAATATCCATAACTATATTTAAAGGCAGTATATATTTCTTTCTAGAGGCGGAGAGAATTATCCCAGAAATTAGGTTATGAGATACATTAGCAGTTGTAATTTTATTAATTCTCTCCAAGACTTGAAAATAATGACACCTTATTTGGTGGTGTAATATTTGTTAATTTCTTATTATTATGAATCCTTCTAAAATTAATAATAATACGCTGATTATCTTATTAAAATTTTCATCACTGAATACAATTGTACTGATGTTCTATTTCCTGTTTAGTTTCTAAAGACACATTGTTTCATAAAAAAATCGGCCAGATTTTCAAAAACCCGAGCTTGATTCTGGATGAATAGGTCTATTATCAATAGTTGGATTTAAAAAAAATTAAGTGTTCAGAGATTTGCAACATTTTAGATGTCAATTTTAATAAAGGCAAACCCAACTGTTTGTACATTTGAGTAAACCTCTGTGACTATTTTAGAATTTACTCTTGAAAAAATGTTCCTGTAAAACTCTTTTCTATCAGTGCCCATTAGATGCTCAACAAGAAATTTCCACCTTGCTTTACAGTAATAAAAAAGACGTTTGATCCTTATTATTTTTACTGAATTCACTACATATCTGATAGAGGCTCTTTTAAGCTGCTAGCTTCAGATAGCTGAATAGGTGTCCTTTTGCAGCTAAATGATTCCTACAACTTCAAGCAAAATTACAAAGGCTTTCAAAATCAGCAATTACCTTTTCACTCAATGCTATGACAAAACCTAACTTCAAAATATGAGGAACTAGTAGAGATTTAATAACTGTAATTTTGTCCCTCAATGAAAACTGCTTTGTTTGCCGAGACCTCAGGATTGCCTTCCGTTGATTTTCTACATGTACATGGTATTCAAATGAGTGGTTTCATCTGAATTTTATGAAAATCAAGTTGCAAGCGTCTTGAATGGTTTATTTATCTACTGTATACTAACACTATCATCTGTCAAATGTACAGATATAGAGTTTACTAGGAATAGATCAGTTGTCTGTTTGGTAAACGATGCAGCATGATGAATATTGCTCAGTGTTTAACCACTCACACTTTTTTGCAAGTTTTTTCACATTTGTTTTCCCAAGTGTTTTGTTTCATGTGCTTCTTGTAAAGGTGATTCTTAACAGTAACAGTCACAGTGTTGATAATTTTCTTGTTATCTAAACAAACTTGTATCTAGCTACTCAAAAGTCTGTCCAACAGTTTGGTTATATCTTTTCTTTTAATGCTACCACTGTGCAAAATTCTCTTTCTGATGAGATTTGAGATTACATCGGCCTCTAGTGCCTCTTTGTCAAAGAGGCTTAAATCTTCCCTCAACACCAAGGCATATACCCACCTTAGTCTCAATGTCCCCTTTGTTGTTCTCTGTGGTGCTTGACCCCCTTCTGTCCCAGAATACTGTTACTAGCTGACCGTTTTGGTGATGTTTCACCTTAGAATTTCACCTTGTTTAGTGGAGATAAATAAAAGTGCAATAAAAGTCCAGTTACAATTAGGCCACCATAAAATTAGAATTCTGTAAAAGACTTGTACAGTATCTTTCATTAAAGAAATATCTCTTAAAAACAAAGTCATATCGTCTACTAGCTAAGTTCCATTGATATTCAAACCTTAAACACTTACAGTTTGTCTATGTATAAATCCAACTACACTACTCAATAATTGTGGGGCAGTGTGATTTTTCCAAATAAAGCATCAGATGTAAATGGTCCCCCAAACAATGCACTAGAGTTATAGGAACTTATCGATTGCAATGTTGGGGCAGTGCAGATGTCAGTCCTCGGGGCCCTTCCTCTATGTGTGTGTGTTCGGACAGACCACATGGGTTGTCAGTGAGGGGAGAACCTTAATAAGTGGGTTTGGTTATCAGTCTAATGCTCTGGTTGTGAATGTAAACAAACGGAAATACGTTTCTATCAGGGCTTTTGATTGGCCCTTTCATATTCGACCTGGTTGAGTCTGTAGCAACTGTCAGTTGTGAAAGAACAAGATGTGAATTTTAAACAACTTTTCTCTTATGATTTTAGTTTGTTTCTTGGCTCATATTGTGAATGTTATGCTGCAGTATCATCTTACAAAGAAGACTGATGGCCTGCATATTTGGCGCCTGTTGAGGTTCTATCTTTGACAATCTTACTCTTGATTTATCAGCTTTGAAGGGACGGTCAAGGCCACGGTGGCAGAGTGGTAACACTCTCGCCTCCCACCTCTGAGGCCGGGGTTCAGTTCACCGCTCCACCTCAAGTTGGGAAAGCTGGTAGTTTGCTTGCCGTTGGTCGGCAGTTTACAGTGCAGAACCTTGACCAGCTGTATGTACTGGTTTCCTCTGCCCTTCCAACTGTCCGTCGTGATACAACCTGTACAGTGTTGAAAGCGACATAAAACCCCAAATAAATAAATTGAATTGATGGTCTAACCTATATTTCAAGGGGGCTTTCTTTAGGCTGGGAAGCTTTATTTGATACTTATTCATATTTATAAATCAAGCCAAGGAAAGAGCACCGTGGATGTGTGAATCTTTATATTTTCAGTGCACGATTGAACAATTTGACAATGCCTAACAAAAATAAATGTTCGAAGTGTGGGTGGCTTAAACATTTGCCTCTGACTGGTAAAAAATGCAAACAGTGAGAGTGAAATGAACTTGAAGGAACTGTCAGTATTGCAAAAGAAAAGTAAGCATGCAAGTTCTATTAGCAGCACAACTATTGAGGTTGAAGCTTCGTCTGGTGAAGAGGAGAGTGGTGACACGGTGCAGGAACAGATTTTGAAAGAACTCAAGCAGGTGAATAAAAGACTTGATGCAGTAGAAAATCAAGTGGCAAGCAGCAGTGGGGGAATACGACAACAGGAGCAGAAATTCAAAGAACTGTCTAAGCTAAGTAGTGCAACTTCTAGTAAATATTGTGATTAACAAAGCAGAAAATGTAAAAAAAGGTGTAGTGCAAAGTGATAGTGAGTCAGATAGTGACAGCAGTATCCCTGATTTACATGTGTTGCGCAGCTCTGATGCAATTCAGAGGTGAGTCAACACAAATTGCATCAGTTAGAGATCATTGAGGGAGGCACAGGTACAGGTGTTTCAACAAAATTGAAATCAAAAAGAGGCGGATCGGTAGACGTGTATGTTAAGCACAAATCGGCGTGGCCACATGAAGTAATTCTGGGGCACGCGAATCGGACCAGGCTAAATTATGATCAACTGACCTCATCACAGTGGGTTCAGGGATTTTGCAGAAATGTGCTAGATGACAAAGACAGAGGTAGACATGAATAAATGATGGCCTATATGGCTGATTTAATGGATGCACACAACAGATTTCTCATGGCAAGCGGCGAAAGCCATGACGAGGTTTTGATATTCCAAACTATATTGATGATTTTCTTCGATATGGTGTTCCGTTCATTGCTAAGAAGTCTTTTGACACACTCTGATGTCATGACGGATCTAGGACTGACTGTAAGTGAAAAGAAATTGGTCACCCCGAGTACATGTGCTGTGTGCTTAGGTATCGTTGTTGATACTGTTGAGGGTACTTTGTCAATACCAGGTGAAAAGTTACTGTATATCAAAACCGGACAAGTAAAACTAGAGGCACCTGCAATCATTGTTTGGTTCTTTGATCTATATTAGCAAATGTATGTGTCTGGCAAGAAGCTTTCTAAATTGCATGTTGGAAGTGTTGAGACAGGCACACGACTGTAACAAAATCAAGTTGAATGTTGAGTTTCATAGAGCTTTGCACTGGTTTCAAACTTGCGTCTCACAATATAACAGCATTTCCATGTATGGTCACAAAGTTCCTGATTTTTCTGTAGAACTTGATGCATGTTTGACCTGGGGTACCTGGGGACTTGGGGGTTGTGGTAAAAAGTTAGCGTATCATATCCCCATTACGCTAGGCTACAGACAGTTCAGCATCATACATCTAGAAATAGTAAAATTTTTCATAGCTATTCTGGTATTTGGTAAAAGCTGTAAAGACAAAAAAGTGTTATTGAAATGTGATAATGAAGTAGTAGTTATGATTCTTAGGACGGGCGGAGCTAGGGATCCGTTTTTGGGCGCAAGTGTGCACAATGTGTGGTATATGGCTCCTCTTCTGGACGGTCACTTGCAGTAAGTACATGACCTGGGCAAAAAATAATAGGAGAGCAAACTAGATGGATAGGTTTATAAATGAGTTTATGCTTTGATTCCAAGTCATATTTGGCTCAATGTTAATATTGACCTTTTGGACACAAATGAGTACTTATGATTCTAAGATACTATGCCTATTTTGTAGGAGCTAAGCAATGTGAGAAGCTCAGAACCAAAATAACAGTAGGTTCTCTATGGCCTTTCGTCCTTAAACTAGGAAATGTCATGAAAGGTTGTTTAAAGTATTTGTGGCTTTTTGTATATGTGTGAATGTGGCTTTAGAGGATTTGTCAGTTTGTAGTGTATTGTGTTTTCTCGAGTACTTGGTGGATAATAATGTATCAGCATGAATGATAGTCAATTATGTATCTGCGTTTAAAACTATGGCTAAAAACTAAGTATTTTTCTGTACAGAGCACGCAACATGATTTTTCAATTGTATGCCCATGATAGCATGGAACCTGTATTTCAAATATATACTCAGGCAGCATGGCAAGTTATGACTGACTCCAGAGTCAAAAAGACTCTGTCTGCTATCAACTTGGTGTTAGGCCTACCCAAGAATTTTTACCCATATCACGCCTTCCAATGTTCAGGTGCCACCTTGGCTTACAAGGCGCACGGGTCAATCAGAGAAATCCAGGAGCATGGTACCTGGACGTCAGAATGCATTTGGAGGTACATTCAGACTGATCCAATCAAAGGTTCGAAAGTAGCTTTGGCCATGAAAGATATGCTGCTATAATGCCCTACTCTTGGTTGGGTTTGGGCCATTCGGGCTGATAAATGACATTTCAGTAAATATAACCTGGTCACAGATGACACAGTTAAAGTTTTTGCATAATAATGGTTTGCACCTTGAGAGTAGGTTTGTCAAATCATAACAGCATTAGGCATAGCAGACGAATTAATATTTACATTATAACATTTCTGGCTTAGGGCATGAGTAATTAAGCATTGGTATGTTTAATTAGACAGATTCAATGGTAACTTTAATTTTAATCAAACTTTAATAATTTTAATCTGTGTATGTAACTTATATTCTTAATTATCTTAGTGTGTAACTTGGCATAGTGTTAATTATATTTAACCTATTGTGTATAGTCATGTTTTGTATTTTATTATGTTAGTATATGAACTAGTGCACAAGCATGTTCTTGGTGTACTATGGATATTGGACTCTGATTGCACATGCATGTTCTTGGTGTACTATGGATATTGGACTCTAATTGCACATGTCAAAAATCTTTAAGTTCACTTTTTAAACTTCAAATTTTCAATCACTCAATCACTCACCCACTCATTTGCTTATTGCTACTTTGTTTTGCTGTCATGTGTTTATTGTGGGGCAGTGTAATGTTTTTCTTTTGTTTTTTAACATTTAGTTGAACAATTGTTTTGGGAAATTTGGGTGGTCCCGAGAAGGACCTATGAATCAGCATTTGTCCTGAAAAGGACATGTTACAGCAATGGTCCTGAATAGGTAGTAGTTACAGTCTACTCCTATTGCTGCTTATTCTACGATGACTGTTAAGGAGGCTCTTCCTGCTGGGTGGTTGGAGGAGAGGCGACTTGTTGCTGCAGGTCAATTGGTGTTAACTGTTGAGGTGTATCCATCTACAGGTAGCTAATGACTGACTGTGTATTCCCAAAAATGCTAGACAGTCCTGAAATGTTGTGTGCACTTTCTTTGCCTGAGAGTGGGTTGAAGACCTTGCTTGGGCTGATGGTCATATGTAGCTGTCTTGAGGTGCGGGGTTGTTGCTTGTCAACAGCTACATAGGAAGTCTGCTGTCCTCTGGGCATCACTTGACTCTGGAATAGTCAAGATGTATTCTCTGGCAGCAGCTGCTGGTTGCTGTAGCTACTGATAACTCAGAGTCTCATACGTGGAAGTTGCACTGGAAGTCCTAGAAAGTGTAGGTTGCTGGATATGACGGGTCCTTTCCTCTGCCCTGCTCTGTAACCCAATTAAAAGTGTCACAGCCTCATTTCTGAGAGTTCGAAAGTATCTTTCCTCCAAATTTTCAATTTTAGATGCCAGGTAGTTGCAGAGGGCTTGGTTTATTGGTCTCCTGCCTTGGGCCAAGTAAAGATGTGAGCATAGTGTTCATCTGGGCAAATTGATCCATGACCTGCTGGTCGACTGATGAAGCCTGGGACATTACACTGGCACTGGTAGTGTTGCAGATGGGTGGCTGGTGTGTAGTGTCAGAGCGGATGCTAGTCTCAATGTTGTCAGTGTTTGTGGACCTCTGTGAAATGTCACGGGCTGTGGCTGCACTGGCTCCTCTCTGTTGGCACTTGAAGGCTGAAGATTTGATAAGTCCCTTCCTTCTGATGTGGGTCTTTTCAAGAAGTTTAAATTGTCTTGAATTCAGTTCTTTCCCCCTGGCATTTCCTTTGGAGCCTGGCCAGACTTGGACTGGGTGTTATTTTCTTAGAGAGTCCTTTAGGATTAGAATCAAGTTTTGCACACTGTCACTGACAGGTTGCTGTACTGGCACACCTGTCTCAGAGCCAATACTTCCTGGCCTTGTCCGTAAAGTGCTCACTGGTCTTGTTGTAAAGCTCCTCATGAACCTTGACAGAATCACAACTGCTTCATCATCTGAGTCTGTTAAATTACTGTTTGTCATATGTGCTTTCTTTCGTCTGGAGTGTGCTTGAAGTGTGCCAGCCTCTCTTCTACTCTCTGTGTCCATTTCACTTTCACTCCTCTCAGTTCTTGGTCTTTTTTCAGCCTCTGCCTACTCTGCTGACTGTGGAGTTTCTGCCCTCCTGGCTTCCTTCTTCTCCCTCTCCCCCTCTGCTTTTATCTGCCTGCTCCCCCCTCTCTGTTTTCTCTCCTCCTGTGTATCTCTGAACTGAAAATCGGTTGTTGTGTCTGGAGGGCCTTCTATCTTCCTCACTTTCTTTTTGCCTTTTTAGGGCCCATCGTATAAATAAAAAAGCAGTGTTTGTAAAAAGCACAAGCCTATCTAAACACTATCTAACAAAAGTCTATCTGAACACTGCCAGGTGTAATCCATCAGAGTTGAAAATCCAAATGAGGCATTTGGCCCGCTGACTCACCTTTTATAGACACAAATTACATAATCAACAAGATGCACTCAGAGAGAGCAAAACGCTCGACTCCATGTGACCAGTCTCACAAGTGTTATAAAGTATAACACACATCCATCATGGTGGCATTTCCAGAAATTCTGGAGACTTCTTGGTATCCAATATATTAATTGGATCTTTCCTAAACTATAATCACTCCTTCCCATGGCTAGTCCCTTCCTACTTCAAATTTGACATCAAAATTTATTAATTACTTTTGAAGAAATATGAAGTAGAAAGCTAAAATCATTAAAATACATTGAAATGGGACCTATGAAAATTCATGATTTTTTTTGTATCCAAAATATGATCCACGTCTTTCCCAAAAATTAGTAATTTCTTCCTTTCACCAGGTCCTACTCACAAATTTTTTATAAAGATCTGTTCATTAGTTCTGGAGTAATCTAAACACCAAAAACAGGCAGACAAATAGACAAAAAAGCACACAACAAACATAAATTCCTGGTAGAGGTAAAAATATTGGTTAAAAGCCACTTCTTGGTCAAAATTACTCAGGGTAAATTTTTGTGATGGACTGTCAAGAAATTGAAACAAACAAACAAAAAAAAACAAAAAAAAAACAGAAATAAATAAACATGACAAATACACCACTTCCCTCTCAATTGTATTTATGTCAATTTCAAGACATAAATTTAATGAGAAGAAGTATATCACACGTATCACAAGCTAGGTTTTGTGACCTCACAATGACAATTGCATTGTGACATCATTAAGTAATGACATCATCAGACCTCAAAATATTGATTTTTTTACTTATGCAATAAAGAAAATCAGATTTCTCTGTATATGCCCAATTGATCCATCAAGTTGATCCATCCACCAATCCATCAAGTTGAACACTTTATCTTGGTTAAAGTTTTTTTTTTGAACAGTAAAATTTTAGATGCTGTGTTTTTTTCTTTTCTTTTAAAAAGACCTTTAAAAAAATTGCTAAAAAAAACCTAAAAAAAAAAATTTAAAAAAAAAATTTATAATTGACTGGTATTGAACCCCAACCAAGAGATTACAAGTTCTACACATTACACTCACAGCCACAGAGAATATCTGATGAGGCAAGAATTTATGAGCAGGAAATCCTATCATGATATTGATTTTTGAAGACAAGTAGGTTTCACTGTATATACCCAATTAAAAATTTAAAAATCTGTCTCCTGACTTTAATTTTCAAACAAATTACACCAAATTTGGAAGATTCCGTCTGTACCCCATGAAATATCTACCCACCAAATTTGAGCTTGATTGATGGTATAGTTTTTGAGTTATAAGGGCAAAACGGTGCACAGACAGACAGACAGACAGACAGACAGACAGACAGACTGACAGAAACAAACTGATTACAATAACCCTCTCCTATCGTCGAGCGTTAACAAGCTGTGGCTTGGTAAAATGAAGTGGCCTGTCCAATACACTTCTCGGCTTGTCTGTTGCTGTAACCACCTCGTTAGTTTCCCTTTACAGCTTGTCCTGGTGTTTTCTCCAGTTTGTCCTGCTGAGATGTTACCAACTCAGCAACCAAAGACATGGAGACTTCCTGTCTTGGCGGAAAGTGACCAAGTCAGGTCAGCGATGTTTATGACAGAGCAGTCTCCTTTCAAGTTTGGTTCGTCTATGTGTACGGCCTGTGAAGTCTTGCAAGTGTTTCCAGACAAGACAGTAACAGTATAGTTCAAGATAGGAAGTGTCTTCAACAATATATAGATAGACATGATATGACAGTTTTCAGGTGGGAGGAACCATGGTCAGGATCGAGAGTCATGGAGGGTAAGTGAAATATCAAACATGTTTGATATTTTCTGACCTACCTTCACAAACTACAACGGATCCTAACTGACTCTGTAACGTTACTCATGACCCTCGAAAAATCCTTAGTTACAGACAAGGTGGCTCCTTATTTAACAGGACTCGTTTCAATTTTAGATGTGTGCCTAATTACTTATTGAAACAATGTGCATATTTGTTAATTTGACTCAATATAAAATGAATTTAAGGTTGCATATATAACTAAAGTGGTTTTATAACTAAAGTCCAACAACTTTGTTAAGATAGTTTCGTCAGTGAAATTGATTCAAGATATATGTCATATTTCGCTGCTCAAGGTTAAAGTTGGCCAACTGTTCCATTAATTAATGAAAAACTGCATATTTAATCTGAGACAAGAGTATTCATTCTGACAGAGATTTATTACAGCAATATCTAAGAAACTTATTCAATTTGAGTCAGGCGTTATATAGCTTAGAACATGAAATGTTGAGTTTCTAAATAAGCCAAAGTTGTAATTTGCATTTTCCAATACCTAGACTAAATTGTTGTAATCCTGATTGGCAAAATAAAATTTATAAAACATCCATCTTAAAACAGAAGTTACAGCCAATCTGAATTTACAAGGCCAATATCAGGATATGCTAAAATGATATCCCACATTAAGTTAAGTTTTCTGAAGACCATAGAACATTCCTTTTTGGAACCCAAAGAAAATAATGGAGATGTCTAGATATGACTAGAAGGAAATATATTAATAGCCAAGTTGGTAGTAGACTATCAATCTTAGAGACCTTTTCTGGAATCTAGTTCAAACAATAGAATATATTCTCTAATACCCCTGCTCCACTGTCAATAGTTTGTCTACTATCTGTCCTCTTTGTACAATCCATAATGGTGGTACAATTTATCTGTTCAGTCATGAGTGTCAGAAGTATAATTATAATAATTTCCCAAACAAATCATGTTGTTTAGTTCCAGTGCGTTCTTTTCTTCTTAAAGGTAGTGTGGACATTTTGACCCCCCCCCCCCCCCCATAAAGAGAACATCCCTACCAAGCAAAGATTTCAGGAACTATTGCCTGATATCATGACTATGTCTCATGCCTAAATTGTTGGAGTGGGCAATTGTCAAAGCGCCCATGTAACATAGCAACAGCAATATTCTTGACAATCCTCAGCACTCTGCATATAAAAATAATCATTCTACTGAAACTACCTTACTGCATATTAAAACTAAGATCCATTTCTCACTGTCATGTGATGAGCCTAACTCACTGGTCTTACTTAATGTTTTGGTTGCCATGGACAGAAATGATGTAGCACGGCTTTAATTTGGGTCACCTGTTATCATAGGCATCGATTCAAAGCAATTAAAACTGATTCAGCCCTCTCTGAATTGTGTGAGCTAATGTTTGGTGTTCCACAAGGTTCAGTCTTTGGCTGATTGCTGTCCTCTCCATACACAACTCCTTTGAGTAAGGTTATTGGAAAGCACTCCAACATCAAATTCCACGTTTATGCCAATGACACTCAGTTCAACTTACACAGCTTTTGGTGCTCCCACAATTTGGAATGATTTACCTGATGATGTTCAATCTGTCCCAATTCTTGCCTGTGTCAGAAAAAGGCTAAAGTCTTATGCCATCAAGAATGCTTTTCCTTCTTTATGCATGAACTATCCGGCATCTCCTTGGTACTGACATGACTATCTCTATGGAATGACAATTATTGAATTGGTTTCTGTTGTTGCACCTTTTTTCTGCCTTGGCAGAGATTTAGGCACTATAAAAGTACAAAATAGAATACAAATTGTGGTGACTATGTTTAAAACCATTGTGCGTGAGCATTTCTCTCGAGTACTCACAGCTGATCTCTTTGAATATAGGGCAGATATTTATCCATGGTATTATGACTTATTCATGCGTCTAAAAATGGTGAATATAAAAAAAAACACCAAGAAATAACAAAGCAGACAGATGTTTTGCCAGAATACAAGTTCACAAAATTTTAAACTGGATTAATGAATATTGCAAGTGACCCTTATAAGAAATACTTATTACTATTGATTTGTCAAAAATAGTTTGTGAATAAAACATATATAAAACAAGACAAGCTGGTATGGATAAAAATATTTACAATTGCACAAAAAACACGTGAAGTCTACATATTTATAAAAAATGCCACTAATCTTTATCCTGATCGTGCTTTTTCTGTCTCTTTCAAGAACTAAGGTTGTATCAGGACCCCTATCCATATCACATCTTGTTATCAATTGAATTAAAAATCCACGATGACAGAGGCGATGGAAACTTTATAAAAATGGGAATAATAAAATAACAGCCAAATGAATAAACGCCAAATTTATCACAAATTCGGGGAGTGACCCCCCTGGAGTATAGGACACATATCCTACACCATCTGTTTATAAATGGTTATTTGAATGGCCATAGTACGCCATTAATAAACCTATCAGATATAGTGTTGATGAAGATAACAAGAATACGTGTTAAATGTATAAGCTGTGTTGGTTGACATGAGATAAAAAATTCAAATCACCACTAGGTTTGAACGCGCCCCCAACAGACACACAGACAGACAGATAAACAGCCATAAAAATACGTGCCCCTTATTTCTGATTAGATCAGGATTAGGATCAAAACTCAGCAGATTTATAAATGCGAGGTGGCATCTGGGTACCACCAAGTTCATTCCAGGAGTGTCCTTGTTTTAAAATTTCGGATCAGACATCAGATTTTAGTATGCATGACCATGCTGTTTTGTAAAATGTTTTTTATTGGTTCATAGGTCTTCGCCCCAAGAAGTACCCTTCACTCTGCCATTTGTATGATTGGCAGCAGACGGGTAACATCTCTTGAAGCTAAATACCAGTGATACTGCTTAGTTTTAGTTTCGTTCATTTTAGTTTGTATTATTTAACTTTATAACTGGTGTTTCACTTCTACACCATTATGTCGGATAGAAAAGCAAAGCAGTATAATCTATGATCCAATAAACAGAGGCAAGTACACATGTCAGTACATATAGAGTTGTGCGATGATAGGGAGGTTTTGACATAAATGTTGGGTAAACAATCTGGTCTGGGTGAAACTTTCTCCAATAATTCGGATCTGTCTGGTTCGGATAGTGAGCTAGAGTGGTCTGTGTGTCTGTTGGGGGTGCGTTCAAACCTAGGCTTGGTTTCGAAGTCCGACAATGAGGTAAAATCGAGCCTGGCAGAGGTTCAGACTTACAAAAAATTTGACACAGAGAAGGTTGTACCTTTTACCAGTAGGGCACTAGTTCGGATCCGGTTTCCCAAACTTTCATTATCCAAAAGATTCTCCAGCAGCTCACAACACTGAGTCAGTGGCTTGATAATATTCAAACTGCCTCAGTTAAAAAACAAATGACAGGGGAAAAATTAAGAAAACATGTGTTAGGAAACAAAAATTGATTTCTCAGACACCATGTGCCATGGGAGCAGAGTGGGGTGGGGTGAAGTTATGCTGAAAAATAGAATCAATAGCCCCATGGCCCCATGAGTTGCGGTTAATTTTGAAATTTTAATTTTGGCCAAAACAGCCATGTTCCAAATTAAGAATGTTTGCAGACTATAGGGAAAAGGTATGAGTAGCTTAACTCTTTCCAGTTATGCTTAAAAACATTGGATTAAAATGAGCTCTTTCAAGTTTTCAAGTTTTTAGCTCTTTCGGTTTGGTAGACATAAGAATACAGAGGACTTAGACTGCATATGGAAATAATGAAAAAAAATATGATTTATTATTTGTAGTGCTTAATACCTGTACTAGCAGTGCTTAATACCTGTACTAGCAGCTTGCCAGCAGTATTAAACCACAAGCTACATCCAAATTGCACTAGATTTTAAAGGTCAAGGCCACTACAACAAGGTTAAAGGTCAAATCAAGTTCACCCCTTGATGTTGCACATCTACAATCCCCAACCAATGTCCCTATCAAGTATCCAAATCTTAAACCTCACAGTTTCTGAGTTACAGCCCGGGCAAGCTTTTACTTATCAAACACTGGCCCATCCGTCCACCCATCTGGATGCCATGGGTGAAATCAATACCCATACAGCCTTTAAAGGCTTTAGTGATGTTAATTCAGTAAGTTCTACAATGGATTGAAAGAGTGTTGGAGTGAAACAATGGATGACTCAGTCAATCAAAACACTTAAATTATACCACAAATGTTGCTTGATGATACAAATTAATATCGATCTAGATAGGATAGCTAGAGTTAAAATGCAGAAATATTCTTTGGCCAGAAACAGGCTACTGTACTTTTAGTATAGGACTACTAAGTTTTAGAAGCCAAATTGAAGATTGGTGAGAAGACCTTTTCAATGTTAGCTTCTGCAGAGGTTTACATTTGAAACTGATAAAAATAACGTTCTCGTTCTGCCGATAAAGATATTATTGTAGATGGCATCATGTCAGCTTCCATATAGTTAATTGGGGAGTATAACAATACATTTATGTCAGTTTCAATTCAACAACTAAAACTAATTTTTTGAGATTGTTGTTATGTATGCCTTCTTTGATTGTATATTAATATTTTGATTGCTACCTTAACATCTTGTTATCAATCATGCACAAATATTTTCCTTTCTTTTTGTATCTTAAAAGATTGAAAACTATTTGAACAATTTTTGAACACACAAACTCAACTTATAAATAATAAATAGTGTAAACAAATACGGAGTGGCAAAGTAATGAGAAACATCGTTGAGGGTCTGATGTCTTACAAGGGAAAGTTAACATTCCAAACATTTCAACAAAAATAGGTTAAAACTAAAATAGCAACCGAACAGGGGAGTTAGTAGGAAAGGAGATAGGCCTGCCTGAAACTATTTTCAGAGGATTTAGACTTTATCATATATGCTATCGTGTAAAATACACATTTTTATTTTGAATATATGCAATCAAGTTTGACGAATAACCACTTCATTCTTTCCACTGGTTATAAAGACTTTAAAACCAACAATACATAATACTGACGGTCCCGTTCTCAATATGAGATAAGCTGTTAATTGGAGATGTGGAAACCAGACTATAAACAGTTTGGCCATGTAACCAAAACCAGAAGTAGACAGGTGAAAGCCACGGTTCTTGTGTGTTTCTGGATTATTGAAATATAACACATTTCCAAAGTAATAATGACATCATAAGATATGATTGCAATTGACATGAATGTTAAAACCTGCGGCCTTTTAACATAAATGAATTGTGTTTATTTGCAAATAAAAGTCTCGAACTGTGAGTAGTAATGAATGAGTGTATAACGATGGCTAAATTACATTAGTCATTTTTATTAGATCATATCAATTGTCACTTTAGTAAGGATTTGCTGCATCATCATATTAGAATCAATGTAGAAATAATGTAAAATCAGATACTTATTTTAAGCCCGAGTTCTAGCGAGGCTCATGCTTCTAGAGATCACTTTTTTTTGTCTCCGGACTTTCATGAATTGTGGCTTAGTGTCATGAGTATCTGCCTCTTCACTGAAGTTAAGCAGCAATTGCCTACATTAGTACTGGGATGGGTGACCACTTCAGTGCAATACTCATGTCTCTGATGGCTTTGCGGCTCACGCTAGTAGAATGAAACCTCTTTCAGTCTCTTTTTACTGTGGATTTCCATTCCAAATTAAAATTTACAGGAAATTTCGAACCTGAAGGTAAGCTTACAAACAAAATTTTCTCTCAGCCCCCCCGAGAGACAGTGAATACACACAGGTGAGCATACTGGCTTTATTTAGATATAATATTTAATATGAGAGTATATATAAAATACTAATACTAATATTATATAGAGTTCGATGTAAAATCTGCAAAACTCGACTTGTAGATATATATGTCAATACACAAATGCAAGTTAAGTCATTAACAAGAAATGTGTCATAATGTGAAAACAAATGCTGCTAAACTTTAGAGTCCAGTCCACTAAGCAGCCTGATCAAAAATAGTTACATTAAGAAATAAGACCTCAGATCACCTTAGAGGACAGGGTCTTTAGTGATAAGATGTAACATTAAATGGACGACCTTAAGTTACGGTCAGTGATTTCTTACTTACTGTAATGGTGAGGGTCTAACTGTCACGGAAGATGATCTAAGGTTCACAATACATTAACCCTCAAGCCCAACCAGTAGAAATAGGAACATATTTGTTAATATTATCCTTTTATTACCGAGGCAAGGGTAGTTGCCAGTTGTTCACCAGACTTGTGATCAGCTCATATATACCTCAAAACGCAGTCAGATGACCGCGTTTCATGCCCTTTTATATCTTTAATTGAAATATGTGAATTATATGCAAGGGTAGCGCCACACCTTCTAAAATATGGAAGATAAAAAAGCTGGGGTGAAAACCCGACTTGACATTAATGTATTTCAGACATTTTCTTACTGTATAGTCATTCAGTGGAACCCAAACTTTGTGGTTTTTATATTGAAAGAAAGAGGTGAAGGAAAAGAAGGAGTAAAGCCTTGTAAATTGTTTTAAGGCTGCAAACAGATGGAGCAACGCAGTCTAGGAAGTGATATAATGTGAATTTTGTCTCTATTTTGTAATATCTTTGTCCTTTTGATTTATAATTTAGCAAAGCTTTTGGTAAAATTAAATCTTCTCCTGTAAAATGCCTGGAGGAATCAATTTCACGTAAAGCATGAGATGCCAGATTGGACAGTCACATAAAACCAATTAAGCCCACTAAAACATGACCTTAAACACATCACCCATATATGGTGGCATTCTCTAAAAATCCTAGTTAACATGTGAATATCAATGATATTATGTGGGTTGGCATATAAGGGCCTGTTCTGTTTTAAAGATCTGAGAAATTACTTGACTTTCATATTATCAAATATATAGTTTTATCATTAACTCTATCATTATCTTATGTGCAGAAGAAGTATTTATTATTATTTAATGTAATTTTAAGGCTATTTTCTGTCACATTAAAAGATACATTCAGTAATTTCAAGAATATATGAGTATCTTCACATTTTTTGTTTTAATGATTTTTAACGTCTAAAATGAAATAAAAAAAATTAAAATCTAACGAAAAATGTACATCTGAGAGTTATGTAAAAGCAGCAGAAACCATTTGTCTAATCTATATACAGATTGAAAAACATCGATACACTTAATTGTCTGATATATATTTTGACTGAAAACATAGAGGAAAAAAATGAACACATCACTTGACATGTATTTTTGGAAGAGTCTGATGCAATGACAGCTTTTCCCCCACATGAAACTATTACAAATAAAAAGTAAAAAGGTCCAAAGAATTTTACTGTGGTTAATTCAAAATCAATATCAGCAGAGCATTTAGAAAAAAATTGATTTGGTTTGGGTGCCACATTTTAGTCCTTAATAACTCAATTCACATACATTCACCAGCAGCCTTGCCCAAAGTTTTGGCCTGTTTATTTCAAAAATTTCAATGGTGAACTGTTCAATAACACAACATTCCTCCAGTTGTGTCAATAAATAATTGTACTGCAATTTAAACAACCATAAGTTTATCAACTTTTATTTCTTTTCTATCAAGTACAAAGGATAGTACCAGGGTTCTAAGTCAGAGCAATCTTCCTGATGCAATAACTGGGGTTATTAGTAGGAAGTATTGATAATGTCATAGTGCAACCTGTGTTGGCTTATATGGTGTTTGCCTTACAAAGTGGCTCTGTCAGTAACATCAAAAATGTTATTATGGGCCACTTCACTACAGAACAAGTTTATGAGGCAAAAGACACTTTGTGGTCCCATTGTGATATAACTCTTATTGGGGACAAGCAATCTAAGAATGACTCAACAGTAAGAAGTGCCAAAGAAGCTCATGTGAGTGATATACTGTATGCATGGGCCAAACTAGATGAAGCAGATGCCACTCCTACAATTCTCATAAATGCGCTTTCTCTTCAACTCATACCCAGGAGTCATCCTGAAGAATTACACAACATCTCATTGGTTGATAGACTGAACAGGATGGAGCAAAGAATGGAGCAAATGATGCATCTATTGGATAAAACTGTGGCTGAAAACAGCTGGCTGAAAGAAACTGTTGTGAGTATTACTAACAATTCTTCATCTCCTTACGCAGATGCCCTAAAACATGGTAGTGGCATCAAAGAACACACTGGACCAGTACAATCAGACAAAGGCACTGTATCAAATAAGTAGCAGAAGCAGGCACACATTGAAAACAAAGTAGCCCATCTGCTCATAGATACCGATACTCAAGAATCCAACTCTGAAAGTTTCCAAATCCCCAAACTCCAGAGAAAATGAATAATGAGGCCCAACAGAAGACAACAGGTAGTGATGGGCACTGCTTGCCCTACTAATGCTGGTGTTAGAGCTGCCCCACCACCACATAGAGATTTCTTTGTTTTTCGTTTGGCTAAAGCAACAACAGAAGATGAGCTGAAGACATATCTTGGTCATAAGAATGTTACAGTACATGGAGTCGTGCTACTCTCTCATCCACAATCCAAATTTAAGTCCTTTAAGGTGAACATACCTGTGTGAGATGTTAACAAAATAATGGACCCTACCACATGGCCACAAGGAATTGGAGTAAGAAGATACAGAGCTGCAATGAAGCAGAGAGAAGACCATCCAGTCCCATTGAACCCTACAAGTGAAAACTAAAATGGCTGGATCTCTATCATTTATCACATACAGCAGCCAGGGAAGTGGTACAGACTGCAAGGAGTACATTAGTAAGTAGCTAAAGGACAATGACTTTGTGTTAGTGTAAGAGCATTGGTTGTTTGACAATCAGTTTGGCTGGTATGAACAATCAATTAAAAACTGTTGCTGTCATTGTTTATCTGGTATATCCAGTAAAGAAATCCATCAAGGTAGACCTTTTGGAGGCTGTGCCATCCTATGGAAAAACAATGTTGTGTTAGATATCACTCCAGTTAAAACAAACCACACTAGAATCTGTAGAGTAAGGTTCTGTATAAATGACAAGTCTGTTCTGTTATGCTGTGTTTATGCCAAATCAATCGGTTATCTATAACGAGTACAAGGAAAGTCTGAACCGTCTAATAACACTTAGGGAACTATTTGCTACTGATATCTTTCTTATCAGAGGTGATTTTAATGTGGACTTGTGTAAATCTAGCTTACATCAAGAATCCATGCAGTATTTTTCCTACAGCAAAACCTTTCCAGTTGTCAAAATCTAAGATGTTGTGAAATAAACTACACATTTGAAAGTAAAAGCAACTCCTGTAAATTATTTATAGACTTGTTTGTTTTTAATATCTCCTTTTGTGGTATTGCTGATTGTGTGTAATGTACTATATGAAGGAGATAATTTTTCAGACCACTTTCCAGTATGCTTTGTCATGAATTTACCTGTTGCATATCATAATAAAGAATTAGAGAACTGTAAGCAAAATAAGAAGCCGCTCTAGGAAAAAGCATCCTGTGAAGATATCAAAAAGTACAAAACTTTGGTGGACTTGTCATTAGATACAATAAAGGTTCCATGGTCAGCAATAAATTGTACTGATTTCAAATGTGTGTCACATTATGATGAAATTGTGCAGTTTCATGATGAATTAATCAACCTGTGTTTAGATAGTAGAAAAAAAGCAATCCCACATAAACAGACCAGGGGAAAAGTGATTCCAGGGTGGAATGAATATGCTCAACCTCTTAAAGAACAATGTATATTCTAGCACAACATTTGGTCAGTTAATGGAAAACCACGTAGTGGCATGTTGTACAACATTAAATGTAGAACTAGAGCAAAATATCACTATTGTCTTAAAAGTCTAAAGAAAAACAAAGAAACTGTAATTGCAAACAAAGTGGCAAATTATATGTTGCAAAATAAATCTAAAGATTTTTTGCATGAAATAAAAAAGGTTAAATTTAGTACTAGAAAAAGCCCTAGTACTGTTGATAGTGCAGTAGGTTGTGATAAAATATGTTTTTGCAACAAATATAAGAATCTGTACAACTCTGTGTCTTATGATGTAAATGAAATGATAGACCTGAAAGAATGAATAGATACAAGTACACATGAACAGTTTCACAAAGAAAAATGCTACAGCAATCACCAAGTATCAGTTAACAATGTTATATCATCAGTCAAACACTTAAAATGTGGAAAACATGATGGTGACTTAGGTTACTTCTCTTTATCATATTGTTAATGCAAGTAAAAAGTACTATGTTATCTTAAGTCTGTTGTTTAAAACAATGCTAACCCATTCCTGTGTACCTAGAGGCCTTCTTCTCCCCACGGTAATACCAATTCCTAAGAACAAGAATAAATCACTAAGTGACTCTGATAATTATAGGGGCATTGCTCTAAGCAGTATACTAGGTAAGCAGTTTGATATTATATTACTCAAGAACAATAAGGAGTTATTTAATGCTAGTAAACTTCAATTTGGGTTTAAACCCAATCATTCCACACACCATCGTACATATGTATTAAATGAAATTGTGCAATACTATGCTAATAATAACTCAAATGTGCATGTCATGTTGTTAGACTGTAGCAAGGCATTTGATAGAGTTAACTATGTTAAGTTATTTTCTTTGTTATTGGACAGGGGTCTGTGTCCTTTAGTTGCTAGATTTTTTATTAACCTATATACATCTCAAAAAGTTAGAGTTAAATGGTCTTACTGCCTATCAAAACAAGATGATGTCTCAAATAGTGTGAAGCAATATTGTTCATTGTTTATTGTTATGGATGTATTATTGACAAGGCTGACAAAATCTGGAATTGGCTGCCATATAGGTAATACTTTCTGCGGTGCTATTGGCTATGCTGACGATGTGTCTTTACTGTGTCCTTCTCTCTCAAGTTTAAGAATGTTTCTGAATATTACAGATGTGTTTGGGAGAGAATTCAATGTTGACTTTAATTCAGTTCTTGGTTTATAGAAATAATGATGAGTCAGTACATGGTATTTACCACAATTACAGCTTTGTTAGAGCTCAGCAGTATGGAAATCACTTAGGTAATATCAAGGTCCTAATGTTGGAACCAAAGATGTCTCACATGTTGTAGATAACCTATGTATTGCATGTAATGCATTATTGAATACATTTCCGATGTTATCAGGCAAAGCTAAATACACACTTTTTAAAACATATTTTATGCCATTGTATGGATCAATCCACTGGGACTTGTCTAGTATTCATACACAAGGGTTTTTTACTCAGTGAAGGAAATGTGTTAGAAAGATCTTCAATATCCCATATCAGACACATTCAAATCTATTGCCGATCTTCCAGAAAACTCCCTGTATTACAGAGGTTCTGAGTAATTATTTGAAGATGTGTTTACATTTATAAACATATAATACAAATAGTAAAACATATGCTTATAGGATGCTGTAAAATTTGAGCAGTAAACGTATTAAGTTAAGATTTGGAACTAGATAGCCATTGAGATTTCGATAGGAATTGTTGTTCGTCTATAACTAAAATTTGCATGTTGACAACACAGAACGCTTTTTTATAGATTTTTGGGGAGATTAAAGATATGGAGGATTATGTCAAAATTAGAGATATACCAGGCTGACAATTGGTTCTGAGAGGACAGGAAAACTATTTGACTAATCTTCTGACTATGTGGATGTGAACATCATGATGAGACAGAAAAAGTTCTAATTAGAGTATTTTATTCATATTTCATTGCATAACACCAGACATTCATACACAAGAAAAATGACATTCAGCAAAATTAAGAAATTAGCTTTCAAAAAAAAACAAAGCATCCTAACGAAATTACATTATGTTAAATGCCTTGTATGTTCATCAAATGTGCCCTATGTCTTCCACTCAACAAGAGAGATCCTACACCCCCATGAACGTTGTACCTTGTCACCTTGTAAGTTTATCCTGTCTATTAGGATGTGACCTAGGCCAGGCCTGAAAAGTTAGAAACCTCTCATCATACAGGTGGTAATTGGGGACCCTGACCACATATTTAGCATCATATGGACGAGTTCTATGAGAGTACATAGAATGAGGCTCCAAATCCATTAAGAGATAGACCAGTTGTAGTTTAGTTAAAAGGTGTTCTGTTAACAAAAGGATCCATTGTAAAACCAACAACTGAGGCAGATGACTTGCTAGATGACTGTGGGTTTAGAGTCATGTGAATCTTCGGATTGTATTGAATCTCACTCCCCTTTCGGGTAGAGGTGAATATCTGATTTGCAATCATCCTTGAAATTTGTTATTTGAAAATGACAGTGGAAATGAGGTGGTGACAGGGCCTTTAGAGAGATTGATACCTTGAGGTCTGAGAGCTGATTCAGCAAATTTATAAAATAAGAAAATGGGATTAACAAAATTTGGATATTCAAAAATTATGAATAATAGAGTTTCTTAGCATTAATCCATGTGCGAGTGGGTGTCGATTTAAGGTCACTAATTTAAAACACAAGAGCGATATATAGAGATATATAAAGGTAGTCTGAGCTGATATTTCATTGGCTCAAATAAAAGTTTAAAAATTAAGTCATTTATTCTTATATAATAATTTTTTTATAAAAATTTCGAAAATCCAGCCCCAAAAGACTTGTAAAAATTGAAAATTTGAGCCAAAGAGAAAGTAAACTCATTTTGACATTTCTACTGTATTAGGAGTTATTGTTAAAAAGATAATTAAAAATCCTCGTTTGCCTTAGTTGTGTCATTTAATGTTTGCATCTATGACTAAGAGACATTAAATTTATGTACCATCTGTGACTCAGTTATCAGTTCCTCAAGGTCAGACCAAGTGACACAACCAAGTGACCTCTAGGGTCAAAATCAAAGATGCATTGCGGCTTAATATATATATTTATTATCATTAAACAACAATGAAGCCACACTACAGATTATTTACAATTCATGAAACAATTAAGTCTGGCACAGGGTCACTTTAAATTTAAGTCGAATTTAAGGGGACCTTAAATTGATTTTGATATAAGGTCAAGTTAGTTAAAGGAGGTAAAAGAACCTCATACAGATTTGAAGAAAATAAGATTACATACTGAAGGTGGGCCTGTGCCAGAAATAAAAGATATATTTAAAATGTTAAAGTGGTGACATGGTAAAGTTTTACTGAATTGGATTTAACCAGCCAAACCCCAGCAGTAGGAGTAGAATTAGAGACCAGACAACTTATTTTTAAACATCTCAGCCACTTGATCCCCAGCATTGGCTTCATCTGTGATATACCTCCACACACAGTCCGACATCCAGGTGCCATGTCTCTGTATGTTTTGCAAGTTGACATTATTGTTGAAAGCAAAAGTAGCACCCGAACGCCGGAATGTGTGTAGAGTAAAGCCAGTGCCCTGCAAACCCAACCTTGATAAAATTAAAGAAAAATGTCTCCTGACCTTAGAATCAGTAGGTGGGGTCCAAATTGAATTCTGCTTATATTGGAACAATGGAAGATTTGAACCCTTAGGAGTCAGTGTTAAGAGGTTGGAGATGGCACGAACTGGACACAGTGGAGAGCCAGCAATTCTAGGTACAGAAATAAGTTTCACTTGATTGTTGTTTTGCATGGTCTTGGACCATTTGACCAGGATGATAATTTTTCCTGGTTTGAAGATTATGTCCCCCTTGCTAAATGTCTAAGTGGGGGAAAACCAGTACATGAATGTGGAACAAGATCAGTGGGGTCCAAATTGAATTCTGCTTATATTGGAACAATGGAAGATTTGAACCCTTAGGAGTCAGTGTTAAGAGGTTGGAGATGGCACAAACTGGACACAGTGGAGAGCCAGCAATTTTAGGTACAGAAATAAGTTTCACTTGATTGTTGTTTTGCATGGTCTTGGACCATTTGACCAGGATGATAATTTTTCCTGGTTTGAAGATTATGTCCCCCCTTGCTAAATGTCTAAGTGGGGAAAAACCAGTACATGAATGTGGAACAAGATTTGATAACCGTAGAAAAGAGAAAAAACTGAGTAAATAAAGACCTTTAAAAATCTGCTCCATATATGTGAGGTCACATTGTGATACAATTTCCTTGAGAAGTTTGACATCGATTATTTTGTTCAGTTTAACCTGGAGAGGGGCATGTAACTGAACTGCTTTTTGATAGTACTTGAGCCTGTGGTCACTAAAGCAGGCCACATCCATACCAAATATAATAAATTTACTTTTGATGGCTGATAAGTAGTTAGCCATTTGAGGGTGCTTTACCCCATTATAGTATAGACACTCCAAAAAACATAGGAGGTGGAATACATTCACCTGAGGTACTGCCCAGTCCATGAACATAGTGAAGGCCAGGAAGGTGGAAAATAGGGTAGCATAAGCCCTCTTGGTGGAATCTGCAAATGCATTTGACAGTCTGGAGGTGGCAAGCTTGATGAGACAGGCCTCTGCAGGAGAACAGGCTGCAAAATCAGGAATAATAAACTATATAGATTCATCAGTATACAACAATTCTTCATTTACAGCAACCCATGTAACAGGGTGAATCAATTCCTGTAATTTTTGAAAATTGTTACATGTAATAAACCATCTAGACAGCAGGTCAGCGACTGTGTTACATCTTCGTGCTACATGTACTACCTGTAAATCAATGTTACATGCACTGAGCCTCAAAAATATGTTCCTGGCAATCTTACAAAGAAATTCATCCCTTGCTTTACCAGTGTTGAGTACTGAAACTACAGCTTGGTTGTCACAATGAATTAGTACCCTGTGGCCTGCCCATTGGGAGAGCCACACTTTTAAGGCTACCAGAATATTAATCATTTCTAATGAGGCAATATTAATATTTTGTCAAGCCTTTGGCAATGGCAAGGCATAGACTTGTGCCTCATAAATAGCCCCCAGGCCAGTTGTACACGCATCTAGGTAGACATTTCTATTAGGAGTGTACTGAAAATATGTTACACCATTATACACTGGGAGGAAAGTATTGAACCACTGTAAATCTTGTTTAAAGCTTTCAGTAAGTGTGATTTTTGTATTATCATAATTTTCTCTGAGTAATTTTAACATCCTGTTTAGGAAAAAACGAGAGTACTTAATGCACTTAGTAACATAGAGTAATGAACCCAATAATGACTGCAGGTCCTTTTTAGTACAGTAGTTTTTTGCAGCCCATTGAGAGCACATCTGCTTGATAACTTGTAATTTTTCAGTAGGAATGGAGATGGTAAGTGTTTCTGTGTCAACTAATATACCTAAGCACACTACTTGTGAGCTGGGAGGTAGCAATTTCTTACTACTAACAGTGAGACCAAGTTCTTGTAATAGTGCCTGTAATCGAGTGTAGGAATCATTTATTTTTGATGGTAAAGACACACATAGAAAATCATCTATATAATTCCATAATTTGTGACCTTCTGAGGTCATAATAAACCAGACTGCATCGGATATACATTGAAAAATTGCGGATCCGTGCTTAAATCTGAACGGCAGCGATCGATCGATAAAGTAATTCTCCCAGTGAAGGCCTAACAGATCCAGGTCTCCTGGGTCTATGGGAACATGGCGAAAGACTCTACTGATGTCTACTTTGAAAAATTTACATCCTTTGCCAAGTTTGAGTACTTCCTCAGTTATATTATCAATCGAGGGATAGGTTAGGACAAAGTCCACATCCAAATATCGATCAGAATGAACACTTAAATTTACAGACTGCCCCTTGGGCCAGCTAAGATCGATAATCACTCTCCTCTTGTCAGAACTCGATTTGTCTCGTGTCATGAATGGGCTTGTATGCAATTGTTCACTTGGGGGGTCCTTAAACGGCCCCAACATGGCCCCATGATTCATTTTATCTGTAAGGTAAACATCGACATGAGAGGGATACTGTAATGCACTTTTGTGATTAATTTTTGCACTTTGGATGTTATGACACATATTATAATCCAGAGGGAAGCCATATTTGATTAATAGTGGAAGTTGCCCCAATAGTCTTGGAGATAGGACTTCCACTTCACAAAATTCAATTGTGAGTGAACAGGCATTTGTAAACCGTCATAGTTGTGTCTGCCATCGTGACGTAATAATTTATGCAAAGCTAGAATATCTGTGCATACAGAGTTAGAATTTTCATCCTGGATGCAGTTGCGTAACCCATAGATGGGAAAGAAGCCAAAGAACTGTTTATTTTGTTCCAAAAATTTTATTTTCTGTGGCCCCTCTAGCCAATCACAAGCGATCACTTTTGCATGTAGTATTGATTTCTAAAGAGTATTTGTCTCCGGAAAGCATACCAGAGTTGAAATTGTCGCCTGCAGTGCCCTCCACGGGACACTTGCTCAAACCTGTACAAGGAATCATTTGGTCTACGGTAGTAGGTGTTACCTCACTAGTACTGGAAAAGGACTCACCTGCCAACTTCGTTTGACATTTCTTTGCAACTGGCCGCTCGTGTTCCTTCTGGCATTTAGAGCAATGAAAACCTTTCGGCATTTTTATTTTGATCTGAGCTAGGTAAAACAAGTAAAATATAAACTAAAATGAATTGCAAAATAAAATATAAGATCGATGCTCAGATCAAAAACATGTAACTTCTTCAACTTTCAAACGAGTGTGGCGCCAATATTAAACAAAGGCTGGCTTTTATAGTAAAATTATTAAGCATGACCACCCACAATGCAATATTCTGGTCTGGTCCCAGAACTGAGACCTCTGCCCCGTATCTGGTCACAGGCCCATTCTCATTAAAATTATATCAGTTAACAAATGTCAGCCATTGGATTTATTTAAACACGAATTTTTGTTAAAAGAATAACATTCATCATTGAAGAAATATATGTGCAAAGGTAAGAACTACAGCAAGGATATGAAATTGTATGTGTGTGCTTGGCATTATTTAAATGAAATTGTTAAGAAGTTATAAACTAAATACTAATGCAAAGGCATCAGATATGAGACTAAAAATAAAAGGGTGGACCCGACGCAGATGTAGAGATAAAATTATTGAGGAAGCCATTGGGAAAAAACAAGAAGTTAGTATATTTGATGATGCAGCGATTCCTCACTTATAGGACCATTATTATGAAATATAACTGAGTCAAAATATCAGTGATATCATGATGCACAGATCCATTAAATTATGAGCTAATATGATGATGAGGCGAATCCTTACTTAAGTGACCATTATTATGAGCTTAATGTAATATAGTCATCAAGTTTTTATACTTATCTCTCTTGGGTTTAGATCCAACAAACTGTAAGTGGCATGGTTCAGTTAGGAGTCTATGCCTATAGTTTGGCTTTACCTTAACACCACAATTTGGTGATAGGGTTCACCACCAAGGCATTGAACTTTGACCTCTAACCAGCCAACTACAAATAAGATAACTCCATTAAAAAAACCCTGAGCCCAAGCCAGGTTCATCTTGAATTTAGCATCAATTGTGAATACATGAAAATTGTACTCACCACCCACCACCCACTTTGATTTTTTTTGTTTAATAAGCTTTACCATATAGTACTGATCCTTCTATGTCAGATCTCTACGGTCTGATGTGGCTAATTACGAATTAGATGAATTGCAGATCGGGAGCATTGGCTTTAACTTGATTTCATTTTGATTGATGGTTTTGACCCCTTTTGCCTTGACCACACTGAGGGGATTTCCCGAAAAACAGGACAAATTCAAGGGGTCAAGATGTTGAAAAACCCTAACTTCTCAAGACCTACATCAATCCAATGAAGGAGACGCCCCCCCCCCCCCCCCCCCCCCCCTGAATGGGTTAAGTTCAGGGGGTCCAGGTCAAGATATCAAAACGAAAGTTTTGCTTGACATACATGGTCCAGAGATCAAGAAAGTTCTTGTGCAGGTATAAGCTCTAAATTAATGTAATAGAGGAGGGTGGTGGGTCAAATTCTGTTATTTCAACTGTTTGTACTATGGCTGCCTGATTCAAAATGACCCCAAAGCTTGGGGTAGTACAAGTGTGATGCGACCTACTTTCTGACTGGCCAAGGCCCCAGTCCCCCACTCCCAGGGAGTAAAAAATTAGGCTTGAGGATAGTTTTTATTGGTTATATATCTAACATGACATAATTGATTAATAATATGCATATGTACATGACTAACTGTTATGTATGCTACTAATATTTACAGTCCAAGAGAGATGTATAAAGTTTAGAATACTTTGATAGTTTTCGTACATACATATATTTAAGTTAAGTACAAATCAGACATACAAGAGTACCAAAAGGTCACCTAAAACTCTGGTGTGGGTGAGACAGGGGAAGTTAAGGCTAGCATAAATTGAGGTGAGTTTAAGGCTAGCCCTTAGTTTTAAAGTTACAGCAACCTAGACCCCCACTTGGGTTAGGGTGCGACAAAATGTGACGATACAGGAGTGAACCCACGACCCGAGGAGTCTGAGGTGACCAAAGGTTTACAATAGCATGAGAGATATGGTTGCATGTATGTGATAAGTGTATATAAATGTATAAAAACTACCCTAGTTGTAAAATAACTAAGAGATGTAAAATAAGAGTAAAAACTAAAAAATAGGCTAAAAACAAGGGGAAGTTACAATACAACTTGATCGGAATGTGGTGGGTGTGCAAATTTTCAGTTCGTGTCCACTTGCTGGCTACAAATTTAAAATTGAAGTGTTTCTCTGCAGAAACGGGGAGAGGGAAGAAAGAACCCAATCCAATGTTAGTAGGTCAGACCTCCATGGTGACATGACCTCAAGAATATACAGTAACACCCTATGGCGCGAGTACACTTCCCTGGGGAGAGGTCTGACAGGCGTGCTGCCCAAAACATCACCACTGACAAGTTCAAAAGCAAGAGGCACATGTAGCTTACTGAGTTAAGGTGAAAGTCAACTGCCACAACTGACCCTAAACAGGGCCGTGTTATCCACAGTGAGATACTAGCATTATGGTACTGATTGTGACATAATCTTAATTGTTGTGTGGTATTTAACCTATGCATGGTATTATTATATATTGGTTTTAGGTCACAGACTGTGTTATAATCTTAATTGTTGCGTCGTATTTGACCAATGTTTAATATTGTGTGCATGCATAAATTAGTGATATGCACATCCCTATGTTATAGTAACTGGCATTCACTCTTGTGGTCACACTGTCTGAGGTTTTCATGTGTAACGCTTGTTTAATGTGCAAATAACTGCAGTCTTTTAACAGATGAAAAATTTTACTACCTAATAAATAAAACCATCCCAAACTGTGTTGCAATGTCTTTATAATTGGCTCTCTTGGATATTTATTCCTGGGCGTCCTAACAATGGAATTTTTGTCTATTTTGTTAAAACAAGTGCCAGTTGTTAAACATATTTCTAAAATTGCGTAACCTAGAAACAAGTTGGTTATATGTGTACAAAAGAAAAACCTTTACAATACTGGATTTCTTTTCATTATGATCCATTATAATCCATCCAAACATTTCCAAGACAATTGTAAAATAAGCTCTGTGCTAATTAGCTGAGTGAGGCATAAATTTAACACCTAAAACGGGGGTTTATTATGAAGTCAACGATAATGAATCTTCAGAAGATTTATAAAACCTATTTCTGGAAAGGAAAGCAAATTAAGAAGTCATTTTATCTAAAACTCCATCACACATTGTCAATATATTTTGACCAATTTTTGATGAGGCATTTCCCCCGAAGAATTAGCAATCCATCACAGAGATAACAAATCTTGAGAAGACAGAATGATAAAGAAGAAATGCAAGGCTGCAAAATATCACAAATGATCTATGAATTTTCTATACTGGAATACAAGCAAAACATGCAAGGCTGAAAAATATCACAAATGATCTCTGAATTTCCGATACTGGAATATAAGCAATGGCCTGTGAAATATGACTGCTCTCTTTCTCTAAATCAGTTTATGCTGATGAAAAATATATATTAAGGACAAATAAGAAATGCTACATTGCCATTTTTCTCCACAGTGGTCTGTTTCCATATCCAGCTTGGTCATATAGATATATTGTAGCTGGACATCTAGGTGTCCAGGTATTCATTCCTGTCTACCTTAGCATTGGTTTATATATTATCATTTGGGGGGCATTTGATGTTAACACCTATTTGATGTAAGCAGGAATTTGATTTGTTAACGCTTCATTGACCTTGCAGATTGTTCCTCTGTCACTTTGACTTTGGTCGGCCAAGAGGACACATCAAGAATTCACTGATCTATTATCGGCCACCAATGCACCAATATTTTAGGATTTTAGTTTTTCATCATTTGTATTGTATGAACATACGTTATCATTTGTATGATGGAAAGATACAATCTGCATTCCACTAGAGGACAAGAAATTTGTGTACCAGTGCAGTTGCAGATGGCAGGCGACAGGGAACGTAACTCACAGGACTTAGGAAGCAGCCATCCAGATCCCATGCAAGTTACATTTCAGTCTGATAGTACCAGTGATTTGGATTCTGATTTAAATTTGAGTGATATTTTCAAAAATTCGGATGTTGAAACAGGTTCCCCGTCAAAACATACAGTACAGAGGAATTTGGATCAGCAGGGTCATTCTGTTGACGGTGTTGTTGAAAATAAAAAAGTGGTTGATCAAAATGAAAGCAATAGGCAAATTTTAAAGCAACTGTCACAGTTGGGGGAACGTATCTCCAGTATGGAACAGGGGGGGTCGGACCTGTAAAAAATCTTCAGATAAATCAAAAATAAAAAATGCAGGCAAAGTTAAACACACACAAAAGGCAGCTCAGGGCAGGTCAGTTTCCCAGGGTTTGGGTGGCGTTTCTAACTGCATACATCCTACATTTCCCACTCCCGGGCAAATAAAAAATGATGAATTGATACAGCAACAAGTTCAGGAAAGATTAAAACAGCTTTCCGAAAATCTCAGTCAAGGTAAGGAAAAAATTAAATCTCAGAGGGGTGGTTCAGTGGATGTATACGTCAATACCAGGGTTAAATGGCCACATGGGTTCGTTTTGTCCGGAACCAACAAAGAAAGGGTCACTTATGACCAATTGTCCCCTGTCCAGTGGATGGCTGGTTTTTGCCGGACCATGAGTGATCAGCCTGACACAAAAATTCGGGAACATATGCTCGATTACATTATACAGATGCTCAGGATTTCTCATGGTCGGCGGCAAAGGCCAGCCATGCAGTACTGCTCTGCCGTATGGAGCAGGGGGAAATTAGTGGTTGGGCAGATTGTGATAAGATTGAACGCATACGGCGTGCCCATATACAGAGACATGTTACTGCCCCCCCCTGAAAAAGGTCAAAAAGGTCAAGATAAGAATCAACAATCTGGCAAAGTCCTTCCATGCTTGTATTTTAACAAAAATACTTGTGTTCAAAAGAGTTCTCATGAAACAAGAGGAGTGCTATATAGGCACATATGTTCGGCTTGTATATGCTCATTCACAAGCAGATTATCGTAAATCTAAGCCAAAAAAACCAGTAACAGTGGGCAGGTCACATGGAGGGCGTGCCCACTCAGCTAGGGTTATATATAGTAATACTTTTGATCACAATGATATCAGAAAGCTTCAAAACCTAGACAAAAATGGCATTCGTCAAGAAGTTCAGAAAGCTTTAGCTTTTTCCAATGTTAGAAATAACAGGTGATATGCACAAGTTGTGCAAGGAAAAAGTTTCAGGAATTGTGTTAAGTCATTCAAAGGTCAAGTACGTCATTCACAACATAAGCCTTCCACTGAGGTCATGCATTTGAATCCATCTGTGGAGTTTTTTGTTCCATCTAGTGGTTACAGTAACAGCATGAGTTCATCTGTTACAGGTATGCGTGATGCAAATACTGCCAAATACTCATTAACTCCACCTTATTGCCAAAATAGTGGTAACAGTGTCAAGGCAAGTTTGCCTGTTTCAGGTACAAGTCATGCAAGTACTGTAAAAAATTCAACTCAACCTTCATATCACACAGACGAGATAGCCCTTAGTAACAGATTCCAAGTGTTGCAAGACTTACTGTTAGAAAATGAAGTTGACAATGCATTTAACTCTCAGTCTCCCAGTTAATACACTGCCAGTGCTGTGACATGCAAACGCACTCAGGAACGCAATGGGGAACGCAACTGCAATACCAAGGTCAACACCTCTACTGAGATGTCCCTGTCTGCATGTCCAGGGTACTGGCAATGTAAGGAACAGAATGGGTTGAGTTTGGTTGTGTTCCTCTCTCACCCATCACTCTATTTACTGGGGATCCTATGCATTGGGAAAGAATTCCTGACATTATTACTGCTCATAAACTGGTACGTCAGTAGGGAGTCCCAAATTTTTTGGGTTTAAGAATTCCAGTAAGCACTCAGCTTAAGGTGGAGGCCTGGAGACACCATTTGATGGGTTACTGGGATCAACAGTTGATTGATCTAATACAGTATGGGTTTCCTTTAGATTTTGATAGGTATTGTACACTGGGTCAAACTCTTGAGAATCATACTTTGGCCAATGATTATGCCTCTCATGTTACAAAATATATTAAGGAGCTAAAATCTGGGAAGGGCCAAGCATGAGACTTTGGCAACCTGTGCTCGTAACATATGGCTATTGGCAGCCATGTTTAATATAACATTAATTACTTCCCATGTCTATGGTATCAGATATGCTACAGCCGATCTATTATCTCGACGGGATAATACCCTGAATAATGGTGAAAAATTGTCACAACTGCTTCAAAATCCCATATGGGTGCATACCCATTTGGATCTTACATTGTTAAACTACAGTATATAAATTTCTCTTTTCTAGAGCCTGGGGCCGCGACAGCTTCCCTTGCCAGTGCTGCCAGTATTCGCATCTTCTCAGGTTATAGACCAGCTACACTTGCTGCATATACTAGGTATTTCAAAGATTTCCTGGGGTTCTTGGTAGTAGCGGACCTGTCGCTGCCCCAGGCCACTACAATGGATATATTGGCGTATATGGAACACTTGCTTCAGAGTGGTATGTCTGTTTCTAACATAACCAACCATTTGACTGGTATCAAGGCTATGTTTCTGGCTTATGGCTTGAACCCAAGTGTTCTCGTAGATAACAGAATTGCATTGTTTTTGAAGTCAATCAGGATAAATAGGCCTTTGTAACCACATATTTTGTTAATGTTAGATGTTCCACTCCTGGAAAAAATCTTACAGGCTTGTTATTACTTTCAACACCCTCCAGTTTTTCAAGCCCTTTATTCATTCTGTTTCTTTTCTTTTTTAAGATTGTCAAACATTTTACCACATTCAGTGGCTACTTTTGATTCTTCTCGACATCTCTGCAGGGCTGATGTTATTTTTGGAGATTTCAAAGCTTTAATAGTAATAAAGTGGTCAAAAACATTACAAGATAGATGCCGTACAACTACTGTCACTATACCTGTGTTGGGTCAGTCTTTGTTGTGCCCTGTGGTAGCTATAAGGACCATGTTTCAATTATTTCCTGCTCATCAGGAATCTCCTTTGTTTCAGGTTCCTGCAGCTGATGCCCTGGTACCATTGACATATTCCATGGCCAGAAAGCATCTCAAGCAGGTTTACACTGCTTTGTCCTTATGTAAGCCCCTTACCTTTCATGATTTTAGGAGGGCGGGGGCGTCATGGGCCTTCCAGCATGGAGTGCCCATTCAAGACATCCAGGCCCAGGGGACGTGGACTTCCCAATGTGTTTGGAGATATGTGCACCTCCCCTCAAGTGGGACTTCTACAGTTGCTGAGTCATTTCGTGCCCACCTAGCTCTCTAGCCTACTTCCTACTGGGTGTTTGGGTATCCTTTATTCCTTTATCACCGTCCCATGACCTCAAACTCTGCATTTGACCTTACAAGGGTCATAAGGAAGTTTGTTTAACTGTATTTGTTTCACACATTGACCTTTGATCGTGATGGGGGGACCGGCCTGCCTGATGTGCTGTTTCTAATGTTATCATTTTTCATAGGGCCATAACTTTGTATATGGCTGTGTACAGGAACTTAGATGTCATAATGTATTCATTAACTGTTTGCTAATGGAACTGTGTGTACAACCTTCTCGCTTGTGCTTTATCTATTATTATCTGGAACTGTGTGTATGTCTGGAACATTGTGGAATTTCATCTGTCTAGGATTGTCTGTGGCACTTTTATTTACCTGCAACTTTTAGTGATAAATTGTAACTGTGTCAGTGACTGTCAGTTACTCTGTGATGTTAACATTTCTTCACCTTGCTTTACTGTGTCACTGACTGTACATATTAACTGTGACATTGTGGTTATAATATATATGTGCTATTATCATAACAGTTTCTACATATAATACTTTACAAATGATTTTAGATGAATAAATATAATATATAATCCCAATATGGGGTTTTTTCATTGTCTTGGGGGGACCTGGGTATATATATATATTTTAATTTAGAGATTCTTGTATCACATTTTAAAAATTATTTACATTAAGCTGACAATAAATTTCAACTGAAATCACAGATTAATTTGGCACACACATATAATTTACTTTAACTGGACTAAAATTTACAAAATGCTGAAGAATACACAAATCAAGATAATGAAAAAGTACTTTATCTAATCCATCTTGACTTTCAATACCAAGGGAAACAGAATATATTATAATTAGTCTTTAACAACGGCATATTCTTTAAAGGCAGTGTCAATGAAATAGCATAGAATGAATCCTCCAGTGATACTCCATAGTTGTTGGATTTTCAGCACAAGCCTTACTAGAGCTCGCGATTCTAGAGATCGCTTTTTCATTTTTTTTTCATAAATTCTAGTGAGCTGCTTGTGTCTCTGATGACGTTGCAGGTCACGCATGTAGACCAATGACATGTGGCGTTGTTAGGTATGGTGTAACAGGAGGATTTATTATAAATTGCAAGTCCATAATCAAAATCTTATGTCATTTCCAGAAAGGTCAGTAGAGCTCGTAAGACTGTGTAAAGGTGGTTTTTGAAAGTACTGTGAAACAATAGTAAATACAACAATATTTTAGTTTAGTTTTATGTTATCATGATAGAATTATAAATTAGGCATTTGTAGTGGACATAAATCAAGGTAAAGTTTTTCTCAAATGATACAGGATAAATTTATAATTAAAAAACCTTGACATTTGAAAATGCATGTTTTATGCTTTTAGAAGAATGATACCTGATCCACTGCTTCTAGACTGTCTTACAGAACAAAGTTACTTCTGGAACCTTTGTAGTAATGGCATGGATGCTTTGAACACACAGAAATTGAGATCGTATTGAATAACACAAGTTACAAAGTGCAAAATAAATTCTAAAAAACTTAAAAAATGGTTCCATGTGAGGGCATTGAATTTCAACAAAATAATCCGCAGAGCTTTCCCAGTTTTTGTATTTTCTCCAATAAAATAAAAAAATGGAGGTTAAAACTTAACAAATCATATCAAGTTTTAAAACTGTATCGGTTTTAGAAAACCTCTGACTGGATTTCGAATTGATTTATATATTTCAGACTTGTTTCAGTACAAAATAAAACATAAAAGCTTCAAACTAAAATGTTTCATAACAAAATATTTATTTTTTTATGCTAATTACATAAGACTTATATTTAAGGGTAAATACACCCAGGGTATAGTCAACAATACCTGAAAGAACTGTGAGTATAACTGACTCAATGTAAAACCTCTTTCTGTCTTATTCATATTACTCACTGGTGGTTGGATAGCCTTCTCTGTTTAGGAAATTAGGAAGAACATCGGAGTCAGTTTTTATGTGGCCCATCTTGTTTCTACGGGATAGTTTTCTTTCTATTTTCAGGGTGGCTCCAATTGTAGTGAAATTGACTGCAAGGGTAAAAACCCTGAGACATTTTTTCAAACACTGAGCATTATAGTTTACCACTTTCCTGGTGCTCCATGGTAATGTGACTGCTATTATGGCCTATTTTAAGGCCAATTTACTCTTCTTAAGTTCAACTGAAAGATATATATTTGTATTTTAACTCTTATGGCTGGTACAGGAAGGATTGTGAGACAAATTACTACCATTTGATATACAGGGTCATTTCAAGTTGAAATGTTCCTTTATTGATTAGAATTCGAATATTAGTAGAGATTTATGGGCTACTTTTTATGCCATTGTACTTCTGCGCAATGCAAAATTTTCCATCCTATTCAGAGTTAGGGGTGTATACAAGCTATGGCAATTGCGTTTTCGTGCCTCTGACAAGGTAAGTGTGGTTCTAGTGTAATTTTATAGGGGTATGTTGTATCAGTTACACGATCTTTAAGTTTGTTTCCGTTGAACAACTGTGATAAGTAGTACTGGTTTGTTCCCATCATTTCCCACTGTATCTGTTTAGGATTTGTTTCATGTGTGCACTGTTCTGCTTCTGTGTATCCGAAGAGTTGTGAAGGCCCGAAAAGAACCTAAATAAGGTAAAGCTGAAAATGAATAAATATACGTCAGTAAGTGTAAAAATATGTAGAGGATGAAAACTGAACTATTTTAATTGTTAATAAAATATGTAAAAATGTGGTAACGTTTGGTTGCTCATGAATTTCACTCTACTTTAATGCAATTACAAAACACTTTTGCATTCTTCTTCACCCTTTCAGAAATAAAAAAATATCTAAAATGTGCAATAAAGCAACATGAATAAAAAACTTTAAAGTGAGGGATGAAAATGAATGAATAATGAAGCTCTAAAAGTCTTTAGTGCCACAAAAAACTAGCAACAGATTGAAAAACACGTCATCCTGCTGCAGTCACTTTCTGTAAATTTTTATCTTATTCTCTGAAGCCTAGTTTTAGCTATTTATAACATCCATGTTTTTACTCGAATTCTGAAACAACATTTTTAATATATATCAGCAGTGGAATCATTAATTACGCTTGTTAGAGGGCTGTTCCACCTTTGCAATTATATGGCCGATTGAGAGACAACAGGCAATCATATGCCAATCGCATGGCAATCGTTTATAATCTGATTGATTGTAAAGGATTTTCTTTAATAGTATACAATTGTATAGTAATCCACAGTTTTCCCGATATGATGGATAGTAGAGCACCTCTCCCTGAAACTATACTGGGGAGACACATAGCTCACCCCATTGCAAGATGTCTCAGGGTTGTAGCTAACTTTGGCCCAGCCAGGATTGCCTCTCTGAAGAATGTAGTCTGCCTCTGGAGGTCAGCGGTCGGGCCCTGCTTGATTTCAGTGAATATCTCCAGACACATTCTCAGTTTCAGAAGGCTGGCTGATCTTCTTCATAGAGTTCAGAGATGAGGTTGTAGTACAGCCCCTGTGGTCTCTTCTTCTGACCCAATCTCAAACTTCTGGAGTTCCTGTCTTTCTCCCTTGAGCTCTATGTCTCCTTAGAAATATTGTAATCAGTTCATCTAATTTAATCACTTGGGTAAAAAGTTGCAGAAATACAGTTAGTTTTAGATCCATACTTGTCAATGACAAAATTTGCAATGGATTTCACCTGCCAGTGACTTCAATATATACTGAGCCAGGCTGGACATAACTTAATCCTTGATGACAGCAGGGGGTCTTACCAATATGTCAGACAGCACTTGCTTCCAAGAATTTGCAATGGTAAACCGATCACAAGTTTATCCTTGGCAATCATAAGTCAATATTGATTCTAAGTTGATCCTGCTACATTTGCATGGATCAGGCAGCAGTCTTATTAGGAATCGAATGTGAATCTTTTGACTCACAACTCTTAAGTCAATCCTACAGACCTTTTCTCATCACATACTGGATTGCAAGATTGTTGAATCCCCACTAAATTGCATCGCACTGCAGAGATGGAACAGTCCTCTTATACCTAAATGAGTGTTTTATGTATTGACACAAACACTAGAAATGAACAAATCTTGCACATAAAATCCGTTACAATTTGGAATGCTTCTTGAGGGGCGATAGTTAGAAATCTACCTAAAATCAGAGCCCCAAATCAACACATGACCAACAAGAGTTCTTGGAGAGTACATATCTCACATGTTGTTGATGAGTGCAATGATAAAAAGTTCTCTAAAACTGGATTCAGAATTGATTTGTAGTACATTCTACCAATTGAGTCAGTTCTATGTTAGACCAAGACTCATTTACTGTGAAATTTTTTTTCATAAGCTTGCTGGCATGCAAACAGAATTCTGGGATGACATAACCTGAAGTAATCAACAGTTTCCAAATCTGAGGTTTGTACCAAATTGCCAATCGTGAATGGAAGAGTGACAGAGTGGTTCAAATCAGACAATGTGTGTGACATTCTCTGGTGTTCTAAAAGCAAATACTACCCATGATTTTCAAGTGTGAGCAGGGGAAACATACATCTTCGTGTAACTAAATTTGTTGAAAGCCACAATAATTCTTTTATGGCGGTGTCTCTGACTCATGAAAACAATCTCTTTTAGAAACCTTCATATCCACCGGCCTATTGTACACCTACATACTACTTTAATTAATACTCTTACCTGTATATATCTTAAAATAAATATAAAATAAATAAATATCTTATATATACAAGTTGTTGCGTCCTTCCTCTAATTCCCAGCAGTTTATGTGATGTTTAGCTTCATGCATAAGGTACATACATGTGTGATGTTGATGAGTGTCCCAAAACTAATCATAGAATATCCCAAAACTCTTTAGTTTACACTTACTTTCTCGAGTATTTTTAAAGCTGACACTATGGCTTCTTTTAAAAAGGTCATGAGAGATATTATGGAAAGCCAAACAAATGTGGTCTGTTAGTACAAGGGAAGATTCAATTTTCCTAGTTTTAGATAATGAGGAAGAAATCTATTTAACAAATTTTTTTTTTTTTTTTTTTTTGCAAGAAAAAAATATCATTGGAATGATGTCAATATGCTTTAGTAATGAGTTAAGCCTAAATACTTTTACAAAAGGCATCTATTTTTATAGTTGTTACGAAAAACTGAGCCATTTCCCTCTCTACATAGTTGTCATGTTTGCTAAAAGCCCTGCAGGAAATATGCGACGAAGTCCGCACAAATATATTCTTTAAAAATCTTTATCTGTGCAGACTAATGAAACTTAAGGACCTTAGACAGATTTGAAGGCAGTGGGTTACAAAATAAAATTTAAAATGCTGATTTTAAAATGCTGTCAGTTTAACGTTTAGGTTTATTTTAATTCTAATACCACATTTATAGCGCCTAATCCAGACTCAAGGTGCATCACGCCAAAAACATTGTTCAATATTCATAAGCCAGATACATTGCAAGGGTCAGCACTGTGGAGAGAGAAGGAGAAGTATGGACAAAAATAGGGTGGATATTCCTTTCCCAAAGAGGTAAGACTTCAGCCTTGACCTGGAGGAGGCAAGTGAATTTGCAGAGCAGACCACACCAGGGAGGTCGTTCCAAATCATAGGTGCATCATACACAAAACTGAGGCCAAAATGCTTTCAAGAATTGAAAACTGAAGCAAAGTAGGGAACCTCAAGAAACATCAGATTGACTTTGATGAGTGTTATATGCACTATGTCTGGGTATGAGAAAGGGTTCAAAGTAGTTGTGGTTACCCCTGTGTAGAAACTTATATACAAGCATGACAATCCTAAAGATAGAGCGATACTTAATTGGCAACCAAGGTAGTGGTTTTCTCCCAGGAGTGATGTGTGAATGCTTGGTGGTGTTGGCCACAATTCTCACAAGACTGTTCTGGACACACTAAAGTTTGCACAGATATAGAGCAACGAGACCTCTAAACAGAGAGTTACAGTAATCAAGACAACTTCAGACCAGTGCATTGGTAGCCATTAGGGCAGCTTTTTGTGTCACATGTCCTCGGAGTCACTTAAGATTCCTAACATGAGCAAAACAAGCCTTGCAGACCTTTATGACATGGCAACAGAAAGAAAAATTGGAACAAACCAGACACCAAGGTTCCTAACTGCATCTACTGGTGACATAAGATTACCAAGTATATTGACTGGGAAGGAGTGATTAAGTTTTTTCATGCTGAGACTTTGAGCTAAACACAATAAATTCAGTCTTATCAAGATTTAACTTTAGCTTATTTGTAGATTCATTCCAGTTGTCATCTGACAGCTTTTGCAAGCCAGTAGGAGTCAGATAGCCAACAAGCAGCTTGCTTAGTAAAAGTACGAGTAACTAACGGTGCATGCGTATCAAGCAATTTGCTTAAGTCGTCTAAGTATTGTTCACACAGAACATTGACTGTATTGACAGGACAGATAAAAGGGTAATCAATACTACCCATCTGTACACAAATCCAAAAACACTTCAGTCACAGTTATGCTTTTGATGCTCCCACAGTCTGGAATGATTTACCCGAGCATGTTCATTCTGCCCCTACTCTTGCCTGTTTTAGAAAAAGTTAAAATCTTATCTCGAAAGGTTTCTCAATCTTAGCATATAAACTATCCGGCGTCTCCTTGGTATTGACCTGGCTATGTTTATGTGTTGCGTCTTAGAGTATGCCTTGGCATAAATTAAGCGCTATAAAAGTACAGAATAAAATATAATAGAACAGTAATTACCATCATTAATATGTGTAAATATTTATTTCAAATAACTTGAATAATTTCAAGGTCACTAGTGGGTCACAAACCCACCAGAATGTAATGCCATTTTGCTAGCAGTTTTAAAGCAGATAAAGCAATAAGAACCAGACTTTTGGGATTTTAAATTTTATTTACAATTTATTACACAATACTAAGTTTCTTTTAAGATTAAATACCTATGTAACTACTAGCCAGCAAAAAGCTGGCAAATAAATGCAATAATAATAATAGTGGCCTAATATATATATAAAATAGCATGAAATGATGCATATTAGGCCAGTGCCATATAAAATAACCTGAGAGCATTATGCCCGACTACAGTGTAGCAAACAAAATAATGATTTTAACCTTACCCATTATGGCCCCTGAGTTTTATTAAGGTGGCCTTTGACCTATTTGGCTAATTATTTACCGCTTTCAGGGCTCCCCTCATTTAAACTTCAGATTTCAGACAGACTAGACACCATTTAAATAAGAAACTTCTATTAATTTTTGTGTGTATTATATATTACTTTTTCATGACTTTAAGGATTGTATGTCATTTACCAGATTTGTGCCAGCAGTGATTGTTGGCCATGTTATAAACTAAATACAAGTGGAAACTTTGCCTCAAGGCTAATCCATGAATAAAAGATTTATGATTCTGGTTTGAGTCATGTTTGAATTCATTATGTTCTATAAAGGTTCAAGGATGTTTCAAAACAGCCTTCAATCTATTTACAGTTTGGTGACAGCATTTGATGGTATCAGTTGTGGTGGTCACCATACTGGCCCATAAATAGGACACATAAATTAACAAAATGTAATAGTGAAAATTGGGACAGTGATATGAATGCCAAAAGTTTACTGTAGCAAGTGAGTAGTCAGATGTCTCAGATGGAAGATCAGATGCAGACTGTGATGCCAATGCTCGATCCCCATTGAGAAAGCAAGCCAGCAAATGAGATGTACAAGACCCAGATAATGACCTGGTACTCTCTATTAGTAGTAATAGCTGAGTGTATATCGATATACAGATCGATATACACTCAGCTATTACTACTTCTATTTTCAATGCATTGACCAGATCAAAAGACATACAATGCCAGGTAGATACCAGAAACAAGGAATTGTTAACATTAAGTGACAAAGAAAGTATTACTCACAAAGGGGTGGCTCTGAAGGAATCTGGGTAAAATACGACATATTACATAGCTACAGAACAACATTTTAGTGGTAGTCACCTATGACAGTTTTACTATAAATCATTGTATGTTAGGCTTTGCCACATTTCAGGTTAACACTAACTTGTTAAAAAAAATAATTTGCAAGAATATGTGGCTAAAATCATAAAGGGTTCCAATGATTTTGGCGGCCTGGTTCCAAGGGCTCCCATGTGCTAGTGTTCTGTAAGATGGTGTAGAAGCGTGTGGCATGGGATAAAACCCACAGAACTGGTAGAATCCGTAAATCATATCATAAGCTAAGCATATGTCACGTATTTCATTCAACTTGTCCTGAGGTATACTCAGAGTCCTTGTAACTGTGTTAATTTCTATCCCTAAACAAACTGCCTTTGTAGTGGGCTGTATAAGCTTGGCAACACTAATTTCTAGTCCCAATTCTTGCAATAAAGCTTTTAAAGTATCAAAAGAGCGATATATATCAACAGGAAGGCCAGTATAGATAAGATCATCTATATAATTGTATAAGTTCGGAAAATGGAACTTCTCTTTCATGATATACCGTACTGCATCCGTACAGCGTTGAAAGAAAACTGAACCATGCCGAAAACCGAACGACAAAGTACCGTCGATAAAGTATTCCCCATGCCTCAGGCCTAATAGGTCTAGGTCCCCAGGATCTATTCTGATGTGCCTAAATGCTCGGCTGATATCTATTTTATAAAGCAAGGCTGTGGGGCCTAACTGCTTTAGACTGTCAACAATGTTATCAACTGAAGGGTACTTAAGTTCAAAATATGAACCCAAATATTTATCTTTAGAGACCCCTGCATTCACAGACTTGCCTGGGGGAAAACTTAGATCTAATATAACCCTTCTATTATTAGAATTAGGCTTATCCCTGGTAAGAAAGGGGGAAACATGGCAAGTAAAGGGAAACTGTTTAAAGGGGAACAATACTGTGCCGTACTGAAGCATTTCCTGTATATACTTTGAAACACGTTCAGAATATTTCAAAGCCGAGTTGTGATTGACCTCAGTAGATTGAAGAGGAATCCGCCTATCAAAATCTAGAGGGAAACCGAATTGTATGAGGTCCACTAGCTGTTGATCCCAATAGCTATGTAGGTATTTTTTCCAACAATGTACCTTAAGTTGTGTATTAAGAGGAATACGTGCATGCATAAAATTAGGTAATCCTGATCTCTGAATTTTTGCATGAGCTTCAACTATATCAGGTACCGAACCCCATATAACTTCCGGGCCAGTATAGACCATCAGATCATTGAGTGGGATGAAACCAAAATTTTTGTCATTTTGGTAAAGACAATTTTTATGATCACTGGATTGGAATCGAGCTGCATATACTTGTGAAGGTATTTGTCTTGTCCGTTTGCAAGGTAACTGTTGTGCATCAGTAACTGTCGGATCCGACAAGTGTAAAGCATCAGTATAGGTTTGCACTGGAATAGTATTTTCACCAGTATCATGCTGTACTGCCTGTAAACCCAATTTTGTCCCATTTCCATTTTTATTGCCCGAGAAATGAATTGAGGCAGGATTATGAGTAACTTGGTGATCATAATTCCGACTGGCCAACATAACATTGTGTTGAGTGTCCTCAGCTATATTGTGCATGTGACCCAATTTAGACCCATTTCCGTTTTTGTTGACCTTGAATTTTAAAGGAACATGCACTGGACGTGTACCTAATGTGGTGGAACCAGCGTTCTGAAGAGCATGTTGTTCTGCATGACTATGGGACTGTCCCAATGATTTCCCAGTTTTGTTTTTATTGCCCCCAGAAACTTTATCCAACAAGTCCCCATGCATAGAATGACCACTGGCAGGACGAGCTGAGCCCAATTTTTGCCCAGTTTTGTTTTTATTGCCCATGAATAATGAAGAATAAACAGCATGGCCTGCATCTTGCTTATCTATAAGGTCATGTTCAACATCATCCATATGCAATTCATCTTGCAATGGTTGAAAACGGTTGAAAGTAGGAATAAGCTGTGTTTTTAACAGCCTTTGTCCAGAGTGTATAGGGTATTTAACAGTATCCCTGTTATGCGCATTCTTTGATGTATTACTTGCATTTTTTGTTTTAGAGAAAGATTCAGTCACTTTGTGTGTTTTAATGGACCGAATTTATGTAGAAACTTGGTTAGGTTGGACTACTGCCTTTCCCTTGCTTAAGAACTTGTGCATAGGACCGACTGTCACATGCAATCTGCAAAGCATTGGCCTGGGCTAACCACCATGTCCAAGTAGGATGCGAGCAATGAATATTTGCATCAGTTTGTACAATATTTACATTAGAATTATATACAACCCTTGTTTTATGGATAGGACCAGTCCTATCCAACATTATTCGTTTTTTGAATTTTGTCTATTTTTATTTTTGCAATCTATTTCAGAATGTGGAAATGTTCTGCCACTACTAGCAAAGCATGCAGAACAAATATGTTTATATAACACCCCTTTTGTCTCATGGGATTTTCCTTGCATACAAGAATTCTGGTTAAAATAGGTGCAAGGCATTGACTTTGTGATCTTAGTAGATTTTTTGAAGGAATTTGAAACCACCACAGATGCAGTTACATTTGGTACATGTTTGTGAGCGTTTGCCCGTCTGATCCGATCTATGGCGAATGTATCCGAAAAATCTTTCACTTCTCCTTGTTCCATTCTGCACAACAGAACAGCATGACTTGCTTTGGCCGAAGTCCAAGGTCCTCAGTGGCCTAGTGGTTAGCAAGTTTGGCATCTAATCATAGGCTATCACCTCTGTGGGTTCGAGTCCCACAAGTGGCAATTCTGAGGACCTGTCCCAATATGACCCTGGCTGTTGAACGGGACGTAAAACCCCAACTTTGACCTTTGGCCGAAGTCCAAGAAAAGTCATTCGCGTCATCCATGAGGGCTATAAGATATTCTAACATATGCTGTTTAAGATTCGGATCCGACTCATCCCTCATGGTCCTACCAAAGCCAGCAACCCATTGTGTTACATTAAGCTGGTCATAGGAGACTCGTTCTTTGTTCAATCCAGATAGAACATATTCGTGTGGCCGTCTGACCCGATTTTTGATCAAAACATCTACAGGTCCCCCACGTTGAGATTTAATTTTTGAAAAACTACCTGCTTTAGCTAGATCCGACAATTCTTGTAACCTTTGGTCGACCTTCAGTTGCAGTAACGTTTCATCTGCCACTGAGGAATGTTGATCCGGTGTCGGAGTATGTAATTTTTGAAGAGGTTGCTGAACTTTTGCCAAAGTTTTCTTCAGTTTCACCACTTTGCTTGCAGAATTTTTGATTTTTGATTTATCAATCGTCTTTTTACAATCTTTGTTTTCAATTCTATCCAACCATTGACCGAGTTTATCCAATTGTTCCAAAATCCTAGCATTGATCAGCTGTTGAATATTCGGATCCGAATTATCAGAATTGTAATTTAAAGCAGTTTGTGAAGAACCAGCTGAATTATTTACAGGGCTAGAAACTTCTTTTGAATCATTTATCAAAGCACTGCAATCCAAATCACTCACAGAAACGTCAGAGTCCGACATACTGTTTGCAATATCCGACACAATTAAATCGTTTTTCAATACTGTTTCAATAAAAGTTTTATCTCCCGTGAGTTGTATTTCAACAGGCAATTCAATAGTATTTTTCTTGGCAGAACGCAGATTGTACATAATGTGTATGGGTAAACTGTATTGACAAGAATATTACATGATACAAACACACAAGCATAAGTAAAAAGCTGACAAACAAGCAATAGTTACACAACATATAAAATACTAAAATATATGTAAAGAAAAGAAAAGTAAAGTAACTTCCACGTGCTGTCCAGTATATAGTGCAGTTAAAATTTCAGATGTGTGTCCTTGTTTGTTCTACATGTAAATGAAAGGTTGCATGTTGTAATTCAGAGAGGTCCCACGCTTGACCATTGACCAAGTGCAAAATAATGCAGAACTGGCTGCAAAAATTTAGGGTCGGCAGAAATGATCTAGATGGCACCCAAATGCCATCCCGCAAAAGCGCGATAAAATGGGTGCTGTCGTGATAATCAGGTTCTGTCAATTGTCTGGAATGTCTGGTTCTAATTGGCATATAAAAATAGTTGCCTCGTATGTTTTAAGTATTGATATTGGTGTCAGAGTTGCTCTCGAGATTGATAAACACCCCTCAGTAATTCACATCTTTAAGACTCGAAGTTCATTCTTCAGTCTGGCATTATGTGGTGTCTTCAGTCTCACTCTAAACTATATTATTTATATGTGTAATTATTTGTGGTTTTAACGTCGCTTTCAACACTGTACAGGTCATATCACGACGGGTAGTTGGAAGGGCAGAGGAAACCAGTACATAGAGTTCGCTAGGGTTGTGTACTGTAAACTGCCGACCAACGGCAAGCAACTACCAGCTTTCCCACTTACGGCCATGACGGGGATCGATCCCCGGCCGCAGAGGTGGGAGGCGAGAGTGTTACCACTCTGCCACCGTGGCCCCTATATTTATATGTGTAACAAATGCACTAATTGTTTAGAACTGTGCTCATAATTAACTCCTATGCATTGAGTTGCTTATAATATCTCTTAACGTGACAAATTTTATTTTAGGTTTTGTAGGAATGTCCATTTTAACAGGTTAGGGTTATGCACTTTGACTTTAGATTTTCAATTATTCCCCCATTCCAGAGTTTTTATCTTCAAGTATCCCTAATCACAGCATTTGGGGCTTGGGGGGTATGATGAGTTTCATGATGTTTTAAGCTACAATTTTTATAGTGGTAACTGCATTTTTACAGAAACTTTGTGTACTTATGTGTAACATGGTGGAGTGTATATTTTATGGCAATAGAACTTCTAGATGTGCTCCATTTTAACTTCTGTTCTTAAATGTCTGTTTTTTCATGTGTTTATATACTTAATACTCATACTCTTTGTAATGTGGCTAGAATATGCGCGTTTATTTATTTGTTGTTTTACGTCGCGTTCGCCAGGATGATATTGGAATGGGTAGTTTACAGGTGGAGGAAACCAGTGCATACTGCAATGTAAACCACCGGACATCGGCAAGTAACTACCAACTTTCCAACATGAAGCGCCCGGCCCAAGATTGGAACCGGTGGCCTGAGAGGTTGGAGGTGAGAACTCTAACCGTTACACCACCGAGCCCCTTAATATGCGTGTTCATTCCCCAGAGGGAACCAAATAAATCCAATAATTGGAGTTTATATAAATATTTATTCTATTATTCTTTGATTATCAATCATATAACACATAATGATACATAATAATCTTTACAAAACATGTTAATAACATCTATGTACGAGTTACCATTACTGTTTAGCATGTTATAACATTATTTTGCTCATGATATATTAATATTACAAATAACTCAAGTAAACAGGGTTTAGGAAACCCTGACAGTTAAAAGTACTGTTTAGCATGTTAAATCATTACTTTATTCATGATATATTTACATTACAGATAGCCCAAGTAAACAGGGTTTGGGACACCCTGATAATTGCAACTTGAGAAATTGGGTGATTGAATTTCTCAAGGTCATATGTCATGCCAAAGGTGACATATTACTAGGACCTGGTGGGACTATGACAACTTTGTCAGAAAAGGGAAGAGCCCCTTAATATGCGTGTTTAAAGTTATTCTATGAATTCATTGGACTTGGGCATGATAATTTGCTTAGTTTCGCTTTTGGATTTTCCAAGGGGTCCCCTATTGTGGACTGATAATTATTGCTTATTATTTTATATATGTTAGGGTAAGGGTTTCACTCATTGATATTAAAAGTTATTTAAAGTCTATTTAACTTTCAACAAGTTCACAAAAAACAGCGTTGATATCAATAAGGATTTTTAAATGAATGTTAGTTGCTTTCATATGTATACACCACCTTTAAATACATTTGTAAATACCACCAAGGGCACTCAGGGAGTGCATATCTCCACCAAAGCATGTAACAATAAGTAAGTGGGAAAATCCAGATTATTTTTGTATCACAAAGGGCGATCCAGATCACTTTCAATATTTAAGGGGATCTAAATACCTCCGAAGTAATAATTCATCCTTTTTCATTAAGTTATATACATTATGTTTAGAAATGGTTACGATAGATATCAGTTACTGACTGAATTGATATCAATTCCAACATTTTTTATAGTCTCAATCATCTTGTGAAAAATATGTCAAAAAAGTAATCAGAATTTAAAAATATAAAGAACCACACACTGAAACAATGGAAAAAAGTCTGGAATATTTTTTCCCAGAAGGTGATCCAGATCACTCTCAAAATTTAAGGGGATTTAAGTTGATTATTTCAGAAAGATTCAACCAGTAGTATTTGCGTAATCCTGCTAAAAAATAAATAAATAAAAACAAACAGACAAACAAACGTACATGAAAATGATACTTCCTTGGCAGTAACAAAACGGAAAGGTATGACAAATATATCATTGAAAACTGATGAAAATGATTTCCAGCACGGTATTTATGTGTTTGTACAGGAAGAAAATAAAGTATTTGAAGTATAGAAGATGGGTTAGCTAGTTAAGGTACGCTGGTACTGGAAACAATAAATTAGTAAGAAGCAGTATTTGTCTCAAATGTCAAGCCATAATTGTAACAAACAATTCCTACTCTATCGATCAAAAGTTTAGTATTTCTATTGTGATTTATATTTTGAAAAAAAAAAAAAATAAAGAACAGAAATGTAACATATTAGTTTTCTTTATATCTCAACTTCAACGTTGGGGTTTTTACATCCCTCAAGAACTGAATTCAATATCACAACTAAAGAGGCTAGGGCCAAATAATTAAGTGTTGTATCTGTTATTTACACAGAAATTTAAATTATTTTTATATTTTACAAAAATTTTAGTCCTACTTTGAGCCTTGTACAAGATTAATGTTGTGCTTTAGGGGCTCAGTGGTGTAGCGGCTAGAGTTCTCGCCTCCAACCTCTGAGGCCGCCGGTTCAAATCTCGGGCCGGACACTTCATGTTGGAAAGTTGGAAGTTACTTGCTGATGCCCGGTGGTTTACAGTGCAGTATGCACTGGTTTCCTCCACCTGTAAACTACCCATCGCAATATGACCCTGGCTGTTGAACGCGACGTAAAACAACAAATGAATGAATAGAAGCTTCTTCTTTATATTTCTGCATTGATGCGACTGCAAAACTAAGGGAACTATAAAATGAAGGACAAGTAGGGAGATGCAATGAGACAATTTTTACAGGTTAAAAGGCAAAGAAGTTAGAAAGACACACACTCACAGCTACCCATGAAAAGTAAACAGTAAAAAGCTTGTTAATGAAATTTCAATATTTTTAAAGGCACCAAGATGAAAAGCTGAAGTGAGGAAACTTGAAAGGCTGAAAATAGAACTTTTTTCCATCATAAACATGATGTGACTGGAAAAGATTTATCGTACTTTGTGAAAAGAACAAAAAAAATCTGTAGTCGAAAGACAAAAATTAAAATAAAATATAAAAAGCATCACACTCTCAAGTCATTGTTTTGGTATGGGGAATGTAGCATGCCCATTTCATGTAATTCTTTTTTATTATTAGTTTTATCTCCCAGTACTGTATCTGTTAATGTAGCAGAAAAATCTAAACTGACAAATTATCGCTACATTAACTTCTGACACAGTAGCAATAACTGAGGGTAATTTTCAGTAAAATCAGTCAAACTATCCCAATATTCTGATGATATGTATTTATGTTGAATGGTGGGTGATTTAAATGCATTAGGTCACGTTTTACAGTAAAATGGATGCAAAGTTTCAATACAGTCACAAATCTGGCAGTGTTGGTAGATGACATGAATATTTTTGTATGTGTCAAACTGACAAAAATCACCATTAATTATGTTCAGCTAATTGAACTGAATATAATGACAAAATATGAAAACACGTGCAGAAATAATGAAGTTATGGTAGTTTTAACTAAGTGTCAAGTTACCAATTATCGCCCATTGAAAACTATTTATATCTGCCAGGAGCGATGGATGGACTTCAATCTGCTTGTTTACTGGATGAGCAGATACAAAATGTAACATTCTCATCCTGATAAATCAATTGTGATTTTTTTTTGTCTGTACTTGAGAATAAAATTTTAAAATATACATCACTCCTGCCATTTACCTTTTCTAATCTGAACATACCTATGCAGCAGTTTACTTATGTCCCTGCAGAGAAGGCCTGTATACACTTAACCCATGCAATGTGGTCTAAAGCAAGGCTCAAAATGATGTTACGTTAAATGAAACGGAATGTATATTTCATCTATGTCTTGAAAGAAGCTATTAATTTTGAGTTCCAAAATCTCTGGCTAGATTGATTAGATAAGATTAAATTAGTTATGAGGGTGTTCAACTTCAGCTTTGGGAGCAATGTTTATAGAGTCGGTTAGGGTCTATTGTAGTTTCCCGGCTTGTCATGGTGGATCAGCAAAATATCAAATATGTTTGATATTTCACCGACCCTCAATGACTTTATATCCAGACCTTCACTCCGCCCACCTGGAAACCATCGTGTTATGGATCACTACAGCTTGTCTGTTACCCTTCCCATCTTGTCCTATACTGTAACAATCTTGTCTTGAAGAAATTCATGTCCTGTTGAGGTTTAGTATCAGAACTCTACCTCCAGCAGGTCATCAACACAAACCAACCATACTTAAAATGAAACCAGCCTGTCGTAAACATTACTGACCTGACTTGTACACTTCCCTTCGAGACGAGAAGTCTCACAGTCTTCAACCATAGAGTTGTTAATATCTCAGCAGGACAAGCCTGGAACACATACAGACAAGCTGTAATCAGAAACTGACAAGGAGGTTACAGCAACAGACAAGCCGGAAAGCGTGTGGGACAAGCTGGCTTCAATTTTCTGACTCACAACTTGTCTGTTATGAAATCTCTGTCTTTATAAGGCAGTTTGAGCAATGCATCATTTGGAATCTGGCATCTGACAGATTAAATTTAGCAGTACTTCAAGATAGGAGTTTTTTTTTCAAATTGTATAGGACAGTGTTGAGTTCTAGAAGTTTGCTGACTTTAGATCTTAGGATTTTGTGTTTTTAACAAAATGCTGTTTATTTAACAAAGAATAAGGGGTACTATGAAGGGCAGAAGGGCAGTGAGGTGGAGAGAGGTCCCCACAGAAACCCCTCAAGAATTTGAACTTGAGGACACTGCTGCAGATATACAGCAGATGACTGAGGATAGGGAGGCTAGAGAAAGGGAGGCGGAGGCATAGAGACAGAGGAAGCTAGGTGGGAAGGAGGTAAAGGGGGACATGGCCAACATCCACCTGACACACTTGAATAAGGAGGCAATTATGGACTCTGTGAAGGACCACAAGGAGTTTTACGACCATACTAATGAACAAAGTAAGGAAGGAGTGTCTCTGGGAAAGGTTCCCCAACAGTTGCAACCTGTCTGTCAAGGTGTGCAAGACCTGGTTTGAATTGAAAAGGACACATTATGGCAAGTTCATGCAATCCAAGTCTGAAATGACCCCAAAAGAAATTACGGAAAGGCGGAACTGGATACAGGATAAAGTTCACTTCCTGAAGTTGCACATCAGATGCAAGGGACTTAGCAAATCTTCAGGTTTCAAGTCCCAGGCCCGAAGAGCCAGTGCAGCCGCGGCCTCAGCACACATCTCCAGAGCTTCAACCGACATGGACAGTATGGAGATGAGCATGTGGTCAACCGATACCACAATATAGCCTTAAGTTACAAGCCCCAGAGCACCTACCATGTGTTCTTCGGTCGACCAGCAGGTCAAGGGCCAGTTTACACAGATGAGATAAGCTGTCATCATTCTTCGGGCAAAATCAGGAGACAGCAAGGACAGCCTTCTGCAACTACCTGGCATTAGAGGTTGGAGGATATTAGACATTCAGAAATGAGACTGCGAAGCTTCTTAGCAGCATCCAATACAAGGAAGAGGAATGAGACCATCAGCCCCAGCAACCACAGCAAGAGAAACTTTCACAAAGCTGAAGTGCAACTTCAACATTTGTGCCACAGACATTTCAACAACCACGGCAATCAGCACCAGTTGCAAGGAATACATCTTAACCATCCTAGAAACTCTGATGTCTGCAAGCCAGGTCATCCAACCCGCTCAACAGAGCAAATGTCAAACAAAGGACAGCAGCAGCAATCCAGAAGGCAGCTAACTTCCTTTTAGTAGTTGGTGATCAACAGGCTGGACCTTCAAGACCAATCACCTTCACATTGACCCCAATGAGGCAGTTCAACCCACCATGAGTTGCCTCTGCTACAGGTCAACATAAGAACGACAGACAACTACCAGCCGCCTCTCCAACCACCACCACCACCGGCACACAGCAAGAATATCAGCAGCCACCAGTCCAGCCTGAGCCTCATCCACAGTCAACTGATGCCCAACAGCAGCAGCGGTAGAACCACTGCACTTGCCTCCAGTTGGTCCTTTTCAGGACTACCGCTATAAAACATTTAAATGTCCTTTCAGGACCACCCAAATCTTCCAAACTCAATTAATAGCTGTTGTTTGAAAAACTTCTCCAAACAAGAAGCATTACACCGCCCCACATAAAACACTTTGGCCCCAAACACAAAAAAACAACAAAATTAATGAATGAATGTGTGATTGAAGAAAAATTTGAAGTTAAAAACAACTGCCATCCTCAATCTTCTCCCTCAAATTGCTTCTGCTGAAAATCTGTGCATCTGATGAAGAACCACTTGACCCACAGTCTATCCACAGGTATCTGTATTTTGTGTTGACCAGGGCTAGCAGCACCAGGGAAAAAACCCTTGTAGTTGTGATAGTCAACTACCAGATTTCTTTCTCTTCTTCATATGCTACCCGCCTAGGGCCCCAAGAACATGGGGAACATGTCATTTGGTTCTGAACTTCTTCTCCCCCCTTTTCCATTCCTCAGGGCTAGTATGGCAGCACAAATATTCAGCCTGGAATTCAGCAAGGATGGCTCGGCAGATCTGGGGACAAATTTACAGATGGTGGTTTAGCCAACCAGCCAGCAATACTGCAAAGAGGTGTAGATGTCCCCTGTTGCCAGATGTCTCAGTGATATAACCAGTTTTACTGCAACTTCTCAGGGCTTCCTAAAATTGATGACTGATTTCTAGTGCGGTAGTGTATGTGTTATACGATGAGGTAAAAAAAAGGCAGGTGGCAGCCTCACAAAATTTTGGTATCCTAGGATGTTAGTGTGTATTAGGTCAGCCAAGAGGTTGCTGTAGCATCCTTTTTCTTGTCTTTGAAGGATCCAGGGCACGACCCAGGGGTTTGGTGGTTTTCTTCCTCCTGAGGGTTGGCTGGGACTGTGGTGAAGGTGCTGGCTGTAGGCCAAGTGCTGGTCCTGGGTTCATATGTGTCCTTTTCTGTCTGCAAAACATGAAAATCAAAATATTAAACTCAATAATAAACAAAAGCACCCTAAACTGATGTAGATAAGCCCCCTGAGGTCTAGCTGGCATCTTTGTAGTGACAAATGATGTTTTGTGAACCAGAAGGGATTATATAGTTTTGATTTGGTCCTGACTCTGGATCCTAACTGCAGGATTTAATCAGTCCAGTCGGGGTGAGCTGAGAAAATGCTCCAGTCCTGTCTGTTTGTCAGTATGGCTTGTCAGGCCTTGCTGCAGCTTGTCTGTTAGGGGTTTATGGCTGTTCCTGGTAGCTTCCCATCTTATCGTGTAGAAAATCATCCAAACCCCAAGTCAGGATCTTGATCCTGACAAGCCGGGATGTACTTTGTCTTGTTGGTGAGTTGTAACCCGACCAGCACTTTTATGGTTTTCGTCCCAAATTCACTGACTTTTACAACCGACCCTAGAGTTGTTGAATTAGTTATCAAGTCGGTTCCATTGGAATACCCCCATAAGTTATGGTTAATAAATCCACTCTCTGGTTGTAATCTCACAAATCAGGAACGATTAATAGATTACAGCCTGTCAAGAGAAAGATATGTGGTTGCGTATGCATTCAGGATCGTAGCCAATCACTTCCACTGCTTACTCACTACAATGGCACAGGAACCAGATACTGTGACATCTATTGTTCTTGCTTGTTACTTAGCAAAACATTATACAGACACGTTATTTTGTCGATCACCAGGGACTCACAGACTAAGAGGACCCTAAAAACAGACATATACCAGATGCCTGGATACAAGGCCAAATGCTGACAGATATGAGTGCAATACAAGGTGGGGACTATGCCACAGTTGCAGCCAAAAAGCAGAGAATTTACTTAAAACATTATTACAATAGCCCTTTTTGGGCTATTCTATGGCAGAACGATATGATTTAGTTTGTGTGTGGACTTACAAAACTGTATTAATGGACTGCAGTAAATTTATTATATTGCATAGGCATATTTCTTAATCATTGATCTAATGCTTTTTATATTGCAATAAAATGGAATATTTTTTAAATGAATAAAAGAGTATAATTTCTTTAATTTTGTCTTTACTAAATAGATTTTTCGAAAAGCAACTTTGATAGATTTTACTCTCTGACCCATGCGATGCCATATCTAAACACAGTGGTCAACTCAAAACTGACACCTAGCAATGAGTTAATACACTATAAATATCCACAATTACCAGAACATAGCACTGAAAAGGCAAATGTTCAAAACAAATAACGAAATAAGTATTTACTTGAACTCTGCACGTGTTAAAAGCCGAGGAAGTTTGGAGCAGAAGTTTGTTATATTTGTTTATATATATATATATATAATTCTTTGTTATATATTTACTACTGCTACTGTTGCTGCTGCTACTACTACTGTTACTGCTCCTACTACTGCTACTACTACTGCTAATGCTACTACTACCACTACGACTATTACCGCTACTGTTACTACTACTGTTGATGCTACTGCTACTACCACCACTACTACTGCTACTGCTACTACCACTACTATTACCGCTACTACTACTGCTGCTGCTACCACTACTATTACTACTACTACTACTGCTGCTGCTACCACTACCGCTACTACTGCTACTACTACTACCACTACTATTACTACTACTAAAATTTTGTGCCAAGACAAGGTCGAAATGTCAAAGGAAGTGAAGGATCAATCCTAACATTGTTAAGTTTTAAATAATAATAAAGAAGTATAATGCCAAGCCGATGTTGAAATGTCAAAGAATGCTAACACTGTTTACCTTAATGTGAAATCACCTTCAATGTGATATGTGCAAATAGTACACCATGGGTCAAAAATACAACCCAAAACATGACATGTACACCATGGGCGATAAGCAGAACCCAAAGCAAAACATGTACTAAAGGAGAACCCTGAACATTATGTGTACATCAAGAACCAACAGAATAACCACCAGTTTTTGCTATCTTACTTGAAATGTTAATATAAAACACTATGGGCATAAGTAGTACCATCAGCTACAACTCTATTGCCTCAAATGTCAAATATTAATACAAAGCACAAACCATGGCCTTACAGAACTACTGTCAAGTGTAAGTTTTTTACTTAAAATGTTAAAAGTTAAAATGAAACACAATGGACCAACAGTATTAACTGTCAGCTGTAACTATCTTGAAATGTTAAAATAGTTTAGTATGAGCTCATCATCGGCCAACTCATTCATGCGCCAATGATAACACCACAGTTGTTAAAATTTGTAATGTTACAATAACACACACCATGGACCAACACTACTACCGTCAGCTGTAACAATCTCACATAAATGTTAAGTGTTACAATTTCACTGCAATTACATAAAACTGCATCAAATTACTTATTCAATTACACAAGGTTCCAAAATAAAAACCTTACATAGCACCACATAATAGTGATAAAATAATGAAGTACTTACTATAAATATTAAATAACCAAAACACTGTGAATTCTGGTTTCGAGGTTAGAGTTATAAACAATTGAATCCACCTAAAACCAACTCGAAATATATGAGAGCAGTGTAAGCGTAAAGACGATCATTCAGAAAATATATATGTGTTTTGAGCTTTTGAGACGTCAGCAGATTAAACATACAACTATTGTATTTTTATACTGGTGAATGTGTTATTAGGCCCCAGATGTTCAAAATAAGTTTATTTATTCTAAACTCTTTCTGCGTTGAAATTGTTTGAAATGAAATACAATATCAGTTTAAAAAATTAAAGAAATTTCTTTTTTCCACGTCACCTCGATACCAAGTGTAATGAATAATACAATTTAAATTTCAAATTGTATTTGATTCCTGTGTCATCACATATACCTCTAAACTTGCTCCATCGATCCACAGTGTTCTTAGCCTTTAAATATTCTGAGCCAAAAATAAGACCAAACCCCAATAAAAGTTAGTGTTGCCCTCTAGTAGTGCAGTCGGGGTTAAAGAAGACAGATCACTGGTACCCCCAGAAAGGTTCAACTACACATTTCCAAGGTCATTCAAAGAGTACTGAGACAAGCTGGTAGTGGTCTCTGTCGTGATGGTCTAGATCTGAGACACAATGGCAGCAGAATGGGTGGGCGACGTTATCATAGTTGCAGTGGACTGCTTTGATGCCTGGGATGTGTTACCTGCTTATGGAAGATAAGTGAGTAAGTACTGCTGAGTCTGTCCATCCCTAGACTTCTTGAAAGCTGCAGACTGGTCAATAAAATTTTGTGATCAGTTGGTAAGAGAGATCCTGGAAAGAGGGGGGGGGGGATTTTCTCACAGATGCTTCCATCCAAAGACACCAGGATCTCTTGAGGTCGGGAGTAGAAACAGACAAGGTGTTATCAATCAGTTGAAGAGTCTTCTGGGTGCACTCATTATCTTTCTTTGAGAGACTTAGAATCTCTTCAGTGTCCTTACCATCCTTACATGACTTCTTACTGAAGACAGGTAACTGGTCAAAGGGCCCTGCTAAAAATTCTTCTTCGGGTTCATCAGCATTAACAGAAACAATGGAACTGGAAAAAGATTGAGGGACCAGTAAGGGGTGGGGGATTCAATTTGATGCAGTAGCTTAAGCTGAGCCAGCTGCTGCTGGTGGCCACTGGTTTAAACTGAAAGTACAAGAAAACATTATGCCTTGAACTAAATGTACCCCCAGTAAGAATGAACACATAAAAATATTATAACATTTACCCTGAAAAAACATTTCACCAATACATGGATACTACTGCGTCAGTTCTACCTACATATATCTGTTACTTTTTCAAAGTTACTGTTTACAGAAAGATCGTAAATTAAATAAATGACTGCTACATCACATTTCAAGACTATCATTATCTACCACACTGCCAATTACTTTGAAGAGAATATTAAGTGATTTTCTGCATGTAAAATAGTTACAAAATGGTAATTAGTAAGTATAATGTCCTACAACATTAACTGAGCATCAGATGGATGGATATAATAATGAATATGTGGCACTCATGTGTTGGAGCAGTAGCAACGGGTTGAGGAAATAATATTAGATTACCTATTTGGACTAATAATTATAAAGTGTAAATTAAGATTAAATCCAGAAAAAAAACTGGCGAATACATATTATCTGAATATGAAACCACAGAAAGCAAGTCTATTGAACATAATTTATTTCTTTGTGAGTGTTATATCAGTATCTTATCGAGATGATCCATTAACTCTATTATTGCTTTGAATAACACTACAAAGATGAAAACATAAAATCTGTCTTTTAGAATTTGCAGATTGTGTGTGATAGTTATGTGACATATTATATTTATTAATACTATTAAAATGAAACCCAGTTTTAAATGTATGTACATATCGTATATATTAAATTTTTTTTTTAGATTATTAATGTTTCAAGTGGGAACAGTAATGGCGGATCTTCATCAGAGTGTAATCATATGACCCATTGATCTTTTATTGCCAAACTATATCCATATTTACCTGTACGTTGAATGAAATGTCAGTTAAATTGGCCTTTTTACCTATGCATGTATTCATAAGGAGTGAAATGATCTGATAAAAACAATAAGAGAATAGGGCTTATTTGCTTATTTTTATAACTATAAGAACTTTATAGTTATATGCACGGTATAATTTTAAATAGCAATAATATTAGCTTGGACTGGAGTAGAATCGTTATAAGTGCTACATCCACTGACTTTATTAGTTCAAGAGAGTGTGTGCCTTCATACCTATATTTATAAAGAGTCAAATGATCTAATATTATCTAACAATAGGGGAATCATTAGGGATTATTTGCTTAGTTACTTTAACCATAAGAACTTTAGATTGCAATGAATCATTTAAAATTGTATTTTTATTAGCTTAGACTGGAGTAGATTAATACAGGTAAACTCCAAGGAATTCTACAATACCACAATACCTTAAACCTTGATTGGAGAACAAGGCCCGTTAGGGCCAAGTCCTTCAGTATTTTCTGGTATTGTAGAGTTCTGAGGAGTTTGTCTGTTGTATTTTTATTTGGGGGTTTACATCGCTTTCAACACTGTACAGGTCATATCACGATGGGTAGTTGAAAGGACAGAGGAAACCAGTACATACAGTTCGTTAGGGTTCTGTACTGTAAACTGCCGACCAATGGCAAGCAACTACCAGCTTTCCCACATGAGGTTGTGCTGGGAATCGAACCCCGGCCTCAGAGGTTGGAGGCGAGAGTGTTACTTGTCTGTTGTAAATCCCATTTATCATTAAAATACCAAAGGAAAAGTCTGTCCCTAAAATTAAATTTCCTTATGTTTATAAACAGGTCATTATACTGAGTACTGTTCATTGAGCATTGGAGAGCTAGTGGTCATCAAATGTGGGTCAGTTTTAGTTGTAGAGAGCGTTTTGCAGAATACAGACAGACAAAAAGCATTTCAGCCATGGATAGTGACAGTGGTGACAGTATTTTTGTTACGCAAGACCATTTTTCTCTAGACAAGTTCTTGTCATATGACACAGACTCAGTTATTGATGCAGTTTTTTCTTAGAAAGCCTGGAAAATTCTGATTTAGTTCCTGAAACAGACCACACATCTATACCAAATTAAGAACTGCAAGTGGATAATACAAGTGGTATTATTGCTCTTTACGTTTTGATAAAGCATCATAGATTTCACAACATTTTATTCTGGATGGAAACAATATCTGATGTATGTAGAACACACCAAGGTATTTTAAATGATTATAATAATAATAAGAAATGTGTAAAAGTGTATGAAAATGCAAATAAAGGTGCCCCGTTCATATCTATGAAACATATTTGTCCCATTTACCTTAACCCTTGGATAAATTACCTGGTTTTTACTTGAGACCACTATCTGCACCAGTGTTCACTGCTTAGCAAAATATGTTGTAGGACCGCAGTGCCTTGAGCAAGGAAAAGTTGCAGACCCGGACAAAAAGTTGCAGGCCTGGCCAAAAACTTACACGACCCGGCTTACATCCACTTACAAAATTTCCACATTTTGTAAAACTTGCTGTGTGTCACACACTTATACCAACGCTAAATAAACTACATATTCACACTGCAACACATGTTTACAAATATAGTTATAAATCTACTCACTAGGGGGCTCTAGATCTAGATTTTGAGAATACAGGAATTTGCGGTAGGAAGTTTCGCATACAAATTTTGGAATGTACAGTCAATATAGGAATATACGCGGTCAATGTAGGAATATACGCGGTCAATGCCTGAGCATTTCCTGACAATATTTTATAAATAGAAAAGCTGGTTTAGGATCAAAACCAGTCCACTTCTTGTTCACGGACCTGCGTCATTAATATTAATCAGCACTGACTTGTTTGAACTTAATAAACACAGTTCCTCAGTACCAGGCCAAAGTAGATTACTATGAAGTTATAAGAAGCCAAGCTGCATGCGGTAAATAAATTTTACTTTTAAGCATTATATTATCTTTAACCACTTTCAATACTACATGTATGTACAAATCATGAGATTAAGTCAAGACCATATGAACATAGGGTCACCTTAAGTGAGGAACAATTTAATGCAATCTTAGCATGAAGAACAAGGAGGAAGTTAAGAAAGAAGTAAATAGCTAAGGATAATTTGGAAGAAAATGTGAATGAGTGCCTTATGAAAGGTGACCCTATGAAACGATAATAATAACTCAAAATATTTGAGTAATAACTGAGTACATAATAATTATAAAATTTAAAATTTTTTTGACTGTTTCCACCCAAACCCCAGAGTATAGGTAGACTAGGGAAAACTCAACTTGTTTCTAAACATGTTAGCAACCTGCTCACCTGCATCAGCAGAATCAGTGATATACCTCCACACACAGTCCAACGTCCAGGTGCCATGTCTCTGTATATTTTGCAAAGTCACATCATTATTAAATGCGAAAGTAGCACCTGAACGCCGGAAGGTGAACCCGAATCAGCCAGGTTCAGTTTAGCAAGGATCAAAGCGAAATGCCGCCTGACACTGTTATCAGTCAAGGGGACCCAAGTTCGAGATACCTTAAATTGAAACAAGGGAAGGTTTGCACCTTTAGGTGTTATAAGCCAAAAGGTTGGACAAAGCCATAACTGGACAAATGATGGAATTTTGAATGTGAGGAATAGTAATGAGTTTGATATCATTATTATTTTGCATTGTTTTTAACCATTTCAACAAAATAACTACTTTGCTAGGGTGAAAAATGACATCACCTCTAGATAAGTGCTTTAGAGCAGAAAACTGCTGCACAGAATGTGGTACCAGGTTCGAAAGTCTTAAGAAAGCATAGAAACTAGTCAAATACACTCCTTTGAAAACCTGACCCATGTAGGTATAGTCACATTGTTGAACAATCTTGTACAAAAGAGATACATCAATAACTTTCTTCAACTTAACTTGCAATGAGAAATGCAATTGCACTGCTTTTTGATAATACTTTAAACGTGTGTCTGCAAAGCAAGTAACATCCAGGCCTAATATTGTAAACTTAGTTTTGATTGCAGAGAGATAATTTGCCATTTGAGGAGCCTTGACACGATTGTATAACAGACATTTTAGAAAACAGAGTAACTGGAGTACTGTCACCTGATGAATGTCCCAGGTCATAAATACAGCAAATGCCACAAAAACCCTGAACATGGAAAAGTAGGCCCTCTTGGTAGATTCAGCAAATGCACATGCCAGTCTGGATGTTGCCAGCTGAGCCATCATACACTCCAGTGGCTGGCCTCATGAAAATTCAAATAGTTTCATCGACATGCAATAACTCCTGGGTAACACCCACCCAAGTAACAGGATATACTAAATCTTGCAATTTTTTAACATTATCATGAGTAGTATACCATCTAGAGAGGAGGTCAGCAACAGGATTTAACTTGCAGGGTACATGAACCACCCTTATGTCAATATTGAAAGCACTAAGCCACAAAAAGATATTCCTGGCATACTTTGCCATGACACTATCTTTGGTTTTGCCACTGGTTAGCACTGAAACCACCGACTGGTTGTCACATTTTATAAGCACTCTCAAACCAGCCCATTCCTTGTGCCAAACTTTCAATGCCACCAAAACATTAATTAACTCAGTATAAGCTATATTTTGGTTGTTAAAACTGCTAGGCAAGGGCAGGGCATAGACCTGGTTATCAAAAATGGCCCCAGACCTGATGGACAAGCATCCAAATGTATTAATTTACTAGGGGCATAATTGAAGAAAGAAATGTCATTGTAAACTGGAAGAAATTAATTAAACCACTTTAAATCATGTTTAAATTCCTGAGTAAGAACAATATGCTTGCTATGGCCATTTTCTCTCAGCAATTGGAGCATCCTGTTAAGGAAGAATCGGGCATACTTAATGCACTTAGCTACACACAATAATGACCCCAGTAAAAACTGGAGTTCCGTCTTTGTACAAGAATTTTTATTACTCCATTTTTGACATGTATCTTTAAGTAACTGCAGATTTTCTGCAGGGATTGAAACTGAAAGATTTACAGTATCAACTAAAATACCTAAGCAAGTGACTTGGGGACTAGGAGGTACTAATTTTTTGCTACTGACAGTCAGACCTAGTTCTGATAGCAATTCTTGCAATCTATAATAAGTTTTGTCAATCTTAGACGGTAAGGAAACACACAAAAAATCGTCAATATAATTCCAGATACCGTGACCCTCCTGCTTCATAATGAAGCGCACCGCGTCCGAAATTCTCTGAAAGATCAACGAACCGTGCTTGAACCCAAAGGGAACCAAAAAATCGATAATATAGTCCTTCCAAAGCAGGCCTAGGAGATCCAGATGTCCTGGATCAATGGGCACATGGTGGAATGCCCTACTAATATCTACTTTGAAGATTTCGCAACCCCTACCCAATTTCAAGACTTCCTGAGTAATATTGTCAACAGATGGATAGGTCAGAACGAAATCTGTGTCCAAGTATCGATCAGTAGGAACTCCTGCATTGACAGACCCACCCTGGGGCCAACTTAAGTCAATGATGACCCTTCTATTAACTGAATATGGTTTGTCGCGAGTCATAAAGGGACTGATATGGAGATTGTCAATGGGACAGTCCTTGTAAGGACCCAAATTTGCTTTGTGATCCATTTCTTCCTGGAGATAGGTCTCCACATGGTCTGGATAATCGAGTGCACTTTGATGATTGATCATGTGACTGGTAGTAACAGCATCCCTGTCAAAATCTAACGGAAAACCGAATTTTGTTAGAAGGGGCAACTGCCAGTCCCAATAATCGGCCAGATAGTTACTCCATTTCTCATAATCTAGCATTGAACAAATAGGGATTTGCAAACCAGAAAAATTATGTCTTCCATCAGCCCTGAGCTTCTTGTGAAGCCACAATAAATCTGTGCATTTAGAATTATTCTTACAGTCATAGACCCGACTTTTTAGCCCATAAATAGGTATGAAGCCGAATAATGGCCTATTCTGAATCATGCACTTTGTATTACCAGGTGCTGATCTTGCTAATTGTAATTTTTCCTTCTTTTTTGAAGAAACATGAATTTCTAGGGCATATTTGTCACATAAGGCTTCCCCATTACCCTGACTGGCTTTGGTACATTGTTGCCTGTTATCCGCCCCTTTACTGTCATGGAGAGATACCTTTTCACCTATACCCTCCCAAGCCCTACCATTCCGACTATTCAGGGCAATATTTGCACTCCTTAAGTGCCCTATGTCTGAATCAATAGCTGGGACACGGGTACGGGATTCGTCCGTATGAATACGTTTTCCACCTCCAATTTTTGACCCTATGGCAGTTTTTGCAGTCCCCAAGTCCTCCCCAACCGGGACAGCTACATTGCATACTTTAGAAACTCTCTTACCTCTAGTTTCCTTGCCATCTTTGAGATAAACAGACACGTTTTGACCAGCACTTCCAGTTTTCTTCATTATATTATTTTCAACCACAGACTGACAGTTCCTGTTAATACTACTTTCAATATGATTCACCAATGGTTGGAACCTATTCACGTAAATAAACTGGTTCTTAACATTATCACAAACTGGTCTGTTCTGGTTGACTGCCCTTTTGTTACATGTGATTGTTCTACCATGTCTATATTCACAACCTTGGTCTTGCATCATAACATTTTCACACTTGTTAACCGACGTATTAACAGATACATTACCAACATGTGTACAATTTTTGCTGTTGATATATTTAACCTCCCAACCTACTTTAACCAAGTCCTGAGGCTTCCTTCCACTTAGAACCTTCTGTTCCCGTTTAAGAACATCAGCAAAAGACACATTAGGTTTAACATATTTACAAACAGATAACATGCTGCTAACATAAGTGGGTTGCAATAACTTGTAATCTACAAAACTACTGTTATGAAAACATCTGTCACTATACATTCTGTTAACCAATTTCACATCCGATACCACTACATTTCTGCAGTGGCTACCTAGTTTTTTGCCCCAGCTTTTGGGGTACATAGACGAGTTACATGGAGTCCTTCACAAGTTTCGCATACATGTCTAAAATACTGCCCTGCAGATCTATGGTGGCTTGGAAACCTACATGTGCCCTCCTGAAAAAATTTGCAAATAAGGCCCCCAATTTTTTATTTTTAGTCATTGAGGAGCAAGCAGCCGAGTTCTGACCTACACCTACATGTCTTTGGGCATGAGCCCTACGGATCCGGTCCAATTTGTCAGTATCTGTCCAGTGCAAGTGGTCAGCCTCCATGTTGATCAAAACAATGGCATGTGAGGCTTTAGCTGATTCCCAGGAGAAGTCAGAGGCATCCTCCATAAGATTACCCAAATAATCTAACATACTAGCGCTGGCTTCCTCTGACTTTTCCTCCTGAATACGCCTAACGAACCCTGCCACCCATTGGGTCAGTGTCAAATCATCATAGGTGGGTCTATTCTTCCTACTCCCAGTCAAAATAAAGTTCTGGGGCCAATCAACCATTCTCTTAACAGAAATTTCCCCAGGACCCCCACACTGGGGCTTATTTCTACCTTTTGTGGCAGTTTCATTAATTCTTTCTAATTCAGCAAGTCTTTTGTCAACTTGAGACTGGAGAGATTCATTGCCTCTCAAGAACCCCAACGACGGGACCACACTCTCAGTAACGTTGGTATCCGTAATGATACTGTGAGATACAGCAGTATTTGAAGCAATGTGAGGGGTATTAAGAACTGAACTTGCCTGTGAGGTTCCCTGACCCAGCGCTGCTTCAGCCTTCTGCACCCTCCTGTCCATGGATTCCAACTTGCCTCCAAGTTCCTGCAGCCGTGACAATATCTGGTCGGAAACCGTAACAATACCGGCAGAGGAAGGTGAGGGGGGTGCAGGGACCTCCACATCACTGACCAGAGACTCACCTTCCAGCTTGCATTTTTTCCCCACCAGTCGCGGATGCTGTAAATCACATTTTGAACAATAAAATACTTTAGGCATGATGAACTGAGTAAAGTAACTAAAATACTAAAATCGATAAAATAGAATAAAGTAAAAGGCAAACATAAACAAAGACAAAATAAACTCAGTTCAAATTTTTGATGTATAATGTGAAATCCGAAAGAGTGTGGCGCCAAATTCAAATGTACCAAGGCTTATATAGTAAAAATCACTGAAGCAGAACTACCCACAATGCAGCATTCTAGCCTGGTACCAGAACTGAAAGCTATGTCCCCGACATGGACATATCCCCACAGTTGTATTACAATCTATGATACATAAAAGAAACTGTTCTAATCCTTTCAAAGAGCAAAGTCAAAGTCAAAGTTGGGGTTTAACGTCCCGTTCAACTGCTAGGGTCATATTGGGACAGGTTCTCAGCATTGCCAATTGTGGGACTCGAACCCACAGAGGTGACAGCCTATGATTAGATGCCAAACTTGCTAACCACTAGGCCACCGAGGACCTCCTTTCAAAGAGCAATATTTCTTTCAAAATTAGACATACTGATAAGCCATACTGATAAAAAATACCCAGATGCCTTTTGTGTATATAACAAATACAATAAAAACTGATAAAAATGATACCAGTCTTATATTGGGAATTATGTGACCTCATATTTGCTCATCAATATTAAAGAGGCAAGTCCGTGAAAATGAATTGTACTGATATTTATAATCTAAAACCAGCCTTCTATTTATAAAATATTGCTAGAAAATCCCAAAGAAATTCCGTGACCTCACACATTTGCTCATTAATGTTAATGAGGCAGATCCGTGAACAAGTAGTGCACTGGCAATTTATCTTGAAACAGCCATTCTATTTATAAAGTATTGCTAGGAAACCCAAAAGAAATTCCGTGAACTCACAAATTTGCTCATTAATATTAATCAGGCAAGTCCGTCAACAAGACGTGCACTGGCTTTGGATCTTAAACCAGCATTTCTATATTTATAAAATATTGTCAGGCCCCCTCAAAGAAATTCTGTGACCTCACATATTTGCTTATTAATATTAATGAGGCAGGTTAGTTAACAGGAAATATACTGGTAGTTTTCATCTTAAACCACCTCTATTTTTGAAAAGTATTATTAACCACGAATCTATCATATATTTACCACAAATCTTCCAAATGAAAGCTATCGTCTAATTGTTCGATGGTAGACGACGTTGGCCAATCAGAATAGAGATAAGAAATGGGATGACAATATTTGTTTACAATAATGGCTACCACTTTAAAACCCCCTGATATGTTGAAAAACGCCCATATACGTGGATATATAAAGAAGGTATTAAAATGCTGTGTCCCACAAGGCCCTGTTTTGGGCCCACAATTATATTGTGATTATACAACACCATTGGTGACAATTATTAGATTAGCGTTTGAGATAAACAAGGACAAGACTGAATTCTTGATAGCTGGAACATCTCATCAACATGCAAAAGTAATGATTAATTCTCTAAATGTCAGTGGTGCAATTATACCAGCTAGCCCATGTGTTAAAAACCTTGGTGTCATCATTGACAGTGAACTTGCACTAAGTGATCATGTGACCTACATCTGCAAGTCCTGCTATCATTATCTGAGGAATATTGACACCATCCGGCCATATTTAACTTTATCATCAGCTAAGATCATTGTTCATTCTGTTATCTCTGTGAAACTGGATTATTGCAACTCTCTCTTCATTGACATCCCAGATTATTTAATCACAAAGCTACAACATGTCCAAAAAGCTGCTGCTAGGATTGTCTTGAATTTGAAAAAATAACACCTCACCTCATCATACTGCATTGGCTACCTGTTCGACAATGTATCATCTACAAACTGAATCTGATTGTGTTCAAAGCATTGAAAGGCGATGCCCCTGATTACATTCAATCCTTGCTTTCATTAAACCAACCAGCAAGACCACTACTATCAAGCGACAAAATGTACAAACTTGCAGAGCATCGGTGGAAACTAAAAAGCAAGGGTTTCAGATCTTTCTTTGTCGCTACCTCGCTATTGGAATAGCCTCCCTGATGACATCTAAAACATCGACCTGGACTTGAAAGAATTTAAAAAAAAGACTCAAAACATTTCTGTTTAAAAGTGCTTTTTTACTGAAGTAGTGCATTGATTAGTCAAGTAGTGACTAGAATTGCATTATATAAGATCTAACTATTATTATTATTATATATCTTATTTTAAAAGTTTCTAGGCATCAAGACTGATGCAGTGTTCAATGCTTTCTGTCCGGAGATGAAATTTGCAGACTCGGACTGCCGGGTAATGGCCAATGTCGAACACTGATCTGCACCTACTTCTAATCTGTGGTACAGCATGCAACCATTAGGGAGGCATAAACTGGGAAGTATGGTTAAGAATTTTTGTAAGAAAGGAAATCTTTGTGGCTATTGTACAAATCACTCCCTATGACCAATAGCAGCAACACGTTTGTTTCATGCAGACATAGATGAACAGTTAATTACAGAGGTCATGAGTAATGGTGCATCTTCAGATGAGTTGATGGTCATTAAATAGTTGTACAACCCGGTGATCTTTTTTACATAGTCATGCCTTACCTGTATCTACAAAGGGGAATGTGGTCAGAATTTTTGGGCAATAAAATTAACACATTTAGGAGTGAAGTTTTATTTTTTCTATTAAAAATTGAAAAGGTTGTATGTTTTTATTTTAGCGAATCAAATTTTACAGACATGACACTTAAATCAAATTATAAAACTGTATTTTCAATTGTTTTGACAGAGTTTTATTTCATGTTTGGCAACATGGATATCAAGCTTTTGGCTTCAGCTCAGCTCACCACTATTGTCAAAAATGACTTCTCAATGGAGACAGCAGTTTCATTTAACTTGAAGAGTTTAAATAGTTGCCAAATCAAAGTGAGCAAGTTATAAGGTATTGATTGCTTTAGGGGGAATAGGGCAACAACAACAGATGTCCAGACCAAAGTAGCATCCACCAGAGGAGAGAAAGTTTAAAAGGATTTTAGACTTTTTTGTTTATTACTCAACGAAGTTATGGCTGTTTGTGACCTGACTACGGGAGGAAGTTTTCAATAGACTAATTCGATTTACACTCATGAAAGAAGATGCAGGGGTCGTTGAAAAAACCCTAATGTTGTACATGCAATGCTTTTATTTTAGTTTGATAGATCACACATGTAACATTTTACTTTGATTCACCCCACGCAAGTCTTCTTTACAGTTCACTTATAACTAGAAAACACTCGTAGTGCTAAAACCTCCAGCAAGGCAGACGGGTTATCCAAAAATACTGCTTTTATATTAGTTTTGGAGTAACCTCAATAAGACAAAATCAGATTGTGGAATATTTGATTTTTTTTAATTTGATTGAATTTTTTTTTACTTTGGGCAGATCCTACCCACATGAAACATGTCATCAAGATGCATTCACTAGTTTTGGACTAAACACAAACACAGCTAAATATAAACTACAAGCATAATATAACAGTAATCATAGCTCAGGTTAACTGTGGAGCTATATTCACATATAAAACCCAGACGGGTGACCCTTCCATTGTTTCAACTCTCCATTATTTTTGCATAATGGAGAGTTAACACTACATTATTTTCTAACAGTGGATTGTGGTTCAGTTAAATGACCAGTCTGCCAAGAACAAAACAGTACTTAGTATTTGCCAGTCATCCTCAGCACAATGCATTCAATATTGAAATGTTTTCACAACTTCTTTCAAATTAATTAGTTCAGTGGGTTCATTTACAAAGCCTTCTCAATTCTGAATGACATTCAGTGTTCATAGAAAAATACCTCATAGAAAAATGCTACATTGAAAAAATACCTCCTGACAAATACAAAACAAGCAATTTAATTTGTAAAGTTGGATATTTTTTAATTCTTTGCATTTCTTTACAATCTGACTTTACAATAATCTTCTATGAACTTAATCAGTGGAGCAGCTAACTTTCAAACAAAGTCACTGTGAAAATCTAACCCAGCATACTATATTAAAAGGAGTGTTTTTAGTGGCTCAAAAGTTACTTAAGTAAAATGAGAAGAAAAACATAGTGCAAAAATGCAGTACTGAAATGCATTACTGCTGGGTTTAAATTTGATTTAAATTTTCAATGTTTTTAAGTGCAAAACAAAGATTTTAATTTATCTTATTACAATTTGTTATATACTTCTAAAATGATACTCTATTTGTGGTTGAAATGAATTTTGTTCTCAATGTTGTGGATTAATTTTCATAGGAGGTATTACTGAAATACAAATGCGGAATAGGCGTTCTTTCTATGAGGCTTTTTTCCAGGAGACAATCTTTCTAGGAAGCATTTTTTCTTGATTCCAAATTTTGAGAAGCACACAAAATAAAAATCTTGAGAAACCCAAAAGCTTCAACACAAAATAAAACAAGTAAGTAATTCTCCAGTTTCTAGTACTTTCAATGCCTGAAACACAAAAAGTAATAGCTTACTGTCTTAAAATAAGCACAGATTATTAAGTAACATGAAATACTCACCACAACAAATTATTCACAGCATTGTCAAATAAGCAGTCTATTTTTTTCTGGAAAGTGCTTTCTGTAAGTCACAGATCCATATTTTATCGTTTATCATTATCCATGGTTAAATTTTGTGGCAGTCAGATTATTTTAAAACTTTTCAAGCCTTATCCAAAATTATATTTTTCCATAAAGGAAAACCAGTGGTACACATGGTGAAACAATGTTGTATTGAAATAAAAAAACAGACATAGAACTAATTTAGTGAAAGCCACATATGGTATGCATACCAAAGGAAACATTGCAAAGATTGTCTAGGTTGATCATTTGGTACAAGGTGTTAAATTATTAAATTGGTTTTAATTTACAGGTTTTTATAATAGATAATTGCCTTTCAGGGCCTCAGGCCATTAAGTTTACATAATGGAGTGCCACTTGGCCATTATCTATATATGAAACCCAAATTGCATGCATAATCTGACACTGTTTTCTTTCAGAATCTTACAGTCCTTTGACCATTTCAACATTTATATCAATAATAAAAACAAAAATAAAACCTGCTGTAGTTGGCATATATATCATTTTTAGCTCTCAATCATAGATTTGACTGTCGCTTTTGAAAAAAAAAAATCATTCATTCCAGGACCTGTGTTCACAAAGATTCTTTGAATTTTTCTTAGAATTACACTTAAGTATAAAAAAAATTCTATGCTAAGAATTTTTTTCTTATTCTTAGAATAAAATCCTATCCACAAAACAATTCTTAGCTAAGAATAATTCTAAGAATAGAAGTCGAAAGAAATGTATGCACTTGTCAGACTAAGTGTAATTCTAAGAAAAAATTCTAAGAATCTTTGTGAATACAGATTTTGTGAACAGATACAGATATGTCAACAAAAAGTTAGACATTTTTGAAATACTATAAAGAGGCTGCATTTCAGTACAGTACACAGAATGGACAACGTGTATGTAACATTATGTTCTGGATGTTGATTTGCAATCATTTGCTGCACTATAATCACCAAAGCAACTATTTTTCTTAAGTTAAGCATGCTATGTGCCAGTCTTAAATTTAAAACAAGTTCTTAGAATATTCTAAGAATAAGAATCTTTGTAAATAGCAAATTGTTATTCTTAGAAAAATTCGATGAATAAAAACCATTCTCAGAAACAATTCTTAAGTGTGAATCTAAGAATAGGAAATTTCTTAGAATTTTTCTAAGAAAACCGTCAATTCTAAGAAAAGTTCTAAGAATAGGACTAATTCTAAGAATAAGAATCTTTGTGAACACAGGCCCAGATGCTGTTCCACGAGTTACTCTTATACCAAGATAAATTTAAACTGGGGGAGAGGGGGGCAACTGAAACTGATCCAGTTAAAAATTAGTGGCAAACCATGTGATGTGTCTCCAGTGAAAAGACATGTTGTAAGCCAAATAATAAACTGCTTTTATGGACTGTTCCTGATCGCTACAATTGACAAAGATAACAAATAGCAATGAGCCCATAGCAAGGGATTGTTGTTAAGGTCATTACATCAATAGGATTGGTAATAACTGTCTTACAAGCAAAAAGAGATTGATCATAGAACTTCGAACAGAGATGCTTGCTTGCAAATATTTTTAAGCATGTTTACTAATTTCTACAAGCATCTATGATAACCGCAATTATGATCCCGACTTATACAAGTGAAAGATTGGTCATACAACCAACAAGATTAGACTCGGGACTGGTAGGGCTGGTTTATATGGAAACTTACAAAAGTGGAGTAGGATATATAAGATACTGGTCCTTGATAGTTTTAACTGTTTCCTCAAACTTGATAACTTGCTAAATACAAAGCCACTATTTCCTTACTTTTGGCATTAAAATGTTTTTACAATCTACAATTGTAAGCGGGAAATACTAATATAACCTTAATATATATTTAAATAAGCAAAGTGAAGTGATATTTGAACCATTGTAAAAACATCTGGAAGTATTATCGTACATTTAATACATCCAATATTATCTTCATGGTAACAATAAATTTAACTGCGTGTCAGATGCCCTATATATGTATTCAAAGAAGACAACACATATCCGTTTCTAACCTAGAGTACCAAGATTGAAATAGAACAAACAATATTTTAAAACCAAGATGTATGACCCTAATCCATAAACCCCAAATAAATCAAGTAAAAGAATAAAGAAGAATGAATTCATACCAAGCTATTGTTCAGTTGATGCCATGCTAAAGCTTGGTATACAGTAAAAGCAGTTTCACTTGTAAGATAAGTCTGTCCAACAAATCATGATCTGAAGCAATCTACTCACAGACCGTTGTCCGTTGATCTGGTACATTAGTTTTGCGGAATCAAATTCCAGCCAACAATTATTAACATGGAGAGTTTTACTTGTCTAATAACAGGCAGCCCAAGAGATATATGACTAGTCTTCAGACAGGCTTAAGCTTTAAGGATATGAATTCCCTGCTTTATTTACATAAAGTGGATTTACAAGGTTGAAAAAGTTAGATGAAAGGGGTTCAATTTTCAGTTACGTTCGAGACCCAGGATGACAGTAAAATATTAGTCGAATGTGTTAACGAGTCATATATCTGCATGCAATTATAGGTTTCATAAATTGTGAGCTTACCTTTTGGTTTCAACAAAACTGAGCTTACAAAACATTCATTGTCTTAATCTCAAATGTTGCGATAACATATGTTAACCATCAACTCGGTTAAAATATTTATATACAGTTCTACATATAATACCAGCTTTATATTCCATTAATGGTTTCATTCATTGATATATTGATATTGTTAAGGCGGCAATCTTCTAAGGTTGCACTAAATAAATGTCATCAGCAGTTAACGGTCAATTACCAGTTTGGGTGGCCATACCTTAAGCTGGTGGAGTTTTGCCACAATTTATGAAGTTTAGGTGTCCTTTAGTCAACAATAACATACGTTTGTTAAGCTTTGTTAAAACTGTAGAATAACTATCATAAATTTAAATTTGCTCGACTTAAAGTGGTTTTAATCAAAGGATTATTGTTTAAGTGTGATAGTAACTTAACCATTCAATGAAAGATAGATTACAATGGAACTTATGCTTTTTGCTGACAAATTTGTTGTTACTTTGCTATGTCCAGAGGAAAAAGTTGGTTTTTATGATCTTTCAACAGGTAAGGCGATGCCAGTGAGTTGGATTAGAAGTCTTAACAACAGAAATAATAGTAAACTGGTTTTGTGCCAAAGTTAATAAAAGAGTGTTACTTGGGGAAAAATACAGGGCCAGGGCACGTAATTATGAAGTTCTTTAGTTTTCAAGGCCCCTTTAATAAAGGAAAGTAAGAAAAATCACCTTATAGTAGAAAGCAATTCTTTCTTCAATTCTAATTTTCTGTGTTTTTACATTTTTTTGAGTTTGTGCTGTTTCTCAACACATTCAGTTTGTGTAACCAAGAACCCTATCATAATACTATTTTATAATGTGTGATAATTGAAGTGTTTGAAATGAATGCATTAGTCAATATATTATACTATTACCATATTATAATTTAACACGGATCTTAAATTAATGTAAAAATATAGTGAAAATAAGTTTAGGCAAATCAAACAGGATAAATAACATGAAAAAAAACTTTGTAAGGTGGACATTGTCAATTTAAGACACAAATTTCGCACTTCTTCCTACAGATTTCCTAGCAGCAGCAAGATTAGAGAAACCAGTCTCTAGAAAGTTAAAATTAAAGAGACGGACGGGATTGTTAGATTTATTTTAATATACATCATATAAACTACAAGGTTTTAAAGCAAGCACATAATAATTAGGTATTTTTATATTTGTAAAATAATGTTTGTTTGACCCCTATACTGCCCAAGCCTCTGGCCAATGGAATACTAAGATAAGCTGTGACTAAGATGAAACCAAGGTTACAGTAGTTCAAAAAGAAGGTCAAATTGAAAGTCAAATTAACAGACCCGAAAAACGGTGTAAATTATTGAAAAGTGGCTTGTTGAAGAAATATAGTCAGTGTGTTTAAGGAAGCCTCCATACAACGTGATTTTTCAGCCCTATCAAGTGGACATAAATTACTGAGTAATGTAGTACTATTTACATTACTGTGGGGTGAAATAAAATCGTTTAACTAAACGGAAAGAACACCAAAATGCCAAGTAGTGTTTAGGAATGAAGGGCTTGTTGAAACGCTAGGGCTACAGGGGACATGGCAGTGACAGAAGAAGAAGACCAAATAGCATCAAATTTCCAGTGCCATGCTTCATTATGTGTTCGAAAGGTACACCTTTCTGAAAAGCCCAGGGGGTACCTGCTCTTCTGAAATCATGAAATGTGAGTTACCTACCTGGGCCTAATAAATAGTAAGCATCCTTAAGGTGTTTTCTAGCTACTGAATCAGTGAGAGGTTGGAGTGCGTGAGATCTCGGTATAAGAAACAGTGGGGAATTTTTTTTACCAGGAAATCTATGAAACATTACTATAAGGGCCATGACTGGACAAAGAGGGGGGCCCCAAGCGTAGGAATTTAAATGGTTGCAACTCCTTTCTATTTTAAATGGTTTTTGATCACTTTAGGATTAGCACTGCTCCTTGTTGAGTAAAAAAACATCACCACGAGCCATTTGTCGTGTGTGGTCATCAGTGGTCAAAAATGTAGGAGTAAACTTGAAATCCTCAGAAAGGAAAACAATGCCAGTAAATACAGTGCTTTGAAAATAACTGGATGTTTGAGGTGTTTACAGACCAGGATACTTTAAGGAGTGAAGGGGGTTTGAATTTTTATAGCTTTGACAAACAATGGAATACACTGATCTTTGAAGGCAGAAGTATCCAGACCATTAAATATATACAAAGCTCTAAGGGCAGCCAAATAATTTGCCAAATGTGGAGCAGAAATGCCATTTTGAAACAAAAACTATAGAAAAGACAATAGAACATGTACATTTACCTGAAGAGGCGACAGCCCAGCGGCCACCTGAAATGCTAAAACGTCATTCCACATTCTGCGATGCTGAGCATGTGTACAGGGTTGACAACCTTGTGCAAGTCTGGCTGCAGCTGAGGTGACCAACTGGGCTGTCAGCTCCGGAATATCTACAACAGAAGAAAAAAATTAAATTTGGTTGTTTAGTAACAAGAGATCCATGTGAGTGGGTATCCAGATTGGATCTGGTATGAGGGATTTTAATTTTTCATGGTCCTGCAGTGAATACTGCCATCTAGACAGAAGATAGGCTGTAACGTTAACTTGACCTGGTATGTGCACAACCTGAATGTCAATATTAAGGAGGGCACATAGCAGCCATATGTTCCTAGCACAATTTGCCAGTGTTGGATCCCTAACTTTACTATTTCTTAAAACCTTTACTAAAGTAATGTTATCACAATGGACTTTTTTCTATTAGACCACTAAAGGACCCAAATCTTGATGGCTATAATGATATTGGCAATTTCTAATTGTGCTATGTTGTAATTCATATGACCTTTTGGCATGGGCAGGAAATAGACCATATGGCTAAACTTAATCTTCAGGAATAGCCACAGTTCTAGCTACAAAATCTATAAGTATGCCTAGACAAACAACTGAAGTTGAAGGTGCGACTAATTTTTTTAGGATTTATGTCTAGACCAAGCTGTACCAACAACATTGTAAAAATTCGAATGAATGTTGAATTTTCATGATCAATCGATGAAGTTATGATTTTTGAACTTTAAGCCAAAACGAGTCAGTGATACAAAGCAATTTGTCTATAGAGCAGCTTATTTTATATTATCGACTTATTTTGTATCATCCTGAAATCTTGTCAAAATTCTGCTCAATATTTTGTAACATATTAAGTCAACTGTTGGTACGAATTAAGTCGGCCAAGTAATACAAAATAAGGCAACTTTACTACAAAATAAGTTGGTAATACAAAATAAGTCAAAGATTGACACAAAATAAGTTGTTAGAAGCCAAATAAACCAATATCTCCAGGATCAATATTATCTTCCTGAAAGCTCTGCTGATGAATGAGGTAAGAAGATGTAGTTTGGTTGGGGTTACCCTAGCAGTTCATTCTGGGGGACTCCTGCCTTAGATCAACAAGTGGGACCTCCCCTTCAGAGTGGTCACTGTTGGTCAGGGTATATCAATGCGCAGTGGCGTGGGTTTGAAGAGGGACTAGTTTTGTGGTCAGTCCCAGGTTGGAAGTCAAAGTTTAACAGATGGCTGCTTGCTTTGGTCAAGGTGGGTGGAGTTGTAGTTGTAGTTCATCTGGGTAACAGTTTTTAACTCTATTTTGTTTTAGTGGTTAATTTTTAGTAGCATTGCCTGGAGATGACAGGCTTTATAAGGTAATAAATGAGCACCTTATGTATTAATTTTAACTTGTATTCATGGGGCAGTCATGTAATGTACATGTATAATAATTGTAAAAGTTAACATGTGTTTTGTTTCGCCCCTGGGCGCCTGGGCTGTGTTTATTGTATTTAGTTGTATCTGAAAGTAATGTGTGCACAGGCACCATTGTTATGTAGGTGCTAATATAGATATGATTAATAAAATAAAAATTTAGCTCCAATGCTGGTCTTATGAGTGACGCATGATTTGTAGGTATTAAAGGACACTTCTGGTCGAACTTTAGTAGGAATCCAAATTTGATATGATTAATAAAATAATAATTTAGCTCCAATGCTGGCATTATGAGTGACGCATGATTTGTAGGTATTAAAGGACACTTCTGGTCGAACTTTAGTAGGAATCCAAATTTGATCAGGTCACAAATTTGTCTTAGAAAGATTTCTAGACAGCACAATTAAGTCCAGATTGGACAGGATACAACTAAACATGAAATTGGGTAACCCAGTAGTTTCGACAATTTTATGTGCCTGAATGGCATCAGAGATACATCCCCATTGAACTGGTTTACCAGTATAAGGCTGCAGTTGAGATTTTAGCACAAAGCCGAATTGTCCTCCTGTTTGTTGTGTGCAAAGTAGTTCTTGTTCATGTTTCTAAGTTTTCTTAACATTAACACAGGGAGCATTTAGCTCTAAAGTATTGTGGCTATAGTTTCTGTCTATGTTATTTTGAACAAAAGTTTCTTGATTATCTGAATCTGTGTCCTGGCTACAGGCTGCCAAAGTGGTGGTGTTTGAGTTCAATACCCCTGCCAGAAACCCAGCTGTGTTTTAATCCCAATTGAATGCATTTTTGACTGAGAGACCAACTACGGCTGACTATCACCACCATCCTTTTTTGAGTGCAATACCAACAGTTCGGATTTCGAAGCTACTTGCACCTTGTTGTCTTCCCCTGGGATGTACATGATGCAGTTGCAGGCACTAAATACTGCAAACGTGCAAATCTATAGGACCATGGTGATCTGTGCAGAGAGTGTTTGTCTTGTTCAGCAGTTTGTTGCTCAGTGGAGCCCGAGTCACCTTGCCAAAAGAACCTAGCACCATTCTAGAGGATATGACCTTAGCTGTTGGGTTTTACATTTCATTGCTTTTTTCACAGTGAACACTGAGGTGACTAATTCTTAAAGGAATATATACGAGAACCCTTGTTAGAAAACCAAAATGGGCCTAAAATGGGCCTAAGGGCACCCCCAAGAGACCTCGTCTTCATCAGTAAGGTCATTTTAATCATTTTTGGTACCTGGCTTTATTACTTGAGCATAGGTTTTATCTTTTTGAGCTTTCTGAAAAGTCTTGATTTTCTTGTATTAAGCTCTGCAGGACCTAGAGGAACATTTTTGCTAAACACTTGTATATAAGCCAATTTTTGAGTGAACACTACTTTGTGTCCACCCAAATCTATTAATTTTTTGGAACTTTTTTTGTTTTTGTTACGACAATCCTGTTCTGAATGATTAAAAACTTTGCATAACTGTTGGAAGCAATGAGCACAGATGTACCTGTAAGTGGTGCCTCTTGTTTCATGTGACTTGGTGTGAACACATGTGTTCTGATTAAAATAATTGCAAGTAACGATCCTAGAACTTTTGGTTTTCTTGTCAAAACTTTTTGTGACAGGGGAAGTAGGTAGGTACCTCTGAGCATTAGCTCACCTAATCCTATCTAATTTTTCAGTTTGTGAGTAATCTTGGACCTTCCTCTGTTCTATCCTACAAAGTAGGACAGCGTGACTGGCCCTTGCTGCATCCCAAGAGAAGTCCTGAGCATCCTGCATCAATAAGATCAAATAATCTAGCATGTGCTCTCCCATCTGAAGATCCTTCTCTTCTTTTAGGATGCAACAATAGCCTGTCAACAATTGCACTAAGGACAACTGGTCGTACTGAATGCGTTCTTACTTGGCACCGGGAAATATAAACCTGAGGGGCCCTTTAACTCTGTTGGGTACAACCACCTCTACAGACCCAAACTAAGAGGTTTGATTTTTGTACCTGAACGTTTATTTTCCGACAGCTCTTTGAGTCTCTAATTCACCTCTTTCTGAATAATTAAATCTTGCCAAAGGCTGAGAAGGTTTTGAAGATCATTAGGGAGGCACTGTGTCTGTGGCAGTGTGGCCGGTGTTTTTCTGTTTACTGTTTTTTCAGCCGAACGTTTTATCATTTTCGGATCCAAAGTATGAAGAGCATGGCCTGCCAGGGGCCTGCTATGGCAGTTTCTGTCACCTACCTTAATCTTATAATTTCACCCCTACCTTATTTCAATACTTTCAACCCTATTGCCAGGAATTTAGACCCCTATCGATTCTTGGCCTTAGATTTCCCGCCAATATCCATTGTTTTCATTTGGAATCTAGATTTTGAAGAGGCAACAACTGCATTTTAACTCAAGTTTTAACTTTTATACTGTGATATTTACTCGTCATTATGCCGAAAAGAAGCAAAAAGGCAGATACAGGGAAAAAGAAATCAACTACAAGCAAGACAAAGAATGCTACAGTGTCGAAATCTGCAGATATGGATCTGAATGGCTCGTTTCTAACGCCTTCTGGGGGTACAATTGTAAGTACTGTTTCTTCACCTCAACCCCCACCCCGTTGTGATACAGTACCTGAGGATGGTACAGTGCTAGCTTACCTCCAGAAAATCGACGCTACCAACCAAATGCTACTCAGAAGAGTGGATGAATTAGAAAACCAACGTGCTACTCCGGCTACTATTTCGACTACTAACGCCACCCTAGGGCAGGGACCCACCAATATACCACTAGGGACAGCTACTACACATGCTACAGGACATCAGTACTCGACAGTGAACAGTACTTCTTCCCAGGCCGGTCCTTCTCAAGCAGCCACTAGCAACACTGGTCTGTCTGGTTCTGTAACTCACCCAGCACACAGCAGTCAATATCACGACGCCGTCATACCCAACGTCAACGCCATCAGAAACAACCCTACCATTTCGCAGTCAGTCTCTCACATTTTGTCATCATTAGAGGCTACCTCCAGGGCTGAAGCAATGCAAGGTAAGGCTGTACACAAAAAGTCAGGGAGATTTAACGCCACAGACACTGTTACAGCAATACCTGAGTTAAGATGGCCCAATGAAGGTTACCATGGGGTTGGTGGCCGTAAGCGTACCCTATATGACGACCTTACAATTCAGGAATGGGCTGTGGGGCAGTTAACCAACATATACCATATTCAAGATCCAGCTTTGGCTAAACAAGTACTTTTGCAGGTGATTTTGTCCCTTAGGGACGCTACATCCCTACCCTGGCAGGCAGTGAGGGGTGCATGGGGTAACTCTATGCATGAAATTGAACAGGGATCCTTACAATGGTCGGATGCTACACAATGGGCACTCAATCGCCTCTCCACTTCCCAAATCGCCATGGCCAATGCCTCACAGATATCATCCCTGCCTACTACCCAAAAGAAAGTGTGTAGATATTACAACGAAGGAGTGTGTTCACACGAGGGGAATCATGGCCAATTTAAACATGTCTGTTCATTTTGTGTTAAGCAAGGGAAAAATTATACACATCCAGAGACTAAATGTCAAGTTAAACTTAGAGGTGCGGACAGGAATCAGAACATTAGCAAATAGGATTTGTCTTCATCACCTGGACCAGTAGGGACCTTTAGGGACATTTGTCAAACAGGGGAGGGGGGGAGGGACATTAGTAATGTAAATAACACTACATATGTTCATAGTTTGACACATAGTACATGTAACTTCAGGGCTGGTGATCAAAGCGCTAACCCCCATATTGACCCTTCTTTTGCCAAACAATACCTTTCTGCACTTAATCAGCTGTTTGTGTACAATACAAATAACGTTGATGTATTCAACCCTAAATTAAATGACATCTCCTACGATGCTGACACTTTTGCCACCATTAATTGTGTTCATTATGAGGGTCACTATGTGGGTGGTCACTTACAAACCAGTCTAGGTCAAAATGTTAATAATAGTAACCATTATGGATTTAGTATTGATACTAACATCTGTCATCAGCGGAATACAAGCATTGCTGATGCTGTGATACACCCAGATGTGGGTAATAATGTATTTTTGTGTTGTAAATGTCAATCACCATGTAATGACGGTAATGTTGACGCCTCACTGGGAGTTAATGATCCAGTAATGTGTACTCTGGACTTTATACAGTCCTTGGATGTTATTGACACGTGTCAGGTAGTTTTTCTTCATGACCCTAGGGGTCTTAATTCCGGGTTCTATCAGATGTATTACAATGACGTTCACATTGCTTGTCTTGTTACTTGTTTTGACAGAGACCTAGGTCCATTTGAAGTCATTGACAGATTTGTAGCCAAGATTGTATTTTGCAGTCATACATTACGCTATGCTTTAGGTTGTGATTTGACAGCTAAACAGGTAGTTGAAGACTATAGAAAGGACTTACTTGTACGTCACAATCATAATATGTCATATACTCAGTACATGGAAACCATTATTGATAGATTATGTGTCCTTATGAACTCTCAATCCCTTGGGGATGACTTACAGCCCTTTGACGGCCCAAATGACGCTATGGGCATCACACACGTCCCCAACAGTATTACTGCTTTGTTAAATGTAGACACAAAAACCAACCCTCAAGTTGATCACGATGCATACATCCCCTCCAAAACAGTGGGATTTCTCAGTCATGAGGACACTGTGTTCGAATTTATAGGTCCTGATAGGTCTCCAGTGTCCATTGACAGTGTCGACAAGTGTATTGAGATTGCTAATGTCATTAAATCCACAGGTCTTCCCAATTACAGATTGGCTAGAATTCCTATTAGATCAAACTTGAACATTGAAGCCTGGGAGAAAGAACTTAGTGCTTATCCCGATAAACACCTCATTCAATATCTCAAATTCGGCTTCCCTTTATCCTTGGGTAGTCCTCATCTCCTTACAAACAAGGCAGTAGTAAATCACCACTCAGCCCTTCAGTATCCTCATGCCATCGAAAAATACATAAGCAAAGAACAAGGCTTTGGTACCATCTTGGGCCCTGTCAACCACATTCCCTCACCTCATTACCATTGCTCTCCCCTCCTTACTAGACCCAAGGACACCAATGACAGAAGAGTCATTTTGAACTTATCTCACCCCAGGGGTCAGTCTCTTAATGACGCCGTTGACAAACTGCATTTTGATACCAGACCTTTTACCCTTAAGTTTCCTTCTGTGGATAACATTGTAGAGCGTATACTGGGAATGGAAGATCCACTAATTTTTAAGATCGATGTGGCCAGAGCTTTTAGAAACCTCAGGGTTGACCCTGTTGACGCTATCAAATTTGGCTTGTCATAGCGTGACGCCCTATATATTGACGCAGGCGTCGCGTTCGGATGGACCCACGGGTCTGCGGTGTTTCAGATGGTGGCCAACGCCATATCATACGTCATGGCGTCATCTGGTTGCATCGTTAACCCATACATCGATGACTTTATTGTGGTGGCCCCCAGGGCTGACGCAAGGTGTCATTATGACCGATTATCTGACCTATTGGAGTCACTGGGTCTTCCAATGAATCCCTCCAAGAAGACCCCACCCTGTGAGACCCTTACATGCTTAGGCATTGTTGTTAACATTGTTGATGGAACTTTGAGCATAGCACCAGAGAAGATAGCAAATATATACCAAATGTGCTCTGAGGTAGCCACTAAGAAATTCCTTGCTAAGAAAACTTATCAATCTTTGATTGGCAAACTTATTTATATCCATAAATGTGTCACCCCGGCCAGAACTTTCATTAATAGAATCCTTTGTCTTTTCAGGAAAAATTCCCACAAAGCCAGGATACACCTCACCCAGGACTTCTTCAGGGATATCAAATGGTTCCTCAAGTTCCTCCCTGCTTTCAATGGCGTCACCTTTTTTAGGAAGTCCCCTATCCACAGTTTGGATTCTTTACACCTCGACGCCTGCCTCTCTGGCCTGGGTGCTATCTGGAACAACAGGGTTTACTCCACTCCTATCATTCCTATACCCAACTTTACCCTCACCATTGTACACCTAGAAATGTGGAACATTGTTATTGCTCTTCGAATGTGGGGTCATTTATGGCGTCATTCCAGTATACAGATATTCTGTGACAACCTTGCTGTTGTCCAGGTGATGAACACCCACAAAACAAGAGATCCTTTCTTATCTATATGTGACAGAAATGTGTGGCTTCTGGCTGCATTGTATGATATCCAGTTGCAGGTTCAACACGTGAGAGGCAAGGACAACGCAGAGGCAGACCTCCTTTCTAGGTTACACTCAGGTGTCCCAGTTGATATGGGGTTCCTGGCTCATCTCACCAATACCTGCACCTGGGACAAGGTTCACCCTGATATGTTTAAACTTGATTTTAACATATAATTGTAGGTTCCACAGACAGTTCAGGTCCCCTGCTGCAAGCTGCATTCGACAGATTGGACCAGGCATACAGACCGTCAACTACAGCGTCACATGTACTTCATTTCAGGACCTTCCTGTCCTTCCTGGTATTCATGAGTCTCCCTGTGGAGATTTCTGTACATAACATTCTTGTGTTTTTGGAATATTTATACACTAACTCATTGTCACCCAAAGTGATCAAAAATTATTTGTCCTCCATCTCATCTATGGCTCGCCAATTGAACTTTGACACTTCCAACTGTTATCATCACATGGTACAAAGATATTTGAGGAGTATATCAATCAACTCTAAATTTTCCCCTACCCCTAGAGGACTCTTTGACATTCAGACTTTGTACTACATATCATTGTCATGTGACACACTTTCTGACCCTATCCTTTTCAGGTCCATTTTTCTTACTGCATACTTTGGCTTTCTGCGAATGTCAAATTTTGCCCCACACTCTCTGTCAAAATTTCACCCAGACAAACATTTTCTCCGCAGGGACCTTACATTTGCTCCCCCTGGTGTTCATTTGTTAGTCAAATGGACTAAAACTCTACAGGATCACAAATCTCATCATGTTATACAGTTGCCTGAATTAGATAATATGTTTTTATGCCCAGTTAGGGCCCTTAAGGCCCTCCTGGCTTCCAGACCTTTATCCCCATCTGACCCTTTATTTGCTAATAGTTACCCTCCTTACAACCAAGTCATTGATTCACACATTAGATATGCCCTTAAGCAAATTCTTATTCTCAGGAATATCCCTCCTCTTGGCCACGGGTTCCACACATTCCGTCGGTCAGGGGCTACTTATGCTTTTGACCATAATGTGGCCTTACAGAATATTATGGCCCATGGCCTCTGGAGAAGTTCTTCTGTTTGGACTTACCTCCAGAATGCGTCCCAAGCAGCTTCTATCATCCCCCTCACTTTTTCTTCCTCCATTCCCACCAAATTTTGATCTGGGTTTGGTGCTTTAAAATTTTGTCCATTTATTTTTGACAAATTTTAACTATTTTACTAACATGTAAATAAAAACCTCAAACTTGTGTTTTACTGTCTTATGTGTATCTTGCTTTTATAATTACTTCACCTTGCTATGGGGTTTGATCTCAGCATCAACCCATATACTATTATAGCGTGATCTCGCCTTGACCTTCATTTGACCTTCTTCACTGCTTGCTAGCACCATCCACTCTAGTACTTTTATAGCCGATCTCGCTTTCACCTTATTTGACTTTCCATTGCTAGTCAGGAAACTGTTCTTACAATCCTTATTCTCAATTGCTGACAATCTTTCACGAATAGCCGAAAACTGAGCCAAAATTTGTGTGTTCAATTGCTTGTTGAACATCTGACCCTTATGGAACATCACTGGAAGTACTTGGTGTACTTTGGGGTACTTGTTTATGTACACTTGGCTCGGTATCAGAACGTTGTACCAAATCACTGCAATTTAAATCACTTTTACCCGATGATTCGTCATCAGTAATATTAGTTTGTGATTTCAAGAGTTTCTGAAAGAATTCTGAATCATTAGCCATTTGTAATTCATGTGCTGATCTCTGTAGAATTTTTCAGATGCTGCCTTGTGTGCCTTCAACTTCAAAATGGAAGAACTGGAGGGAATTTCTTACCCTTGACCCCTAAGTTACGAATCAGAATCGACCACCTGTACAACAAAGGTGACCACTAGAAATCAAATGGATTCAAGCCACTTTCCCAGAACTGACCAGGTTCGACACCTACATGTCCGCCCGAAATTTGATTACTTTAGTTTTGACCCAATACTAAAGTTGTATGAAATTCTTTAAACGCTTATTTGTTGGCTTTTTAACATCACATAAAACTTAACTTGACCTTCCATTAGACCTCTGCTGACTTTGGGATTGAACATTTAATTTTATGATATATACTGTTTTTGCATTCTCGTTTCAATATCTTCTGTCATCTAGGGGGATCTAGGATTTGAGTCCTTGACACTCTTTTAAATTTTTTGCCCTTTAAATGCCTGTGGGAGTTAATTAGTGGGCCGTTTTCTTGGAGTAAAATCTCTATATGTTGAGCTGATTTCAGTCAAATCTGATTGATGCTTAGTTAAAGAGATTTTGTTGTGCTGTAAAATTACAGCAGACAGTATATTAGCAGATATATAATCTGCTCCTCAGTAGTAGCTATTTTTGTGTCTGTTGTAAACAGATTATGTAACAACAAAATGATATAGATGAAGTGTATCTTACGCCAACAATTCTACTTTGTCAACACAGCAAAAACTAGGGTTTTACATCCTGTTTAGCAGCCATGGTCATAAAGGGACAGGCCCTCAGCATTGTCATTTGTGGAAGTACACCACAGAGGTGACAGTCTGCAATTAAGGTCAACTTGCAAACCACGAGGCTACTCAAGACCTCTGTCTTGTCGACAAGCATGTATTGTTGAAACATCCTGAAATGTACAACACCTTGCATATTTGATTTTTGTAACATACGAAGATAAGGTCAAGTTATATTGTGTTGAAAGAAAATATAACATAAACTTAAGATAGTCTTAGTTTTTAATGCTAACAAACTTTACCTCATTCATTTTCGTTAAGACCACTTTTAATATAGTAAAAATAACTAAAATTTAAATTAAACCTTATTTGAACTTAGCTTCACAGTATTTAACAACTGAAACCATAAATATGTGGTACCGCCACTTTATTTGTAATGTTTCAACCTCAACTTTAGTTAAGGTGGCCTTAGTTTGTAAGTCTAGGTTTGACATTGTTGTGTAATCACTAAAAATTGGTAATTTTCTACCTTGTCATCATTGACCTCAGTCTCAAAGGCACTGATGACCTACAACAGGTCTGTACCTGTTGAAAGGGCCATTAAACGCTGACAGTAGCCAACACAGCTTTTTTAGCAATTGCATACACAAACCATGGGGCAGACTTAAACAGCTTTGAACTGGGACTGCATTTGAGACAGATGATTTATATGTTTTGCCTGATTGTTACAACACACACCAAAACTCTTTAGTGTAGACTGAATATAAATATTTGCATAGAGCCACACGTTCCACAAAGCTTGTGAAATAAATTAAGAACATCCCTCATAATCAACTACAAAGCAGCCAGCTGCATTAATTCTGAAGCTGTTAAAGCACAGAGATACAAGTGATCCAGAGAATGTAAGAATAATAACAAATGATTGACTGTGTCAGGGTTAAATAGCAAAAGCTACCAATTGTTTGTAAAAATTACAAGTTCCTCCACCATTTTATCAAGTTCATTTGGTTGCTTTGACTACAGATATAGAAGGCACGCGTCACTGGCTCTCAAAAGTTCATAGCTAGTGACTCATTCGGCAATTAGCTTTTCGTTTTAACCTTTATGTCAATTATTTAAATGGAGCTAAATTGAGATTATTTAGATTAAAAAAAACTTCATGTCGTTGAAGAATTAGAAAATTATAAAAAGTATACACATTACAGTATGCGACCACCTTTCTAGTGGCAACAACTTTCTGAGAAATTTTGTTACCCTTGAATGTCATATTGTATTGTGCCTTAAGTTTGTTGTTTTATTTGCTACAGATGAGTCTTCTACATATAATAAGGGACAGTTTGGCATTCATCTGATTAAAGTCGCCCAAATATTAATTATTTTACAGAGTATTTTACTAAATTTGTTATGTTAAAGGTATTTTATGCTTATTTTGAAGTTTAAATTGCTAAAGGGGAGTTTTCTACACAAAATTAAGAATACTTTGCCGTTTGTTTGATGAAAATCACACAAATATATTGAATATTTTACAGTTATTAAACCTAGCATTTGAATTCCCAGTGTTAATTAATTGTACAATTTCTTCCCTTGGATGTTGCTGTTAAGTTTTTCTTTACTTTTAAGCTGTGAAATAAGATTAAAGATCATTTTGCACATAATAGGGAACAATGTGGTCCTTTTCTGATTAAAATGACCCAAATATTAAGTATTTTACAAGATTGAAACCAAGGCTTTGATTTCCAGTATTATTTAGTTTTTTACCGTGTATGTTGCTGCTCAGTTTTTTTTATATTTTAAGATATCTTATACTTAGTTTCTAGTTAAAACTATAATTCAACTGTGAAGTATCTCTTAAGAAATCTTGAACAGCTGATAAAATTGAGACTAGGTACTGACTTTTCGTTTAGCCTCACCCTTACCCTGCTAAACGATAATGTGTTTTGTAGTTATTTAAAGATATGTAAAACAAACGATGTCTTTAATACATGATCTCATCAATATGTAAAAGGAGATACTCTGATACACTGTATGATGAAATATGCCTTTCATGACAGTGTCCCTACCCTTGTGACCATGACAATATGTATAGAAGAAATACCACTGCATGGGATTAATATTTTAATAATCTATTCATCTAATGTTTATGTACATTACTACTACAAGGCATCTTTCTAGGTTAGGGTCACCTTAGTATTTTGGAAGAAACTAAGTTTAATGCCACCATAAATTATAGATAATATCAAGTTATAGTCCATGTACAAAACTTTACATCATGAAAATTACTCAGTTTAATATGCAATAAGATGAGGTGGCCTTAAGCATTTTACTTTCTAAAAGATGGCGTCTAGATCTTTGCAATGATACTCTGATAGACTGTATGATGAAATATGCCTTTCATCATTTCCACAAATTCTGATCAAATGTGTCAAAGGTATATTTATTATTTTAAACATGTATATATATATATCCTATATACAAACTTAAGAGGAAAAAATAAAATATTATAAACAAATAAAAACACATTTTTTTAGTACTGCTGTAAAGAGCTGGCCTAGAAATTAATTTGTGTTGCTGACGTAAAGAAAAATGATCCTGTGCAAATCTGCTTTTTATAGGCCTTGTTGAAAGGAACCATTTAAGGAAAGAGATGAACTTATTATAAGTGCTCTGTATCGTGTATCATAGGGTAAATATTAATAGGTTTTCAAGCACAATGATAAATTTACTTTATCTAAATTAATACACATAAACATGATTGCCATTTCTTTAAATAAACCCACGGATTGTGTGAAAAAAAAATTTCGTACAATTTTTGCCAAGTAACAAGTAATGAGAAGATTTATTTTGAAGGTATATTACACACATACTGAAATGAACCTCTCTTGAAATGCTCAAATATTCTTTTTAAAAACGGGATCCAGATGGTGGATCTAGTGCAGCACCATAATCCTATCAAATACATCTTGTGTCATTGTCAACTTCCTTTAAAAGTTTTAAAATCAAAACCCCCGTGTGATTTATTAAATTATTTTGCAAACAGACAAACAAACAAATACAAAAACATAACCTTCTTGGTGCAGGTAAATACAGAGTGATCTAAAACCCGTACACAACTTTTTGACTTATTTTACAAACCAACATACACTTGTCGCCAAAACATACCCTTCTAGATTGAGGTAATATACCAAATCACACGATAAAAACCCAGAAATGAGCGAGAAAAAGCAGTAGTCATCCATCAATTCATAACTTTCCATCATCTGAGTCAACTCATCTGAGAGACAGTAGCTTGAAGGGAGTAATAAGGACGAAATTTGTATATCTGACTGTTTGCCTTAAATATGCTATGAAGAGTCAGCCTTCTTGAATGGTGATAGTATGAAATTCCACTACTAGCCTGTGTTAAGCAAATCAATTTCTAACGTAATCTCATATTAATTGCTACAATACAATAATAGATCTTGTGCTTTCCTCTGACATTACACAAATTGAAGTGAACTGAAGGTTTTTGTAACTCAATGAAAAATAATTTAAGTGCGACATAACAGCTAGTAGATCATTTGACTAGATCAAATATTTTCATTTATATCTGTTTTAACTTTGAACAAGACATGCCAACAGAATATAGCTGCTCCTCCCAATAAACATAAAGTCCTTATTCAAATTTTTATCAACAAATTTTGGATCGTTTCTACCTGGATTCCCATGTACTAGTTACCTTCTGTTTTTCTTTAAAATTATTTGTAATAATGAGCTGAATGTTCCAGATGGAAGACTGTATGAATTCATTAGGTCATCTGGAATCACTTCTGGGAGGTCAAAAATTTCTTGGATTTAATTGGCTCAGATGCCTGACTGATCTGGATTCTCTGATCTGGTCAACATCAGCAATATAGAGGTAGAACCATGTACATTATGCCCCTCTCCACCCCTGCTCCCTCCCATGTAAAAGTCCTCTGGCCAACCTTCACTTGTATTCAAACTCTGTGTCACTGTTACTATTATGCCTGATGGTAACGGTTGCAAGTCTTACCTGGTGTTGAATGCATGGAAAAAATATTGTTTTTAATTTTATTTAGAATGCTGTTGTACCAGAGCTATGGTAAAGTTTTTATTTTGAACAGTTTTAATGTTTTTACATTTTTATTTCTATTTCTTTTATACCTGGGGTGGTATTCACTAACATTCCTATCTTAGTTTTAGTCCAAACTTTAGTAGTTTATCATTTTAATCATATGCCTGATTTTATTTCTATTAAGGTAAGCACAATTTTAGCTCTTAAATCTTCATGTAGAATCAATATACTTTTAAATTAATAACTGAATTTGATAATTGACTTAAAGTATCATTAGAAATTGATGATTGATAATTGTGTATAAGATAGGACTAAGACTAGGAATGTTAGTGAATACCGCCCCTGACTTCTTAAGGTGGAGACTTCTATTGTAAAGTTAATATACAATCTGGCTTATAATGTGCTCATTTAAGTTAGATCATTTGTGTTAATTTTACGAGAGGTATTCTGTCATATTTAAAGGTAGAATTTTACTCATAATGTAGTCGTATAGCTCTGCTCAGGTGCGTTACCTACCGTATGTTTTTTATTTCATATAATTCACAAATTCAGAATAACTAATGCAAATATGACATATACAAACTTATAACCACGTACAAAACAAATATAAAGTCCATAACATAAAAACAGAACTTAAAAAAGACATTTTAGTTGGCAATTATGAAATATATTTGAGTACTTGGTTACAAAAATTCATTCAACTTCCTGCAAGCTTTCTAATATTTTATCAAGAAAAGGTTAAAATTCTTTATTTTTTTCCTATACAAAATATTCTTTAGTATAATTAATGCAGATGTTCCACTGGAGTCGAACCTGTAACTAACCCTATGACTCTAGGGTTGGTTGTGACAGTCGTAGGGTCGTGGGAAAAATCTGAAATCCCCAACAGGACGGTATAGTTACAGACAGGCCGTAATGACCTTCACGACAAGACATAGGGTTGGGGACGTTTTTTTGCATGGCCAGTTGTAGAACTACGACAAGCCCTAAACCCCTAACAGACAAGCAGGATCACAAATAGACAAGCCGTAAAGACAAACAGACAAGCCGGGAGCATGTTCCCCACCCTTCCCGACAGGACTGATTGTTTTTGTGGGTCGGTATCTATAGTTGGGATCCAGAATCGGGATCCATATCACACTATATAACCCCCCCCCCCCCCCTGTGATGTGCCATTCATTTCACACTTCAAAGATGACAGGAACACATAAAGAGCAACTGATAGATCATGTGAGGGTCCTTTTGTTTTTTATTGAGTTGAATTTATTTTTATGTTTTGTGATTTCAACACACAGAAGACAGCAGAACCCAGCACCTGCCCAGCCAGCATCACCCCTACCACCCAGAAGGAGAAGGAAGCCACAGAATCCATGGGTCCTGCCCTGGATACTGCAGAGAGAGGTTGCTACAGAACACTCTTGGACGAGCTAATCACTACTGACATACCAGGCTACAGAAATTTCACCAGGATGGAGCCAGCATTGTTTTATTTGATTGAAGAAAGAATTCGGATCAGATTTTTTCCACACTCTAGGTATACTTCTTCCCCCTGGGGGATAATGTTTCTGTCCACATTTGGCCCACAAATACTTTGATTTCCCCATATTTTAGTGTAATAAAATTTATTGCCAATGTTCAACTCTGAAATTACATGAAAGAGGCACAGGCCTCTGTTAACCTGACAATAGAATGCTTGCTCTGAGATTTGACACTGGATGACAAATATGACAGAAAAACATAGGGTTGGCCGTCTCTTTACATCAGGCCAAGGCCCAAATCAAGCATAAGGCTGTCAAATCAAATCTGGAGCAGACAGATCATCATATGACGCCCAGGAAACCATCCATGGTACAGTGGTTGTAGATACGTATAAACTAAAATGTCTCTCTTTTTAAATAAAACACTAAAACATTAAAATCAGTAATAAAAGTTCAAAGTTTTTTGCCAGACCACTAAATCAAATAAAAAACAAAAAAAATTCTTATGTTCACTGGTCGGCTTCAAGCTTTAAACTAATGCCCTTGTTCCACCAAAGGATTAAGCCCCGATCCTGTCGGCGACCCTTAATCGTGGGTAGTCTTGGAAAAAATGGAAAAAAAATTGACCAATGGGGTGGAAGACAGAATCGGTATCAAGGTCTGGGATTAACTACAGATCGGCCTCAGGACGCCCCAGGAGGCCCCAGACAGTCCCTAACTGGTCTGGGACTAAGAACAGACTAAGCCATTTTTCTGGTCGGTTTGAACCACGATCCTGTCGTAGACAAACCGACTGGGTCCCAGGATGCCTCAGGCCTCCTGGGACTAAGCCCCGACTAACCCAGGATTAAGTCCCGACCCCACAAGGTGTCCTGAGGCGTCCCCAGGCGTCCCCAGACCGAGATAGCCGATTTTTGCTTTGCAATGGGACTAAGGGTCGCAGGAAGCCTGGGACTAAGGTATAGAGGGTCTGGGACTAAGGGTCGGCGACTAAGGATCGCAGGCGGCCTGGGACAGCATAGGACTGTGTAAATTTGATCTGAGGAGGCCTGAGGAAGCCTGGGACTGGACATTTTGTTTATGGCGGGAAAAAATAATCGGTTGGGGTCGGGAGAAATATCAAACATGTTTGATTTCTCACACGGCCTCAACCGACCACAACCGACCCTTACAGGAAGCCTGGGACTAAGCATATTTTTGAAACCGACCCTCAAAAACCCTTAATCGGGAGCCTTAGTCGTGTGGTGGAACACCCACATAAGGAAATTTAACAGTGTACATATCATCATGGTTTCGTCTGGTAGCTAATGTGGGTGTTCCACCACACTTCAGATTAAGGGTTTTTGGGAGTCAGTTTCAAAAATTTGCTTAGTCCCAGGCGTTCTGTAAGGGTTGGTAGTTGTCGGTTGGGGCCATGAGAGAAATCAAGCATGTTTGATATTTGTCACCACTCAAACCGATTCATATTTCCTGCCGTCAACAAAATGTCCAGTCCCAGGCTTCCTCAGGCCTCCTCAGACCCAAATTTACACAGTCCCATGTTTTCCCAGGCTTCCTGCGACCCTAATGTGGGTGTTCCACCACACGACTAAGGCTCCCGATTAAGGGTTTTTGAGGGTCGGTTTGAAATATTTGCTTAGTCCCAGACCTTCTGTAAGGGTCGGTTGTTGTCGGTTGGGGCCGTGTGAAAAATCAAACATGTTTGATATTTCACACGACTACAACCGATTCATATTTCCCGCCGTCAACAAAATGTCCAGTCCCAGGCGTCCTCAGGCCTCCTCAGACCCAAATTTACACAGTCGTGTGTTGTCCCAGGCCGCCTGCGACCCTTAGTTCCAGACCTCCCTAGCTTAGTCCCAGGAGGCCGGTTGTTAATCCCAGACTCAAATATGATGCGTATGAATTTCATGCGTCTGAAAATGGGTCGGTTGCATTAGTCCCCGGAAGCCTCAGACCGTCTGCGGTGTCCTGGGACCCAAAAATCAAGGTCTGGGACTAAGAACCGACTAAGGGTAACCGACCCTAACCGATCCAAACTGGCCTCCCCAGGACGCCTGGGACCACGCATTTTCAGTCTGTGGCGGCCTGAGGACGCCCCAGGAGGCCTGGGACTAACAACCGATTAAGAACCGACTGTTTTCCGCTCGTTGGAAATTAAAACGAGGCAATGAGGGGGTCTGGGACTATGTAAGCGACCGCGCACACATTCTCGTTGTTACTGACTGTTTGGCTACTGAGAGACGTGTGTCACTGATTTGTAGGGGTTTTCAGTTTTTATTTTATATTTTATATACTTGAGCTTAGGGCAAATTTCACAGTTAGGAGACAAATTTTACTATTTTTTTTATTATTTTGTCGACTGGATTATGAGGAAAGAGAAACGAGGGAAGAGAGGAAGGAAAAAGATGGATGAGAGGGAGAAGGAAAGTCAAGTAGAGGAGAGGAGTGAAGTTATTACAGAAGAAGGAAGTGAGAGGAGAGAGGAGGAGGAGATTCAGGAAGATCCAGCTATTGGGGAAGCTGTGGCAGAAGAAGAAGAGAGGTGTGAGGAAGATCCGGAGTGCCATTCTTTAGCCAAGAGAGCCAGGGTGTGTGCCACTTTTACAGACAGCCAGGAAGTTTCCATTGTGGAATTTGTAAAGCTGCACCCTGAACTGTATGACAAGGAACATTCACGTTTCCACGACAGGACCAGAAGAGAGGCTCTCTGGGCAGAAATATCTGCAGAACTCAAGCTCCAGCCCTTTGATGTGAGACGTTGGTTCGAGTCCCAGCGAACCCGTTATGGGAAGCTGTCTAAGCTCCAATCTGGCCAAGCCCCGACGGAGATGACCAAGAGACAGTCCTGGGTGTACCAACAGATGGGTTTTCTTAAAACCCACATCAGAAGAAAGGGGGCCAATAGAAGTTCAGGTTTTGAGGCCAGTCCAAATACCAGCAGGCAGGACGAATCACGTGGCTCAACTACTGATACAGAACACCTCGAGTCCAGTGTCCTGAGGGAGAGGAGTCAGTCCATCATTACATCAACGCCCGTTTCAACTACAGACTCCAAGATTCTTGAACACTTTGAGCAGATGAGGACACTTATCTCAGGTTTTCTGCATCAGAAGTCAGACAGGCAGCCCTTCTTTGACTACGTGGCATCAGAGGCCGAAAAGATGACTCAAGAAGAATTTGAAGAATTAAAGGGCAAGATATTTAGAGACATCGAAACTATTAAGAGTAACCGCAGACGTCAGCCATTGCCCAGAAGATCAGCCACTGTTACCACGGAGTCCCAGAGGGTCGGCCTACTGCCAACAACCACTCCACAGGCGTCTAGTTCCACTCAAGCAGCAGCTAGCAGCAGTTTTGTGTACTATACACCAAGCCCCATTGGCTTCAGCAACCCGACATCTGTCCTAACTGTACAGGACGAAGGGAGCAGACACAATCTGAGTGGAATCTTAAGCCAGCTACCAGATCTGACATCAACACAGATCGTCGAGCAGCCTCAGCAGCAGCAGCAGCAACAACCGCAGCAGCAGCTCTTTACTATCACCACTTCAGCACCGCCTCAACAGCAGCACCAGCCTCCTCAGTAGCCATCCAGTCAGGGCGGGTCTTTGACCTGCCAGGCCCTTTTCAGGGCCACCAAATCTTCCAAAAACAATTATTCAGCTACATGTTATTCCAATTCCCCTCCCAAAACAAAAAAGTTCAGTACAAATACTTATCACAAGAAAAAAAGAGTTCAAGTCCAACACCTACACCACCCCAAACATGAAACAAATAACCCATGGTACCACACATAACAAAAAAGGCCACATAAAAAAAATAAAAATAACTCCCAATATGGCCATTAATCAGCCCATTTTTAGAGTAAAATCCATGGGATAGTTTAAAATCTGTAACTGAAAAGTCCAACACTTACACCTTCCCTAGAGTTAAAAGTGATTATTACATACTTGCCAACCCACAAACAGACAAACTCAATACCAAACATAACCCCCAAATAACAAACCCAGTAAGAAACCCAACATCCAACTACCAATAATAAACCCAACCCCAGTAACCACCAACCAAGAAACACAAAAACCCAAAATTAAATAGAACCCATGCCAACAAACTGACAAACTATTTTGCAAACACAATCCCCCATTATTGAAAGCAAAACTAGTTCCATGGTTATATTTTCCACATTTTTGTGATTAGAAGTGAAGATTTAAAATTGAAGATTTCCATGAAAACCTTTCTGCTACAAATAAATTTCCAAGCCATGAGCAAAAAAAATTGGTGAAATTATGATGTGGATTTCAAAATATATAAAAAATTAAATCAATTTAGAATATTATGTGTGACTTTGTGTTTGGCTTTTGTTTAACAGTGGGTTTGTCTGTTTGTTGGGTGAGTAAGTTGTGTTTGTCTGTTTGTCCGTCTCTACAAGTTATGTTTGGCATGGGGTTTGTCTGTTTCTCCGTCTGAACAAGTTATGTTTGGCATGGGGTTTGTCTGTTTGTCCGTCTCTACGTGTTATGTTTGGCATGGGGTTTGTCTGTTTGTCCGTCTGAACAAGTTATGTTTGGCATGGGGTTTGTCCGTCTGTAGCAAACATAGCTGATTAATTGTTTTTGGAATAATTGGTAGTCCTGAAAAGGACTGTTATAGTTAGTTCTGAAAAGGACTGTTTACTGCATCAGGACTTATATTCTGCCATCTTGCCAGGCCACTGCTCCCTCATTGTTGAAGTAGTCCTTCAGGTAATCCCTCTGTCTCTTGGCTTCTCTGGCAGGGTTTCTGTCTTGGCCACCACCAGCAGCACCCCCAATCAATCCACAATCATCAGGTACATCATCATCATCGTCCTCCCCAGGCTGCTGACCACCAGGTTGACCTTGATACTGGCTTCTCAGTATGTTGTGTAGAACAACACAGGTCAAGACCACTTCCCTGACTGTTGCTGGGGGTAGTTCAATGGTTGTCCTCATCACCCTGAATCTTGACACAAGGATGCCAAAAGCGTTCTCCACCACTCTTCTGCCCCTTGAAATTCTATAATTGGCAATCCTTTCCTCTCTGGTTAACATCCTTCTGCCATAGGGTTTCATGAGCCAGGTCTTCAGGGCAAAAGCATCATCTGCCAGGATGAAGTAGGGGACATCTCTCCCACCCTGGGTTATAGGAGCTGGGTCAGGGAAGCCTATCCTGCCATCCTCAATCCTCCTCTTCAGCTGAGAGGCATTAAATATCTGGCCATCCGAGCAGGATCCTTCAGTACCCACATCCACCCATCTAAACTTGTACTGTCCATCTACCAGGGCCAACATCACAATCGAAAAGAACCCCTTGTAGTTGTGGTAGAGGGCTCCAGTGTTCTTGGGCTTCTTCAGGGCCACATGCTTCCCATCCAGAGCTCCCAGGGCATGTGGAACATTCCACCTGATCCTGAATTCCCTCTCCAGTTCTTTCCACTGATCTGGGGTAGTAGGACACTTCAGGTACTCCCTGGTGAACTCATCCTGGATGGCCCTGCAGACCTCGGGTATAAACTTGGAGATGGTGGATCTTCCAACCCTGAACTGACAGGATAATGATGTGTAGGACTCTCCAGTGGCCAGATATCTGATGGTGAGGGCTAACTTCTCCCCAACACTGATTGGTGCTCTGTAGTTGGTGGCCTGCCTGGCTAGGTGTGGTTCCAGTCTGGTCTTAATCATTTCAAAGAATTCTGGGGTCATCCTCATGTAGTTGGTGAATCCTGGAATGTCTGTGGCATACAGATCAGCCATAATGTTGTGGTAGGCCCCCCTCTCCTCTCTCTGCAGTAGCCATGGCCTGACCCACATGTTGTGCCTTCTTCTAGGTCTCTGTATGGGTGCTGGTGGTGGTTGCTGTGGTCGACGTAAGAAATGGAAATACATGATTATTTGTAACTGAATAAAAACCAAAAAAGCCCTAAGTTGTTGTTGAATCTGTCTTCCATTAAAAGGTGGCATCCTGCTGTGTTCCTAGAAAAGCAATGATGATTAGATCGCGAATTTTATATATATATACCCAGAAAATCCAGCAACTTTGGAAAACAATAATCGGGGATCCTGGTCTGGGGAAGACTGAGGAGGCCTGAGGGCGCCTGAGGACGCCGGTAGTTAATCGTGGGTTAGTCGGGGCTTAATCCCAGGAGGCCTGAGGCGTCCTGGGACCCAGTCGGTATGTGTACGACAGGATCGTGGTTGAAACCTACCTGAAAGCTGGCTTAGTCGGTTCTTAGTCCCAGACCAGTTGGGGACTGTCTGGGGCCGCCTGAGGCGTCCTGGGGACGATCTGTTCTTAATCCCAGACTTCAGTACCGACCCAGTATTCCCGCCCATTTTTGTCTTTTTTCCACTGACTGTGCACGATTAAGGGTCCCAGACAGGATCGGGGCTTAATCTTTTGGTGGAACAGGGGCATTAGTCCCAGGCATCCCTAGTCCCAGGAAGCCTGTTTGTCAGTCCCCGACTCATTACAGATCTTTGAAGTTTCATGTGTGTGAAAAGGAATCGGTTTCATTAGTCCCAGGAAGCCTCAGACCATCTGAGGTGTACTGCGACTCAAAAATCTAGGTCTAGGACTAAGCCCCGACTAAGAGAAGCTGACCCAAACTGATTCAAGCTGGCCTCCTCAGGCCACCTGGGACCACACAAATTTAGTCTGCGACGGTCTGAGGACACCCCAGGAGGCCTGGGACTAAGTACCGACTATTTTCCACGCGTCAGAAATTAAATGAGGCAAGGGGGGTCTGGGACTATATAAGCGACCGCGCATACATTCTCATTTTTACTGACCGGTTGGCTACTGAAAGACGTGTGTTACTGTTTTTAGGGATTTTCAGTTTTTAAAATATCTTATAATATACTTGAGCTTAGGGCAAATTTTACAGTTAGGTGACACATTTTAGTTTTTTTAACTAAAGAGAAAAGAGAAAGGAGGAATGAGAGGAAAGAAGAAGATGGATGAGAGGCAAGAGGAGAGGGAGAAGGAAGGTGGAGAGTTGGAGGAAAGGACAGAGGAAAGGACAGAGGAGAGGACAGAGGAGGGTACAGAAGAGACAGAGGAACGTTTAGAAGTTACTGAGGAAGCTTGCGAAGAAGATGAGAGGTGTGAGGAAGATTCAGAGTGCCACTGAGCAGCTAAGAGAGCCAGGGTCTGTGCTACATTCACTGACAGCCAAGAAACTGCAATTGTGGAGTTTGTGAAGGAGCATCCAGAGCTGTACGACAGGGACGTTTTCACGACAAATAGAGGAAGGAGGCTCTCTGGGCCGAAATCTCTGCAGAACTGAAGCTCCAGCCCTTTGATGTCAGAAGGTGGTTCGAGTCCCAGAGAACTCGTTATGGCAAGCTCTCCAAGCTACAATCTGGCCAAGCCCCAAGGGAGATGACCAAAAGACAGTCCTTGGTCTACCAGCAGATGGGTTTCCTTAAGACCCACATCAGATGAAGGGGGGCCAGCAGAAGCTCTGGGTTCGAGGCCAGTCCAAACACCAGCAAGCCGGACAAATCTCGTGGATCTACTACTGATACAGAACATCTTGAGTCCAGTGTCCTGAGGGAGAGTAGGAGTCAACCAATATTTACATCTACACCAGTTTCAACAGACTCCAAGATACTCGAGCACTTTGACCAGATGAGGACATTGATCTCAGGTTTCCTGCAGCAGAAGTCAGACAGGCAGCCCAGAGGCTGAAAAGATGACCCAAGAGGAGTTTGAGGACCTCAAGGGCAGGATTTTTGGAGACATTGAAACCATAAAGAGCAATCATCCCAGAGGGTCGGGATACTGCCAACAACCACTCAACAGGCATCTAGTTCCATCCAAACAGCAGCTAGCAGCAGTTACATCTACTACACATCAGCCCAATTGGCTTTGAAAACCCTCCATCAGTGGTCACAGTACAGGACGAGGGCAGTAGACACAACTTAAGTAGAATACTAAGCCAGCTACCAGATCTGACATCAACACAACTCAGCTCTACACTATCACCACCACAGCACCGCCTCAACAGCAGCAGCCTCCTCAGTAGCCATCCAGTCAGGTTAGGTCTTTGATCTGCCTAGGCCCTTTTCAGGGCCACCCAAATCTTCCAAAGACAATTATTAAGCTGCAAGTTATTCAAATTCCCCTCCCAAAACATAACAGTTCAGTACAAATAATTATCACAAGAAAAAAAGCCCAACACCTATACCACCCCAAGCATGAAATAAATAACCCATGGTGATACACATAACAACAGAAGGCTACATAGAAAAAATAGATAAATTAACTACAAATATGGCCAATAATCTGCCCATCTATAGCTTAAAATCCATGGGATTGCTTTAAATCTGTAATAAAAAAATCCAACACTGACACCATCCCTAAAGTTAAAAGATAGCCAATAAGCAACAAACAGACAAACCAATACCAAACATAACCCCCAACCAACAGACTGACGAACAAATTTGCAAACATAACCCCCCCACAAACAACAGATAAACCATACTGTAAGGATAACCATTTCGGTGGTTATATTTTGTAAATTTTCTGGAAGTAGAATAACAAATTTTTATTTTGAGATTCGCAACAAATGACAAACTTTTGGTTTGTGTTATTTGTTCAAAAACACAAGAAAAATGTAACTGAAATTGGGGTGTATCTTTAAAAATGTATGCAATATTTATTCCACATAGCCAGTTATGTTGGGCATTGGGTTTGTCTGTTTCTTGGTTGGGGGACTTATGTTTAGCATTGCGTTTGTCTGCTTTTTGTGGGACTTATGTTTGGCATTATGTTTGTCTGTTTGTTAGTTGGGTGACTTATGTTAGGCATTGGGTTTGTCTGTTTGTTGGTTGGGTGACTTATGTTAGGCATTTTGTTTGTCTGTTTGTTGGTTGGGAGACTTATGTTAGGCATTGGGTTTGTCTGTTTGTTGATTGGGTGTCTTATGTTGGGCATTGGGTTTGTCTGTTTGATCATCATCTCCAGGCTCTTGACCACCATGTTGACCTTGATACTGGCTTCTCAGTATGTTGTGCAGAACCACACAGCTAAAGACACTTCCCTCACTGTTTCTGGGGGTAGTTAAATAGTGGTCAACATCACTCTGAATCTTGAGAACAGGATGCCAAAAGTGTTTTCAACAACTCTCCTGCCCCTTGATATTCTGTAGTTGGCAATCCTTTCCTCTCTGGTTAACATCCTTCTGCCATAGGGTTTCATGAGCCAGGTCTTCAGGGCAAATGCATCATCTGCCAGAATGAAGTAGGGGACATCCCTACCACCCTGGGTTATAGGTGCTGGGTCAGGGAAGCCTATCCTGCCATCATCAATCTTCCTCTTCAGCTGACAGGCATTAAATATCTGGGCATCTGAGCAAGATGTAGCTGTACCCACATCCACCCATCTGAACTTGTACTGTCCATCAACCAAGGCCAACATTACTATTGAAAAGAATCCCTTGTAGTTGTGGTACAGGGCTCCAGTGTTCTTGGGTTTTTTCAGGGCCACATGCTTTCCATCAAGGGCTCCCGGGGCATGTGGAACATTACACCTGATCCTGAATTCCCTTTCCAGTTCTTTCCACTCATCTGGAGTAGTAGGACATCTGAGGTACTCTCTGGTGAACTCACCCTGGATGGCCCTGCAGCCCTCAGGTAGAAACTTGTAAATGGTAGATCTGCGAACCCTGAACTGACAGGATAATGATGTGTTTGACTCTCCAGTAGCCAGATATCTGATGGTGAGGGCTAACTTCTTCCCAACACTGATTGGTGCTCTGTAGTTGGTGGCCTGCCTGGCTAGACATGGTTCCAGTCTGGTCTTTATTATTTCAAAGAATTCTGGGGTCATCCTCATGTAATTGGTAAATCCTGGAATGTCTGTGGCATACAGTTCAGCCATAATGTTGTGGAAGGCCCCCCTCTCCTCTCTCTGTAGTAGCCATGGCCTGACCCACATGTTGTGCCTTCTTCTAGGTCTCTGTCTGGCTGGTGGTGGTTGCTGTGGTCGACGTAGAAATAGCAAATACATTAGTATGTGTAACTGAATAAAAACTAAAAAAGCCCTAAATTGTTGCCGAAGCTGTCTTCCATTAAAAGGTGGCATCCTGCTGTGTTCCTAGAAAAGTAATGATGATTACATCGTAGAATTTATATATATACCCAGAAAATCCAGTTTTTCTGCAAAACAAGAATCAGCCATTGTGGTCTGGGGAAGACTGAGGAGGCCTCAGGACGCCTGAGGAAGCCGGGAATTAATCGGGGGTTAGTCGGGGCTTAGTCCCAGGAGGCCTGAGGCATCCTGGAACCCAGTCGGTATGTCTACGACTAGATCGTGGTTCAAACCGACCCGAAAAAGGGCTTAATCAGTTCTTAGTTTCAGACCAGTCGGGGACTATGTGGGGCCTCCTGGGGCATCCTCAGTCTTCCTGAGGCCGATCTGACCTTAATCCCAGGCTTCAATACCGATTCAGTTTTCCCACCCATTTTACGCTTTTCTTCACCGACTGTCCACGATTAAGGGTCGGGGACTGGATCGGGGCTTAGTCCTTTGGTGGAACAGGGGCATTACATAAGGTTACCTAAGCTGCAAGCACACTTCCCTGGGGTGGAGGACTGACTACAGTGATGCCCTGTACATAACGTCTGACAGGCACTACTGTTTGACATTACTACTCAATTGATTGTGCTGGTTACCCTATTTTCTACCCTAACTGATCTATGTGTAAAACTAAACTATTGAATTAAAACAAAAAAATCCATCATTGTTACTCTGACTTTTTCCTTGCTTAAAATAAGCAAATTTCAACCAATGGATCGAGCAATTTGGCCTTGAGTTGTCAGAAGAAATCGGACAAGGGAAAGTAATTGCATGTAAAGCTAATTTCACTTCAATTCCTCTTTACATGCTTTAGGCAAAACGTTGCAACATACACCATTGATTAAAGTAAAAGGGGTTATGGAAAGTGAAAGAGAAATTTTCAGCTGAATGGTTTGGTTATAACTATTATAGATCATCTAAGGAGACATTCTGAGTTTTTAGGCTATGTTAAGCACTAAAAAACACAAGCAGACTCTTGTGTAACACCCAAACATTGATGCTGAGAAATATGTAAGTTTTGCACACTTACGGAACCAGAGACACCAATGGTTTCTTACAATTCTATGTATGTTTTAAGTTGTGGTTCTGTATGGGTTGGAAGATGTTTTTATGTTATTTTGTTTAGTTTTCTTCATAGGCAATCTTGTTACGCAAACTTAATTTTTGCCTGTGTATTGTATAATATCTTGATCATAGATTCTCAACGATTGCATCATCATGGGCAAATGATTATGATGAAAGAAATATTAAAATAAACTTTGATTTTTTTATTTTTAACCTGTTTTATAAGTTTTTAATTGTAAAATAATGTACATATTTAGGATGGTCATTTAGCATGTAACAGGTTTAATGTGTGATGTGATTATATTGACTGGAATTTTACTATTGGCTTTATTATTGGAGAGTTGTATGAAACCTTACAAAGTTGGTCGCATATTTTTGGTCATTTTATCCCTTTTATGAGCCTGAGATTGCCAAGATAGTATCCGAATCTCTGTTTCTTGTATTTGTTTCGGAGACAGATATATATATTATTATAAAAATGCCAGATAATAAATAAAAGTGCAAGAACTTAAGAACAAGCATGTTCCACCTAATGGAAAAAATGTCAGTATAAAAGTAGTGTTCAGACTGACAGTGAAAATATGTTCAAACGAATAAGAGATGCTGCCATTTCAAGTGAGTCACTTGCTACAGATCAAGGGGATCTGGGTGGACAGTGGATTCAGATGGAGATGCTTAAACAGCTAAAAAAGGTGTCAAAGAGGCTCGTTATGGTGGAGGATCAGGTAGTAGCCACATCACATCAGGCAGTACAGGCATTGCACAGGCGCCAACTTTCTGATCCACAGCAGGAAAGTTGAGTACATTATACTGTTTCCTCAAGTTCTAGAAAAAGTAAAAGATTTAGGTCTACATCTGTAACAAGTGTTTCATCTTCAGATGACAGGGAAACATCTCATCCCATTCAAAAGAAAGTCAGCAAAAACATCAGGTAACTCAGTCACAGTTAACACCTTCCGGGTAATGAAAATTCCTTGACATTTAAATAAAAAGGGGGATGTTGAAGTAGCAGTCAAAAATAAAGTATTTTGTCCTAATGAATCCATATCAGGGGTTGCCAACAGGCAAAGGGTCACATAAGATCAACTTATACTCAACCACTGGGTTAAGGGTTTTTGTCCAAATATTTTCGAAGAAAATTATACTGACAGAAAATATATCATGGTGTCCTACCTTAGTGATCTAATGGATAATGCCACAGATTTTTCTGGGCTAAGGCACAACAAACTGTCTTATTGTGTGAGCTGGAGCGAGGTTCCCTCCAATGGGAAGATATGGATTGGATCCGAAGTTCCCATGCTCAGTAACATGTATCGAGTAGCCTACCCCAACCCTGGGGTAGGGATAGTTGGGTTAAACCCTCAGATCTAGGTAGGAAACTATGTTTTTGTAAGAATTTTAGAAATACCACAAAGAGAGATAATATTTAATGAATGTGACCAGTTTAACTTTTGAAAGGATCCCCTTCAGTAAAGCAGGTGATTTTTTCCATAGGGAAGACTACTTAAAATTTGCATATCACAAAGCCTCCTTCAACTCTTCCTCACCAATGGGCTTCCTTAAAACTTAAGGAGGGATGTTTTACTCTTTTTGTTGAAAACATGGATAAAAACAAGTGACTTCAGCTGTAGAATGCCACACAAACACCAGAAAATTTAAAATTTGGTCTGAATACAACCACCACATTTTCTCAACTTCAAAGTTTAAAATGGATAAAAATAAAACAAAATGCTTAATACAGCCCTGTAAAGTAGATTGTAAAAAGTTTTCAAGTAATTGAAAGATTTTCGACTGCAAAATTTATCCCTTTCTAATAAAATTGTCAATAGCAGGTGACAATAGCAGTAAGTAAGTAAGTAAGTAAGTAAGTAAGTAAGTAAGTAAGTGCCAAAATTGATTTAACCATTCTCTAATAAAGGGATAGTCCAGTTCAAGAATTAGGTCAGTATTTATGTTAGCATCCAATAGGGAGATAGCCTATGGTGGATGCTGGATAGGTTAATCTGAATAGGTAAGTCTTCAACTTCTATTTTACAGGAGCAGTTACTGTGAAACTGCGCATCCCTGTGTATTTGTTTGGTCTGACTGACGAAACTAAGAAAACAATAGCCCCATGACTCTCTCCACTGATTTAAAGAAGACAGATATGGGATTGGCTAAAATTTAGTATACAGTACTGACTGGAAAGCCAGTGCTTGTGTAGGAAGGGTGTCACATGACTGAATTTGTTTAGTTTGCACACAATGTAACAGGAGGCATTCTGAATTCTTTGAAGTGTATGTAACAACTTATTTTGTATCAACGACTTATTTTAAATTCCTTTGAGTCCATCCTTTGATGGAGATGAGGCACTATAAAAGGTGAATTGAAATTACTACAAAATAAGTCAGTGATACAAAACAAGTTGTCTATAGAGCAGCTTATTTTGTATCACCCTGAAATCTTGCCAAAATTCTGCGCACCATTTTGTAACATATTAAGTCAGTTGTTGGTACGAAATAAGTTGGCCAAGTAATACAAAATAAGGCAATTTTACTACGAAATAAGTCGGTAATACAAAATAAGTCAAAAATTGATACAAAATAAGTCAGGTAATACAAAATAAGTCGTTGATACAAAATAAGTTGTTACAGTGTACCAATATATGCATTTTTGTGTGATAGAGCAGTGAATTACAGTAATCAAGGCGACTGCTTATCAAGACGTTTGCCACCTTTACAGTGTTTGTGGGTTAAATACCTGCAGACCCTCCTTAGTTCCTCGAGATGGTAGTAACACATGCCATATAGATTAGCTACGTGTCTTTGCATAGAGTTGTCAGCATCCAGGATGACACCAAGGTTTTTGACTAATTCAGCTGGTTGCATGATATTACCAAGAAAACTTTCAGAGAATGATGACTTCATGGAATTTCTGATTTGATCAAAATCAAAATAAATTCTGTTTTGTCGGGATTTAATTTGAGTTTGATATTTCCCATCCAAGCCAGGATGGCCTCAAGGCAATTTGACAGTTGGTATTAAGAATTAAAATTCCTTGAGTAAAATTCCTTGTTTCCAAGTAAATTTGTGTAACATCTGCATATAAATGATTTGTGACATTGAATTTAGATATAACTGCTCTAAGAGGAGTTGTCTATTGGGTAAAAAGGAGTGAGCCTAAGACTGAGCCCTTATATAGCAAATAAGGAGTTGAAAAGCATTTGAGAGATGCCCATCTATTTTAATCTGTTGTTTCCTTGAGTCACGATATGACTGTACCCACTTAAGCAATGCCATATCAATGTTGAAGACAGTCAAATAGGACAGAGTGGTTTATTTTATTAAATGCTGCAGATAAGTTCAGATGGACTAGTCCAACAGCAATACCCTTGTCCATTGAGGTGGAAATGTCATTTTGTATTTTTAGCAATGCTTTTAAGGAAAAGCTCTATATGCAGACTGATTTATGTTTAATATACCCTCTTGAGCAATGTGTTCATTTATATGTTTAGCCACAGATTTCTCTATAAGTTAGGAAATGTGGCTGGGGTTGGATGCTGGTCAACAATTCTTGATAATATTTGTAATGGGAGTCACAGAATACACTGATGCAATCAAAAACCAATGATGTTGGAATTGGTTCATGAATTATATTATAAAAATACACACATATGTTTCAAAGATTTAAAAAATAAAAGAAAATGAAAAAACTTTATTCTCAAATAGAACTTTCATATCATTAAGCTGACATAAAATACATAAAGTAGTTATGCAGTGTTTTGCTGTCCTTGTAAAATATGTTTTTGTTTACTGTCCTTGACACTGTTGAATATTATCTGTCTTTTAAAATCTATTTCAATGTGGATATATTTTTAGGAAAATAAAATATTATAAAAATTCAAATGTCAAAACAGTGGATGTTTTTTAATGTTTATATAAGCAGCAAAGTAATAAAGTACGTTTCTTTAAAACATAGTTGAAAGAATAATGTGGGTATTGTTGAAATATTTTCGTGTGCAAAAAAGGATAAAATCAACTAACAGTACTATGGGCAAGCAGACAATGGTCACAGTGGTCACGTCCTCTTCCAATCTATTCACCCATTGCGTGTTGTCACAACATCAGCCACAGGGTCAGTCAGTGCATAACACAGGCCACTGTTTCTTTCTGTCAAGGAGGCCATTACAGGCAACATAGTCCCAAGGGGCCACGTTCCAGTGGTGGTGAGACAGTCATCCCAGTAGTCAGCAGTCAAGGAAATGAGGCTAGTAAGAATCCCATGGGCAGTGTTGCTTTCTGCCCAGTACTGCAAACAATGAACACCCAGACCATCCCCCAAAGGAATCCCCAGGGAGTGTAAATGCATAAATGTGTAAATTGCACAAAACATGGTCAGGCAGCAGCAGTGCCCTACAATTGCCAATCAGCAACCGCAGTGTATGTCTGGGGGTAATCGTCTGTTGATGCAGTCAGAGCAGGACCAGCTAACCCCACTTCATGCGAAACTTTACAATGGCAACCAGACTCATTGAACAGGCCCAGTGGCTCAGGAATCCACGCAGAACACCAATCGGGGGCAGTGTCCAGGCATTGGCCCAGTCAGTCCTTTGCTCCAACCTTAGCTGGCAGGGGGTATGGTACCAGTCTAAATTATATAACACAAAAAAGGGGTCATCAGGGGTTCACCACTTTAAGACCAGGGTGTTTTTCAAATTCATTGGCTGTTGCCAATAGTTCATGGCATTTCCCTCCAAAAATTCTAGGGACAATTCATTATGTGCCAAGAATCTGAAGAGTCAACAAGGACTTTCTATTCCCACCCTCCCTCCCTAACCTGGAGTGTCCTTTGAAAGGTGGTGTGTCTCTCTAACTTCACACCCTTTTGCGCAGAGGGGGGGGGGGGGTGAGGCTCGGCAGCGTGTGCCAAGGCTGGTCAACAATGGCGTTCACAGGTTTGAGACCTTGTTAGGCTACAGGCTTCCTTCTCTTGGCCTCCAGGTTATCATCAAATTCACTCTATTTTATCTTTCACAACTCCATCCTTTAGTACTCTGATGGCTGCCAAGGCATTTTATTTTTGGATCAGGGGCATTATATGGGGGCATTCTATAATGTAAGGGTGTCAGGGTGACAGAAGAGCTTGTCAGTAAAAGTGGTAGTATTTCTGTACTTTTGTAACTCGCTTGGATTCTAACTGTCCCTTGACCTTTAAGTTTGGCTGTCAAGGTCAGGAGATGACCTAACATAGTGTCAACGCATACTGACATGAATATGACCTGTCAATCAAAAACTTCACCTTTGAGGTTGGCTGTGAAGGTCACTCGGTGACCTATTTTCAAGGTCATCCTGCTTAACTTGGAGGTGACATGTATATCATAACCTTGACCTTCAGAAGTCAAGCACAGTAAGGAATGTTCAATTGGGTGACCTCTACCAGGTCACAATAGCATATAAATCTAGTCTGTCTGAGTTTTATAATATTTTAATGTAACGGTATTTTACATGTATATCAATGTTCAATGGTGTGTATTTTGCCTTGAAGTGTACATATATACTAGAAGTTAGATTATGTAACATTTACTGAATGTATTACATTTTATATATTTATGTATAATAAAATTTTTATATCCTCTGTTGTTGTTTGTTGGAGTTGGGGACTATGTCCCATTACTGCAGCACAGTGAGGATCAAGTACTCATACATTCCATCCAGGTACTATGTTCGACTGCAGTACACCAAGATTTGGTATAGAAATGCTTTGATGAACTGCATCAAGTTGTACCTCAACTGTCAGGTAATAATACTGTTCAATTGCCATATCAAGACACCCTATCAAAACAGCCCAGTATGGTAAAAGGGAAAAAAAGATAAGGTTGAGGTGACCTGGCCTCAGGACTGTGCCTTTGTTTGGCGCCTCAGTGCTAGAATTACTTTTGAACAGTTTGTAGTGCATCAAATCCTACAAGAATAGGCCAATACTCTCATTCAGAGCAATATGATCGAATGTCTGACAGAACTGTTTGTGACATGGGGTGGTCATCTGCTCAGAGAGCACATCTAGTTGTTACAATTTAGTGGTTAGAATGGAAGATGGGTTAATTACATGGGGGATCTCAAAAAAGTCAACAAAATTAGGAAATCTTATGCACGGTCCATCCTAGGATCCAGTAACACCAGGATCGGTATTCTGGTCGCAGTAAGAAACTCAACAAAAGACCAAACAAAATCCCTTCCAAAGACTTCAATAATGGGAAATGTAACAATAAATATGATCATGGTGTGGGATTAATAACAGGCATATTTGTGCATTTTGTTTGTATTCTCAATATGCGAAGTGTCAAGTGCTCCAGCAGCCTGTGAAATTGTATCAATATGTCAAAAGTTTCTGGGCGTTAGAGTACAGGTCAAATTTGATATGAATCATGATCTTATTGGTGAACTCATTAGGTCCTGTTGGGACTGGCAGTAATCACTGTTCCTCAGGTTCAGATTTCCCCATGGACTTCAGGGAAAATTACCTGGATTCGAGGAATGATGACAGTTGCCATCCGTGATAATATGGATCAAGTGAGTCCATACATCAGTGATGAGAAGCAAAACGGGACCATCGTTAGCCCCCTTTAAACAAAAACCTTCAGTTTCTCCTTAATTACATGAGCCAGACAGTGATATAAGAAGGTAATCGTTGATTTGTCCTGGCCAGATAAAGCCAGTGTCAATTACTTTACAAAAGGTAATAAGTACTGAGGTACTGCATTCAAACACCATTATACATCAGTGGACACCTTTCTGGACAGGCTTTGTAGCCATGGCATAGGCTGTCACATGTTCAAAAATTGACATTTTGTGAGCCTTTGGCCAGGTAAAGTTCAATCCGGTGGATTATCCCCTTCTTTGCCTGGAATGACAGGATCCTTATTTTCAGGATACAGTTTATGTGTTTGGCCACAGAACGGGATCCATGGGGTGTAGCTGTTACACGTATACCATTTCATTGTTCTGATATTGTAGATTTAGATGCGTATTTAAAAGGCTCGGGTGGCGGATTTAATGATGAAGTGAATAAATATCAATTTAAAAACAGTGAAATCAATTGTTCCTTTTCTTTTATCCCCAGAAGATGTGGAATGTGGAAATAGCCATTAGGGCCTGGACTAGTGGATGGGCCAAATGTTCAATGTTCATTATGTGTGACAATAAGGCCGTGATCAGTGTGGTCAACTTGGGAGTGACCAGAGATAATGGCTTGGCGGCTATGGCCAAGAATATTTGGCTTAGAACAGCCGCCTACAATAGTTATTTATTTACCTATTTACCCATTTATTTACCTATTTATTTACTAATTTATTTATTTACCCATTTTTTAATTCATAACAATCGTGCTCTTGGCACAAGAATTACATAGATATATTTACATATACATACAGATATGAATACATGCATACAAACAGATAAACAAGTAAATACCATCAAATTTAAAAGTATAAAAATTTCTATTTTATATTTACATTTTTTCAAACTTATCTAAGTTATACATAAGAAGGCAAGCATACTATTAATTTCTTCTTTGTTAAATTGGGTACAGTTTTCAACAACTACAACATCCTCTTCACTATACATGGCATCCAAAGTGTTCATTATCTTTCTGTTAAATAGACCTGGTGGCATACACACTTCTTCCCTTAAACACTTTAACTCGTTAGATATGGTTTTTATATTTTCACCAACATTAGATTTGCTACCCATCAACAAAATTTTTCCACAAAGTCTAACTATTAAATTGTCACTATTAACTATGCTGTGAAGAAACCAATTGAACCTTCATTATAAATTTAATTTTATGGGTACATCTTTGCAAATCAAAGGAAGATACCTAGAGTGAGTCATATTAGATAATTGAAATACACGTCTAATACACTTTCTCTATGTTGTACAGACCTTCTTAAAATCTACTGAATTATAGTTCCATAATACAGCTTCATACATAGACATTCAATAACTTTGGAACAGACAGAATTTAACTCTTGTGTGTGCATTACTAAATGATAGAGAGTTTAAAATACCCGTACAGGTGATGACCTGTACGCCAAAACTACAAGTACAGGTATACATTCCAGTTGAGGGGCTTTTCAGTTAAAATACACGTCTGGTGTTGATGAGAGTGAAGGGACTAACTATTCACTTTTTTATATTTATAATTTTATTGTTAATTCACAAATGACCAAAACACTGCACTTTCACATTCATCACCTTAAAAAGTAACACACATATGGTAAGAAAACCCTGTTATAAAATCTAGAAAACCAGTTTTACTTTATCAGTTTTGAGGAACTTCAAAACACCTCCTCCACGTTGTAAAACTTCAAGCTACAAGTTCTACCTGTGGGCTGATGACGTCATTATTACACTTTGCACTACCAGTCACAACGGGAACGGGTATTTTAAACTCTCTAATGACAAGATACTATTAACAATTTATAATCAAATTATCAATAGCATCCCTATACAAAAAAACCTTTCAGCATCTTGACCTATATAGTGGCCCAAATGTTTACACACTGTTGTCACTTTAATGAACACATTATTATATGTAATTCCTGCTATTCCCTGTTCTCATGATTTTGTAAAATTCAGCGGCTGAATATCAAGTTCAAATTGAAGTAATGTCAGGAAGACCCTTCCGCCATCTTGGCTTCCCTTAACATTGATCCCTCTTCACACCTCTTTCACTGTTTCCAGTGACCAATGTAACCGGAAGTAAATGGTTTAGCAAGCAATCAAAAATATAACAATATATCTATCAATATATATCTACTTATGCACCCAACCCCCCATAAGAAGGAGCGTACCATAGTATATATAATAGAATAGCATATAAATGTGACAAAATAATGGTACATACTGGTAACAGGAGAAAACCAGTCCCCAAGCACCCAGTAGATAAGTAGTCATGTAGAAAAATGAGTACGAAATGAAGAAGCAACAGGGGAAGTCTCAGAGGAAGGCAATTGAATATATCTCCACACACAAGAGGAAGACCAAGTCCTTTGTGCCTGTGTGTCTTGAAGGGGGACTACACGCCTAAAGGCCCAAGTGGCCCCACCCCGCCTGAAATGGTGAAAGGTAACAGTTTTTTTGAAAACCTAAACACCTAGAAACATCCTGAAGGTGCTTATGAGCCACTGAATCTGTAAGAGGAATGACCCCCATCCAGAGAGGGCACCTGAAGCAAAGGATGGTTCTGATCCATTGAAGTGTCATTAAGCATCTCCTTCAAGGCCCTCCAGGGACACAGCTTAGACTGACCTAAAGCTAAAATGGAAATGGTTGCCACTTTAACCCTATCTTGCAGGGTTTTGGACCATTATAGGACCACCACTACTGCCTGCTCCAAAAATATAAGGTCACCAATACAAAGGTGCCTGGAGGCATCAAAGGTGGCAACTATATGTGGGAGGAAGTTCGACAACCTGAGAAAAGAAAAATAAGTGAACAAATACAAGGCTTTACAATTGGATGTGAAAATTATCACATTCAAGAACCATAGACAACAAGATGTTTTCATCTATGATTGTTTTAAAGGCAGGCTTCAAAGGTCTGTCAATTTTAACAGATTTAATAAACAAAGGAATTCTATGATCCCTAAAAGCAGAAGCCTCACAGTTATAAATTATTGGCATTGATCTAATGGTAGTGAGATGATTTGTAATATTTGCAGCTGACATACCAGATTCCAATAAATATTCCATGAATACCAAGACATCCAAGGTAGAGACCTTGGGCAACGACAGGTCCAGGGACACCAGGAATTCTAAGAAGAGCACAAACATGTGCTTGTATGCTATCGAAGTTGATGGTCAAAAACCTTGCCAAAGTCTATCCACTGCCCTGTTGGCCAAGGAGGCTGTCGCCACCCCAGGATCTGACACATAAAGGAAAACTGCCGCAAATCATGATTTAATAATGTTAAATTAATATGAGTATTCATCCACATTGGATGAGGTATGAAAGTCTGCAAAGTTTTATATTATCTTCAGTGTAAGACCACCTGGATAGAAGGTCAGCTATTGAATTATTATGACCTTCAATATGAACCACGAGGAGTGATATATTATACAAAGCTTTTAACAGCCAGATATTACGAGCACATGTGGCCACGGGAGTATCTCTGGCTCTACCGTATGTAAGAATGTCAACCACAGCCTTATTGTCACAATGAATTTTTTTTTAATATTTTTTTTGGTATCTGCCTTTTCCAAATAAAATGAAGATTACCCGGCAGATTTTACTCTTTTTGAAAGAGTCCACAGTACCACCTCTCTGGGACTTAATCTTATCCGTACCTGCTTTTGCCCTATCCGCCAGATGCAACAGTCTAGCCTGCACCTCCTTTTGTATGTATGCTTCTTGTCTAAGCTTATCAGTGGCTGGGATCTGATTGCACCAGTCTCCCCTTGCCGATGACTTGGACTAGACTGTGTGACAGCCGCTTAAGAATGCTTGACCTTATTTGAACTTTTAATCTGTTTCACATCACTTCTTATAAGGTCTAGGTCTTGTACTACCCTCAATGACAGACAAACGGACCCCCAAATTACTAAGCTGTTGCAAAATTTGCCTGTTTATATCATTTTGATAAATAAATTCATTAGAATTACCTTGATTTGCAGGGCCCTGCCCCCGCCCAGGGAAAACCTTTGCATCCCTATTAAACAGATTCGACAAATTTTGATCTGAATGATTGATTAAATCAGAAACATCAATGACTGAATCATTTAAATCAGTATGCTCAGATTCAAAAAGTTGCCCAGAAGTTGGAGGTCTAAAGTGCTGCTATGAAGTCCTCATCACTAGCAAGCTGGAGCGGTATAGGAATGCTGCATTCTTTCTTCTTTGATCTCAAATTGTATCTTTTATCTTCCATATCAACAAATAACTAAGTACTAAAAACAACTACAAAGCTTAACTAAAATAAAAATTTGCTTCCAGTGGTCTGTTCTGGTGCATGTTATATGACAAAATAGCAGAGGTGATTCACTGGAGGGAAGGACAGGACCCTGCAACCAATGAAATTAAAGGTCAATAATTATATCACCTACAAAAAGTTAAAAGATTTGAAGTAAATACAATTTAAGCAGGCAGGAATGAGAGCTTGCACACCCACATCTGCAATCACACAGTTTTAACTGTGTTGTGCCAACAGAAAAAGAAAAATCTGATCTTTTCTTCCTTTTTTCCTAAAATGCACAATTCGGCTTTTATCACTATTGATAGACACCAACTCTGACACCATTCACATCGCTTATTTAACATCTGCTGTAAATTAGTTTGATTGTCAGACATAATTGCAATGTTGTCTGCATATAGAAGGATTGATGCTTTATTGTTTCCATTCGAAACTCCTAGTCCCATATTTTTTATTTCTATTGCCAAATTATTTATAAATATGCTAAATAATGTATAATAGGTTGTCGATTTTAATGTAAGATTTATTAAAAGAGTATAAGGATCTCATTACCCAGTAAATTTTTCCTGTACTATCATGAGATAATAATTTATATCAGAGCAGATCTCTGTTTACCCAGTCAAAAGCTTTCTGTGTGTCGATGAAAGCAACAAACACATCCTTATTTAACTGAAAATGTTTTTTTATTATGGGTAGTAATGTGAAGATATGATCTTCACATGACCAAAATTTACTAAAGACATTTTGTTCTTCACAAAATAAATTGACTTTATTGCACTTTATTACAAAATAAATTGACTTTATTGCAGTTTTGGATTATTTAAAAACAGGGAATATGCTTTACCGACATGTGATGACAAAGAAACACCTCTGTATGAGAGTGGCATATATGGATCTTTAGATGATCCCTTTAGGACAGGAGTTTAACAGCTTTTAACCAATGCTCTGGCACCCTACCACTGGGGAAGCATACATTTAATGATTTATACAATACTGTTTTACATTCTGTATTATTCAAGATCTCCATAAAAATGTTATCAACACCACACGCCTTATTCTTTTTAGCATTATTTACAACATTTTCTGCTTCTTTAAAGGCGATATTACTGTTTATAAACTCATTACCATCAGTTACAGCAGTTTCATGATCTAGTATGCTTTTGTGGTGTAGTATGTCAAAATAAATTTCATTTTCTTGGCCATTCTCTTTATTGTTGTATAGATCCTACCTATCTAGGTCCTACCTGTTTAATTTTCTTCCAAAAATCTTTCGGGTTTGTAGCTGTTATATTTTCTGAATTTCTTATGAAACTATTATTATATTAACGTTCATAAAAACACAATCTTTTTTCTCGCAGACAAAAATTCATTTCTTTTCAAAGTTTTCACTTGTCTTGCACCAGCAAAAGATCTAAACTGCCTTTCCCTTTTGCATATCCCTTTCCACAACTGTGTATGCTCATTATTCCAGAATGATTTATGGCTTTCAAACCTCTTCCGGGTATTGTTATCTTGCTGCTTATAGGATAGATATTTATTCATCTCAGCAAAAACACACACTGTCAACCTCTTGTTGGTCAATTTGTGTTTGTTTAATTTTATTTATTAATATTTCAATTTTTTACCTCCAATTATCATTATTCATAAAACATTCTGGGATATTTTGAAGATTATATTTTTCTGTACATTATTTTCAATTTGACCAACTATTTGATTTTGATTATTGCCTACATTTTCTTTATAACCACTAAATATATCAACACATATGGCAGAGTGATCTGGCAATTTACTTGATGAGTTGGCATGTACATGAAGGTTATTTTTATACCTCAGATCAGCCATTAAAATCTGAACAATATGTAATACAAGCATGTGTCACAATGATATAATCTATCAATGCATTTCACTTTCTAGTAGATGTTAGGGCATCAAATTGACAACATTACTGTACAACATTGACTATCTTTTAAGAACTCTAAAAAGTGTAGCAATGGGCATTTTTATAAGAATTAATAGACTTTCTTTTGGGGATTTTGTTAAAATTAGTTATACGAATTTCATTGCACAATCTGGCATTAAAATCACCACATAAGTAAAGAGCATCCTCCAGTTTATATAAATACAGTTGGTACAGTAAATGTTCAAAAACCAGATATGGTTCAGCCAATGGTGAATTATCTGAGGGCAAATAACATGAAGATATAACAATGTTATATTTTGTTATCTTATGAGTAAGTTTTATTCCCAGAATACCATCAAGGACTTGTCGGTCACATTAATAGTATATTTATTATAGAGATTGTTGTTTATAAACATACCTACTCCCCCATTGGTGAAAGGAGATATCACATATTTGGCGCTTCAGTTAAACCCGGGCCAACTGTAACCATCTATATTTATAGTGTCTTTCTTTGACAACTGTGTTTCACTTGAACAGATCATATCTTTATTTAACACTTCTGTAATATGCTTCCTTAGGTTACTGTTCTTTGTAGTCCACCCATTAATATTTACTGCAGCTAAACTAAGTAAAGATAAATTTGCATAAGGCTGGGTGTCCTAGGCAGACAAGTTCCATCCCTCTGTATCAGATATCTGAGTCAGTCTACCTGAATATGAAAGATCTTCCAAATCTTCACCTTATAGTGCTGACAGTGGATTATGCATTCTCTCAATGTTGGGACTTACTGACTGTAGTATACCTTACTGGTACTGAGGGGTGGCATTCCTCAAGGGTTCATTCATAGACTGTTTTTTCTTCAAGATCTGTCTGTTTGTTCCCACACAGTAGAAGTTTCTATCTGGTAGCTGTTGTAAGAGCTTTCTTAAGTTAAAGTCAGCCATCCTTTTATTATAAGATCTCGATGATCTTAAAAACACTCTCCTGAAGTCACAGTGTTCAGTAAGGTTTCTTTTGCTTTTTTTAAATGTTATCTTATCCTGAACTGATGAAAACTCATTTTTTTACTTTTCCTGGGTACTGATGTCGGCTTGATAACCTTTTAGCTCTGAGGAACTCTAGTCTTGGCAACTTTGCACCTTCTTGGATCATTTGTTTCACAATTTGGTCAATATTTTCATTCATAGACATTGGTACATTTGATGCTATAACTGTTACTTCTGGATCAAATTCTCTCTTGTCCTTATCTTGCTCCGACAAACTTTCAACCATGGATTTAACTGTATCAACTTCTGTTTGGAATAATTCCTGAGTATTCTTTAGCATATCAATGTCTTTGTCTTGTATTTTCCAAGACCTCAAGGCATTTATTTATATCCTCAACTTTGGTGGCCAGTTTATCCACACTTTTCCTGATGACCTTTGTGTATTTATTTATAGACTTTATGCTATGATACACTTTCATTAGCACACTATATAAAACATTTTGATTAGAGAATGCAGTTTGTGAAAAAGATCCTTTATTTTTCAGTTTTAATGATGCTGAAAAAAATTTTTATCAACCAAGTTAAATGCTTTGTGCAGGTCTATAAATAATTTGTACCCATAAAAGTTTTCAACTTGGCCAAGTGCCGTATTTTTAGGAGCTCGATTTGCCAAGAGCCGACTTTTTAGGCAGCCAATTTACTCAGGGCAATTCATCCAGCTCCCCTTTTAACAATTTCATTGATATTATGCAGTGTTTCTACTGGGACCGACCCTGTAACCGACCCTACGACCCTAGGGTTCGGTAGCAAAAGTCGTAGAGTTGGGAGAAAAAGCATGGGAAAATGGTGGGTCGGATACGAAATCCCCCACAGGATGGTAAAGTCACAGACAGGTTATAATGGCCATTTCGACAAGCCGTAGGGTCGGGAACCTTTTCTCTACGACAAGCCGTAAACCCTAACAGACAAGCCAGATCACAAACAGACAAGCCATAAAGACAAACAGACAGGCCCCGACCCTTCCCGACAGGACTGATTGTTTTTGTGGGTCGGGAATATCTGGTGTGCCCCACTGATCCTGAAGACTGGAAGAAAATTGAAGAAAGATTTAGAAACAGATGGGATGTCCCCCATGCATTCGGTGCATTAGATGGAAAACACATTGCTATTAAGAAACCCAAGAAGTCAGGCAGTGAATATTTCAACTACAAGGGCCACTCCTCCCTGGTACTTTTGGCTTTAGTTGATGCAGATTACAAGTTCCTGTGGATCAACATGGGGACAAGTGGGTCATCATCTGATGCACAGATTTTTAACTGCTGCAAACTGAAAAGAAAAATTGAACTTGGGACGACCACCACCTGAACCACTTGGACCTGGGGGACCAGATCTACACTACTTCCTGCTGGGGGACGATGCTTTTGCCCTGATTCCTTGGCTGGTCAAGCCTTACAGTAGACACCAACTGACCAGAGAAGAGAGAATAGCCCAACTACAGGATATCCAGGGAGAGAAGGGTGGTCAAGAACTCATTTGGTATACTTGTCAAGAGATTCAGGGTGCTGTTGATCACCATAGAGCAGAGGCCAAAAATTGTGAGAGACATTGTGTTAACATGTGTGGTACTACATAGCATGTTGAGAAGGCATCAGGGAGCAGCAGACAGACCACCCACTCTAGCTGATGACATACAACCACCACAGGGGGATCAGGGGGAACAGGGACAGAATCGTACTTTCAGAAATCCATCCATGGAGGCCAAACATCAACAAAACCTACTGAAAAACTACTTCAATTACACGGGGGCGCTTGCTGGGCAGGAGGACAGAGTTTAAGAAGACTGAGGGGAGAACATGCTGTCATATATCAGTCCTTTTCAGGACTACCCAAATAATCCAAGAACTTTTATTTAGCAAAGTGTTGCCTCCCTTAAAATAACCCCAACTTTCCAACTATTTAATTCAAATTCAGTTTCACCAAAAATATTCCCCATCACAAATACCAATCCATCCCACACTCACTTGAAAAATGTAAATTGTATCACTTACAGATTCAAACCCAGGTCCTCACTCAACAAAGTTGCAATCCCACCCTGGCTTTATTCTCTGAAAAAAATTACAAAGTGCTATTAAAAAAAGTTTCCCAAAAATAACTAAATATTTCCAGCAGAAAATTCACAAGAATTAAAACAAAATGCTAGGAAATGTGCAAAACAAAATTATACAAGCTTTTCAGCCCCACTGAAATAATTTTTTTTCCAGTTTATCAATCAATTGCCACTCACATTTTTGTAAATTTTGTTAGGCCTCACATTTGATGGTGTGTCAGTGTAGATGTGGCTTTTTATTTAAAGTGGGGTTTTGTTTTATATTTGCTTAACATTCACACATTCATTCACACAAGTTTTTTTTTGTGCTGTGGGGAGGTGTAAGTGCTGGGCGGTGTGCTTTTTTGTTTCTGGGCACAAATAGTAGCTGAATAATTGTTTTTAGACGATTCGGGTGGCCCTCAGAAGGGCCAGGTTTGGTGAGACTTGTGCGGGCTAATCCACTGATTTGGGCTGACTCTGCTGGCTGGACTGGCTGGGAGGTCTTGACTGTTCATGATGAGGGGAAGATGGCACTGGTGACAGTGCTGGTTGAAAATGAGAGGGTGAGCACATTGGTAATAGCTGCGAAGAGACTGGGTAATCCAGAAGTGTTGTGCTGACTCTCCTCCTGTTGTAAAGGTGCAACTGAAGGTGGGTTGAAAATCATCTGTCTGGCAGTCCCAGGCTGTTATATATGAAGTGCTGTGCTGCTGATGATGGAGGCCCCGATGGTTGCTGTACTTTTGCAATCACTGTAACAGGCTGTCCTGTGGTAGGTTGCACAACTGGAATGGATACTGGTAGAGTTTCCGGTATGGTGAGTACGTATTCCCATCCTGCTGTGGACTGTGATGCTTCTGGAAGTTGATATGTGGTGACCTCTTGACTTGTGGTGACCTGTCTCTTGCGTTCTTTGGCCTTGTACTGTATTTCACTGAGAAGCTTCACTGTCTCATTCCAGTGCTTCTCTTCAAGATGTTCATCTCAAAGTAGAAATAGTTGCAGAACGACTATCAAGGACTTGGAGTGGGGTCCTGACGTGCACCCAGAAATGTGGAAATCAGTGACCTCATCTGCTGGAACTGATCTAAGACTGGATCTGCAGACGTGGTGGCAGTCGTGACTGGAGGCTGTCGTCGCTTGGGACTGGTAGTCAAAGGCTGATGAGTAACATCTGATGCAATGCTGATTTCCATCTCAGATTCTGTGTCCTTGGGTGTATCTGGAACTGAAGCTGCGGCTGCAGTAGGTCTCTGGGGTGACTTGAATGCAGAAGACTTGGAAACTCCCTTCCTTCTGATGTGACCTCGTAGAAAACTGAAACTGTCCTTCAGCCAGTCTGTCATTCTGTGCTCTTCTCCGCCTCTTGTCCTGACTTTGTCTGAGTGAGCTTGCCATATCTGGTACGTTGAGTATCGTACCACTTCTTCACAGTCTTGACAGGCAAGTTTTTGGTAGCTGCTAACTGCTCTCAAAGTCTTTCTTTCTTCTGCTTGTCTTTGAAACTGTCGTTGGTCTTGTCATACAGTTCCTCGTGCTGTTTAACAAACTCCACTATGGCTTCTTCATCTGAATCACTCAGGAAAATGGACTTTGGTCAAATGGTCAGCTTGCACTCTCATCTCTCCTCTGCCTGGGCTCTCTTTCCTCTCTCTCTCTCCATCCTCTCTCTGTCCCTCTCCTGTTCAATCCTCTCTCTCTCATCCCTCTCCTCTCTCTCCCTTCTTCTTTCTATATCCGCTGCTGTATCTCCTAACTCAAACTGTGGTTGAGTGTCTCCAGTTGGTACTTCAAACTTTCTCCTTCTGCCCCTTGGTATGCTGATCAATCAATTGTACAGCTTGCTTAAAAAAACAAAAACTTAAAATAAAAGTAAAACCTTACAGAACCGATTTCACTCCCAACGAGTCCAGCCTAGCTCAATACTTAAGCTAATTTCCTATAACAATAAAAACAAGAAAAGCTGCACACCAAGTTGTCTGTCAACAAGTCAAAGCCCAAATATATGCAGATTGTCTGCCGACTCGCCTTTTTATACTCACAGACTTTGAAGCCGACAGGCCGTAAGAAGCAAGAATATTGCCGACCTGTCGGTTATAGTTCCCGTCTTGTCTGTTAGTGTTACAGGCCTGTCTGTTGTTTACAGCTTGTCTGTTTCAGTTTATGGCCTGTCGGTTACAAATTTTCCTGACTCTAGGACCGAGGCTGTAAAAGTTACCGACAGGCCTGTAAAGTTTACAGGCCTGTCGGGAACACTTACAGACAGGCCGGCTAAAGTTACCGACTGGACTGTAACACTTCCAGTACAGTCGGTGAGTCATCACGTACAGTCTGGAAGTCCATATTTGGGACAAGCCAAATACTTGTAACAGACAGGCCTGTTTGATTAACCGACAAGCCGCGAAGTGTAACTGACAGACCATTAAGTTAACCAAAAGGTCTGTTGCTAGGGGGCTGAAATAAGGGTCGGATACAAGGGTCGGTAATGGTCGTAAAAATATTAAACATGTTTGAAATTTCACTGACTCTCCCCAACAGGCCGGGAACTTGTAACTGACCCTAACCGACCATATAAACATTGGTCCAGACTCAAAATGCATGGTTACCAGCCTGTCGGTTTCAGTGGAAACACTGCATTAACTATAGATATATGAAGAGAAAAAAAATTTTATTTAGTGGGTGGTTTAATTATGCAATTTTAGAGAAGTTTATTTGGGTTTTAACGTTGGTTTCAACACCCCAGAAAACATTTTTTGTTTTTTTAAAGTTTGATAGGAAACGTTTGGCAAAGGTTAAAAAATTATGGGTATGAAAACCATTTATAATAGAATATTTTTAAAACGTTTTATGTATACCATTTATCAAACATTTAATGATAAATGTTAGAGAACCATTACAAGATGAACATATGAATGTCTAAATAATTATGGGGTCAGAGGTCAAATTTAATATCTTTTTAAGGTTGGTCACTAATGGTAATATTATTTTATGTCTAAAATTGTAAGAGAGTGGTTTAAAAATTGTACCCCCATTCAATTTTTACTTTTGGGGATTGCATATGGGGCAATTTTTAAAAATCCCCTGTTATTGCTCAACGCCATCCTTGGTTGGACATGTTTGAAGGTAAAGGTTTAATAAGCATTCTGAAAATATTGGTTTAAAAACGTTTTTGATATAATGTTTTTAAAACATTTGATCAGCAATGTTTTGAAACATTTTATGTGTACTGTTTATAAACCATTTCATGATGAATGTTTGAAAAACATTTCTAGCATAACCATCATTTCTTTAGCTGTTTTATAAGTATTTAAAAACATTTGCAGTCAAACCTAACTTCTTGAGTTATTTTATAAACGTTTAATAAATGTTTTCAGTAAAAACATTTGTATATAGAATGTTTATAAAACGTTTTTAAACATTACAACATAAACATTTACTTGGAAACGTTTAGAAAACAATTAGATAAGGTTTAAATAGGTTTTAAAAACGTTTTGTAAACGTTTAAACCACTTTAAAACATTTCTAATGTTAGTTGGACTGTACAAGTCATATCATTACGTGCAGTTTTATGGGCAGAGGAAACCAGTATATACAGTTTGGTATTTAACGTTCTGTACTGTAAACTGCCGACTATCAGTAAGAATCATATTTCCCACATAGGGTTTAGGATTTGTATCGCTGACCTCAGAGGTGGGAGACGTGTGTGTTACCATAGCCCCACTGTGCCCCCCTCCAAATTTTAGTGAATGTTTTAATCTTATTAGTGCAATTTTAGTGGTAATCTGTAGTTGTATATGTGTGTATGTATTTATTTTATACGTATGTTTAAATTTTAAAAATTCTCAACTGTGTGTCTCAGTCTGACTTTCTTGACTTATGTGTGTGAATGTGTGTGTATGTTGTCCAGTAAAGCATTGCTAATATGTGGCTTCTACACTCTTTGTTTTTAGCAAAAGCAATAATAATACACAGTTATGCACATAATTACAGTGCCATGAATTTTGGATTTCATAAAGAAAGATAAATATTGCAAAATACATACATATATACATATATTTTACAGCTCACCTATGCATTCGATAGAGAAAAAAACCTGACCCTGAATATGAACATAGAAAAGCAATCTATACTGAAGTAGTATGAGTCCTTCTTCGATTAAATGATTTATTTACTCGTCTGTAAAGTCGTTGTCCCCCTCTTGTCAATCTCATGCTGCCATTGAAGGTCATTGAAAACAGTTTCTGGCGAAACTTAATGCCGCTTAAGAGGTAGAGAAAGAAATTGACTGAATGGTTGGTGTACATCAGCATTCTCCCAACCACCATTGCCAAGAGTACGTGTGATCTTTGACAAGGGTCAGTCAGGTATGGAAGAGTCTTCTTGACAATCCACACTATGTTTACTGGAAGTGTCGTTAACATAAACACAAAAGATATAAGAATGAGCAATCTTGTCATCCTCACTTCTGATTCTCTGTTTGATATTTGGTTTTCAGCAGATGTTATTCTGCCAAGATACTTCCGATCACTCTTCGAGTTTTGGACTGCTCTTATGATGAGTATGTTAAGACTCAGTATGACAAGACAAGGGATCAGTGAATAGAAACATGCATCAACCCAGGGCCATATCCTGTCAATATATTCATCATCAGTGATACTACATTGAGACTTTGCATAAGGCATCTGTTTCATATGACCAAGAGACAAGTTTGATAAGTCCCCTTCCACTATTGTGTAGTTGTAGAAAGTTATTATGGTTGAAGTAAATAATAGGTGTCCATTCATTATGAAGAGTAGAATATACATGGCCAACATGACTACAATAGCTCTTTTTCTGGTGCACATTGTGACTGCACTGAGAGTATGGGCTGTGGCAATATACCGCTCCACTGTTACAGCAACAATAATCCAAACTGAGAACTGACTGACTGTATACTTCACAACGTTCTTGAGTGTACATAACCACCACTGATGAATGGTATATCCAAAGAGGTTGTCCAGCCATTCTGGCAGAACTCCTGAGTATAATACCAAGGTATCAACAACACTCAATACTCCCAAGTATGTATATATGGACAATTTGCGCATGCTCTGCTGAGACAACACCATGAGACTCAGTGCATTTCCCAAGGTTCCCACAAGAAGAAGTAGTAGTGGAACCATAGTGTGGATCTGTTTCATGATGATATAAGATGTACAGTTCAAGTAGCCATTCTGCAACTCATCCAGAGTTTTGTGGTAGGGTATCATCTTCTATGGTCAACTTATATCGACTTCTATCAAATATACGTTCTTCTATATAAATGTAATCAGTATATTTATAAATGCAAAAGGTTTAATACAAAGACTAAGTACTTGTTTCATTATTTCTTACGCTAAGCTCCATCATATTTAACACCCATATGTTTAGAATTTTGTTCCCTATTCTGATATATCATAACTTAAAGTATTAATTAAATATTTATTAAATAACACCAGCAGAATATTTGTGTCTGTTCGGGAATAACATCCATTCTCACAGCTCCCACTGTTTTCAAATTTCCTAATAAAGGAGTAAATCTTGAGAGTAAATGTGCACTAAACCAGCCATGTAAGGTGATACAAACTATCCTTGATTGCCTTGCTGTGTTGTGACCGGATCACTTGTGGTGGCCGTGAAATTCCTTGACTGTATTTTTGTGTAAATTTCTTCCACATCATCACTGTTCTGTTGTTATGGCTGGTGTCCTGTTGCAATAAAAAGTTAATATTTAGACAAACATAGCAATAGAACATACGTTATAAACATATTGCTAAAATGTTACCTTATAGTTTAACTTATTTAAAGTACTTGTTTTTCTTTTCGTTAAAATATTGTAAAAAAGTAGTTTTATGCACTCATGTCCTTTTCTATGGATGCATTTTGCCGATTTTAGAAAGGTATTTTACAATACAAGTCCTGCTGGTTTCTGTTGTATTGAAATTAATATATGAAATAATGGAAAATCTTAATTGAAAAATTTTTACATTTAATTTTTTTCACAATCACGTCCACTGAAGGTAATTATTCTAAAGGGGTTCTCTAAACCTGTAAGAATTGTGTATTCTGGTGGTGGCCAATTTATCTTGCAAAATATGAGAAAAAATGCCTTGCATCCAGAATGCCAATGATTAGTGGCATGTTTGTACTTTTCCACTGGCAGATGGTAAATGTCTTTCACATTGATAGCATATTAAGAAAGATTACTTTTTGGGTTAAACATTGGCTTAATGGAAAATTTTCATATAATACCTAGACCACACCATTCCATGTTGGGTCAAAAACCACATGCAAACACAAAATATTTAACTCTTGGGTCTCATTTGTGGTTCCAAGCATTTCGTATTTTATAGTATCCATTAGGTTTAATATATAAATAAATCAGGATTCTTATTTGAGTTAGAATGCATATGACACATGTACAGAACGTAAACCTTTTGTGGATGTAACATCTTTTTAAAAATTTAAAATATCTCACAAGCTCTCATATATATGCTAAACTAAAAGTATACACTACGGGGATGGGACTGTTTTACGGGGTGGCTCACTTTTAGCTCCATTTAAGGGAAAAGGTTATGAAGCAAAATTCAATTACTTGTTGATACTACTGCATGGAACAGTGTTAATGGGCCATAACAGAACCACTTTATAAGTAACAATATAGATTTATTTATTTGGGTTTTAACGACAGGTAGTTTTCTGGGCATAGGAAATCTGTACATACAGTTGGTCAAGGTTCTGTACTGTAAACTGCTGTCCATCGTTAAGAAACTACCATATTTCCCTTATAGGGCCTGGGGTTTGAACCGCTGACCTCAGAGGTGGGAGGCGAGTATGTTACCACTGCACCACTGTGGCCTGTAGTAGCAATTTAGAGGACACTTCAGTAAGTAGTCAGAAAACACTGTGAAAACTGTGCTTTTTAATTTGTAATTTCATCTTCAGTTGAATGCTTAAACATCAATTGTTAAAAACTATTAATTTGTGTGTCCCTTTGAAATTCTTCTTGTTCTAAGAAATGTAATATTCTCCATGGTGTAAATTAAATGCATACTAATTAAAGTACCAAGAAAAACTTAAATTGCAGCCCCAGTCACAAAAGAATGGTGTGATGCGAAGTAATTAATAAGTGCTAGTTATTCTCTGTTGTGATAAAATTCAAATGGGTTTTGTTACATTTAGAATCCACCAATATTTATCGAACGTCAAAAAATGCAAAATCCGACATTGATTTTGATGTAACAAAAACTAGAGAAAACTCTCAAAATACATTTTGAGTACAACCTATATATAGCATAGTTAGTAGTTACAATGTTAATAAAACTTATGTTAAACTTAGAACTTGTCTGAACATTTGTAATGATGCTTATCTATAATAAGGGTCTTTTTCCATATATTTAGGTCAAACATGGCGTCTGGTGGATAATAAAATCTAAAAAGTCAGCTCATCTACCGATGCTGAGAGATGCTACACTGTAAAGCAACACACGGCATCTTTTACTGTATCAGAGTATTTAAATGATACATGGTCCCTCTGTACATATCATTTAACTGTTAAACAATTGATGAATGTGGAGAAACCCCTGCTCAATTTTAATAATAATTTTGCTGAAACAAGACCAGGCACAGTCAAAGTGGTGGTAATTTCCTTGTAATGCCAAAGTTCCACCCGTCTGTTCATAAATCTGTCAAACAGTTTGGTAATAGTTTTGCTTTTGATGCTCCCAGTATTTGGAATGCTCTCCCAGATGGGATTCGTGCCTCACCCTCCGTAGCCTCTTTCAGAAAGCAGCTTAAAATCTTCCTGTACACCAAGGCATACCCACTGTAGCCTATTCCATCTCCTGGCGTTCTCTGTGGTGCTTGACCCTCTCTTCTGTCTCTGGATTCTGAAACTGGTTGACTGCTTTTTTGCTTGTGTTGCGCCTTAGAGTACTCTTTACATGGGGAGATTAAGCGCTATAAAAGTCCAATTAGAATTAGAATCAAAATGTGACCCCCATCATAACCGGAGCCTTAAGTGTGCTTAAATGGTTCATACCACTGAAAACAAACCCTCACAGAAGCTGCACAGAATTCTGGACAATTTGTGACCTTGCCTAAAATGGTCCAAATGGTTCAGCTTATGGCCTAACTCCCAAAAACAAGTTCAATTAAACAGTTTCAAAGTAAATGTTTCCCACTGAAACCACATACATGTATGTGTTCTTTCAAAGACTGCAATCCGTAAACTACTCTTCAATATTTTTATTGTTCCCATCTAAACTAGTGCACATTCGTTATAACCAAGTGAAGAGTTAACAGGTCCAACAAATAGGAGTTTGCTTTTTAATTGTCTTGGTTGAGATAATATGAAATCCTGACAAAACATTAGTGGGGGTTCAAATGTATTACACATCCATATGAAGCATAACTCACCAGTGCATTCGAGTACACAACAATTTGAAGCCCTTATGTTCAGTCCTTCGAGCACTGAGGCTTGCTCTCATACGATTGTTTTAAAATTAAGCTTTTCTGACAACATTAGAAGTATTTCATTCTGATTTTAGAAAATATTTTTTCACATTAACCATTAGTTTTAAAATATCCTACGCATAAACATTTCAATCACCAAAGTTTTTTATTTGGTACCTCATACTTTTAGTAACTCTGATATTTGTAAATCACTGAATTAATTCATCATTTTAGAGTTCCTTTACCACATACTTGCACATTTGTTCACAATCTGACGTCATATTATATCTACTGAGTCTTGGTGGGGGCACACATGTATAAATCAGTTATCCAACAGTATTATATTCCCTAAGCCAAAGCCTGGCTAAGATCTTTCATCAATACGTCCCCAGATATTCTGATTAGCATAAACTAAAGACATAATACCTTTTGTATTATGTATTATTATCTTCCTGTACACCAAAGCATACCCACCGTAGCCTATTCCATCCCCTGGCATTCTCTGTGGTGCTTGACCCTCTCTTCTGTCTCTGGATTCTGAAACTGGTTGACTGCTTTTTTGCTTGTGTTGCGCCTTAGAGTACTCTTTATATGGGGAGATTAAGCGCTATAAAAGTCCAATTAGAATTAGAATCAAAATGTGACCCCCATCATAGCTGGAGCCTTAAGTGTGCTTAAATGGTTCATACCACTGAAAACAAACCCTCACAGAAGCTGCACAGAATTCTGGACAATTTGTGACCTTGCCTAAAAATGGTCCAAATGGTTCAGCTTATGGCCTAACTCCCAAAAACAAGTTCAATTAAACAGTTTCAAAGTAAATGTTTCCCACTGAAACCACATACATGTATGTGTTCTTTCAAAGACTGCAATCCGTAAACTACTCTTCAATATTTTTATTGTTCCCATCTAAACTAGTGCACATTCGTTATAACCAAGTGAAGAGTTAACAGGTCCAACAAATAGGAGTTTGCTTTTTAATTGTCTTGGTTGAGATAATATGAAATCCTGACAAAACATTAGTGGGGGTTCAAATGTATTACACATCCATATGAAGCATAACTCACCAGTGCATTCGAGTACACAACAATTTGAAGCCCTTATGTTCAGTCCTTCGAGCACTGAGGCTTGCTCTCATACGATTGTTTTAAAATTAAGCTTTTCTGACAACATTAGAAGTATTTCATTCTGATTTTAGAAAATATTTTTTCACATTAACCATTAGTTTTAAAATATCCTACGCATAAACATTTCAATCACCAAAGTTTTTTATTTGGTATCTCATACTTTTAGTAACTCTGATATTTGTAAATCACTGAATTAATTCATCATTTTAGAGTTCCTTTACCACATACTTGCACATTTGTTCACAATCTGACGTCATATTATATCTACTGAGTCTTGGTGGGGGCACACATGTATAAATCAGTTATCCGACAGTATTATATTCCCTAAGCCAAAGCCTGGCTAAGATCTTTCATCAATACGTCCCCAGATATTCTGATTAGCATAAACTAAAGACATAATACCTTTTGTAAACAAAAACACTGTGTATTTCTGAAAAATGATAAGAAATGGTGATATAAATAATGAAATTTTAAAGTATATCAACACAGAAACAGATGTTAAATATAACCCCAAAACGATTGCTATCATCAATAACTGTGAAATACTAAGCTACAATTTGTCAAAAGATCTATTAAATGTCAACAAGATGTGTGCCAAAACATTTGTTTTCATTACTTATCCATTTTCTTTGCAGTTGTTCAAATGTCATGCACATTTATTTATGAGAGTCAGCATATTTTGAAAAACAGCTCCATTAAAAACATATGAAGAGACAAGTATTAATGTATTACTGTCTTGGGAGGTTGTGGTTCCCCTGTCCATACTTTTCAGTAACACTTAGATTTTAAAGCTTTCAACCACCATGGCGGTTGTTTAAGAGTTCCAAAAGACAACATAATTGCACTTTTCCCAATAATAGGGGGAGTTCCACTACCAGAATTTTGCCAGGATGCCAACTACATTTTTTACCTCATTAAGCAATGCATACAGCACCGCATTAAGAAGTCAGTCACCAATTTCAGGAAACCCTTAGAAGTTGGATTTAAACTGGCAATAACACTGAGACACCTGGCAACAGAACAGACATACACTTCTTTACAGTATTACTGGCTGGTTGGACCTGCCACCATATGTAAATTTGTCCCTGTTGTCTGCCGAGCCATCCTTGCTGAATTCCAGGAAGAGTATTTCACATGCCCTACTAACCCTAAAGGCTAGAAAAAGATGGAGGAGAAGTTCAGAACCAGATGGAATGTCTCCCACACTATTGGGGCACTAGATATGGGAAACATATAACCATAAAGAAGTCCACAAAATCTGAGCGTGAATATTACAACTGCAAGGGCTTCTTTTCCCTGGTGCTGCTAGCCCTGGATGATGCAGAATACAGATTTCTCTGGGTAGATGTTGGGTCAATTGGAAGCAAGTTGAGGTTGAACATTGAGGATGGCACCTTGGGGCTTCCACCATCTGAACTCCTGGGACAGGGAGGGCCAGACTTGCACTATTTCTTGCTGGGTGACAATGCCTTTTCCCTGATGCCATGGACGGTGAAACCCTACAGCAGAAGACAACTCACAAGGGAAGAGAGAATAGCAAACTACAGAATCTCTAGAGGTGGGAGGGTGGTGGAGAATGCATTTGGAATATTAGTGAGCAGATTCAGGGTACTACAGGGCACCATGGAGCAAAAGCCAATGGTTGTCAGAGACATTGTTTTTACATGCGTGATGTGGCACAACAATGCTGATGACACACCAGGGCAGGACACCCATCCCAGCCAAATGATATAGCAGCCCTACAAAATGAAGAGGTGGTGTATATGCCAGATGACAACTACAGGAATCAAGGCCAAACATCAATAAGATTTTCTGAAATATTACTTCAATCATCTTGTTACATTGGCTGGGCAGGAGGATAAGATCTGAGATGTGTCAACCAAATACCCTGGGGGCAGGAGAAGCTGGCATCTATCATTCATTTTCGGGACTACCCAATTATTCCAAGAACTTTCATTCAAGCTGGTGTTGCTCAAATTTTTAAACAAAATCCAACCGATTTCCAAAAAGTTTCAAAACTATTTTAAACCAAATCACCACTCCCCTCTTCAAAAACTTAAACCCAAGTTATGTAAGAATATCCCCAATTAAAAGTCAAAATTTATAAACCTTTAAAGAAAAAAAAACTTTTTTTTTCAAGAAATTTTTTCCTGCAAATTTGCAAGATATTTCCAAGTTCCAAATTATCAAAATCTTTTAGGAAACCCAAAAGTTTCTCAAGGTTCAAAAGTCAAAAGGTCGGATCCAAAGGTCAAAATTCTTGCCACATATGTTGAAGTTTCACTTAAGCTCCTACAAAGTGTCTGTTGCTGTTGTTGCTGGGGCTGACGGCTACTTTCCTCTGCCCTGCTTTGAATGCTGCTTAGAAGTTTCACAGCCTCATTTCTGAATGTTTGAAAGTCTCTATCTTCTAAGGCCTCCCCCCCAGATGCCAGGTAGTTGCAGAAGTCTGTTCTTCTGTTCCAAGCAATGATGACAGCATGGTTTTTATTTGTGCAAACTGATCCATGACCTGCTGGTCAACCAAAGAACACCTGGAAACTGCGCTGGGGCTTGTAATTGAAGGCCGTATTATGCTGTCTGATCACAGGCTGATCTCCATACTTTCCTTGTCAGTTGAAGCTCTAGAGATGTTGTGTGCTGCAGCAGTGGATGCACTGGCTCCTTGGGCCGATGACTTAAAGCCTAAAGATTTGCTGAGTCCCTTGCATCTAATGTGTGTCTTCAAGAAGTTAAATTTATCCTGAATCCAACTCAAATCAGGTCTTGCACACTTTGACAGACAGCTTGCGACTGTTGGCAAACCTCTCCCAAAGACATTCCTTCCTTGCTTTGTCCTTAAAATGTTTATTAGTCTTGGTGTACAACGCCTCATGGCCCTTCACAAAGTCCACAATTACCTCCTCATCTGAATCCGCCAGGTAGATGTTGGTCATGTCCCTCCTTTTTGTGTCTTGAGTGTGATTGAGATGTGCCCTCCTCTCCTTCACCCTTTGTATCCATTTTTGTGTTCCTTCAGTCTGTCCGTTCACGCTTTTCTGCCACTCCCTCCTCTGCTGAATGTGTAGTTTCCTCCCTCATGGCTTTCTCCCTCTGTTTCTATGCCTATCCCTCTCCTCCATCCTTGTCTCCCAACTCAAACTCTGTAGGTGTGTCCGTGGGGATTTCTATCTTCCTCACTCTTCTGCCCTTCTTAGGACCCATTTTTCTTTGTAAAAGCAGTGTTTTGTAAAAAAAAACTAATCACAAGTCAGCCCAACTTGTTTCCCAAAACTAAATCCTAGTAAATTTGTAGAAAAACAAAACGCTGCCAGATGTATTCCATTAGATGCGAGATTTCAAATGATGCACTGCGGAAACTGACTTGCTTTATATAGTCACAGATTTCATAACTGACAAGCTGTGGGTCTGGATTTGTCCTACACACTTCTCAGCCTGTAACTGCCTTGTCAGTTTGTGTTTGCAGCTTGTTGTGATGTGTTCTCGGCTTGACCTGCTTAGATGTTACCGACTCCACAGTTGAAGACTTGGAAACCTCCCATCTTGACCGAAAGTGACCAATTCAGGTCGGCAATGTTTACGACAGGCCGGATTCCTTTCAAGTATGGTCGGTTGGTGTGTACAGACTGTCGTGAGGTGGTGTCCCAGTACTTAACTACAACAGGCTAGGAAGTTCTCCCAGACAAGATGGTAACAGAAAAGGACAAAATGGGAAGTGTGACTGACAAGCTGTAGATATCCACGACAGGATGGTTTTCAGGAGAGTGGAGCCAAGGTCCAGATACAGAGTTGTGGAGGGTCAGTGAAATATCAAACATGTTGGATATTTTTCCAATCAACTGCGACAAGCCAGGAAACTACAACCGACCCTAACTGACTCTGTAAACATTGCTTCTGACCCTCAAAAATAGTTATCAGCAAGTCGGCTCCAATGGAACACCCCAATTAGTCTAGATGTCAAAAAATCCAAATTTTGATTTGCTTTTAAAATCTATTGTTTTCACTCCAGATGTATCAATTATTATCTGTGAAAAATATTGTGTTACCTGACAAACTTAACATGTGCAGAAACAGTCTTCTTATCTTTTAAAGCCTTCAGATGAATGAGATTGTTTACTGTGGATTAATTGTATGATTTTTAACCCTAATCGCTGCTTAACTGAAATATAACCTCTGTTTTATTACGATTAAATGGAATTTATTTCAAAGAAAATATGCAAATGACGTAAAATGACAGAGGATTAATATATTCAGTTTAAGTCCCCTCTGATTCATTCATGTGCTGTACTAGTACTACAAGCCTTGGCAAAAAAAGCATCAGGGTATTGTTGGAAAATCCCTTTCTCTGTGCTAGTTGATTAGATTTGTATTAAGATAAATTGATGGGAAGGCCAGGCTTCAGTTATTTGTTATACTCTTGTTCCTTTATCATTCTAACACAATAATCTCATCTTCAACAAAAAAAATTCAGAAGAGATAAGAGAATAATTGTGCTCAAATGAACTGCACTTTTACCTTGCACCATTACACTATATTTGATAAAGCATGTGAAGACTCAAAAATTTGTTCTAAGTTTCTGTATTTTTATTCCCAACAGATTTCTAAATTTTCCATTTCACTTGGCAAAATATGACAAGTGGAATAATTTTAAGACCAGTAATAGGATTGATAATACATTGTTTTAAAGTTACCATCTGAATGGTGTGAATTATCTTGTTTTCATGGTTGGGGTTGTATGTGCTCTTTATCTCAACTTGTTAAGGCCCAAATAAATATTTTAAGTTGAAGCAGTTATCAAAAATATCTCAGAACAAAACTTATGGAAAAATAATACATGGCTACCCAGGGTGTTTGATACTCAAATAAATCCTATATCAAATATTTTTTATGTTGACACCTATTCTAGGTTTGTTACACTTTCACTTATCTGTCAAATATGTCCATAAAGTAAATCAATAAAATGGTTATAGCACTAGTAATTTATATAAACAAAACCTAAATTTTGAAAAAATTGTCTATCCTAAAATTATTTCCAGATGTAGAAGCATTGATCTTGCAGGCTGTCGCACATCACCTTATAACTGTAAAACCCTAATAAGTCCCAGTAAATTAGATTCATGTGTTTTAATGAATAAAATTTTGGAACATTTTATGTTATAAATTCGTACCCTTACTTGATGTACTTATTGTTGTTGCGAGGACTGCCGTGGTACTGTCAGGGCATTTCCACTTTAATGCAGAATCTGGCTGCCCATTGCCTCCAGTTTGAATTGAAGTCATAGAAAACCCCATTGGGGAATATAATATTTTATTATACACAACAACTAAGATTCTAACTTTTGTGTACACTTACACGTTTCAATATGCATATATATTACACAGAAATAATTTCCATTAACCCTAGCTTTACATGATGGGTTAATGGATACTAATGAAACTTGTAATATTGATAATTTACCAGGACATTACATAGAAATAATATCCATTAACTGTGACTTTACATGAAATGTTAATGGATAGCAAAGAAACTTCTAATACTATGATTTACAAGTGAAGGTATTGGAGGCTTAAGACCACCTTATGGAAGATACATGATTCAAATCGACATAAATACCCAATTTTTGGGGGTGGCCTTAGCTGCAGGCCCAAACAGCGTTAAGGTCAACCTAAACCTGATGACACAGTCAAAGTGAAGATTTATATCAAGGTTAAGGTAGCCTTAACCTTATAATTTATGAATACACAGAATTAAGGTCAAGGTAAATTTACTGTAAGCAATTCAGATTTGAACAGTTATAGCAGATTTAAGGTAGCCTTAAAGATGTTATATTGTAAAATACCATTGGAATTTAGTTAAAATTTTTGAATTTGAAAGTTAAAAGGTATGGATTTCAGGTGCAAATGAAAAGAGGTGAAGAAAATGAAACAATTTTTTTGGATTTACAGATGAGAGCCCCCAGGTCCAAATGAAAAAGGGGGTGAAATGAAAATTTCGGATTTAGAGATGAGAGCCCCGGACATAGGGGATGAGGTCATAGTTTAAGGAAACGAGTGTGCAATCCAAGGTGAAAGGTCAAGCTGAGATGGGATGAAGATGACTGAAAATGTAGCTATATGAAGGGGACCAGCAGTTGTGTGAGATCAGTAACACAATAAAAACACAATATGTATACATTAAAATTGAATAAAATATACGTTAACATTCACCACAACCGAGCTGGACTGATCTCAACTGTCAAATTATTTTTTTCTTTTGTTTTTGTCAACTTTAAATTTGTCTGAGGCCATAAAGACTAGATATCTTATCTTTGAAGTTCTCATCTTTTCTTTTCCAACTGTAGCATGCCCTGCATAGTTCATTTGGCATATTAAGGTTACCATTGTTTGGCAAATTTGTAGAAGAAGAACATCTTGACTACTTAATCTCTGTTTAACCTTGGAATGGGAGATTATTTTGTGGTCCTTATTTCATTACCACGTGTCAAATTGCAACATATATCAAATATATCTAGTTTATTTGAGAAAAGATATAGTCATGTCAAAAAATTATTTAATGAAATTATATATAAAGAACTTAATTGAGTAAGAAATGCACAAGATCTACATTATATTACGGCTTTAGGGTTATCACAGATTACTTGAACAGAGATTAAATATACCCTGCGAATATCTGTTGTGAGTAAATGATGTAAAAATAAAATACACACTGTTTGTTGAAAGTGCTTTGATGTATTAACCAAGTAAACATTAGAAGCGTTTCAAAATGGTTTAAACGTTTACAAAATGTTAAAACGTTTAACTAGTTAAATCCTATCTTATGGTTTTCTAAACTTTTCCAAGAAAACATTTATGCTGTAATATTTAAAAACATTTTATTAGCATTCTCTATACAAACGTTTTTACTGAAAACGAAGCTAGGTTTGACTGGAAACGTTTTTTAAACATTTATAAAAAGGCTGAAGAAATGAAGGTTATGCTGGAAATGTTTTTCAAACATTCATCATGAAATGTATGATAAACAGTACACATAAAATGTTTAAAGAACATTTGATAACAATGTTTTGTAAATGGTTGCTCTAAAATGTTTTAGAAAGGTTTAATAGCAAGCTGTTTGAATACATATTATTTTAAAACATTTTTTAAATGTTTTCTGTCAAATGTTTTAAAAACATTCTATCAAAAACGTTTATAAACCCCTATTTTCATAATGCTTATTAAACCTTCACCTTCAAACATGTCCAAAAAAGATGGCAGTGAGCAATAATAGGGGATTTTAGAGGACTTTCTCAAAAATTGTCCCACATGCTATCCCTGAAAGTAAGAATTGAATGAAAAACAACTACTCCCTGCATTGTGGGCTTTTGTGTTTAATTAACAAATATCTAAAGAATTTAAAGTTAAACATAATCAAGTTTACATTTACAAATATATCATTTCATTGGGTCACCTTGACCAACTGTACATAAGGCAATGTCTGCAAACACTTATTAGCCACTGAAGAATTAACACATATTGTACCTGATTATACTTAAATTTGTCAAAATTCTGTTTAGAAATTTAATGTATGTAATTTAATGTAACTGATCATAAATAATAATAATTTATTGGTAAAAGATGACATTTACTGACCCCTTATTCTGAATCTGAAACCTCAAAGTACAAATAATTTTTTTTCTACCAAAGACAAGTAAAAATGAATTTAAAATATAAATATATATAAACAATCAGTATTCCAAGTTATAATAACATTATATATCCTAGATAATCTTCTTATAAATGTATATTTCATTCAAAGGTTACAAAATGAAATGTTATAGTCAATCAATACTTACATTATTTGAATTATATAATAAAAATGATATCTACACTGCCCATCGTAAATTCATTTTGACGGGTTTGAGAGGCCCTTAGATATAACGTTCTGGGATTGTGTTGCTTGTGCAATAAATTATATTAATTGATTTGATCGCATATTTAATAGTATTTTATATTTTTATTTTATCTAATATAATCTTTTGTCTGTATGCAATTTTATCATTACTGTGTGTACCAATATAGTTTTCTAGTTTTAGGATGGCTCTGTTAAAGGAGTCCTTGGTGTGATGGAGTTTGTCATGTATATTATGTTATTTGGCTCTACAGTATCAGCCAGCATGTAACATGCTGTTTTATATGATGCTCATATTTATTGTGGAATGCCTTCTTGTTTCTGAGAGTGTCGATCAGTTCATCTGCAGTGGTGGAGTACTCCCTTTCTGGACGGCTTGACCCTACGTTGTGAATAGCCTACTATGGATGTTTGCCTTCTCAGTAGATTAAAAAATGTAACCTTGAGCATTTTCACTGTATATTTGGGCTTGTTACTAAAGTTTGAGTAACCTTTCCTTTTATTAGGTTTTCTTGTTTTTTCTTGGTCAGTAATGTCTGTAAGGTGGGCTGTATTGGACAGTCCTGTAAGGAGTTCATTTCTTGAGCTAGATAGGTTAGTGGTAACAATTCCATGGTTGAAAAAGAGATTGTTATATATTGAGTGTCTATGTGTCTTTTATTTATATGGATCTGTGTATCTTATTCCTTCCCTGACCTGATAACACTGCCTTGGATCATTATTTACTACATTGAGGCAACATATGAGGGGTTGTTGGATATTAACTCCATTAAAATTTACTATTGTTTTAACTCAGGATCAGTAGTTCCCTTACCTTTAAGTTTTAATCTCAGGACCTATTAATTTTCTGCTGTCGATTCATTTTCAGTGATGAATGGTATATTTCAATGGTACATATAGCAGCAATTTTACACTGTATTACACTGCGTACAAATAACGGTATAAATCTACTTTATTTTACCAGCCACTAGTTTAATTGTGCAGGCTATTGCTCTTCAGACACCATTTTAATATATTATACTTAAAATGATAGCTTATTGCTGATAGTTTGCCCGCGGGCCTTCACGTTGGACGTAGCAGAGGATCTCACTGGCAGGCTTGCTGGATTTGACACAAGATCTTTCTCTTAGGGTTTTAATCTATCACCTCATGCTTTATCTTAACTGGGGCCATTTGGCCATGTATATAAACTGACATGATCTTTTTCTTGGCTTTTGACTACCGGTGCTGCCTCGGTCAGGGTTGTTTGCCTTTTACCCTACACTGTACCATTATATAGAACAGTTTTCATCATTATATTATTCTTGCCTCATAAGTCACCTTCCCTTTTCATTATTGTTTCGATCTACAGGATTTATACCCCCCAAAATTTCAAAATGTTCCCAGTACCTGGCGACTTACTGGTTTCTCCGCAGGCCAGTTTCTTGGGTGTTGCCTCACTATTTCAAGTAATTTTGTTTTACCTTTTTGACCATCACTTTGGTTCAAAATTTCTCTGAACTGTAAGTTTAAGGCACTTCACCCCCACTTCTGGCCTGGTGGAAGTCGCGACAGATCTGTTTTTCATTCCAAAACATGAAGTAGCTGTTACTTGTTTTACTGTATACCAAAAAATAATTAGTTTTAAATTAGTGTTCTCAATAAACCCTTTTTACTAGGACCGGGTATGCAGTAGTTTCAGCGGGCGGGTACCCGGGTACCCGCGCCGATGGGCGATAATAGCTGAATCTACAAATATCTCCATATTTACAGACTTAAAACCTACAGAAATAATGGGATGCAACCATTTGCTTTATTTCTTGTTGACCACGGTTTTGCATTCAAAACAATATTGCACGGAAGAAAGGTTAAATAAAAAAATACTTCTGTACATTCAAAACACAGTTGTTTATATAAAAATGGAGTCACATGACCTATCACAAGAGCATTACACTACTACTCGAATGTAGTTTCGGAATTGAAACTTTATTTTTATTTCAAGTTGTAAGTTAATTTTATTAACGTAAAATTATTAACTACTGTGTGAAAATATTGTACTCTTATTTATTTAAGGAGTGCATGTAACTATATATGGCCAATATACAGCGTTTTATGGACTCGGAATTAAGAAACTGTGTTGATATACTGACGATTTTCAAAGGGTTCCGGTATTTGACAATGTATAAACAACTAAAATAAAAGACAAATAAAATACTATAAACGGTGTACAAGGGTGAGAAAACAATTTTATTATGCATTTTAATTGAATAGTTTCATTTTAAAGTGAATTAATGAAGTCCAGATACGTATGTACTTGGTCAGCCAATGTGGGCGATATTAACAGAAATAAGCTTAGATTCGGGTACTCGGGTATGAGATTTCAGATTCGGGTAAGTATTCAGGGTTCGGGTACCCGGATATCATTATACCCGTTATTTAAAATTTAAATAAAAGATATAACTCCATCCTGGTCTATTTGGTGTGTTCCCTGGGGGGAATGGAGACACAGTAGGCTTGAATTGAATCCTGTATTCCCGAGTGCACATGTCAAAGATATTTTCTTTAATTTAATGTCAATCTTAAAAATATATTTAAATAATTATGCCTGGCATTTGGCTTTAACTGTAAACTTTAATATCATATAATTTTATTTGGCAATAAATTTACTGTGTTCAAAAGAACAGGCCAACTTTTACAGCTCTTAATCTCTAGCTTAGAGAGAAAAACAATTAAATGTTTTAATTTAAATTTTTCCCTTTTTGACATCTGGAAAAACGTTTATAAACAAAAAAAAAATAAAAAAATGTAAAAATAAAAACATCTCATTGTACTGCAGGACTCCAAGCACTGTATGACCCATCCTGGCTGCACAAGTAGAGCCCAAGAGTACTAGTCACTGACATTCCTCTAACGGAAAGACAGAGGCTCAAGGATGACCATTTATCAAGGACTCTGAGGTTCTTTAGCCCCCATTGGGGATAGGACCCATAGACAGAGGACTGCCATTTTACGTGGTCATCCAAGCCACTATGTAACTGCCTATACCTAGGTTTGAAGCAATGTCCTATGTCTTCCTGGGCAATTGGGGTAGCAACTAGGTCGCAGTGGGATAATGGTTAATTAATGTAATGTTGTTTGATTGACATCAGTTATTTGGATCTCACATCCTGCATCATTTGGAAGCATGAGGTTTGATCTTGAAATAAGTTGTATGTACTCATGTGCTATCATTTCATTTTCCTTTGCAAGTAAATCTTTTTGAAAAAAATCATTAATATTAATGTTTTAAGAAATTCACCAGAATTAGTTTTCACTGACAGTTCATCTATACTAAAACAAATTAATTAGTAAATTATTTTCACTATCCAAGGTCATCGGAGAAAAATAGTAGCTGGGCTTATTGCTTGGTGAAAAAAATCTACTTGTACAGCATATATAAATGGATACATAAATTTCTATGAAAGAAGGAAAATGTGTAGGAAGTATTTTCACTTGGTATCATCTGAGTTTTTTTAAGTAACGGGGGAAATAGTTTTCCGTGTTTGTGCGTGATTTTGTTTTATCCTTTGGGAGCAGTGATTCATTGACCAAACAACTAACCCCTTGTGGCCCTGTGGAATTGTGATAAAAACATTCTACAAACAATTCATGCAAACATCAAAACTTGCTTGTAAGAAATCTTAGTTTATACCCGTCCCGCCTTTCTCTAGTGACACTGTCATAACCCTGTTCTTCTTTCATTTTTAAAAACATCATAAATATATGAATCTATCCCTTAAATTTGTCCAATGTTAAAATGGTCAGACTTAGCCAAGTCAACCCTGGGGACGGTTTCACAAAGGGTCTCAGATTAAGCCTGGACTTAGGCTAAGTCTGGGACTTAAATCTGAGCATTTTGTCTTTAATAAGTCCTGGACTTAAATGAATTTCACAATTGGTGACTTAGTTAATTCCAAGCTTATCAAATAACCACAGTGGTTTTCTATGTCATATGTAATTCTAGTCAAAATATTTTACTTGTGACATGTATCCTTTGTTTACTCATAATATCCACATAAGTATGTCCAAAGACTACTTGAGGGAGGTGTTCTATATATTTATCCTTTATTTTCTGGCATTTCAAATTTTGAAATGAGAAAAATACATGTATTTAAGTCTTTGTTTACAAAAGTTAAGTCCACTCCTGGGCAGACTTAGCCAAGTAAACACTCTGAGTGTAAAACCACAGACTTTTTTTAAGACAAAAGTATTAACTGTAAGTCTAAGTCAAGGCCAAATCATTGTGAAACTGATCCCTGTATTAATGTATCACTACGTTGGGAGTTTGTTTCTGGTCTCCAAATCTCCATAACTTTTCTAAATTTTAAGTTTTAGAGATTGTACAATCCACTGCAGCACTTTAACAAGTATTTTCTAAATATCGATTGTGATGACAATAAAAACTAGAGATCACTCCTAGGGTGCAAACCTCTGTCAAGGCAGCCAAGATCTCCCCCAAAATTTAATAACTTAAGAACTGAGAGCCACTTATATAAAATGGAGAATTGAACTGCATTGTAAAACTCAGGAAGATAATAGTTGCCTTTTTGAAAAAAAATCAAGTGCAAATAAGAAACTCAAAGTTAGTTTAATCTTTATCTAATAGCATGCCTTGTGACTTTTGGAATGCTGTTAAAATATTACAGGTGAAAAGAAACTGCTACCTAATACCACCGACAATACTGTTGGTGACCATGATATACCAGACTTATCGCTAAGAAATGGAAACTATTGTGTAACCCTGCAGGTTATAATGAGTAGCACTTGAAACTTCTTAATGAGAGGGGGGCCACGGTGGCAGAGTGGTAACACTCTCGCCTCCCACCTCTGAGGCCAGGGTTCTATTCCCGGCATGGCCTCAAGTGGGAAAGCTGGTAGTTGCTTGCCGTTGGTTAGCAGTTTACAGTACAGAACCCTAACGAACTGTATGTACTGGTTTCCTCTGCCCTTCCAACTACCCGTCGTGATATGACCTGTACAGTGTTGAAAGCGACGTAAAACCCCAAATAAATAAATAAAATTCTTAATGAGAAATTAAACAAAGATATATTAAACAACTGTTGCCAAAGTACATGTTACAAAATAAGTGTTAATAATCACTATGATTATGTATAACCTAATGTTTCGACTAGCATGTAAATAAAATTTCCCAAATGGATGATTCACTTTATTTGTGGCTCTGGGTTTCCGGGAAGGAATGTGATCCTTTGACCTTTGCATGACCTTAGAGGTTGACCTCGACCTTATGATTAGGTGGATTTATATCATGACAGTGGACAACTGTGTGAAGCACGGCCTCTGGGGGGGCCTTCTTTGTCAGTTTCCCACCTTAAGATTGTAGGTTATTTGTTCTGACACATGTAATTCCAATCAGAGGCTCGCGTTGCTTCATTAATTTATGTGGAGGGAGGGGGGACATATTGGATTTGTCATTCAGAGGACAAACATTGTTTCAGAATATTTACACAAAATTCCTACCCGGGTATCAAAAAGGTCAGTAGTACCGATTGAACACAATTGGATCAGAGTTAGGCTGGCCGAGGCAGTTCCCTCGGACCCCCTCTCGAATGGACTGAAACATTTGAATTTAGGAGCCCCGTGGGCTCAAGGTAGGGCCAGGCTGTTCCCTGGTAGGCCCCTCTTTATGGTGACGTTGTTTGGCTGCACGATTCACTGTATTTTGAGTTGCATTCATTTTAGACACTATTTGCCTATTTTATAGTCCATGAGTCAGCATGGTTGGTCGGTACCAAATTAGGGAATAATGCTCATGGTAATTTTTGGGTATACATCTATAGAGTTAGAAAATATGTGATAGCAGTGTATCATTGGTAGCTTTATGTAATCTATCATGCTTTTCATAACACCCCCCTATAATGAATATTTCGTAAAGTATGGTAATTTGAAGTATAATAAATATATACTGATTTTTGTGAATTTGGTTAACTGATGCCACCACATTATAATTTGTTAAAATAACAATAACATTCAAGGCCTATTTATGCCATTGTGTTCTATATTTGACACTGAAAATAGTGTTATTGGTGGAAATCCAAATACATGCGTAATTTTGAGCAGAAGCAAATTCTTTCACTTTTGACAAAAATATTGGTTGATTACTTTAGAAAATACTTAGACAACCCTATGATACCTGAAACTACATTGGATTTGTTCAGAATTTATATAGCAATTCAAATATCTAACTATATATTTGTGCTCACAAAAACAAAGTGTCCCCAAAGGTTAGACGTAGATAGTATAAAAGTAGAAAAATGTTTTTGAAAAAAAAAAACAGCAGCGCTGTGAGAAGAAGTGAAAGTTAAGCAGACAGTGTGGAGGTTTATGCATTTACATGAAAGAAAAAATGTAAAGCATTATTTTGTTTTCTATGGTCAATAATACATTCTAAAGCTGTAAAGAGTTGCCACAGTGGCAGAGTGTAACACTCTCGCCTCCCACCTCTGAGGGGGACCATAATGTGGCGGTGGCGCTTCCAGGGACGCTTAATTATATATTCCATAAAGTCTATATATATGGGGCCACGATGGCAGAGTGGTAACACTCTCGCCTCCCACATCTGAGGCCGGGGTTCGGGTCCCGGCACGGCCTCAAGTGTGAAAGCTGGTAGTTGCTTGCCATTGGTCAGCAGTTTACAGTACAGAACCCTAACGAACTGTATGTACTGGTTTCCTCTGCCCTTCCAACTACCTCTTGTGATATGACCTGTACAGTGTTGAAAGCAACGTAAAACCCCAAATAAATAAATAAATCTAAAGCTGTAAAAGCAATAATAAAGAAGATATAAGGTAAAAACACAAAATCTGATTCTTTATTTAATATGACCCCAGTTTGACCAACAAGAGGGGGTCAGCGGGTTAATCTGACCGGCTATATAGAAATATAGGGAGACCATAATGTGGCGGTGGCGCTTCCAGGGACGCTTAATTATATATTCCATAAAGTATATATATATGGGGCCACGGTGGCAGAGTGGCAACACTCTTGCCTCCCACCTCTGAAGCCGGGGTTCGGTTCCAGGCATGGCCTCAAGTGGGAAAGCTGGTAGTTGTTTGCCGTTGGTCGGCAGTTTACAGTACAGAACCCTGATGAACTGTATGTACTGGTTTCCTCTGCCCTTCCAACTACCTCTTGTGATATGACCTGTACAGTGTTGAAAGCAACGTAAAACCCCAAATAAATAAATCTAAAACTGTCAAAGCAATAATAAAGGAGATATAAGGTAAAAACACAAAATCTGATTCTTTATTTAATATGACCCCAGTTTGACCAACAAGAGGGGATCAGCGGGTTAATCTGACCGGCTATATAGGAATATATGGAATCCATTCTAAAGCTGTAAAAGCAATAATAAAGGCGATATAAGACAAAAACAAAAAAAATCTGCTATTGTATAGCCCAGTTTGACCCATAATTTGAGGGGGGTAAATCTGAGTGGCTATGTATATGCTTCTGTATATGCTTTCCTATAACCTCACAATACATTCTAAAGCTGTAAAAGCAATAATAAAAGAGATATAAGGCAAAAGGACCAAATCTGGTATTTTTATGTCCCTATTTTGACCCATAAGGGGGAGTTTGGGGGTAAATATGACCGGATATCGAGAATCAATGTCTATGGTTTCCTATAACCTATCAATACATTCTAAAGCTGTAAAAGCAATACTGAAGGAGATATAAGGCCAAAAGACAAAATCTACTATTTTATGACCCCAGTTTGACCCATAGGAGGGCATCAGGGGTAAATCTAACAGACTATCTAGACTCTATGAACATGGTTTCCTATACCTCTCCATACATTTTAAAGCTGTAAAAGCAATAATAAAGGAGATATAAGGTAAAACACAAAATCATCTATTTTATGACCCCAGTTTGACCCACATGTGGAGTCGGGGGATAGATGTAACCGGCTATATAGACTGTCCACATATGGTTTCTTAATACCTATTATTACACTCTAAAGCTGTAAAAGCAATACTAAAGGAGATATAAGACAGAAAGCCAAAATCTGCTATTTTATCACCCCAGTTTGACCCATAAGGGGGTGGGGGGGTAAATCTCGTCATACATTCTAAAGTTTTAAAAGCAATAATAAAGGAGATATAAGGCAAAAAGACAAAATCTCCTATTTTGTTACACCAGTTTGATCCACAGTGCCAGGGGTTACATTTGATTGGCTATCTAGACTCTCCATATATGGTTTCCCCATACCTCTTTATATTATTATAGCAATAATAAAGTAGATATAAAGCAAAATGTCATCCGCTATTTTATGATCCAAGTTTGACCCCCTATAAGGGGTGGGGGTTAACTTATTTTCTACACTCTCCACATATGGTGTCTTACTACCTCTCAATATATTTTATGGCTCTAAATACAATACTTAAGAATACAATAGGTTCACATGATTTTTTAAGCTTTCTGGTTGGTACCTGTGAGAAAATCGCTTATTAAAAAGTTAATTTTCATCAGATCACTTCCAAAATCTAAATAGGTTTTTGAAAGTATAAACATGTGTATGAAATTACAAGCCTCTGCAGTAAGTAGATTTTGCGTAAATGGCCTTGATAAAGACCAAAGGTCAAATTTAAGCATGTTGAAAAATTTACCCATGCTTAAGGTATATTACTACCAAATGTGGTTAGAAAGCTTCCAATAATAAGGGAGAAATTCAAGGGAGACCATAATGTGGCGAGGGGCGCTTCCAGGGATGCTTAATTATATATTCCATAAAGTCTATATATATGGGGCCACAGTGGAAGAGTGGTAACACTCTCGCCTCCCACCTCTGAGGCCGGGGTTCGGTTCCCGGCATGGCCTCAAGTGGGAAAGCTGGTAGTTGCTTGCCGTTGGTCGGCAGTTTACAGTACAGAACTCTGACGAACTGTATGTACTGGTTTTCTCTGCCCTTCCAACTACCCATCGTGATATGCCCTGTACAGTGTTGAAAGCAACAGAAAACCCCAAATAAATAAACATAAAGTCTATACTCACACCACTACAGTATTCAATGTTATCCCTACCCCTTAATAGTAAAAATGTCTTTTGGCATAATTTATAGTGTTTCATTAATGTCATCAATCTATGTCACCTGACTTTGAAGCTATCAAGCTATTAAGTAAATAACTTGTAATCTGAAAACTTGTATTTACAGAATATTTTTAAATATGTTTTTCACCTACTTTTGGGTCAGCTATAACATAGTAAAATTGCAGATCTGTAGCTCATTGAAAACTGGAGCAATAGCTACTTTGAGGTTCTTGCTGTTGAGTAAATCAGTTGTAACTCAAAAACTATTGAATTTAGAGAATTTTGTTTAAATATGTTATTCATCTACTTTTGGGTCAGCCATAACATAGTGAAATTGCAGACCTGTAGGTCATGGCATAGCTGAGTAATAGCTACTTGCAGATTCTCACCTTTGAGTAAATGAGTTGTAACTTGAAAACTATTGCATTTAGAGTATTTGGTTTAAATATGTTATTCACCTTGTTTGTGTCGGCTATAACATAGTAAAATTATAGACCTGTAGTTCATTGCATAGCTGAGCAAAAGCTACTGTGAGGTTTTCACTGTTGAGTAAATCAGTTGTAACTTGAAAACTGTTGCATTTACAGAATTTTGTTAAATATGTTATATTAATCTACTTTTAAATCAGCTATAAAATAGTAAAATTGTAGACATGTAGCTCATGGCAGAGCTGAGCAATAGCTATTTTCAGGTTCTCACTATTGAGCAAATCAGTTATAACTTGAAAACTATTGTATTTACAGAATTTTGTTTATATACATGTGAAGAGGCTTCAGCAGTTGTGATGGTAGTAGATTGTTGGATTTCTGAAAGTTTGTTAGCAATATCTAAAATTGGCTTAAAATTTCTCAGTTTGGCTGCTTCAAGCATTGTTTTCTATGATTCATAATTTTGAAGGGTTTGATTTTTTGATGATTTATAGTGTACAGTACACTGTTTCTCAATAATTTTCAAATGCTGATTAGTTTCCATTCTAAGGCAGTCTACATACATATAAGTTATAGTACATCTACTCTACTATTCACTCAGTCCTGTTATGCATACCTATACTGAAAAACATAAAACAGGATAAATTATGTTTGTATTCCTATTTAAATATGATCAGTGCATTTAATAGCTAAGGCCAGTTGCAATAAACTGATAATCCCTGCTGGACTGAAAACTACAGCAAAAGTATCTGACTGTCTTACTGGACAATCAAACTATCGACAAATGACATTTTAACAATAACAATTTAAATAACCGGAATAAGATATTATTTTTGCCACATTTGTCATATCATACAGTGGTATCTCTTAATATAATTGTATTATAACCATTGCATCTAATGCTGAAGAAATCACTGATATTGTTACTATTGTATGCACAAATATAGGCATTAGTTTTTAAAGTTTCAAAATTAGTTCTAATATGTGTAATTTTTGGAAAGTCATCACAGAAATTACACTTTCATTCTTTCATAAAAACTTATATTTACACACAATGTATTTGTACAGTGCCTATTAACAATGATGTTAGATATCACCTTTGCCCAATTCACCCCATTTCTATATCAAATAACATATTATAAGTAAAATTTGTATTAATTCCAAAACATATGAAGTGAGAATCATCATTTTGAAGTCACATTATTTGGTGTTATATCCAATTTTTGAAAATGTGATTTGGAGTAGGTTTATATATCATGTGATAACACACAAAAAGCTACCATCAATGCAATGCTATCACATGTATTCTGAAAAAAGAGGTGTATACCTTACCAAAAACCACTATGACAGTTATTCCCTCAAATGGTACCGATGGCTCAAATTTGTGGTCCTGGCTCACAGACTATCTATACACAAGTTTTATGCGTTTTAAGGTATTTTCTAATTCCCATTTGGGTTTTTAAATTTTTATGTTATGTTATATATGTGTGCCTTTAGTTTCCCATTACCTGACATTATCTACAGGTTCCTTCAACCTAGAAGTTGTATTCTCAATTCTTCCCTAAGCAAAACTGGAGGAAGAATATGCAAATCTGAGGTGCTAGCAGATAGGCTTTTAGTGGAACCTTAAGTTTTACAAGAAGTTTTTTCCTTTGACACATTTCTCAAATTTTTAATGTGCTTCATATTATCATTTTCAATATTTTAAAATGACTTTTGCAAGAATTTTTTATTTATATCATCCTGGGAAACAGAAATTTTTACTGTTGTATCTGATCTAATGGTTGCCTGACTTTGGTTACCAGACCTCATATGACTTCTTGCACATTTATCAAATCTATGAGGGATATAATTTTGATCTGAATTATAAAGCAACTCACCTATATAATATCTGATTCATTAATACTGTCAAACTGGTCGGATAGAAACACTTGTCCGGATGTTGGGTGATCAGATTACACAACCTGAGAATAAAAGTCTGCATCATGAGCGAGCTGGAGTTGAATAGGTACATGTATCTCACATTTGGCAGACCTAAAATTAAGTTTGTTTTCTATCATCAAATCATATAAATCATAAATAAAACCACCGAAACACTAAAATCAAAATAAAAACGAAAATCTCTAAAATATTGTGATTTTTTATGCTTGCTGTATGAGGTTCGTTGTTTTCTGGCAAGCTCTTAAGTTTCAAATAACAAAATATGTTTCTTCTCACTTTTAAATCTAAGAACAAATATTATATAATCTATTGCAGATTTATTGTACATTACGATAGGATTGCTTATCTGAAATATTAATTCTATCATGCATTAACATGCATGCACAGTTATTTATACAAGTATATGATTTCAACAGTGGATTAATATATCCAGTTTAAGTCCACCCTTATTCATCCAGAATGCTGTTCCAGAACAACAAGGCTTGGCAAAAATCATTGGGTATTTTGGGAAATCCCTTTTCCTGTGCTATCTGATTAGATTTGCATTAAGATAAATTGATGGGAAGGCCGGGCTTTCATTATTTACTATAATCTTGTTGGTTTATCATTCTCACACAATAATCTCATGCTCAACAAAAATTTCTGAAGGAATGAGGGAATAAAAAGGCTTAAATGAAGTACATTTTACTTCCGACCATTCCACTACATTTGTTGAAGCCCATGGGGACCAAAATTGTTGTTGCTTTAAATGTTTAAACCAATAGAGGAGAAGCCAAGATTTTGGATTTGGTACACCCTGATTTTCCAGAAAGTCGTAGTTGTATGTATTATTGGTTGGGGTGGGGTATTGTATATCTCATTCATGATTCTACTAACAAATTGTTACGCCTAGCCGTACTGACTTATACAAAAGTTACACCCCTGTCCAATAAATGAAGTCACATGAATTTTTTAATAACTGCCAAAAAATTAGATAAGTAATGAAAACAAAAGTTGTGGCACACATTAAGTTGACATTATTTGTTGACAAATGGTACATTAGGTTTTGGAAACAAGAGAGCCTGGTTAATCACTGTGAGTCTGACAATCTTCAGGCCTTGATAAATATACCACTGACCTAACCAGAGATAACCAGGGGTTCCATTCATAAAGATTATATATTTCAGCAAGTATCTTGCTCTATTTAACTAATATAGTTTTATAGAAAACAATACACCTTTCTTTAAAATAATTATTTTATTTAATTTTAATAATTATTTTATTATTTTGAAGATTTCTAATAAATCAATCCTGTTCTTGCTTTTTAGTGCCGACACTTATTTTTCAATTTAATACTGACATTAAATTGTACTATCTGCAGTGCAAAATGAACAAACAGTGCCTGAGAAATGACAAACTCAGTGAACATGGGTCAGTACATTCGCAGTGTGATGTTACAATTTCAGTGGCAGCTTGCATTTCCCCCAGGTCTAGTTTTATTAACAGATTTTCATCGATGGTTAATGTGTACTACAATACCCTTGATTTTACCATTTACCACTTCAAACACCAATACCAGTCACTATTTAAATCCATTAATATCATTACCTGTATATCTTGTTGAATATGACCCAGGACCTAGTCACACCATACCTTACTGTAGTATCTGTAAGTATTTACTTCCTCCTTGACGACCTCAAACTTCTGGTTCCAAATACAGACTCTTGTATCTTGGAATTACAGGTTTCAAGAACAAGCCACCCTGTACATCCATCCTGCACCTTTCCCCCAATTTCTCCTGCATGTATATTTTAGTATGATTCGTGAAGGCTCATGAGAAGTATTTCAAACATTCAAATAGCGGTCTCAAATGCAGAACCATGTCCCACTTTGTGTCAAATTGTCCCACCTAAATGCAAATCCCATACCAACAAACCCCAACCGACCAAAACTAAAAGTACCTATTTGGTTGTAGATTGTGGCTCTAGCATGAACAGGCATGAACTAGGGATTGGTAACAGTTGTTATACATTCAGTCATTTAGCTAATAAATAGATACAATAAATCAATAAAATATAGGAACAAAAATAGCAAGATACTGAGAAATAAATTGGCAAAAAAGGTTGGTTCCTGAGACCTTTTCCAGGTTTGGAAAAATGGAGGCACCAGATATGGAATTTCCAGACTTTGTAACTTAAATGTTGTGTTTAATAACAGAGTATTGGAGTGCAACAGAAGAAAACATTTTACCAGAACCAGTTAGCTTTTTCACATTATTGTTTACAGTTTGTTCGGCATTCTTCCATAATATTTTAATTTACATGTAACTTTTTCAGTGTTATTGATGTTGAGTTTCTTCCACATTGATGTTCACATTCATCAATAAATACTGGAGACTATTCATATTCATCAGCAAAGTTTTCTTGACAATTTATAGATTCTTTCATTTGAGAAAAAGGGTAATATTTATAAATGAGACAGGAGCCGTTTTATGTTCTGTGACAAACTTGTTGACAAGATGGGCTGGTTCAATTTTTTTCCACCTGTAGATTCTAATAGAATTCCCCAGACATTATCATATATCTAATTTAATGTACTAGGTAATGTCCTTCCAATTCTCCTTCTGAATGTACATGCTCTAGGGGGTGGGAGGCAGTATATATTTCTGAGGTGGCTCTTTTTCAAATGCCCACTACCCACACACAAGCTTTGTTTATAATTTAGATTTATTTTTTTAACAGCCAGGGTCATATTGCGACGGGTAGTTTATGGGTGGAGGAACCAGCATATACTAGTTGGTCAAGATTTTGCACTGTAAATCACCGAGTATAGACAAGTTACTATCAACTTTCCAACAGAGGCTGAAGGTGAGCACTCCCTAGGTTTGTTTATGGAACAATAAGGATAATATTGTGAAGCAAAATCTAAATAAGTGTTGGAGACCCAACGGAACAGTGTGAATGGGCCATAACTACTGATACACAATTTTGTTAAAGATCAAAAACTATAAATTAAGCAAAAAAGAGTTTCAACCCTTTTAAACAGTATTTAAATGGTACTATTTTGCTGACAGGATGAGGTTTTAATGCGATTTAAAATTTGAACAGAAAATGTCATTTACATGCAAGAATCTCATATGACCTTTCATTAACCATGTTTTTATGTTATTTTATGCAAAGATGACCATTCAGACATGGCCTCTTTGATCTTTGGGATGCTATGTGAGCTTCGATTTATTTCTACTGCAGCTACACTGTTGATATCTTTATTGTTGACGTTTACAGGAAAAAGGTCATATTTAGCAAAATGAGGAAATTAAGACAGCAAATACTTTTTATCTCAGATCCCTTTGATAAATGACTGGTTTTCACTTAAGTGGCCTTTTGCATAATTCATAATAGTGATTTATAAGCTTATTGCACTAAACACTTCAACAATGACATTTGTGCTTGATAGTGTCTTTACATATTCTGTAGTCTTTAAAGAGAACGTTTTGTTGTCTGTATTTTTACAGAATTGTTTCATTTCCATCATAAATATTCAACAAATCATCAACCAGTTATGTCCACATGTTCAAGTTGATTAACATTAATTAAGATAATTTTGAACACAATCTCAATACATTCCAAATAGTGCTATCAGCTAGATTTAAAAACACCACAGATAGAAGCCAACTGATAATTTTTAAACACTGATAAGCACTAGGCCATTATTGGTAGCATTGACCTTTAAGTACAAGTAAACTGCCACTCCTGTTTCCCCACAGACGAGACAAAACCAATTTAAAATGGCAATATCAGTTGCCCTAAAATTGACATCTGAATGTTACATCATTACATCAAATCTCCAGTAGTCCAAATAGTAACTGCATACGTATAATGGACAGGCCTCTCATACTTGTAACATAGAATTATGAGATGAAAACAACAACAGTGTTTAAATAGTTCTAACAGTAATTGAATGTTTATGTAGATTAAATAATGATAGTATACGGAATATCTTACCATATGGCAGCTGCTTCAAACATTGCTTGAACCAATTGTATTCTGGAGAGAAACATTTCAAATAAAAGACTTTACTTTGTAGGAAAATCCACATATGAAAAAAAAATCCCTTTAAGTGTGTTTGTTGGTGTACTTCTTGTTGAAGCAAACAATTTTAAAACTCTTTCCATTTCCCCGGGAAAAATTAATTAAAATACTCCACGAGCTAATATTTGTCCAATTGAGAACACTTGGTGACGTATATTGGCTGGTTTATTCTCCCCCAGATTCAGACATTACCCATACATTGGATGTAACATAAAAACATCATGAACAATAACAACTGGTGAGTAGCTACTTGGCTGGTTATTTTTATTGTGGAATTTGCTGCTGACAAGTTTTTCACTCCATTACCATGTTCTGTTTAATTCCATTCTGTGAATCTCAATAGTATTGAATTAAACCCTTCTTCCCCCAGCAAACTTTTCAACAAGTCATTTCCTATCTAACGTTGATTCATAGCACAATTATTATGCAAACACTGTACACTGATATTCTTTGTGGGTTTCCTTAAACGCATAACCAAAAATTAGATCTCAAAAGAATTTATTGACTTTTAACTTCTTTCAGAATCTAGTAAGCTATTCATCATCGGTGCCAATTCTCTGACATCACCTCATCAATAACTATTCACATGAAGTATAGGTAACATTTAAATGTAAGGTTGAGAGCTTGTTATAGACTTCATGTTCTAATTAATAAGAAGTTTCTCGGTGTCATAGGGCAGGAGGGATGTAATGGGTAACACACTCGCCGCCCAACACTGGGGTCAGTGGTTCAAACACTTGACCTGATGCTATGTGGAAAAGTTGGTCGTTGCTTACCAATGCCAGACGGTTTACAGTGCAGAATCTTGACCAACTAGTATGTGCTGGTTTTCTTTGCCCTTAGAACAACCCATTGTGATACAACCTATGCATTGACAGCGGTGTTAAAATGAATAAATAACCAATTTTTGGCTTGAACTACAACTGAACTTGAAATAGGAACTGAAGTCATTTCTACTATTCATTGAGAATTGGTTGTTAATGGCAACAGTTGTATATTTCTGGGGATGCTTCAATGCTATTAAGGAAGCTGACGTGATGCCAGTCAGAATTCTCTTGGGAATTTCCATATTCAATTCCAAGATTTCTTGTACTGATTTGTAGTAGAAATTGTACTGTTGCCCTATAAAGCAGTGTACAAGGTACAAACAAATCGTACTTTATTATACACAAAACAAGTACAAAAATGTTTTTGTGGTCAGGATGTGCCAAGTTATGTTAGATAGTAGTAATTTGCGTGAAAAAAATTGAATGCACCGATGTCAGCTTGAATGTTTAAACTGAAGAAGTCTTCCAAATTTACGTTTTGTTAATTTGCGACATATAACTGATATTTATGGGTTTTTTTGTGTGTGACCAAATCTCACAATTTGTTTTTTAGAAAAAAAAGAATAAAATAAGTGTATGCGTCATTATTATATTTTTATGTAGTCATAGCTGTTTTATGGTATCATCGCCTATTACTCAAATGCATCGATGCAGCCCAACTCCTGGCTATCCAAACTTCCAAATTATTTAAACTGTGAATTATGTCTCCCAAAAGGTTCAGATAATTAGGTGTTGACTGTAGATGCAGTCGCCACAATCAATTGCCACGCCTTATGTCATCACAGTGCCTGCGTAAATAAAAGTGACACCAAAACAAATCTTCTTAAAACTACAATAACATGTTACTGTTATCAGTCAGTGAAGCAATCCACTGTTTCTGTTAGCTTCAGTGTACAGGTATTGCTTTTATGGACACAAAAATGTTCCACATTCATACCAGGAAGGCAAAATTCCTGGAGACTCTTCTGTAGTAAATTCTGAATAATATTTCCAAAATAGTACAGAAACATGGGACAGCTTTAAACCTAAACTTCGGGTATGTGAAAATATATGTTTAATTTGGAAATACCAAATTTCTGTAAAAATCTCTACAGGGTGATGTTTTAGGGGTTTTCTTTATTTTACAATAGAGGGGAGTTTGTCAGAATTGTCACAGTTAAGGCCTTTTGTTCACCTTAGTAAAACAATTACATTTTTGTCATTTTTCTTTTGTATCCTTCGCACCTGCTTCCTGTAGGCTAAACAGTTAAAAGACAAAGTTAGGGGTTTGCGTTCAACAGCCAGGATAAGTTTTTGGAGGTCATTTATTATCATGGTGATATTCTCTCGTCTGATTTATTTGACCTTTTATGAGTTTGAGATCATCTGACCTCTGTCCATGGTAAAATTCTACTCTTTGGGTTCAAAGTTTACATTACATTGGTAACTGATCGGGACAGACCCTATACATTGTCACTTGTAGGAGTCGAACCTACATAGAGATGGTGACCCCTGATAGCTCTACCAGGTAACATAAATTGGCTGACAAAATTAATCCTGTAAGTTAGCACGTAATTGTGTACACCTGTTGTAACAGAAACACAATCAATTTTATTTATGTTTTGTTTAGATTTTGCACCATATCTATGACATAGAAGATCCAAACCAAAATGATACTTTAAAATTTACCGATCTCAGTGTGTGTTTTTCCTCAGTAATCTCTGCTTTGATTTCCAACCTGAGATCACTCAAAATCTCACTTTTAAAGTGCTGAGTTGTTTATTAGAGAGGGAGTGTTTATCACAGAAATTACAATCTAGGGCATTCCCAGACTTTCTACCGAGTTATACTCTCTGGCCTTGTGTGGGTGAAATAAAATCCCTATTTTTTATTCCCCCCCCCCCCCCAAAAAAAAAATCCCCTGGCTTTTAATAAAGGCTCTGTAACACTCCCAAATCCCTCGTGGCTGTAAGGCCTAACAATATACAACAGAAATGATTTTTCCCACAAATAAACATGTTACCAGATATCACACATGATCACACTTTTATGACAGTGAGCTTTTTTTCTGCTGGCTCACATTACTCTGACAAAAGAACTTGCTGAAACAATTCAGGATATTCACATGAAATTTACAGGAATGGTAAAGTTATCAATGTATGTTTTAATTTGTGTTCATATGGTTATGATTTAAAAATGTAGGGGGATGTATGTAAGGTGATGCATTAAATAATTATAATTACGGATCAATAAATTAATTAAAAATCAATAAAGTACCATGAGGGGTGTTTGTATGCTTAATAACTGTGAATCAGCCACACTTTAACTCACCTTAGTTCTCTACAGACACCAAGCAAACATAAAATACTTTACGTTCATTTATAACAATAATCAATTCGCTTGTTAAATATGTTTTTTTAACTTTGTCACAAATATTTCTAAGTTTATTAAAACCACTCCAACCTTTACTTGTACCAAATTACAGATCATTATTAAAAAAACAGTCTCTCTTGCCTATTTCAGGAAAATGTTTAAAACTTACTTATTTGACAAGGCTTTTCCATAGTTATTCAATTTAATGCTTTTGTAAGTCACAGTGCTCTGTACATAACCTTTTTCGCTTGACAGAATAAGTACATCAGGTCACATATCCAGACAAAGCCAGGGTTTGTAACAGCAGAAAGAACATACTTGAAAGGACCAGTGCACAGATTCTCTTTGTTATTTAAACCTCCAATTCTATATTTTCTTTAGTCAATGAAAAACTACATATTAAGCTCAACAGATTCTCCTCAAGGTAGGTTTTTTATTCAAACCAAAGTAGTTTACTTTCCCTTAATATTCTAAATGCACATAGTGACAGACCACGAGGGAATTTTTTCTAATTTACCAATTCAGTATATTAACATAATCACAATAATAACAAGACCACTGATGCGGTGTTTATCTCACGGCAGGCAACTGGAAGTAGTCTGACAATGAAAGGCCTTTTTAATATGATGCAGCAACTGAACCGCAGGGATCAAGGATCAAAATATGACACTTGCAAAAGATTTTGTAGGACATGATTTCCTATATGCTGTTTTTACATTTCGAGGCTCTAGAACCAATAATAATCAAGTTAAATAATCAATTTGTGCTTTAATTATTGTTATGTTTATCTCTGTGTATAGATATCTGAGTGAAAAGCACATACATTTGAACTTGGTAATTATATGTTTAAAGTCACTTATAAGCCCTAAGGGGCTGGGCAAACATTGATATTTTCCATTACTGTTATTGTAAATTTGTATTTGCATGTGACCATAATAAATAAAATATATATGTATAATAAGGGAGATGTAAGACCTCTTTAGGTATAATAACCCCGCTTGACCTTGAAACAGGGGTCAGGGGTCAAATTCCACACTTGCAAAAAGTTCACTGGCTATGATGCCCTACAGGTTATTTTCACATTCGAAGCTCTAGTACCAATAAGGGGGATATAAGGCTTTTTAGTATGTTGACTCAACTTGACCTTGAATCAGCGGTCAAAGGAGTCCTTATATCTGCTATGTGGAATGGTTGTTTGAACACATTGATTTCTGCCGAAGTCACAATATTGATCCCTGTATTACAGGATCTGGAGAGGAAGAAGATGTCTTTCATCTGAGATTTGTATGATTCTTGTGAAATGACTGCTTTACACACTGTAACCTTTTTCTTGATACATAGTATTAGATCGATGGGTAAATTGTACTCAATATAATAAACATTGCAGAAGTTTATTTAACTAGTACCGGTCCATATCCACTAACATTTTTGTTTTCAGAATTACCCTATTGTTAAAATTGTAAAAAGTATGTTTCCATTGAATAAAAGTTTTTTAAAAGAAAATTATAAGAATTGAGGATAGACTTTCTTGCTGATTCACTAAAATATTAATTGTTTTCGGCATTGTATCTAGTTCATCATTTTCTGCATGGCTATTGTATCTAGCTCATCATCATTATTACCTTACATTTTTTTTACATTTTGAGGAATTTTCATGTTCGTCAGAATAAGAATATTTGTAAATATTATTCAGAATCTTATTTTCTGTGAAGACAATGACATTGTTTCTACAAATATCGTACTTAACATTTACATTAAGATTATTTCATAAATGTTCATTCTATTAGACTTTGTCTTTCATTTCAGGTAATGACTGAAAGAATCCTGTAATAAAGGAGATAATGTGCTGATAGTTACATATACTCAACACTGAATTATTAACTGATATGAAGACACTATCTGACTCTATTTAGCTACTACTGTTTACTCGTTTTTCGACAGAATCTAACACTTCCGTCCCAAGTAGTCAAGATTACTTCTTTCTGTTGCTTACAACTTATTGTCGAAGTAATATGACTTATCCTTAAGTGAATCTTGTGGTATGGCTGGACGCCTGTTATTTTGACAACCACACAGAAAATAATTTGCATACCGGTTTCTTCTCTACAGCCATGGTGTGTTGCCTGCTTGATGAAAATACCTGCGGAACACCTGCATTAAACTGTATTTTACTTGTGTGAGACTTGCAATTTGACCATTCGTTGCCTTTTGAAGCACATACGTTGGGCTTTAACAGAGGTTTCATTTTATACCCTGACAACAGGCCTTAAGGCATGTATGTTAATATACAATATTAGTACTTTGAGTCTCTAGTTGTAAGCTAAAAGTCATGGAACCAAGGCATATTTCTGTCAAAAAACCCCTTTTTCTCCAGAATGTTTGGTATTATATTTAATTGTTTTAACTATAACATAATTTCATGTAAGTTTTGAAATGGACAAGACTTGCTGATCCTGTGTCTGTACCCCTGTATCTGTGGTGACATTAAAGTCAACATCTTAACAACAAAAAAGCCATAATCAATGAAAGGGGATGTTTTTGTTTTATCAACTATATTATGGCAGTTCTTCTTTTGACAGAAAGAAGATGTTACATTAGACTGTTGATGAGCTAATCATAAAGACAAGGGCAGCCATTTGGGGTTACTTCCAAACCAATGTATTCATGGTATGCAAGCTAGCTTCGGCACCAGCATTGGCATTAAATGTATTCAGAAATAACTGTAGTCATAAACCATCTTATTGTCCACTTAAATCATGAAAAATATATCTTTTATATTACAATTTTTCTTCTCAACGATAACTTTTTTCTTCACTATCTATCTTCTTATAAGACCTCATTAGCTACCTCTTTAAATCTCTGAAAAACGTAATATTGATTTCTATTTTTCTTGTTAAAACAGGAGAAGAAACACAATGCATATTTTTCTTTCCTTTCACTGAGATGTTCTTTAAAAGCAGAGCTTCAGCATGTTTGTTTCAACTCTCTAAGAGATAACTGGAGAATCACACAATCTGAGACTGAAAAAAGCTATTTGAGTTCAAAAGCTTTATAATAAGCCAGGCTGTGAAAAGTTTATTGGGATGGAATTCAAATATTCTGGAGGTTTAATCTGAGACAAGAAATCTCAGTGAGTTTAGATGGACTGCATATTTATATGTTTTCCTTTATTTGAAATCTCTTGCTGTGTTTATGCTCACTGTTTCTAAAGCATCTTTAAAATACAGAGTGCTAAAATAAACTAAAAATTTCTATCTTAGTCCTATTTTTGCGATAGTAAAGTTTTAACTCAAATATTTGTCATAAAAATAAATTCAAATTAATTGATTCAAATTTCCAGAATTTTTCTTTTGATCTGATCTCTAGACGTACTTAAGTTGAGCATAGCAATCCAAGATCAATCTAAGTTTTATAACAACAGTAACCTCTTTCCAGAAATTATTTGTTTTATTTGATACAGAATAAACAAAAATAATCATTTATTTGACAAAAAGAAAAAACATATTCTTTGCAAAATAGGTTGAAATTAGAAGAAGGTGAATCAATAGGAAACATCTTCAAAATACAACACTAACCAGCACAACTTGGTATAATGTTATGTCTTTGCAATGAACAAATATCTATACCTTCAGTAGTTAATGTGGGTGTTCCACTGGAGCCGACTCGTCGGTAACTAGGTATTTTTGGAGGGTCAGGAGCAATGTTTACAGAGTCTGTTAGGATTGTAGTTGTAGGTTGTAGTTTCTCAGCTTGTTGCAGTGGATCGACCCTCCACGACTCTGTATTTGGACTGTGGCTCCGCCCACCTGGAAACTGTCCTGTAGTGGATCTCTACAGTTTGTCAGTTACACTTCCTCCGTTGTCCTATACTATAACCATCTTGTCTTGAAAACTTGCCACCCTGTCTTTTTTCGAATTTTTTTCGAATTTTGTTTTTGTACAAAATGCTGCTTATTTATCAAAGAAAAATGGGTCCTAAGAAGGGCAGAAGAGTGAGGAAGATAGAGGTTCCCACTGACAGTATTCCTGTAGTTGAGCTGGGTTGACACAGTGGCAGATATACAGTGGGGCAGGGAGGAGAGGGAGGCAAGAGAAAGACAGGAAGAGATACACACAGAGGTAGGAGGCCAGAAAGGAGGAGGCCAGGAGGGAGGAACCTGCACACTCGCCAGAGGAGGGAGTGGCAGAAAAGTGTGCAAGGACAGACAAAAGTGGTACAGAACTGGATAAATGCACAGAGGTTGGAGGAGAGGCGGGCACATCTCAGTCATCACACTCACGATACAAGAAGGCTCACATGACCAACATATACCTGACATACTCGATAAGGAGGCTGTTGTTTACTTTGTGTAGGACCACGAGGAGTGGTACAACAGGACTAACAAGATGCACTCAGAGAGAGCAAAACGCTCGACTCGATGTGACCAGTCTCACAAGTGTTATAAAGTATAACACACATCCACCATGGTGGCATTTCCAGAAATTCTGGAGGCTTCTTGGTATCCAATATATTAATTGGATCTTTCCTAAACTATAATCACTCCTTCCCATGGCTAGTCCCTTCCTACTTCAAATTTGACATCAAAATTTATTAATTACTTTTGAAGAAATATGAAGTAGAAAGCTAAAAATCATTAAAATACATTGAAATGGGACCTATGAAAATTCATGATTTTTTTGTGTCCAAAATATGATCCACGTCTTTCCCAAAAATTAGTAATTTCTTCCTTTCACCAGGTCCTACTCACAAATTTTTTATAAAGATCTGTTCATTAGTTCTGGAGTAATCTAAACAACAAAAACAGGCAGACAAATAGACAAAAAAGCACACAACAAACATAAATTCCTGGTAGAGGTAAAAATATTGGTTAAAAGCCACTTCTTGGTCAAAATTACTCAGGGTAAATTTTTGTGATGGACTGTCAAGAAATTGAAACAAACAAAAAAAAAACAGAAATAAATAAACATGACAAATACACCACTTCCCTCTCAATTGTACTTATGTCAATTTCAAGACATAAATTTAATGAGAAGAAGTATATCACACGTATCACAAGCTAGGTTTTGTGACCTCACAATGACAATTGCATTGTGACATCATTAAGTAATGACATCATCAGACAGCAAAATATTGATTTTTTTACTTATGCAATAAAGAAAATCAGATTTCTCTGTATATGCCCAATTGATCTATTATTGTCCATCAAGTTGAACACTTTATCTTGGTTAAAGTATTTTTTTTGAACAGTAAAATTTTAGATGCTGTGTTTTTTTCTTTTCTTTTTAAAAGACCTTTAAAAAGATTGCTAAAAAACCTAAAAAAAAAAATTTAAAAAAAAAAAATTTAGAATTGACTGGTATTGAACCCCAACCATGAGATTACAAGTTCTACACATTACACTCACAGCCACAGAGGATATCTGATGAGGCAAGAATTTATGAGGAGGAAATCCTATCATGATATTGATTTTTGAAGACAAGTAGGTTTCACTGTATATACCCAATTAAAAATTTAAAAACCTGTCTCCTGACTTTAATTTTCAAACAAATTACACCAAATTTTGAAGATTTCGTCTGTACCCCATGAAATATCTACCCACCAAATTTGAGCTCGATTGATGGTATAGTTTTTGAGTTATAAGGGCAAAACGGTGCACAGACAGACAGACAGACAGACAGACTGACAGAAACAAACTGATTACAATAACCCTCTCCTATCGTCGAGCGTTAATGATCATTTCAAGGACAAAGCAAGGAAGGACTGTCTCTGGGAGAGGTTCCCCAATAGTCGCAACCTGTCTGTCAAGGTGTGCAAAACCTGGCTTGACTCGAACATTACAGCAAGCTCATGCAATCCAAGTCTGAACAGGCCATTAAAGATATGAAGGAACATCAGAACTAGATACAGGATAAATTTTACTCCTGAAGTCGCCCATCAGATGCAAGGGACTCAGCCAATCTTTAGGCTTCAAGTCCCAAGCCTGAGGAGCCAGTGCTTCAGCATATGACATCTCCAGAGCTTCAACTGACACGGAAAGTATGGAGATCAGCATCTGGTCAACAGACACCACATTACAGTCTCAACATGTCACCAGCCCCACCGCAGCTTCCAGACATTTTTCGGTCGACCTGCATATCATGGACCATTTCACACAGATGAGAACCATGCTGTCATTTTTCCTCGGGCAAAAGCAGGAGACAACATGAACAGCCTTCTGCAACTACTTGGTGTTGGAGGTAGAGGGATTAGAAGAGAATTACTCTCAGACTTTCAGAAACGAGGCTGTGAAGCATCTTAGCAAAATCCAAAGCAGGGAAGAGGAAGAAGGCCATCAGAAGGTTTTACATATGGGGGGAGTATTTTGACTTGTGAAACCGACCTTTGACTTCTGACCCTTGCAAAACTTTTGAGGTTCCCAAAGATTTTGATGACTTGGAACTTGGTTGTTCAAGAGGGTGACTTGACGTGATTTGATTTGAAATAGTTTTGAAACTTTTTGGAAATGGATTTGATTTTGTTTGGAAATTTGTTGTCAATTCGAGTGACTCCAGCTTAAATAAAAGTTCTTGGAATAATTGGTTAGTCCTGAAAATGACTGATACATGCCAGCTTCTTTGCCCCCGGGGTTATTGGTTGACACATCTTAAATCCTGTCCTCCTTCCCAGCCGATGCCCCCATGTGATTGAAGTAGTGTTTCAGTAGTTCTTGTTGATGTTTGGCCTTCCCTTGAAGGATTCCTGTAGTTGTCATCTGGCACACACACCACCTGTTTATTTTGTAGGACCGCTACATTATATGCTGTGGTGGGTGCCCTGTCTGCTCCGCCCTGGTGTGTCCTCAGCATATTGTGCAACACACAACCCTTGGTCTTTGTTCCATGGCGCCCAGTAGTACCATGAACCGGCTCACTAATATTCCAAAGGCATTTTCCACCACCATTTGTGCATCTGATGAAGATCAACTTGACATACAATTTATTCACAGGAATCTGTATTTTACAATGACCAGGGCTAGCAGCACCGGGGAAAAGAAGCCTTTGTAGATGTAATAGTCACTGTCGGGTTTCTTTGGCTTCTTCATGGCTGTATGCTTCCCGTCTAGGGCCCGAAGAGAACATGGGGGACAATCTACCTAGTTCTGAACTCATCCTCCACCTTTTTTCCACTCATGAGGGCCAGAAGGGCAGCACAAATATTCTTCCTGAATTTCAGCAAGGATGGCTTGAAAGACCTGGGGGACAAATTACAGATACTGGTTTGGCAAAACAGCCAGTGATACTGCAAAGGAGCTGGCATCTTTGTAGTAACAAATAATGTTTTTGGACAGCCAGAGGGGATTTATATAGTTTTGGTTCAATCCCAGCTCTGGATCCCGACTCCAGGATTTAATCAGTCTAGTCAGGGTGAGTTGGTAAAATGCTTCAGTCCTGTCTGTCAGCATGGCTTGTCAGGGATTGCTATGGTTTTTTTGTTAGGGGTTTATGGCTTGTCGTGGTAGTTTCCTGTCTAGTCATGCAGAAAATCATCCTGACCCCAAGTCAGGTCGGGTCTTGATCCAGACAAGCCGGGATGTACTATGTCCTATCAAGGAGATATAACCTACCCAACATTTTTGCACGCTTTTTTCTGGATTTTCATCCCAGATCCCTGACTTATTCAACCGACCCTTGAGTTATAGAGCTGGTTATAAAGTTAGTTCCAGTGGAACACCCTTATGAAACAAATATTAATTACATCATTTTGTATAAAATATATGTATATATTGACCTGGCAGGTTTATCAAAGTGTCTTTTAAATGTTGTTATATTAAACCACTTCATAATATTCTAAATAATATATTATAATTCACATAAAAATATAATAATCTAAAGTGCTAAAATGTGGATACAATTTTTGTTATAAAACTTAGTTCGATGAATAAATTAATCATTTCCAATACTATAATTACTAACATAAATATGTAATTTTGTTGTTTACATAAACAATGACATTTTTTTATTGAATTCCTAATGTTGTAAATGTGGTTGGTTTGGAACAGACATACAATAAATAATACACTGAATAAGGAACCAGTTGGTGCACTTCTTTTCTGCAAACCTGACCAAATATCAACATATTCCAAAGCACACTGGTCATATCCTGATCACCAAATCAGGTCAGCAATAAAACTTAACTTGAAGAAAAGCATCTTCAACTGATTTATATATTTTATATCAGTTCATTTGACTTTAAACAGATATGTTTCAATAATTTATTGTTTCAACATATTTGTAATATTTACAGATAGATTATGACAAAAATACCGCAGAATTTGATATAAGTTATAGATAAAAGTAACATAACATTTACTGAATTCAACCAGACTATGGTAAAGTCATAAAAATGCACACCAGATAATTTTAGGAGATAGTTAATGAAACTAATTCATCCCAAAAAATGGAAAACGTAAGTCAGGCTGGCTTGAAGTATTCTGAAATATTTATTGAACGGAATTGCTGTTTTTGTTATTATGTTGGTGTTCCTCTGCCCAGAAGTCTTCCTATGTCTTCTCACTTTCCACTTAGATGTATAGGTCAGATGACTGACCACACTGGAATCAAGCATACACTGCATGTTTCTCTCATTGCGAATCCTGTAAAGAAGTTCTGTTGCACTTTCAGCAGTCACTCCCACAAATTTCATAAATTCTTCTTTGTCTATGACAAACGGGAACTCCAAAACAATGGGTGAAGGTCTATACACCCGGTCCACTATTGTGAGTGTATTTCTTGACTGCCCCGATAACACAGTCTGCCTGCTCGATTAAAGCACTAATATCTCCACTCAAGAAGGTTGGGAATAAAATAGAATTTGTAAATGTTTAACTTAACAGCCCAAAGTATAAATGTATTAACTGTTACCTCCGGAACTTCACAAGAAGACGTGAATGACTTTCCAACCTTTATAGTGGAAACATTTAAACCAGTTGGGCGCCTTCAGCAGTCTAGCAGATATAGGTCTTAATAGAAGTTAGAAAGGCTGAATCAACTTAGTACATCACACCAGCTACAAGCATAGCCAAGTATGTCACATCAACCACAGCTAGAAAATAGTCAATTGGAGGGTTGAAAGGCTGAGATCCATCTTCAACCTTGTCCTTCAGCTCTGTCTTGTTAAATCTTATTTTTACCAGAAATCACTGAAATCAATGCTATGAACTTATACTATGTATGGCCCAGTGTCAGTAGCACCAGGGAATGGAAACCCATGTAGTTAAAAATTACTTTGACCATGTCTGGGATATCAAATGGTCATACACTCTCTATTTATGACCCCAATGGGGACTCTCAGTACGTTCTATCCATCTTAGAATATTACAGGTTATTTGGGCATCTAGTCTGATGGCATGGTGGAAAGACTATTATTGTCTTCCTGGTACTGTTTAATGATGGCCTCACAGACGTCTGTATAAATTGGCTGACCTTATACTTTGAAATTATACTGTAAGGTGGTACAATCTTCCACATGGCCAGATGCCTCAGTGTGGTCACCAACTTCAGGCCAACCTCCAGTGGTCTTCTGAACCATGTAGTCTTCTACTCAATGATTGGTCTAACCTTTCACACTTATTCCTCAAAGAAGGATCTTCTTGAACGACAACACATCTCACCCCTCCAAGTCAAGAAAAATAATCAATTGGATCTTACTATCATTCATGAAAGTGGTACAGATCAATACACAGTTACAAAAAGTCAACAGATTCACTTTTTACTGAGAAGTTTCCAATACGTTTGTACAGTTTTCAGTTACGGCTGTTGCTTGTTTCATGATTTTAAAAAAGTTATCTTTGACGCTGTAGTTATCTTTGCTATGGCTTTCGTCACTTTGGTAGAAAAAAAGTTGTGGAGTCTGTGAGGACTTTTAGAATCTTCAATCAATCTAAATTTACAATGAAATGCAAATTATGCATTCATAACACCACCTATGGAGCATGTAAAGCCCAACAGGAAAGAAAAAACTGTCCAAAGGATTCCCAAATGCAATGGTTCAGTTTTTTTATCCAATTTACAGTTTTTAAACCTCTTTGGAAACTTAGTTATCTTTTTACATTTTACAGGAGAACGTTTTTGAAATTATTCATCAAGTGTTTGTAACCTTGTTACTTGTCAAAAAAGTTACTTGTTACTGCATATGCTGAAATCGTATAAAGTAAAATTACTTTATCATCCATGGTTTTGATTTTATGGACTTTATTCAGGATTCCCTCTGAACAAGCATTCTTATTCTTGTTTTTCTAAATTCACAAAAAAACTTATTTCAATAAGAAGAAAGTTTTGCACCCTACAATGCTTCTTTAACTTCGAACTCTGGCTGACGTCATAAGTCAATGTCACCATACGCTAGGGTCACATTGTATAGATCATATAACAATGGGTAGTTGAGGTAACTGAAGGAAAGCCCTGCATCTCATTTTAGGTCTGGCTTGGAATTGAATCCGGGATTTGAGAGGTGGAGAGCGACGCAGTGTTACCATCTCTCCATTGATAGAATAGGGAACAGGTGATGTTAGTACCATTGAAGCTCTTGGCAACATCATTTATGACAATGATAATAACATATTTCTTATTTCACATGCATTTACAAATGAACAATTACAAAATGCTACTGAATATAGAGTGATATTTACCAATATGTGCAAGAAATATTTGTTCTGAGTTTTCACAATAAACAATAATATACCCACATTAGTGTAATATTGTAGCATCTGTCAAACAATCTGTTAAACAGGACAGAATCGTATTGTTATCATGGAAAATTATATATTTCTAGTCAGCTAACAAAACAGGTTCACAGGTTTATGTTTGTAAAGGTCTATTGTGTCTAAACTGACTTTCAAATTGATTTTCAGTTTATTGATAACATAGTTCCATTCTCCCATGACCTTTGATGATTTTTCTCTCTCACAAAATATCAAAGGGAATATAATTGATATACTCTCAGCTCTAACAACATTCCATTCTTAGAGTAATCACAGTAAAGTAGTGGTTAAGATTTATAGCAATGTTAAAACTAACAAAATTTACAAAGTTTGTTGGTGTGATCATTGGACAAAGGTATTATTTGTCTATTCAAACACTATTAATTTATTTCTATGAACTGGAAGCACCTGGAGAGTTTTAAAGTTATTTTGTTTCCTTTTTGTAAATTTTAAGACATTAAACCACTTAATAAAGATATACCATTTATTTATAAAGATTATTTTGCAATGACTAGGTTATAATGTGAAATAATATGCTTAATATAGTAACATTAATTTGAAACTACGACCTTTATAACTAAAGATTAGTTGGTTTATTGATATAATGGGTTTAAAATCAGGAAAAAATGATATATAGGGTATAACAGCAACAAGACAGTCAACCATTTTCAGGGACAGAAGAGAGTTTGAGCACCACAGAGAACATCAGGGGATGATTAATACTAAAGTAAGTATGCCTTGGTGTACAGGTAGGTTTTAAGCTGTTTTCTGAAAGAGGCTAGGGAGGTGGATGCATGAATCTCATCAAGAAGAGCATCCCAGACATTGGGAGCATCAAAAGCAAAGCTGTATAACCAAACTGTTTGATAGATGTTTGAGTAAAAGGGCAGGACTGTGGAACAACAAGGAAATTTCCACCACTCTGACTGCACCTGGTAGTGCAAGAACTACTCTAAGAAGAAAGATATACAGCAAAATAATTAGGAAAACCAGTGTGAAGAAACTTGAAAACAAGTGCGGCTGTGTTAAACAGTGAACCATGTTCAACAGGAAGTCAATGCTTTTTCTTAAATGTCACAGGCAACATTTTCACAAAAAAACTGTAGATATAAGTTTATTGCTTACGCAAACACCTTTAGAAATATAAAATGTGATTTGTTTTGTGACAAATATGGTATGAGAGCCACAGATCACATTTAAAAAACCCCACAAAATCTACATAAGAAAGCTGACATATTGTTTTTCTCACAATTTATGAGTGATGATGTAACAGGTTCATTATGAAGCTTTGTTATTGTCAGAGTTGGAAAAAAAACATAAACACATAACAGACAGATAAATTGAGTGGGGAAGATTTAACTTCTGTGTAAAAATACATCAACATTATTTTTATAACAATATGCTACTGTTTGTTCTCAAGTTATACCCTATTTTATTGGAAATGTACCCACTGACAGTTTATACAGACACGCAGGAAAGCTAGCCAGTTCACAACAATGGTGATTTACCTACCTGGTATGAAGTAATTTGCAAATGTATAGTTTTACTTTAAAGTATCTTTCTCCATCTGACCCCTTCCCAGGAACACAATTTCTATTCAATAGTCTCCAAGGCACAAATGCAGTAAAAATGTTGGACACTCAGTTCACAAACTTTTAATTATTCATACTCAAAGAAAGTACTGAACCATAGTCTCTTGAAAATACATTAATATAAAAATGTACCATGAACTGAATTGTAAGTCAAATATCATGAGGTTTCTTATGAAATAAAATTATTTAAATAAGTGGGAATGAATTTAATTATTTGGTTTTACTTTACTAAGATCATGTCCATGATTAAAATAATAGAGGTTATACTGATATTAGTGACTACTAGTCTTTAATCACAGCTTAGTAAAGAAAGTGATCAGAAACTTTTAGCCTCATGCAGATTATAGTTTTGCAAGGTCATTGTCCTACACACTAAAACAACATTACAAATGAAAAAGAGGAAGAGTAGAAGGAAAGTATCCATGTTATATACATGTTTTATACATTTGGTGGAGGGACGGTATTTGCACTGATAGCGGATGCACATCATTCTTGCATGAGTTTCATTTTTAAAAGTATTTTATTTAGTTGGTTCTGTGGTTGCTGCTGACATTATAAATATATCTGATCAGTTGAAGAATTAATTTTGCTAGTTGAAAAATAATCCAGTCTCAGCATTGTCAATGTCAGGGTTTCACATTCCATTCAACAGCCAGGGGAAGCAGTCCAGCTTGTGGTAAGATGTGTGGTGCTCTGAGGGTTTGATATTTAATTGATATTGATTTACAATCATCCCTATGAAAGTTTTATTTGTTAATTTCAATACTTAGAATTAAAACATTTATTTGTTGTAATATAAATGCAAAGGCCTCAGTCAGTATGAACTTTGACAAATTACAAAATGGTAAAAAATACACTAAAGAGTTAAGCAAGTTCAAATTAGAAAGTAAAACAATGCATAACCCACAATTATCAACAAAGTGAATTATTAAATGTAAGATCTTTATCAAGTATTCTGTGAAAATTTTAGGGACTGAATAAATAATGTAACATCATAACAAATCAACAGTCCCAAGTGAGACATCACTGGATTATTATATCTTAGGTATTTTGTCCATTTTAATCTCATGTCTATCGAAATTTTTGATTAGTTTGATATTATATGACAAGGCAAGAGAAGATGTTAAAAGTGTGAAACTTGGAGAAAGATTATTTTTTTCATTTGCACTCATACACTCCACACTTTGGTTTGACACACACATGTCTAACAAATGTTCACAAAGAGGATGAATGTGCTAGTTTAATGACCTGCCGCAGGTTTGGGGTTTTCAATAATATATTATTTTTTATGTATCATTCTATGAAATTGCTTATTCACTGGTGTTTTTGAGCCTTCCAGTCTGACTCTACTCTATTTCAAACTTCTCACCTTATTTGATGTGTGACCTTGTTTCACTGTAACCTTCATAATCTAACCTTCCACTTGACCTTTACTCGAGGTCATTTGTAACTTTTGTAGTATCTACTTTGGCTCCTGACCTTTACTCAAGGTCATTTGTAAATTTTGTAGTATCTACTTTGGGTCACCCTGTTTTCTTCTGGAGGTCAAGAATTGTGACCTTCACCTATCACCTTTGGCTTTCTTTCAAGGTCAAACTGACTGGCTCATTCAACTTAGTGTATTGAGTTTATTTTGTAGTATGTTATCTTTTGGTATGTATACATTCATGTGATTCACCATAACCTGCATTTATTCTATGGGAAATATAAATGCTTCTAGATATAGTGATTGTATTTACATATGTTAAAGAATTTATGTATTATGAATAAACTGAGTACCCTCTGTTGTTGTCATCACTGTGTTGGGGAACTTTGGGGGGACTATCAGTATTGTGGGTTTGTATATATGTTGTGTGGTAACCCTCTGTAAATTAATTATATCTCATGGTGGAACTGACTTTTTAAAATGAAGAAAGGCTATTAGACTTTATATATTTCACAGTGCTTCCCACCTCTCTGTACTGCTTATTATTGGTATCTGGGAAGGCCTACACATATACAAGGCATACTTTAACCCATTTGTGATGTTTGTAGCACACTGTTATGTGATAAACAAATAAACTGTATAAAAATGCCAAAAAAAATAACTTTTAAATTTGCCTTTATGTAAAACAGGCTTACGGGAATGGTGGTTTGTTTACATTGCCAATGAACCTGTGACGTCATTGCTGATATATTTACGAAAGATATCGAGTGAGAAATTGCGACATAAGTAAACAGCATGAAAAAATTACAGAAATTGAGTGAATATTATATGCAACCTTTCTCAGACGCAAAGTCCAACCATACACCTAGGTTTTGACCGACTTAGCTGGGCAGAGAGGAGTTCCAAAGATGTCTTTTTGAACCAAATAATATAAACTCAGTCTTGGCCAGGATTCACTTTGAGTTTGCCGGTTGGCATCCACTCTTTTACATCAGCAAGGCACATGTTCACCTGTTCCCAATTGTCCAATCATATATCTTCACAGTAAAATTTCAAATCAATAAAATTTGAACTTGTTTACAACTGGTATCTGCCCTTCAGATTGAGTTTCTGAATGTCTCTCAGTAGAAGGAAGCCATCCTCGAATAATAAGATTGGGGAAATGGGCTTCCCGATATGTTTCAGAAGAACACATAAAATAGGCCACATTGTCTATATAAACCATCCTGGATCCTTAACTTCCCACCATTTCAGTGCTAGATTAAAATAAGGCAACCTCAATCTGTGAACTAATCTAAGTCTTTTATGGGACTTCATACTTCTTCTAAGTTGCAGAAAAGTGTAGAAAATGTAGCAAATTTTGAGTGGACGTTTTATAGATTTATAATAAGTTTCAACAATAGGCCACAAAAACAAGACAGAAGAAGAAGGCTACTACTGGGATCGAAGAGCAAGCCAGGGCTGACAGCCCAGAAAGTGACATAGTAAGTTTTTAATTGACACAGGAGGTTACTGAGGCACAGGAGACAGAGGCATTGAAGACAGGGTGATAAATCCAGGGGACAAAAGCTGGATAGATACAGACTGGGACAGCTGGAGATAACAAAACCACCCACTAAGAGGGGGAAGATGTCTGTAGTAGCAAGATGAAGTTACTCAAGATGAAGAGGTACTCCTAGTGGAACTTTTAGGAGGCAATAAACTGATTTATAACACCTTAAGGATTACAAAGATCACATGAAGAGTGGGACCTATTAGATGAGTTATTTCAGAGTACTGGGATGGACAAGGAGGCCTTCACTAAGTGGTTCCAGTCCCAGAGGACAATACATTGGAAGTTGACACACAGATGTCCCTTAGGCATACATTCCTACAGCACCATATAGTGAGACATCTGTCAGCCAAGAGCGCCTTGAAGTCCCCTCCCAAGGCCACAGTATCAGAGGCTCCCATTGGCTGACCATCCTTGGCCTCTCAGTGCCCAACAATAATGGAGATAGCTACAATGGGGACGACCCTAGCACACTTATATTCGACCAGGGGCTAACAGGGATCAACAGAAGACTTACAGCCATTCAGATTGCCAGGATTCTCCTTCACCCTTAACGGTAATCTTTACAGGCCCTTCCCAGCAGCATTATACTACCCCCAAGATCAGTGAGGCTGACTAACAGCTGGCTATACAAAAAGAGGCACAAGACATATGATGACCTAGAAGACTGTATAGAGCCAGGTGATGGGCTAAGAGCCGAACTGAGACAGCTCTCAAATGATTCATTTGAGGATTTCCACGTAGAAACTTTTAACTTCTGTTCTGGCTCAGGTTCAAGGAGCTTAGCCAGCAAGAACAGATTATCCACTGGGTCATCATCGACACCTTTAGGCCACCAGCCCCTTTCTCGCAGCCTGTGATATCTGAGCAGCCAGTAGAGCAGCCATTTCACCAGCCTCTACATCAGTCAGCACAGCAACTGTGTGCAGTTGACTGTGCAACAGCCTGTACAACAAGATAGGGGAGTGCCAGCTACACTCTATCTCCTGAAAACCATGTTGCAGCAACACCAGCAGGTTCACCAGGCATATGTTACATAACCAGATCAATAGGTGGCAAGCATCTCACATAACCCCATGCCTGCAACATCTGTCGACTTAAACTCGTTAGCCACTCTGAACAGCTCTTTATCCTCCTTTATAAGAGCATTGCCCAACAAGACAGCAGATGAGAGCTTTCCCACCCTGCCAACCCCTCAGCCTCTTGTGCCAGAGACCGTCAAAAGAAACTCCAACACCAATGACCATCTGTAGTAGTTTGCTACCACTCACACGTAGTTTATGTTGACAACATTGAAGGTCCTTTTTAGGGTCATCAAATTTTATTTTAAAATCCCAGAAAAAATTATAACTGTGTTGTGTTAAAAAACTGTCACAAATCATTAAGTCACTGTCACACTATCACAATGTCCTTCACTAGTAAATATAAATGGCCCCTGACACTCAACTAAAATAATTTACAGCCTAGTAGTCCCTACCATGTTTTAAGCATGAGCCTTGGTAGAGATCACTCACTACGGCCCAGTAATTTTTACTATAAAAGCCTAGTTTCATTTAAATTTTGGCGCCACACTCTTTGGATTTGAACAGTACATAACGAAAAATTTACACTGAGCTTTATATTTTCGATTTTACAATTGTTTTATTAATTTTAGTCTTGATTTTATTATTCCTCAGTTATAATGCCTAAAGCATTTTGCTGTTCTAAATGTACTTCACAGCATCCACTTCCGGTGGGCAAAAGGTGCCAAGTGGCAGGTGAGTCCTTGGTTTCGGATGTGGAGGTCATTGCACCCCCCTCCCCTTCAGTGTCCGGGTTAAGTTTGGTGTCCGACCAGATATTGTTACAACTTCAACAGCTGGGTGATAAGATGGACAAGATGGACAGGAGGTTGCAGCGAACTGAAGTAGCTCTGGACCAGGGCAACTGACAGGCAAGTAGCGCTGTTACTTCTGCTAAAAATTCACCAGCTAAAAATGTAGTGCATGCGCCCGTGCCAGACAATGTTACAGAGAGTGTGGTCCCCTCTTTGGGTTATCTCAGAGAAAACGTATCTTTACAGTCAAAAGTAGACTAACGTTTGGCTGAGCTTGAAAAATTGAATGAAACAGCAACTCAAGGTAGATTAAAATCATAGAGAGTAGGTCCGGATGATTTTTCGGTTAAGCGAATGGTTGATTGGCCTCAAAATTTCATTCTTACTGGTAGTAGAAAGACCAACATATGACGATCTCACTCTCACTCAGTGGGTGTCCGGTTTTGTCTGTTGTATTCAGGAGGAGAAGTCGGATGCAGCCAAAGAATGCATGCTGGATTACTTAGGTAATCTGATGGAGGATGCATCTGACTTCTCCTGGGAGGCAGCCAAGGCATCCGATGCTATTGCTTTGACCAATATGGAGGCAGACCGGTTAAAATGGACTGATACTGACAAACTTGATAGAATTCGTAGGGCACATGCTCAGAGGCATTGTTGAAAGGTTTGTACATAAGAACTGGTTTCAACCGTTATTGCTATGTGATATTACAAATGATATTGAAAGCAAATGTCAAAAGGAAGATGGTACATGTGCAAGTAAAGGAAGTCAAGAAGCAGTTTGGCAAGTAGGTTTAACTGTGAAAGCTGGAAATAAAAGTGTCAGAGGTAAGAAAGCTAACCCTTCGAAACACAGTAAGTTTGATCTCAAATGGGAGTACTTGGAGAGTGCAAAGTCCAGTGAGAGTAGCTTAACCAGCGGTTCTCCGATTTTCAGTGTGGCTAATACGGTTGGAAATGGACAGGTAATTAACAAATCTTGTGGCAATCCCTAAGAGAGTGCAAACTCCGCCATAGACAAACGTTTGGCTGAGCTTGAAAAATTTGAACGAAACAGCAACTTGTGGTAGATTAAAATCACAGAGAGGAGGTCCGAGTGATTTTTCGGTTAAGCAAATGGTTGATTGGCCTCAAAATTTCATTCTTACTGGTAGTAGAAAGACCAACATATGACGATCTCACTATCACTCAGTGGGTGTCCGGTTTTGTCCGTTGTATTCAGGAGGAGAAGTTGGATGCAGCCAAAGAATGCATGCTGGATTACTTAGGTAATCTGATGGAGGATACATCTGACTTCTCCTGGGAGGCAGCCAAGGCATTCCATGCTATTGCTTTGACCAATATGGAGGCGGACCGGTTAAAATGGACTGATACTGACAAACTTGATAGAATTCGTAGGGCACATGCTCAGAGGCATTGTTGAAAGGTCTGTACATAAGAACTGGTTTCAACCGTTATTGCTATGTGATATTACAAATGACATTGAAAGCAAATGTCAAAAGGAAGATGGTACATGTGCAAGTAAAGGGAGTCAAGCAGGAGTTTGCCAGTAGGTTTAACTGTGAAAGATGGAAACAAAAGTGTCAGAGGTAAGAAAGCTAACCCTTCGAAACACAGTAAGTTCGATCTCAGAGGGGAGTACTTGGAGAGTGCAAAGTCTAGTGAGAGTAGCTTAACAAGCGGTTCTCTGGTTTTCAGTGTGGCTAATATGGTTGGAAATGGACAGGTAATTAATAAATCTTGTGGCAATCCCTAAGAGAGTGCAAACTCCGCCATTGACCAGTTACTGGGTGGTTCTCGAGTTTTACAAGTGTCTGATACTGCATGGGGGGAGTACACTAATCATTGACAATGCTTGCAAAAGTGCTGGTGATGCTGTCAAGAAGGTAACAGACACCACTGTGGATAAGAACGCTTTAGAATTACAAACCACAATGAAAAAAGATAAATTAAATATGGCAAGGCAAGCTCCTGGGAATACTTTATGTATATTTATTTATTTGGGGTTTTACGTCACTTTCAACACTGTACAGGTCACATCACGATGGGTAGTTGGAAGGACAGAGGAAACCAGTACATACAGTTCTTCAGGATTCTGTACCGTAACTGCCGACCAACGGCAAGCAACTACCAGCTTTCCTCAGAGGTGGGAGGCGAGAGTGTTACCACTCTGCCACCATGGCCCCTACTTTATGTATAAATCAGAATACACCATTGTTTGGCTTCATACCCATTTATGGGCTAAAAAGCCAGGTAATTGATAAAGGTGTTAAGGCAGAATTCAAAGACATTCTGCAATTGCATAGGAGGTTGAGGGAAGATGGCAGGCATAACTATAGGGGCTTGCAGATACCGGTGCCATCAAAATGAAATCCTGAAGCATGGGCTAAATACTTACAGCAGTATTGGGATTGGCAGTTGCCTTTGCTCATTAATTCGGATTTCCATTGGATTTCGACAGAGATAGTGTTATTGCATCTCAAAGTATTAATCATAAAAGTGCCACATAATATCCGGATCATGTCACGGTTTACTTGGAGGAAGAACTACGGCATCAGGCGATTTTAGGCCCTTTTAAACATCCTCTATTGACAACTTGCATACCAGCCCATTTATGACTCAGGATAAACCTAACTCAGAAAACAGAAGGGTTATTATCGATTTAAGTTGACCTTTAGGCGAGTCGGTGAATGCACTGATACTGAATCTCAGTGAATGGGCATAGAAGTCCTTATGTGTCATTTACTTCCAATTCTAATGTGATGTAATCCAACCTACTGCTTTGCAGGCAGAAAATCCCCCCTCCCACAGTTGTAATGAGAATTTATTTACCCACACATACAATATTTTGCTTGAATGTTTTAATTGATTAATACAAGTTATTTGATCCTCTATTCAAGTTATAAGGAAGCCTATTAAGTTGTGTAAAATCCGTTGGTACTGAAGGTATTTCTTATATGTATTGATACTAAAAGAGGTGAGAAACATATTTTAACAGGGATCAATAAGTTAGTGACTAGGAGACATGAGATAGTGAGTTGAAAATACTATTTAATAACTTGAAGATGTGAGTCAGTAAATTGTAGAAACCACCTAATAACTCATACCTGTTTGTACCAACATATATATGACTGTGTAACTCAGCTAAAAATTATTGATACAAGTTAGTAAAATAGTAAAATAAATGCCAGCCCAGAGCTTCCGTATATGAGAACCATTGATGATCTGATTTCATACAGCAAAAGGAAATGGCAGGCCTATTATAAGTTTACTAAAGGAAAATGCTCCCAAGTCCAAAGGATTATAACGCTGACATAGATATCCTTGAATTTTTACTAAAACATGATTGATCATACTTCATAAATATTCTACAAATATTAAAGGACACATTTAAAAAACTCATCCATCATATATTCTGGACATCCATTAGCAAATGATTCTTTGAACGTTTGTTAAAATGTGTCTAATACTCACAAAAGCAATACCATTTTCACCCACAATACATTTCTTTGACTTTGTAAACATTAATGCAGATTTGATTATAAAAAGCAAATAAACATATCTCTCTTTCTGATCTCTTCTGCATTCTCCCACAAGAGTTGTTTTTCAAGAAAGCAATATTCCTTAGTGTCTACGGCCAATTATCTGGACATATATAACTTAATATTTGTATATATTATTCAGTAGATTCTGTTTGCATGGTGCTTGATCTCTGCTGTTATAAAAATCCCCACATTTGATTTTTTATGTTTGTGGAATTGTCAAATTTTAAACTTGACAAATGCTTTCAATTCGATTTTTATGAATTTGTAAGTCAAATCAAGCTAGATAAATTGGGGTTAAAAGTTAATTTATTGGGTAAAAGAAATCAGATTTGGCTCTATACTCCACCATAGTTAATTCATAGGCGTAGGAACTTTATTGAGTAAAAGAAATCAGATTTGGCTCTATACTCCACCATAGTTAATTCATAGGCGTAGGAACTTTATTGAGTAAAAGAAATCAGATTTGGCTCTATACTCCACCATAGTTAATTCATAGGCATAGGAATCATAAAGTTGGGGGGGGGGGCTGGGATATCTTTTTGCCCCCCCCCCCTTCCAACTTTTTGCAAAAGAACTAAACTCCAGTTTTGAAGTTTATGTAAATTTTAACAGGTAACCCAATAATATGTGGTCAAATTACACTTTTACCTCGTTCACTACTCACATGTACCATTGTGTAAGCTACCATTTGAATGGCAAAATATTTATTTTTATGATTTGTAAAAAGGAACATTTTTAGTTAACCTGTCATGGGATTTGTAAAATTATGTGAAACGTTTCACTTATGCAGACCAAAATCATACATATAGTAATATCCTACATTTAATTTACCATGTTACTAATTTAAAATAGAACCTAGACATGTAGTTTCAAATTCACACAGAGCAATTGCTTAGCACAGCAATTTGTCAGCTGATAAGATTTTTCCCAGAAATCTCTTCTTTCTTTACTGTGTGTTTATTGGACCTGGCCAGTCCAACGATTATACATCCCCCTCAATTTGGGGAATAACCTTGCTAAAAATAGATCTTGTATCAGCTCAGCACTTGAAGGAAAGGTCACAGGTTCTGGAAACATGTAGTCAAGATATTAGAAATACCTTTCAAATGCAGAGGTGACTATATGTATTTCTATACCCATACAAGGTCAGGAAAACTTAGGATTGATGTTGTCACAAAGATTTCCTTTGGTAAAGGAACATTAAAATATTTTAATTGGACCATTTGAATATTACCTATATGCAATACATTCTGTAAAATTAACCCAAATTGTTGGTGTTGCGTCGCATCGGTGCAATCTGGTTCCTCGCCCCCCCAACCAAAAATTGCTTCCTACGCCCCTGGTTAATGGTCATTGACATTGTCATAGTCAGAGTTTTACGTCAGGTTCAACTGCCAGGATTGTATTTGGACAGGTTTGCAGCATTGTCGCTTGTAAGAGTCGAACCCACACACAGTAAACAGCATGTGATTAGTCGTCAAACGCTGAATACCTCGTGGGACCTTGCAATGTATGTTCCATATTTTTAATGTACTTAGGCGCACTCACTTCAGTTGACTGGTAGTATAACTACTTTATCAGTTTCCCATTGTATGTCTTTGGAGCACAAAAGGTTCCTTAAGTTTCCTCAGATAGTGGTTGGAACAATTGTAAATAAAGTTGATCAGCATCACAGAAGCTGTGGGTGAATGTTTGATGGTTTGCAAATCGTAATCACTTTTTTCTCCCAAAGAATTAAAGAACTGTGGCCAATTCCGCATTAGAGTTACAATTTATCCTTATTTACGGGGTCCTTTTATGGTCATATTTCCTTTTTTTGTGTCGGTATTTGGTACTATGGCTTAAGTAAGATATACAGACTTCTACTACTGACTCAAAAATGACAGTCTATGGGATTACAAAATGCACATTGAGACAAATGCATAGTGTATAGTAAGCAACAATTTTAATGTATATCAGAGAGAACCTAGTGTAAGATTTTGCAAACTTTACATACAAAGAACAGCGAAAATCTAAGGTAGTTTACTTAAGTGTATAAATTCAGGAAGTTGCCTTTGATGTCAACAAACCCCCTGTGACTATACAGCGTGAATGATGGATATGGCAAAGGACAAGCTAAAACACTCTGAAATTAAATCAAACCAACAACATGATAATGGAGAGGATATCAAAAGAATGGAGAAAAAGTGAACCACCTAATGTATCAAATCAATGTTTGCAAGAAAACATTGTCCTTTTCAACAATTTTACATTTTCTTGGAGTCGCTATGCAGTTGCCAAGGTGGGGAGAGCATCATATATTGTGATAATTTAGCCTGCTCAGGTGAAGGGAAAAACAAGTAGTGTGACAGTAAACCATGTAGTAATTGGCACGATGGTCTAGCTGATAACACACTCAACACACTAGGAACAGATCCTGGGTTTGATCTCAGGCACAGGTAGAAACACAGCTATTCGAATGACTACTTAAAAATGGGTCATTACTTCTTAAAATAGTTATTCTAGGACATAAATTAAAAAGCAACTTTTAATCATATGATTATATTTTTCCTTTTCACTTCCTTTTTCTTTTTTTTTTCGGATGAAATAATAGGTTCTAAAAAAACAAATATACTTCATCTCAAAGTCACTTGATATTGGTGTCTCTAAATTACAGTCAGCTATATTTAAACTTAAGACGATATTACACTTGAAGACTAAGCATTATTGAGTATTAAAATATACAAATAAGTTGAAATGCTAGTTTTCTTAACCCACAACCTTTCCTGCTGTCAGGTTATTGTTTTCATCCATGGTGTCTGAATAGGTGGAATTATGTCTGCTTATATCTTGGCATCTATAAGGTGTAGAAGATTGATGCTTGGAAGGGACATTGGTAGGAAGTGTGGGTTTGTGGCACCATGGTGTGACCTTAATTTGACCTTGCTGTAGTGACCTTGGCCTTTAAAATCTTGTCTGGGTTATAGCTTGAGAACTGTAGGGTGTAGGAAGGTGATATTGGTGGACATTGGTTTGGCCAGGAAGGTGTGCAATATCATGGTGCGACCTTGAGTTGACCTGTGACCATTTTGATGTAGCCTTGACTTTCAATCCCCTGGTTGTGTCTTGGAATCTGTAAGCTGTAGGCAGTGGGTTCTTGGTAAGGTCATTGGCTATGAATGTAGGTGTGCAACATTGTGGTATGGTCTTGATTTTAAGCTTGTCTTTGTGACCTAGACCTTTAAAATCTACTGACTATATCTCAGAATCCATAAGATGTGGAAGGCTGTTACCTGGTAGGGTCGTTAGTTTTGGGGCTGAGGGGTGCAATGTCAGGATATGGTCTTAAGAAAACCCCATTGATAAATGCAATATTAATCCTGATTATCGTTATGATCATTCAATAATCAAACTTCATATATGTTTAAAAAGGAAAAGTTTTCAGGAAATTTAGCAACAGTTTACTACAAATTGACAACATTTAAATTTAGTAAATAATATAATATGTGAAGAAAAAGTTAAATGTGCACTGCCAGTGTATAATTTAGATTTTATTAAAATGAATGATAACATTCAAATGTCAAGTGACAGTGATCAATTTTAGAAGTCCTATTCTTGAGGATTAAAGGAGTAACAATTACTCATCTGACTTTGAAGAGTCTTTTTACCAAAGAACAAATAATGTTAAAGGATTTAAAAATACTTGACGGCTCGGAAACCACGTCAGCTAATATAAAACTATTTCAGGATAAACAGATATAACTTGAAAATCTTTGTAAACACAAGTTAAATGGATACATTACTAGAACCTGTGTGAAATGGCTTCAAGATGGTGAAAAACCTCTGTCCTTCTTCTATAATTTAGAAAAAAGAAAGTATGGAGAAAAAAATGATTAAAAAAGTTGCAACTCTCAACTGGCACTGTTTTAAATATGCAAAAAGAAATTCTGCAAGAGGTTAGGCAATTTTATACAGATTTATTTAAAACCAGTGAAAACATAAAAAATATTCACATACTTGAGGAAATATTGACCTAGTTCAAAAGAAAGCCCTGCCCAAATATTGGACAGAATATTAAAATTGAAGAACTAAGCATTTCTTTAAAACTATGAAAATAATAAATCACCAGGAATTGATGGTATTTCATCAGAATTTCTAAAACTCTTTTGGAATAAATAGAAGAACCAGGTCAAAAATGCAATAAATGTTTGTTATAAAAAAGGACAATTATCTACATTACTTAGACAGTTGTTCATTAGCTGTATACCAAAAGGTAATAAGGACAAAAAAATGTTAAAGAACTGGAGACCAATATATCTGCTATGCGTGGTTTACAAATTAGCAACAACTGTAATAACAAATACGCTGAAGCCACACCTTCAGTTTATTATTTTAAAAAAATCAATTGGGTTTTATTAACGGATGATATATTGAAGAAGGACAACTAATGAGTTCAGAACCACAAAGTGTTGCTAAGGCAATATGAATGAACTTGGAGGAGGGACAAAACCTCAGTGAACCGTGCCCATCTCAGACGGAAAATAAATAGATGTAACCACTTACTGAGTAAAAATAAGGAACAATACTATCAGGAATTAGTCAAAGAAAATAGTGGGGATGGTAAGAAGTTGTGGCGAGCATTGAGCAAGGTACTGGGCAGGTCCCAGGTCTCTACCCTTCCATCCTGTCACTGGCAAATTGGTTTGGTTCATTTTTATAGACAAAATCAACAAAATTAGAAACACTTTTAGAAACTGCACATCAAAGTGTGTTCCTTTAGAAGCCTCCCTCTTTCAGTTCTTTTCAGTTGGTCTCCGAAATTGAAGTCCTTAACTTCATTAAGGAATCCCCATCAAAACATGCTCTTTAGACCCTTGGCCCACTTTCCTGGTGAAAAGGACATTTTCCTGCCTTCAATAACTAAACTGGTTAATTTATCTCTTCAAGATGGTGTCTTTCCGGAACCTTTCAAAAATGCCATAGTCACACCTCTTATCAAGAAGACCTCATTGGTCAAGGAGGACCTCAAGAATTATTGGCCAGTTTCCGGGCTAAGTTTCTTGTTGAAGTTGGTGGAGCTTGTAGTTGCTGCTCAAATAAGGTCTCACATTGACTCAAATGATCTTGGTAACACATTTCAGTCTGCCTACAAAGCTGGACACTCGATGGAAACTGCCCTGTTGTGCATTCAGAATGAGATACACTTGTCATTGTCGAAGGGTATGCCTATGGCCCTGGTCGTCCTCGACCTGTCGGCCGCCTTTGGTACGATCAACCATGACACACTCCTCACCTGTCTGCAATTGGGTCTTCTCTCCAGTGGCAGGCTAACGAACCGAGAGTCATAGATAAGTGATCATCCCCATTACTATGTCTTTCAGTTAGGGGAATATTAGTCACCTGAGAGCATAGGCTGTACTTGTGCAGTCGGGAGAGGTAAATAGTGCGATGAGTCTTGTTTTAAAGGCGAAACTGTGCTAAGTATAAATATACAGAAAACTATTATTGGCAAGATCCATACCCTAAACTACACAGAATGAAGGTGGCAGTGAAGAAATATGATGAAATGTAAGCCAGAGGTACCAGAGGGGCATGCGGAACTGCTGTTACATATTTATACAAAAGGGGGCATAAAAATATACAGCAACAGAGTTTAACTTTCTAGAAATATAAAAAATGTTTATCTCAATGCATTATTGCATCACCTCGCACAAAACATATGCAAACATTGCAGTAAAGTTAAAGTAAAACTAGGAACAAATATACAAGCATCAATGAAGCATTTTTTTGATGGGAACAATGACTTAAAGGCGTTTAGAGAGGGAAAGTCCAAATTCCAATGAACTAGGTCAGAATCAAAATGACAAAAACGTCAAAAAATGATTCTTTTAAAACATATTCGCATTCTATCTAAAAATATTTAAATTCATTCTCGTGTTTATATTTTTTTATTTAATCTCCAACCAGAAACATAGATAATGTCCTGTTCACACTATTTTAGACAAACTGATCTTTTTGTACAGAAAGTCTTAGGCTAAAAAGAGGTAAAGGTGTCCATATTTTTCAGATTGTGAGTCTTGACGTCAAAATAGAAACAGAGACAAACATAATTCTGACACGACAGAATGTATCACCTTATAGGCCAAACTTTCCTTATACTACCAGGAAAGTGTAGAGAGACATGATCCTCACCGTACTAAATCAATACCAAAAAATTAAGGAGCTATTTCTGTTACACATCAGAATGCTAGCTGATAAATGGTAAATGATGTGACACAGTGTCAGAGACCTATTTGAACACTTGTTTATATCAGGGTGGCCCTTCAGAAAAATGTGAATGTAAGCATAGCATTTGTAGCATTTCTTAGTCACTGTTGTACACTTTGTCACAACATTTGTGTGTGTATGTGTGTGTGTGCCTTTGGTGTGCCTTTGGGACATAATTACTAAGCTGATGCTCCACATCCTTGAAGACTAGATGACCGCTCCTAACACTTTCATTACCATCATACCCTTTCTATTATTGACCAGGACAAAATCACATCATAATCTTCTAAAGTGTAATATTGTGAAAAAATGGTCAAACATGATGTGATTTGTGTTTGGTTATCTGTCAAAAAGAAATTAAATATCCGAGTAACATTTGCATGCAAGAATATGGATTTCTTATAGATGTCTTGGGGCCATTCATTTCACATCCATCATCCTACAGGTGATTTTGTCACTGACTAATAGTGTTCACATACTAGTATTTAGTATATGCTGATAAAGGATCTGAAAAAAATCTGATATTAGAAGTCAACACTATACTCATATCTGCATGTTTAAGAAGTGTGTCATAATTAACTTACATATTTTGGGATTATAAATATCACATTATAAAATCTAATGTTTGGATATGAAAATGTCGGGTAACAGAAAGTTTTTGCTTTTAGGTGCTTTAAGTCCTAAAACGTATACTATAGTGGCCATAATCCAAAAACATAACATTTACAAAATTGAATTTGTATTTTAAAAACCAATACAGTCATTTTAAAATTAACTTTGCCCGAAACCCAGATTCTAAGTTTTAAAAGAAGGTGAAGAAAGTAAATTATGAGTTTAGGCTTCAATCTATTTTACTAAACCTTTAAATAGATTTAAGCCAATAAAAGAGAGGAAATCTTAACGGTTTTGGCAACAACATTATTTAAAGCATCCAACTCAAATTAGAAGTCAGGAGATATGGAGGAGGCAAAGGTTGCAGGGGTTATGAAAACAACCCCATGGGCCATCATGTTTTTTGAGAGAGATATTGTGGTCAAAGGCATAGGTGGTCCTGACAGCCTAAAAGTGTGGATAAAAACAAAACTTCTTTTAAAGGTTATCAATCTGTGTATCAATGATCTGGGCAAAAATAAGGAAAATTATTAACAGGAAGAGAACGGGAAGGTAACGTCTTGAACTGAAGGGAGTGCTGGAGGCTCCAATTGGACACAAATAAAAATTATCAACCCTTGAAAGTTGAACTATATGATAGAATTTAAAATTTTGTAATGTCTGGATCCACTTTATAACCAAGTGCGCAACGAAATTGTCACATCTTTCCTCAACATATATTTGCAAGGTTCAATAGTTTTGAACTTTGAAGATCTGTGTTCACACAACTCTGAACAATGTAGAATCAGAGAGTGTCACAAGAAATTAAAGTTAGGTACAAAGTCTTGATACCACACAACCCTCCAGTGGGCGTAAAATGAGTCTGCGATTATGATTGGCTAATCAAGGAAATCCTTCATTGGTAAAAACAACATAACTTGTTGCTTATATTATCGCCCATTATGGCTGTCACGAGAATTTTGTAAAAAATGTAAATAAAAAAGTAGTATTTATAAAATTTAAACACTTTTCATGTTAGAATAGGAATAACCCACTCTAAACCATGGTATACACAGAATTTTACCGTGGTTTGAGGCAATAAACCCCTCAAGCTTTGCCTTTCGGGGTTTATAACCTCAAACACAGTACAATTCTGCATATACCACGGTTTGGTCGGGACCATTCCTATAATTTACAGTAGATAAGTCTGGAAAAACGGAGAAAAAATCCCAAATGGCAGAGATTAAACTGCTAAGCCATTGAAGACAAAGAAGGAAGATAATTTCTGATGACTTTGGGAGACAGGCCATTGGTAGAGAAGTGTTCAACAAAAGCCAGAGTGTTATGAAGATTGAAGGTCAAAGGCAAGATTATGGATCTCAAAAATAAAAAAAAATGAAATGTCTGTAATGCGAAGTTGAAGGTCTGTACGCTTGATTGTTTCGTTTTCATGCTGATGAAAATAGAGGCCAAGAAGCAGGATCAGAACCTGAAATTATGAAATGAATAAATTTCGCCGACTGGGAACAAGGAGGTAGAGATTAACTGTATGTAATTGTAAAAATATATACACACATTAATTTAAAGGTAAGTACTTGCTAAGTATATCATTGGCTAAAGAGAACGTTAATGTAGTCTGACAGATCAATGAATTGTTAATACACATATTTTTGAATTTGTTGATCCCCGGACGAAAGTCGGGGATACTTAGGATTCAGTACGGTCACGCCGCCGCCGCAGAGATTTCCTTTTGGACGCGATAACTTAAAAAATATTTTAGTTAGAACTTTCAAATTTGGTATGTGGGTATATATGGGCAATGCCACGAACCCTATTGTTTTGTGACCTTGACCTTCAATCTCAAGGTCACTGGTGGCCACTTAAAGGTCAGATTTTGGCCATTTTTGCACATTTTGGCCCAGTTCTCCAAGACAGAAAGTTAGATCATCCTATGGCTGGTATATATAATACATATATATGTCCTCTATAAGCATGCAGAAATTTGACCTTGAAGCTCTTCATTGAAGGTCATCCACTGACCGCCAAAGTACTTGACCGAGGGGCATTTTTGGCCTTTTTGGAGATATTTTCACACTTAACGCTGACTATATTGCATGGAAACTATTGAAAATGGCTTTGGAGGTTGAGTACATAATGGACTTCTGCCATCCAGGTTTACTGGTTACAGATCTTCATTTAAGGTCATCCACTGACCGCCAAAGTACCTGACCAAGGGTCATTTTTGGCATATTTGGAGATATTTTCACACTTAATGCTGACTACATTGCGTGGAAACTATTGAAAATGGCTTTTGAGGTTGAGTACATGACGGAGTACCAGCATCCAGGCTGACCGGTTACAGATCTTCGTTGAAGGTCATCCACTGACCGCCAAAGTACCTGACCGAGGGTCATTTTGGGCCCTCTATTTGTTTGTTTGTTTGTAAACAAGATAACTCAAAAACTGACAGACGGATTTTGATAAAATTTTCAGGATATGTCCAAATTGGTAAAAGGAAGATGTGATTAAATTTTGGGAGTGATCCGGATCACTGTCTGGATCTTCTGGATCCATGAAATTTAATTTTTAAACACAGATAGCTCAAAAAGTTATGGGTGCATTTGGATGAAATTTTCAGGAGATGTCCTTATTGGGACGAGGAACAAGTGATTAGATTTTGGGAGTGATCCGGATCACTGTCTGGATCATCTGGATCCAGACTGCCAGATGTGTTTGTGTGCAATATAGCTCAAAAACTTATGAACGGATTTTGATGAAATTTTCAGGATATGTCTGAAAAGGTAAAAAGATGAAATGGTTGAATTTTAGAAGTGATCCGGATCACTATATGGATCTTCTGGATCCATGAAATGTAATTTTTAAAGACAGATACCTCAAAATGTTATGGATGGATTGTGATGACATTTTCAGCAAATGGCCTAAATGGTGCGAGGAACAAGTGATTAGATTTGGGGAGTGATCTGGATCACTGTCTGGATCATCTGGATCCAGGTTGCAGATGTGTTTGTGTACATTGTAGCTAAAAAACTTATGGACGGATTTTGATGAAGTTTTCAGGATATGTCTGAAAAGGTAAAAGGATGAAATGGCTGAATTTTGGAAGTGATCCGGATCACTATATGGATCTTCTGGATCCATGAAATGTAATAAGACAGATACCTCAAAAAGTTATGGATGGATTGTGATGACATTTTCAGCAAATGACCTAAATGGTGCGAGGAACAAGTGATTAGATTTGGGGAGTGATCTGGATCACTGTCTGGATCATCTGGATCCAGGTTGCCAGATGTGTTTGTGTACATTGTAGCAAAAAAACTTATGGACGGATTTTGATGAAATTTTCAGGATATGTCTGAAAAGGTAAAAGGATGAAATGGCTGAATTTTGGAAGTGATCCGGATCACTATATGGATCTTCTGGATCCATGAAATGTAATAAGACAGATACCTCAAAAAGTTATGGATGGATTGTGATGACATTTTCAGGAAATGACCTAAATGGTGCGAGGAACAAGTGATTAGATTTGGGGAGTGATCTGGATCACTGTCTGGATCATCTGGATCCAGGTTGCCAGATGTGTTTGTGTACATTGTAGCAAAAAAACTTATGGACGGATTTTGATGAAATTTTCAGGATATGTCTGAAAAGGTAAAAGGATGAAATAACTGAATTTTGGAAGTGATCCGGATCACTGTATGGATCTTCTGGATCCGTGAAATGTAATAAGACATACCTCAAAAAGTTATGGATGGATTGTGATGACATTTTCAGCAAATGACCTAAATGGTACAAGGAACAAGTGATTATACTTTTGGAATGATCTGGATCACCGTCTGGATCATCTGGATCGAGCCTGCAACATGATTTTACGATGAATTTTGATGATATTTTTAGGCTATGTTACAAATAGTAAAAGGAAGAAGTGGTAAAAGGAAGAAATGATTGAATTTTGGAAGTGATCCGGATCACTATATGGATCTTCTGGATCCATGAAATGTAATTTTTTAAGACAGATACCTCAAAAAGTTATGGATGGATTGTTTCAGCAAATGGCCTAAATGGTACAAGGAACAAGTGATTACATTTTTGGAGTGATCTGGATAATCTGGATCCAGGCTTGCACATAATCTTGGAATGGATTTTACTATTTTCAGGATATGTTACAAATGGTAAAAGGAAGAAGTGGTAAAAGGAAGAAATGGTTCAATTTTGCGAGTGATCTGGACCACTATCTGGATCTTCTGGATCCGTGAATGTAATTTTTAAAGACAAATAGCTCAGAAAGTCATGAATGGATTTTTATGAAATTTTCAGGAAATGTCTTAAATGGGACAAAGAACAAGTGATTAGATTTTGGGAGTAATCTGGATCACTATCTGGATCATGTGGATCCAGGCTGCCAGATGTGTCTGTGTACAAGATAACTCAAAAACTTATGGATGGATTTCGATGAAATTTTTAGAATATGTCTGAAAAGGTAAAAGGATGAAATGATTGAGTTTTGGAAGCGATCCGGATCACTATATGGATCTTCTGGATCCATGAAATGTAATTTTTAAAGACAGATATAAGTGAAACAACTAGTGATTAGCTTTTGGAAGTAATCTGGTACTATGGAGAATCCTGACCTGGTGCTCCAGGAAACAGGCTCAAGCCCGACACATTCACGCTTTAACTATGTCCCGTCCGGGGATACACTGTGTCGAGACGCAATCTCTAGTTACTTATGATGCAAGTGTTTTTACGTCACAGTCTAAGGAAAATTTATAACTTGTTTCCCCAACTCCATCTCTCCCAGCATTACCCCCACTGTTTTATATGTTTTACAACTGTCAAGAGAGTGAAATTTATATCTTGTGGTTTCTATCAAGTTGATTATCCCAGTTATCTGTGTATATACATGTATTACTGAGGCTACTGTTACCAATGTGTGTACACACTTCATCAGAAAAGTAAAAATTTTGGAATATTCATTCACTTGTACATGTTGCATATTTAGCATATAACTAAAGTGAACTGTCCTTCTAAAGAGCAGAAAATCACTTGCCACTGATTGAAAGTATTAATACAAAAAGGAACATTTATTGCACAAAAATTCTTATATTATCTAACATAATATATTTTTAGGATTATTTGACAGAACTGTTTATTGTATTTTCATTCTGCATACTAGAAAGTTTTCACAGAGCACAGAGCTCCACTAGGGTTTTTTTTCAAAACTATGGGATTTATTGTTTTCTGTGTATCTGTATTTGAAATTATTCCAAAAGTAATGAGTGTATTTCTATAGATTCTTATGTGGGTAGGGCTTGACCAAAGAAAAGAAGTGTTTATGTTCTAGAAAAGAGAGGTGATATTCTGGATACAAAATGTCCTTAATTTTCTGAAATGTCACCTGATTGACCTATTCGCTATGAGTTCTTTTTTAGTAAATTTTATCCAGTGCACTGACATAACAGTACATGAATGATATAAAATCCTAAAACGTGATCAAACTATTATAACCAGATTCATCTGGTTAAATTTTTGTATCCACAGGGTAGCATCTGGTGGATACTATAGATTACGCATGTACAGGTTTTAACTGTTACCCATCTAGAGGCCAAGATATTGCAGGTTGAGTTCACAATTTTGCAGGATATATTCATCATTACAAAAGCTTGCCTGGGAATATTTTTGGCCTTATCTTTGAATCCATCTGACGGGTGGGGATCTGATCCTACTGTCTGATGAAATACTTTTGTCAGCACCAAATTCTGGAAAAAAGGTCAAACGAGGATAGCCACACTTTAAAGTGCTTATAGCTAGTTAATTACTGTTCCTAGAGGTTTGCAATGTCAAGCCAACCTATAGGTAATCATGGGCTGGGCATCCTTTGAATGCCATATTTCCTGTGAATAAGTTAGAATTTTCAAAATTCGCCATCTTCAAAAATGCTGTTTATCCTCAAAATCATGTTAGTTGTCCTTTTCCGGTGGATACATCTTGCATCTGGCCACACATGCGTCCTTTGTCTAATTAATCTTTTACTCAAATTCATTCTAAATTTGCATAATATATATCCAAAATATATCCGGTGGATACATCTTGCATCTGGCCACACATGCGCCCTTTGCCTAATTTATCTTTTGACAAGCAGAACGATGCAACGTTTGCGGTATCATTCATTGGAAAGGGTTTAGTACTTCCTTCAACTCCCGCACATGCGCACTCCACATATTTGACCGCGTGTTGGGGAGAATCTTTCATTTTAAACTTAGCCACACACGAGGAAACATCGGAAAGAAATAATTCATAGTTTTAACGGAGATATAGTGTTGTTGAAGTGTGATGACATTTTAAAGTACCATTTTGTTAAACAGACATGGATAGTTCTTGTTGATAACTAATCACACATTTTAGCTTGGATATATCTGACTTTGGAGGGGAATTTACCTTTGTGCAGGGGCACGCATTATGAGGACACGTGAAAAAACAAAAATAATTATGAGTAAGCCTGATAACTCTAATGAAGTGGTGTCGCGTAGGGAAGTCGGCGTGCAAGACAACCCGTGCACTGTAACGACACAGGAGACAAATTCCAACAAGGCTGAACCAATGGTGGCAATGATTGACAAATTAATGTCCGCAGTCGACAGTGTGTCATCGAAATTGGGCACCATTGAAACACGATTGTTGTCCCTGGAAGGGGAAGCTAAGAACAGTACAGACTCAGATTGTTTCGTAAGTGGTATACAACTACCCTCAAGTGAACCATTATTTGGCACGGTCGGAGGAGTGAGGCCCAAGACACGCAAACCGAAGGTAGTGGGGAGTGACCTTGAGGCACCAGAGTCGGATGCCGACCTCAAACAACGCAAGAAGAAGAAGCAGGAGAGGAAGCCAACTCACGCCATAACGACTATTCCTCAGGATTATGCGTTAAAGTTAAGTAAACATACTGACAAGACGGTGGTCGAAAGGAAGCAAAAGCCAACAGAGACAATGACACTGGGTGAGGCGGGTCTTCTGACGCAGAAAGAGCTACAAGAGCTGGGCAATATTGGGTTAGGAATGCCTCCTGCCCAAGCAACCCAGTTCTGGACAGTAGAAGCACAGCCCGACCTCCCTCAGGTCCCAGTAGGGGATGACCAAAAAGATCTTATGGATTTCCTGCGGAATGAGAACGTAGCTAATATGGGCAACGAGAAGAAAGTGAACTGGGCTAATCCACCTCCATTGGAAGCTGTGGCGGTACAAGGTAACGTTAACCAACAGGGGAAGTCGGATGAGAGTTGGAAGATGGACCCGCGTATACAAGCACTTGTCGCGGAGAGGGTGCAGCAACTGGACATGGAGACGAAGCTGGAGAGTTTGCAAGGTAAGCGCAAACGCTCAGGGCGTTATAACACCACAGACAACCCAACTTCAGTGTCTTATAGGAGATGGCCGAATGAAGGGATTCTAGTAGGTTCAGCCCGTAGGCGTCTTCCTTTTGATGAACTGAACATGACTCAATTTGTGATGGGATTTATCAAAAATGTTAATGACACCCTGGACTCACTCACAAGGCAGTATATGCTTGCAGAATTGTATGATTTGATGAAACTGGCCGACTCGACCTCCTGGCACGTAGCAAGAGGGGCCTTCATTTCATCCATGCATTCTATTGAGGATGGTGAAATCGCGTGGTCCGATAGAGGTGCACTCTTACAACGACGCATGACTCAGACCCATGCAGCTATGTTTAGCAACCTAACGCATAAAACACCAGGTAGCCGCATAAAGGAGACTCCAAGTGATAGAAAATTGGTTTGTAAGTTTTTTCGCACGGGTACATGTAGAGAGACTGGGGATCAGCATGTGGACCCGCTAACGGGACTCACATACACTCATGAGCAATCGTCGCGTAAGAAATAGGATCTCCCGGACAACTGCCAATTTGTTCGGATATGGAACGATCATTGGACTGGACTGGACATTGATGGTAATTTTTCGTCGTTACGACATCTTCTTTCCAAGACAGGACTCGGCCTAACATGTAATGACGCTCATATTTTATCAGCCGAGTGGGCTGCTGACAGTGTATGTTTAACGAACGTTGTGGAAACTGCTGGGACTGGGTTGAACGTTTACGCACGAGAGTTTATTCCAAGACACAAGGGCACTCGACATGTATGGAACGTCGATGCCCCTTCTTTTGTTCCGGCCCAGTCATTCACAAAACTGAACGTGTTTGCAAAGGAATTTGTGCCTAGGCCGTGTGATTTTGTGAGGGAGAATCGAATGGATTCTTCATCCACTGTTAGTGTTGATGTGTGTGTGCCTAAATGTAATGATCCACAAGTGAGGATATGTGATTGGTCTCATTGTAGTGAAAGCCCTGAATGTGGGGGCCCTTACCGTCTTGGAGACAGGTGTCGACGCATTGACTTGAGCTTTGATTTCAATAAGGATTATCTTTATAGTGACCATGACTGTGTTGCGAATTGTGACACGCAGCAACAGTGTTGCGTTGATTTTGATAGTGATAAGTGCCATGCCTGGGTGCAGGCTAATTGTGTTTCTGTTGACAATTACAATGACCATAGAGTAAGTTTACATGGTACAGGAGATATCATTAATGACAGTAATTATGTAGTTAATAATCAGTCTCATACAGATAGTAATAATGCGTTTCCAGTCATTGATAAGGCTAAATGTGGGGTGGGGAATAAAGAGCAACATGGGGCGGGTAGGGTTCACAAGTTTTGTAATTACAGTGATATTTCAGGAAATAATAATTTTGGTCAGTATGATTGTTTATATGATAATACATTGATAGCCCCTAGGTGTACCTACATCCCTTCACACATAAAGGAAGGTGTAGGATTTGTACAGGACCGGGATAATACAGCTGAATTACCCCCCCTCTGTCACTTAAATGGTCAAGGGGCAATTGATAGCGTGGATGAATATTTTAAGGCGGCAGAGCATATAAGGAGGAGTGGAGTATATAATTGTGATGGGGCTCGTATACCAGTGGCTTCCCATATGAATCTTAATAAGTGGGCAGAATATGTCGATTGTTATAAGGATCGACGTCTTTTGCAATTTTTGGTCTATGGCTTTCCTTTGGGTAGAATTTCTGAAGGTCCTAATAGAGAAACGGTTGATAATCATGCCTCCTGCTATTGAATACAGGGAAGACATTAACCAATATCTCCGGAAAGAAATTAGACTTGACGCCATTCTTGGTCCATTGGACCAATGGACAGTTCCGGGATGCCACGTTTCTCCACTGATGACCAGACCAAAAGATATTGATAAAAGGCGTATCATAGTAGATCTGTCATATGGTGGTCAAGATTCAGTTAACGGATTGACAGCTAAGGCATATTATGATGGTAGGCCCTTCGCTCTCACCCTCCCGAGCCTGGACTATTTGATACAGGATATCATTAATTGTCCACGTAACCCTAGAATCATGAAGATTGACATTGAGCGGGCCTTTCGCAATGTGCGTTTAGACCCCGTGGACGTAATGAAACTGGGAATATGTCATGAGGGTAAATATTATATTGACAAATCACTGGCCTTTGGGGCAGTGCATGGCACTGCCATCTTTCAACGCATCACTGACGCTATTCGTAATATCTTAAGATCAGAGGGAATTATCATCTGGAATTATATAGATGACTTATTTGCATGCGCAGAAGAAAGTGAAGCAGACTATGTTTTCCGTCGCATGTATGAGTTAATTGAACAGCTAGGGTTGCCCTTAACCCCGATAAAGTCGTATCACCAACAACCATAATGACTTGCATGGGTATACGCGTTGATGCTGAAAATAAAACTCTTTCACTCACTAAAGAAAAGTTACATGAATTACAACTATTGTGTGATAACTTTGTAAATAAGTGCAGAGTCCCCAGACGAACACTTCAGTCCCTTCTTGGGAAAGTCCTATATATGGCCAAAATCCTTGCACCAGCAAGGGCATTCTTGAACCGCATGTTGGCCAATTATCATCAACCGCCTACTTTTAAGATAATTAATGATAATGATAAATTACACGTTTTTGTGGATGCATCCCTACAGGGTCTTGGAGCAGTGTGGGGAAATGAAGGTTATGCTGAATGGATCCCCAACCACGTCCAACAAGGACGTTCCATAGTTCATTTCGAAATGTATAACGTCTACGTAGCAATTTCTCATTGAGGAAACAGTTGGCGAAATCATAACGTTTTTATACATTCGGATAATATGGCAGTTGTCCACGTCCTCAATACTATGCGCACGAATGATGAGTTTTTGGGCGTGTGCATTCGTAATGTGTTGTTTCTGGCAGCTAAATACAACCTCCATCTGAGTGCGGGTCATATTCCGGGGGCTCTTAATAGCAGGGCGGATGCCCTGTCGCGTCTAAAAAGTGAAGGCCAGTCTTTTGAGTGGGTGTGTCAAGAGGTTCACATCCAGCAAGTAAGTAAGGAGGCATTTAATATGGATTTCTCTTTGTAGGGGCTGCCCGTGCCGTGGGGTTGGCAGAAGCAGCATATGACGCGGCAACCACCACAGCTATGGCCCCAGCCACTCTTAGGACCAGGATTAGAATATTTAGAGACTATTTAGCCTTTGCATTCCATCATAGAATTACTGATATTATAGCCTTGGGTTCTATATTAGCTTACGCACAACATTTGTCTCAGTTGGGGCTACACCCCCGTACAATTCTTAACTATGTGTCCGCCCTGAAAGCCCATTTGCAGATGACGGGCCATTCTACTGAAGTGTTTCAGCATAGCGTGTTTAAAGCTTTTGGTAGATCAATCCTCCGCCGCCCCTCTCAGTCAAAGCCTAAAGGGGTGTTCACGCGTGATAACATTGATACTCTGTTCAGAGTGAACCAGTCGCTGCCGGATCACCAACCTTATGCTGTGGCATTCGCGCTGGGGTTTTACGCGTGTCTGCGTATTTCAAATATCGTCCCTCCTTCGAAGACGTCCTTCGATTCCCAACGTCAGCTAATCCGGTCGGACGTTACATTTCATCTAACAGGGGTAGACATCTATATCAAATGGGCTAAGAACTTGCAGCAGTCGGATCAGACACATGTAGTCAGGGTCCCCAGAATTGATTCTAAACCCCATCTCTGCCCTTTTAGGGCTTTGGCATACATTTTTCGTGCTGAGCCAGCACTTCCTACGTCTCCTCTCCTCATGTGGAAGTCCCAGGTCCTAACAGAGCGAGATATAAGACAAAGGCTCCAAAAGATTGTGACCTTAATGGGCCTTAGAACGGCGGGCTTATCATTTCACGCATTGAGGAGATCTGCCGTTACCTTGGCATTCAGTAATAATGTATCGATGCACCATATAAAGAATCACGGGGCATTTGGCATTATGTGAAGCGTTCTGAAAAGTTGGCTAATGTCGTCCCGGATGCACTTGGATCCCTGTTTGCATAGTTTGGGGAGTGATGACCCCAAGTCCATCTCGTATATCAACAAGGTGTGATGTTGTAGAGAATGAATAAAGAAGTTTATCCCAAACCTGAATTTTACTTATTTATTTTATTTACACACGCCCCAAGGAATGTGACAAGCAGAACGATGCAACGTTTGCGGTATCATTCGTTGGAAAGGGTTTAGTACTTCCCTCAACTCCCGCACATGCGCACTCCACATATTTGACCGCGTGTTGGGGAGAATCTTTCATTTTAAACTTAGCCACACACGAGGAAACATCAGAAAGAAATAATTCCCCTCCCTCCCTCCCAAGGGTAAATAATTTAGGGTATTTTAGTGTTTTAGTGTCTTAACTTATGTTTATGTAAGGGGAGTGATGGCCCCAAGTCCATCTCGTACATCAACAAGGTGTGATGTTGTAGAGAATGAATAAAGAAGTTTATCCCAAACCTGAATTTTACTTATTTATTTTATTTACACACGCCCCAAGGAATGTACTCAAATTTATTCTAAATTTGCATAATAAATATCCAAAATATATCCCAAACTAAGTCATATGCAAATTTAGTATTTTTGCAAAGTGCCACAAAAAGTATACTTTTTAAGTTTAAAAACTAATTTACATGAAACTTCAATTTAAAAATAAATGCAGTATATATGCTAATAATATACTATATTATTTCACTTTGACAAACTTTTGACTTATGCCCCTGTTCCACCAAAGAACTAAGTCCCGATCCTGTCTGCGACCCTTAATCGTGGACAGTCGGTGAAGAAAATGGTAAAATGGGCGGGAATACTGAATCGGTATCAAAGCTTGGGATTAAGTTCAGATCGGCCTCAGGAAGCCTGAGGAGGCTCCAGGCAGCCCCAGACAGTCCCCAAATGTTCTGCGACTAAGAACCGATTAAGCCGTTTTTCTGGTCGGTTTGAAGCACGATCGTGTCGTAGACATATCGACTAAGCCCCGACTAACCCCCAATTAAGTCCCGGCTTCCTCAGGCGTCCTGAGGACTTTTCATTCTTCCCCAGACCACGATGGCCGATTCTTGTTTTGCAAAATAACTGGATTTTCTGGGTATATATATATAAATTCTGGGAAGTAATTATCATTACTTCTCTATGAACACAGCAGGATGCCAGCTTTCAATGGAAGACATATTCAGCAATAAATTATGGTGTTTTTTTATTTTTCATTCAGTTACATATGCTGATGTATTTGCTATTTCTACATCGACCACAGCAACCACCACAAGCAGCACCACCACCACCAGCCATACAGAGACCTAGAAGAAGGCACAACATGTGGGTCAGGCCATGGCTACTACAGCCATGGCTACTACAGAGAGAGGAGAGGGGGCCTACCACAACATTATGGCTGATCTGTATGCCACAGACATTCCAGGATTCACCAATTTCATGAGGATGACCCCTGAATTCTTTGAAATGATAAAGACCAGACTGGAACCACGTGTAGCCAGGCAGGCCACCAACTACAGAGCTCCAATCAGTGTTGGGGAAAAGTTAGCCCTCACCATCAGATATCTGGCCACTTGAGAGTCATACACATCATTATCCTGTCAGTTCAGGGTTGGCAGATCCACCATTTCCAAGTTTCTACCACCGGTCTGCAGGGCCATCCAGGATGAGTTCACCAGAGAGTATCTCAGATGTCCTACTACTCCAGATGAGTGGAAAGAACTGGAAACAGAATTCAGGATCAGGTGGAATGTTCCACATGCCCTGGGAGCCCTTGATGGCAAGCATGTGGCCCTGAAGAAACCTAAGAACTCTGGAGCCCTGTACCACAACTATAAGGGATTCTTTTCAATAGTAATGTTGGCCTTGGTTGATGGACAGTACAAGTTCAGATGGGTGGATGTGGGTACAGCTGGATCTTGCTCACATGCCCAGATATTTAATACCTGTCACCTGAAGAGGAAGATTGATGATGGCAGCATAGGCTTCCCTGACCCAGCACCTATAACCCAGGGTGGTCGAGATGTCCCCTACTTCATCCTGGCAGATCATGCGTTTGCCCTGAAGACCTGGCTGATGAAACCCTATGGCAGAAGGATGTTAACCAGAGAGGAAAGGATTGCCAACTACAGAATATCAAGGGGCAGGAGAGTTGTTGAGAATGCTTTTGGCATCCTAGTCTCAAGATTTAGAGTCATGATCATATCTGCCACTGTGGCCTAGCGGGTAACACACTTGTCTAGGAACTCAGAGGACGTGGGTTCAATCCCAGGTACAGGCAGATACATAGTGGCTCGGATGACCACTTAAAATGGCGGTCCTCTGTCATTGGGTCCTATCCCCAGTGGCAGGTTAAAGAACCTCAAGGACGTTGATAAATGGTCATCCTTGAGCCTCTATCTTCCAGTTAGGGGAATGTCAGTTACTTGTGAGTTGGGGCTGTACCTGTGCAGTTGGATTGGTTAAATAGCACTTTGAGTCCTGTAGTATATGAAGATGTTGCGCTGAGTACAAATACATAATAATAATAATAATGACCATTGTTGAACTACCCCCAGAAACAGTCAGGGATGTGGTCATGACCTGTGTGGTTCTGCACAACATACTGAGAAGCCAAATAACCCAATCATCACCAAACATAATTCACCCAATCAACAAACAGACAAACCCAATCCCAAACATAATTCACCCAACCAACAAACAGACAAACCCAATGCCCAACATAATTTACCCAACCAACAAAGAGGCAAACCCAATGCCCAACATAATTCACCAAACCAACAAACAGACAAACCCAATTCCAAACATAATGCACCCAACCAACAAACAGACAAACCCAATGCGAAACATATTTCACCAAACAAACAAACAGACAAACCCAATGCAAAAAATATTTCACCAAACGAACAAACAGACCAACCCAATGCAAAACATAATTCCTACAAAAGAAAAACAGACAGACAAACCCCATGCCAAATAAAACTTGGTAAATGGAATAAATATTGCATATGTTTGGAAATCTACACCCTAGTTTCACATTTGGTTTTTATTCTGGAGAAATAACTGAAACTGAAAGTTTTTCCTTTATTGCAAATCTCAAAATTGAATTTTTTTATTCTACCTCAGGGAAATTTACAAAAAATAACCACCCAAGTGGTTCTGTTTACAGTATGGTTTATCTGTCTGTTTGTTGTGGGGGGGTTATGTTTGCTATTGGGTTTGTCTGTTTGTTGGTTGGGGGGTTATGTTTGCTATTGGGTTTGTCTGTTTGTTGGTTGGGGGGTAATCTTTGCTATTGGGTTTGTCTGTTTGTAGGTTTGTGGACATGTCATAACATATTTGTTTTTATCTCTAGGGATGGTGTTAGGGGCCATGGTGGCAGAGTGGTAACACTCTCGCCTCCCACCTCTGAGGCCGGGGTTCGATCCACACACGGTCTCAAGTGGGAAAGCTGGTAGTTGTTTGCCGTTGGTCGGCAGTTTACAGTACAGAACCCTAACAAACTGTATGTACTGGTTTCCTCTGCCCTTCCAACTACCCATCGTGATATGACCTGTATAGTGTTGAAAGCGACGTAAAACCCCAAATAAATAAATCTAGGGGTGGTGTCAGTGTTGGACTGTTTCATTACAGAATTAAAGCTATCCCATGGATTTTAAACTACAAATGGGCAGATTATTGGCCATATTGGGAGTTCATTTATCTATTTTTTTTCTATGTGGCCTTTTTTAGTTATGTGTATTACCATGGGTTATTTCTTTCACGTTTGGGGTGGTGTGGGTGTTTTTTTGTTTTGTGATAAGTATTTGTACTGAACTGCTATGTTTTGGGAGGGGAATTTGAACAACGTGCAGCTGAATAATTGTTTTTGGAAGATTTGGGCGGCTCTGAAAAGGGCCTATGGGGGGTACGAGACCCACCCGGACTGGCTGGCTACTGAGGAGGCTGCTGCTGTTGAGGCGGTGCTGTGGTGGTGATGGTGTAGAGCTGCTGCTGCTGTTGCTGCTGCTGCTGAGGCTGCTCAATGATCTGTGTTGTTAGATCTGGTAGCTGGCTTAGTGTTCCACTTAAGTGGTGTCTGCTGCCCTCGTCCTGTAATGTCAGCACTGATGGAGGGTTTCCAAAGCCAATGGGGCTGGGTGTATAGTAGACATAACTACTGGAACTGCAGCCAGCTGCAGCCTGGGTAGAACTAGACGCCTGTTGAGTGGTTGTTGGCAGTATCCTGACTCTCTGTGACTCCCTGGTAATAGTGGCTGATCTCTTGGGTAGAACTTGATGTCTATGAGTGTTCTTTACTGCTTCAATATCTCTAAAAATTCTGCCCTTGAGGTCCTCAAATTCCTCTTGGGTAATCTTTTCTCTGATGCCACATAGTCAAAGAAGGGCTGCCTGTCTGACTTCTGCTGCAGGAAACCTGAGATCAGTGTCCTGATCTGGTCGAAGTGCTCGAGTATCTTTGTGGAAACTGGTGTAGATGTAATAATTGGTTGACTTGCACTCTCCCTAAGGACACTGGACTCGAGATGTTCTGTATCAATAGTAGATCCACACGATTCTTCATGCCTGCTGGTGTTGGGACTGGCCTCGAACCCAGAACTTCTGTTGGCCCCCTTGCATCTGATGTGGGTCTTAAAGAAACCCATCTGCTGGAAGACCCAGGACTGTCTCTTGGTCATCTCCCTTGGGGCTTGGCCAGACTGTAGCTTGGAGAGCTTTCCATAGCGAGTTCTCTGTGACTCAAACCACCTTCTGACATCAAAGGGCTGGAGCTTCAGTTCTGCAGAAATTTCTGCCCAGAGAGCCTCCTTCCTATGTCTGTCGTGGAAACGTGCATGCTCCTTGTCGTACAGCTCTGGGGGCTCCTTCACAAACTCAACAATGGCAATTTCTTGGCTGTCAGTGAATGTAGCACAAACCCTGGCTCTATTGGCTGCTGAGTGGCAGTTTCAGATACACCAACAACCAGTTGAATTGTAACTTTAAATGGATCTTCCTCACACCTCTCATCTTCTTCGCAAGCTTCCTCAGTAACTTGTAAGCCTTCCTCTCTCTAGTCTATCCTTTCTTCTCTCTGTTCTGTACCCTTCTCTGTCCTTTCCTCTGTCCTTTCTTCTGTCATCTCCTCCAGCTCTCCACCTTCCTTCTCCCTCTCCTCTTGCCTCTCATCCATCTTCTTCTTTCCTCTCTTTCCTCCTTTCTCTCTCCTCATAACTCCAGTGAATATCTCAAAAAAAAGTAAAAAAACTGAAATGTGTCTCCTAACTGTTAAATTTGCCCTAAGCTCAAGTAAAATGTGAAATGTAAAAAAACTGAAAACCCCTAAGCAGTAAGTGACACATGTCTCTCAGTAGCCAACCAGTCTAAACACAGAAAGCGTGTGCATGGTCGCTTATATAGTCCCAGACCCCCCCCTTGCCTCTTTTTAATTTCAGATGCACGGAAAACAGTCGGTGCTTAATCGGTACTTAGTCCCAGGCCTCCTGGGGCGTCCTCAGATCATCGCAGACTAAATTTCAGTTGTCCCAGGCGGCCTGAGGAGGCCAGTTTGGATCGGTTTGGATCGGCTTCTCTTAGTCGGGGCTTAGTCCCAGACCCAGATTTCTTAGTCCCAGGACACCTGAGACGGTCTGAGGCTTCCCGGGACTAATGAAACCGATTCCCTTTCACACGCATGAAACTTCAAATATCTGTTATGAGTCGGGGACAACATAGGACTGTGTAAATTTTGGTCTGAGGAGACCTGAGGAAGCCTGGGACTGGACATTTTGTTGACGGTGGGAAATGAGAATCGGTGAGAAATATCAAACATGTTTGATATTTCTCATGGCCACAACCGACAACTACCGATCCATACCGAACGCCTGGGACTAAGCAAATATTTGAAACCGACTAGAAAAAACCCTTAATCGGGAAGCTTAGTCGTGTGGTGGAACACCCACATTAGGAAGCACTCATAGAGCACAAACCTCTGGCAGGGGCCCTTTAATTACATTATTTTGTATCCAGAATATGATCTGAATCTTTCCCAAAAAGTATTCTTTTTTTTTCTTTTAGCAAGGTCCTGCCCATGTAAAAAAGTTCATGGCGATCTACTCATTACTTTTAGAGTTATGTCAACCAGAAAGCCCAAGTTATTGTAAATACCTTAAAAAGTGGACCTTTAAAACTTTGGGATTTCATTATATCCAGAATATGATCCAGATCTTTTAAAAAATATGATTACTTCTTCCTTTGGTCAGGCCATAGGCACTTAAAATATGTTATAAAAATTCCTTCATTACTTAGCATAACCACAGACAAACACTCAGACATGCATACTCACAAAATCACTTTGGTGGGGGCAATATGAATGTACAAAATGCATTGAAAAGCTTCTGGACTGAAAAAAACAGAGTCAGATTTTAACAGCATGTTAATCATTCACCACTTGTCATTTGCATGGCATCTGGATAAACATGCTGCAATGGGGAGGGGATGAGGGGTTACCCATTTTTGGGTGTAGAGAGATGCAGACTGGTCATTCAAATCAAGAAAGTTTACATCGGGAGGGGCCTTCACTACATTCTAACCAACGACCATAGAAATGAGCCAAGTAATAATAATGGCAAATTTAACTACAGGGACCACCCCCAACTCAACTAATTGGTGGGTCTTAGTTTTTGACAGACCATGTTTAACCCTTACACCATAAAAATTATTTGACTTCTATTAAATTATTAATTTCGATAGTTACAATAATGTGCATTATATCTATCTATATTCGGAACCATGTGAATGCCTTTCAAGCAGTTGATTATATCATTGACCATTCATGTATGTTGTACTTTTGTCTAGCATTAATTGCAGTTATTTATTGCAGTTATTTAGGAAACTTATGGGGAAAGAATGTAGCAAAATTAGTCTGGAAACGTGAAAAAACACACTGTTAGTCTAATTCACTAACATTTGACGAAAGACAAAAATAAAAGAATGACATTAGATGGCCTTCAGATATTAATGATTACATTTTCCCTTCTGCGAGCTTTGGTTGTTAAAATGCTCTGTCTAACACGAGAGTTGTCGAGAGTTAAACTGGAGTTTTAGTATATAATGGGGAAAGGAAATGATCGATAAGTTGTGGGGAAAGCGATAAGCTTAGTGGCGATAAAAGGGAATAGTTGTCTTTGAAGTTTCTACATTTGTCATAAATCAGAAAATGAAAAGCCTTTTAGAAACAGTTTTTCCTTGTTAAATTTCTGGATTATTTGAGCTTTTGATGTAAACTTTTGGAAATTATCACAAAATTTAACTATGCAGTGCCAATTAAAACAAACATATTATAGTACAACAATTTCACATTTACACTTCTCTGCTGTGGTAAGTCAGTGTATCCCACTTCAAAATGGATCTCTAAAGTTATATTATTTTACATATTTCATAATATTCTTATATTATTTGTAACAATGTAGTGGCTATTACAAATATGTATGAACACTGAATTGAGACAATATTAAGATTGTAAAATATATATCTGCATTAATGTGAATAATGAGACAACTGCTGGTTGGGTTTTGAGGGAACTTTTGTTTAAATACACATAAATTATATAATATATGCTTCAGATCTTTGTAAACCTTTGATCACCTCAGGCTCGTAGGGTCGTGGGTTCTATCCTTATTACTCAACTTTGCCCACCCTAACCCAATTGGGGGTCTTGGGTGATCTAATGGTAACTTTCAGGCTAGCCTTAAACTGATCCACTGTCGGACTGTTATCCTTAAACATTCCTCTTTACCAATACATGAGTTTTAGGTCACCTCTGGTATAATTTATCACAATGTGTAATAATAATAATAATAATAATGTAATGCATATATAAACTTATGGACTTGTTCTGCATATCTCAGACTGGACTGTAAATATCGATAGTGTAGAAGGATATATGTATCAATTATCACTATATAAATATGTATATAATAATAATCATAGTGATACATAGTGCTTCGTTTACTCCTACAATGCACTGACAGTGCAAAAATGTGCTAGATCCAGGGACTTAAATTTTATTTTCAAAATCATTATAGTTTTTTTCTCATTCATTGCAAGGGAAAGAGAGAGACATCATTGAATTGTTGAAATGCATTGCCATAAAAAGACTCAGTTGATTTTCATACAATTGGTACAATGACATCTATTCCCATATATTTTAGCAAACTCATGCCCCGAGTATTGCAATTTCATCAGAGACATTTAACTCAGTCTTTTTTACAGCTCATGGGATCACCTTTATCATAACTCTTTAAATTGAAGTCAGTCAGATGTCAAGAAAGGTTCATATCTTGAAAAAAACTGACAGCTCATAAATGCTATCCTGACTGAATTGATTGGTTGTTGGCAAACACATTAGCAAATTGTTGATAAAAAGTAATACTTTTTCTTGAATTTTATTCTTACTTGATGAGTTTTGCTGATGTTTAGTTTTTGTCAAGTGTTATTGTTACTATCTGACCAATGAAGGTAAAATGTGGATCCCACTGAAAAACTCCCTAAAATTTAGATGATGCACTTTCCTTCCACCTCTAATCTTCAGTGCCCTGACCTTAAATTAAGTCTGAGCTTAAGGGAAAATATATATGAACAAACAACTGTGGTAAATTGAATCTTAAAAGTATTTATGCACTAAGCCATCTTAAATTAAGTGTGAATTTAAGGTTGGTTGAAGTTAATGTTAACAGGTTGAGATAACAAAAAATGACTAATTATAAGGTGAAAATATATTTACATATTAAGTCTCAGGTAACCTATTTCTCCCAAGTGAAAGGGGATTTGGGGGGCAAAAAAGGAAAAGCAATAGTTAAAAAAGCAAAAAAAAAGAAGAAATTTAGTTTAGTTCTTTTCAGCTATAGGTTTTTAGTTTTTATTTGTGATACTGAGTGATGGAGGGTGGAAGATATAAACTTAGATCTGTTTGAAGACAGGAAGGTGTGATCCTGGTTAAGATACATATGACCATGAATGAGGACTTATCTCTCATAGAGTGGGGGCCAGCCACCCCATACCCAGGCAAGGACAACAATTACATCAATCTACCACCACTAAATCCGATTTAGACATTAGCTAGTTGATATATTCAGATGATAATTCAGGATCCACTACTGCTGTTAAAAATGAAAAAAAGGTAGTTCCGGTACTTATCGCCATGTTGCTGGCAATTCGGATCAGTCATGTAAGTAAGTAAGAAACACTTATAAAGTGCCAAAATTTATATAAACATCCTCTAAGGCGCTGATGTCCAAAAAGGGATGGTCCAGTTCCAAGAAGATGTCTGTTTCCTAATAAGCGTCCGAAAGGGGAGATAGCCTGTTTTCTGAAACCAGAAATGCTTTCTATGGTTCTAATGGCTTGAGGAAGCTTGTTCCACTCTGTGGGAGCAGCTACTATGAAGCTTTGCAACCCTGAGCGTTTATTTGGTTTAGATGAGAAAATTGATAGGTGATTGCCCCGTGTGAGATCACTCTGCCTAATCAGAGAGGAAAAATATGGAGGTTGGCTGAAATGTATTGCTTTATAAGTAAGGAGATTATGTTTGAACAATATACGGTAATGAATGGGGAGCCAGTGTAGTTTGTGCAAGAAGGGTGTGACATGACTAAATTTATTTAGTTTGCACACTGTGCAACATAAGGCATTTTGAACTCTCTGTAGTCTGCCAGTATGCCTTTTTGTGTTGTAAAATAGTGAGTTACAGTAATCCAGGCGACTGCTAACCAAGGCATTTGCCACCTTTACAGCTGTTTCATAATTTAAGTATCTGCGGACCCTTCGTAGTTCTCGGAGATGGTAGTAACTTATGCGACATAGCTTTGCCATGTGTCTTTGCATTGAATTTTCAGCAAACTCACTGGGAAAGATGACTTCAGGGAGCTTCTATTTTGATCATCACCAATCACTATGAATTCCGTCTAGTCAGTATTTAATTTAAGTTTATTATTTCCCATCCAAGCCTGGACAGCCGCAAGGCAATTTGTCAGTTCAGTGATACTAGAATCGAAGTTCCTAGAGTCAAGTTCCAAGTAAATTTGTGTGTCATCTCCATATAAGTGATGGGTCATATTCAATTTAGATATGACTGAACTGAGAGGGGTTGTATATAGGGTAAAAAGGAGTGGCCCCAGAACTGAGCCTTGGGGAACCCCATAAGGGAGTTGAAAAGCATCTGAAAGATGTCAATCTATTTTGATCCACTGTTTCCTTGAATTGAGGTATGACTGAATCCACTTAAGCACTACCCCATCAATGCCGTACCATTGCTGAAGGCAGTTGAATAGGATTGAGTGGTCCATTGTATCGAAGGCTGAAGATAAGTCCAGAAGGACTAATCCAACAGCTGCACCTTTGTTCATTGATGTCGCAATGTCATTTTGTATTTTTAGCAATGCTGAATCAGTTGAGTGAAAAACTCTATATGCAGACTGATTTTCGTTGGATATACCCTCATGAGCAATGTGCTCATTTATCTGTCTAGCCACAGCTTTCTCTATGAGTTTGGAGATGTAGCTGAGGTTGGATACTGGTCCATAATTCTTGAAAGTATTTCTGTCAAGACCAGCTTTTTTCAGCAAGGGTGTGACATGTGCAGTCTTGAAACAGGATGGGAAACTGCCCTCCTGCAGGGAGTAGTTCACAATATTTGTAAGAGGAGTCAAGAGTTCACTGATACAATCAAGGACCAATGATGTTGGGATTGGATCCAAGTCACATGATTTATTTGGTGTGGACTTAATGATTTTAAGGACTTCGTCCTCTGAATCTCCGTCAACATCAGAGTGTTGATCAGAATAGAATCAATAGCGTCATATTGGATCAGCTTTTGGCATTAGGGGAAAGATTGGATAAAATGGAAAAAGAAAAGGTCAAAGTTAAGAAAACTAGCGATGTTTCTAAGATCAAAAGTTAAAGAAAACCAGAGTAGGAAGACTCAGGTTAGCAGCAATCCGGTTTCAGGCTGTATGGCTTCAGTAGGTCCTTCAGTTGTCTGGGCAGGCATTGTATTTTGACTCCCCTATCTGAACTTCTTGGACCTTGTAAGTTAACTCTAGACAACTGAAGGACCTACTGAAGCCATATTGCCTAAAACTGGGTTGCTGCTAAAATTAAAAAATTATAACCAGAACAAGTAAAAAATTTTATGTGTCTTTTATAAATACTTTATATTTGTAAAATCCTATATAAGTGCATTAGTAACTAATGTGTGATTAAAATTTATAATACCATTTCAGCTTCTTTTTGGCCCTGGGAATGATACACTGCCTCATAGGAAGTGATTAGTTTCAGTGCCTATAAAAAGGACCTTAAAACTGAACAACTCATTCCTAGCAGTATTAACTCGTATGAAAAGCCACCACGTAACTTTTAGATCAATGCTCTCTTATTGAACTATAGCTATAAAATGATGAATATCTCATAATCAAGGGAGTTTATATTGGCAATAAACCACATTTGATGTGATACTTTCAATTGCAAACCTATCTGAAGCCATTTTGGAATCTTTAACAATCAGCAACATATGTCTGCATAGCTGAAAGCAGATGTCATTTGTGAAATGAATCTTATTCCAATTAAATAGATTTCCAGTTCGATATTACTGGTTTACAATTGGATCTTAAAAATTTACATTTGGCTTATCAAGACATTTCTCCAGAACAGTTTACAACAACCGATTTTATATCGATTTAAGACCAGCTTCAGATTAAAATGAGAATTTATGTTTAAGAACACACAAAAGGCATCTCGAACCCTACGGAACGGGAATTTTTAAAGAACAATCAGTAGTGAGGAACAGCCCAATTAGAGTCTGAGATTGTAATGAGATAAAAGTTTGCTTCAGAAAATAAGGCAGATCGGTTAATTTTCCATTTGTGGGAAGATGAGAGATTGAAATCCAACAACCAAATCAGGCAATCTGTGGAAAAAAATTTTCCTTCTTTCTATAACTCCGAATATGATTTGCAATGGGTAATGATTAGCTGATTAGCTTATCAAAAGACAGTAACAGAGAGTGACAATCCTAAGCTCTATATAAGGCAGTCAATACAAATGATAGCACACATTTTCGTAGGTCTGAATGCAATTTTGATGGTGAGTCAGGAAATACATCTTTTTTTTCTGTTTCAGTAACAAAATATAATTTCACACCAGGGATTTCTTTATATCTTAAGTTGAATTAACTAAGCCGGATTTCTAGTTTATCATTTGTAAATTGTGTTGAGAATTTACAATGCATACATTTTAGCCTCCCTGTTTCAATTAACCTTCGCATTTGTTTGACTAAGATAAGGAATGCCACTGGGGTGTCAGTATCTAGTGTCCATGTCTGTAAGATCTGAAAAAAAACTTTTCCTACACTTTATAAAACTCCAGACTATGAAACCCATCATGGTAACCTTTTCACATAAGTGTGGTATGACACATGTCTTATTTTTGTTTACACATTCATTACAGTATTTAATCCATTGGTTTATCATGGTGACGTAAACAATAAATCTGAGATGGTTTTTGTTACCCTCTATCAATTTTCACTTTTTTTCTAAGACACTTGTTTACTTAGAAATAAACCAAAAGCAAGCCATGCAAACTTTTCCCAGAGTAAACAGCAAGATTTTGAATGTATAAACATCTTACCTTGAAAGTAAATCCAGTATATATCCCTCTTTAGATAAATTCATTCAACACAGAAATGATTATAACTCACTGGCCTTGATTTTAATCGAATATCATGTCCATGTTGTTATCCTTTAACTCAGGCAAAATACAATAAGTGACACAAAAAAGCAAAACCATTGCTTATCCAATCAGTCACTTTATTCTTGTCTGCCGTCTGCCAGATTCATGCCACCTGAACTCGATGGAACTGTGGTGATTGATAGGCTGGCTTCATTTAGTTCACACTGGTCGTCCTACATATGTTACACTATGTAATATCTAGCAACTGAATTCTTTTGCTGTTATTTATCAATGAAACCTAGTTAAATGATAGTGACCTTATAACCTCGCATTGGTTTTTTTTAAAGTTTAAACTTTTTGGGGGTTAAACCTTTACACAACTAAAGTGCAACACAGAAAACATATTTAACATTACCTTAATAATATTGTGGAAAGTTATTGCTTTAAATACACGTCCGTGCTCCACCGATGTGAGGTTGACGCCCTGGCTACCCTTTGAAAATATGTTTAACATGTTTAAAACTGAGCTCCTTACTTCATTTCAACTCTATCTTTTATATCACTTTTTGTCACTATTTATTGGTTCTTATTCTGAAAAATATAGAAAATAGAGATAATGTAAGAAAAAAAGTCTACAACTAAAAAAAATCAAATTTTCATGAAAGTATTTCCATCCAGTTCTACCACATTTTTACTTGCCCATTACTAAAATATTAATGCTATCTATTTTATACAAATCTATAGTATCCAATGTATTTCAGAATTCCAAATATTCTCAGTAATTCAAAATGTCTTATTCCACCATGCAATCTCTTTTAATAAAATGAACAATTTTACACGGAAATCATCATTAACACTTCAAAGTCAATGTTTCTCAAATAGCCTAAAGGCTTTGAGCTGATCAAAGGGTTTTCGTGAGAATTCCTTGAGAAGAGGAAGCAACCTCTTCCGGTTCTCCTCTTCCTCAATCCAGTTCTGCTTCAACAAGCTACCAGAGGTATGGCCATTCACTTTTAAGTGTAAATGGCACAATACCTCTCCAAATACCGAGTGTATCAGATACTATCTACATACTATTAGCTTATATTAAACATTGTACCAAATGCATGCACGAAACTAGATACTAGACTGTTAAACAATGTGTAGGATTGACCGGGGCAATTCGGGAGTAACAACACAGTTTAGTAAAATTAGAAAAAAAAACTCAGTCCTCAGTGTCAATCTGCACAGAGATAATTCGATGTACAGCCCATGTTACCAAGGTTCTTAGTGTGTTATGCTATCATCTCAGGCAATTCTGCAGAGTCATGAGGTATATTACCCACTATACAAGCATAATGGGGACAAATGCCTTGATCAGCAGTCACCTGGACAACTGTAATTTCTTGCTTTATCACACAAAATTTCTGATTTTTAATTTCAATGCATTCGATTCTATAGCTATTTTAAAGTTCAATAAGCAATTCCCAGAGAACCCTTTACACCCCTTGCAGGCCATACAAGGACAAATCTGTGAAAACAAAGGACAAACACTTTTATAAAAATTTAAAAATAGGTTATTTGTGGTCATACTTGCACTTTTTTTATTTGTCAGGGAGCCTTTAACTGACCGATCAGTATGTGTGGCTTGGGAATAATAGAAAAATTATTTATCATCAACAGTGCACTGTCTAATTGGGTTTGTTATTGCCGAGCCTGAAATGTTCCACATCAGATGGAGATAAACCTGTGAAAACAAACCTGCTTGTCACTCACAGTCATATGTTGGGGTTGAGTAATGGTTGCAGACAGGCACATCTCTTTATGTGTGGCCGTCTCAAAGCAGTCTGATGTAAATAACGAGCAAGTGATGCAGGTAAAACGATTGGCTAGAAAATTACTATGATAAGCTTAAAAAGATTAGTCCTTTTAAAAGAAGCTCAAAAGGTTTAATGTGGCATCCACACTAAAACTCTTTGCTACATCACTTGCAATGAAGTCAGGTAGCAAATCAGGCGGGGAAGACCACTGCTATTACAGAAATTGGTTGAGATTTTTTTTTTCATGTGCTTGTACGGATTTTATGAATCCTTTAAGATGAGATTATTGATGATAATAAAATACTAATTTCTGAGACTACTGGCATAAAAGAAAAGAATTCAGAAAAGTCATATTTATGCTAGAGGTTTGAACTTGGCTCACATTCACTTTAATCCTTGTTGTAAGATAACTCTTGTTCAAAGAATTTCCTTAGAAAATAGGAAAATTTCTTGGAAAAGTTCCTTGAGTAAGAAAGCATTTCTTAGAGTTAAAATTGTTTTAAAAAATGGAGGTGAATGTGCATTTTCAATGATGATTGTCAACAAACAATATTTATATGACGATAAAATAATTTTGCTACCATTTCACACTGCTAAGGTAACCTATTTTCTAGAACTTATTTAGCATTGAAAGAATTCTAAGGAAAACACAATTTCTTATTTTGAGAAAACTCAAAGAATTGGAATAATTCCCCCTCACGAAAATATGTTGGTGAATAAAATAATAAATCCCTTTGTGGCATAGATGAGCAGTGAAGTATGTTATGTGAATGGTAGTATGGAGTTTTATTTTCAGTCATTTTGTGTATTAGATTTGGTTTTTACAATTGACGTCTCTGTATATTGAACAGTTAAGGTCCCATGCACCAAAACAAAAATCCCAAGACACATTTTTCAATATAGGCTATGAGGGGAGGATATGCTGAATCAGTAAGTGTAAAGTTATTGTATAATGATAATTGTCACTTTTTTTGCCATAGGTCAGATATCAAAGCAAAGACCACAAAGACCAGAACCTAGTTAACAATTATCAATTTGGAAAAGACAGGGCAAAACACAGCAAAAATTTAGAATCACCATTTATCTGTCTCATGAAACTACTGATATAAAGCTTTTTTAATTGGCAAGAAAAAAATTATATTTCTTAATCTACACCAGAAATGGAGAACCAATGTGAGCAGTAATCAACTGTTCCAAAAAGAGAATATTTTAATTTTACTTTGGAACCAATTCATTAATGTTCCTTCTAAAAATTACAGACTAACATCAGCGTTTTATTCCTATTGTAGGAGTCCTCTTTTCACAGTAAACTGATGCCAGGGTAAAATACTGTCTCATTAATTCTTGTCTTTTGTCTATGCATTTGTTTCATGGTAACAAAAATAGTTGATCCATTATGTAACAGTATAAAAGTTTTCATTGTACTTGATAACATTTTATTCAACAATTACATACTTTAACTGTGTTTTAGTATAAAAATTGACTATGCTATGAAATGTAAAATGATATTTGTGTAACCCATCAGAATTATAATGGTTACAACTGCAATTGTAGTTTAATGAAAATGCAAATTCGAAAATGTCGGATTTATTTCAATTGCATTTCCTTCATTCGGGAACTACACTGGACAATTTTAAAATCATTTTTCTTTGTCTGGTGGGAAAAGTGCAGATATAAAAGGAAAACTTAGTACATGACATATACACAAAAATCATGAACAAAGATGACAGTATTATACGAGTGCATAGCATGATTATATCGTCAGTCTCCATAAGTGATATATGTAATTTTACCGAACTCCTGAATATTTTAGGGATTTTAAATATGGGGTTTTTCTGATGATCTAAAACTGGAGAAGAGCCTAGGTCGGCAATGTTCCATTGCTGATTACCCAAAACACCACACTAGAATTTTCTTTTTAGAGACTCAACTTGGCAATAAAATGTTTCTTGTCCTTAATTACTGTCACCATCATGACATTCTTTGTGTAATTTTATTCAACTCACGCTGTCAACTCGGGCAAATTATTGGTGTGGTAGTCTTAACCCTGTTCCATATCTTGTCAAGCCCACGGTTACCTTGAGAATTTCCTCTAGATTGTCAGTGATACAACACATCACTCTTTAATCTAGTCAGTTGCTTGCATTATACCAGTTGTAAACCTAATCAAGTCATACTGTTATCATGCAACTATTAATATGAACCCTTAATAGTTTAAAAATCTGTATTTTTAAGTTTTGTGTCTGCCTTTGTCAGGTTATATCACATTAGCTACATAGTGCAAAAGACTTCTGCCCATTGATCGGGATATATAGGAGTCTGATCATTCTTACAGTAAGAAATAAATAAGAGGAAAACGTAAGAGAAGAAACTGTAGGTTTACAGCTGATGTGCTTTACAAGGTCAGTATTGTGGAAGTTGTGCATATGCCACAACCAATGAAATTAAGTATGTTAAAAATTTGATGTTTATTATTACAGTGGGCACACAGCTATCATTTCAGGTGCCCTTAGAGAGCTAAAGTTTTAAAACAGGTCTTATTTTTCTTTGTCCTTGTGCCAACAGGCCCATAAAATTGCTTTCCAGATGGGTGCTAAAAGTCACCCCAATTACGAAAAATACTTTTCAGAATTTCCTGATCACAGTTCCTGTTAGGCTCCTCATCACACATCAGAAGGGTGTATTTGTTGGCCTAGGTTCTTGGGGTTGGTTTGGATGAGTCAGGGAAGAAGATGCAGCATACATTGTCTTAAATAACTATCTGTTTCAGTGGGTTTAAGGTCATATTTTATGTGACATAGCATTGTATACAGTTGTGATTAAAATCACAAGAGATTATCTGCTTTGGCCTATTTTACCGCAATTTCGTGACATTAAACTAGATACTTTATTTTATTAAATATATTTATTTGCCGAGGAAATATGAAGCATATCTTTGTATGAGCAAAGTCTTTAACAATTAAAGAATATATAGGTATAAAAATACCTCCATGTAATCACTTAAGACCCAACCATACAGCCGACACAAATCTGTTTTGAAAATAAAATGATTTTGTCAAATAAACACAGATGCATCCGTTTACAATCCACTTAAATCACTTCTAATACGCAGAAATCTGTTCACAATTCCTTCACAAAATGACCTACAAACGGATTCAAATATTCAATTTGTTTTTCCTTTTCTAAACACAACACTTTTATTTACAAAATAACAGAAATTCTTAGAACTTAATCATAAAATTCTAATAATTTTGACCTTGGCAAAATCAGCAAATTCATTAGAGGTATGAAGAAAGTTGAGACCACTTCCCCAGGTGCAACAAGTGACAATGCCTGACTCATCTGGAAATCGGAATCCGTCTTTTGTGAATCTTCACTGTTCATGTAGAAGCCTGAGATCTTACTGATGTAGAAACCTAAAGAAGGACAGTAAATGAGTGTCCATTCCCCTGGGGGCCAACACAAGCAAAGATAGGAGATGGGATTAATACATTATTTATTCTACAAAAAGTTTCTTGTAAAATTTAACACTGTTAACATATAATAATTCTCTGATAGTTTACAAAGTTTCACAAACCAAAGCCACTGGTAAATCCAATCTATTGCAATAGAATAACCCCAAGCTTAATAATTACAAACCAATTATACAAAGCTCAATACCAATGCAAATGCATTACACTAAGCAGCTGAGGGGAGGGATAACCAGTGACCCTGGATGTTAGGCCAATGACCTTTATGACCCAAGGTCATATGGGAAATGTGATCAAATTAGATTGTAATGGGAGGTGAAAAGTCCACCAAACAGCCAAACTATAAAAGTAGGTGTTGTTGAAAGGTGTGTGAAACAGAGGAGGAGGCTGTAGGGACATTTTTGGATATAAGTCCAGATTGCATTGGATTTCCAGGTGCCAAGTGCATGATCTGGTGCAATGGGACGCCATGGTGAAATGCTCATGTGGCTCCAGGCTGCCTGAAGTCATGAAAGGTTAATTGTGGTGAAAGATGAAGGATATGTGACAGTCTAGTAAAAAAATTACGAGTGACAGAATCGGTCAAATGAACTAGACCATGACGCCTGGAAATCCGAAACACTGGTTGATTAGTTGACCCTGGTTGTATTTGAAAAATAATATACAAAGAAGTTACTGGACAAAGTGGTCAAATTTTTAACCATGAAATTGGAATGGTCCTGATATCAGATATAGATTGCAAAGTCTTAGCCCATTTATTCAAAAGGGTGGGACCTTCGTTGGTAAACAATATATCACCTCTGGCTAGTTGTCTAGTTGGATCAAAATATCCTACTGTGTGTGGAAGTAAGTTAGATAGCCTGAGGAAGGAAAAGTATGAAACCAGTAGCAAGGTTTTGTACACTAGTGCATCTTGAAGTGCATCATATAATGAAACCAAAGAGGTTAAAAGGTCCGTATCTATATATGAATGATCCTTGGGCTGCAGGGGCCTGTTAATTTTCATTGATTTCTGAAAAAACTGCAGCTGCTGATGTTGAAAAGGGGAAGTGTTCAGGTTATGTACTGTAAACTGGACCCTAATACCTGCCAGATAGTTATGAATATTAGCTGGAGAAAAATTATGTTGACAGAGATACTCCATGAAAGCTAATAAACAAAAATGATTTATCTGCAGCATGGGCAGCCTAGCTGCCACCAGAAATGCAACAGAATCTCTTAACATATGTTTATAGGCCTTCTTGGTGGTTGGTCTAAAAGCAAAAGCCAGCCTGGCACAGGCCCTGGTGGCAAGCTGGGCTGCAGGCAATGGCAACCTTGAAAATAGAAATCAAATACAGACATTACGCTTAGTTAAATCAATATGTGTATTGATCCATATAAAATCCCGCAACCATTGCCTTAACTTGTACTCTGGAGTAACAGTTGTAACCCACCTGGATAGAAAGTCGGCTATGGGATTATTTCTGCCTGGAACATGGATTACAATGATTTCTATATTAAAAATGGCAGTTATAAGCCAAACATTTCTGGCACAAGTGGCCAAGAAAGGGTCTTTAATTTTGCCAGTGTTTAATATATCCACTACAGCTTGGTTATCACAAAAAAAATACTTTTTTGGTAGCCCAAAGTTGAGACAAAACTTTGAGGGCAACAACGACATTGAGCATTTCCAGTTGTGTGATGTGGAGATGGTAAAATTGGTGACCTAAGGGAAGGGCATAAACCAATGGACCAAAATACATCCCCCCAATCCCGACAGTGAGGCACCTGGAAGTAAACTGGCTTGTTGTCAAAGAAAGTGACACCATTATATTGGCTCGGGAAAACATTAAACCAGTTCAAGTCACAATTGTTGTGAAAGTTTGATATAAGAAGTAGAAGTATTATGACTATCTCTAAAGACCTGCAACATTCTATTTAAAAAGAATCTGGCAGGTTGTACACACTTGGTAATATATAATAAATAACCCAACTGTCTTTTGGTACAACTGGATTTAAGAGTCCATTGTGTGCACATATTTTGTATATCTCCTAATTTTCCTAATTTTTCAGGTGGAATCAATATGGTTCTTGTAATGGTATTTACTAGTATACCTAAGCAAGTAGCCTGTGTATCTGGTGGGATAAGTTTGCTGTGACTTATCTGCAGACCTAGATCTCCCAGGGGAGATAGCAGAAACTGATAAGAATCATGTATTTTTGATTGTAATCCTATATAAATCAGATCATCAATGTAGTTCATGAGGGCATTATGACCATGCTGTTTCATGATGTATCTGATGGCAATGCTGCATCTCTCAAAAATTCCGGATTCGAGACGATATCCGAACGGCGTAGATCTATCCAGATATGTATGTTTGTGATGTAACCCAAGCAGATCTATGTCGCCTGGATCAATATGTATGTGTCTGAAAGCCCTACTGATATCTACCTTATACAATAATGCCCCAGGACCAATATTTTTAACTTCTTCAACGATATGATCAATAGATGGATATTATAACGTAAAATAAGAATCTAAATATTTACATTTATGGATAGCATCATTTACAGAAAAGCCCTTGGGCCAGCTGAGGTCCATTATTTTACGGCGGTTAGTAGAGTTTTGCTTCTCCCTAGTCATTAAAGGGGACACATGTATTTTAAAATCTAGGTCCTGAAATGGGCCATAAAAAGGCCCAATGTTTAAGCTCCTCCTGAATATATGCATCAACACGAGTTTCATAATTTAATGCTGAAGCATGATTAACTTCTGAAGAAGAAAGGGGACAAGTCCTATCAAAATTTAGAGGAAAGCCAAATTGTATAAGCAATTGCTTATCCCAATAATCAGTTAAGTAATGTCTCCACCTATCTGAATTCAATTGGGTTTGAACTGGGATCCTGCAATTTAAGAAATTTGGCACCCACTAAAATAGAAGAGGTGTTTTTCCATGTAATCTTAGAATCAGTGGGATTGGTTAAATAGCGCTTTGAGTCCTGTAGTATATGGAGATATTGCGCTGAGTATAAATACATAATAATAATAATAATAATAATAATAATCATGATATAGCTTGAAATCATTAAGTGGTATATACCCAAATTGATGGCCATTTTGCTGTATACAAGCCTTGTAATGTTCCGAAATATTTCTATTAGCCCATATATACAGTGGAACTGTTTGCTTCCAGCTGAAAGTATCTACAACTGTGTCCTGCAGTTGGACAGAAGCATTAAAATCAGATGTATCACATTGGCATATGCGGTACTGTATCCAGGTCATCTATGATCTGCCTGTTGTGTGTACTACTGATAGTATTTGACAGTTTTTCTGAGATTTCATTCTGTTGGTGAGTAAGGTGAGTAAGGTGAGAAATCAATGAGTTTGTATCATTGCAAGCATCCCTAGCCTTTTCTTGGGACGGTCTATATATTGGCCCTTGGTTGGGAGATTTTTTTGTTATATTCCGAACTTGTGACTTCCCATTTGTAAGTGCAACCCCAGTTTGTGCAATTTCAGCACCGATTATCCTGGAACCAAGCGAGTTGAAGTCCTGATCATTATCTAAGTTTTGAGTTAAAACTTCAATCTATGCTGCAATGGCAGCAGATCCAATTGATTTTGAGTTTTAATTTCAGGATTTTGTTGGACTTTAACCCTACCCTTGGTGCCAGGAGAAACGTTGCCAAAATGTTTTATACCAACCTTGGAGGGGGTAACAAGTTTAGCATTTGCATTCTTTGCCGAGTCATGACAATGTGAGTACTCTTGCTGAAATGTGATGGGTGAGTATGACACTGAGATTGTGACTGTGCAGTAAGAACCTGGGCGTACGTCCTGCCATCACGCCTGTTGTCAAAAGCTTAGAAGAATGCAACCAAGACAAGTAAGTGTCTTTATTATCAAAAAATTCCAGCTTCATCTGCTGTTTAGAATATGTAGTTGTAGACCAAATGTACCTAGCAGAAGAATTACAGGCTGATTTTGGACCTACATCCAAGTCTACTCGTTTTTTGTATTTTGCTTGTTACGGCAATGCATCTCAGTATGTTGGAAAGTTTTTACCATTCTTTGTGAAGCAAAACAAACACACATGTCTGTATGTGACTCCCTTAGTTTCGTGTGTGCTTTGTTGTGAGCAAGTACCAGACTTATAATACTGGCACACCATGGATTTACAATTATTTTGTTTTGAAAAATTCTTTGTGTATCTTGACCAGTAGGGGTGTGCCTCTGCATATGCGTGCGTCTAACCCTATCTATTTGCTCACTTTGAGTATAATCTTTAATCTCCCTGTTCCATACGACAAAGCAGCACTACATGGCTGGCTTTTGCAGAGGCCCACGAAAAATCGTTGATATCATCCAATAAAGATATCAAATAACCTAACATTGTTTCTTTAGAATTTATATTTGATTCCTCTCTCATGACCCTACAAAAGCCAGCCATCCACTGCCCAATAGTAAGCTGGTCATATGTGACCCGTTCTTTATTATTCCCAGCTAGGACGTATTTGTACGGCCACTTAGCCCTGTGTTTGACAAAAACTTCAACCTGTCCACCATGTTGGGACTTGATTTTTTGTGACATACCTGTCGGATTTAGGTGTTGAAGTTCTGTTAATCTATCAGCTACCTCTCAAATGGTCAAGTGTGGGTAACGTAACAGTATTTGGACATTTGTATCATTTGCATGCATTCCCGCAGAGTGATTACTTGTATGTGCACTGTCGGATTGTCGCACGACCTTGGTGTTTTTTGTCAGACAACTTCTACCTTTTGATATGTGAGGCTCTGATGTTTTCTTAACTGTTTTCCACTCCATTTTGTCTAGTCTTTCACCAATGGCAGTTAATAGCTGCAAAATAGCTTGATTTATAAGGGACTGTGTATCTGAAGTCGTTATTTTACTTACTTTCACGAGCCTATCAAATGTACGCACTTGAGTACTTGTATCATCACTTGCCAAAGTATTCATCAAACCACGACACTCCAGCTCACTACCAGAAGAATTTTGATCAGAAGTTTGCTGGGCATGGCCAAGAAAGTTAACTTCCAGCAAGTTCTTCAAAAAATCATTATCTTCCGACAACTGCAGCTGGATGGGTATTTGTACACTCTCACTCTTTGCAGAACGCAAAAAATATTTCTTCATCTCCATCTATGCACCCAGTTGACTCAAAATATAAAATAAACTAAAATGTAAAACACGTGCACAAATGAAGATGAAAAGATAAAATTAATTTTTCAGATGATACCCCTTCCAAATCTTGAATGCAAATGGAAGAGTGAATGCAGGTTTATAGCCTCGAATTGAAAGAGGCCAAATCACAGTTTACATAAGGCATGGGCTACATGCTAAAGTCCAAAGCCCAAAGATTAAGGTCCCCCACAGGAATGAACCCGCATGCACCTAGGTGCCTGCCAGTACAGTGATATCAGAGAGTCAAAATGTTAAACAAAGTATTTTATTTAACCTTAATTTTAAATTTTGATTTAAACTAAATGGGAGCCCTTTGCAAGAGTGATGGCATGTATTCATCAATTTAATTAACCGTCGATTTGGCCCTGAAGTGAGTCTGTTTAATGAAGTCATGTTTTGGTTGTCTAAATGATGCTATTTAATTTTTGATTTACCTAATTTACACAACTTGCATCATCACAGTAGTAATTTATCCTATTATCGTTATTGCTATGCATAACTTATACTTGTATGTTAATCATCAATAACTCTTGTCTTGCCGAGATCACATGAATTATGTTATGCTTACTTTGAAGTTTTATTATCTAACTTTTATAACAAGATGCTACTCTAGTTGCATGTTAATTATCAATAACTTTTCTCTTGCTAAGACTATACAAAGTATTTCATTTTTCGAAAACTAATTATTATGTTATGATGCTATTATTCACCCTGTATATCAGTTTTATCCTTGCATCAATTACGATAACTACTTTGTTTTATTTACACTTTTACTTCATTATCTACATGCATAGTCTTGTTGTCTACATCTTTTATCTTGAGTTGCAATCTACTGCACATTGGATTGGCAGGTTCATCTAGTCATTGTGTGATCTATGAGCAGTGTATGTTAGTAGGGGACAGTATTATGCGGTTACATAGGTGGATATACTGAGCTAGATGGATTACTCGAGTCGCCAATCCCCTGACCTTGCCGGTGTATCATGACCTTTATCATTATCACTAGTTTGTAAAGTACAACCATATTGAATGTGCATAAAAAGTTTCTAGTAGATTGAAAAACAGAATTTTTAATCCCATGCTGGTGTTTTACTGTCTTGCTGGGGCTTCATGGGGCCTGGGGCCTGAAATGAGCCCTCTTTTGTTGGGCTTATACAAAGTGTATGAGTGGTTTTGTCCCATGAATAATAAAGATTAATAGTTCGAGAATTTTGCTGCCTGTATGGCCCGGGGTCTAAGATATTATTAAGCTAACGTTTCAAGAAATCACGTCTTCTCTAAGCTTAGATCATGGGAAAAAATCTGAATAGCCATGAGCATAATAAGGCATTGTGAAGTCCAGTGTTAAATCCCATTTGGAAAAAATTGTTTTTATCATTAAATGCCCCAGATCCTTAAACTTTTAGGTTTTTAAGGGTAGAGGACACCAGTACATACAGTTGGACAAGGCTCTGTATTGTAAACTGATGACCAACGGCAGGCAGCTACCAGCTTTTCCACATGAGGCCAGGATATATGTTTAGGATTGGGTTGCAATAATAGAATGGCCATATTAAACAAGTGCCTATTTCTGTCCTGAGCAGTCATGGCCAATCCTGATTCGGTTTTACAACTAATCTTGTACACACTATGCAAAAACTACGGGCTTAGTGTAGCAGCCAGGAGAAGATTGTAAGGATTATATTTTTGGTTATATCTTTTCACTTGTGACAAAACATTTGTCCAAAAATAATCTGTATAAAAATAAAGAAGGGAGGCTAACTTTTTTTCCTAAAATTCAAAGAATCGCTAAAATTTTAGAAAAGAAAAATAATAACTTCGATCCACCATAAATAAAGATTCTGCGCAAATTTCATTATTTATACCAAAAATGAACAATAAACTGTATACCGGTTTGTCGTTCCCACCACTACGGGAAGGTAATGTACAAGTGTAGGCTATTGGGATTGACTAGAGTCGAAAAATCATCAGTGAGGTCCAGGGATCACTGTGGTCATTCCTCCACCCGGGAAACTTGTGGTTGCACCTTAAAAAAAAAACAATTATTTAACCTTCAACTATTTATATGGTACTTGGAAGGCTATTGTCACCTGACCCACTTGTAGCTCATTGGATGACATTCTTAAATTGTTTTACAGATTATGGAAATTTCCTCAGCTTATAATTGGCATGGACAGTTTTTTGCTGCCCACCAACCAAAACCCGATATTCTAGTCATATATTTTAAAGTGTTTTTAGTATAAATTTCTTTTTGATGTTTTATCATAGTGAGGCGTTTTCGGATATATCATTCATATAGAATTTATCTGATATAACTCAATTTCTACGTATATTTAAAATTATTTGTCTCCTGTCATTGTAAACCTAAGTCCAGGGTAGGCTGGTCACAATTCCTCCCCTTCGTCCTTTAACCACATGTAAACTAACTTTTTCTATGCTCACCTAATCCCAAGCGTGGGTCTAGGGTGATCCTAATAAAACTCTAAGTGTTCTAACTGGCACAGTTGGAGGTTAAGGGTGGAAACCTTGTTTCTTATCTGTTTCATAACAACTCAGCCTGTTTTCAAGTTCTGGTTACCCTATCAAAGCTCTGCTTTTAATTTTAGGTAAAACTGGTGATAAAGGAAATACATATTAAGTCAGATTAGAAAAATCTGTTATGTTAAGTCAGATTATAAAAGTCTGTTATGTTAATATATAGCTGGAATTTTATGCATACCAAGTAAGTTTTCCTTGTCTATTAAAATCAAGACTTTGATCGCCTCCCAGACTGTAACAAACAATAAATAGAATGGCTAATGGCATTATCTGGTATCTCAAATGTGTTGTTAGCAACAGAGCCAACTGAATGTTTTGGTTTTCGCCAGGTTTTTCGAATATGTTGCATGTAGTACAAAGATATATCCCAGAACGTACACAAATATACATTCCTAAATTATTTTTTCCTGTTATCCTCATAGACTAACATATTCGTTAAATTTGCAGGATAACAAAAGACCTTGAATCAAAGCAGTATTTACTAACAGATCCGTTTGGTGAAGGTGTAGCTTAATTATTTGTAGCCTCGAAGAAGGTTGAATCAACTGAAATGCCCTTTACATTTTATTAATAGAGGCATGCTTTGTATTTTTCTAGTAGAAAGACCACTCACATAGGTTTGTAAGTTCTTTTCAGAGAAATTTTTAAATCCAAATACACTATGGTATACTTAGTTATAATATCTTCACTCTCATTTTTGGTCTCACATAGGTCTGTAAGTTCTGTAAGTTCTTTTCAGAGAAATGTTTAAATCCAAATACACTATGGCATACTTATAGTTATAATATCTTCACTCTCATTCATGGTTGGTGACAGAGACATCGGATCTGGTAATAATAGCATAATACAATTATACAAAGTACAAAATGGATGAAAAGTCAACATCAATAGTTACTGATTGATCTGCAATCCAAAGTTGCTTGCTTGGACACTAGGAAGCAACCACCTAGTTTTATCAATACAGGAGTAAGTCCAGGAGTCAAACCTAGAACCTGTCAGGCTATAAGTACTTACAACACCATCATGTCTGTGAAATAATTTGAATTCAGATGTCTCACTATCTGGTGGTTATCAAGTTTGACAAGAATGATCATTCTGACTGTTACATTCGAGGTTGAAGAGGCAAAATTTTGAAGAGGAAGACTGAAGGCTCTGTTTCATGTGATCATTCTTCAAATTTGATAATCATTGTGCCTCCTAACAGAGACTCCTAACAAAATGATTCCCTAACATTTAAGCAGTACAGCAACATAACGACCTCCAAAAGGGAACTTTATTGGAATGTGAAATAAAAAGAAAGTGTCATGCAAAACCCTGTTTTGTGTAACAAACATGGTGGTTCGGTTGGTTAGTATATATGCATGGGTTAACTAATTATTATTTATATACTGTGTCTGATATTCAAAGTTTCTAAAAGCTTTTTTATTCATTATTGTTAAGAAAGGGTGTTCAGTGCCCTTTTTTCTTCAGTTGAAATAAAAACTACTTAAAAAATGACAAAATTGATTTCATTCTATTGTATCATCATATAAAGTCAAAGTTAGTGTCTCTCTCCCCGTTCAACAGCCAGGTCCTGTATTCACAAAACGGATCAAGATCAAGTTGAGAAAAAAATCAGCTCAAATTTAATATAAACAATTGTAAACTAAAGCTGAATTTTTGACTCAAGTTGAGCTTGATCCCTTTTGTGAATACGGGCCCTGGGTATATCAGCATTTATAAGTGTATGCATGTACACATGATATTGGCAATCCAGATTTATTTAGATTTATTTGTTGTTTTACGTCGCGTTCAACAGCCAGGGTCATATTGCAACGGGTAGTTTACAGGTGGAGGAAACCAGTGCATACTTCACTGTAAACCACCGGGCATCGGCAAGTAACTACCAAGTTTCCAACATGAAGCGCCTGGCCCGAGATTCGAACCGGCGGCCTCAGAGGTTGGAGGCGAGAACTCTAACTGCTACACCACCGAGCCCCCTTATTGGCAATTAATCCACAATTATCTGCAAATGTATCATATGTATAGATGCATAGATATATCCATATGATTTTTCAATGATTCATTCAGTGATTTGATGTGCTATTAAACATTAATTTTCAAAATTTCAATAGCTGTAAAGAAATTAACAGTCCATTACAGTACCCAGAAACATAACGTGCTCATGAAGTATACCATCAGACTTAATGTATACAATTAGGTAATATAGAATTATTGTGTGCAAACATAGCATATAAAGTCACAATTGGGGTTTTACTTTCCGTTCAACAGCCAGGGTATATTGATCAGCATATGTGAGTGTATGTCAATACACTGATATACATATATATCTATACCATGTTCTGTTGTATTCAATGGCTTGATTTCCTATTAAATATTAATTTTCAAAGCCTCAATAACTAGTCCATTCCAGTGGCCAGAAACATAACGTGCTCATGAAGTATACCATTTAGACTGATCTGTACGAACATGGAACATTCTATTCTATTCTATTCTATTCTATTCTGTACTTTTATAGCGCTTAATCTCTGCTAGGCAGACTCTAAGGCGCAACACCAAAAATCAGGTTTAAGAAATCATCTGTCCATAGCCGTTGCCAAGTCCAGTACCACGGAGACGCCGGATAGAGTGTATGCTAAGGTGGGAATGCCTTGTGGAAGAGATATGATTTTAACCTTTTCCTGAAACAGGTGAGAGTTTCCTATGTACCTCATTAGGCAATACATAGAATACTTGGGTGCAAACAGTAGCTGAAAAAGCATCTCCCCACCATTATGACTCACTCTTATCTGCTGGTCACAGCCAGTTCATAGGTAAATGGTAGACAAGGTGATGCGAAGCTCATAAATAATGATATTTATGACATACAAGTGAAAAATAGAAGCTAACAAATAATAATATTAAAGGCGTCACAATTTTATACATACAATGCTCCGACATAAATAATAGTAAGGTTATACATTATTTTTGATTGCTTTATTCTTGTGACAGGGAAACATAGTATACCTTAAACAAGCAATGCATAAAAATATTATTATTTATCATAAATTCATTTATTAAATTGGCATAGTACACGATCAATATATTACTTGGAGCAAAATTGTTATTCATATTACAAAATACATTATCCGTCAAGGTTTATTAGTCACTACAAATTAGATCATGCGAGACAATTAATCAGGAAACAAGCAGAAAATTTAAGATTTAAGCATTTGCACATACACCGAATTCAGAGGTATTTTAATTTTCTTAGTGCAAATTGTTCAACAAAATTATCAGTATGATTATTGTTATTATTTATATCCAATTTATCATAGTAAGCAGTGGACATATTTGGTACATTTTACTTTCGATAGCCTCTTTACATATTTGACCGATTCTTAACTGAAACTTCAGCTGCTAATTTCCAATGGTAGGGCCAAGTTTTTGCGAGGCTGATTTCTCAGAGGTTGACTTTTTTAGGGGCCCGACTTGGCAAAGAGTGCCAAGCACGGCCTGATAGGGGCCTGCTGCCTCAGTTTCCTCACTACCTTAAGCTTGCATCAATACTTGGCGACCCTTGACCTCTTGACCCATCACACATATTGGGGTTAATAAATTGGCCTCACTTTGGATTCGGAGGGCCATTTTGAATTCAGTATTTGAACACAGAAGAAGTAGCAACCATTTTATTTTATTTTATTTTATTCAAGTAACTAGTTCACTACAATGCCGGCTTCTAGAAAGAAATCTAATTCTAATTCTAATTCTAATTGGACTTTTATAGCGCTTAATCTCCCCAAACAAGAGGACTCTAAGGCGCAACAAAACAAAAAGCAGCCAACAAAATTCTGTGTCCAGGGACATAACAGGGGTCGAACACCACGGAGAACGCCAGGAGGATGATTCAGGCTAGGGTGGATATGCTTTGGTGTACAGGTAGGTTTTAAGCTGTTTTCTGAAGGAGGCCAGGGATGGAGAGGCACGAATCACATCAGGGAGAGTATTCCACACAGTAGGAGCATCAAACGCAAAACTATTACCAAACTGTTTGACAGATTTATGAACAGAGGGGCAGAACTTTGGAATAACTAGGAAATTACCACCACTTTGACTGCGCCTGGTACTGTAAGAACTGCTGTAGGAGGAAAGATGTGGTGAAAAATACCTGGGAAAACCTGTGTGAAGATACTTATAAACAAGTGTGACTGTCTTGAACACAATGCGCTGTTCAACAGGAAGCCAATGCAGTTTCTTTAGCACAGGAGTTATGCTGGTGTATCGACTGGTGTTTGATACAATTCTAGCTGCACTATTTTGGATGAACTGTAATTTGCGTAGATTGAACTTGGACAGGCTCCTGAAAAGTGAGTTGCAGTAATCCAACCGACTACTAACAAGAGCGTTGGCTACCAGCACAGAAACATCATGAGTAAGAAACCGCCTGACATGTCTGAAGTCACGGAGTTTAACAAAACAACTTTTGCAGACATTCTGAACATGCTTGGACAAAGAGAAATCTGAATCAAGCCACACACCCAGATTTTTTACTGAATCTGCAGGGCAGAGTGAGTTGCCCAGGATATCAATTGGAAAACATGCTTTCAACTTATCCCTTTGTCTCTTCGAACCAAAGATGATAAACTCAGTCTTATCAGGATTCAGTTTGAGCTTACTAGTTGTCATCCACTCTTTAACATCATTTAGGCACTTATTTAGCTTTTCAAAGGCAGCAGATACATTCTTCTGGGATAAATGTATATAAAGTTGGCTGTCATCTGCATAGAAATGAAACTTTATTCCATTATGTTTACTGATAATGGAACTGAGGGGGGTAGTGTACAATGAGAACAACAAAGGACCCAGGACAGAACCTTGGGGAACACCAAATAGGAGTTTACAAACATCTGACAAAGTAGAACCAATTTTTACTGATTGGTAACGGTCCATTAGGTAGGATGTGAACCATTTCAGAACGGAGCCACTGACCCCAAACCAGTTTTGGAGGCAACCCAGAAGAGTAGAGTGATCAATGGTGTCGAAGGCAGCAGACAAGTCAAGCAATACCAAGGCAGTGGATTCACCTCTTGACAATGATAAGTGAACCTCATTTTTTATGTAGAGAAGAGCAGTCTCAGTTGAATGGCCCGCCTTATATGCCGACTGGTACGGGTTGTCTAAGTTATTGGCATTAATATGTTCTAACAGCTGCTTAGCAACCACACGTTCTACCAATTTAGATATAAAACTGAGACCTGATACAGGGCGATAATTCTTAAGGTCATTTGAGGGAAGATTTGGCTTTTTAATAAGTGGAGTGACCACAGCAGATTTGAAGGCATCAGGAACGCATCCCTCCATGAGTGAGCAGTTGACCAGCTTTGTAAGGGATGGTAGCAATATATCAATGCATTCCTTAATCAGGAATGTCGGCAGAGGGTCCAACAGGCATGATTTTGTTGGTGATGCTTTAATTATTTTATCAACAGCATCTTCAGAAACTTGCCTAAAGACAGTAATTTGGGGAGGATCTGAAGGAGGGTTAACATCATATTCAGTGCCAGAAGAAGCAAAATTATCTCTAATCTTCTTGATTTTGTTGGTGAAGAAGGAGGCAAACTGGTCAGCCAATGACTTTTCGGACTCATGAGATGGAAGTGTGGCAACAGAAACCCTGTTCAGGGTCTTATGGAGCTCACGCCAAAGTTTTCGAGAGTCATGACTATTGTCTGAGATCAGTTTGCTATAGTAGTCTGATTTATCTTTATTTACAAGTGCATTGCACCGAGCAATCTGGCGACGAAGCCTACTCCTGTTAAGTGTACTTTTAGCCCTACGCCAGGTTCTCTCAAATTGGCGCCTAAGGGACTTTGCACGTCGATAATCATCAGACATCCAATCGGCGGACTCCTTTTTCGTCAATTTAGATATAAGAGGTGCATGCCTATCCAGAACATCACTCAAATCATGTACATATTGATCATACAGATCGACAACAGCATCAGCTGGAGACTTGACGAAGGACGTATTTTTGAGATCTGAGCGGAAGTCAGACATATTGATACGGTGGAACCTTCTATATTGAACTACATTTGGAGTATGAGACACTTGACAAGGGAAGGCAACATTTGACTAATGCGTGATCGGAAACAAAGTCACAAATTTTAACATCAGCAATGGTGTCCTGATCACAGGGAGATAAAATCAGGTCCAATATGTGACCATGTAGATGAGTAGGTTTATTGACTAACTGTTTGAGGTCACATGAATCAAGAAAGGTAGTGAATTTCTGACCGTCACCAACTGGAACATCAACATGAATGTTGAAGTCGCCACAAATGTAATATGAAGAATTAATGGATGAAAGGTAACCAACAAATGACATGAATTCTTCCAGAAAATTACAGGTACATGATCCTGGAGGGCGATAGATGCAGGCAAGCAACACTGAGTGGCCATGAAGCCCGATTGACACCACTATATTTTCAAATGACTGATAACAAGGAGTTTCAATTATATGGGGTCTGTAGGAGGATCTGATGAAAAAACCCACAAGGAAAGTGTGAGGAAAGTTAAAACCGGGAGGAGTTATAGACTGTAAGAAGCTGTCAGACTCAAATGGACGTATGTGTGTTTCCGTGAGGCATAGAAGATCAAGGTCGTATGAAGCCACCATGTCGGCAAGGAGAGGACCCTTGTTCCTTACGGATCTGGCATTCAAAACACCGAGTGTAAACGGACCAGGGTTGAGGGATACATCTCCACCCAGTAACAGTAACAACATGAGCCCTCTTCCATTAACCATGGTCGGAAATTTTCGGCAGGAACACAAATATGATAAATTTTTCGCAACCCGTGTCAAAGGAGGACATGATGTGTAAGATGCTCTGGTACTGAACCAATCATGCCTGTGGGCCAGTGCCACTGCAAACAGTGCCATGAAGAGGAGTAACCGAGGACTGAACATGACTGGTGGGGTTGTACATCAGTAAGAGCCCCTAGTCTAAGCTCAACAGTGGGGAGCCTCAATAATATAACCCTACACCTAAATCTCCAGCTACAGAAGGCAAGAGGAAGACAAGAGCATCAGATAAGTCTCGTACATCTATTAAGAAGCCTACTAAGAAGAAAATAACATCAGTTGAAAATGACGGTTCATATCTCCAGCATCAAGCGTCACAATCAGTACCAGTAAGTACTTTGCCACCTTCTGACCACAGTACCATATCAGCGTCAACAGGGCAAGCCATATTGACCATGTTAAGCCAAATCGACGCGTCCAACAAAGAACTATCCAAGCGGATGGACCAATTAGAACGTAATGGCAGTATGAGTTCCACCCCTCTGACGTCTCCTACCATCGTAGCTCCACCGTAGCTGTGTCGCAATCTGTGGTACCCCCACCCACTCCACAACGGGTAACCGCGGGTGGGGCGGCTACAGGATGTTCTGCTCTTCCGGGGCCCTCCAGACAACAGCCAGATCATAATGCTATCAACAGGGATGCTGTGGTCCCAGGTGTGGATGTCCTCAGGTCAATTCCCAGCATCTCATCAGCAGTGACACAGCTATTGGCATCATACGACCATCAGGCGATACAGGATGTTTTGCCAGGTAAGGGCCACGTTCCAAGGCGGAAATCCGGCAGATATAATACCACTGATAACACACTTGCCGGCCCCCACCTCAGATGGCCCAATGAGGGTCTGGTATCTGCATCCAACGCTAGGAGGCCCCCTTATGATGAACTTAATTTATCTCAATGGGTGGCTGGACAGTTATCCAATGCTTTGTTAATTGAGGACAATGTTCTTCTTAGACAAGTGCTAACACAAGTAGTTATGGCCATGAAGGACTCGGTATCACTACCTTGGCAGGCGGTTCGGGCAGCATGGGCCGTCTCGATGACTGATGTTGAGGAGGGTAGGTTGGGATGGGCAGACACCACACAATGGTCGCTGAACCGTATAAGCAACTCCCAACTGGCAGTTTTGAATGGTCAGAACTTATCAACCAACAATCAAAAGATAAGGATATGTCGCTTCTACAATGAGGGATCCTGTACAAGTGAGGGTCACCACGGTCCGTACAAACACTTTTGTGCTAGCTGCTACAAGCAGGGACGTTCTTTGATGCACCCAGAGACTAGGTGCTTTTCGCGCAGCTCGAGTCGTACACAGGAACAGAAGACACCAGCATCTAAGTAGGGACTCGGTCGACCACATCTCCACCCCTCTGGCATCTGTGGGAGGGGGCGAGCAGTTGTACCTAAAGAAACAGACAATGAACAATCATGTAATAAAGCTATGTTAACTGATACTACTAAATACAAGATTGCTGACATTAATAAATTGAACTTTCTCAACAGTAATCAAGACAATCAAGGTGAAAAAGTCTTTAATTGTATGAATAATGTGTTGAATGATTTTGCAGATTCATGTGACAAGGAGTTTATTTGTCCAGTACCTGTAGAGAGTGGTTTATTGACTGGTTCTGGGTTCGAATATGATCCCCAGGCCAGTATCACAGTACCAAATGTTGTAACAGCTGCTAATGGTCAGTGTGAATACAAATGGTTTGATAACATGTTTACCTGTGGTACCACCTGTACCCAACCAGTTGTAAGGGTGTATGATAATGAAAAGTTGCATTGTTATACGGCTTTAATACGTTTCAAGGGTGACCATCAGGTTAATGAAGCTATGTATACCTTCACAAGTTCGGGTTCGAACCAACATACCGATGAAACTAATTGTACCATGAGTGTAACCACATTTTCCAAGGTTTATAATGGAAATTGGGCTCACATTGTTTATCTTCAAAGCAGTGACATAGGCTTAAAGGGGTTTTACCTCTGGGATCACAGTTCTGGGGGTGGGGAATCCAGCTTGATTGCTTATGGCCAACCCCCTCAGGGGATGCTCACCATTACAGACATTATTCACTTGCATGTGGTCCCTGTGGGTACCACCGCCCCTAATTGGGACCTGGGTTTGAATACTGATCCCGGCCTGGTACATGATAACTATCTTAAGGATTGTAGAAGTATGCAATATTATGGTCACGGTTATGAAGAATATATGATTAATATTATTGACAATTTAATAGATGGGGCTGATAGCCTTGATGATAGTGGTAACATGACCACCCCAAGAACAGGGGTTCATTCTGTGTATAATCAACAAACTGATGAAGTGAGAATGAGCTTAGATGCTCACATTACTAGCTATGCATGTACTGAACTTGACACCCAGCTGGGCCAGCCCAAGTGGGCTTATGATGATAAACCCAGTTTAACTGATAGAGACATTCCACGTCCGATTCGTGATTTTCATTATCCGAACAAGTTTACAGGTTATTTGGCTCAGGAAGGGACTGCGTTCAAGTTCGTTGGTCCGGATAGACCTCCTGTGGACATAACCTCTATTGAACAGCTTATTGCTATTGCGGACATTATTAGAAACACCCATGTCCCCAACTACAGAGCTGCCAGAATACCCATTAAGTCGGGTTTGAATGTGGAGGCTTGGGAAACTCACCTCCAGGGCTATTCAGATAAGCGAGTTTTGCAATATATTAAATTCGGATACCCCCTTTTAATCAGCAATGCTGAAGAATTATGTAATAAGGACAGTACTAACCACTATTCAGCTCGTCAATATCCATCTGAAGTACAAAAGTACATTGATAAAGAAAAATCACTTGGTGCTTTGTTAGGCCCTGTCCCAAGTATTGTACACCCCCACTACCATTGTTCACCTTTAATAACACGTCCTAAAGACAATGGCAGTCGTCGGGTTATATTAGACCTTTCATATCCTCGAGGCAATTCAGTGAACTCACACGTTCAGGCTGACCGCTTTGATGACTCTGCCTTTGTGTTTAAATTTCCCAATATAGACCATATTACAGAGGACATAGTTCGCTGCACGGATGACTGCGTTCTCTTTAAAATTGATGTAGCTCGTGCGTTTCGCAACCTCAGAGTGGATCCCGTGGATAGTCTAAAGCTGGGGATTATGTGGAATGGCAATTATTATGCGGATCTGGCGGTGGCGTTCGGCTGGACCCACGGGTCCGCGGCGTTCCAGATTTTGTCCGATGCAATTGCCCATATTGTAGCTAAAGCTGACATAAAACTCCACTGCTATATCGATGACTACATTGCGGTTGTCCCTAAAACTAAGGCGGATGACAAATTTAAATATGTTTGCGACTTACTAGCCGAACTCGGCCTCCCCCTCAACTATGACAAGCTCACCCCTCCCACCAAACGCCTCACTTGTCTCAGTATAGACATAAACATTGACAACAATACTATGAGCATATCTGAAGACAAGCTTCGATCTATTCATGAGGAGTGCATTCGCGTTAGTACAAAGAAATGTCTTTCTAGGAGAGCTTTCCAATCGCTTCTTGGGAAACTTTTGTACATTCAAAAGTGTGTTAAACCCTCACGTGTATTCCTGAATAGGATCTTGGCATTATATCGTGCAAATTCACATCTTCAGAAGATTTACCTTTCCTCTGATTTTCACAAAGACATCGCATGGTTCTTGACATTCCTCCCATCCTTCAATGGCATCTCTTATCTTAAAAAGAATGCAGTCGATTCCGTCCAATCCCTATACCTAGATGCTTGCTTGACTGGGATGGGAGGCGTTTGGCGGGATCGCGTCTATGCTACCCCTATTCATAACATGATGGGTGTGGATCTTAAGATCGTGCATCTCAAGATGCTGAATCTAGTCATCGCTCTGAGAACGTGGGCCAGTTATTGGTGCCATTCTAGCATCACAGTTCACTGTGACAATTCAGGGGTGGTCTTTGTGGTCAAGACCGGTAAGACCAAGGATCCCTTCTTAGCTTTGTGTGTCAGAAATATTTGGCTGTTAACAGCCCATTATGATATTCATTTGGACATAGTACACATACCTGGCCGTTGCAATACTATAGCTGATACCTTATCTAGGATATATTCTAGCAGTAACATAGATGCCAGTATTTTTTACCATTTGAGGGACCATTACATTTGGGAACGTATACCCAGTCATTATTTTGATCTGGACCTTCGCCTCTAATTTCAGATTCGAACCTGCCTTCTTCCCATTTGATCCTCACTGCCTTCCAGAGGACCAGGACCGCTTACAGACCATCTACCAGGAAGGCCCACAATACACACATAAGAACTTACCTTGCTTTTGTTATATTCATGTCACTTCCGGTAGACCCATCAGTGCATTCTTTGTTAGCCTTCTTGGAATATTTATATTCAAACAACTTATCTCACCGGGTTATTCTCAACTACCTCTCCTCCCTCAAAACTTTTGCTAAACAGTACCACTGGGACCAGTCAATTTTTGACCATCACTTACTTCACTCCTACCTTAGGAGCATTTCCATCAACTCTTCATTTCACCCCACCCCCCGGGGCATCTTTGACATTAGGACCCTCGCTTTGATCTCTTCCACCTGTCATATCCTTGATGACCCCCCTCTGTACAGGGCTGCTTTTCTTGTTTCATTTTTTGCCTTTCTTAGGATGTCAAACGTGGCCCCCCACTCTAAATTCAAGTTTGACCCCAACAAGCACCTGCTGAGGCAGGATGTCATCTTCCAACCCCCCGGGGCCCACATTCTAATTAAGTGGACTAAGACCCTTCAGGATAACTGTTCCCACCATTTGGTTCAGATCCCAGCCCTTACCAACCACATACTTTGTCCAGTCAGGGCTCTCCACCAGTTACTAGATTCTAGGCCCCTCCCTCCTACATCACCTCTCTTTGTTCACAAATCTCCTCCTTATCATCCAGTTATTGATACCACCTTGAGGGATGGTCTCAGGAGGGTGTTGACCCACCTGGGCATTCCCCTCCTGGGCCATGGGTTCCATACCTTTAGAAGGTCAGGGGCGACCCTGGCTTATGATAACAATGTCCAGCTCCAGCATATAATGGCCCATGGTCTCTGGAGAAGTTCGGCAGTCTGGACTTACCTCCAGAATGCTTCCCAGGCCCCCTCCATTGTCCCCCTGACCTTTGCCTCTTGTATTCCTTCTCACCTTTAGTTGGGCTTGGTGTTTTTAAAATCTTCAAACCTTTGAAATTTTAAAACTTTTAACCCTGCTTATATAACTACTAATCTGTAAATAAATACCTCAAACATCACTGACCTCTTTCACCTTCCTATGACCCATCTGACCTTTTCACCTCCATCACCTTTGACCTTAGGAAACTGTGCCAAGCATGGCCTGATAGGGGCCTGCTGCCTCAGTTTCCTCACTACCTTAAGCTTGCATCAATACTTGGCGACCCTTGACCTCTTGACCCATCACACGTATTGGGGTTAATAAATTGGCCTCACTTTGGATTCGGAGGGCCATTTTGAATTCAGTATTTGAACACAGAAGAAGTAGCAACCATTTTATTTCCCACCTTCCCCCCCCCCCCCCCCCCCCCGGTACACCAGTTGCGTAATTTAGGCGGCCCCAGGCTGACCCTGGGTGACCCCCTCTCGATTATTGACAGTAGCAGTTCACAAAATTTGTGGACCAAGGCAGGGCCAGGCAATACTCTGGTAGCCCCCTCTCTCTTCCTTCACTTTTACTTGACACTAGGCAGCCAATTTTGGCTCCCTCTACCATCGACATGTAATGATTAGGTAGGCACCAGTTGTTATACAAGATGAGGCCCAAGTGGCCTGTTCTTACTGATTAAATATTACTAGCAGTATGTACTGTGGCACTAGTTGCTGTGCCTGTTAGCACTATGAGCCTGATGGCTCTTACTCTGTGGGTGGCTCAAGTAGCAAGAGTGATTATTGTGGCACTAGTTGCTGTGAGTGTGAATATGGGGCTTGATACCCCTTGCTCTATCTGTGATACTAGTCACTACTAGTCTTTTCGTATTTAGTATTTTACCTGTGTATGGTGTTTTTAAAATCTTCAAACCTTTGAAATTTTAAAACTTTTAACCCTGCTTATATAACTACTAATCTGTAAATAAATACCTCAAACATCACTGACCTCTTTCACCTTCCTATGACCCATCTGACCTTTTCACCTCCATCACCTTTGACCTTAGGAAACTGTCGATTTTTCCAGCTCCCTAAAATACCTATTCTTAATTGTCCTTTTATTGAACTTTTTATATGGAACTAATGTATATCTTTCCCATGATTTCCCCCAGACAACTCCAATACAGTCAAGATAATTGGCTTTCTTTATCACACATGTGTAAATCTGACTTAAGTTTCACAATAAGCTAGTACTCAAATATGAAAGTCAACAATATCAACCCTTTCGTGGATCCCTCAGGTTAGGGTTTACTGTAGCGTTGAACCTGACACATAGCAAACAACAGTTGCTAAAACAAGAACTGCACAGTTATGTGTTCAATGCCATCAAAGGAAGTCGATTCAAGATCATATAATGGCCCAGAAACGACGCCGTCGCTTTCTTGCAAGATGTGAAACCTATTGGTACACTTTATACTATTTTTTGGAACACTCACCTTGACTTTATGTGAAACCTTCTTACATGTATAGCCCTTGACATTTAGGTCATGTTTAGCAAAATGACTACTTTGAGTAGTAAAAGCATGAGTTTTGCTACTTTTATTTGAGTTTTTCTTGTCTCTGTAATGACACATGCCATTGTTTTACACACACTTACCTTGGTTATGGGAAGTTCCACTGGAAGCCATAATAGGCGTGGCTGAGGAGCCCCTGACTGTGGGACATTTAACCACCTGGGCATAAGAATAATTCTTATACTTGTATACATCCAGTTTCCAGTCAGTACTTACCCCCATTAAATACATGGGAAGTGGAGACAATTTTGGTATTATATTTTTGGTATAAAGTTTGTCTTGTAATTTATTTTATACTTCCTGCCCCATATGACCTTTGCAAACTTTTTTGATTGGCACTGCATCATGGCAGTGCCTCACTCGTTTTTTGCATCTTGACCTCTTTTAGCATTTCTACAGTCTTTCTGTGGGTGATGAAAGTGTTTCCCCACTCCAAAACAATGGCTGCATATGTGTTTGTAACTGTGACCACTTGTTACGTAGTCACTAGTGTGGGAACATTTACCAACTTTGAAAAAAATTGCATGGGGTACCTTGGGCATTACTTTGTGATTTCTTGCCTTGGGAGGATGGATTTATAACTACCTTCTGAGCATGAGCTCTCCTTATCCGATCAATTGCGGTCATATGCCAATTGATTTTGCCCTCCTCCATGCGACACAGAAGTAGGGCGTGGGCTGCTTTAGCAGAGGCCCACCCAAAGTCCTGCGCATCCTCCATGATCTCAGTCACATAATCTAGCATGCAATTCTTAGTTTTGACATTTTTCTCTTCCCTAATTATATTGCATAAGCCACAGACCCATTGATAGACTGTAAGACTGTCATAAGAGACCCTATTTTTGGCAGTGCCTGACAAAACATTATTCTGGGGCCATGGGACTTGGCATTTGACAAAAATTTGCTCATTTCCACCCCTTTGTGACTTAAATGTACCTTTTTCATTGAGGGTGGTGAGTTCCTTAGGTCTCTGCTCCACAGCCTCTTGTATGTGCCTGGATCCCTTCAACATTTGAGCACTAGGAATAATAGCGTCATCCTCAGCATCACTTTCTTCCTGTTCTGACACCATGTCAGATGTCGCCCTTCCTGAGGAAGTCATGGGTTCCCCCTCGAGCCTGCCCTGCAGCTGCTCCTCTGTTCTGTCCATCCTGCTTTCCATACTCGAGAGCCTAGAACTGACAGAATTTAATGTCATTAAGATCTCTTGGTTCAGTGATTCAGAATTTTGAGTACTCTGAGTACTGGACGTACTTTCCTCAAACAATTCGTTATTTTTAACTGACATTTACTTCCCACTGGCCTTTTATGCTGGCCATTGCACGCAGAACAGTGAAATACTTTTGGTATTATGCCCAAAAGAAAGAGAAACTATACTATGCAAAATACTAAATAACACTAAATGATACTAAAACATTAGGTCTTACTGAATAACTCTAATACTAAGATGACGGGCCCAATAATTACTACCAATGTTGCAATTTCCGTTACTATAGAGTCAATTTTAATTCAGCACTAATTAATGTAAATTACTTAATAACAAAGGCCTCTGTGAGGCCATCTACAGACAAGGCTCAGGAACTACACTTCAGAACTTTTCTTTCTTACATGGTGTCCATGGAAATTCCTGTGCGATTTTCATAACACAACATTCTTGTATTTTGGGAATACCTCTATCAATCATCTTTATCACCCAAAGTCCTAAAAAATTATCACTCGTCTCGCTCAAGCCAGGCAGTTTAATCTTGAACATACTGCACTCTCTCATCCCACTGTTTTCTCATCCTGTTTCTCAGGATCATCAGCATTAATTCACATTCAGCCCTACCCCCCACCCCCCACCCCCACCCGGGGGGGGGGGTCTACATCCCTACACTCTACCGGATTTCCATTCCCTGTGATCAACTCAAAGACCCCACCTTATTTTGGGCAATTTTCCCTACCGCATTCTTTGGATTCTTAAGAATGTCTAACGTGGCACCTCAAAGTTCAAAGAAATTTGATCCTACATGTCATTTTCTGAGACAGGACCTCATTTTGGAACCTCCAGGTTGCTCACCTCTAAATCAAATGGACCTAGACCCTACAGGATAACTCATCTCACCATGTGATTCAACTCCCAGAACTCCATAACATTTATTTCTGCCAACTAAGAACACTCAAGACCCTCTTTAATTCAAGGCCTCCCCAAAAGATGCAACATTATTTGCAAATAGATACTATCCTTTTCATCAAGTAATAGATGCATACATTAGGGATGCTTTGAAGACTCTATTGGGCCTTCTCCATATTTCACCAGTGGGCCACGGCTTCCACACATTCCACAGATCTGGGGCCACTTTGACAAGGTTTCACTACAGAATAATATGGCCGGCTCATGGCTTATGGAGAAGCTCAGCCATCTTAAAAATTCTCATTCTGCTGCCTCTACCACCCAATCACCTTTGTGGTTGCCATTCCTTCATCTTTTTAGTTTGGGGCAAAAAGTTTATAACAATATCTTGTCTTAAAATTTTATCAATTCTACTTTTAACTATGTCTTAACATGTAAATAAAGAAACTGCCAATGTGTTTCACTGGGTATTTCACTCCATAATTAACCTTTGCTTGACCTTGAATCAAGAGGTGACCTCAGTATGACCTTTCGGCACTAGAGGCTTTGCTTAACACATTGTCATGGTTGGGGTGCCTCCATACAGCTGATTAGACACAGTGTGTAACCGTAAATAACAGTAGGATATAGTAAGATGAGAGTAGTATAAACGTGTATCAACAAGAGACAAACTCCATTTACCTCCACTCACCTTATGTTACTGTCGCACAAACATGTTACACCGAAACATGACTGAGTCACAACCTTATTATAAACTGCGGATACCATATGAAAAATTCTTCTGTGCATGCTCACAGTTCCAAATTCAGAGGCTGAAAATTTAAGCATTTTAAAATTTCCGCAGGATCCTCAAGGAATTGGAAAGTTCACTGGTGTGTCACAGGTTTGCATACAGACATCAGATGGTAATTGAAAGATAGGGGTGTTTCACCCAATGCCTACTACCACAGAGTATACCACCTGTGGTATGAATGGGGTATTAGTGAGTATTACGTATTGACCAGCCCCAGAGGGCTTTTTAGTGACTATGAGGGGGTTCGGTGGTGTACAGAATGCTCACCTTCAATCTCTGAAGTCGCCGGTTTTCATCTCGGCCTAGGCGCTTCATATTGGAAAGATGGTAGTTACTTGCAGATACCCAGTGGTTTACAGTGCAGAATATTGACCAACTAGTATGCACTGGTTCCTCCACCTGTAAACTACCTGTTGCAACATGACACTGGCTGTTGAACGCGATGTAAAACAAAAAATAAAATATAAGTGACTATGACCTGGTAAGTGTAACCATGGGATATCTTTCAGGGAAAATGTCTTCAAGTATAATATAACTATGAATTTATGTTATCCATACAAAAATAGACAAAATATAGATTAAAATAAAAAAATTACTGAATATATACGAGGAACTTATATAGGATTGATATGTGTAATACATTTAATAATAATGATGATAATATCAATTTGATTGTTTATCCATAAAGTCCTGCCTTATTAAACTTTTATTAAGATTTTGCATTCAGATTAAGATATTCTGTTTCAAAGTGTGACAAAATCGCTTTAAAAATTTCAAAATTGTTTTATGTTACACCATTAGACTTCGTCACACACCAACAGCTTTTATATTAAAATTTTTTCCATCTTACGGGTGAAAACTGAGAATTTTTCATTGGCCTCTGATGAGAATAATTACTGTAATTATTAGCCCCTTGTGTGAGTGGTCCAATATAGAAAAATTGAGAAATAGGGGGCACCTGGGTAAGGCGTCGAAACATCGATTCCTTGGGTGGAGGACTTTTTGGTCACTATGACACATGGTGCTATATGGGTGTCATTCCCCGTCCAGTGCAAGTCTGAGAACTCCATATTTGGTAGTGTGAATGAGATTCCCAGAGGATGGGTGTTGAATGAAGGTTCCATTTATACCGTCAGAATGTTCATAGCAAAGCTGAGGGCTATATCACTTACACTCGTAGTTACCTAGAGTAAGGAAATTATACATCAGTGTGTAATAGGGAATGACCCCTGTGCCATATAACCTAATTTTATATAGTTGATTGTTTCTAATATTCCATTAGGTTCAAGGATGGCACCAATAACGTCATAACTGACGTCACGCTGATGTTATAATGCATTTGTGCTTTGATAACTTAGATCTCAGCAATTTCCCAGGTGACTCATATCTGTAACCTAAGAACTTTTCCTACCTTTACATTCAGAGGATTTTTGAATTAAGAGGATCCCAGTACAAGTGAGCTCCTCTTTACTTTGAATTACTTAGTAATCATGTGGTTCATGTGTACTACTTGTCATAACTTCCTTATTAAGAGGAACAATTTAAAGCACCATATCAATATCAAACATATAATTTGACTGTGTGTAACTATACAAATTAGGTGAACAAGGCATTTATGATAAGCAATAAGTGTCAGACTGCCACTCAACAACTAAACAAAATGTAGTGGACTTGCTCACTTACAGATGGTCACACCTACCAATTGTTCATCTTGTACACTTTAACCAAGCAAATTATAGTGACAAAGAAGATGTGATTGAGAATCAAGAGAGTACACTTTAATTCACACACTTAAACTGCTATTTACATGTGGTCACTAAGCAATATATAATGCTTGTCTTAAGTATTTTATATGTACTGGCAATGATTACATATACTTCATGGGTTTCTATTTGTGATATCCTATAAGTTACTATAATATAAACCTCACCCCTTTGCTTCAATTTGATACTCCCACCAAGGAGGATCATGAGGAGCCACTCCACGATTTTTACATTCATTTTAATGTAAATTTATGTACAAATATGTCGGTTCAATTTATGAATAATATTTATTCATGAATAAATATTATATTTTATGTATATTCTCAGAAGAATCATTCTAAGTAAAAACTAGACAAAACGTTTTTGTACACAAAAAACAGAGCGTCGCTACAGTTTGCAATTATTTATGAAATGTTAAACGACTTATTCAAATAAGTAAATAAGGAGAGGCCCAATGTCAACCTGTCCACATCAAAAGACTCCAAGTTCATGATTATATTATGCTTTTACATTGTAAATCTCTAGGACCAATGATAAGCAAGTTATAAGCACCTTTAAGTTTGACTATCCTCGTTTGATCTTGAAGGAGGAGCCCAAGGACAAATCCGACCACATCAGAAGACTCCCAGGCCATGATTACCTAGAGGTCAGGTTCACATCCCAAAACTCTAGGACCAATAACAAGCCAGTTCTTAGAACTGGCTACCCTAGTCTGACACTGAAGGAGGGGCCCAAGGTCAATTCTGACAACATCAAAAAATTCCCTGCTCGTGATTACCCATAGGTTGGCTTTAGATTGCAAATCACTAGGACCAATAATAAGCAAGTTATAAGCACCTTTAAGGTTGGCTATCCTGGTTTGACCTTGAAGAAGGGGCCCAAAGTCAAATCTGACATCAGAAGATTCCCTGGCCATGATTTCCTACAGGTCAATTTCACATCCCAAAACTTTGGGACCAATAAGAAGTAAGTTTTAAGCACTTTTAAGTTTGGTTATCCTTGTTTGACCTTGAAGATGGGACCCAAGGTCAAATCTGACCTCAACAGAAGACTCCCAGCCCATGATATCCTATAGTTTGGCTTGACATTGCAAAACTGTAGGACCAATAATAAGCAAGTTATAAGCACTTTTAAGTTTCACCATCCTTATTTTACCTTGAAGGAGGAGTCCAGGGTCAAATATGACCACATCAGAAATCTCCCAGCCCATGATATCCTATAGGTCAGTTTCACATCCCAAAACTCTTGGACCAATAATAAGAGAGTTATAAGCACTTTTAAGTTTGGCTCTCCTCATTTGACCTTGAAGGAGGGACCCAAGGTCAAATCAATGTAAGCCTAATTTGACATAAATGCAAGATTGTCTATGTATAGCCACTTTAGCTACTTGTGTTGTTTACAGTGACCTGTGTTTAAGCATATTGACGCTTGCATACTTAACCCAACATTGTCAATGGATCTAAGACAAATATTATGATTGTAAATGGATATTTTAGCCAAGTGGTAGTTTTCATATGTCGAATTATGTTGGCATACATTTCGAAAAAATGCCTAAAAATCCCAGACATTCCGTGAAAAGATTGAATTTCTAAAATGCTGAAATGTGTTGCCTGCGTGTTCCGGATTTTTCTATTTAAAAACTGATAATATTCATACTAACACATTTTCGTGATAATACATAAGACATCATTATTGGTTAAACAAATGACCTATTTCACCATATCTTCATAGATGTATTTACATGAACAATACTATTTGTTAAGGAGAATAAAAAATTAAATAAAATCATTAAACTACCTCTCTTCTGATGGTTCATCCAAAAAAGATATCAACTTGAATTTAAACTTAAATATAGTGTAACATAAGTACTTTGAAACACTTAAAACGTGACAAGCACATGCCATACAGTATAAGGTGTTTGTAATGTCCTTATCTGGAAGTACCACAAATACATTCACTAATTTAAACAGGGCAAACTGTTATGACAAAGGTTCCCCAACATAGCTTTGGCTTCGAAACATTGACGTATGTTTAAGTATACTGTTTGTCTCCACATAAACTTATACAACGCCCAAATTGCAGATACACATTGTTTAAATACTTCACAGGTGGATATACACACATTCCCTTGTTACATGTGCCTTCTCATCCAAACATCAACCAAAATGTAAATGTTTCATTTAACATTTAACTATATGTTACAGGATTCCAACACAATAGAACACAATGAGAATAAGACAAGGAGATGATGAGAAGTGTTGATAATTTATTCACTACGTTAGTATTTATGAAAATCTAAAATATTTCAACAAGGATTAGGAAAATTTACAAATTGTGTGTTCAACTAACATACCTTGCTTTAGTTGTTTGTTAATGTTACAAAAGTCAGTGATGCACAAAATTTGTTCAGTGTGAAGACAATTCTGTCATAAAATGAAGACGGCTAGTACCCCCTGGCTGAAGGTAAACCAAAAGCACAAAAAACACAATCTGTATTCCACTAATAATGTTTGAGATCAACAATTAATGTCACTCTGATGTATGTAAAGAAAGTGGAAATACTTTTGTGCATAATACAAAATCATTTACTAACAGACATGATAAATCACAACAGATTGGTTGATATTTACCAACAAAGGCCCACTATTCTTAAGGTCTATAATATCTGTGCATTAAATGCCAAACTTAAATCATGACATGCAGTGTAAACCTATCACACGGGTGACGAAATACCCATTGTTCCCTGGCAATGAAAACAATTAAAATCTGGATACTAAGATATATATATGAAATAAAGTTCTTTGCCTCAATGAAATGGTACATCAGGTAACAGAGCAACAACAAAAAAGATTCGTGTTTCTTTAGATACATGAAAAGCTCACGATGTTAGAGCCTATGAATTATCCAGCTTGGATGTGCTGCTTGTCTTGCAGGTTTCCAAGAAAGAGAGAAATGATAGAACAGACCCAACCAGTCCTATTGTTCCCGTGACATAGAATGGGAGGTTGTAGTCATTACTTGAATCAAATATCCAACCTACAAAATATCAGCCAAATTCAATTGTTTAGTCTCTTTCTGCATGAATAATATCTATAAAACTTGAAGTCAAAGCAGGTTTTAAAAATAGTGACAGATTTGAGTAGCTACTAGTAGTACTAGTCTTAAAATATGCTGTTCACAATTGGCAAAACTATCTCGCCAAACTTTATTATCATTGGAAAATATCTTTTTCATTATTTTGAGCTTTATTTTTACTCATAAGCATTTTGAATTATTCCCTTTTAGATTACATGACACAAATATAACACTGCTTCTGTTATTTTATTTCATCATTGATAATCAAAGCTGAAAATGATAAATAATTTTGTCATTGATACAATAATTCTTTACATATTCAAATTTGTGCAGTACTGAAATATATGAATATGACACCAAAACTGATGGTTCATATTGTACCCTTGTACATTTATAGGATATTGTTGCCAGCTGTAGATAATACCGTAACATTACTGCAACAATAATTTGAATTTTATTTTTTTCCCCTAGAAATGACACCAGAAAGTTTATAGGATTGTACCCCTTTGAATGTTTCACAATTACTCAAGCAATGTAATACCTACTTTGAAATGATAGAATAAGTTTCATGGAAAACAAATTCTTTTGAAAATAAAAAAGCAGTAAATTACCATACATGTATCTTTGACAATGCTTACCTTCTGCTTTTGTTTAGGAATTTAAAACCAAATACCTGAAAGTGGAGTGGCTGTCACTGCTGCAATGCCATAAGCAAAGTTCAGAAAACCTTGAGCCCTTGCAATATGGTCTCTTCCCACAAGTAAGACTCCACATACTGAGACCACTGTTACAGTGCAACCTGTGGTAAGAATTTGTTTTTATCCAGCTATGATAAACCATTTAAACTATACATAAATGGTACACTAAAACTATTATAGATATGTATGATATCTTTAATCGAGAGTCTGATGACAAATATAATAAAAATTATTTGTTTATAAATTTTGGTTTTAAAGGAAAGTTGATTTAAAAGATCTGCGATACCAAAAATTTCATAACTTACCAAGATGTGTACCAAACATTGCAGTTACAGCTGCCATCATAGGAAAACTGTAACAGAAGGTCAGCAGTATTGAAAACAGTCCTCCACAACATGTACCCAAGCTGAACAAAAGTAACTTATTTACACAGTTAAAGTTGGATATAAAACTAAATATTGCCCTGGAAACCAAAGTACAAACTCCAAGTACTGTTAATAGGACAGGTCCCTGAGTGTATGATAAGCCATAAAAGATGGCTCTTCCTGATAAGTGGTTCCAGAATGCATTGTTATAGATCATCATAAATAAGTAAGCTAAGCAAAACAGAGAAAAAGGTCGGCACTTTAAGACGGAGAAGTCGCACAGGTGAGATAAAAAGGATGTAACAGTTTCTTGGAGTGGTGCTGAAGCATCAGTTTTGTTCTGGCCATATTTTTGAACAACTTGACTATAGCTCAGCCAAGGTGGGTGAAGCAGTGCTGATAAGACCAGTCCATGAGCCATAATACCGGCGTGAATCAATAAGGCTCCTTTCCAACCATAAAGTTCTTCTAGATATTCAACAACTGGTCCCATTGAGTTTCCTACACTCAGTCCACAAAGTGCAAATCCACCAGCCAAAGCTCTATTTTTGTGGAATCTCTGTTGGATGATGACTGCATTGCATAGGTACATCATTGAAAGCCCCATCCCTGGAATAAAATATATTGCATTTAAAGATCAACGCAAAATCTCTTCAAATCACTATTTGATTCATCCTGACTGCAAAAGCACAAACTAGTAATTAACGTTCCCATAACTGAAACATATGAGTCTCAGGTATGATCACTTATCAACATCACGGAGGTTATTTAGCCTGCCACTATGGATAGGACTAACTGAGACAGGACTGTCTTTTTAAGTGGACCTCTGGGCCGGGATTCACAAAAGGTCTTAGACAAAAAAATGTCTTAACTTCAGGAGAAAAGTCTTAACTGTGCAGGAATTTTGTCATAAAGTTAAGACTTTTTTTTGCTTAGACAAAATGGGATTCACAAAAGGTCTTAGACAAAAATTTGTCTTAGATTTTGTCATAACTTTAAGACCACTGCAGGGCAGACTTAAGTCATTTTAAAAATATTACATTGTGTAATTACATATTACATTGGTAAAATATTACCTTTTGTGAATACCACAATGTATCAGTATGTACCTGGGATCAAATCCAAATCTTTGTGTCCCTAGTAGAGTATGTTTCCCAATAGGCCATATACATGAAATAAAATACAAGACATAGCCTCTTCTAAAAACGTCACCTAAGCGACAATTCAAAGCTATTTTATTGTTGAAATTATAACCATTCTAACTCATTAGTTGCTCAGATATGTATGCATACTTGACCCATACTGATGACAGGTGATAAAGTACGCCAGTATGCTAATGATTATTGATGATACAGTAAACTTCATTAGATTCAAATGAAGAACAATTCATAAACAGTTGTATTTATTAATTCGTAGGATAATAAATGTTTTGAATTGATATGCTATCTAATCATGGCACTTTATGGTAAAAACAAATAACCCATTATGAAAATGTAAACACTTAAAGTGTGATTTAACAATCCAAAGTCCGCAAAATCATGTGTGTCAATAATTTGCAGATTTATTCTGCGTCAGCAATGCATATATATGTGTGGACCCAAAAACAGCAGTATTAGTTGCATGATGCCATGCCCAATATCGATGCCTAATGTCATCCTGTAAATCACTGCAAAATTCCGTACTCTATGGTTGAGATTATGTTAGTGAAGATATGCTACAAGTGAAAACGAAAAACTGAACAAACGAAGAGGTCAAGATTGCTTGAAATAGAAATGTGAGAAGAAATCAATAATGTATAACTATTAAGGTTTTGGCGAATCTCTTGACACCAGTGAAGTAAAATCTTGAGACAAACTATTTTGTGATGTTGGTACCAACATGTCATTTGGAGATTGTTACAATAAATGGAATAAACTTTTGTAGGGATAAACTTGCCAAGAATATGTGTGATTGTTTGGTCATGCTTTGATTGATTAACTTAAGTGTAACGTTACTTCACCACATTGTACAGGTCATTTTACGAAGGGTAGTTTTAAAGGCAGAGGAAACCAGTACATACTAGTTGATCAAGATTCAGTACTTTAAACTGACAGGCATCGGTAAGGAATTACCAACTTTCCCACATAAGGTCTGGGGTTCCAGTCGTGTTTTGGAAGAGGCTGTTCAGTTGTATAAGTATGCAATAATTTCAATATTTGCCAAATTTCCTTTACAAATTACTTAAATATCAACGTGTTGTTTTTGTCTTCCCGCAAGTATTAATGTTAGGTGTTCATTTTTAGGATGAACAGCTAAAACATATAATGATTCAAACTGGACGGTCAGACTAATTAATGGGAGGAAGTGGGTGAAGGTGGATGAACATACCCGTATATTCCTCATTTTATACTGTGATATCGTAGTGGAAACAGGCATCAACACAGTTTTAACGGGGTAGTGTATCACTGACGCAGGTTAAATGAAACCATCGTAGTAAGAACAGATCCTAAAGTACCATATAGGCTTGGCAATGTTGTCTTCAGGGTTTGTGTTATGATGGTTTGGAAAGGTCTAAAATTCCAAGATAATGTTTGTTACATTCTACATCCATACACTTTTCCACAGAACGTTGTGGAATGGCAAACAGTACTTTAAACTCTTTCTTTGTATTCAATAGAAAATTTGAATGGGTCATCACATTTATAGTTCTTTCTTTAAAACAGGAAAAAAGCTATTGTTAACAACATATACGAAAGTATACTGCAACTGTATTCTTACCTGAGAATATCCCAAAGGTAAGAAACAAGAACCACAAGTAAGGAGCAAAAGCACTAGCAGCAATGGATGCTGTAACAATTAGACTTCCAACCATCGATACAGGTCTGCAACCATAGATGATTAGCAGTGGACTCACTGGCAGTCCTGTAAAGCAAGACCGTTGAACACATATCATCATGATTATTACTATGTGTATGTTGCAACATTGTCCAAAATTAAAATTTGCAATGTCAATATGTTAGCATATGTCTGCAGTTCTGACTGGCTTAAAAGTGGTGGGAGTGTGGGACAAAGCCAATCCACAATGTAGTGTACAATAAATAAAAATAGTCAACTTTAGTTGTTTGCCTAAGTCTAGTGACACTCTTGAAAAACTAACTCTTCTTGTCTCCCCCATACTTAGTACCTGTTACGAAATGACCTGCACACTGAATTGAAGATGTGCAACCCAAATTATTCATATTAAAAATAATTTAGTTGCAAAGGTTACACTTCAAGTTGAAACCTAGTATAGTGCAATACTAGTAAAGTGTCCTTAATATTCTGTTAATTATAGCAATGAAAACTTATTATTAAGTTCTTAGATCTACAGACCACATGAAAGTCAACGTATACTTCTACGACCTTTTCAACAGCTAAGGTAATATTGTGTCAGGCCATGAAAGTTTCTCACTTACTCTCTAGTGCTGGTTTGGAATCCACAACTACAGAGGTGACTTCTATGTAACTATTTGCCAAACGTAATACACTTTGGGCTACTATAAGGCCTCCGGGAGATTCCAGTGGTTAAAAACTTTGGTCTTTAGCCATTTGACAAGGGTCACAGTGGCGCAGTGGTATCACACTCGCCTCCCACCTTTGAGGTCGACGGTTCAAACTCCAGACGTTATGTGGGAAAGTTGGTATTTGCTTACTGATTGACAAAAGTTTACATTACAGAACCTTGACCAACTGTATGTATCGGTTACCTCTGCCCACAAAACTACCTCTCGTGATATGACCTGTAAGTGTTGAAAGTGATGTAAAACCCCAAATAAATTTAATCATTTGACTCTCACTTCTGTTGTCGTGGGTTTAAATCCAACTCACAATGACATTCATTGAATCATAGGGATCTACCCCATATCTACAGCAGATTAAGAATAAGAGGTGAACCCCAAACTTTGAACTTAGTTCTGCTGAGATATATTTAATATGTCAAATAACCTCTGAAACACTCACCAAATGTCTGGGCAACTCCCATTTGAACTGAACCTATCCAGCCACAGGTTGCCTTGTTGCTGTCATAGTGCTCCACAAAATACACATATAGCACAGAGAAGCAAATAAAAGTCCAACCAAGCAGAACATTGCTGAGGAAAACAACTCCCAAAATGAACCATTCTGCTTTGCCTTCAGTACTGTAGCCATGTTGTTGAGTATAATCGAATTTCTTTACATACTGATCGCATGATTCCTCTGTTTTACTGACATTGACATCATTTTCAACACATGTATCAGCCTTTTTGAGAACAGGTCTATACAACTGCTTGCTTGATCCCAGCTTCAAACTGGTTAAGCTACTACTAATGTTGAGATATTCATTAGACATTTTTCCAAAGATGTTTTGAAATAGGTACAACTGATATTTGCAACAATCTTCAGTTCCAGTTGATCTCTTTATGAAGCCTATATACATTTATGTAAGCATTCTCTAATGCAGATACTTCATATCATGTTCGTCATTATATCAGCTTTTATAGTAATGATTTTGCAAAACTTTGTTCAGTTAAATGAGGACTTTTTTAATATTCATTCGTTTTTTGAATACATTCTCACACAATGTACTCATTTGGTGACATCTGCTTTGCTAACATGTATGAACGAATGACGACTGATAAAAACAAAATAAAATATATTTATAACAATCAATATTAATGCTAATCTCACTTAATGTGCACAATTCTCAATGGGTTGTTGATATTTCATATGGAAATATTTTCTATCCATGCATGAGAGACTTAACTGGGCTGTTTTTGACTGTGGACAAGTTATGACTTCCTAACAATTAGGATAATAAAATATCAACACTCATTTTTATTTCCAGTCTCTTCAAATTTAAAGCTGCTATTTGACAATGGCACATAGATTTAGGCAATCATTGAAATTAAGTATTGCAACATCACCAGAAAATACCAGAGACCAGATTTGAAAAGTCGAGAGTCTCTGCATAGCCTTGCTTAAGGCTCCAGAATAAATCAGAGAAATAAAATAGAAATAAAATTTTACAAAGGCACTCAGAAAACGCAGACCTCTGCCATTGCAGATAATAATAATTAAATTTGGAAAAACCCAGATTATTTTGGTATCCTGGCGGTGATCCAGATCACTGTCAAAATTGAATTTGATCTGAGAACGGCAACGGCATAGTTAATTCTTCAGATCAAAAGGATGATTTTTAAAACCTACCCCACCCCCAATAATTCCAGAAGATATCTGTTAACACCAAGTCATGCCCTCTCTTGGGATGCAGAGAAGATTACCTAAAGACTAACAAGATCAATCTTGTGGCCAGACTAGATCAGTTGGTCCAATTTTACAAGAAGACAGTCATAACAAGAGTGGATAGGATAGGTCTTACGACTGAAAATAGAGATGTAAGATAGGTCTTAAATTAGTTATGAATGAAAAGAGTGGATGCCAGCGGTCGGGAGGAAACGTGTCACTTGCACAAGTTTCCAAACATGTTACATAATTGGGATGGAGACCCACAAATGCCGGAACAGTGCTCCACACCTCACAAGAGAAACAAGAGATTCCAAGGCTAACATAATTAAGTTGAATTTTAATCGAGGTCTCGAGAAAAATAATAAGAGCAATAACGTTTTGTAGACTGATAAATTTGAATGCTCAGTCTGATCCTGTCATATTTACCCACACTTTGCATGGGAACTTGTACCTAGCTGTGAACAGCAACAACAGTAGCTATAAACCATGTCATATTTGTTGCCTGAAGTGGAATTTCAATTAATAAAAAATAGCATCAGAGATGCCCGTACCCCACAGCCTAGGGAAATATTTTTAACACCATGAGATATGGAAGTACTGTATCAGTACAAAGTTCAGGATACTTTCAGAGCATTGTCAGTTATATAAAGGTCCAAACAATGTTTAAATGGAGAAAATAATGTCTAAAAGAAAGATAATGCATGTAAAGATGAAGTATTAAAACAAGATAATTCAATAACAAGATGGCAGCATTAATCAGTAAACTAAAATTACAACATTCTTTATCTACATCTGCACAGCCAAATAATGGTTTAGATGTTTTGAATATTACCATGCATACAGAAGTGGTAATGCATTCAATGAATGCTTATGTGTGGTGTTGGAGCAAAATCTGTGGCTCACTTGATGAAATTCCATCTGTTACAATGGGAAGTTATAAAATTAAAATTCTTAATAAATTCTAATATGACTTTAACAGTGCTTAATCTGCATTAAAAGACAGACCCAAAGGTGCAACAAGATTTTAAAGGTCAAGGTCACTACGACAAGGTCAAAGGTCCAATTAAGGTCACACCATGATATTGCACACCTATAACCCCTAACCAATGTCCCTACCAAGTATCAACTTCCTACACCTTACAGTTTCCGAGATATAGCCCGGACAAGATTTTATAGGTCAAGGCTACTACAGCAAGGTCAAAGGTCAAATCAAGGTCAGACCATGACGTTGCACACCTACACCCCCCAACCAATGTCCCTACCAAATATTAACGTCCTACACCTTACAGTATCTGGGATATAGCCCGAACAAGATTTTATAGGTCAAGGTCACTACAGCAAGGTCAAAGGTCAAATCAAAGTCAGACTATGATGTTGCACACCTACACCCCCTAACCAATGTCCCTACCAAGTATCAACTTCCTACACATTACGGTTTCCGAGATATAGCCCGGACAAGATTTTCAAACTCAAGGTCACTACAGCAAGGTCAAAGGTCAAATCAAGGTTAGACCATGATGTTGCACACCTACACCCTGTAACCAATGTCCCTACCAAGTATCAACTTCCCACACATTACGGTTTCCGAGATATAGCCCGGACAAGATTTTATAGGTCAAGGTTACTACAGCAAGGTCAAAGGTCAAATCAAGGTCAGACCATGACGTTGCACACCTACACCCCCTAACCAATGTCCCTACCAAATATTAACTTCCTACACCTTACAGTATCTGGGATATAGCCCGAACAAGATTTTATAGGTCAAGGTCACTACGGCAAGGTCAAAGGTCAAATCAAAGTCAGACCATGATGTTGCACGACCTACACCCCCTAACCAATGTCCCTACCAGGTATCAACTTCCTACAGCTTACGGTTTCTGAGATACAGCCCGGACAAACTTTTTCCCGCCACCCGCCCACCTGCTCGACCGCCCGACCATCCGGACATCATGGGTGAAAGCAATGCCCCGACAGCCCTTCAGGGCTGTGGGGTAAAAAGCATCAGAGCTGCTTTGGTTAAAAAACACTGATGTCATTTTATAGCACAGATGCTAAGAGTTTCACGTTATCTGTCCATTTTTAAAGAATGGCTGCACCAATACTTTTTGGAGAGAAAAGTCAAAAAAGTTGAAATAAAACACAGCTAAGTGGCCGATAAGAAATGATAAAACATATACACGTATATACACATATTTTAACTTGTGATGGCCAGGAGCAAATTTATTAATATTGTAGATGCCTGTCACACATATTAAACTTATTCAAACACCTGCGGGTGAGCATTTCTCTCATGAATTCTCACTGTCTACCGACTAATCTTTGGGCTGTTACAACTAATCTTTATGACGTATTTTGGGGGGATTTATGTTTCCTTCTATGACCTAACATGTTCATTCTTCTCTAAAAATGGTGAGATGGTAAATTTTTCCCAGAAAAGATTATACCAATTATTGCACTAGTATGGTTATAGCTTGTTGGTGCAAGATATCTTTATAGGTCTAAGCAATCAGGAGCATGTCATAAGGCTAAAATTCAAGCTATGAAATCAAAGCAAATGACACAATATATAAAACGGCACAGTGGCAGATTTTAAGAGGTACCTTATCAGAACAGTGTGAACAGTGCATTAATAATATATCAGCATTCTAATCAGAGTATCGTATAAAATTATATCCATACTTGTATATTTAATGTACGTTTTATAATCTGACAAAGCATCTTGCATTTTGACTACTTCTTTTGAGATATCCAAAAAATAAAACAACAAAGGAAGTTATTTAACAATTATCAAAACAAACTGCACATATTTCACTTTTGTGTATAGTTACACAATGACTCGTATTAAAATGTGTGTACTTTTCTATAATGAATTGCGCACAAAGCACCTTTGATATACCCAATTGTTGCTTGTCCTTGGTGTGTTTGCCTTTTATATATCTTTGTCTGGAAGCTATCCACTATAAGTACACGTCTAGTATTTACTTTTATAAAATTCAAATGATGTGTTTCTTTCAATTCTTACTATCTGTATCAAGTTCCACCCTGTGTTGACATCTAGCTTCAATTGTGGTGTTTCTGTTGCATGTGTAAAATCAAGTGGTGTATTTCCTTATTTGGGTTTCAACGTCACTTTCAAATCTGTGTAGGTCACATAGGTTTTGCACAGCAAACTGTCGGCCATCAGTAACAAACTAGCAACTTTCCCACATAGGTGAGAGGGTCCGGCGTTTGAACCACCGACCTCACAGTTGAGACGTGAGCATATAACCGCTGTGCCACCGTGGCACCATGAAGTGTTGTATGTTTGAAAGGTACATTGCACAAAAGTATGCAGTATAATTTATTTTCAAGGAAATCAGTCTGAATCTGGTGATATCTTTAGTATTGTTGTTCTCGTGTGTGTCAGATTCTTGTGATCTGCTTCAAATGATGACCCAGGCGCAAAAGATTGGAAAATGTTACAGTCTTGGGGTAACGTGGTAGCAATTACCGATTGCTTTTAAATTGCAACAGGAAAAGACAAAAAGTTTAACTTAACAAATTTATTTAACAATTAAAAATACTGATTACAGTCAATTGGTGTGCTCTTAATAATACATACAATGACACAATAATGAAACCAATCTGACCTGGCTACTGTAACTGACACCTAAGTTTGTCCACTGTATCCAGCAATCTGTCCTTCGATCTGTCCTGTGATCCATCCAATGTCCACTAACACGCAGATATCTGTATCCTGCAATCCGTTCAATGTCAGATAACACGAAATATCCTTATCCTGTGATCCTTTCAATGTTCAATCATACAAAATGTTTGTATACAGATGTACAGAGAGTTGCACAAGTATACTGTCTGCTCCAAGATATGGACAATATCCAAAATACAGCGAATCCACTCTCTGATATATCAATGCACAATATCCAAAGTACAGCAAATCTATCCAGACACTGTATCGAGTTCGCTCCAACAAGAGTTCATCATGACACAAGAAGTTTATATCCACTTGATAGTAGTTCTAAAACATCATTAGCTTTCTTTATAGCCAGCGAATGCTATGTTCCTTTGTGGTCAGATGAACAGTCCTTATATATAGTTATGGAAATGTCTAGAATGTTACAGAACTAACTTTAATGTTAAAAAAACGGTTTCCCAAAATCTATTAATATAATCACTGAGGTTATTAAAGCCTAGAGGGATTTCCCCAGTCTATAAATAGATCACCTACAATAAAAATCAATACCACATAACACACAAAATCAATAACTCCATCACCTTAAATGTTAATACATTCATTTAATGCTTAAATTAAACAATGCACTGGCACAGGGTCTATATATGTAACAGAAAGTAAGCTACTTTGCTTCCTGACTCCCAAAGTCTGAATTTTCAGCCCAATTTATCATTTAAGTCGGGTTTCCTTACAGTCCGATCCTAGGCTCATTCAGATTACTCCTGGTTGGTGTCCCCATCTTTCATCCAGGACATGTTTGGATGTCTTACCGACCAGACATATTCCCCACAAGTCTAAGTACATTGTATATATGGAAATGAGCTTAACTTCGACTTCAAAGTTAGGGAGTTTTGTCATAGACACTACACTTGGACTAGAGTACTGGTCACCCTCCTAGCTACTATGATGTGTCATTATGAAAAGTTGCGTACTGCACATGACTCGGAAAAGAGTCTGATATATAAAGACAGACTTGTAAAATCTACCACATTCATCTACTTTTTTCTATATATAATTGGGTAGCAATTAGCTTGGCTTTGTATGAAAAATTCAGAGGCAAGAGAATGAAACAAAATATGGCTTAGAGGCAGAGTAATTCAGTGTTTAATATTGTCATGATAAAAGACACTAAAGAGCAAGATGCGCCACATTTTTGGTAAAAGATAAGGAGTCTTACACAAGTATGGGGGTTTCTACAACAAACTCTATGAATTACTCAAGGACAGATACCTCTACAGGAAGGCACTGGCCAATAATCATACTCTCAGGAAATGGCTTCTCTTGCTATACCTTTCCCCACTGTAACCCTAACCTGACTGGTCCTTTGGTGGTACATTTTGGGCAGTTGAGACATGCTATGACAACCGTCATTATCTGTGCATCCAAGAAGACTGACTTCAAAGCAGGATGCTGTTTTTAAGTTTTTGTTTTGCTCGGGAGGCAACTGAACTGTCAGAGAATTGTTATATGACTTTCACCATTGAGACCTCTTTCAGAATCAGACCACAGAAGAGCTTTATTAACTCCATTAGGTTTTCCTCCAGTGAAGGTTTTCCTCCAGTGACAAAACCTGTTGCTTAATGTTTTGTGTGTAATTTTTGTCTAATTATACACTGTCTCGTGTTCTGTTGTAATATGTTGTATTGCATATTTTTATATGTTTATAAAACAATAACAATAAAGAAAACTAATGTGGTACAACATATTATAGAATACTGTCATAACAGACTTCTTTTATGTTTTGGATTAATTATCCACTTCTGCCAAACTAATACACCTGGTACTTTCACCTTCTAAAAACTTTCCAGATCCACCATCAGTGGTATCAGTGTTTTCACTCTTTGAAGACAGCACACAGTACTTCAACCACATGAAGTCTTTTCAGATATTTGGCGGGTAACCTAAGACATCATTGTGAGGTACTAGCAACTTCATACATCATACCTAATGAAACCACAGACAACAGACTCAGGCCCACAGCAGTCACCACTTCCAGATTTGTCAGATCACATCTTCCACAGCCGAAACATTAGCCATGCATTCAAAATTGATATCATTTTGGAACAGACACTCGAAAAGATTGTCCAGATCAGGTTTAAAAGTGAAATTGGGAGAACAAAAGCTCAACCATTGCATCGTTATTCATAATTCTATATTTATAAATTTACCTTAATGGTGCTGCTCCACGGATGTGATTGATTGTAAGGCCCAGCAGATTTTAACCTTGAATTACCCTGTAATCCAGAAGATAATTTTTTGATAGAAGATATGTCTCACGACCAAAAACAAAAGCCTTAGGACCTGCACCTTGCTGCCACAATTCCAAAAAATAATAATTAACCTCTTCTCAAGTGATGTAGACTTAACAGAAGAAACTGAAGGAATTTTAAAATAATAAATAAATTTCCATTCTTTTTTCATTCAAAGAAAATTTAAATAGTTGACACTTGCAGTGTCATTCATCAAGGTATGAAGAACTGTCGTGCATGTTCTGTTAGGAAGATTCAGTCCTTGTGGATATGAATCCCTTCATTTGGAATTTAGAGTTTTAAATGATGCACATCAAAAATCAGAGATCCAGTAGGTCGACTGGATATTCATTTTTGGTGTTTTTAGGACAAGTTGTTGGTTTATGAAGTGTTGGATACAGACAAATCGGTGGGTGGTTGTGTTGCTTGTGTCGTCAGTGTATATACACAATGTCACATGAACAGTAAGGAGAAAGAAAAAAATGAAAAGGGCTGCTTCCAAGGTTGAGAATTTGACTCCAAGTGAGAGTGTGTCATGGAAAGAAATTGGGGCACAATATAACATGTATTGTGATAGCTGGTGCTGGTGATGGAGTAGTGACAGAAGGAACTAATGTAGTGTTGGATAGACTAGTGACCATGGTCACGGGAAAGTTGGGGCATATTGAGACCTGCCTTCTAAAATTGGAAGGCGATACTGTGGGAGCAAAAGCCATGGAAGAACAAGTACCAACTGCGTTAGTTGACACTGATGAGCCATTTTTCACAGGTGGGATCCCCATTGGAGTCAAACAGAAGGAGTGACGTGGAAGTTCTGGAATGAGACTTCAACGGTAAGAGTAGTAAGAAGGAGCATGGGGAACGTTAGGGAGCACATGCAGTGAAAACAATATCGCATGACAAGGTACAGAGACTTAACAAGGTGGTGAATAAGACTATTGTGGAACAGAGGTCCATCCACTTGGAAGCTCTGCCTTGGGTGAAGGGAAAATACTCACACAGAAGGAGATAGAGGAGCCCTGGGTAATGCCCCAAATAAGACAAAAACTTCACAGTTGGGGAATGTTCAGCGGCAACCTGGTACACCAGGACAGGCACTGGCAGATGACCAGAGGGACTTAGTGGACTTTTTAAAGGGAGACCAGGCGGGTATGGTTAATAAAGCAGAGGGAAACCTCACGTGAGCAAATCCTAACCTGCAGGACCAGCCAATGTAAAGGAGACCAGTAGTTGGGGCAGAGACTAAGAGTAAAGTTTGATGATGAGTGGAAGCTGGAACCAAGTATTCAGGCAATTATAGCCGACAGAATGCAGCAAATAGAGACAGATGTGGGCAATAAAGTCATGCAAGTTAAGAAAAAGAAGTCGGTTCAAACCAAAGAACAGCTTCAGCAATGCATCATACAGGCGATGACCCAATGAATGTGTCTTAGTTCATTAAAAGCATAAGTGATACCATAGACCCCATGATGAGAAGGTTCATGATGTCCAAGTTTTTCGCATTATTGAAATTGAAGCAACATCTTGGAGCGTTGTCAAGGGTCTTTTCATTGCTATAATGCAAGACATCGAGATGGGAGAAATATCATGGACTGATCGCCAAATTCTAATATGAAGGAGGGGGATGCAATAGAGGATAGCAAACTGATGTGTAAATTTTACAAGGTGGGTAACTGCCAGGAATTTGGATACTCACATGTCGACCTGATAACTGGCCTCACTTATCATCATGATCTCAACATAAGGAAAAAGTAGGATCGGAACAACTGCTTAGTTGTCACGAAAAAATAGTGAAGGACTGGACTATGAATCAGCGAGTGGGATTTATGTGTGAGACAGTTCTTTGCTTCCTGTAAGTCTCGCTGCAGCCAGCGCATGCTGTGCGGGGCCTAGTTCGTGTGGTGGGTGGCAGTCAGATGGAGTTGTGAGTGAGGCTGGGACGCACTTATATGTGCGGCACGGACTTAACCCCAAAGCTGCTGAATTGATCCCAGGACATGCACCTAGTTTTGTACTTGGGGCAAAGTCAAGTTGCTAAGGGTCAACAGATGTGCCAGGGCCAAGGGGTGTTTATGTGTGAGTGGCCACTTTGGAGATTATGAGGGGAGGGAAAATTTAAATGCGATGGCAATGGGTATGAATATGAGTGGTGTGGTTCTAGTGGATGATATTAGGGATACTTGTGGTGTTAATGTGAATCATTGTTACTCTCATGTGAAGAGTATTGGACAAGGTCGAATGGATCCCAGTATGAGTGGGTAGGTGGATGAGGTGGGCCTGCAGTTGGGCGATGACTGTTGCAGTATTGAGACTGCAGTTAAGAAATGTGAGGAGGATGCCTGTAATCTTTTAAATAGTAATTTATCTGACTCTAATGATGGTCTGATTTTCAGTGATGAATATAATTTTGACAGTTATAATGACTTAAGTCCTTGTTGTATCTACCACCCTCGAGTAAATTTAAGTGAATTATGTATCATTATGTACACTCAGCTAAATCTCTTTCCTCATTCAGGAAGAAGTTGAAAACTTATCTCTTTGAAAAAGCTTACCCACCCTAGTTTTTTTTCCCAGTCTTTTTTGTCTTTTCTCTGGTGCCGACCCCTGCAATGTCCCTGTTTAACTATTATGATCTCTGGTTTCTGGCCTTATGTGTCTTAGAGTCTGTCAGTAGATAGAGACTAATCACTATAAAAGTACTATTTGAATTAGAATTAGTAACACTAAGATCATAGAAGGGGCAAAAGTGACTAGGGGAATGTGGGGCGGAACCAGTTAATGACCAACAGTACTTGGAGACAGCCTTGAAAATAGTGAACTCGGATGTTCCAAACTGTGACAGACTTCGTATTCCCGTTGGGCCTGACTTGAAACCTAGATATATAGTGTAGTGGTGGTATTTGCAACATGGGTGAGGGAATGGAGAGGGTTAGTAGTGACAACAAGGCACAATGCAATTGTCATTGTGAGATCACAAACCTAACTTGTGATACTTGCTGTCTTTAAGTAAAAATATTTCTTCTCATTAAATTTATGTCTTACAATTGACATAAAAATAAAGAGGGAGGTGGTGTATTCATCTTTTTCATTTATTTATTTATTTTTTTTTTGCTGACTTCAATTTCTTGACAATCCATCACAAAACATTTACCCTGAGTGATTTTCACCAAGATCTAGCTTTTAACCAATAGTTTTACCTCCACCAGAAGTATTGTTTTTGTGTGCTTGTTTGTCTATTTGTCCATCTGTCTGTTTTGGGGGGATCTTTATAAAAAATGTTTTGTGGGTAGGACCTGGCCAAAGGAAGAAGTTACTAATGTTTGGGAAAGATCTGATCATATTTTGGATACAAAAATTCATGAATATTCAGAGGTCGCATTTTCAATGTTTTTAATGACTTTGGCTTTCTACTTGATATTTCTTCAAAAGCAATGAACAAATTTTGATGTTAAATTTTTAGTAGGAAGAGACTAGCCATGGGAAGAAGTGATTACATTTTAGGAAAGATCCAGTTAATATTCTGGATACCAATAAACCTCCAAAATTTTTGGAAATGCCACCATGGTGGACATGTGTGCTCAGTGGTTTCTGGTACACTTCGTGCCCATTTTATCAATTAATATTTACAATATTGTCAACTAGAGAGTGAGCCACACTATCGTAAACTCACAAAATATTTATTCAGTGTCTGGATGTGTGTGTTTTCAGGTATGCATGTGTTCCTCAGTGGGGAGAAATCCACTGAAAATTAATTTACATGTTTGGTTTTATGTTATTATTTTCCTCACAATACTTTATAACACTTGCAAGACTGGTCACATCAAGTCAAGCGTTTTGCTCTCTCTTTTTGTAGGAGCGGGTAGGGCCGCTTCCTTGGCCAGAAGAGCATATTTGACAGCACTCAGCTCGATTTCTGGACACACTAGAGAAATGGACAGCATTTTGCAATGGACAACTTCTACTGTGATACTGAAGGAACTGTATAGCATAGAAATGTGTGCAATATGTCTTGATACTTTTGAAAGATTTTACAACTGACAGTATTCAGGGTTATAAAAATTAATAAAAAAGTTTATTTGTCAGTGAAATATATGCCCAATAAACTGCATTTGACTAACGCAAAGAGCTGTATGTTCTCTAAACTGTGTCTGAGGTCAATATAAATCTATTAAATAACTTCATTATATGCTAGAATACAATGAGAAGAATTGATTATCATAAATTATATTTTATAATGCTTCTATCATTTTACAGTTAGAGGAACCTCTTTTCATTTTGATAACTTGTATAAAACCACACTGCATATTTATCTCAAAAACTGCATTTTGGTGTTTTTATGGGCGAAATGCTGTCCCCCTTGTATAAAAGTGAGGGGAAATGATAACTAGAGAATACATGACTTTCACCCTGGTACAGTGGGCAGCACGACTGGGTAACGTAGCTACTTTCCTGGCTTTTGCTGAGCACTTGCCAGATATGGGGTTGACCTTCAGGACTGTTAATATTTATTTGTCGGATTTGAAGTCTACATTAACGAGATTGGGCATATCATTATGAGTTAAAGCTTTTTAAAACAACTAAGGCCATACCAAAGGCAGTGATGGCAGTAAGTTGGACATGTTTTTTCCGCATAAACTCCACTATCTCAGATCATGTCCCTTTTGCGCTTATTCTTTAGCTTTGTTTGCATTGTTGAGGATATCTAACCTCATTCTGGCATCAGTCAATAGTTTTGATCCCACTAAGCAGTTGACTGTGGGGAATATCACCAAGGAGCAACGGGGTTTGGTCGTATGTGGGCTAAAGTATGCAGAGAACCGACCAATGTCATGTGGTCTAAGTACCTAGGCTCTCACACCATCCATATATATGCCCAAACTATAATTTTGAATTGTTCATGCGAGCTTGCTCTGTGTTGTCAATAGCCCCAATGCTCATGGCTAATGGGTCTATGTTACCGAGAGAATGTTGTTACTAGGCTGGCGACGAAACTGGTAAGGATGAAGTTGTCAAATGCAGGCTTGTCAGTTCATGCTTTTAGGAGGACTTGCATCACCCTAGAACTTGCTAATAAGATTCCAGTAGAAGCGATTAGAGCTCATGGTACATGGGGTTCGGATGCAGAATGGCAGTATTAAAAACATGTGAATCAAGTAACAACATTGGTCCCAAATGCGCTTGCAACGGGTTTTGCGGAGGTTTGGGGTCAGGTGTCCCTCGCTGCAGTTCATTTTAGTTATCAAGTTATTATAGTATTGACATTTCGGTATTAACAAAAATAAAACTAGTTTTATTGTGTAAGTACGAGATGAATGTAACTAGCTGACAACGTTATTGTTTGCTGTATCATTCAGCAAGGTATAAGGAACTCTCACACATGCGCTGTTAGGAAGAGTCAGAATGTGTGCCTACAAAAATATCTAGATGTCTAATAAAACACACAAATAGAAATAAGAGTGTCATATTCTCTCCATATACATCATCTATGACGTCAAAAACTTTTCTGTTTACTTGAATAATCACCCAGTAAGTTAACTGTGCGTCTGTTTTTCCCGTTTTTATTTTATTTTTTTGTTCCTTTCTAAGCATGAGCTCTAGCGAGGCTCGCGCTTCTAGAGATGACCTTTTTCTGTCTCTGGACTTTCATGAATTGTTTAAAGAAGCTCTGGTGTGGCCACAATCAGTGTCTGTCTTTTACAGAAGTTGAGTGGCAATGGGCTACATTAGTACTGTGATGGGTTACCGCTTCAGTGCACTAATCGTGTCTCTCATATCTTTGCGACTCATGCTAGGGGACCAAAACACCTTTCAGTCTTGTTATCTAACATTTTAATTTAGCAATGTCTTAAGCAAACTTCACAATGTCTGTTTATTTTCACTGGGATGCCTTGCTAATTGTTTTATAATATATTCATGCAACTGGATTTTGTAAAAAAAAAAGGATTCATCAGAATTTGTTCAGATTATGTCCATGTCCACCCACATGAATTGGTAGTCACCTTCTGCCAGGGTCAATATGACAATTGAGTGGAATCATTTACTTTTGAAATAATGGTTTTGCCATTTCTGGGGCATATAATGGCTATATGTTTCCAATTCAAAGTTCTAAGGACGTGGGGTATGTCCCATCTATTTCTAAACACCCTCTCTACATCTAATCATCCCTTCAATGTACTAGAGGCCACTACACCTTCATCCTGGTACTCATCTTGGATAGCCTGACCGACCTTTGGGATTTTCTAGGTGATGGTACTCCTGGCCAGCTGGAAACAGTACTGGAGTGACGGATATACGAAATATTTATTAGGGTCACTGTCAACGTAAGAGGGCTCATGAAGAAGGCTGTCATTGAATTATGGGTTCATTTCGTGGCACTATCTCTTTGAATAGTTTGGGTGTCATTCTCAGAAAGTGATTTATCTGATCAGGTGTCTGACAGTCCCTCCAGGGTCACACCACACAAGGCAATGTCTGGCTGGCCTGCATGTTCTCATGAGATACTGGATTAAAAGGGCATCCGTAGCTAAGAAATTTCTGTGGATAGTAATCATCATTGTTATACCTAGCAGTTCAAAGACATCCATGCTGATTGTAACTAATTACACAAATTAATAACCAAATGTGGACCCAGTGTCCCTTGTGATATGCATCCCTTGACCTTGGGATACATCTGGGTTCATCTGGTTGCAACACAGACCCGAGATGTTTCTGGGTGGTCTCGTACATGGCCTGAATCAGGAGCAATCCATGTCCATACAATAGGAAGATGGAAACACTTTTGAGAGTATTTGTCTGATGTGTAGGTCATAAGAAGACACATCAAGGTATGTTTGGATCGGGGAGCACACATATGAAAATTCCCCTATATTACCCCTTGTAAGATAGTTGACAAGTCTTGGTGCAGTATGTAAATGTCTGTGGAAGCACAGATACTGGAATGTGAAGGGTTAAAAACAATTATATTCAGGAGCAAGGTTTTCGGACCCACAAGATTTACCCTAAAAGGCATGTCTCTAAGTGTCCTCCAGATCTGCTCTTGGACCAGGGGATTGTTTTGTGTGTGTGGGTTTCTAATGGCAGTTTCCAGCCAAAATATCTAGGGCCTGTCATTAAATTATGGCACTGAAATGATAATAATGCACTTTTGAGAAAAAAATTGTTTTTTCAATTTCATAATACCACCTTTTGACCACAGACTGGTACAGGATTGCACATCTCTCATTCTGTTTTGGATTGTGACCAGCTAGACTGTGCATAATGTTAAATTGTGAAGGTAGATTCTATTGCCTATATTTTAAGAGTATGGGAATTTTAATATGAGATTCCGAAAGACCAATGGCCAAAATAATTTTTTTATGTTCTGTTAATCAATGAGTGTCATAATGGGACAGTCACTCAGCAGTCTCATTCATGGGAATAAAACCCACACATACATGGGATGCGATTCTAGGGGCTTGTATCAATTATAGGACCAAGAAATTTGGGACAAAGTCCCTTACAGCTGGTTTAAACTAGATCTTGACTTGTAATTACAGGTTCTACCGTGGCTTCATTCCGCCTGACTTCCACAGCCTGGTCCAGGATTGTGAACTCACACAGACTGTCCACCAGCAGAGCTCACAGGCTACATTTTCAGACTTTTCTTTCCTTTTTAATATTCATGGGTCTCCCCATTTTGTTGAATTTATTTGGCATTCCGAGAATATTTGTACCAAAAAGTCCTCCCACCAAAGGTTATTAGAAACTATGTATCCTCTCTGGCTACAATGGCAAAAAAATATTTTGGCCTGGATCACCAGGATTTATTTCACCAGGCTATTCCCAGGTATCTTAGAAACATACAGATTAATTTCACCTTTCTCCCTATGCCTCGGGGCCTTTTTGACATCCTTACTCTCTACCACCTATCTTTGGCCTGTGACTAACTACCTGATCCCCACTTGTATAGAGCCATTTTTCTTACTCCCTTTTATGGCTTAATGCGCATGTCAAATTGTGCTTCCCATGCAGCCCGCCTGTTTGACCCCACCAAGCATTTTTGAGACAGGATGCCATGTTCCAATCCCCTGGCGTACACTTGATAATCAAGTGGACTAAAACCCTGCGGGATCACAAGTCTTATCATGTGGTTCAACTTCCCTTTATAGACAACCTTTACTTGTGTCCAGTTGCACCCATAGCTTAGATTCAGACACCTCCACCCATCAGCCCCCCTTTTTGCCAATAAGTACCCTCTTTTAGCCAAGTTATTGATACACAAGTGCTGAGAAGTAGAAACATTCCCACTACTGGCTGTGGTTTCCACACTTTCCATAGGTCGGGTGCCACCTTTGCATTCGACAATAATGTTTCATTACAAAACATTATGATACCTGGCCTCTGGAGAAGCTCTTCTGTCTGGTCCTACTTTAAGAATGCCTCTGTAGCCCCTTCCATTGTTCCCTCCACCTTTGTTCATTGTATCCCGCACTCTCTTTAGTTGGGCTTGGTCTTTTTAAAATTTGGCAATCTGCCTTTCAGATTTTAAAAATCTTTCATCTATTAGCTAACATATAAATAAAATTGTCCAAATCACTGTTCTTTGCTTGCTCTGACCTTGGATGGACCTTATTTGGCACTGCAGATAGAAGTGAGTATCTTTGGATTAGCTGGGGTTTGATTCCGGAAACTGTGAATAGCACGGCTCTGTAAGAGCCTGCCGTGGCAGTTTCCTTCTACTTTAAATTTGGTGGTCTATCGAATGTTACACAATCAAAGTCTTGACCTTATCAATAAATGGGGTCACACCTCACTGGACCCTAGCGCATTGTGTTTCAAGATTTTGACATGAAAGGACGAGAAAAAATATTTGAACCCACCACCCTACGGAGTTGTGATATTTATGTTGGGTAGTGAGGAGTATTACATATGACATTGATGGTTAAGGTCATTGGTTCGCTCAGCACAAGAAATTCTGGCTCTTTTGGGCCTTTTTAATTATTATGCTGACCATATGTATGTGTATTCTGTAATATTATCTCTAATCATTTCATCTATTAGCTAACAATCGTTCATCTATTAGCTAACATGTAAATAAAATTGTCTAAATCACTGTTTTTTTGTTTGCCCTGACCTTGGATTGACCTTATTCGACACTGCAGATAGAAGTGGGTATCTTTGGATTAGCCTGCGTTTGAATCGGGAAACTGACATGCATTTAGCATCTAGGGGCCAATTTGACTAGGTCAATATTTCCAGGGGCCAATTTGACTAGGATGTTATTAACCGGGGGGGGGGGGGGGGGGGATTTGACTAGGATACTTTTTTTCTGGGGGCCGATTTGACGGGGGCTGATTTGGTAAAGGGCCAAATTGTCTATGATTCCTCCTGAGGATGGCTGATACCATCTGAAAAAACTGTCAATTTGTCAATTATGCCATTGTATATAATGTTGCTATAAAACCCAGACGGGCGACCATTCCATTGTCTCAACTCTCCATTATTTTTGCATAATGGCGAGTTAACACTACACTACACTACATCTAATCTAATCTATTGCTTTGCAAGCGCAATATCTTCCCCACAAAGGGGAACTCAGTGTGCTAATTGAACAAAATCATTATCATAGGGGAGTCAAGGGGCGATTCAGGTCGGTAATCCAGGATTGTGGGTGTGACTGGGAGGGAAAAATAACTAAGTTGGGAAGCTAGAGCTGAAGAGGTGAGTTTTGTGGTGCTTCCTAAAAGATGCAACAGAGGGACTATTTCTTACAAAAGGGAAACGGAAAAGAGTTCCAGAGGGCAGGGGCATAGTAACTGAAGGAATTAGAAAAGTGTTTAATTGATTTGTGAACTCTGCGATCAAACGTGGGGGTTTGAAGGAACTTGAGTTTGGGGGTACTTCGCCTTGTATTTCTGGAAGAGGTGTAGGGGTGGATTAATTCTCTTAGGTAAACTGGTTGACCCTGGTTGAGAACTTTATATGTAATAAGACCAATTTTAAATTGCACCCTGTATCTGACTGGTAGCCAATGGAGTTTTTTTAGCTGAGGTGTAATGTGAGAGGATTTAGAGGAACGGGTGACAACCCTACAGAGTGAGTTTTGGACTAGCTGCAATCTCCTTAACTCAAGTGAGCGATAAGAAGAGTAGTCCAACCTGCTGCTCACCAAAGCATTCGCTAACAGCACTGATGTATTCAGGTCTAGAAGGGGACGAAATCTGTAGAGCTCTCTCCCATGTACTCTAGTGGACTTAATGACCTGTGACACATGGTTTGAGAAATTGAAATTAGAGTCGAACACCACTCCAAGGTTCCTGACACTTTGTGCTGGCGAAACCTGATTTCCCAGAAATTGATAGGGAATTGAGGGAGGAGTTGTTTAAGATTTTTTAGGGAGTCTATGAGAATGAACTCGATTTTGTCTGGGTTAAGTTTTAATTTATTTGCAAACATGAAATTTTGAATGTCATTTAGGCAGTTCTTTAGTTTTTGGATAGAGTGAGAAAAATTTTCTGGTGAATTTATTTATTTATTTGGAGTTTTGCGTTGTTTTCAACACTCTACAGGTCAGAGGAAAGGGCAGAGGAAACCAGTACATACATTGTCAGGGTTCTGGTATCGTTATTTATTTATTTATTTTATTTATCTATTATTTTTTTTGCTGGGGGGGCTGTATTTATCTCTTTATAGTAATATCAATGTGAATCGTAACATGTTCCATCCGATACAATTGCCTCTGCTGTATACATTGCAGTAAGGTAAAAAAAACACTGTAAATTGAAGCATCTGGTGTACATTACACTAGTATATCATGTATATATTAGCTTTTGAACTGAACTGAACGTAAATGTCTGATTACAATCATCAGTGGTCCAAAGCTTACATTCATGCTAAATAACACCTTAATTCAAACACTGTTAATGTATTTTGTGAGGTAAGTACAATTCAACAAAATATCCAGGTTTAGCCCTCAATTCAGCACATAAATAACATTTTCATGATAATACTTACTCAATTTTTCATCAAATAGCGTTTCAAAGCCACAAAGACAAAACATGGGTTTTAAAATTTTATTATACATTAAAATTAAATGGTTCTAATAATTTAATGTTGTAAAGTATTATGAAACAAATATAATGAAATAACAATTGCACAAATACACGTTGCAGTTAAAAAACATATAAATAACAGCAGCATGACCCCCCCCCCCCCCCCCCCCCCCCCCCCAAAGCAATGAACCCAACAGTAAAATGATATCCCATGCATAAGGCGAATTTTGGGCCTGGTGGATCACATATTGCTGACTTTTAAGCAATATTATACTAGATGTAATTCTAAAACCTGATAATTTTAATATTTACCAAACGATGTTATGGCCAAATTTTAGCATTATTGACCAACATTTTACTGGTTTGGGCTGATTTACATATTTTTGGCCATTTTACAGCAATATTTGGCTGAAATAGTTTATGTTCAGATCTATAGTGCTCCAAATGCGACCAATGTATGCTTAATTATTGTTAAAACTGGTGTAAAATTAAATACGAGCTTCAAATTGGCTGTATTATGATATACCAGAGTAGCCCCACACCCCGGAATATTGAAATCTTTAATGGACTTCCTGGGTAGGTCACAACAATACAATATGACTGTTTGAGATCCTGTTAAAATCTGAGCCAGATTGTCATCTGTAGTGTCAGATGCATTGCAGATGTCATTTTTGGAACCCACTTTACGAATTGGGTAGGATACCAGTCTATGTCACCTCCATAAATTGTGTGGGGTCACACAGTACAAAGGGCAGGTTGTCAGTATGACATTACATCGGGTATTTTTTGGCTTAGGTCAAGTCAGTCTAAAGCCAGTGTTTGAAATGTCACCATGAACTTGTGATATTTGACTGACAATATTTATATGGATTGTGTACATTTTCTGTTATCATTATTTATTTGATTTTATGTTAGATTTTATAAAGAACAATTTCAGCAAGTTATTATATTATACATGCTTGAATCTTACTTTGGAAGAGTATGAATCATTGTATTTTACAAAAAAAAACATTTAAACAACTGATTATAGTATACACATGTTGAATTTGACTATGGAAGAGTTATAAATCGTTTTATTTTCCTAAAAGCATTCTAAACAATTTGTTATATTATATACATGTTTAATATGACTTTAGAAGAAAGCACTCTAACCAACTGGTTTACTGGCAGGCACCTTGGGTGCATATGGGTTCAATCCTTTGGGGGGGGGGGGCTTAATTTTGGGGGTTTTGTCTTTAGCATGTTGTCCATGCTGTTTGTAAACTTCAATTTCATTGGCTACTTTCAAAGGCTAAAAACATTACATGCACTCTTCCATTTGCATTCAAGATTTGGAAGGGGTAACGTCTTAAAATCAAATTTATTTCTTTGGCTTCATTTGTGCACATTTTTTTATCACTGTTTTATTTAAGTTTTATATTTTAATGAACTTTTGCTCAACAAATAGAGAAACAGAAATACAATTTGCGTTCTGCAAAGAGTGAGGGTGTACAAATAAATATTCCTGTCACACACTGTCAGGAAAGGGATGCTTAGTCACCTCTTTTTTGATATCTCTGTTGGTATTTATGACCCCCTAGCTGTTTCCCCTTCCTCTCTTGTCCCAGAGGGAATGTAGTTCTCCTGCAGGATTGATGTAGGTTAGGGGGTTTTACATGGGGTAGGCAGGTCCAGGCTGACCCTGGTGTCCCCCTCTTAATTCTTCACTTTCGACCCGATTTTGACCTTTACTGACTTGACATAACATGAACAGGACATGACTTAAGTATGACCTTCAGATAATACTCTTATGTTAACGTAGCCATTATAGTATTGTGCTATTTATATGCTATTGTGTTTTGTGTACTTTCTTTGGCACTTATGTGACTGTTAAGATAATACTTTATTAACCTTTATGGTACGGTGCATTATTGTAACTTTTCTGTGCACTTTCATCTACTATTACTTGTGATTGCCTCTATTGGCCTTGTTTTATGGTGCTTTTAAAATTTTCTCTAGTCTTATCAAATTTTAAAATATGTTTGGTGTGTATCAACATGTAATAAAATTGTCTCCAATGTGTTTCACTGTGTTTTTTGCAATATGGGTACTGGACCCAGAGACCAAAGGCACTGGTTCGCTGCTATATTACATTCTATGCCTACTTGTATGGGTACGGTTTGGCGCATCGGGCGTTGGCAACAGAATTCTCACTCGACCTGAAAAATTTAACTCAATGGGCACCTCGGATTGGTTATGTGACCTTGCACTTGACCTTTATAGCTTCATGTTCATATTACTGTTGTCAGGCGGTTCAGAAACTGCAGTGAACATTGACAAATTATTGATAACACAGAGATTGCTACAAGCAATATTAAAAGTCGTGTAGTTATAAATAGCATGTGTAATAATGATAATCTGTGAATACAGCTGCAGCTAATAGTCTTGATAAATTACAGAATACTAAAGCAAGTAATGAGTGTAATGTTTAGACCAGTGATGAAAATCTGCTTGGGAGCAATTTAAAAAGTAACAGAAATTCCAAGAATGATATTACAACTACACCATATCATAGCATGGAGAAATATGTGAGGTATTTTTGTAATAGATATTGCAGAAAAGAACATGTTAGATATTTGTTGACCTGTCCTTTGTCACAATCTGTCACAATATATCGCAAAAAATCAGTATCAGAGTCAATAATTATGTTGTCTGATCTTATGCAAGCGCACACAAGAGTGAAGCACCAATCTGAAACGTGAGCAGTAATGATGGGGTGCATCGTTCTTGGGAACCAATAGGTGAGTCAAGAGTATAGCAAAGTCTTGGAGATGGATGATGAGGGGAAAATGCCACATGTAAAGGTGATGCCACACTTGACCAGATGGTGAGTCGCAAATGCTAATATGGAAATTCTTAGTGAATCCCAAGATTAGTGATAATGTGAAATGTTTGGATTACTTTAATATGGTTAATGCTGCACAACAAGAGATAAAACCAGAAGTTGAAGGACAGGGTACATGTATTTATGACATTTGTCTAGGTGCAGACGACAAGTTTTGCAGTACTGGTCGAAATATTCCAAATTTGACTGGTGATAGTTATAATTGTTCCTGATAGAACATTCTTCCTGATAAAACCGAGGTGAATGATTATGCAGCTGTTTCATTATTGGATCTCTGCATCAAGTTAAACATGAAAGAAAAAATATCAAGGTGTTCCCATCCCAATTCAGTAACGGTCGAAAATACAAAACTTGAAAGAAATGCTGAAAAAATACTTGGAAAATAGCTCACTTAGTTATTGCAGTTCAGTTTTTCATTCTGGGCCAAGTCTCGAGTCCTTGTGAAATGTGACAATGAGGCAGTGGTCGACCTTTTGGGGGGCATGTGCCACTAATATATGGTACTGAGCAACAAATTGAGCTCCAGTACACACATGGTTTTGGCAAATGCAAAAGAACAGCTAACCTGGTGTCAAAATGGTCGGGTTCAAATCAATATTGGATAGACTTTTAACACTGGTCAGTGCACCCTTTTGAATTAGCACAATTTATCAATAATGAAAGTTGACTATGCAGTCTAAATGCTGCTGAGTTGGATACTATGCCTTCTGTTATTGGAAAAGAGCAGAATATACAGAACCATTGCAAGTCTAAGGCTCCATACCTAGGACAAGTCGTTGCTACACCAAACCTATTTGGTGTAGTATTTGTTGCCTTTTGCATATATATATAGAGAGAGGTTTTTTATGTCGGGCTGAAACAGATGTTGTGTTATCAGTAATCCAAGAGTTTACAAAGCAGTATATCTTTCGGCTTTCTTTGGCTTCTTTTTTTTCACCTTTTAAACTTAGCCCACTATTCCATCGCTGAGTTAGATGCCCCAAGGCACTTTTTATGTGATGTTTTCTTTGAACAAGATTACTGCCCAAATGACCAAACACATTACAGAGCAGAGACAAAGTAAAACTAGCAATTTTGCTCAATCTCAAAGCATAGAGGATATGTCCCTATAGGGCATTAAAAGGTTTGTTTCAGTTGTATAATGCAGGTCATCAGATCCACTATTTCAGTGTAGCACAGGTAAAGGTGGCAAACTTAACTGACCTGAGAGTCCCTCAAGAATTAGCAAATCAATGGCTTTCTCCCAACAGATATATTATACCTTCCTCATTTTCAGGCATTTCCGGTGCTTCTTTAGCTTACAGACTTAACATTCCTATTCAAAAGATTCAGGTGTTTATGGGAGGGTTTGATATCGCATTCTGCTCATATTAACATATTAAATTGTAGTTATATCATTCCTTCAAGTGTAGGCAACATTGAATTTTGAAAAAAAATGGGTTAAGTTCTCCAACTTTATGAGGCTTGCAATTGGGGTATTCCACTTAAAGGTGACTTTAACTTGATTTGCACGAGTATAATAAGTTGGACAATGTAAACAAGTGTACTTCTTTATTCTTAACCATGGTATTAATCGGAGTATTAACATTTTCCGTATGATTAACTTATAGGTATTATTTTACCTGGATTTGTGTAACATAATTGGAGTTGTAAATATATTATAGTATAATAAATATATATATATATATATATATATATATATATTTGTATATATTATATGTAGGTCACTCCAATACAACATAATTATCTGATATAAATTTACAGTTTTCTCTAAAAAAAGTGTAAGCTGGGTTGATGAAGTTTAGGGGGGTGGACTGATTTCTTGTATCATCATCCCCTTGATGCCTGCACTCCAAATACTTGTATTTTGGTGATGCTGTGTATTTCTTAAGGAATATTCTCCTGAAATCTTATTTATTAGCGTCAACTTTAGCAAACAATATGGTTTTCAGCCTTACATGTGTCAAATGTGTTTATCTTAATGCGGATCTTAATGGAGCCCATATTGCCGATTTTTAAGCACTTATATACCAAATGTAATTCTTAAACATGTGCAATCAGATGTAGCATGTGTCACATGATTTTCTGGCCAAATTTCAGCATTAAAGACCATTATTTGAAACAGATTTGTGGTGATTTACATGTATTTTGGACCATTTTATTATGATATAATTGACATTTTCACTTTTGAGGTAGCAGACTAGCCCCAGACCCCGGAAATTGAAGTCCTTAATGGGCACCCTGAGTAGGCCACGCCAATACAATATGAATATTTGATCTAAACTGACTTTTCAGTGAAAATTAGAGCCACAAGGCAGAGTTTATCAAATGGAAAGCAAATATGTAAAGACAAAAGGGTGTGACCAAGAATCAGGGTGTGACAGCACATGTTTAGGGTGCCACAACTAACCTTAATGTTTACAGTGCAACCATTAATCTTTTGGGGATTCAGGGACCTATCTTCTGCACGCTTTTGTTAAAATGGGGCAGTTAGCTTTATGCCCTTGTTCCACCAAAGGATTAAGCCCCGATCTTGTCGGCGACCCTTAATCGTGGGTAGTCTTGGAAAAAATGGAAAACAAATTGACCAATGGGGTGGAAGACAGAATCGGTATGAAGGTCTGGGATTAACTACAGATCGGCCTCAGGACGCCCCAGGAGGCCCCAGACAGTCCCTAATTGGTCTGGGACTAAGAACAGACTAAGCCATTTTTCTGGTCGGTTTGAACCACGATCCTGTCGTAGACAAACCGACTGGGTCCCAGGACGCCTCAGGCCTCCTGGGACTAAGCCCCGACTAACCCAGGATTAAGTCCCGACCCCACAAGGTGTCCTGAGGCGTCCCCAGGCGTCCCCAGACCGAGATAGCCGATTTTTGTTTTGCAATGGGACTAAGGGTCGCAGGAAGCCTGGGACTAATGTGGGTGTTCCACCACACGACTAAGGCTCCCGATTAAGGGTTTTTGAGGGTCGGTTTGAAATATTTGCTTAGTCCCAGACCTTCTGTAAGGGTTGGTTGTGGTCGGTTGGGGCCGTGTGAGAAATCAAACATGTTTGATATTTCACACGACCCCAACCGATTATTTTTTCCCGCCATAAACAAAATGTCCAGTCCCAGGCGTCCTCAGGCCTCCTCAGATCAAATTTACACAGTCCTATGTGGTCCCAGGCCGCCTGCGACCCTTAGTCGCCGACCCTTAGTCCCAGACCCTCTATTCTTAGTCCCAGGCCTCCTGCGACCCTTAGTCCCATTGCAAAACAAAAATCGGCTATCTCGGTCTGGGGACGCCTGGGGACGCCTCAGGACACCTTGTGGGGTCGGGACTTAATCCTGGGTTAGTCGGCTCTTAGTCCCAGGAGGCCTGAGGCGTCCTGGGACCCAGTCAGTTTGTCTACGACAGGATCGTGGTTCAAACCGACCACAAAAATGGCTTAGTTGGTTCTTAGTCCCAGACCAGTTAGGGACTGTCTGGGGCCTCCTGGGGCGTCCTGAGGCCGATCTGTAGTTAATCCCAGACCTTCATACCGATTCTGTCTTCCACCCCATTGGTCAATTTTTTTTCCATTTTTTCCAAGACTACCCACGATTAAGGGTCGCCGACAGGATCGGGGCTTAATCCTTTGGTGGAACAAGGGCATAAGAATAGAGGGTCTGGGACTAAGGGTCGGCGACTAAGGGTCGCAGGCGGCCTGGGACCACATAGGACTGTGTAAATTTGGTCTCAGGAGGCCTGAGGACGCCTGGGACTGGACATTTTGTTTATGGCGGGAAAAAATAATCGGTTGGGGTCGGGAGAAATATCAAACATGTTTGATTTCTCACCCGGCCTCAACCGACCACAACCGACCCTTACAGGAAGCCTGGGACTAAGCATATTTTTGAAACCGACCCTCAAAAACCCTTAATCGGGAGCCTTAGTCGTGTGGTGGAACACCCACATTAGTGTGGAAAGCAAATATTAGTTGTCCAAATACCCTGATAACTGTAGAAGAGTGGTGAGGTTTGATGTTATGAGCGATCTTTATGAATGTTAAGGATATAGACACTATGCCAGTGCATTGTTTGATCTATGGAAGTTGTTGATTGTTGTGTTATTATGTTTATTGGTCTATTTATAGACTTGGGAAATCCTTCTAGGCTACAATAATCTCAGTGGTTATATTAATAGATTTGGGGAAACCCTATAAGTTACATGTAGGTTCAAGAACTTCCTCACTTGATCTGCTGACTCGTGTTAAGTTCAAGTTAGTTCTATAAGATTCTAGACCCTTCTATAAGTAAATATAAGGACTGTACATCTGACCACACAGGAACATAGTATTCGCTGGCTATAAGGAAGGCTACTTGTGTCTTAGAACTTATAATAAGTGGATATAAACTACTTGTGTTGTTGTGAACTTTACTGGAGTGAACTGGATACAGTGCCTGGATAGATTTGTTGTACTTTGGATATTGTGCATTGATATACAACAGAGTGGATTTACTGCATTTTGGACATTGTCCATATCTTGGAGTGGACAATGCAGTTGTGCAAACTCTCTGAATACCTTTATACAGATATTTTGTGTGATTGGATATCAAAAGGATCACAGAATAAAGACATTTCGTGTTATGGAACATTGAACAGATCACAGGATACAGATATCTGTGTGTTAGTGGACATTGAACAGATCACAGGACAGATTGCTGGATACCGTTGATAAACTAAACTGTCAGTTACAGTGGTCAGGTCAGATAGGTTTCATTATTGTATCATTGTATGTACTATTGAGGGCATATCAGTTGACCATAATCATTATTTTTAATAGTTAAATAAATTTGTTAAGTTGAACTTTTTGTCTTTTCCTGTTGCAACTTAAAAGCAACCAGTAATTGCTACTGTGCTTGCCCCGTGACCATAACAATGAATCATAGCAGTTGCGAATAGCTCATGAGTCTGATTATTCTGGTTACGGGACCATTGTCACTTCACTCGCCAGGAGAAACTATTTAGTTTGCTAATTTCCCTGCTCTTGTTGACAATCTTATCAGCATCCAGAGTTTACAGTTAAACAGTAGCGTTTACAGTTACAAAGAATAATAATTTTTCCCCACAAAGAATAATTTTATCAAATAAGCATTTTCAACATTTTCCAGTAAAACATATTTCCAGAAATAGTGTAGTTATACCTTCCTGTAAGTTACTTTACTGTAGATATGATCTATTCTGTTCTAGACTTGTATGGTGCTTAATCACTGTCCAAGGCAAACTCTAAGCCCCAACACTAGAAAACAATTCAATGATCATTATTCCATAGATATGGCCAGGACGATATCATTCAGATGCCGGGTAGTTTATAGACTAAAGTTGGAAAGACTTTTTGAACTGATAAGATTTCATGCTGTGCCGAAATGTATTTTATTGAATGCTTAAGGAAAAATATAATATGAAATCAAAGAATCTGCCTGAAAGGTTTGAAATTGCTCATAATTGTACATTTGTCAAGGTGCAATTAAATCAAGATCAAGTGAAAAATAGGGGAAAGTTACAGATTAGGGTTGTACTTTTGAAAAAGGCTGTTAGTAATTTCAGTATTTATAAAATAGCAAATAACGTGGCCATGAAGTTAAAAGTTTGGTTATAACCATGTAGATATTGGTTGTTACTTATTATTGCCTGTTGGAATTCTTACTCAGCTAAACCCGTAGCCTTGCTTAAGGCCCAAATTTGCATGATATCTTTTCAAACATGCACACAGATATTTGGTATTCAAAAGCACTCATCCATGTTAAGAGATAGAACCTAATCATTCTCTTAGCTGCATGCTGCTATAAAAATCAGTACATGTATGAGTACATTATAGAAACTGAAAATCCATTATCTGAACTGGAAACTTTCCCCAACTGCAAAGAAACTTGAGCCTTCAGCAAGGCTATTAAACCCGTTAACATTAACTGGTTAAAATGTAAAATCTTTTTAAAGTTCTACTTTTGACTTATTTATATATGGTAATACCTCATGAACACTTCATAAAAAAAAACATTTTAATGATATGGCACTTGAGAGGCGTATATTAAGATGCTTATTTTAGTGTCACATTTGACAAAGAAATGGATGGTTTAAATGCTCTTCGACCTCCCGACTTTGGACTTACAATGTACTTGCAGCTGTTATCCATTGTTTACATTACTGTTTAAACAATGAGAAATTGACGTAATATAATTTACAATACCCTGCTATTCATGATCTTCAGCATCGTTGTTTTGCCTTATAACATAGTTATTTTTAGGTTACAGTGCAAAGCAATATTAATAGCTTTGTTGCAATGGAATTCTGATGATTGTATTAAAAGATGAAAGGGACATATACTCTGTTTTATAATTTGTTCTTACAGATATAATACATTCTATTGTTTATATAAAGACACAAAACATTATTGAAATAAGAAATTGAACTGCTTGATTACATAACTTATGAATACCACTTTTTTAATGAATGAATATGATAATTTTACAGCAGATGTCACTCTTTATTATTTTTTAAATTTTATGCTGATGAGCAGATGGTTCTATGTTTTGTCACCTCAGTTTCAGAACATTTCTTGATGAGGAATGCTAAAAAACTACATGTAGCTCCAAGTACCCCCATACTTCCTGTGACATAGAATGGTATGTTATAGTTTTTTTGTCATCTCATATATCCACCCTACAAATATAAAATATAACATTAATCCTAATTAATACATGGAGGGATGCACTGATAAACATTGAAAATAGTGTATCTTTTCCAACTTTTATTTTTTTTACCAAAAGATAACTAAATACTTAAATAAAAAGCTTGGAAAACCCAATAGTAAACATGACTTGAATGTGTACATTGTTTACTTGCATTGTAAAATCATTGTGAGTTGTAGAATAATAGTAACAATGTGTTTTGACTGGTAACCTTATAACACCTGTATACATGGACAGCTAGATCATGTATTTATTAAGTTAGAACCATTATGACATGCTTTGTCTGTATGCACAAGGATTCAATACAGTAAGCAGGCCCATGTAAGATAAGATCTCAAGATTGTAAATGAGAACTAACAGGTTACTGTTTGAGATACTGAGTCTTTTATTGATACAACATATTCTAGACATAATTCCCTACTGGCTAATATGTAAAATACACAACATAAATTAAGCAAAAAGAGACCCTTATAAAACAGAAATAACGAATTGAGATCAAATTGGTATCATAGGGGTCAACAATTTAATCTCAGTAGAGATGCATAACATATGAAAAGTTGTTGTGTTATACTGACAGGGGGGGGTGAGAGTTTTTGCTTTTCAATTTATTTACTTGCATTTTAATGTCGCTTTCACAACACTGCATAGGTCATATCACCACGGGTAGTTTAATGGGCAGAGGAAACCAGTGCATACAGTTGGTCAAGGTTCTGTACTGTAAACTGCTGACCAACTGCAAGCAATTACCAACTTTCCCACTTGAGATTGGACCGGGATTCCAACTCCAATCTCAATGTTGGGAGGCGATTGTTTCCACTCTGCCACCATGGCCCCTGTTTGCCCTTCAAATACAAATTCAAAGTGAGGACCCCAGCTAAGCTTGGGAAGAAGCTGAGGAACAAAATGGCTGGAAACTTTGACACAATTCACCAGTAACTGCATAACTTGTTTATATGAGGATCATAAAACTCGCAATGACACTTTGCTGAATAGCCTGACATTTGACACTTAAAATAACAGGGCCTGTTTAAACTATAATAGCTTATTCATTGGAATACAGAGCCTTTTATTTACACAAAACATTCTAGTATAATACACTACCGATTAATATTTAAAATATACAACACTAATTTCCCATGAAGCCCCAAAACTATAGAAACACAAAGATTCAATAAAAACTGATAATCACTAGGTCCCAGCCTTCCTTTTTTGGTCATATCTGTGAACATTGGTTCTCATTGGGCTAACTTGGTGCATGCAATCTGTGAGTTTAATTGTAACTTAGCCATTCTTAGGCACGACAGACAGATAGCCAAACTTCAATATCAAGGGACAGAAAAAGGGTTGAGCACCACGGAGAACACCAAGAAGATATTGAAAACCTAAGGTGGGTATGCCTTGGTGTAAAGATATTATTTAAGATGGCATTTGTAATGATGTATGGACGTGTAATACACTTAAAATACAGAAATAATCAGAACATACACATTCTTAAAACTCAGTATGACCCTTTAACACATTGCCTAGTCAAAAATTGTCTGTCATCGCATTCATCTGTATTGTTTTGGTAATTCAAAGTATTGATTGATTATTTGTGTTGTAACTAGAAACTTGAACCAGGTACAGGGATCTTCAAAACAGGACAGAGGCTTTTGCCTGACAAAGTTATCAGTATCTCTAAAGATCTTATAAATAGTTTTTATGCGTCCTGATGTGTGTAGAACTTAACTAGGTGTCCCTTTGTTAAACTATAATAGATATTAAATTTAAAACAGCTACAGATAGGGGACGCCCAGTAGATGAGGGTCCTCAGTGATTGGGTTGGTTAACAAATTTGGCATTTTATTACTGTATTTCAACTTTAAAAACTGCTAACTACGTTGAACCTGTACAAAAATGACCCTGACTTTGACTTATTATGGTGGATGTAATGTTATGTACATTTGATACATTTGGGCTTCAATTATTTACTTACCAGTAAATGGCACAGAAATAAATGCTGCAACGCCATAAAACAAGTTCAGAAAACCCTGAGCACCTGCTATGTTCTCTGTACCAACCAAGTAAACAGCACATACGGAGGTGACTGTGTTTGAAAAACCTACATCAAATAATTTAAAATAATATACCAAAAACATACATTAAATGTTAAATAAGAAACTACAGTCATGCATTAAAAGTAAAGTCATATACTAAAAATAATGCATTAAATATAAAATAATATACCAAATGCCCGCCTTCAGATTTATGATAAGACATTAAACGTGTATCAAATGTAATTTAGTACACTGAAAAGAACTCATAAGTAAATAATATACTAAAAAATCATGTTTCAAATGCATAATATCAAAATTTTTATAACGTCAATGCTAGAGAATCATTATACTAATGAAAAGAATAAGGTTATGCCCCTGTTCCACCAAAGGACTAAGCCCCGATCCTGTCTGGGACCCTTAATCGCGGACAGTCACTGAAAAAAAAGATAAAATGGGTGGGAATACTGAATCGGTATTGAAGCCTGGGATTAAGGTCAGATCGGTCTCAGGAAGCCTCAGGAGGTCCCAGGTGGCCCAAGACAGTCCCCGACTGTTCTGGGACTAAGAACCGACTAGGCCAGTTTTCTGGTCGGTTTGAGGCACGATCTTGTCGTACACATGCCGACTGGGTCCCAGGACGCCTCAGGCCTCCTGGGACTAAGCCCCGATTAAGTCCCGGCCTCCTCAGGCGTCCTGAGGCCTCCTCAGTCTTCCCCAGACGAATGCGGCCTGGAACAGCATAGGACTGTGTTAATTTGGTCTGAGGAGGCCTGAGGAAGCCTGGGACTGGACATTTTGTTTATGGCGGGAAAAAAGAGTCGGTTTGGGTTGGGAAAAATGTTTGATTTTTCTTACGGCCCCAACCGACAACTACCGACCCTTACAGAATGCCTGGGACTAAGCAAATTTTTTAAACCGACTCCCAAAAACCCTTAATCGGGAGCCTTAGTCGTGTGGTGGAACACCCACATTAGATTCTATGTTTACTTGTCGTAAATTACCAACATTAATGGTTATCTATTGTGTACCAAATAGCATGGTTAAATCAGTTCACCCAAGAGAAATTACAAGAACCAAGAAACAAATAAAAGTAGTTACAAATATTTTATCCATCTTGAACACTACATTTTGAATGCTAATTCATCTTTATAGCAGTAGGTATACACTTGAAAGTATCGTTAAATAGTTTACTACAATTTCATAAAATACAATGGACTTTTGACATACAAAGGTAAACAAAGTATATATTCAATCCACACCTAAATTGATTGATTTTGGTTTAAAATTGCTTTCTACATCCCTTGTGGCTACCAACCCAGGACTAGAGAATAAGCAGTCATGGTTACTAGTAAGATTATTTTATGAGACATATTTTACAATAGCAAGAGAAAGGAATGGTTGTCGGACAAAACGTGGGCACTTGTGGAAGAAAGGAAGGAGGTGAAAAAGCGCATTCATGCATGTCGGGAAGAAAGAGAAAGGATGAGAAGTGAATATACTGAAGTGGACAAGAGAGTGAAGGCTAGTGCGGAAGAAGACAAGAAGGTTTACATCAAGGAGCAAGCAGAAAAGGCAGAAACAGCATCATATAGGGGAGATCTGAGGACTTTGCACAACATCACCAAGCAGTTATGTGGGAAAATGTAATGGCAACATCTTGCACACAGAGAGAGAACAAGCAGAAAGGTGGAAGGAGCATTTCAGCAGTGTGTTAAACAGGGAGGATCCGGAAGTCATAGCGACAGTGGAGGTGGGCCAACAACAGGAGCTTGATATTGACATCTCAGATATTACAAAGGAGGAGATCAGGCGGGCGATTAAGAAGCTGAAGAACAGCAAAGCAGCAGGCACTGACAACATCCAGGCAAAGATGACGAAAGAGAGTGAGGATATCAGTGTTGACATGTTATACACGTTATTCAACAGGATATGGGATGAAGGGAGTGTACCGGAGCAGTGGAAGGAAGGAATTATTGTCAAACTTCTGAAGAAGGGCGACTTGACACAGTGCAACAACTGGAGGGGAATAGCCCTACTGTATGTCCTGGGAAAGGTCCTGTGTCGTATTCTCTTGGAAAGGATTAAGGACGAGGTAGACACCATCTTGAGGAAGGAGCAAAGTGGATTCAGAAGGAACAGGTCATGTACAGACAACATCTTCTGCCTCAGGAACATCATAGAGCAGAGTTTAGAGTGGCGATCATCATTATATATCAATTTTATTGACTTTGAGAAAGCGTTTGATAGTATACATCGGATCACGCTATGGAAAATCATGGAAGCATATGGAAGAAGACAAGAAGGTTTACATCAAGGAGCAAGCAGAAAAGGCAGAAACAGCATCATATAGGGGAGATCTGAGGACTTTGCACAACATCACCAAGCAGTTATGTGGGAAAAGATCATAGGTATTATTCGAGATATGTATGATGGATTCCGATGCACAGTGAGACACGAAGGATCAACATCTGACTGGTTTCTGATAACATCTGGAGTGAGGCAGGGGTGCATCATATCACCGCTCATGTTCCTTCTCTGTATAGATTGGATTATGAGACTAGTGACAGAGGAACCTCGAGGAATTCATTGGACATTCACATCAGGTCTGGAAGATATAGATTTCGCAGATGATATTGGTCTCCTGAGTCACATGCAACAACAGATGCAGGAGAAGACCAGTAAATTGAAGGAAGAGGGAGGAAAGATTGGTCTGAGAATCAACCGTAGGAAATCCAAGGTCATGAGGATGAACAACAGGAACACCAACAGTATCAGCTTGGATGGAGAAGATCTGGAGAAAGTAGAGACATTCTGCTATCTGAGTAGTGTCGTAAACATCAATGGTGAAGTGAAGGAGGAAGTTAACATCAGGACTGGCAAAGCAGCTTCAGCATTTCGGAAACTTGGTAACATCTGGAAATCATGGAACATTTCAAGAAAGACCAAAATCAAACTTTATAAGAGCAATGTAAGATCAGTGCTACTGTATGCGGCGGAAATGTGGAGGACCAACAAGGAGATAGAGAGCAGATTGAGAGGCTTTGAAGGTAGATGCCTAAGAAAGATTCTTGGAGTGAGGTGGCAAGATTGGGTCAGTAATAGGGAGGTAGCAGAAAGGACAGGCATAGGAGACATCAATATGGAGATAAAGCGTAGAAGGTGGAGATATCTGGGGCACGTACTTAGAAGAGAGGAAGACAGTATTGTAAGAAGATCCGTGAAGTGGGCACCACCTGGAAAGAGAAGACCTGGCAGACCGAGAGGGACATGGAGGAGAACAGTAGAGACAGAAATGAAGGAGACTGGATATACCTGGAACACCATAGGGCGAGCAGCGCAGGACAGGAGCCAATGGAGAGACCTTGTAGCCGCCTTATGTGTAGACATACACGAAGAGGATTAAGTAAGTAAGTAAGTAAATATTATACAAGGGGGGAGATCAAAGAAACATACAAGTTAGCCTTTTGTAATGTTATAGTTATTAAACAAAGAGAACACATGAGGAGGCTCGATTTACTGAACAATATGAATTATCCAAACAAAATAAAAACTGTAATACAAAGAACTGCAAATGTCAAATGATGACAATATTTCACCGCAAAACATTCATAAGCATGTAATAGATCACTATGAACAAGAGTCTTTACCAAAGTTAGGATAAGTGAAATCAGAACTAGTGATATACAGTATGTTCTATATTTATAATGCGCCAATGACCTTATTGCAATGCCATGTTTATTGTTAACCAAATCTGAACATGGTGTTGTACATAGTCAGATTATGAGCGACAGTACAGTCAACAAAAAGGAGGACATGAGAATATGGTGTCCTTTAGTAAGAGTAATCAACCAAAAACATTTAATAGAAAAAATTGTAAAATGATACCCTCATATCAACCAATATTAATACTGTTTAATTATGTAAGATTACATGATCATTTTATCCACGTGGCTGTTTTAAAATAACTTGACAATAGGGTAGAGTAATGCACAATGTATAGAATTAGCAGTCCAAGGTACAAAGGTCACAGTATAAAAAAGCTTGAAAATGGAGCACAATAATACATGATTTACATAATTATCAATGCAAGTTACATAAATCACAATACCATTAACAATGACAGCTGCCATGTAATGGCATTAACATATAATATAAACAGAGCTGTACATGTTTTACATGATTCGTATAGCCGTCAGTTGCAGTTTCATTTCCCAGAATCTCCTTGTGGTAGTAGTGTCAGCATGTACTACAGCTATCATTTTCAGAATTATGCAATTATATAGTTTCAGTATCAAAATAAATAGGAACACTAAATTAAACTGCTGAACTCATGAACCGTCTGTTTAATTTCAACATTAACCCCAGTAAAGATTTTTATGTCATGCAAATGTTTTAAAGGAAACGTTTTACAAAGGTTAAAAAATGATGAGTATGAAATGTGAAAATCCTTTTATAATAGAATGTTTTCGAAACGTTTTATGTATACTGCTATTACAGTTTAATGACAAATGTGACAAATGTTAGAAAAACATCACAAATGAACATAATAATGTCTCAAAAATATTACTTTGACCTTCAGTCAGGGTCAAATTTAATATGTTTTAGGTTGCTCACTATTGAAAATATTATTTTTATGTCTAAAATTGTAAGAAAGTGGCTTGAAAGCTGTGCCTCCATTCCATTCTTACTATTAGGCATTGGATGTGGGGCAATTTTTGATAAAGTCCACTATAATCGCCTATTATTGTTCATGTCAATATTTGTTTGCAAATGTTTGAAGGTAAACGTTTAATACGCATTCTGAAAATATGGGTACAAAAACGTTTATGATAGAATATTTTCAAAATATTTGATAGAAAACATTTAAAAAAACATCAAAAAAACATTAAAAAAATTTAATGTCAATGAAAACCAGTTGCTATTAAATGTTTAAGAGCAAACCTTACCAAGCAATGTCAATGAATGTTTGGAACATTTTATGTATACTGTTTATCAAACATTTCATGATGAATGTTGGAAAAACATTTCGAGCATAATCTTCATTTCTTCAGCTATTTTATAAATGTTTAAAAAAATTTCCAGTCAAACCTTGTTTCTTGAGTTATTTTATAATGTTTCCAGGAAAAAACATTTGTACAGGGAATATTTACAAATGTTTTAAACATTACAGTCTAAATGTTCACTTCGAAACATTTAGTAACCCAAAGGATAAAATTAAATGGGGTTTAAAACGTTTTTTTAAAAAACTTTCCATATTGAGGCAATCTTTGAGGGTAGGCAAAATTGAGGGTAGGCAAAATCCTAGCAACATAAATAGACATGGAACAGCAGCACATGAGCTGCTCAGAAATACAACCAAAGATCCATCTCACAGTATCTGAGAAACATTGTGAGGCCTAGCCAGAAATGATTGCACAAGTATTGGGACATTAAGACTTTAGAATTGTACAGGTTGTACATACTACTGGACGAGTATTGCAAGAAAGCACTCTTTAAATTGTGACATAAATTGACAATGGCATAAGAATAAAATATAAAATGAGTAATACATGGGCTGGACCCCATATAGTGAATAGTTTTGGTCAAGAGTATTTTTTCTCCAGCTGAGATGAAATCTAGCTTTAGCAACACAACTTCAATACCCTGATCCACACACCATGAAACTGGTACCAGGTTCCCTTTCTTCTCACAGATGAGACACACATTATCAGCATTGTTAAGTTCAGGATGTCCTATAACTATATTAGCAGGTTCAAGTTCATGCTCCTTAAGTTCAGAGACGACAATCAGTTGTGGTTGTGCCCCCTCAGCTGTACACCTCTTCCCAATTGCAGGCTGATGTTCTGTTTAGCATGCTTTACATTTCGTTACATAAGTATAAGTCGAAGTCAACAACCATTGACACTAAATAACATGTCCCTAGTATTTAATTATACTGTAGCATACAATTTTAAGCACCAAATGAGCCTTTTCTCCACAATTTGTAAGACACTTAAAACAAACCATAAAACATTCTTGGTTGATTAAATATTGATAAATTAGTGCAGCATGCATATGAGAACACTGGCCTAACGATTTCTTAAGCCCCAACAATAGAGCCAGAAAAGATACCTTACAATACCCAATATGGAAATGGCCAAGGTTAAAATAACACTTCGACCTCTGAATTTATTCTGGGCCAATAAATACCAGAACAATGCCAAGACATGCCAAGACGCAAATTAGGATTTTCACCAGGGTGAAAATTAATTAAGCATTTTTAAAAAGTTTTTTTCAGTATAAAGTTCATTACTCACCTAAATGTACGCCATGCAGAAACGTTACAATCACCATACCATAGAATTCTGTCATGAAAGTCAAGGCAAAACTAGTAAAAGCCCCAAGAAATCCTCCAATGGTGAAAATTACTAAGCAATTAGAACACTGACGATTTGCCACAAAGCTGCAAATAGTCCTGGAAAAAGTGATTCCAATTCCTATTGAAGACACTAAATAGGCTGAGTTCTTCTGTGATACTCCAAACACAATGGCACGTCCAATCACGTGATCATACATTGTATTTGTACCAAACATTAAAATCATAAATGAGCAACAAAACAGGATGAAAGAAGGGAGTCGCAGCAATTTGAAATTACATATATCCATGACAATGACAGAAATATTCATTCTGCGAGATGCAGTAGAAGAAACATTTCTTTGTCCTGTTTGATCTTTCAGAAATCTTTGCTCTACCTCATAAGTTGGTAACATCAAGGACACGGGTATCATGTGAGATAACAATGCTGAAATCAATAGAAGTGCTCCTCTCCAGCCATAATGTCCTATAATTGTCTCAACGATTACTGGACCAGCCATATTACCCAAAGATGATCCTAGAAGAGTGATACCACCAGCCAAAGTTCTGTTCTTGTGGAACATCTTCTGTATGATAACTGCATTGACTATATAAAGCATGCTTAGACCAACACCTGTTGAAACAAGAACAGTATTTTAGGAAACATTAAGTGTTAAGAACATTGTTTTTTTGGCTTTTCATTTAAGTGTAACCTCCCCCCCCCCCCCCCCCCTCTCTCTCTCTCTCTCTCTCTGTAACAGTAGCATTGTTTTCTATAACGTACAAACAGTGACTGGAAAAAGGCAACATCATGGCCAAATCGTTTTCGTGTTGGAGTTAAGAGCTCCAGATTTTGATATTTTGTGACTTAACTTCAATAAAACAGGTGCATTTTAAATCATAAAAACATTACCATTGTTTGGGCAGGATATCATATTTCATACATTAAATACTTTAAACCCATACTTTATCCACTATCATTTAAAAAAGTCTGGGTACCTCAAATTGTATAAAATAATTGATAATAAAGGAAAACCAACTTAACATTCCAAAGAATGGCATAATTGTTGCTGATGATCGCACATTTGATTATTTCTATATTTGTGAGAAAGTTAAAGATAAAAATTAACATTTTTGATCACCTAGTGATACAATATTTGCACAATATAAAGTGTTGATATGAAGCCTTTCTCCATCTCAACTAATAATGAAACAACCTTTTTTCTGAGTAAACAATCATGAAGATGTCAACTTCACTGAAAACAACTTATGTTTTATGAAAATTGTGAAACTGAAAAGGTTTGTAGAAAAAATATATTAACACAATGACAAAAACTTCAATATGATGTGCAGTAAATAATATAATTCTTGCAATGATTTGAAGATTGTAGAATTTCATTAAAAAGTATCATACTTCCTGAACCATGACTTGAAAATCTAAACAAAATGGGATGATAATTAGCATTGATAATCTCTATCCCTTTGTCAGGTGAAACATAATGTTCTTCAATTGTATTTTTTTGCGATATGGCTAGGAACTGTGTAGAAAGTGTAGGTTTAAAATTTAATACAAATTTAACATTACTCCAGATTTTTTAGTTCATGTGTAAAAGTAATCAAATTACACTTTGGGAAAGATGTGGATGTTATATTGGATGCAAAAAGTTGCATATGATAGTTGCATTTTGTATTTGCTATGCACCGGTTGTCATTACCTGCTTCTTCAGTTGTTTTAACAACCTTAATCTGTTGCTACTATGAAAGGCTCTTTTCTATTTTTGACATTTTTTTTCTGTGGTAAAATAATTGAAATCCATGCCCCATTGAATCCCTGCTTGTTCTGACTGGGGGTCACTTTTAAATAAGTTGTCAATTAGGAAGGACATCAGCTCATTTATGGGGATGTTCCACTGGGGCCGTCTTATCAGTAACTATGGATTTTTCGAGGGTTGGGGCAAATGTTTACAGATTCGGTTAGTATCGGTTGTAGTTTCCTGGCTTGTCAGTAGTAATCGGTAATATATCAAGCATGTTTGATATTTCGCTGACTCTTGTTCCTGACCATGGCTCCCCCCACCTGGAAACCATCCTGCAGTGTGTATTTATGGCTTGTTGTACACACTTCCCGTCTTGTCCTATACTGTAACTGGACGTATGTAAGAAAGAACGGTTTCATTTTACCTACCCATGGCTTGTTGGTTATGAAATCTATGAATATATAAGAGAAATCGGTTTACGCAATTCATTATTTGGGCTTTGGCTTCAGACAGATACATCTTGCAAATCAACTTAGAATTTAGTGTTGATATACAAGTTGGGCTGACTTTGTGATGAAGTTTTGTTTTTTTAAAAGCACTGCTGTTATTTGATTTATAAGATGAGTTCTAAAAAGACCAGAAGTAATGTGAGGAAGATAGAAGTCCCCACAGACACCTACAGAGTTTGAGTTGGGAGACACAGCTGCTGACATACAGAGGTGGAGGCAGGAGAGAGAACAGAGGGAAAGGGAGGAGGCAGAAACTCCACAGTCACAAACGAGGAGGGAGTGGCAGAAAAAAACAGTAAGAACTGAGAGGAGTGAAAGTGAAATGGACACAGAGGGTGGAGTAGAGGAGGGCACATCTCAATTGTAATCCAGGCACTAGAAAGGACATATGGCAAACATTAACTTAACAGACTCAGATGAGGAAGCTATTGTGAACTTTGTCAAGGATCATGAAGAGCTCTACAACAAGACCAACGAACACTTTAAGGACAAGGCCAGGAAGGATTGCCCGTGGGAGAGGTTCACTGTGTACAAGACTTGGTTTGAATCCCAAAGGATTCGCAATGGAAAACTCACCCATTCCAAGTCTGGCCATGCTCCTAAGGATATGACAGAGAGGGAGAACTGGATTCAGGATAAATTTAATTTCTTGAAGATACAAGTCAGATGCAAGGAACTCAGCAAATCTTCAGCCTTCAAGTCCCCAGCCGGAGGAGCCATTGCAACCATAGCCTTAGCACATGACATCTCCAGAGGTTAGATAGCATGCAGATGAGCATGTGATCAGACACCAAACACTAGCTATTAATTACAAGCTCCTGTGTAGTTTTTTCAGCATTCTACAGTAGACCAGCAGGTCATTTAGACAGATAAAAACCATGCTGTCATATTTTCTTTGGCCAAGGCCGGAGACAACCAGAACAGCCTTCTGCAACTACCTGGCATCTGTGGTGGAAGCATTAGAAGAAAGAGACTTCCAAACATCTAGCAACAAGGCTGTGAAACGTTTAAGTGGGATCCAGAACAGGGGAGAAAAAATTACTCATCAGCCCCAGCAACCAACACCTTCTAGGAGCTCCAGTGCCACTTTCACATATGTGCCACCTACTTTTCAGCATCCATAGCAACCAGAACCAACTGCCAGGCCATACGTGTTGTAAATTCCTGAAACTCAGATGCCAGAGAGCCAGGCCAGCTCACCAGAGCCAAGTGGCACTCAGAGGACAGCAGCAGCCCAGAGGGTAACAGATTTCCTACCTTGTTTTTGGCAAGCAGCAACCTGGCCCTTCCAAATAAGCAAGCACTTTAACCCACCATCGATAGCCTGTGTCACAGGCCAAGAAAGTGCACACAGCATCTTAGGACTCTCTAGCACTTTTGAGAGTATAAACTTAGTCATGAACTACCAACAGATGGACTTACTTCAACCATTAACACCAATTGACATGCATCAACAACTTGCCTCTCCTCCAACCACCACCGCGGAGCAAGTGCATCTGCAGAAGCCACCCAAGCTCTACCCCTCCCCCCAGCAGTCATCTGAACCCAAGAAGCATAAGTAGTAGACCTACTACACTTGACTGCAATCGGTCCTTTTCAGGACACTGCTGTGAAATGTTTATTTCCATGACAACTGCTGATTAATAGGTCCTTCTCTGGACTACCAATATCTTCCAAAACCAATTAATAGCTGCATGCTTAACAAAAAATCCCAAAACAAGAATCATTACAAGGCCCTACACCAAACACATAACCCCAATCACACAACAAGTGAGTGAGTGAGTGAGTGAGTGAGTGAGTAAAAATTGAAAATAAAAAAAACTTATCATTCAAATTTGAACTTAAGAAAATAAATTATAAAATTTTGGAACAACAACTTGAAGAGAAAGGAACTTTGGTCAAACAAAGAAAAAATATGGAAAACTTGGCCCAAAAGAAAATGTAAAAAAAGTTATGGGATTTTGAAGTTCTCAAAAGATTCAAAAACAATTTGCAAGATCAACAGTATTATGTAACTTGGAAAAATGGTTGGAAATTTGTTGGAAATCTATTAGAATATTTTGGGAGATTTTTTTTACATTTGTGCAACACTAGCTTAAATAGAAGTTCTTGGAATAATTGAGTAGTCTTGAAAAGGGCTGTTAGATGCCAGTTTCTTCTAACCCCTGGATAGTTGGTTGCCACATCTCAGATCCTGTCCTCCCACCCAGCCAATGCAACAAGATGATTGAACTAATCTTTCTGTCGGTCTCGCTGATGTTTTGCCTCCCTCGAAGGATTTCTGTAGTTGTTATCAGGCACATGCACTACGTGTTTATTTTGTAGGTCTGCTATGTCATCTGCTGGGGTAGGTGGCCTGTCTGGCCAGCCCTGGTGTTGTCCATGTTGTGCAACACCGCACATGTCAAAACAATGTTGCTACTTTGGCCTTTGCTCCAATGTGCCCAGTAAGACCCTGAATCGGCTTGCAAGGATTCCAAATGCACTCTTTACTAGCTCCTGCTTTTAAAGATCCTGGAGTTTGCTATTCTCTCTTCCTTTTTGAGTTGTCTTCTTCACTAGGGTTTCACAAGCCATGGCATTAAGGCAAAGGCGTCGTCATCCAGCAAAAAATAGTGCAAATCTGGTCCTCCCTCCCCCCAGTGGTTGAGGTGGCTGAAGACCCAAGGTGCCATCCTAAATCTTCTTCCTCAAATTGCTGCAGTTAAAAATCTAAAGATCCACTTAACCCAATATCTACCCGAGGTATCTGTATACTGTATCAAGCAGGCCTAACAGCACAAGGGAACAGAAGACCTTGTAGTTGTAAAATTCACAGTGTCCTGGCCTTGCTAATATACAGATAAACAAGACAAGTGGGGATAATTAATTTTATTCTATATTAGTATACTATAAAATATTTACATACTTCAACATAGATATATAAAGAGACACTATCACAGATAAGGCCACCTTAACATAAGAATACACATAAACTTTAAGCTGACCCCAAGGTCACCACAAACTGAATTAAAGATTATCAAAAGGTGGCCTTAAATTAAAGACTAGAACTTGAAAAGTGACAAGGTCACCTTACATTTAGATTAAGTTAAAGCTTAGATTAGTGATTAAAACTGACAAAAATTAAACTGAAGTCACTTTACTAGTTACAACTAAGGTGGCCTAGCCACCGCATATTTACTCTTTAATATGAAATGTTTGTAGATATAAATATTATCATACTATTGATGATTTTACTTTAATATTACAAAGAAAAACTGCCCCATATGTAAGATACAGTATTATAACTCGATAAAATATAAAACATAAAAAGACTAAAAATATAAAAATACAACAATAAAATTGGGCCCAGAGTGTCCAGCTCAGGTAACAACACCTTACTGGATTGTGCATTACGACCCCCTTAAACCACTCATACAAAAATTCCTTAGGGGACTCTGGTTGACATCCCAATTTCACCAAGATTACTGTATGTTAAAGTGGCATGGTAACTACTTTAGCTACTTATACACTACAGAGGCGATGACTTAGGGCATGTACATTAATGCAATTACAATTTAGTGAAGTTAAGATAGTTACAGTAAAATCAACAATCTATGCTAGTTACTACCTGTCTTGCTAAGTTACTCATTAACTTTAGTTTGAGCAATTTGGACTTTGCTGAATTGAGTACAAGCTGGCTATACTGATCAGCTTAAAGTGAAAGTAGAAAAAAACAAAAAAAACAACAAAAAAAACACAGTTGTCACGATTTACAGAATTTAACCCTTCAGAGTTCTCACTATGATGACAAAAATAAACAAATTACAAAACTATTACTATACAAGTTATTATGTCCTTGGGCCAGATGCAGAGATCACGGCTTCCGCAGATCCCCCTCTTCAAGGAAGCCAAGCAGGAATCCAAGATCTGACAGACAGGGCTGGATGAGAAGGTGAGAACTTGAAGGTCGTGCTTAAATCTTCCACTGATGGTGATGGCTTCTTGCTGTTATTACCAACTTTATAACTTTGCACAACTTCGCTTGAAATGCTTTTCTTTTACAAGATATGGCACTAGAGGCTGGATCATGGATGAGGACATAAGATTGATTCCAGCCCAACTGACGGCTTGACACTGAGGCTTGAACAAGCCGACAGAGGAAACTTGACACCACAACTGCAGAGCAGATACCAGCCATCTGTGTTTCCATGTGCCATTGTCATGAAGCTTGTACATCTGAAACTACATAACTAAATGTTAATAGGTTGAAGGGATGGGTGTGGGAAAGTTTTTATCAGTTAAAATGGCGACTTGCCTCACTGAAAACTGGTTTTAAAGTGAGGCAGGAGGGAAAATTATGTAAAACAGCGGGAAAATAATGTGACAAAGGTCAAAGCTTATATAAACATGCTATAAGGTCGCTAACAAACAATGCTAGCCACTGACTAAGGTAGCACCTAAAGTGTTACCTCCCCACAGTGTCCTGGCCTTGCTAATATACAGATAAACAAGACAAGTGGGGATAATTAATTTTATTCTATATTAGTATACTATAAAATATTTACATACTTCAACATAGATATATAAAGAGACACTATCACAGATAAGGCCACCTTAACATAAGAATACACATAAACTTTAAGCTGACCCCAAGGTCACCACAAACTGAATTAAAGATTATCAAAAGGTGGCCTTAAATTAAAGACTAGAACTTGAAAAGTGACAAGGTCACCTTACATTTAGATTAAGTTAAAGCTTAGATTAGTGATTAAAACTGACAAAAATTAAACTGAAGTCACTTTACTAGTTACAACTAAGGTGGCCTAGCCACCGCATATTTACTCTTTAATATGAAATGTTTGTAGATATAAATATTATCACACTATTGATGATTTTACTTTAATATTACAAAGAAAAACTGCCCCAAACCCCAGTATTTGTAGTTAGGTTTTCAGTAGGGAGCGAAAAGAATGGGCCACTGTATCAGCAGCATTATGATCTTGGGTGATGTAGGCCCAAACTGCCTCCGACGTCCAGGTGCCATGACTTTGGATATCCTGCATAGGTACATTGAGATTGAACGCCAGGGTGGCACCTGAACGACGGAGGGAGTGAAAGGTGAAGCCATGATGAGTAAGGTGCAGGGCTTTGAGCACCTTAGCCAAAAATTTTCTCAGTCTGGTGTCTGTCAGAGGCACCCATTTGTGGTAACATTTGACTTGAAACAGAGGTGAGTTGTTCGAACCAGGGGATGATGACAATAGCTTTTTGACGGCTGATACTGGGCACAAGGGGGATTTGCCCAGTGAAGGAACTTTGATGATCTTAACTTTATCTCTATTCTGCAGTGTTTTCGACCACTTTACTATAATGTGCATGCCAGGGGCAGCAAATATTAAGTCTGCTCTAGATAAATGTTTTAAGTGGTCATATGCGACAATGGAGTGAGGGACCAGATTGGAAATCCGCAGGAAACTAAAAAAGGCAAGCAGTATGGCTGCTTTGCATATGTGACCCATATGCATTCTGTCACATTGCAGGGCAATTGCTTGAAGAGTATCAATATCAATGATGGGCTTAATAGAGGGGTTAAGAGGTCTATGCCTCATGATTGCTTTATTATAGAGCTTAATCCTTGGATCCATGAAGCTGGAGACATCTAGGCCATGCAAAGATAAGGAGGTTTTGACTGCTGACAGGTGGTTTGCCAGACCTGAAAAGCTGACTTTATTAAATGTAAGGAACTCTAAGAAAGTAAGAATTTGCAATGGAGATATATGTTTTATGTCAATGGTAGCAAAGGAGCAAAATGAGAGAAAAATTCTAAATTTGGAATCATAGCTTCTGGAGGTGGAGTCTGCCAGGGCCAATTTGAGTCTGTTGGTGGCTCTGTGTTTTAGGACTGCGGTTGGAGATGGATCTGTGGAGATTAAATAGACCAATTTATAGTTAGTACATCATTGGATGGTTTTGCCCACGTATGGTGAGGCATCAAATTGAAAAATTTATTTCTAAAGTACTCAGAAATGGTCCACCTTGATAAACTATCAGCAATTTCATTTTTAACCCCCATTATGTGTACTGTTTTTAAAAATATGTCAAACTGGGCAGCAGTCATGAATATATTGCGAGCAATGGCTGCTAGTGTGAGATCTCGAGTTTTGCCAGAGTTCAGTACCATGACTACAGCCTGGTTATCACATGCAATTCTAATCGCCTTTCCACTCCAACTAGCACCCCATACCCGAATGGCTACCAAAATGTTTAGCATTTCAAGATGAACTATTGACAGATTCTCGTACCCCAGGGGAATTGGGATAGTATATACCTGGGTGCCCCATCTGGCCCCCAGTCCCTGTAATGAGGCGTCTAATTCAATTTCTTCACTAATGGAATAATGGGAGATAAAAGCTTTACCATTGAACTTAGGAATAAATTCCAAAAACCAGTTTAAATCTCTTCTGAAGTCAACTGTAAGTGAAATTTTTGACAATTTATCTGCACTTCTAAGTACATCCAGCATTCTATTGAGAAAAGGTCGTGAAATTCTAACACATTTCGTAATATATAGTAATTTGCCTAGCAAGGACTGCAATTGTCTTTTGGTGCACTCTTCCCTATTAGCCCATGAATTACATTCTTTTAAAATTTCAGTTATTTTTTCTGGAGGTATGGACACTGTGAATTGTTCAGTGTCTATGTCAACCCCTAGGCATGTGACCCTTGTTGCAGGTTGGACTACTTTCTTTTCACTGATGTCAAAACCTAGTTCTAGGAGGAGAGCTCTTAGAGTTTGAAAAGACTCATTTGATTTACTAATTACTGAGTGCCCAATGATATCATCTATATAATTTGTTACAGAAAAGCCCTTCTGGGCCATAATAAAGCGTACTGCATCGCTGAGGCGCTGAAACAGGGCCGAACCATGTTTAAATCCGAAAGGTAAACAACTGTCAATATATAGGCCATTTAGTCTTAAGCCTAAGAGATTGTAATCTTTTGGATCTAGTTTGACATGCCTAAAAGCTCTGCTAAGGTCAATTTTGTATAAGTGGCAACCTTTGCCCAATTCTTTGACTTTGCTGGTGATATTGTCTATGGTGGGTAGTGTTAATAGAAAGGGGGTACCTAGGTATGTTTCAGACTGGACACCTGCATTGACCGAATAGCCATGAGGGAAGCTAAGGTCTACAATTACTCTTCTGTGTGCTCCTCCAGGCTTATCCCGAGTTAGAAATGGTGAGACATGCAAGTTATCAATTGGGGCTTCTTGAAAGGGGCCTAATATTGCACCAAATTCCTTCTCCTCATCTAAATAAGATTGTACATCTTGCCAGTACTGGTTAGCCGAGCTATGATTACTGTCAACACTATTCAAAGGAGTACTGTAGTTAAAATCCAGAGGGAAGCCATATCTTAATAATAATACTAACTGGGAGTCCCAGTAATTAGTAAGATATTTCTGCCACACGTCTGGCTTCAATTGTGATTGGATTTGAACTTGAGTTTCCATATAGTTGTGAGTACCTGAAACTTTAACCCGTCTGTGTATATCAAAAATGTGCTCTTTGCTTTGCTTTTGAAGGTCAATTGGTGGCAAAGTAAGGTCACCTAAAGGTATGAAACCAAATTTTTCTTGTGTTTGGTTGTTCCACCTTGTAAATGTATAATTTTCTTTAGCAGAAGCAATTTGATTTCTATGACGAGGCCTAAAGCGTAATTCCAAGTCATACTTATCAGTAACACCACTGACGCTCGGATGACGCCGTCGTTTGTCATTTAATGAAAAACTTTGCAAGAAACTTGACTCACCTGCACAACCACTGGTAACTGCAGATTTGCTTGACGTTGTCAAGTTTTGACTTTTACTAGTATTTCCTTGCTGTGTATTTGACTGATTTTCTAAAACCAAACTGTCAAATGACGCATCCTTAAGTACAACTGCTACATTATTCTTATTCACATTCACGTTACTTTGTTTACATTCACTTGAAACATCTGAAGATTGAACACATTTGACATTTTCCGCGTAATGCAAGACACCACCAGTATTGTTATCAATACTATTCAATACATCAAACCTATTTCGTGTTGAAATACCATTCTCTGTTGACACCTTTGACACATATTTATTAACATGTGTTGTTTTGGGTAGACTGTGTGATGCTTGGGTTTCACTGACCCGATCAACAGTGTTGGCACGATGGTTGACAGAACTGTCGTGTATATGACCATTGACACGATTATGAATATTTTTGACATTTTTATTTCTCACAGTTACAGCTGACTGCCGAATTTTTTGACTAGCTACCCAAGCATACGACTTGTTGTTGAGTTTAGCCCAATCTAGACGCCAATTTGCACTGCCAATATTTTCTTTGTTAGTATTGACAACAACTCTTGTAGCATACATACATTGAGGAGTACATTTACTTTGTTTTGGCACTGCATTTCTGCAGTGCCTTACTCGTTTTTTGTTTTTCTGCATTCCTTAAGGGGATGTGCCACATTTTTCCCTTGAGCATGACAATAGGAACAGATATGTAAGTATAATCTCCCCCCAGATTCGTGGTCACCTTTGTGTGAACAGGAGTTCTTTTGAAAGTATCTACATGGCATGGAATGATCTTTGTTTGCTGATTTTTTGTTACTTTGAGTGTTTTGATGTGAAGATGTGGACCTATGAGCATAAGCTCGCCTAACTCGATCGATTTTGTGGGTTTCATCCCATGTAATTCGACCCTCCTCCATCTTACACAACAACACCGCATGGGAGCCTTTGGCAGCTGCCCACCCAAAGTCATGGGAATCCTCCATGATTTCTGAGAGGTATTCTAACATTTTATTCTTTGTACTCAGATCTTTCTCATCCCTTATAATAGTGGCAAATCCTGACACCCACTGACTTACAGTTAATGTATCATAACTCACTCTATTTTTAGAACTACCCCCCAGTACATGGTTATGGGGCCAAGCTACTTCTTTCTTAACCCAGACAGTTTCTGAACCACCCCTTTGAGATTTGAACTTGCCTTTTTCAACACCTTGCAGCTCCTTGATCCGTGAGTCCACTTGTTCTTGTATGGATCTGGACTGTCGTAGACTGGCAAGTGTGGGCAGCAAAAGGTCCTGTTCTGGGGATTCTATGGCTGGTCTGGATCTTTCGCTGGCTGCTGGTGACCTCTGTGAAGATACACTGGAGATGTGGCTTCTGGCTGGCGACGATGATGTGGAGCCCAGGGTTTCGATCCTGTCCTCCATCTGGGTCATACGACCACTGAGACTTTGCAATTCTTTTAATATCTGTTTATTAGTGTCCATTGGTGTGTCCTTGTCTTTTTCAACTTTACAATTTCTATTATGGGTCTAGCGTGGTGACCCCCACATTTTACACAGTCAAAAGTTTTGACCATTCTGGAAATATATAAGCAGAAACACTGCTTTGTATCGTGCTTGAGCTTGCCAAATTTGGATGACAAATAAGGCTAAAACTGCCAAATTTTTTAAATGAAATGTATACAGCCCTCAATGGAAGCTCCACAAAACAGAGCAAAGTCAAGCACGACTCAAAGCAGAGTCATAAAACTCCTCTTCAGCAGCATTCGCCCTGATGCAAAATGTCCAACAGGTACTTATTTACAATCAAGTCCAGTTAAAAACCATTTGTAAAATGTTTAAAAGCACATAAAACTCTGTATAACATGACTATAACACCAGTTTCACAAATATTAAAAGTTTTTATCAGTTAAAATGGCGACTTGCCTCACTGAAAACTGGTTTTAAAGTGAGGCAGGAGGGAAAATTATGTAAAACAGCGGGAAAATAATGTGACAAAGGTCAAAGGTTATATAAACATGCTATAAGGTCGCTAACAAACAATGCTAGCCACTGACTAAGGTAGCACCTAAAGTGTTACCTCCCCAGTCCCAGATTTCTTCATGGCGATATGTTTCCCATTATCAAGGGACATATTCCATCTGGTTCTTAACTTCTCCTCCACCTTTTTCCAGTCCTAAAGATTGGTAGGGCAGCTAAAATACTCTTCCTGGAATTCATCAAGGATGGGCCGGCAGACCTGGGAGATGAATTTCAGAAGGTAGTTCGGCCAATCAGCCAGTGATACTGCAAGGATGTGTAGGTTTCTCCTGTTGCCAGGTGTCTAAATGCTATTGCCTGTTTCAATCCAACTTTTAAGGGCTTCCTAAAATTGATGACCGATTTCTTGATGTGGTGGTATATGTGTTCCTCAATGAAGTCAAAAAATGAAGGTGGCATCCTGTCAAAATTCTCGTAACCTTGGATATCAGTCTGCATTAAGTAAATCAGTCAGGAGGTTCTAAAGCATCCTCTTTCTTCTCCTTGAAAATTCCAGGGCATGACCCAGCAGCCTAATCCAGAAGAACCAGTGCCGAAGCTTAACTTTTTTGATGGAAAAAGGTGGATCTCATTTTTATAGACAGCAGTGCTGTTTCAGTTAACTGACCAACCTTGTTGGTAGATTGATTCTAAAGTACAGGCCAGATACATGACAATAATTCTTCATCTCCTCACATGGTATAGAAGCTTTTTCTGTTTAAAGGCTTGACTACTGCCTTTGTGAAACCATCTGGAAGAAAGACCTCAGCCAAGGAATAGTTTATGAAATTTGTTACTGATGGAAGAATATCAAAACATGAAAATTGGGCCAGGCAATTGAGAATGTTTCATGAATCTTTCATGAATGACTTCTCAGACTCATGGGAAGGAAGATCCTGTGAAGTGGCTTGCGTAACATCTGCCGTAACTTTTTTGAGTCCTGCCCATTGTCAGAGATGAGGTTTCTATATTACAAAGCTTTCACCTTATTTACAAATGAATTACAACATGCAATCTGCTTGCATAGTCTAGACTTATTCTCGGTAGTCTTGTGAGTGTAAAATATGCTCGTGTGCTCGTACTTCAGTTTCCTTGGTAAAAGTACAAGTGAGAAGACGTGGGAAAACAAGGCAAAAATATGACACAAAATATAGAATATTGGGTAAAATGAAAGTAACGCTACCTTGTGCGATGATAGTGAACAGTATAATGTAATTTGGACAAAACATTTAAGAAAGTGCTACCCATTCGACCCATAAATAAATAAATAGGTAAATAAATGGGTAAATAAATAGGAAAATAAATAAATTGTGTCAATGATTAATGCTACCGATTATCTTGAAAACCTCATTCATTTATATATACCTGTTGCCAAAATAACACATTGTCCCAAAGAAAAGCAATTTTATTTTTATCATCCAATGCAATTTGGTGATTAAATTGGTAACAGTTCCATGTTAATACCTGCTACCAGACCATACGTGATAACAAGACACCATATCTTAGGCATCATAGCACTCAACAATATGGCGATCACATATATGAGACTTCCAGCAAGGGCAGCTATCCTAGAACCATATATGTCAACAAGTGGGCTGATCAACACACCTGTATGAATTAAGAAGAAAAAAGTAAGCGCCAGAGTATTCAAAATACATGCCAAAATATTATAACACAGAAATGCCAGAATGCTAACCATAATTAACATATTCTTAATCATATCAATATGTACATATGAAACTATAGATAACTAAGGTTGTCTATTTTGACACTTTATCGTATTCGTTATGTAATAATTATAATACTTATGATCACTTCTTACCTAGTGTCATTGTAGAACCTTTTTGAACAGAACCAATTAATCCTATGGTAGCTTTGTCACTTTCAAAGTAATCTGTTAAGTAAGAGTACAGCACTGAAAACAGCACACTGTTTATTCCGATTTGGACAAATAACAGAAACACCAAAACCACAGTGAGCCATGCTTCCTTATCTTCTATTTGGTTCAAAGCTGGAATACTGGTTTTCTCTCCTTCTTTGACATTTGGAGTCACAGTTATTTCATCATTGTCTAATTCTTTTAATAAAAGTACATAATTTTCTGAATTGATATTTGATTTGAGTTTATCTTTGCTTGAAGCAATATCATCTGTAATATCATCTTGTTCTCCCATTTTAGATTGACTGGTTATCACAATACTTTTACCATTTGCATTTACATATATTTTTTTCAAATCTAACATACTATATTTATGTCTCACAAACTATACATTGTCCTTCTTACAAATTAAGAATAATCTTTTATATGTATTAACCTTTCGAAAGTACCCCATACCATAAACGTCAGTCAGCTTCACCATTTACCCTTACCTAAAACAAAAGATATGTTCACAGTAACAGTTTTTCAAAACTCCTTAAAAAATATCCCCTGAAAATATCTCAGTATTTTATATCACACACACACTTCACTTGCACTGGTCCCCGAAACAGCATCAACATATGGTAAAATGTTTGCTTGCATAGCATAATAAATCAAACATTGAATGTAGATAGTATTTGTAACTAAATCAAATATTTAATTCATTGTTCAACTTGATTAAGTTGATTGCATGTGTAAGAACAGCTGTTCATCAACTTATCTAATCTGACTCTACTTTTATAGGACTTAATCTCTTTTAAGTGGCATGATATGAAATCTGTATGCATACATTTTATATGACAATAAAATACATATATAGCTAGTGAAATATAGCTAGTTTTGTTCTGTTATATACCATTCATTTTTTGTTTGTTTTGTTTTACTTTACAGATAAGGAAACCTGAACATAATGTTAAGTCTACAGTCAAGGTTAGTATAAGGCTACCTTATGTCACACTTACAGTTTACAGCAGGTTATGTTACTTTTAAATTTACCTCAGGTTATTTAGTGAAGATTGATAGATTGCGTTGAGGTGACCAAAATAGCCATCCCAGGTTAGATCAAAGTGTATGTCTAGAATTGGATTAGTTGAGTGTATCGTTGAAATTGTTTTTGTGATTGTTGTAATTTTGCAATGAGTTTTGCTGTTAGGTTAGGTGAAGATAATTTAGTTCTTTTCCAATTTCAAATGTAGTTTTATTGTTAAGATTAAAGCAGATATTTGCCAGTTGGCATTAGCTTAAGTTGCTGTAAGGCCCCATATATGTAGTTAGGTAAAAGTAATGATTGAAAGGACAGAGAAGCTTTGTCTAAGGTATCATGGTTCTTTGTTACATACAGCCAAATGCAGTCCCATGTCTAGGTGTCTTGGTTCTAAATGTGTTGTAATGGTACACTTGAATTAAAGGCCAGGGTGGCACCTAAACAGCAGAAAGTATGGAAGGTTAAGTTTGTGCCGTAAAAACCCATATTAAGTATGATACCAAGTATCAAAGAATCGGAAGTATGGTCAGAGCTTCAAGTCCCCTAGGGGAACTCAGTTGGCGTGATTTTTTTCTGAAACAGGATTAGGTTTGTGGCTAGGAAAATTCTAAGGGTCCTGGCCGGGCACAGAGGGGAACAGCCTAAGGCACGGATTTTTAGTATTTTAACAGTGTCACACGTGGAATATTTTTATCCACTTAATTAAGATGTGTAGTCTAACTTTAATAAAAAATTACCCCCTGCCAACTGTTCTTTGGGAATTATAAGGTAAACAAAAAGCAAAAGGCAGCCCAACTTAGAACAATTGGCATTTTTCTGAACTCATAAAGTAATAGTACTGATTCTTATGCTGAAGCAAAGTTCAACTGATTTCATGTGGCTAAATTTTCAGATCCAATTTTGTTGTGACATCACACAGTGAGATGTTAACATAGCAGCGAGTTTAACCAAATAAAAGAACCCCAATTCCACTGAACGAGGACAAAACTGCATCAATTATGTAGATAGGAGAAAAGTCTTATTCGTTATGTGACTTATCAGCAGCTAAAATGTCATTGATCATGACCCTCTGCCCCATTTTTCAAGCAAAACCTTTTGTGAGTATACCTGACCATCCATCAATCTTACAAAAATATAACAGTAAAATATTTATGGGTGAAGTGTGAAAGGGGCCTGATACGGCATTATATTGCCTTTCCTCATCTAGGTATGCTTTAAGATCATGACGGTATCTGTTGGCCGAACTATGGATTCCTAAAGTATGGGATGAGTCAATTTGGTGATTAAAATCAAATGGCAATCCATATCTAATGAGATACTAAAGGTGTTTATCCAAACAGCCACTAAGATATTTTACCAAATATCCGAGAACTGAGAAAGTACCTGTGCCTGGGACTTCAAATAATTACATGTTTCAATGATGACGTCGTGGGTTTACCATATATCTTTGATAATGGAGAACTCTTGATTATGGAGGGCTATGTATAAGAACTTATCAGCCATTCCGATTGTCCCATAGATTGAAAGTGTCAAACCCCTAAGCCCCTTGTATCATTTGCCTGTGACGTGGACAAAAATTTAGAACAAATTCATTTTTGTCTGGATCCGAAACAGTTGGGCTAAGATTATCATACTGGGTTATATATTGTGAGATATGTTCACAAGGCTCATTTTGAGTGGCTGTTACACCCACTTGTTTATCTCGGTTAACTGACGCCTTGTATATAACCTATGTCAATATTATCCCCAATGTCATTGTGTCTGGAAATTCAGAACAGCGTGTACTATGTTTAATACTTTCGTAAGTGCAAAGGGGCCCAAGTCTATTTTTGACACAAGTTGTATAATTTATTCCACTTTTTGTTCTATGAGAGATGTGGGTTGAGTCATTGTTGTTCAGAAAGTCGCACTTTTTATAGGCATAGCTTTTGCTTACGGATAATGCTTATCTCTGATTATTTTTAACTTTTTAAGTGTGTACCTGTCTAATATGGTCAAGTTTATTTGTTTCCTCCAAGTTAACTTTATTTTCCTCCATTTGACAGAGAAATACTGCGTGAGCCACTTTGGCTGCTTGTCACCCCAAATCATTGCAATCTTGCATAGGATCAGAAATGTAATTTAACATATGTTATTTTAATTTTTACATCACTTTCTTCCCTCATGACTGCACAAAAATCAGAAACCCATTGGGTCATAGACAGATTATCATAACTGACTCTTGATTTAGTTGTGCCACTTAATATATGGTTTGGGGGCCAGTGAACCTCCCTCTTACAATAGAAAGTTTCGTCTGAATCCCCCGTTGAGATCTAACATTGCCTTGAGGGTGCATTGTCTGCAGCTCTCGGATCCTGTCATCTATTCTGGTGTCATCTACTATATGGAATCCGAACTTCGAGGGAGGAAATGACTTGTCAGGAGTCACTTTGTCCACTGGTATCACCTTGTGGTGGCTACCCCAATGTGATTTTGACTGTGTCACTGGTTTCTCAAATTTATTGACTCTTTGCTAGAAAGCGGATATCCTGCCACTGAGATTTTTCAGTTCATTTAATATTTGCACATTAATATCAGATTGTCCAACAAAGGTGACACTACTATTATCCTCAGTTTCACTGTCCACAACTCTGGTATCTTGTTTTTTCCATGTCTTTGATGCCTGTTCCCACAGTCATTACATTCAAAAGTCTTTGGCATATTGATCACAGTGATCACATGTCTGATATACACATGGCCAGAATAAGTGTTGACTGAAATGATAAATTTTAAGAAACTTGATACAGCCCTTCACAGTTGCTCCAAGTCACCTCAGAGCTACACAAGCATATCTCAATAATCTCAGAAAGATCTAGGCAGTAAATCCAATAATCAGATATCAGGTAAATACTCCTTGGTCTTGACAACTCTGAAAGCACACAGAAACTCTTGAGTTTCAGTGCTACTGAAGCTTCAGAGTTTCCAAAAGATAGAATCAAATCGAATAATAAAATAAATTTTCTTTAAAAGGGGTGTTTTGTTGTTGATAAATAAAGTTTAAAACAATATGGAGATGTCTGACCACCAAACCACAATGCAATAAAAGATTATATGATAGGAACAATTTTTGTTTAGATCATCAACTCAGATCAATAGACATCGTCAATATTATCATTTTTTTATTTCCAGTTTGCTTTTGAAATATTTTACCATATTCTTCAGCTGGTAGAAGGATTGTGTCAGAAGGTTCCATTCTGGATGATATCTGATAGTGTGGCGCAAGCTAACTTTTACAAAGCATGCTTTAAGGGAGAGGGAGAGTAATGAATAAACCTAATTTAAATTTTAAAAAAATCAAGTATATGATTAAGTGGATATTGAGCTTGTGAATCTTTTATCTTTTAGAATACAACTTCAGACTTCATCTGCAGTCTTTTTAGACTCATTGATATAAATGTCAACTGAACCAATATAATCCATTTCTTCGTGTGTTAACTGTCTTATGTTGCAACAATGAAGTGTGGTATATGATACCAGACCGCAAATAGCCCCAATAGTCGCAACAGTTCCTGTCACATAAAAGGTGATGCTGTAGTCAATAGTCACTTCATATATCCAACCTATAAAATGCGAGAATTTTTTTACATAAGTGATAATATGTAACAATTAGTTTCAATAAAACGTAATGTAAGAAAGTTTTAAGGAAAAAAATTGAGTCTTACTGTTTTACCAGAAGTATGACAATATGGAACAATACATGATGAGCTGTGGTTGTTGATACATCATATTTGGTTGTAAAATGTATATACTCAGAAACCCACAAGATATACAAACATAATTAGAGCCATGATATTTAAGCGGAGTTCCGTATAAATCAAGAAATTAAATGTAACTGACAAATTGATTATATCTACAAATTATGTGCTACATACCTATTAAAGGAACAGAAATAAGTGCAGCAAAACCACTGAAAAAGTTCAGAAATCCCTGAGCTGCTGCAATATTTTCTACGCCAACCATGAAAACAGCAGAAACAGTCACCATGGTGAATGAGAAACCTTTAATATATGCAAGCAACAGCAAGTTATTTCTATTACTAAAATGTAATCATAGACAAATTGGCCCTTTACCAAATTGGCCCCTATGAAATTGGCTATCAAGATAAAAGACCCTATTCAAATTGGCCATCAGAAAATTTCTCTATTCTCAAAGAGAATAAATAAAAGGGCCACTGCAACCAAATTTACAAAGTATATTTTTCAGATGAAGAAAAATAGTATTATTTACGGAGCCTCTAATAGGACATAGTAAAATAAAAATTGCACCATGTATTAAGTCGTGCGCACAAGATGATCTCGTGATAACGAGAAAATAAGTTGTGATAATGAGATGATCTCATTATAATGAGATAATAAGTCGTGATAAAAAGATCCTCTCATGATATCAAGATGATCTGGTGATAATAAGATCATCTTGTGATATCAAGATCATCTTGTGATATCAAGATCATCTTGTGCTATCAAGATCATCTTGTGATAACAAGATCATCTCGTTATCACAAGTTATTTTCTTGTGATAATGAGATCATCACCACTTGTTTTCTTGATATCACAAGATCATCTGGCGCTCACCAGATGATCTTGTGCTCACTAGATAAAGTGGTAATCACCAGATAAAGTAGTTATCACGACATAATAAGTAGTGAGCACTAGTTTATGTGGTGATCACCACTTATTATGTTATCACCAGAGGAAGTAGTGAGCACTACATTATCTGGTGCTAACCAGATCATTCTATTATCACTAGTTCATCACGTGCTCACCACTTCATCTAGTGATCACCAGATGATGTGGTGCTCACTACTTATTTTCTTGTTATCACAAGATGAAGTAGTGATCACCACATCATTTAGTTATAACCAGATCATCTCATGCTCACCATGCTCTTTCACAATATTCCAGCATTGTTCCAAATATGTGGCTGTCAATTACAATTCACCTTTCAACTGCTCATTTGACTGCTCTGACTTATTTGATAATTTTTGCTCGAATTGCCCATTTGTGAAATAGGCAAGAGTTTTAGTCAAATAAGCCACATGTGTAGTCAAGGTGCATTAAGGTTAAGGTACTTATGGTACATGTCACAGCCATGAAAATATGGAAAAATGAAATATACAGGGACTTAAATTGTAAATTATAAACACTGAAGACACTGTTCTAGTACTGTCCATATGCAATAAATAAGTGTTTTAATGTATAGCTGATGTTTCAGTTAATAAGAGAATGTTTTGTTTAAATTTATGAATGTCTAGTTTATTACAGATCTAGAACTTTAACTTTACAGGAATCCATGTAACAGAGTTCTACTATCAAACGAAATTTCAAATTAAATGGGCTAAACACTAGCTAATATAAATATACTTATTTTTTACATTTATGTTGTTGGGGCTTTTCTGGATGTAATTTAGTGATAGTTTTCATCTTTTTCTGTCTCATAGAACTGACAGAACTATGAAGCAACTATTTGAACACAGGTTGCCTTTATAATGATATATATTGATATAAACAGTTTGTACAACTAATAACAAAATGATGTGAAGCCTACTTGTATGATGATTTATACAGTGAACATTGTATATACTGCAATAGTAACTTGATGGTTTTTTGTTAAATCTCTTTTATAACCACTAAAATTAATTCTAATTTTTATTTTTAATGCATAAGCATCATATAACTCTCTCATATTGAAGTATCTTCACATCATGAACCTCAGATAAACCATATACAAAATTAATTTAATCCACTGTTTTGTGTATAAACACTACCAATATACAAGCAGAACATACACAGTAGAAAAAATGTGTTCATACGATGACATAGTGTATTTCTGCTGTGACCTGACATACTTTTACAGCCTACTTGTTGAAAAGGCAGAAATGGAGAGATAAACTTGTGTATACATTTAACTGTGCAGACTATGGAATGCTGTTTTTCTGTTTTTTGGGTTATGTGTACACTCACTGAAATATACCCAGTGTTTTCTCAGAATGTAAAATTCATTGCATTGGCCCTTTAAATATGTAGAAGCAATAATTTCCTTGTTGTAATGATACATCATATTGAAATGTCTCCACCAACAAAACAATTACTTTCAGCTGTAAAAAGTTTCTGTTGTATGCAGATAAGTGAGTAACAGGAATTGGTGAAACATAAGCCACATAAAAGATTGGCATTGCTGTTATTATAAGTTGTTGTACACAAATAAAGACATATTTTATCTCTACAAACATACACCAAATACTTACTATACATGTATTTTAGAATTTATTCTAGTTCAGTAATTATTTTGCATCAAAAAAGAAATAATTTAATAAAATGAGATTATTTTAAAGTCATTTTTCACCATTAAAAAATTGAACTAGTAATTATTTGATTCCGTAACAAAACAGCAGAGATCCACTTTAAACACTGGTTTGTATATTACAGATGCTAAACATAAAGATAATGCAAAAATGATGCTATAAATGCTTTGTAATTAAAGGCCTAGTAGCGTCAAATCTAACATACCAATATTTTAGACTTAAAACATTGCACTGATCATCCTGTTTGCATAAATACCACTCTTTTGAAAAACAATCCAGTATTCATGATTCTACAGCTGATTTATTTACTCTAAATTAGCCATTTCTCCTGTCAAAACCTGCCAATGAGAAACTGTGTGTACTACCTCTACTGTGTACACAACAAATATGCTTGTACTATGAATGTTCTGTGTGTGTATACAGAAACACACTGTTTCAATGTGATGTGGTTTTTTCCTCTTTTGCATTTGATTTGTGTATGTAGATAATCAAACTAGCTGTCATCGTATATCATATATATGATAAAAATAATTTTCAAAACTTATTGGATTTTGATGATAATAATAGTGTACCAAGTAGCAAAAATGATGGAGAGAACACAGACGTTACCAGATAGGATTAATAGGAATGTACAAGAATAAAGCCTTATAACTTTGAGGCTCTGTATATCTGATTATGAAAGTAGTAATAAGAAGGATAATTTGGACCAAAATTATAAACTTCATTGGTAAGACAGTATTGACAACATTTGAATATTTAACAGTGAGATATATACTGCATTATCATATTGGACAATAATAAAACATTTTATATCTGGAACCAGAATCTTAAAAATGTGCAATATCTCACATCTGGTTTTATAGGTTCTGGGTGATTGTGAGGATATGAGACATCTGGGTTTGAAAATTGAAAATCAGGGGTTATATTTAACCTTTAACCTTAAAAAGGAAAACATTATCAAAGATTTGTCTGAATTTTCTCATGTCTATCAAACAGTACAATTCCACTTTTTAGAATGATATAAATAAATCTTTAAAAAAATCCTTTTCTTAATTCTCTCAGTATTCTTCAAAACAGCAAAGTAGATTATAATGTTAATGAGGGGCCATAGTGGCACAGTGGTAACACACTCCCTTCCCACCTCTGAGGTCGGTAGTTCAAACCCTGGACCTTATGTGGGAAAGTGGTAGTTGCTTACTGATGGTAGGCAGTTTACAACTATATGCACTGGTTTCCTCTGCCCACAGAATTACCCATCATCATATAACATCGTAAAGTGTTCAAAGAGATGTAAATCCCCAAATAAATAAATAAATATAATGTATATGAATATGGCAGTAGATTTAAACACATCCAATGTTTCCACAGGATCTGGACATCAAACATATGTCACATATTGCTTCATTAAATTAACAATATAAGTTACTTGTTAAAGGAGGGAAAATTATCCAAAATATATTATAAAGTTAATTTGCTTTCCAAATAATTTTTTTTATTTTACTTTTGGAACACATTGAAATCCCCACATCAAAAATCACTCAATATTTGCAAAGAAATCCCAAGATCTAGAATTGAAAATCCCCAAGATAAAATATCCATAAAATAAGAGAATAAAATAATAATAATATACAATATACTTTATTTGAGGGGTGTTTGAGTTGGTTTCAGAGCATACATTAACTAAAATGGTGAGTCAAACCTTTAACTTTCTAAGTATTTATTAAAGAAACAAATCAGTAGGCTTGACCTAATAGCAGTAATAGTTTGTATACCTTTCATTGTACATTTTGTTAAACTTCTACATAGATAACAAGACAAATGAAAACTATATTTCTGTTTAGAAGAACAGGAAGTGGAAGTCACATTAAAGGTCTACATGTGTATACAAAAATGGAATTAATAACAACACCAAATAATAATGCATTAGTAAATACTATAGTATTAGGAGTTTTTATATTGGTGATTTTTAATGACACATCTTGATTTTCTATGGGTTGGAAAATGTTCAGGGATTTTTAATTTGGGGATTTTCAATCTATAGATTTTCATATGCAATCCTTACTTATAGTTAAGCCATATTAAATTTATCAATTGGTCAGTGTAAGACAGTTTTTTATCAAGTTTATCAACAAACAGCAAATCATATAGTGAAGTCAGTACTGTGATCACTGACTGTACACACAACAGATGACCTATGCACAAGAGATAAAATGGCTACTGTTTGTGTTGAAGCAGAAAGTGGACGAGCAGCATAAAAAGTGAAATGTTTATCTAAGTACACAACTCTCAGCTGTGTGGTTATAATTACTGGGGTGTGTGCATGTTAGTTGAATATATGAGACAAAGTTGTATGTTAGGTGCTACTAGGCCTTTAAGATAACAAAAGTTTTTTAGACTTCAAAATACTACATACACAGTGTTTTTGTACTGATGTGAGTGTGCCAGAGATTTGTTGTGTACATGCGATGATGTGTGAACACCTGATCCAGGGGTCAAATCTTCAGTGAGGAAGATATCTGTGGGGAAGCTAAATTAAAACATTTTTGTGGCTTTCCAACTGATTATGTGAACATTTATCTATTGTGTTGGGTATTGTTTCTTGATGAACATATACTGAGAAAATAGTTTTTGGTTGCAGTGGCCCTTTAAACAAAGGACAAAAATCACTTCTAATAATTCTTACACAAGCATGTAAGTAAAGGACAGAAGTTATAAGATATTAATTACAACATCCAAAAATATTTCACATATGCTAAGTATCACAAAAGTAGTTATCATACTCGACATGTTGTGATTAATTTAATGGAATTTTAATTATTTAAATATAACCAAGGGTCTAAAGAACATAAGTTTAAAAAGACTTGCCGGGGCATCCTTGTGAAACAAACATAACATGACCACAAAGAAATTATACCCATTACTTGTCATTACATGAATACTGAGAACAAGCACTGTTTATATTCTTTGCTGTGAACAGTGTATATTTCTTACACTCTCTTCTTTTATCAACTATAAGATGTGAAATGAGATGAGTTTCTGGTAAATGTTTCATGGTGAAAGAAAATGCTGCAGTATCAAGTATTATCTGGGCCATCTAGCCTTGTTCTGTGCAGAAAGGTATATCAATTCAGAAAAGCTTCAGTTGACATTTGTTTCACTCTATAAAGTGCACACTTATTAACTTTGGAAATCTAAAATTTAGTTCATTTACGTGAATATTTAATTTTAGCATATTATTTAATTATTGAAATAACATATAAAGAAATAGTCCAGAAGGCAAATAAATATATTAGTTCCTGATATTTACAAATATATAATCTCAAGCCTTCAACAGGGGTGTATTTTGTAACTGCTGAATTATACACTACTTCTTCTGTTTTAATGTTGCTTTGAACACTGTATAATAGGTCATATCACAACAGGTAGTTTACAGGCAGAGGAAACCAGTACATACATGGTGCTGTCCTTTAAACTGCCATCCATCAGTAAGAAACTACCATCTTTCCCATATAGGGTTCTGGGTTTGAACCGCCTACATCAGAGATGTAACTATATTATAATTAAGGTAATTCAACTCCAGACTATTACTATGTTCTGTTCCCCCCACCCTTCCAATTTTCCATCTATCAGATCAGAGAAATATTAATTCACAGTATTAGATTATTTTTGTGCATTTTAATGAGGTTTTTGCAACACAAGTGCTGTCCACCAGTTCTGTCCAAAACAAGTGTGTCTAGAGGTTTCAATAAATGATCCAACATATAAACTATGTGACGAGAACAAAGAAAATGATCAGTCACAATAGTATGTAAATAGATGGTTATAATTTAGTTTTTACTTAAAGTGTAGAAGTTTTTACTTGAGGATTCAAAAGCACTTCTAAAATCACATGAAAATATTAACTTAACTCTTATTGGATATATTAACTTTTTTTAAAAAAAAATTGCTTAACTCTGGTTTCATTATTTTCTATAAACCTCCAGGCTTTCATCTCTGTGGTGGTGGATTTAAATATATGATATAATGGAATAAATGATGATCCCGTGTTGCAATGTGACCTTATAATTATGATAAAAGTGATAGAAACACTCAGCTTAGAGCCAACTTTTAAATTTACATCTCTCTCCTTTTAGGAATTTTGCCTTGACCAAGGTTGTAAAATTGAATAACTGACTATTTTTGAACAGCCACATTATCTACATTTACTGGCCTCAGTATCTAGATATCAAAATTCAGCTGAGATTATGCACAGATGACCTCTATGTCTGAGATAAATGTGGATAAATTGAAGAGAAGAGAATAGTAAGAGAGAAAAATATAGGTTATGTTTTGATCATTTTGAAAAATCAGAAAAAAAATCTTTTCTAGTTTCCTTTTACTAATTATATAATTCTTAATTTTATCCTTCAATAACTATGTACAATTTACCATTTTAAACTGACAATTGCAAAAATAAATTGAGGAGACAAAAACAGATATACTGTATATATAGCACTGTTTTTATCCCTGCATACACAGCCCATGAACACATATGATGCAAATACACCACGTGACTGGTGAAAAGAGCCCAAGTAGGCAGTTGTAAATTAGAAATTTATCTCCTGTTATAAAAGCTTGTTTATGAAGTAAACAGACTACTTTGGGTACTAATAGTACCAGATACATGTTTTAAATAGGCAAGAGTATCATATCCTGCATTTAACTCAGAAGTGAAAAAAAACACTGAAGTCATCCTTTAATGTTTTAATCATGAGTTTGGAGTTCGAATCCCAGACAATTTAGTTTTTTATTTATTTATTTTTTTTGGCATTCAGCTTTTGTAAGCAATCTTTTTAAAGGGTTTTAACATTTAAAATACGCTATCTACTGAAGAGCTGAAGTATTAAAGTTTAAGTAAAAAACTATTTGGAGCATGTTTACAGTTACAGATAAACAATTGAATCAAAATATATGGTTTCCTTTGAAGTACTACAGTTTTGCAAGAAAATGTTACAAATAATACCATTTAGGTGAATAATAATGACAAATGCAGATCTAATGATAATAGTAATAATGTGATTTTGTAGGGCATTATAGGTTTTTACAGGCAGGCCATGAATCATTACAGCCTGAGGGCCGTTAGTCTGTAAAAACCTATAATGCCCTACAAAATCACATCATTGTACTATTATTAATATAGTGTGGCCGATTCATTGATTGCCTTTTTTTTAAAAGATGGAAGTAATTTTACACAATAGCTCAAAGTGTTTTAAGAAGTTATGGTTTCCTTTTAAAAATGGATGGAGGCCAGTGGTAAAGTAGCAAAACATTTCTACCCTAAGACTCTAAGATCATTGTATCAATTCCTGGCCGTTGCTTGCTGATTTTTAGTGCAGAATTCTGTCGAACTAGTGTGCACTGCTCTCCTCCAAAACTCCCTGTAATGATACAACCTACACAATTCTATGAATACGACGAGAAAACCCCAATCAATCAAATATTGGCTGGGTATCATACAATAAATCTTTTCAAAATATTCTGAGAGACAATATTAAGAACACAAAACAAAGGTACTGACCCAGGTGTACTCCGTGAATGATTGTGCACATCAGCATTTCAATGAATTCTGTTGTTATTGTTAAGGCAAAGCTAGAAAATGCACCAATGAATGACCCAATGAGGTATATTACTAAACAGTTAGAACACTTTAGGTTCCCAACAAAACTGCAAGTTATCCTTGATATTAATCCTCCCACTGCAATTGATGATGATAAATAAGCAGCTTTACTTTGTGAGACCTTGTATGTAATTGCCCGTCCAATTAAGTGGTCAAAAAAGGAATTATAATTGAATGAAAAACACATGAAAGATAAACAAAACAGGACAAAAGAAGGATTTTTCATCAGTGAAAAGTTGCATCTTTTGTAAAAGCATGTCTCAGAGGTATTGGTAGTTTTTGTAAACCTCCCAATGTCAACTTCATCCTGTGTATGTGTAAGGTACTGACTATTTCTTTGCTCTATAGTGAATCTCGGAAACATGAGACTGGCAGGAACCATATTTGATAAAAGTGCTGATATTATTAAAATGGCCCCTCGCAAACCATACTGCACAACTAAGTATTCTGTGATAATTGGACCAGCCATGTTGCCAAGGGATACCCCTATCAAGGTAATGCCACAGGCTAAGGTTCTGTTTCTGTAAAACATTTTCTGTATGATTACAGCAGTGCTCAGGTATATCACACTGAGACTTGTTCCTGTAAATGTAAAATGTCAAGATTTAGCCATGGTTTGTGATTATAAAGTTTCTTTTAGCAATATACAGACAATAGTGTTACATTAAGCTTAATTGCTGAAGAGAAAAATGCACAAAACTCCTGACAGTATAAATCAATTACCATTTGATGATTTTCCATGAAAACCATTTAAACAAATATAGGTTGATCTATACCAGTGCCAAATTTTTCAATCGTAACACTTTTTAAAAATCTAATCTAATACAGCTCTGGGCTCATGGGTCTTTATATTTCTTGAAAGTTTGGTAAAACATTATCAGACATTTGACTGATGTCAGATAGTACTTTGTGTGAAAAATACTAAAGCCTTTATATCATAATAATTTATATGAGGTAATAGATTCGTGATAAGGCTTCAAAATTAAATGACATAATCACTCTACCTGAACATAATCCATATGTTATATATAGGCACCATACATTTGGCATCATTGAACTAATGGCCATACTAATAAAGAAAATCAGGCTTCCTGTGGCAGCAACTTTGCGACACCCATGCAAATTCACAAGTGGACTCAGAAATACACCTGTTTACAGACGATACAATTATAAAAACTTATTATTTATTATTTAACGAAATATTGACATATCTGATGATCTCAGACTTTACTTTCATTTCGTGGAATTTAAGTGTGATTCAAAAATGTAAGCTATCTTGGTCTGATCATTATCTGATTGTTCATTTTGTGTTATATTTTATGATCTCCATTTATTTTAGGATTTTAATAACTTGAAACATTTGTCTGCATTTACATGCAAATTATTTGGGAAAATAACGAAAGTGATAGCAATTGTACAAATATTAGTGCGCAGATCTTCTTGTCAGACTAATTGGATATAATTCCTGGATATATACATCATTAGAAGGGTAATTCTCCAGTTCCTGTTCATAGTTGATGACAACAAGGAACAAGATAACTATTTCGAACAATCACACAATACTACACATATTAAAATGTTAAACTAAGCGTATATATGATGTAATGGCCCAAATACAACTACACATAAATGTACAAAACATGTGTTGAGTGAATCAGTAACAGTACATAAAGTGGAAGTGCACATAGATATCTAAAGAAGAAGAAAAAGTCTAGATGTAAGACAAGCAAGCACTGGAGAAAAGGAGAAGAAAGGATTTGAATTACATAATGGTTATTTGCAGATTGTACTGACTTTGACTATGTCATAATGACATGAGCCTCAGGGGTCGAAAGATAACGTCTATACTAAGGATGACAATTTTACTAGATAACAGGGCAAAGAAAGAGGGGCAGGTGAAAGAGCTTGTGAATATATAAGTATTTGGGGTAACAATTCTTGCCTTCTATCGGCCACCATATATGAGCTCAGAGAATGCATAGTTTTTCCATGCCATTGTGAGGAACAACTACTCTAAATAGGATTTTGGCCTTTCTGTTAAACGTTTCGGGTATTTGTGTGTGAAATTGGACATCCTTAGGAGCAGCTACTAGCCATGTTGATCCGATGATCGCCTCCCTTTATTCTTCCCCTTTGCAAGGCACAAAGAACTTATTGACTTTTTTTTTTTTTTTTTTTTTATTCTGCTAAGTAAAAAATGTTTTTTCAGACAAGACATGAAATACAGTTAGAAGATAACAGAGTTTAAATACACACATTAGGTTTTACATCTCTCATTAAGAGTGTCTTATACACACCATATTATTTTGAACATTATTGCCATGTTTAATCAGGCTTTCTATTATCCTTAAAAAAATACAGTATACATCAGGCTTAATCAATATGGTTTACAGACATAAATATATAGAACAACAACCATTATCTGACATTCTGTTATCCAACCATCTATTTAAGTCACACATTTCAGTCATTTTTTTTCCTTTTTTACCCTAATGCACAAGAATACACTTCACATGAAGACAAAACACAAATACACCAAAACTGAATGTACAATACAAAATTAACACACATAGCATTCACAATTTCTCGAAAACACAATTCAAAATTCACAATAATACTTTATTTTTTAATATTGTATTTTCTGTAACCCCTCACTCTTCATTCAAGTTTCTCCTAACTAAATTTATGCCATCTTTAAGTCTTACATCAACTCTTTTATCCATTTCTGCATTTTCATACAATTTTATATATATATTAAGTTTATTTTTAGCAAAATTTAAAAAGAATGTACATTTAAAGGTGTATTAAGAGATCTTTGTGAATTAATAAACCACTTTCCCAAAAGAATTACAAGGTTTTTACACAAAATATATGATGTTGGGTTTTTTTCATCAATAGCAGTGCCAAACAGAACTTCACAAACTGTTAGCTCCTCACCTGGAAGACCAAATATATCATTTAACCAATGTGAAATTTGGAGCCAAAAATACCTGGTATAAGAACAATAAAACAGATGATGTTCAAGTGTGTCTATCTCATCACAATATGAGCAGTTTGGAGAGTCCTTCACTTTCCATTTATATAGATTTGTGCCACAATTTAATATTCTATTAACAATCTTGTACTGGAATGAGTGCAGATAAGGTTCTGGTGAAATTGTATGTGTCGTTTTGAAAATTATATGCCAATGAGCATTGGCAAGAAATGGAAAGTTGATTATCCATGCGTCAACGGCGGTTGGTTCCTTGTATATCTTGTCCAATGCTATCCAATATAGTGCCTTATTGCTAACTTTGGAAATATCTTTCAGTCTCCCTCTTGCTTTTATCGTTATGGTTTTTTGTGTAATTACAAGATTCTTTTCTAATTTAATTTTTTCCTTCCAAGATTTCGGAATAGAAGAGATTAGTCTATTATAACTTAGGGGGTCCATATGTATATTGTATTTATTACAAAAATGTTCCAATGAAAGTATATCACCTTCTTTCCCTATAATGTCTTTAATGTTCATGTCTTTGAACATTTTTGTATTGGGCATCTTTAACAGTCCTACTTGTAAAGGCTCTTTATTCGAACATATATATTTATTATTAAAGATAAATTCATTGGATTTCTTCTACTGTGTCAGGCTCATTTCCATGAAATTCTCCCCAGCACTCCAATACCTGTTTATAAAATGGTGTCAAGCCCTTATCCTTTACTTTTGATGGAAGTTTATGTTTCAATAGGTTCTTGTCAATATTGAGGAGATATAGAAATAAACCTTGCCAATTACCTGCAAAAGTAGAACTTGCCATCAATCTTTTTATCCATTTTACTTTGGCTGTAGTGTTTATTGTAAAAATATCAGGCATCTTTAGGCCCCCGTCATTATAATTTCCTATAATTGTACTTTTTTTTACTTTGGGAGGGTTGTTGTTCCATAAGAACCGTATCAATATTTTGTCAATTTCTTTCGAAATCTGACTAGGGCAGTATATATTTGACAAAACATAATTTAACTGTGGTAAAAGTAGTGATTTTATAATTTGGATTTTCCCTTTCAAAGATAAATTCCTGCATAGCCAAATATTTATTAATGAGTTTATTTTATTTATCTTGCTTTGGTAATTTAATCTGATCATTTCATTACAGTCATGGGAAAACCAAATGCCTAGAGTTTTGAAAGGACCCTTGTTGATTACACTTGAGCTTAGGCTTTTTGGGAGGTTTATGTCTTTTTGTTTACTAACACCAATAGGTATTACTTCTGTTTTCTCTAGGTTTATTTTCAAACCTGAGCATGCCTGGAAATTTTTTAGTTGTAATATTGTTTCCCCCAGAGATTCAATGTCTTGCAAAAATAATGTTGTATCATCTGCTAGCTGACAAATCTTATGAACACTTTTTCCTTCCTTAATACCTCTTATTTTATCATTGTTTCGTATATGAATTGCCATAACTTCAGCTACTAAAATAAATAGCATTGCCGATATTGGACACCCTTGTCGTATACCCCTACTTAGTTGAAAATACTCTGAGAAATACCCATTATTGCTCACACATGATTGAATATCAGTATAAAGAATCTTAATCCAATGAAGAAAGTTATTCCCAAAATTAAAAGCTTTCAAGGTTTTCAATAAAAAAGGCCATTCCACACTATCAAAAGCTTTTTCAAAGTCAATGAGAGCAATGAAACCTGAAATATGTTTCAAATCAGTATAGGACATGATATCGCTTATAATTCGAATATTTTCTGTGATTTGCCGCCCCTTAATATATCCGACCTGATCAGAAGTAATAATTTTTTCGAGCAAAGGTTGTAATCTATTTGCAAGAACTTTAGTTAATATTTTGTAGTCTGTGTTTAAAATTGTCACCGGTCTCCAATTCTTTAAATGACGAAGATCCTTGTTGGCTTTTGGAATTAAATTTAGTATTCCCCTACGTTGATCATTTGACAATATATCATTTTCAAAAGAATATCTAAAGCTGTCAAACAGGAACAGTCTTATATCAGACCAAAAAAATTTATAAAAATTGGAAGTTAACCCATCGTTTCCTGGAGTTTTATCATTTTTTAGTTCTTTTACAGCCTTCATTAACTCTTCCAGTTTTAATGGTGCATCGCATATCTGTTTATCTATATCGTTAATTTGGGGAATGATTTCAGGTTTCAAGAAAGAGTTGCTGGCATCAGCATCACATTGATCAATTTTGGATGTATAAAGATCTTCATAAAACTTTTTCTCTTCTTGAAGTATTTCATCTGGTTTTGTTATTATAACTGATTTTTCAGTAATAAGCTTTTTTATGTATTTTACATTGTAGTTCTTTTTTTCGAGATTTAAAAAATACTTATTGTTTTTTTCCCCATGTTCTACCCACTGTGCTTTCGATCTTAGTATCGATCCCTCAGTTTTTAAAAACTGTATATTTTCCCATTCCCTTTTTACTATGTTATATTCCTGAGTATTTAAGTCCAAGTTATTCTCCATAGATTCTAGTTTTTTAAACAAGATTTCTTCCTGTTTTCTCTTACGTTTGGCTAATGTTACACTGTAGGATATAGTTAAGGAGCGTATCTTACATTTTACAAAATCCCAAAATGAGCTCTTATCTTTAATTGTATTGTCTGTGGCGAGCATCTTGAGCTCCTCTTTTATTAATTGTACATATGTTTTGTAATAAAGTAAGCTATTGTTAAACTTCCAATAACTTTTGCCTCTCTTATGAGTATCAAGAAGATCTATACTTAGACTTATTAGACTATGGTCAGACTTATAGCCAGGTTTGAAACTGCAATTAGAGATCAGATAATTGAGATGTTGAGAAATTAGGAAGTAGTCCAGCCTTGCTTGTACTACTCCTGCTCGGGTGTTGTCGCGCCATGTATATTTGCGTTCTATTGGATTACTTGCTCTCCACATATCAATCAAAGTATATTCTTCACAAAGCAATTTTAGTCCTTTTGAAAATTTTGTTTCAGATTCAATGCTCCCGCCCTTTTTATCTAGCTTACAATTTAAATATGTATTAAAGTCCCCAGCCAAGATTAAGTTTTTTTCTTCATGTTTCTGGAGTAATTCTCTTAAATACTCTAGAAAACATTGTTGCTCGGTGTACTGGTCTATTGTGGGGGCATACACATTGAATATAGTGAAAAGATTATCTTCGATATTGCAATCAATAATTAACACCCTACCACTTTGATCTCTCTCTATACCTGTAATTACACATCTTTCTTTCACATTTTTTGGTAATAAGACAGCAACCCCCCGACTTTGGTTGGTACCATGTGAAAAAATATTTGTCCACCCCATTCAGATGCCCACAATTGTTCATCTGTTTCTTTTGAATGGGTTTCTTGCAATAATACAATGCCTGAATGCTTTGAATAGAGCCAGTTAAAAACTGCTCTTCTCTTTTTTTCACCTCGCAATCCCCTACAATTGGAAGAGTTGATGTTTATTACATCTTTCATAGTACCCATTTTATCATTATGAACATTTCAACAAAAGGTTGAAGAGTAAACGGTTCCAGAAAATATGTGGTGAACACTTTTACACTTACAAAGAACAGCACATCACAATGCATATAAGGACAACTTATAATGATAAATACACACGACATACACAAACACATGAAGATCAAACCTGACTGAGTAGACATGAAAGTTTTAACTAGTGATTTCGGCAAGAATGCAATAGACTAATCTCTTTTTAGATATATGCTTTATGTTAATCTTAAAAAATTGATATGAAATATTTTTGAAGTATATATCTACATTTCTGTAATTTTTTATGTTATAACACCATGAATTTTCTAGATATTTCAAAAACTCATCTTACATTCCTAATTTTTTCATGTTAAATTAAATGATAATAGCATACTTAATTTTTGGTATGTCCCCCTTTCACTTTCTGGGAACATTTGTATTATATAAATATTTCACAATTCTATGACAGTTGTTACAGATAATGAACATAATGTAAACGACAAAATTAGCAATACACCTCTATCTACTCACTAATCAAATGTTGTTAATTCATACCTACTGAGTGTAAGAACACTTGACCATGAATTTAGGTTTTCTATCCTTCACAGATTATTGTACCTTTGTCTAGGAAGTAATATTAATAAAATTGTCCAAGAATCAACCATTGTCAAAATCAAATAAGTACTGTTTTACATTTTGACATTTATCGATGTAAAATTCCACCCATAACCTCAAACTGAAAAAATGTTTTCTTGTACCACACCATTTTTAGAAAAAAGTAATGTTTATTTTTTTCAAATATCTTCCAAGAGTTCAAACCATAAATTTTGGTTTATATTCACTTTTAGCCACAATTTTCGCAGACCTTTTTTTACCAATGTATATTGCCATTAAGACAAATTTACTTAGATAGCATTTGAAAACTTCCTTGAGTGTAGACATTACTATCTATCACATAGTAAAAGTATAAACTGTTCGGCAATTTGAAATTCAACAATATTCAGCTTAAAGCTACCTATCATGTAGTTAACAGTATATACCATTGTCAAAACCAAATTTGTACCTTTTTAGCTGTAGCATTTGACAATTACTGATGTAAAGTTCTTCTCATAGTATTGATAAATCGCAACAATATAATTTTGTGATGCTCTGTTTCAGAAAAGTAATCTCAAATTCTTTGGAGTATCTACCATGGATACTAACCATTAACTTAGATTTCTAACCAATTGTACAACCATAATTTTCAAAAGCTTTATTTTTTACCAACAATATTGTTAGTTAAACGAAAATGTGATTAAACATATTAAAATGTCATCTTAGCAAATTAAGGATATCAAAGTTTGAATTATTAAATTTGTTAATCAACCGTATTTTATTTTCAGCAAGTAGTTCATATTAATAAAAACCTATGACCATATAAACTGTCCTAAGACAATATAATCTGTGCAAAATTTATTTAATTTAACCCCAATTGTATCTCCATACTTTGTAGTATGTGAAAACTGTGTTTACATCAACAATGTTCAGTTCAAAGCTATATATCACTTAGTAGTGTCTTGAATCTTGTTAAAGCATGTATTATAAAATTGGATTTGAAACAGTTGTTTTTAATAGAGGCAAATTTTAGAGTCAAATTGATGAAAATAAGACATTTAAATGATTTTATATTGTTTATCTAAATAAGTATCTTACTTCATTCTTAATTGGCTTCTCACATCCATGAGTGCTTGTCCCATTCTGTTGTCTCCTCTCCACTTTTCTGGTCTCCATACATCAGTGTCTGTTAATGAGAGACCGATGCCGTATTTGGAGTCGAACCGATTAGCTTCCACAATAACACTTTCCCCCGTGGCCAAGAGTTCTGAAAGCAGTAAGGGATTCTGCTTGAATTTCTCTAGTAATCCTTTCTGTAGCACCCCATTTATCCTGGTATTCCATAGCTCCAAATTGAAGTTTCTAATTTTCTTTCCTAGGCTCTTGATCTTCACTGGGTTGGTCTCCTGCTCTATCAATGTCTTCGTTTCAGCATCTCCAAACAGATCAGAAAGAGCACAGAATAGGTATTGCTCCATGTTTGAAAACTTTTGTCCATCAACCTTGAACTCACAGGCATAGTGATTAGATAGCATGCTGTTTCTTGTGTAGAAGGCTGTGATGTTGTTTCGCGTTGGTGTGAACAATTTGTGCGGATCAAATTCACTGGGAAGTAAGTGAAGATCCGTGATGCCATAAGCCCTACCTCTAAGGATGAGCTGATTGTCTCTCAGTGACACCTTAGCTTTATCCTCGCTATGCATGTTGTCTTTAATGGCTCTCATTATAGGATACAGCTGATTTCTTTGTTTTTCTACTTCTGGCGAAAAGTCATCCGAAACACTAATATTTTCTGCTGTTTTCAACTGCTGTCTGATCTTCAGAATGTTCACTTTATCTTTATAATGGAGACATTTTGCTATCACAGTTCTCTTCCTTCCTCCCATGACAGGTCCCATTCTATGTATCCGTTCAAAAGATCTACTATTCAATGCGCATGATGATGGGAGGTACTTGTTGCAGATTTGAAGTATTTTTGTATCCAAGTCTTCCCTGTTCTCTTCAGCCACATTGAAGAACCTGATATTATTTCTCCTCTGATACCCCTCCAGTTTTACAACATGTTTATGCAGTCTGTCATTTTCTTCTTTAAGAATTTTAACCTCTCCGGCATGTTCTTTTTTCAGGTTTATAACCTCTTTCTGCAATTCTGCTATGGTGTTTTGTAATGGTTGTAAGTGCTGATTAAACTTTTCATCAAGTATTTCCCTGAAATAATTCTTCATAGTTTCTTGGTCTGGATTTTGCATGTCCCCACACTGTTCTGGTGAAAATAACATATCTGTCCAATGTCTTTTATTAGGTGTTTGGAATGTCATAGATATATAAATATATATTAATTCCTGATAATTATCTTCTTTTTTTTTTTTTTTTATATCAAAATGTATCCAAAAGGTGTGCCATAAACTGGTTATCACTTCAATGTTAGGTACACAGACTGTTTTTAAAGGGAGATACCACACATTAATTCATAGGCCCAGTGTTTGATATCCAATATATATCCCCTCTGCTTTTACTGTTCTTGTCTTTTGCCATTCGCTATTTATAACACAAGTTCTATTTCACAACACAACCAATATGTTTTAGTTTTTCCACCCCATCAGCAATGTGTCAACTATTTCATTAATTAGCCTACTATTTGTCCCCACTTTGTGGATGTTCAAGCCAGGGAAACACTTCAACAAAAGATTTTATATTTCTATTAGTATTTGTACAACCTTCTTTGGTCAACATGCCTTTTTTAGTATCGCCCTTTTAATAGAACATCAAAACTTTGGTCCACTTCTGTTTATGTCTTGTTTAATATAGTATTAATCTATCAAATTTCATATTCTTATTCTACTCTAATTTGATATCACCACTTTTTCTTTTATTTATCATTGCATTCTATACACATTTATCCTTTACTTTATATAAAATTCATTCTTTAATATGCCCTGAAACACTAGTAAAATTAACTTTTTAGCCACTCCTGTAAATCATGCCCATCATGCCTAAAGACTTATTGACTTCCTATGTGGAAATGTACACATGGAGCAGTCCGGTACATGTTGAGTATTATTATCCTGACTACTGTGATGTTATGGTCACAGGCAAGCACAGTAGCAATTACCGGTTGCCTTTAAGTTGCAACAGGAAAAGACAAAAAGTTTAACTTATCAAATTTATTTAGCAATTAAAAATAAAGATTAAAGTCAACTGGTATGCTCTCAACAGTACATACAATGATAAAATAATGAAACCAATCTGACCTGGCCACTGTAACTGACAGTAGAGTTTGTCCACTGTATCCAGTAATCTGTCCTGTGATCTGTCCTGTGATCCGTCTGATGTCCACTAACACAGATATCTGTATCCTGTGATCCGTTCGGTATCCGATAACACAAAATGTCCTTATCCTGTGATGATTTTGATATCCAATTACACCAAATGTCTGTATAGAAATATTCCACGAGTCTGCACAACTGTACTATCCACTTCAAGATATGGACAATGTCCAAAATGCAATAAATCCACTCTCTGGTAGAACCACACACTGTGTGCAGACGGAAAGGTATCCAAAGTACAGCAAATCTATCCAGACACTGCATCCAGGTCACTCCAGTAACAGTTCAATCACAAAGTATAAAGTACACAAAAAGTATATATCCAATTGATAGTAGCTCTAAGACACGGTTAGCCTTCTGTATAGCCAGCAAATACTATATTCATCTGTGGCCAGGTGTACAGTGCTTATATACAAGCATGGAAACCTCCAGACAGTTATAGAACTAACTTGAATTTGACACCTGTTACCAGATTCGCCAAGGAAGTTCTAGAGACTACTGATAATTGGGTTTCCCCAAATCTACTAATATAATTACTGAAGTTATTAGAAGGATTTCCCAGTCTATAAACAGTACTGCATAACACATAAAATAATCTATAACTCAATTACCTTATATGGTAATATATAGACATAAAGCTTAGATTAAACAATGCACTGGCACAGTGCCCATATATGTAATATGTGAACACATATAATATCATCAATGTAGTTGTAAGCTTAATTGCTCTTGGGGCTCAGGATGAGTCAAATAACATTCGCTTTTCTCTGACACAACACACTGCCAGCTTTTATTTCAGTGGGAACATTTATGTCCAGTTGAAAGGAATATGCTATTTCATGAATAAATTAAAGTTATGTAAGGTACCCTCAGATTTCTGAAGGTATAACTAACTTAACACTTTGATCTCTGTATATCTAATCTTGGTGATATTGATTGTATTGTTCACTGACAGACATTTAAAATTTATTCATTTACGGACGTTCACCATATGGCATGCCATTTGGTTTGGAGCAAGAGAGAAGGGATAAATAAATTGTACCTTCAACTTTCAGCTGATGGGTGGTTATAAATCCTTTCTCTTTTACCAATTTTATTGTAGCATTATGTAAATACAGTCTACATAGAAATTATTACAACATATAATTCGAGAATCATAAAACAACGCAAAAATTACAATTTGTATAATACTACAAACAAAAATTAGCAATGACTTGAACTAAAATATTTGGTAACATGCTCGCCTCCCACCACTGAGGCCGGGGTTCGATCCCAGTCACGGCCTCAAGTGGGAAAGCTGGTAGTTGCTTTCCGTTGGTCGGCAGTTTACAGTACAGAACCCTAACGAACTCTATGTACTGGTTTCCTCTGCCCTTCCAACTACCCGTCGTGATATGACCTGTACAGTGTTGAAAGCGACGTAAAACCCCAAATAAATAAATGAACTAAAATATTAGCAAAAATATTTATTTTCGACTTTTATAATAATAATAATACTAAGTTTGAGTAGTATTTTTCCTGAATGGGATACCTAGCATAGTTTCTAGTATTGTAAAATTAATATATATTCCTAAAACAGCATTGACAATATTTTAACTTCATTCCAAATAGAATTACTTTGATCAAAGTGATAAAACATAGAGTTTACGAGTATCAACTTTGTTACAGTGCCAACAACGAGAACTAACAATAATATTCCACAGGTATAAGGTTTGTAATTACAGCAAAAAATTCTGTGTACAATGCTGTACTGCAAGCTGTTTAATTTTGAATGTGTAGCTACTATTGAGCATAAAGAATATATAGAAGACCAATTTAATATATCAAGAAAAAGGCAATACTCCACCCATTTATTTGCTGCAGAGTTTGCAGTAGTATGACTTTTGCCCAAAGTTCAAACCTGTTATATGTTTAGTTCAGGATGTCATCTGGGTGTCAACAAAACCATTGCTAGGGTGAAGGTTTTAAAGTTTGATTGCTTTTTAATGTTAGTATGTATCGCATTGCTAGTCATGGTGGCCTATAGTCCTAAGTTTTTAGTATCTTTTTACCACTTGTGTTTTTATTGGGTTTTACATTTTAACTGCCATCGTTACATATGGCTCAGACATACAACCTGAGGTTTGGAAAGAGGGAAGCGGTTTTACCTGCGCAGAACCTTTCAGAATTTAGGTATAACCCCTAATGTTAAAAGAAGAACCAACAAAAAACTGGTAAACCCATGTCTTGCCAATTTTTAACGAAGAATCTTGTACTCACATGAGTAACACACATGAGACCAGAGGTGTTTTACATAAACACGTCTGTTTTTTGTGGGTTTTTTTTTGCTTCAGTCAACAAGACTTTCCACACACAGTGAAACTGAATGTAGGAACAACAACAAAAGTTGGGTAAAAAACGACGAAGTCAGGGCATGAGTCATTTTGGTGCTCATGTCCATAAATGGCGTGAGCTTTTGCCACACTTGTTGATAAATGTGAAGTCAACAAAGAGTTACAAGCCAAGCCCAGTTCTTGGCTACAGTGGTTTATGCAAAATAAAGCTTTTTACAACAAAAATAGATACCAGGTCATATGCGTAAGTAGTGGCTAGCTGGAAAGGTGTACTAGGTTCAAAGTATCTTGCTAATATATTTCAGAAATATTCTTGTCCTTTATGTAGTTCAAAAATTATTCCTGCCAAAAGAATATCCAAGGAAAGTAGGTTCTGTCAAAAAATCCCGGACCGTACCAATTTATGAGGGCATCCTACTAACATGCACCTGCTCCAAATATTGTTCAGCTACATAATATGATTCAACAATCAAATTTACCTAATTTCTTAGGTTATAGAAATCCTATACAATCCCAACTTAATCTGATGTTTGCTGATATTATCTCACAGATTATTAGGATAAAAAATTACCTGATTTAATTGAATATGGGTTTCACCCTTTGATCCCTAATGAAGCCAATCATGCCTCTGCCTAGCAATTTCCTCATAATATCGAAACCTATCTCAAAGATGAGGTCACCTTTGATGCTATTTATGGTTCTTTTGTTGAAAAACCAATAAATATGCATATTTGCCCACTTATGAGTCGGGAAAATTAGATTTGGATAACAGAAGAACCGCTGTTGACCTTAGTTGGCCTCATTGATCTGCGGTTAATGATGGTGTTTCTAAGAATATTTATCTGGATTCATATTACTATTTATCTTATCCTTCTAGTGACCACAGTGTAGATAAAGTTAAACAATTAGGCCCTGGTGCTCGTTTACATAAGGTTGACATAAGCAGGGTGTTTTGTCATATACAAATTTACCCCGGAGACATAGACTTCCTGAATCTTAAGCATAAATCCTATTATCTGGATGGAATCTCTAGCATTCGGATTCAGACATGAATCTTTTTTTCTTTCAGAAATGTTGTGAAGCTATCCAAAATATCATGAAGAAGTTATCCGAGCCTTCTGAATTACATTTATGATTTAATATATACTGGTTTATCATCCACCATAAATGCATCTTACATCTTTTTATAGCAGATACTCTGGGATCTATGTTTAGAAATTAATCATCATAAATTAGTGTCTCCTAGGGCAGTAATATGCTTAGAAATATTAGTTGATTCAGTTAACCAAACTATATATATCCTGGATGTGTTCTGTTATTTATCATTTCTTAGGTTATCTTATATTTTACGTCATACTAAGGGTACTTATGATCCTACAAAACAGTTATATAGGGGTGACCTGATTTTTTCTTCTGAAACAATTACTGTCATATTAAAGTGGTCGAAAACCCTACAGAATATGAAGGACACAACCACTATATGTATCTATGCTTTAGGTGGATCTCCACTTTGTCCTTTTAAAACCATTAAATCCATGCTGGTCACTGTACCTGGTCTTCCAATGATCCTCTGTTTCAAATCCCCAAGGGGCAGGCTTTCGTGTCCTTCATGGACTCTATGGTCAGGAAGCATCTAAAAGGGTCTGCCCTATTAAACCTATCCCATTCCTTAACATTTCATGTGTCCTTGAGATCCAGTACTAATTGGGCTTTCTCAACATGGTGTGCCTTGCGCCATATCATGTCACACAGGACTTAGACTTATGATTGTGATATGTATCTACCTTACCTTAACATCCTTTACCAGTGACTATTACATTCAAATAGCACCTGCATATCTAGTTTGCTTTGGCATGTTTGGGGTTTTTCCCTTGGAAATTTTATAATTATGGCCTTACAGTTTATCACCGAGCCAAACTGGGTATTATTTTGTTTCTGTGGTATTTTTAATTCAGTCAAAAATTCTTAGAATTTCAAAAATTTGGTATGATAAATATTTTGGTGTAGATATAATTTTGACAAATAGTTTCACCCATGGCTTTCTGCTACCCCTTTGGTTTCCACTTTGACTTTCGGGTCTTTAACCCATTTCAAAATTTCTAAATTTATTCCCTTACACCCATGGGTTACTTAGTTCAGGGCTTGCCCTGGTCATTATATGAGCTAGTGGACGCCCTGTACAAAATTGCATTACTACATTATGGTCACATGCAATATTATAATGTTATCTTATATGTTTCTGGGTTTCAAACAAACTGTTTAAAAAGAGTTTTAGAATGTTGAATGATGATAAATTATAATAAATATATAAACCCCTTATTGGTTTCTGTCATGATTTCTTCCACGGGGCAATTTTAGTTAACTTCGAAATATTTAATTTCAAATGTATTATATCATAGGATAAACCAGTTGTGAAATCTGGCCTTTCTTTTATAATTTTCTTCCACGAAGAAAGAATATCACTAACCATTTTTTCATGCTCCTTTAGAAGAACTGTGAAGAACTCGTTTATTCATAACAAACAACTTATTCCAAAAGGTAGTGTTAGCTGTAAATGGTAAATTAGATTAGTGTCATCCTAAGTGCTTGAACAAATTTATAAAGTGATGACAAACCCACATTTAACACATACCTTATCTACGTCTGTAGACTGGATTTCTACTTTTCATGTAAAAAGCACTAATGTGTCTGTTGTTTTTAAATGTGAGCTCTTGAAAGGTTTGCACTTCTATAGACACTTTTTTTGTCGTTGTTGTTTCTTTTTTTGTTGTTGTTGTTGTTGTCTCCGGACTTTTATGAATTGTGGTGTAGCATGATGAGTACCTGTCTCTTCATTGAAGTTAAGCAGCAATGTGCTACATTAGTACTTGGATGGATGAAAGCTTCAGTGTATTACTAATGTTTCTGATGGCTTTGCGGCCCACACTAGTAGACTGAAATCCCTTTCAGCCTTGTTTCTTTCTAAGGGTTCCATATCTGCAACATTACATTCAAGTCAGAGCACAACAAATTATGCTAATCATGGTCCACTGAATCCGTTAATTTGTCGTTAAAATTGATGTGGCTGCAACTCTTTTACGACCACCAAATCTAATTGAAATATAAACACCACACAGACCATTACAACTAATTTTTCAAACCTTATCATTCTTACCATCAAACCTTTACCAATAACCTTGTTCAGTTAATCAGCTTGTTACTGTGGATTTTACGGGCACATTACTAGGACCCTCAAGGCGTGTTCTGTCAATCTTTTTATTACGTCACATGTTTTAGGCAGCTCTTTATTTTTTGACAGAAATACCTTCCAACCTCTTAGAAAGAGTACAAACAAGCATGTTTGTATATTTTACTAGGGGCACACGGCCTGGTTGCTACTGAGGCCTATTTGAGTTAAACTTGAAACAAATTCTTACTTTGACACAGCTTTTCACTTTTTTACCTAAGTGGGTGTAGTTTTTTGGTGTGATAATTCTGACAGTGTTACGTTTCCACTTTTTTGCAACATGGTCAGGTTGACACCAAAAATCACTTCCCTTAATCAATTTCATCCGACAGCACCATGTATATATATGTCTTACTAACATCCAAATGGTTTCTGTTGCCATCTTATTATTGGTTCATATTCATGGGTAAGGTATTACTTGTTTCTTGTTACAGACCACTGAGAAACCTAACTGTGAATTGAGTTCTTTATACTCTGGTAGCTGACCACCTATGCTGGGAAAGCAATAGCAAGAGCACTTGGAGGGGAGCCAAGTGCATTTTTTTCCAAAGTATATTACTATACCCTAAAGAAGAATCAAGTATATTGATCTGATCATGTCCAAATTTGAACTACTTCCTCCCTGTAGCAATTCCGATGCTCCCTAAAAATTTTGCTGTAATCTACTGATAGCTTCCAACTAAAAGTCTTTTGCATTGGTTCCATATTTGGCCAACTCAAAATAGATATTGCTCAGCTATGGAATGAGCTATAGGTCTGCAATTTTACTATGTAATAGTCGGCCCAAAAGTAGGTGAATAATATATTTCAACAAAATACTGCAAATACAATAGTTATCAAGTTACAAGTAATTTACTCAACAGTGAGAACCTCGTAGTAGCTATTGCTCTGCTATAAATGAGCTACAGGTTTATAATTTTACAATGTTACTGCTGACCCAAAAGTACGTGAATAATATATTTCAACAAAATACTCTAAATGCAATAGTTTTCAAGTTACAAGTGATTTACTCAGCAGTGAGAGCCTCGTGGTAGCTATTGCTCATCTAAGAATGAGCTACAGGGTTGTAATTTTCCAAGGTTACCGCTGACCCAAAAGTAGTGTAAATGCAATAGTATAAACTTACAAGCAATTTACTCATAAGTGAAAACCACAAAGTAGCTATTGCTCAGCTAGGGGATGAGCTACAGGTCTGCAACTTCATTATGTCATAACATACCTCAACATAGGTAAAAACTGTATTCAAAGAAAGTCACTATGTGCAATACTTTCTATGTGTTCTAATTTTAAAATTTTTGCTACAAATCAGAAAATTGCTATTACTCGCTTAGCTAATGCAACAGAGCTCCAAACTATGTACAATCTTATAAGGCAAAGTAAAGAACCTGAGCAAAATATTTAACAGAATACTCTAAATGCAATAGTTTCTGAGTTTAAGTCATTTACTCAAAGTAGCTAAAATGGTCATAGCTATGTGAAAATGCTAATGATTTTGTCATAATTCAGTCCTTCTCTATTCTGACCCATGTTAACATTATAAGAAAAATAAATACCCTAACTGCAATAATTTTAGAGTTATAAGTAATTTACCTAAAGTAATAAAGTAGCTACAATGGTCATAGCTATGTGAAAATGCTAATGATTTTGTCAAAATTCAGTCCTTCTCTATTCTGACCCATGTTAATATTATAAGAAAAATAAATATTCTAACTGCAATAATTTCAGAGTTATAAGTAATTTACTCAAAGTAGCAAAGTAGCTACAATGGTCATAGCTATGTGAAAGTGCTACCAATTTTGTTGAAATTTAGTCCTCCTCTATTCTGACCAGTGAAAATGTTAAAGGAAGAAATGAGAATCATAGCTCCGAAATTGCGACCTAGAATGCACTAACAAACAAACATACATACTGCATGTCTGCAACTTCATTATGTGGCAGCTTAGCTTAAAGAAGGCGGATAAGGTATTGAAAGAAATTGACTATCTGCAATACTTTTTGAAGATATGTCACATATGCTCATTTTAAGTATTACTTACCTTTGCAACGGGAAAAAGGTATGCAAGTCCATTACATCATAGCTTAATTAAGGTAGGTCTATAAGGTAAAAGTAAGAAATCGGCTATTTCCAATATTTTTGAAGATATTTTACATATGCTCATTTTATAATTTTGCTCCAAATGAGAATATAGCCATTACTGGCTTAGCTAATGCAACAGAGCTCCAAACGATGTACCATCTTATAGCTGATTCTAAATGCAATAGTTTCAGAGTTATCAGTCATTTACTCAAAGTTGCTGATAAGTCACAGCCATGAATAGTCACAGCTATGTGAAAATGCTACCGATTTCGTCGAAATTCGGTGGTGCTATATTCTGACCAATGACAATGTCATAGAAAAAAAAAACGAGAATCCTATCTCCACAATTGTGACCAAGAACATGCTAACAAACATGCAAACAAACCAACAAACTGACTGACCAACATACTTCGAAATCAAAATATTTTGAAGTAACAAGCAAACAGAATTGATAATATACTTCGCAAAAATTCTGCAAGGGGATGATGTAAGCAAGTAATTTTCTGCTTGTTCACATTGTATCCTTATCTAGGAAGGGTTGACTAAATGGATTTCTTATTTGTGTTTCCACCCCTGAAGCCTTTTCAATTGTCTTTGAACCTTCTGTTGTACCTTAAAAAATCAATGGATCTTTGTGATGAGGAAGCAACACCTCTGTATGGAGACTGTGAAAAAATGAATGCGTACTATGTAATGGAGAGGCATTAGCAAAAGAAAAAATTCCTTCCTGGAGTTGTGCAACCAACTTCACGTTATGTGATCTCTTTGATGCGTTATTGGATAAAAGTGACAGAGATGTATGTGGTGTAGATTTGACATGAATTTTCTCTTCAATCTCGACACTCTTTCTTGGGCTTTTTGTTTCATTGTTTAAGTATTACGATTAGCCTTGACTCTACCTGCTATCATGCTATCAAGATGATGGCACATCAGGCATGACTATTGAAACTCAAACTATAAGAAGAGCGGTGGTGATCTTCTGGCAGCTCGCCCCTAATCTGGTTGACACTGGGAGTCTCCCGTGACGTGTTAAACTCCAGATGTGTGTCCAACACTAAAACACTGGAGTATAAAACTATGACAGCATTTTACTCTCACCTGGTCATTGACTCCTTAAATCTTTTACCTGATATAGTTGTGTATAGTTTCTATTACTTAAACTCCACTTTAAAAACCATATGAAACTTTCTTGCTCATTAAAAGAGTTCAACTGTCCAGACATAAATCTGTAAAGGGTGTTTGGGGGAAAGTTTGACATAAATTCATTCACTGCTAGCTTTTGGGAATTGTATCCACATGCTATGGTTTGTACATAATGCAAACTAGATATTTTACGATTGTCCTCTGACTTCAACTGACTTGTGACACGTAACAATAAATGAATGGAATACTCATGACTTTAAACTTTTATGCCCCTGTTCCACCACACGATTATTCCCAGATTCGTCCTGCGACCCTTAATCATTGAGAGTCTTTGCAAAAAACCTGAAAAATGGGCGGGAAAACAGAATCTTGATGCAAGTGTGCAATTAAGCCCAAATAGTCCTCAGGAAGCTCTCAGACAAGTCACAACCGTTCCCTAACTAAGAAGCTATTAAGGCACTTTTGTAATCGGTTTCGACCCTGATCCTGTAGGGATATACCGACTGGGTCTCAGACTGGTCCAACGCTTTCTCAGGCATCCTGGGACTAATAACTGATTTCCTCAGACAGCAATGACCGATTTTTGTTGTGGTCAAAAACCAACATACCCACAAACCAACAAACCATCTCCAAAAACACTTATATACATTTGAGAGGTTGTGAACGTTTTATTGAAAACGTAGCACAAAAACGCAACATAAATTAAAACAAGATCATGGTGGAGATCAACGTGGCAAGGCTTTTGTTAACGTGAACTACGTAACGACTGGTACTTTTGAGACTATGAAATGACGTTCAACACACAAATCAGTGACGTGTAACATAGTGGAAGACAGACATGGGCTTCAAAAATGCTGTTTGCAGCCTCTCTAATATTCTTAATCTGTAACCATTGAAACATTTTATTTTCTGGCAAAAAGAAATAACATATACCAAAGTGAGTGTAGTTTTTTACAGAAAAAATAAATATTCTTTGGAAAAAAGTTTGACAGGAATTTAACACTCAGTGGGTTTGTTGGTTTGCTGGCTTGTGGGTTTGCTTGTTTGTTGGCTTGGGCTATGGATCACAAAAATTCAATTTCTCTTGAACTTTTATAGCACCTAATATCTATCAAGACACAACATAGAATCTGTTGATGACAGAGATTAAGCGCTATAAAAGCAATTGATACAGTATTTATGTTAAAAATTAAGCATTTGTCTTTAAGAATCCCATGGATTTTAACTTCTAAATGTCTATATATTACTGACTTGTTTCATTTTTTCATTTTTTTCATATGTGGCCTTTGTTTGTAATGTGTGTAACCATGGGTTTTTTTATTAACTGTAGGGACGGTTGGGCGTTTCAAACTTTTTTTTGTGGGGGGGGGGGGGGGGGGGGGGGGGGGGGGGGGGGGGGGTTGGGGTTGTGTGTAAGTATTTGTACTGAACTTTTTGGTATCAGGTTTTTGGAAGAATTGATGGCCCTGAAATGGGCCTGTGGGGGCCATCCCACTAAGACTGACTGGCTACTGAAGCGGCTGTTGAGGTGGTGTAGATGCGGTGATTAACAGTTGTTGTTGCTGCTGATGTGGCTGCTGCTGGTTTATGATCTGTGATGACAGGTCAGGTAGCTGGCTAAGTATTCCTGACAGGTTGTGTCGACTTCCTTCATCTGCTACTCGCATGTTGACTGATAGAGGGTTGTCAAAACCAATAGGACTTGGTGTGCAGTAGACACTGTAGCTATTACTGCTGCCTGCACTCATCTGGCTGCTGGAGGCAGTATCCCAACCTTCTGTGACTCAGTGCTAACAGTAGCTGGCCTCTTTGGCAAGATGTGTCTCCTTGATCTTGATATTATGGATAGCATTGAAGACTTGAAACTTGAAATTTTCATATTGTTTTGGAGACATCTTGTCAGCTTCTGAGACAACCCGATTCTTCAGTTGTAGGAAACTTATCCCGAAAAACCCTTAATCGGGAGCCTTAGTTGTGTGGTGGAACAGGGAAATTAGGTGAATTTTGTCTTTGTAATTTATTTAGAAAGTTTACTTAAAATTGTAAAGAACAGTCCAAACACTCCACAAGGTAATATTTATTTAACACTCACCAAGGGTGAACGTTGTTCCTTTTTGTATTGATCCTATCCATCCAATTGTAGCCTTGTCACTTTCAAAGTACTCTGTCATGTATATGTATAGAACAGAAAATGTTACATAATTCATACCAAGAAAACAATTTACAATAAAAACAAATACTACGGATTGCCAAGATCGCCAATCCTCTTTGTGTAACACTGTTTCTTTTGTGCATTTTTTATATAACTTACTCATTTCCGAAAATATTAATACTAGCTGCCAATGTTACTATGTATATGTTATATCAAACAATCGAATAGTTCATGTGACTGAACACAGCTGTCTCATTAAATCACCAGCTTATGAATAATTTATGTAGTGTTTTAATTCCCATGCATTTTTGTACTGAATATTTAAATAGATAAGATTTCCTCCTTCAGATAAAGCAGAACGACATTTTTATCTTACTATTGTAACTGAAATGATATGTATTCAGTCCAGTAAGTCCTACATAACTTTAAAACGTTTGATTTCTGTTCCGAGGGTACAGAAAGATGATCACAGTTCAAAATTTTATTCAGGCATTGCTAGCCTTAATCTCAGTGGTCAGAAAACAGTCAAAACAGGAATGGAGTTATTAATCTGTTTAAAACTACGTCATTGTATTTGGCACAATTACAATACAATAGAGTAATCTTGTGTTGCACAATTTTTATATATTTTACAATTCCTTAATATATTACAAGGTGCTTGAATAAAATTCAGTATACTAAGATTCAGTGTACTGCGTTTTCCTAGTAGAATATTTAGACTACTAAGATTCAGTGTACTACGTTTTCCTAGTAGAATATTTAGACATTTTGGAGGAAACAGAATCACCTCTTATGGTCAAAGGTCACATTAAGAAATCGAACGGTAGAAATAATAAGGCCCAAGTAAGGCCAATAAATAAATATATCAAGAGGCAGGTCAAACCATTGAAATGATTTCATGAGGTCCAAGATGGATCCCAGGAAAAGCCAGGAAACGAAGGAATGAAGTTGTATGGATATCATTCAAGCACCAAAACAGTCAGTCTGATTTATGTAGATTTAATGCAAGTAATAATACCCTAGTATGAGCCGGTTGACATTTATGTGCAGAATGGTTATATGAGGTGTAAAAACATGTGGAAACAGGCAACTGCAGGGCAGGAGAAGAAGCGAAATAAGCCCAAATGGCGCCAGATTTCCATGTTCCATTTCTAAAATGTGCTCAGGTGGAACCCCATTGTGGAATCCCCACAAGGCCCCAGCCCTTCACAATGCATGGAAAGTCGTGGCAGGTGATAAATTTATTACAGAAGAAATGTCTTTTAATGCTACCTAGCCACAGAGTCTATAAGAGGAACCAGACCTTTGGACTTTAGTATTGGCCTTTTTGGCTTATTTATCCCTTTGGCTTCTGATTTGCGTGCAGGTGTTAATGTTTACCATTTCAAGACTTAGACTTTTTGATTTCCTCTACAGTCTACAGAATGGATCTAGCTAGTGCTAACCTTTTTTGTTCAAAACTGTGGTGATCTTTTTATAGTTGGTGGAAATGCAGCTGTTTTTTTAGAAATGTGTTGACATATTGGCATTTCTTTCTAGAGCATTCAGGTCTGTATTGTTTACACTCTTTCTAGAACCTTCTAGGAACTCTAGCATATAAAGTGTGGGTAACCTGGCCCTGTTCAGTTTTTAAGTGTGAGCTCTAGCGTGCTTCTAGAGATCACTTTTTTTTTGTCTCCGCACTTTCATGAATTGTGGTGTAGCGTGATGAGCACTTGTCTCTTCACAGAAGTTAAGCAGCAATTGGCTACAGTAGTACTGGGATGGGTGACTGCTTCAATGCTCTACTCATCTCTCTGATGGCTTTGTGGCTCATGCTTAGTAGACCGAAACCCCTTTAAGCATTATCAAGTTGGTATGCTACATGGACAGAGGTCTTTGGAATTGCTACACTGTGGACTGATTAGTGTATCAAGTGGATGCAAACTACTTGTTATATACATTTTGTGGTGAAATCTTATTGGTGTGAACTGGATACAGTGTGTGGATCTACCAGAGTGGATCTACCATTTGCTGTATTTTGGATATTGTTCACATTTTTAATGAACAGCATAATTGTGCAGACACTCTGAACATCCTGATGTAGATATTTTGTTATTGGTCACTGGATGGATCACAGGATACAGACATTGTGTGTTAGTGGTCACTGAACAGATCTCAGGACAGATTGCTGGATAAATTTAACTATACATACATAAGACTGTTGTCAGGTCAGATTATTTTCATTGTTGTATTATTGTATGAGTTATTAAGAGTATCTCAGTTAACTGTAATTTTTATTTAAATTGTTAACTAAATATGTTCAATAAAACTTTTTGTCTTTTCTTGTTGCATCTTAAAGCCAGCAGTACTACTAGCCCATTCCTTAACAAAGTTGTCTTTCAGTCTCTGTTAAAACAGACTTATATTTAGACACAGCACACCATGTTTTGGAACAGACAGGTTTGAACCCGGCTCCCTCTGAAATGCTCAAAAACTTCAATGTATGTAAACCAAAATACAGTTATCAAGGCATCAGAAACTCCCAGTTAAATTAACTTCCATTATAGCTTAAACCCAAACCAAGTGGATTCAAGAATAAGCCTGGATTATTTTGACTTGCGTTGTGGGTATGCCAAATCTGAATAGGTACATCTTGAATTGGCTCCTGAAACTGGGGATGGTAAGTTGGGATCTTACAATTAGTGGAAGCCTGTTCCATTCAACTGGTGCAGCTCTGGCAAAATCGCACCTCCTTATTACCTTTTGGAAACAGATTTTGGAAATGGATAGACATTTCTGATAGACTTAATGGAAATATAGAATAGAATAGAATAGAAACATTTATATAGCGCAAAATTGATGCAACATCCTCTAATGCGCTTGAAATCAAAAAGGGAAAGTCGAGGGACGTTCGAGGTCATGATCCAAGGTTAGCGCCCGCCAGGGAGATGTACTATGGTGGAGGATATGCTAATCTAAACAAGTAGGTCTTTAGCTGGCTACGGAAACCTGTTATTGTTTGTTGTGATCGTACTGATTGTGGGAGTCTGTTCCATTCTATGGGGGAAGCCACTACAAAACCTCTCCTACCGATGGCCTTTTTGTGAGAGGCTGAGGAAAGAGAAAGACGATTTCCACGTGTTAGACAACTGGTTTTGATCAAGGATGATAGGTATATGGGTTGAGAGAAATTTATAGCCTTGAAAGTAATTAGATTGTACTTAAACAATATACGGTAAGTGATAGGAAGCCAGTGTAGTTTTTGAAGAAAAGGAGTGACATGGCTAGTTCTATCAAGTCTAAAAACAATTCTACAAAGGGCATTTTGTATCTTTTGGAGTTTAGCAACATTGTACTTACTGATGCCATAAAGTAGGGAATTGCAGTAGTCAAGTCGACTACTGATCATTGAGTTTGCAAGCAAGGCTGCAGTTTCCACACTGAGGAATTTACGAATACGTCTTAGGTCCTTACGGTGGTAGTAGCAGGCTCGACACATATTAGTTATGTGGTTGGAAAAGGTGTTTCCAGAGTCAAAAATTACACCCAGGTTCTTGACTGTATCAGTAGGGGAAATAGAATTTCCGAGAAGTTGAGTAGGGAATTTATTTATGAGGGACTCTCTGGCTTGTCTATCACCTATTATAATAAATTCAGTTTTCTCGGGATTGAGTTTCAATTTCACGCCAGCCATCCAGTTTTGGATACATGTGAGACACTCTGTAAGCTCAGTGAAACTGGAATCAAAATTCCTATTGTCCAATGCTAGATATATTTGGGTGTCATCAGCATATAGATGGTGGGTGACATTGAAATTGGAAATGATATTACTGAGAGGGGTTGTGTAAAGGGTAAAAAGGAGGGGGCCCAGGACAGAACCCTGAGGCACACCATACGGAAGTGAGAACACATCTGAAAAGCTATTTCCTAATTTAACCTTCTGTTTCCGGTTTGAGAGATAGGATCTGATCCACCTCAACACAGTGCCATCAACCCCAAACCAATCTCTTAGGGAATTAAAAAGAATGTCATGGTCGATAGTGTCGAATGCCGCTGAGAGGTCTAGCAGTGTGAGTGCAACAGCCTTACCAGAGTCCAACGAAGCAGCAATGTCATTCTGGATTTTCAACAGCGCTGTTTCTGTGGAATGGAGTCTCCTGTAAGCGGATTGGTTGACATTGGAGAGCCCCTCGCTATCGATATAATTATTTAACTGTTTGGCAACTACTTTTTCGATCAGTTTGGATAAGAAACTAATGAGGCATTTATAGCTTTAAATGTAAGGTTATATTTCAAAAGGATATGATATAACATAGGAAGCCAGTGGAGTTTTCCAAATATGGTGTGATATGAACCATTCTGTCCACATTGTAAACAATATGGAAGAGAGCATTTGGAACTTTGTAAAGTTAAGCAATACTTGCTTTGTTTACCCCATATGAGAGTGCATTACAGTAAACTGTAGTCAACTGCTGGCCATAGTGTTGTCCACCAAACTGCAGTATCAACATAAAGACTTTACAAATGCATCACAAATCCCTTAGATGATAGTAACAATCATGTCAAACCTTAGCTGTATGATTTTCAAATGAGTTTACAAAGTCAAATGAGTTTACAGAGTCAAAGATGACACCTTCGTGGTTTAATTCCTCTGCCAAAGACAGAGCGTCGAAGGAATAACAGAAAATTTTGGTATAAGTTACTCCCTGGTATATTTTTTACCGATTGACGATTTTGAACTCTGGATTCAGTAACAAATTGGCACAATTCATCAACTCCTGAACTGAAATTAGAAAACTCATTCAGCTCCTCAATATTGGAATCAAAACTACTAGACTCTATCCCTAAATATATGTGGGTGTCATCATCATTCAGATGATGTGTAACATTCAACCTTGAAATGACTTAAATGGTGGGACTGGTGTTGAGAGTGAAAATTAGGAGCACAGAACAAAACCTTGAGGGATGCCAAAGAGAATGATGAGCGTCCTAAGTTAGGCTAGCGACAAGATTGGCGGGATCTCAAGTTTGGCTCCAACCTATATACGGAATGAAAGTTCCATTGAAATGCAACTCATTTTAAATGTATATTTTATCTTGTTTGTCATTAATATAACTGTTTAGTGCCAAACTGACGGACATCCTTTCAGTTATGTTGCTGGATAATTTCCAACACGATACTTCTAAATAATGAAATCAGTTATAAGCAAATGGTGAAATTATATGTATAGATCATGCCCATGCATAAATTGCAAACTAATAGACCCCTTCTACAATAATGCATATACTTTATTTATGAATTGAACAGAATCTTTGGTTCTATTTTAGTTAAACATCAGCTGGCAGCTTGGACTGATCCAAAATGGTATCCCCCGAGGCAGAAAAGCTGTTTTCTTCTTTTGTGCCTGCATTTTCTTTATTTTGACAACAATAAAATACAACCAAACATAACACACTGCATACAGTCCCTATAGCTGCTATAATCCCTGTGATATAGAAAGGGACATTGTAGTCATGAGTGATATCATACATCCACCCTAAAAGTACGAGAATACAACAATTAATTACGATACTTTGACATTGTAAAATGTTATTGAATCAAAACTACAAGGGAGTCTATCTTACTTATAGTCATCTCGTGTCATGTAGACATACCTGTAAAAGGAACAGCAATAAATGAAACAGCACCACCGAAGAAGTTAAGAAATCCCTGAGCTGCAGCAATATGTTCTGTTCCAACCAGGAACACAGCACAGACTGTCAGCATTGTATATGAGAAGCCTTTATGACATACAAAGCATAGATATGTTTTTAAAATGATACTGATCTAACCATGTGTTATAGGTCAAGAAAAAAGTAATACAGATTTAAATATGTGTTACAGGTACAAACAGCTATCAAAGGTCATATACATTAGAGGTATATGGTTATAGGTATACGACATAATTTGGAAACTACTTTGGCACTGCTACCATTTAAATGTTTCAGTCTACAGGCAACAAAGCCACCACAGACACGAGTGGAGCAGTAGAATTTATGAAAACACACCAACCACTAGAACTAATTCAAAATTACCAACCACAATGTACTCCTTGGATGATTGTGCACATCAGCATTCCTTTAAATTCTGTGGTAAAAGTTATTACGAAGCTACAAAGCGTGGCAAGAAATAAACCCATGGTGAATATGACTAAGCAATTACAACAGTTAAGGTTTCCAACAAAACTGCATATTATTCTAGTTGCCAAACTTCCCACTGCAATTGAAGATACCAAATAGGCTCCTTTATTATGTGAGAGTCCATGTGTGCTTCCTCTTCCAATCATGTGATCAAGGAAAGTGTAATAACTGAATGTATCACACATAAAAGATATGCAAAACAAGAGAAAAGTACAGTTTCTCATCAACGAAAAGTCAGATTTTTTCCAAACGATGCATGATGCAGAATTATGGTTCTCTTTGAAGACTCTGCTTTTACCAATTTCATCTGCTATATTAATATAAGACTGGACATTCCTCTGTTCAACCTCAAAGCTAGGAAACATGAGACAGACAGGAATCATATGAGACAATAATCCTGATATAATCAAAATGGATCCACGCCAGCCATATTTCTCAGCCAGGTATTCCATGATCAGGGGACCAGCCATTTCTCCAAGAGCCATTCCTGTCAAGGTAGTACCACTAGCAAGAGTTCTGTTTTTATGAAACATTTTTTGAATGATCACCATCGCACTCAGGTGAACGGCACTCAAACCCAGTCCTAAAATATACAATATAGGACCTCAAATGTCTTTATGACATCCATTTGTAACAAAATTAGAAATTACACCCATCAACTGTTTTCACATAACGTGACATAGTGGATCTTCTTATAAAGGTCCAAGTTAGGTTTTTTACCTTTGATCAGCTACGATTTTAGCAGGAGAGGACTTGAATTCTACATATTTCTATGATATTTTTACAAGGTAGACATAAAATTCTTTACACGCCAATGACGATGTAATCCAATAATATAGTTGGGTTCATATAGTTAGAACTGGTGTGAGACAGCTGGTCAAAACAAACCAAACTATGAGTTCTTACGAAATGATTTTGAAATTAAAGAATGGTCCAGCTTTAACTGGATTAGTACTTATCATCAGAAAAACATAGAACTCCAGTTAAAATGAATTTCCTTAATTCCGGTCTGCTTTTAAAATCTTTTTCGCCATTTCTTCAGTTTAGAGAAGCTTCTTTCAGAACCTATTATATTAGATCAGTTCAGTACATCGGACATTAAGATTATACTAAGATATGCTGATTAAAGAGTAAGTAAATTGATCACAACTGACCATGGATTTTTTAACTTTTGATAGAGTACTAATATCAGTCCGTCATTTCTTATGCTCAGAATATTCATAATCCATCTGTAACAGTGACAGAGTTCACGACTGTTCTAACATTTCTAATAAATTTGATATTTTAGATAACATAAATTACAAGGAACCTTTTTCGGTATAATGGGCAAATTAGTACACTATTTTATATGGAATATATGGCACTATGAGATTATATGGCACTCATTACCTGCACAGAAACCAAAAGTTATGAAAAGACTCCATACATATGGCATCACAAAACTAAGTACCATAGCAATAAAGTAAATAAGACTTCCTGTAGCTGCCACTTTCTTGCAACCATATAATCTGACAAGTGGGCTCACAAATACACCTGTCAACAAACAAATATATAAACACAACACATTAACTCCAAAACCAAACGACCTTATATCTCTAATTTTAGTATTATCATCAATAATTAATATGTCTTAAATTGAATACTCACAAAACCCTTAAAATGACAGACTTTTTCCTGTGCTGAGATCAGATGAAAATTCTAATGCTTATTCTAATAGTATTTTTATAGTGCCTAATCTCCATCTAAAGACAAACTCTAGGCACACCAAACAGAAAATGCAGAAAACTATAATCACAAACATGAGACATAGCAAGGGTCAGCACCACAGAAAGAAACCAGGGAAAGCAGAAGTTGTGGTGGATATGCTTGTGCAAAGAGATAGGTTTTGAGCCTCCTTCTGAATGAATGGGGAGAAGAGGCCGAATGTACATCATCAGACAAATCATTCAATATCTTTGGAACATCATAAGCAAAGCTGAGGCCAAAATGCTTAGAAGACTTATATATTGAAGTGGCAAAGTTGGGGACCTCAAAGAACACACCATTAGCTTGGCTTTTGTGTGTGTTATACACACTTTGTCTGGTTTAAGAAAAGGTGCAAAATATTTTAGAGAATCACTATGTAGGAACTTGTACACCAGTAAGGCAGTCTTGAATATGGAACGGTGTATGTGTAAGGCAACCAATGGAGAGTCTTCCTAACAGGAGTGATGTGTGAGTACTTAGTGGTGTTAGTAACAATTGTAGCCAGACTATTTTGAACACATTGCAGCTTACGAAGATCAAGAGCTGAGAGACCCCTAAACAAGGAATTACAGTAGTCAAGTCTACTCCCAACCAAAGCATTAGCAGCCATAAGAGCAGCATTTATGTGTCAGGTAACCTCTGAGACGCTTAAGATCCCTGATTTGAGCAAAACAGGACTTTTGGATATGCCTCGAAGAGGAAAAATCACTATCAAACCATACACCAAGGTTCCTGACTGCTCCTACAGGAGAGAAGAAATTGCCAAGAATATTAACTGGAAAGGATTTGTTGAGTTTTTCACGCTGTATTTTTGAACCAAAAACAATGAATTCAGTTTTATCAGGGTTCAGCTTCAACTTATTTGCAGACAACCACTTTTTGACATCATTCAAGCAATTTTTCAACCTGTCAAAGGCATGAACCACATACTTATGTGTGAGATGAACATATAACTGTGTATCATCTGCATAACAGTGGAAACCTGTGCTGGGATGATTTCGAATGACTTTGCTGAGGGGAGTATTATACAAGGAAAAGAGTATAGGACAGAGCCCTGAAGCACACCAAACATCAGACAGTTAGAGACAATCTTAACACACTGCAAATGATCAGAGAGATAGGACTTGAACCATTCCAAAACTATGCCACCCACGCCAAACCAAGAACTTAAACAATCTAGAAGTGTGCCATAGTCAATGGTACCAAATGCTGCCAATTGGTCAAGCAACACAACAGAAGTGGCCTCACCTCTAACCAGAGCAAGACGGACATCATGTTTAATTGATAGAAGCACAGTTTCAGTCGAGAGACCTAACTTATAAGCTGACTGTTTGACATTCTAAAGTGACATTCTCAAGTTTATTTGAACAGAGAGTAATTTAATTGGGAGGCAAGAACGTGCTCAATAAGTTTGGAGATATGCACAAGCCTGACATAGGTCGGTGGTTCTTGAGATCAGTGGAGTAACCACAGGGTTTTTTTTTAAATTGGCAGGAACAACACCTTCAGACATAAAACAAGTTTGGTAATTGAGGGTACAAGAATGTCTAAACATTCCTTGAACAAAAAGGTAGGCCATGGATCCAACAGACAAGATTTTTTGGTGATTTCACAATTGCTTTTTGAATTTCTTCATCGGAAACTGTTTTAAAGGAGTCAAAGCTAGGTAGGTCTGAGCGAGCAGGTAATCTGAAAATTCACTAATTCTAGACAAGAGGCCAAGCACCACAACGACAGGGATGTCTGGATCCTAGATAAATTTAGCTTTCAATATAACTGACTGACATTTCATTCATTATCAATAGCTACTATTAGCTCTAGACCCGTTATGTCATGCTGACTGACAAATTATAGACGGGGTGAGGGGGCAAGAACCACACTGACGGGAATATGGTGATTGAAGATAAATTCAGTTTCCTGGTTGATCGTCTTGCCAGATCCCATCATTCATGTCTTTGTCTGTATCAATACTCCCAATAGCCTCAAGTTTATTAAAAGTGACATAATTTGATAGTAATGGTTACAACTTGCACATTTATCCAGTAATCTTGAGAATTTTGGTGTTTGAAGAAATATTTCTGAGAAATAATGGACAGTCAGCCACCCCTGGACACAGAAAACGTAGAATGGGAGAATTTGTTTTATTCAATAATACATATGTATATAAGATTATATTTGATCAGTGATATTTCCACCAATCAAAGACCTCACCCAGGGCATTTGAAAAAAATTGACTTGCTTTTAAAGCAAGTACTTGGGACTTACATTCATAATAATTATAATAGTCGGGTATTGGATGTTGGTTACACCTTCCCATCAGAACCTAGCACATCCCGGCATAACCGACAAGCCGTAAATAAAACTATGACAAGTCATAGTGACAAACCGACAAGACTGGACCAGTGTCTTCATCCACGCCGACTGAACTGGTCAATTTATGGAGTCAGAATCGCAAGTCAGGATCAAACCAACACTATATAAATCCCTTCTGGCTGCTGTAACTCATCTTTTATGACTGCAAAGATGACAGCTACACATCAGAGAGACTTTCTATAAGAGCTTAGGCTGTTGTTTCTTGTTGAGTTATTTTTTTTTATTTTCATTCTGATTTGCAGACAAAAAAAGACTCATCTGACCCAGGACCATCACCTCCCTTACAGATAGCCCCTTCAATACATCCCCCACTACCACTCACTTGAAAAAAAGCCACCAAGCCCCTGGGTCCTGCCATGGATCCTTCAAAAACAAGAAAAAGGATGATATAGGAACAGTTTTTTACCTCATCCAAGAACACATCCACCACCACATCAAGAAGGAAGTCACCACTTTCACGAAGCCCTTTGAATTTGGATTGAAAGTGGCAATAACACTGAAACACCTGGCAACAGGAGAAACATACATGTCCCTGCAGCATCACTGTGGCTCGTTGGCTGAACCACCATGTGTAAATTCGTCGCCAAGGTTTGCCAGGCCATCCTTGATGAATTCCAGCAAAGAATATTTGAACCGCCCTACCAATCCTGAAGACTGGAAACAGATTGAGAAGAAGTTCTGAACCAGACGGGGCACTAGAAGGCAAACATATCACCATGAAGAAGCCAAAGAAATTTGTGAGTGTTCTGCCTCTCTGTCATTTCCCTGGGAGCCTGGGCAGACTTGGACTAGCCACTGTGGCCTAGTGGGTAACACACTTGTCTAGGAACTCAGATGACGTGGGTTCAATCCCAGGTACAGGCAGATACATAGTGGCTCGGATGACCACTTAAAATGGCGGTCCTCTGTCATTGGGTCCTATCCCCAGTGGCAGGTTAAAGAACCTGAAGGACGTTGATAAATGGTCATCCTTGAGCCTCTATCTTCAAGTTAGGGGAATGTCAGTTACTTGTGAGTTGGGGCTGTACATGTACAGTTGGATTGGTTAAATAGCGCTTTGAGTCCTGTAGTACATGGAGATATTGCGCTGAGTATAAATACATAATAATAATAATAATAATAGGTGAGTTATCCATAGCATGTCCTTTGGGATTCGAACCAAGTCTTGAACACATTCACTGATAGGTGCAAACCTCTCCCACAGGCAATCCTTCCTGGTATTGTTCTTAAAGTGTTCGTTGCTTTTATCCTAAAGCTTGTCATGATCCTTGACAAAGTCTATAATAGCCTATTCATCTGAGTCTATTAAATAAAAGTTTGTCATATGTCTTTTCTTTCACCTTGATTGGGATTGAGATGTGCCAGCCTCTCCTCCAGCCTCTATGCCCACTTCATTTTTACACCTCTCAGATTTTGGTCTTTTTCGGACACTGGTTCCTCTGTCTGTGACTGTGGAGTTTCCCCCTTCTGGCTTCCTCCCTTTCCTTCATCTGTTGTTTCTCTGCCTCCTCCTCTATCTGTTCTCTCTCCTCCCTCCTTCTTTGTATGTCAGCATCTCTTTCTTCCAACTCAAACTCTGTCAGGTGTGGCTGTGGGGATTTCTATCCTTCTCAAAATATTTCTGCCCTTTTTAGGGCCCATCTTATAAATCAAATCATAGCAGCATTTATAAAAAAAGAAAAACCTATCACCTAGCAAGCAAAAGTTCTAACTGTACACTAAATCCTAAGTTAATTGGTGAAAAAACAAAAGCCTATCTGAATGCTGCCAGGTATGATTAAAATCAAACTGATGCATTCAGTGAGCTTACTCACCTTTTATAGACACAGATCCCATAATCGACAAGCTGTGGGTCAGTAAAATTAATCTGGCCTGTCCTATAAACTTTCCTGCTTTCCTGTTGCTGTAACCGCTGTAACCAAAGTCTTGGAGACTTCCTTTCTTGTCAGTTTCCTTTCAAGTACTGTGACAAGCCGGGAAACTGCACCTGATCCTAGTTGACTCTTTAAACATTGCTCCCGACCCTTAAAAAATCCTTATTTACCGACAACACCCCGAGTGGAACACCCCCAATACCATACTTATTGTTTATCGTTTAACATTCTAACAATAGTATTCTACTGGTTTGATATTTAAGTGTTATAATAATTTATGAGAATTCTAAGTAAAAACACAATTAATAGAAAATTTCTAAGAAAAAAAACATTATTAGAAAAATGTGAGTGTAAGAGTAATAATCTTTGTAAATAGAAAATTCTAATTATTAGAATTGCTCTAAGAAAAAAGACAATTTATAAAAAAAAATCTAAGAATAAGACTAATTCTAAGACAAAGAATCTTTGAGAATACAGACCGAGGTTGATACTGTACTGACATGTACTCAAAACAAAGCCAGACAGTATAACCATCATATTTCAAAAGGTATTGCACATTTGGCACTTACCAAATATCCACATGGATCCTCTTTGTATGGATCCTATCCAGGCAGTAGTGGCTTTGTCGCTTTCAAAATACTCTGTTATATAGATGTAGAGCACTGAAAATACTGTGCATATCACACCAATACAGAATTGAAGTATGAAACCTAATACTACAGTTTGCCATGATCTCCAATCTTCTGTGGGTAAGTGTCTTGCTCCAGATTTATTCCTGTCTAATTGAACCATAATTTAATTTAAAACAGAGAAAACACTTAATACTGTGGATTGATATGTACCTTGAGGTATACAGCTATTTTAAATGTAAATGCTAAACAGGAAGACTACTTGGACTGTAAATGTTAAAGTGTTGAAGGTACAGAGACAATCTTTGAACCTACATTGTACTACAATATTTAAATGACAAACAAGTCCAGTGAAAACCATTTGTGCATTGTTAAAATTTTTTTAGATAGGTTTTGTGTGTGATCTCTTGTTTTCTTGTCATAAATATCTAAGATGTCAAAATCAGGCATATTTCATCTTTATTTGGTGCTTAAATGCATCCATTCCGTTAGTCTTTAACTCCATGGGTAATTGTATCTATCAGTCATACAATCGTAAGCCTTACAGCCAAAGAGATAAGTCTTGACTTGGTTATGAGTGTCACAATCTATGAAAAGGAGTATTTGCGCCAAAGCCTGATCACCCATGGAAGTAGAGATGATAAATTGGACTTGAAGGAGTAATATTCTCATTGGACAAAATGACTCGGCTACAACTTATCAGACATGTGTGCAAAAACAATTACAGCAGTCACAGGATAAATTGTAAACAAGCTAAAGTTAAGTTGTAATGCCCCTGTTCCATCACATGACTAAGGCTCCTGATTAAGGTATTTTGGGAATTAGAGTCCCAGAAAGCCGGCTTTCATCTGTTTGGTTTGGTTGCGGTTAGGTCATATATGTTTGATATTTTCCATGATTGTAACCGATCCACTTTCGTGCTTACCCACAAGTTTCCCAGTCTCAGGCTTCCTGAGACCTCCTCAGACCCCAATTTACATAATCCTATAGGAACCCACAATGGGAAAGGGAAAGTTGAAAACGTTTTCCACATGTTATTCATAATTAGTTTTCTTGGTCCCAGAAAGCCTCAGACCATCTGAGGTGTCCTATGACTAAGAAATAGTTGTCCTGGATTAAGGTCAGATTTAGAGAAGCCAATCTAAACTGACTTCCTGAGGCCCCAGCAGACAACACAATTTTAGTCACTAGAAGTCCCAGGCCACCTGAAGTCTGGGATTAAGAACCAATTAACGGCTAATTCTTTTCCGTGGGACCACCTGCACAGAAACTGGAAGGGCGGCTCTGGGACTTTATAAGGGACTGCCCACATGTATTCAGTGACAGACTGACTAGTTTTACTGAGAGGTGTGTTTGTTTTGCTAGGGGTTTTCAGTTTTTATATAATTCTTCAGTTTAGGGCAAATTTCACAGCTAGAATACACACAATTTTCTCTTTTTTGCATTTTTATCACTATTAAGAGAGGAAAGAAGAGGATTGGGGAAAGACGAAGAGAGAGATGGAGGCTGAGAGGGGTGTACAGAGTGAGTATTAAGGACAGGTGGAGGAGAGAAGTGAAGAGAGAGGGATCAAAGGTGAAAGGATTACTAAGAAAGCTTGCCAAGAAGAAGAGAGGTGCGAGGAGGAAATTTTGGACTCTCATTCTACAGCTAAGAGAGCTAGGGTTTCAGCAGTCTTCACAGAGAGTCAGGAGACAACTATAGTTGAATTTATGAAGGATCACTCTAAGATTAATGACAAGGAGAACACAAGATTCCATGACAGGCCCAGAACGGAAGTTTCGTAGTCAGAAATTGCTGAAGAATTGAACCTGACAGCCATAGATGTCAAGCGTTGGTTCGAGTCCCAGAGAACAAGATATGGCAAACTTTCCAAGCAACAGTCTGGACAGGCACCCAGAGAGCTTACCCAAAGACAGTCACGGGTTTATGAACAGATGGGTTTCCTGGAGTCCCACACCAGAAGGAAAGGTGCAAACGAAAGTTTAGGGTTCGACACAAGTGCCACCAGACAGCATGATGAGTCTAGAGGTTCAACCACTGACAGGGATAGTCTAGAGTACAGTGTTTGTGGAAGCCAAACTACTCTGCCATTGCAGTCATCTACACCTGTGTCTGCAGATTCAAGGATTATTGAACATTTTGAGCAGATAAGAACACTCATCTCAGGCTTTCTACAGCAGAAGTCAACCAGTGGGAGACAGCCCTTCCAGGAGTATGTTGCCTCAGAAGCTGACAAGATGTCTTCAGCGGAATATGAAAATTTCAAAATTCAGTCTTCAATGCTATCAATAATGTCAACATCAAGGAGACAAGCTTTGCCAAAGAGGTCAGCTACTGTTACCAATGAGTCACAGAGGGTTGGGTTACTGCCACCAGAAGCACAGCCATCTACCAGCAGCCAGACGAGTGCAGGCAGCAGTAACAGCCACAGTGTCTACTGCACACCAAGTCCTATTGGTTTTGGCAACCCTCCACCAGTCAACCTGCAAGTAGCAGATGAAGGAAGTCGACACAACCAGGAATACTTAGCCAGCTATCCGACCTATCATCACAGATCATCAACCAGTAACAGCCACATCAGCAGCAAAAACATCTGTTGATCACCCCGTCTGCACTGCCTCAACAGCAACAGCTGCTTCAGTAGCCAGTCAGTCTTAGGGGGATGGACTCCCACAGGCCCTTTTCAGGGCCACCAATTCTTCCAAAAACAATTATTAATCTATATGTTGCTGCTTATAATCCCTGTCCCTGATACAAAAAAGTTCAGTACAAACACTTACACACAAAACCCCCCAAAAGTTAAAAGCCCAACATTAAACACCATCGCTACAGTTAATCAAATAACCCATGGTTAAAAACATGACAAAGGCCACATATTAAAAAAATGAAAAATGAAACAAGTCAGATATGGCCAATATTATATCGACATTATGAAGTTAAAATCCATGTAATTCTTTTAAGTTTAAAAAAATGCTTAATTTTAACATAACTACTGCATCAATTGTTTTTATAGCACTTAATCTCTGTCATTAACAGATTCTATGTTGTGCCTTAGCCTCTGTCTTGATAGAGATTAGGTGTTATAAAAGTTCAAGTGAAACTGAATTTTTGTTATCTATAGCACAAGCCAACAAACCAACAAATCCACTGAGTGTTAAATTCCTGTCAAAATTTTTGCCAAGGAACTTTTTTTTTCTGTAAAAAAATTGCACTCACTTTGGTATTTGCATTTTCTTTTTGCCAGAAAAATAAAAATGTTTCAATGGGTACAGATTGGGGATAATGTATATAATGGGCCTGTTCCACCAAAAGATTAAGCCCCGATCCTGTCGGCGACCCTTAATCGTGGAGAGTCGGTGGGAAAATAACAAAAATGGGCGGGAATACTGGGTCGGTACTGAAGTCTGGGATTAAGAACAGATCGTCCCCAGGACGCCTCAGGACACCCCAGGACGCCTCAGGCGGCAGCAGACAGTCCCCGACTGGTCTGGGACTAAGAACCGACTAAGCCAGTTTTCTGGTCGGTTTCAACCACGATCCTGTCGGACACAAACCGACTGGGTCCCAGGACGCCTCAGGCCTCCTGGGACTAAGAGCCGACTAACACACAATTAACTACCGGCGTCCTCAGGCCTCCTCAGGCCTCCTCAGTCTTCCCCAGACCAGGATCCCCGATTATTGTTTTGCAAAGTTGCTGGATTTTCTGGGTATATATATATAAAATTCGCGATCTAATCATCATTGCTTTTCTAGGAACACAGCAGGATGCCACCTTTTAATGGAAGACAGATTCAACAACAACTTAGGGCTTTTTTGCTTTTTATTCAGTTACAAATAATCATGTATTTCCATTTTTTACGTCAAGCACAGCAACCACCACCAGCACCACCAGCACCCATACAGAGACCTAGAAGAAGGCACAACATGTGGGTCAGGCCATGGCTACTGCAGAGAGAGGAGAGGGGGGCCTACCACAACATTATGGCTGATCTGTATGCCACAGACATTCCAGGATTCACCAACTACATGAGGATGACCCCTGAATTCTTTGAAATGATGAAGACCAGACTGGAACCACGTCTAGCCAGGCAGGCCACCAACTACAGAGCTCCTATCAGTGTTGGGGAGAAGTTAGCCCTCACCATCAGATATCTGGCCACTGGAGAGTCATACACATCATTATCCTGTCAGTTCAGGGTTGGAAGATCCACCATTTCCAAGTTTTTACCAGAGGTCTGCAGGGCCATCCAGGATGAGTTCACCAGAGAGTACCTCAAATGTCCTAATACCCCAGATGAGTGGAAAGAACTGGAGAGGGAATTCAGGATCAGGTGGAATGTTCCTCATGCCCTGGGAGCCCTGGATGGGAAGCATGTGGCCCTGAAGAAACCCAAGAACTCTGGAGCCCTCTACCACAACTACAAGGGGTTCTTTTCCATTGTCATGTTGGCCTTGGTAGATGGGCAGTACAAATTCAGATGGGTGGATGTGGGTACAGAAGGATCTTGCTCAGATGCCCAGATATTTAATGCCTCTCAGCTGAAGAGGAGGATTGAGGATGGCAGGATAGGCTTCCCTGACCCAGCACCTATAACACAGGGTGGTACAGATGTCCCCTACTTCATTTTGGCAGATGATGCCTTTGCCCTGAAGACCTGGCTCATGAAACCCTATGGCAGAAGGCTGTTAACAAGGGAGGAAAGGATTGCCAACTACAGAATATCAAGGGGCAGGAGAGTTGTGGAGAACGCTTTTGGCATCCTGGTTTCAAGATTTAGAGTCATGAGGACCACCATTGAACTACCCCCAGAAACAGTTAGAGAAGTGGTCATGACCTGTGTGGTTCTGCACAACATACTCAGAAGCCAGTATCAAGGTCAACCTGCTGGTCAGCAGCCTGGGGAGGATGATGATGATGATGTGCCTGGTGATTGTCGATTGATTGGTGGTGCTGCTGGTGGTGGCCAAGACAGAAACCCTGCTAGAGAAGCCAAAAGACAGAGGGATTACCTGAAGGACTACTTCAATAATGAGGGAGCAGTGGCCTGGCAAGATGGCAGAATATAAGTCCTGTTGCAGTAAACAGTCCTTTTCAGGACTAACTATAACAGTCCTTTTCAGGACTATCAAACAGTCCTTTTCAGGACTACCAAATATTCCAAAAACAATTAATCAGCTATGCTTGCTACAGTCAAACCCCATGCCAAACATAACTTGTACAGACGGACAAACAGACAAACCCCATGCCATACATAACTTGTTCAGACGGACAAACAGACAAACCCCATGCCAAACATAGCTTGTAGAGACGGACAAACAGACAAACCCCATGCCAAACATAACTTGTTCAGACGGACAAACAGACAAACCCCATGCCAAACATAACTTGTTCAGACGGACAAACAGACAAACCCCATGCCAAACATAACTTGTTCAGACGGACAAACAGACAAACCCCATGCCAAACATAACTTGTTCAGACGGACAAACAGACAAACACAAGTTACTCACCCAACAATCATGCAAACCCAGTTTTAAATAAAAGCAAAACAGAAAGTCACACATAATATCCTAAATTGAATTTTTTTTTTATATATTTGGAAATCCACCTCTTAATTTCAACAACTTTTTTTGTTCATGGGTTGGAAATTTATTTGTAGCAGAAATGTTTGTATGGAAATCTTCAATTTTAAATCTTCACTTGTAATCACAAAAATGCAGAAAATGTAACCATAAAACTAGTTTTGTTTTCAATAATGGGGGGATTGTGTTTGCAAAATAGTTTGTCAGTTCGTTGGCATGGGTTCTATTTACTTTTGGGTTTGTGTGTTTCTTGTTTGGTGGTTACTGGTGTTGAGTTTATTTTTTGTAGTTGGGTGTTAGGTTTGGTACTGGGTTTGTTATTTGGGGGTTGTGTTTGGTATTGGGTTTGTCTGTTTGTGGGTTGGTAAGTATGTAATAATGCCTTTTAACTCTAGGGAAGGTGTAAGTGTTGGACTTTCAATTACAGATTTTAAACTATCCCATGGATTTTAATCTAAAAATGGGCTGATTAATGGCCATATTGGGAGTTATTTTTAATTTTTTTTTTATGTGGCCTTTTTGGTTATGTGTGGTACCATGGGTTATTTGTTTCATGTTTGGGGTGGTGTAGGTGTTGGACTTGAATTTTTTTTTTCTTGTGATAAGTATTTGTACCGAACTTTTTTGTTTTGGGAGGGGAATTGGAATAACATGTAGCTGAATAATTGTTTTTGGAAGATTTGGTGGCCCTGAAAAGGGCTTGGCAGGTCAAAGACCCGCCCTGACTGGATGGCTGCTGTTGAGGCGGTGCTGAAGTGGTGATAGTAAAGAGCTGCTGCTGCGGTTGTTGCTGCTGCTGCTGCTGAGGCTGCTCGACGATCTGTGTTGATGTCAGATCTGGTAGCTGGCTTAAGATTCCACTCAGATTGTGTCTGCTCCCTTCGTCCTGTACAGTTAGGACAGATGTCGGGTTGCTGAAGCCAATGGGGCTTGGTGTGTAGTACACAAAACTGCTGCTAGCTGCTGCTTGAGTGGAACTAGATGCCTGTGGAGTGGTTGTTGGCAGTAGGCCGACCCTCTGGGACTCCGTGGTAACAGTGGCTGATCTTCTGGGCAATGGCTGACGTCTGCGGTTACTCTTAATAGTTTCGATGTCTCTGAATATCTTGCCCTTTAATTCTTCAAATTCTTCTTGAGTCATCTTTTCGGCCTCTGATGCCACGTAGTCAAAGAAGGGCTGCCTGTCTGACTTCTGATGCAGAAAACCTGAGATAAGTGTCCTCATCTGCTCAAAGTGTTCGAGAATCTTGAAGTCTGTAGTTGAAACGGGTGTTGATGTAATGATGGACTGCTCCTCTCCCTCAGGACACTTGACTCGAGGTGTTCTGTGTCAGTAGTTGACCCACGTGATTCGTCCTGCTTGCTGGTATTTGGACTGGCCTCAAAACCTGAACTTCTGTTGGCCCCCTTTCTCCTGATGTGGGTTTTAAGAAAACCCATCTGTTGGTAGACCCAGGACTGTCTCTTGGTCATCTCCCTCGGGGCTTGGCCAGATTGGAGCTTAGACAGCTTTCCATAACGGGTTTGCTGGGACTCAAACCAACGTCTCACATCAAATGGCTGGAGCTTGAGTTCTGCAGATATTTCTGCCCAGAGAGCCTCTCTTCTGTTCTTGTCGTGGAAACGTGAATGTTCCTTGTCATACAGTTCAGGGTGCAGCTTGACGAATTCTACAATGGAAACTTCATCACTGTCTGTAAAAGTGGCACACACCCTGGCTCTCTTGGCTGAAGAATGGCACTCCGGATCTTCTTCACACCTCTCTTCTTCTTCTGCCACAGCTTCCCCAATAGCTGGACCTTCCTCAATCTCATCCTCCTCTCTCCTCTCAATTCCTTCTTCTGTAATAACTTCACTCCTCTCCTCTACTTGACTTTCCTTCTCCCTCTCATCCATCTTTTTCCTTCCTCTCTTCCCTCCTTTCTCTTTTCTCATGATCCAGTCGATAAAATAATAAAAAAATAGTAAAATGTGTCTCCCAACTGTGAAATTTGCCTTAAGCTCAAGTAAAATATATGTAAAATAAAAATTGAAAACCCCTACAAATCAGTGACACACGTCTCTCAGTAGCCAAACAGTCAGTAACAATGACAAAGTGTGCGTGGTCGCTTATATAGTCCCAGACCTGCTCATTGCCTCGTTTTAATTTCCGACGCGCGGAAAACAGTCGGTTCTTAATCGGTTGTTAGTCCCAGGCCGCCTGGGGCGTCCTCAGGCCGCCGCAGACTGAAAATGCGTGGTCCCAGGCATCCTGGGGAGGCCGGTTTGGATCAGTTAGGGTCGGTTACCCTTAGTCGGTTCTTAGTCCCAGACCTTGATTTTTGGGTCCCAGGACACCGCAGACGGTCTGAGGCTTCCGGGGACTAATGGAACCGATTCACTTTCAGACGCATGAAATTCATACGAATCATATTTGAGTCTGGGATTAACAACCGGCCTCCTGGGACTAAGCTACGGAGGTCTGGGACGAAGGGTCGCAGGCGGCCTGGGACAACACACGACTGTGTAAATTTGGGTCTGAGGAGGCCTGAGGATGCCTGGGGCTGGACATTTTGTTGAAGGTGGGAAATATGAATCGGTTGTAGCCGTGTGAAATATCAAACATGTTTGATTTTTCACACGGCCCCAACCGACCACAACCGACCCTTACAGGAAGCCTGGGACAAAGCAAATATTTCAAACCGACCCCCCAAAACCCTTAATCGGGAGCCTTAGTCGTGTGGTGGAACACCCACATAAGTGTGTTTGGAGATGGTTTGTTGGTTTGTGGGTTTCTTGGTTTTGGGGTATTTTGGAACAAACACAGCTGTTACTTGTTTCGGGAATAATTGGTAGCCCTGAGAAGGACTGACTTGTTTAGGGCAGTTCTGGAAAGAACTATTTAGATTATGTTATCTTGCCAGGCCACTGCTCCCTCATTGTTAAAGTAATCCCTCAGCTAGTCCCTCCGACGTTTGGCTTCTCTGGCAGGGATTCTGTCATCACCACCATCACCACCAACCAACTGACCATCACCAAGCACCTCATCATCTGCTTGTTGACCACCATGCTGACCATTGTACGGACTTCTAAGTATGTTGTGAAGCACCGCACAGGCCAATACTACATATGTCACTGTTTCTGTGGGCTGCTCCATGGTTGTCAACAGCACCCTGAATCTGGACGCCATAATCCCAAATGCATTCTCTACCACTCTTCTGCCCCTGGATATTCTGTAATTGGCAATGCTTTCTTCTCTGGTCAACATCCTCCTTTATAAGCCAGGGCCCGTATTCATGAAAGGTCTTGGGCAGGACTTAGACTTAAACTTGAGACTTTTGTCTCAAGTTTCTGCCCAAAAGACTTTTGTCTTAGGCTTAGTGGTATTCACAAAGAATTTAAGACTAGTCTTAAGCTTAGCCAAGGGCTTAACTTTAAGACTGGTTGGTAGTGGGCTTAAATATGGCCGCCATAAACTTTTCTCCACTTTAAATTTTAAATGGCTGTAAATAAAGTATAATTATACAGAACACCTCACTAAAGCAGTCTTTGGGAAGTTTATATGTGGTAACAAGGTTTTCCATTTCAAAACAACACTTTTCCTTAGATATAATGCATCAAATGAAGGATATACGTCACCAATAGTATAGTTTGAATAGAAAAGCAAGGTCACATGACACAGAAAACCACTGTGGTTATTTGATAATCTTGGACTTAGCTAAGTCACCCTTTGTGAATACAGGTTTAAGAAAAAACTTAGCTGAGACAAAAGTCTCAACTTTAAGACCACATTTAAGCCTAAGACCTGGCTAAGTCTAAGACCCTTCGTGAATACTGGCCCTGGTCTTCAGGGCAGAGGCATCGTCCACCAAGATGAAGTAGTGGACATCTGGACCACCCTGTGTAGTAGGACATGGATTTGGAAACCCTATGTATCCATCTTCAATCTTTTCCCTCAGATGAGAGCTGTTAAAAATCTGAACAGGAACCAGCTGTGCCCACATGCATCCGTCTGAATTTGTACTCTCCATCAACCAGGGCCAACATGACAATGGAAAAGAATCCCTTGTGGTTGTGGTATATAACACCAGAGCTTTTTGGCTTACATGTTTCCCATCTAGGACACCAGAGCTTTTTGGCTTACATGTTTCCCATCTAGGGCTCCCACATCATGAGGTACATTCCATCTGTACCTAAGTTCTCGTTCCAAGTCCTTCTAAACATCTGGACTAGTGGGGCACCTCAAATATTCCCTGGCAAACTCTTTCTGGATTGCCCTACAGACGTTCGGTAAAAACTTTGAAATACTGGATCTTCCAACCATAAACTCGTAGGACAGTGATGTGTAAGACTCGTCAGTGGCCAGATATCTAAGGGTGATGGCTAACTTCATCCAAACACTCAGTGGAGCTCTGTAGTTGGTTGCTTGCTTGGCTAGACGTGGTCGTACTCTGGCCTTTATCATTTCAAAGAATTCAGGGGCCATCCTCGTTAAATTGATGAATCCAGAATGTCAGTGTTGTATTATTCGGCCAAAAGGTTATGGTAAGCCCCTTTATTTTCCCTCCGCGCAGCCTGACCCACATATGTTTTCTGGGTGCTTGTCTCACTGGTGGTGGTTGAGGTTGTGGCTGTTTCAGTTGACATCCAAATAGGCCATACACCCATATATGTACCTGAATAAAAAATTTAAAAAAAAATAAAAATGTTGCCTCTGAAAATGTCTACCATTGAAACGTGGTATCCTGCTGTCTGTGTAGAAAAGTAATTCAATGATTAGATCCATGTCCCTATATATACCCCCTGAATCCAGGGATTGATCACAACAAAAATTGGCCATTGCTGTATGAGGAAATCGGTTATTAGTCACAGGAGGGCCGAGTTGACCTCAGACCAGTCTGAGACCCAGTCGGTATATCCCCGACAGGATCACATTGAAACCAATCACAAAAGTGGCTTAAATGTTTGTTACTCTGGGAACGATCGTGACTTGTCTGAGGACGTCTGAGACTTTCTTAAGGGTTCCTGAGGACGAACTGGGCTTAATTGCACACCTGGATCAGGTTTCCATTTTCCCACCCATTTTTCAGGTTTTTTCACTGACTCTCAACGATTAAGGTCACAGAACGAATCGTGTGGTGAAACAGGGGCATTAAGTTAGTAATGAAACAAGAAATTGGCCTTAAGTACGTTTAAAATCAGATAGCTGGTGTCAGTCACAGAAATGTGTCTCCTGACCATCAGAAGTGAAAAAATAAGTCTTATGACCCTCACAATTTGTCTCCCAAACACAACCTGGAGACAGGTTTGAGGCACACTCTTAACTGTGGGACATGGGTATTACAGGGTCGATTGTAACTCAAATTTGTGGGCTTAAATAGGACACCATGTACCACAGGAAATAAGAGCCACAGCATGTCTGTGTCTATCAATATCACTGCCAAGAAAGGTTTTAAGTTCAGTCCTGTAGTGGTAGCTGATGCATGTGCTGGTGTTTTGTAATCCTGGTTTTAGATGCTACCACAAGATTATTTTACAATAGTTTTGTTTTGATTAGTAACTATAACACTCGTTGTAATGTTACAATGCTGATTTACATAAATTGGGTGTGTTAAATTTTTCAGCATTTCCCACATAAATTGACAGTTTCTCGCATAAATTGAGCCTCATCTGTCACTCAACTCACATACGGTTGTACACATTGAGTCATAAACTAAGTGATGTTTAAAAACCTTAACTTCCAATATACAGTTCAATGGCACAGTCTACTGTGATAAAACCCACAAATAAAATGACAATATAGTTACGTTCTCCATATAGGAATTTAATTTTGCATATATTTACCCAGATAGCATTCCGCCTTTGGACCAATGTTGGCTGTTGGTTGCATGGTCAGTAGATTTTCCAACGTTGGTTATTGTAGATTTTGCGGCCCAGTGATAGCTTGCCAACCACTTCTCAGGCTGCATATTTCCATATTTTGCAGGCGGTGGATTTTGATTCAAGTCTCCTTTAATTCAAGCAATAATAGAGGATTTTGAGAAACTCAATAAAAATAAATTATTATGGTATGGCTAAAAATCATATTTTAGTGGGTCCACAATTTTAACTATTTAACAATTTTAGACATAAAAACGATATTCTTCAAATAAATTCACAATAAAAAAGTTTTTTCTGAACATGTTTTTATCATTGGATTATGGAGTACCATCACCTTAACACACTTTTCCACAATTGTTAATGTTTGATCATGTGACTTATCAGGGCTTCCCTTAACTAAGATCCACCCACAATCTGTCAATCATTTGGTTTCAGTTAAAAATGATCACATAACTCAATGCTGTAATCTGATTGGCTGATGCTATAGTGGGAGTACAATTTTCCCCTGTGGCTTGCAAACACCAAACTGACTTTGTCTCCGCCGGCCAAAAAGCCATTGTGCCAACAGTGGTTGCCAACGTCACCCCAACAGATGTGCTGATGTTGGGCCAACATGCTATGTAATCTAATTATATTTATGGAGGACAGATTTAAAGAAAAGTTCAGCTGAGTATGTTTGATACATATTATTAAATTGAAAAAAAGTGTAATATTAAAGACGAACTGCAGCTCTGCAAAATAACAAAATAATTTTGATATCAAATACTTCAAACTGAAGAAGAAACTTGAGAGAACGTGTAAATTGATAAATGATAAAATTGAAATATTATTTTACAAAATAAATAAATATCCATCCACATTCTTTACAGATTCTATCCCACAGTCATAAAAGGCTATTCTTTCGGCAGACAGGCAAAAGTAAAGCTTTTGTCCAGGCTGTATCTTGAAACAATGGGGTTTAGAAGTCCATACTTGGTGGTGACTTGTTTGGGGGGGGCATAAGCGTACAACGTAATGGTGTAACTTTGATTTCACCTTTGACCTGCTTTGGTTACCGAACCAATTTTGCCCTGGCGTTATCTCAGAAACTGTAAGGTGTGCAAATTTGATACTCGGGGGGATATTGGTAGGAGTTTCACTTGAGGCATTAGGCGCAACATGAGTCAGTCCTCCCCCAAGGCAGTGATAGGTTGTGTCCTGCCTTAAAATGCAGGACAGGGTACCAGTCTAAAGTTGTACATATGACATCACAAGAACCTTGGTTGTACTGTGGTGTACTTTACTCAGTTGCTAGGGGTGATCTGTAAACAAAATTATGTTATTGGCTCCCTTCCTAGAAATCTGTAACTGGGGTTTCTAGGCTTTTCAGTTTGAATTTTGCAAGCCAGTGAGAGACATGGAAAAATATTTTATCTTGAATTTATTTTATGATTTTACTTTGTTTTAAAAGTCTTAACTTGTAAATATTGTACATAAAATAGGATGGTCATTTAGTTGGTAATGTTTTATGAAAATGAATTGGAGATCATACTGTCATTGACAAGGAACTGTTACATGATTTGAGGCTGGACTTAAACTGATTGCAGAGATTTTGTGGTCATCGTGTCGGCAACAGGCTCAGTTTTTTGGACTCTGAGGGATGGTCTAACCTATATCTTATTTCTGCGCAAGCCTTAATTTAGCCTTCTAGCCAGAATCCTCAGCCTGTTTTTGACTCGATCAGAGCACTGAATCTCGTGTTTATTTATATTTTCAGTAGCAAACATTGACTTATTTGCTACAAGGTGGCTAGTGTTGAAAAATGCCGAATATCATTAAAGAATTTTGTAAAAAATGTGAAACAAAACATGTTCCACCCACTGGAAGAAATTGCAAGCTAGCTGTGGAAGATCCACCAGTAAATGCCAATGGAGTTGTAAGAGATGCTGCCGTGACCCAAGCAGGTGAGTGGCTGCCTGACGGGCAGCAGTTGCAGTGGAAAATTCTGGAACAGCTGGACAAAGTCAACAAGAGGTTGGACAAGGTGGAAGACAAGATGGCTGCCAGTGGTGACACACAGGACTCACTTGAGTTAAGTACTTCACAGTTCAGTACACCTAATAGTAGTTCTACTGTTAGAAAAGTAAAAAAAAGTCCAAATATCAAGTGACTCGTCCTCAGATAGTGATTCTCCCACTTTAGAGGTGTTAAAGTCCCCTCAGTTACAATAGAAGGTTGACAAAAGAATTAGAGAGCTAGAAAACAGTTCACAATGTTCAGGTAGGGACACAGCATTTAAACATAAATCAAAGAGAGGAGGAAATGTAGAAGTTTCTGTCAAAACAAAAGCCAGGAGCTGCCAGGCACTAGGGCTGGGCAGCTATACAAAAAATAAATGGTAAAAAATGATGAAAAATTTCAAAGTGAAAGCATCACAAAGTTTAGTAATCACTCTTTTGGTGATGATAGTGAAGTAGTAGAAAGTAACAGTAATGGCACAGTTGGTGGTCCGAATGATGACAGAAAATACAAAACTAGAGTAATATACAACTCTAAAGTCGATAAAGCAATGGTAGAAGTGAGTTTGGCTTGTAAAGGTACGAGGTTCAAACCTCTCATTGACAAAATAGTTGTAAAATCTAGAGTTTTTGCATCTAAAACCAAATCCTCCTGTGTCATATCTGAAATTGAAAAATGTGTTGAAAATACTGTCAGTAATCCAGTCGTTTCCATCTCTGAAAATATAAATAACACTGTGTTGTCTCAAAAGCATTGTATTGTTGAAGATTCAGCAGGGGGGCGTCAGGTAGGAAGTCCCAGGCGTCGAGTTAGTATCAACACTGCTTCTGCTTCATCTGTTGGTAGAGTCAACAATTAAACTTGCAAACTTGTCCTGTATACGACATAAATTTGGCAGGTATTGGAGACAAATTAACTAGTGCACTTTATAATGTTGGCACACAAGGTGTGAAGTGTCAGGAGCAAAATAATTGTGCGTTGTTCACAGAATGGCAAAATCAATCGCAGTTTCAATTTGGCTTTATTCCCCTGGATGAACAAATAATGCCTGACACAATTAATTGTTCAGATGGCTTGTCACCTTTTAACATCCATGCTCTCATCAGAGCTATGAACAAACCTAACTACATGGAAACCAGGCTTCCAGTGAAGTCACAATTGAATGCATGTGAGTGGAAGTCACGATTAACAAACTATTGAAACCAACAACTCTTACAATTGATAGAATTCGGTTTCCCTCTAGATTTCAATAGGAATTGTCCACTGAGGCGTGAAGGAACAAATCACTTGTCTGCAGTCGACTACCCGTCAAATGTTGACGCTTACATCAAAGAAGAAACTGAGCTCAATGCAATTTTGGGTCCATTTCACCAGAATCCCATTGAAGGGGGGCACTGTTCACCCTTCATGACGAGACATAAGCCAAATTCTGACCGGCATCGTGTTATCATAGACCTTAGTTGGCCACAGGGGGCGTCAGTCAATTCTGGTATTAACAAAAACACATATTTGGACAGTCAGTTTGACCTTACCTTACCCTCAGTAAATGACATCACAAACGAGGTAAAACGCCTGGGTAGGGGTACCCTCCTTTATAAAGTTGATGTAAGCTGTGCATTTAGATACGTCAAGGTGGACACTGGGGACTATGACCTCTTAGGCCTTGAATGGAACGGGACGTACGTGGACCCATGTCTGCCGTTCGGGACACGGCACAGGAGTCAAATTTTTCAGCATATAAGCGATGCTGTGCGTTTCCTGATGTGTCAAGCTGGTTTTGGTAATCGATGACTACATTGGAATAGGCGTCACGAGCATCTCGCAATGTTCTTTTGACCATTTATTGACTCTAATGAAGCAGTTAGGTCTGTCTGTCAGTCAGAACAAATTAGTCCCTCCCTCCACAAAAGTCATTTGCTTGGGTGTCCTCATAGACACTGTGGCAGGTACCATTTCTATACCCTCAGACAAGTTTCGTCAGATAAATGACACAATCAAGGAATGGCTTGAGAAACGTTCATGTACCAAAAGGCAGTTACAGTCCATTCTGGGGTTTCTTTCATACGTCCACAAGTACGTTAAGCCGGCTCGAGTTTTCCTGAACAGGATGCTGGACATGCTGAGATCCAGTAAAAATGCTCAAAAGATAACCCTTACGTCAGACTTTGGACATGATGTTCATTGGTTTGCCAAATTCCTCCCCACCTACAATTGTGTCAATTTTTATGACCATAGAAGTGTAGATCATGTTATTGACCTAGATGCTTGCCTTACAGGATTGGGGGGTAGATTTGGAAATATGGTGTATTTCCTCCCATTGGAAAAGGGTTACAAAGAGTGTACAATAGTCCATCTAGAAATGGTCAACATACTGCTAGCTATTAGGCTGTTTTGTAGCTTGTGATCAGGTCGCAAAGTGTTAGTTAGGTGTGACAATAATGCAGTTGTCTCTGTGCTCAGAATTGGTCGGTCCAGAGACCCATTCCTTTCCACTTGCGCTAGAAATATCTGGTACTGTTCAGCCAAGCATGACATAGGCATCGAGTGTGTACACATCAGGGCCTTCAGGCCTAAGACCAGCAAGGCTTACACTGCAATGTTTCGAGTGTTTCTGGCCTTCTGCATCTATATGAAGGTCGCTCTCCAGGGTCTGTCAGTGAAAGCGATCTTGGCCTTCCTTGAGTGTCTGGTGTGCAACAAAGTTTGACCTGCTGTGTTAGCCAATTATGTATCTGCTATTAAAGCTAAATGTATATTGTATGATTTGTCATATCATGTGTGTGAAAATGTTAAAATAAAATATTTTCTGAAATCTGTTAAATTATTGATCTTGACATGTTGAGAGCTATTGTGTCCAAGTGTCATAATTATCGCTGTGGATCTGTTGCCATCTTCCTAACTGGTTTGTTTGGTTTCCTTAGACTATCAAACATCTCACCTCACTCTGCTGCTACCTTTGATCCCACTAGACATCTTACAGGTTTGGATGTCTTCTTCACAAATAACTTTGGAAAGCCTTTAATAAAATGGCCAAAATTATACAAACCAGAGACAAGGTTGAAATCCTTACTCTGCCAAAATTAATGGATCCTAGTCTTTGTCCTTGATTAGCCTTAAAGGCTTTGTTTGACCTTTACCACATGTCCTCCTCTTCCTCCTTATTGCAAATTTATACCAGAAATGGCTGGGTCACTCTTATAGACTCTAGGGTTCGAAAGGTACTGTCAAAAATCAATGTATCTCTGGGTCTCCACCCCAACCATTTCCCTTTCACAGTCTGTGTAGGTCTGGGGCCACCTTTGCGTTTAATGCACACGTCCCCATTCTGGACATACAGAGGGAGGGTACGTGGACTTCTGATTGTGTATATAGATATATTCAAGCTGACCAGTCTTCTGACCAAATTCTTTGGCTACTGTTATAAATGTCTAGGTTGCTCATGAAAGCTTCACTACGGTTGGGCTTTGGTGGGTTTCACATATTGGAATGGCTAAAAGCTGTGATGTTTTGATTGTGAACTTGTGGGCCTACTTCTCTGTGGCAGCTTTCCTCGTCCACTTCATTGGTTTTTGGTCATGTAGGTGTTCGGTTTGAACCCACATGACGGGATAGTTATAACCTCACTGAAAGATGGGGGGGGGGGGGGTCCTGTAAAACCACTGCCTCACTTTAGGTGTCCCACAGGGCTGTTCATTTTACATTGTATTTTACATATTTTTAAATTGTATTTTATTGTATATTTAGTATCATAACTTGGCTCCAGTATTTACTACGAACTGTAATGAACTCTAACTTTGAGACTGGAGCCATCATGCATTATCTGTAATTGCATCATATATTATCACTTTCATACATTATTACTCTAGTCAGCTTATGGACTCTAATGAACTTTAATTTTTGGACTAGAGTTAGAACTTGTGTAATTTTTAAAGAAACTGTAAATAGTATTAGGCATTTTAATTTCAATTACACATTAGATAGTGCCACATCATTGCAGCACGTGTATTTGTGATTATTATGATTATTATGTCTGAATACACAGAAACAAAGGTTTTAGTGGTCTAAGTTGTTAATGCCAGTCTTTAAAGCTCAACCACTATGACTTAATTAAAGGCACAAGTAAGGAATATAGGTTAGACCATCCCTTCAAGGTAAAAAGCCTGAGCTTGACAAAGTAGACCAATTAATCTTGATGGCGTCGATGTGTCAATGCAGCAATTAGTGTCACAATTAATGCAATAGTAGTCCACAGAAAACAATGTCCACGACGTTAAATGAGTTACAAACTAAGTGACCATCCTGTATGTACATGAATACAAGTTAAAAACCTAAAATAAACTAAAATAAATGAAAAGTATTCTCAGGAACAAAATTTTTTTAACTTTGAAATTAAACTGAACCAAAGCACTGGCGAGGAAGCCATGAAAACAAAGAGGGAAAACAGTGACCAATTGCTAGTGAATGTTTACTTACTGACATAGCAACTGAGTAATTTCTTGGGAATTCCTGCCATTTATAGGTATGGTGTCAAGAATAAACAAACAGACTGGTGGCCTGGCCAACTTAAAGTACACATAAATGTTCAAAAATTGACATAGATGGTCATAGGCTAAAAAGATTACTAAAAAGTGTGTAAAGTTTCAAAATGTTTGGCTTATTCTTTTGAACATGGTTAACTTATATATATTTCAAGACAATTAAGGAGTGCATTCTATGATAGTCTGGATTTTACACTCTGACTTGGAGTTTCAGACAGAAATGTTCTTAGAGAATCATTGTGAATCATAATTCAAGGAAGGACCTTGCACCGGGTCTAGATAAAAAGAAGTTTTGATATCCATGATACAGACATTCATGACCATAAAAAAAACAATATTAAACAAAGTGGTTACTAATTGCAAATTTTTATTGACTTGGTGTTTTATCAGTTATGCTGTTTCACATATAAATGGCCAAATAAATCAGGTGACACACCTAAAGAATCTTGCAATTCATATTTACATCCATAATGGCCATGGCTCTACATTACCTTTTCAGATAACTTAACGCATCTCGCAAGGAACCCCTTGCTTATGAATATGTTAAAATGATTAGTATGCATCCTAAAAACAACTTTCAAGACCAAGAAAAATTCTTAAATATACACTTTTTTAAACTTTACCACAGAAAGCAAGTTTTATTTAAACATCAACTGACATATTTTCTTTGTCTACATAGATGTCCCTTGAACTAGTGAAGTTGTTTCCTTCTTTAGTACATGTCTTTTCAGACCATTGACAACAGCTGACTATAACCAAAGATAAAAGACTGCATGTAGTTCCAATAGCTGCTACAGTTCCACTAACATAAAAAGGGACATTGTAGTCATGGGTAATTTCATATGTCCACCCTGTAAAAATATAAGAAGATTGTGGTAGAAAGTTTGCAAAATTAGTTATTGAAAAGACATAAATTATTTATAAAATGTGAGCAGAATCAAAATCAACATACCTGTAAAAGGTCCAGCAATAAATGAAGCAACACCACAGAAGAAGTTCAGAAATCCCTGAGCTGCAGCAATATGTTCCGTACCAACCAGATACACAGCACAAACGGTCACCATTGTAAATGAGAAGCCTTCACACCGAAGATAAAAACATGTTTGCTTAAAATGTAACAGGCAAATTTAAGAATGAAATATTAGTACACATACATAAGATCAATTTTCTATTGATTGTACAGAAACCAGTTAAATGTGCAAGTTTATACACAGCACAAACGGTTACCATTGTAAATGAGAAGCCTTCACACCGAAGATAAAAACATGTTTGCTTAAAATGTAACAGGCAAAATTAAGGATGAAATATTAGTACACATACATAAGATCAATTTTCTATTGATTGTACAGAAACCAGTTAAATGTGCAAGTTTATATATTATGTTTTTTAAAAGAATTGATCAATTAAAATTAACTCTAAAATTTAAGCAATTCTTTTTAACCTTATCTAACAACAGTAGATACCAACCGAGATGTACTCCATGGGTGATAGTGCACAGCAACATTCCAGTGAATTCTTTGGCAAAGGTTGTAATGAAGGTACTAAGCATGCCAAGAAACAAACCCATACTGTATATAACTAAGCAATTAGAACACTTCATATTTCCAACAAAGGAACAAGTAATTCTTGTTATGAAACCGCCGATTGCAATTGAAGATAGCAAATAAGCCCCTTTGGTCCTTGAGACCCCATACGTTGTTCCCCTCCCAATCATGTGATCAATGAAAGAATAATAATTGAATATAAATCCCATGAAAGATATGCAGTATAAGACAAAAGAACAATTTTTCATTAACAAGAAATCACATCTTTTGCAAAGCCATAATGTAGATTTATGGTTGGATTTCATTATTTTATTGCTGCCTGTTTTATCCATTGTATTAATTTTAAGCTGAACATTCCTTTGTTCAATGTGAAAGCTAGGAAACATAAGACAGGCAGGAACCAAATGAGACATTATTCCTGACATTATCAAAAGACCACCACTCCACCCATATTTTTCTGCCATGTACTCCATAACCAGTGGACCAGACATATTGCCGAGAGACATTCCTATCAAGGTTATACCATTTGCCACAGTTCTATTTTTGTGAAACATTTTTTGAATGATCACTGCTGCACTCAAGTACACCATACTCAAACCAACTCCTGTAAATATATAATACTAAATCCTAACTTACAATTTTAACATTGATTTGTAACAACACCACTATTTACATTTTTTTGCAAAGTGGACACAGTAGTATATAAGTTATTTCTGACTTTGGCTGTATTTGCAAATATTGAGAAACAATACGTAAATAAAATAATTTTAAGAATTTTATATCACAAATATCTTTTTACACCAAGGGGGTTATATGTGTATATTGTGCAGTCAATAGAATATGTAAGAAATATATATAAATACACTTCCAGGGGGCCATGGTAGCAGAGTGGTAACACTCTCGCCTCCCACCTCTGAGGCCGGGGTTTGGTTCCCGGCACAACCTCAAGTGGGAAAGCTGGTAGCTGCTTGCTGTTGGTCGGCAGTTTACAGTACAGAACGTTGACCAACTATATGTACTGGTTTCCTCTGTCCTTCCAACTACCCGTCTTGATATGACCTGTACAGTGTTAAAAGCAATGTAAACCCCCAAATAAATAAATATAAATACGCTTCCAGACTAGAAAAAACATTACCTGAACAAAAGCCATATGTTATAAAAAGGCACCATACATTTGGCATCACAGAACTTAACACCATAGCAATAAAGAAAATAACACTTCCCAAAACTGCTGATTTCTTGCAACCATACGATGTGACAAGTGGGCTCACAAATACACCTGTCAGTAGATACATACGAAAAAACAAGAGACAATACATTACCTCTATTTGAGTTTTGCTGAGACAGCTGAAGATCTGAGTATACAAGTCATAAAAAGTCATAAAAGTCGTGAAACAGTTACAACTGTGACATCATATGAAGATACCAATATTTCAATTTCATATAAATTAAAGTAAAAACATTTTAGCCAACACCAAAATATTTGAATCATTAACTTAAATAATTGCTTAATGCAGAAAAATGATCCTGAAAATGTTATAGCAACTATCATTATTATTATTATTATTATATTACAGTTTGTAGTCTTATTTTCAGAAATTTTTGTCTTTAGGGTTTTCAGGACCACGTCCAGAAATTTTTTATGGGTTGGCAATTATTCAGGGACTTTTAATCTGGGGATTTTCAACAAATACCATAAAGATTAATTTTATATGCTTCTACTGCATACATTTGTCGAGAATGATAACCTTTACAAGACCGTTTAACCAAAAAATTACTAAGACGAAGAAGCATACATGAAACAATGATATTGCATCAGATATTTAATTATATGCGCCCAAAGCCTTTATACGAGGAGAAACTAAGTACCAGGAGTATTTGAAGTTCATGAGATGTCTTCTCGATCAAGCCTCTCTCAAAGTCTTTCAACAAATAATTCTAAGCAATATCTTGAACGCCTCTCTGAGGTACAAAATACCAATCAAGAATTAATTAAGAAATGATTACCCAAGAATAGTATTTTCCTTGACATTTAATATTTCAAAATAAAAGCACGGATTTGATGAAATGTGATAAGAAATTTTTTCTGTGAACAAAAATTTGCCCATTGTATAAATGTTCATATATTTTAAATCGACATATCAAGTTAAGTGGCATTCTTGATATTACTAAGATGACACACAGCTACTTATCACTGTAAAATTTGTTATGTAAAACAAGTGAAAGCTGAAAATCTTATTTGTTCAGTAAGAATAATAATAGTAATAATAGTAACAATAGAAACACTTATATAGTACAAAATTGGAATCTAAAAAGGAACAGTCGAAAACTGAGCAAATATTTGGAATTGTGGATTGACATTTAGGTGTCAATCTTAGTCATTCCTCCAGCCTATTGAATAGTCCTTGTATTTGGAGAGAATTGACACTTGGTGTCAGTTCAGTGGTCAGTGCTGGACCTCCTTGATTTAGTGTCAGGGTCTCCTCGAGTTGGTGAGGCCATGCTGTCAAATTTGAACTGGCAGTCGACAAGACAGGACATAAAATTTCTTTTCAGTTGCATTTTAGTTTGTATTAGGAATTAATCGAGTGACAAATTTTAGTCATGTGTGGCAGAATGCCAGCTAGACAGGGGCAGAAGCGGCCAGGTAACACCTACAATTTGCAAAATCGAGTTGAAATACCTATAGAATTACAGGTTAGTGACAAGGGGGCTTTGTTAAATGACTTTTCTGCACAACCTACTTTGGGTCAGGTTTTACCTTCATGGGATACTGACAGTACTGGATCAAGTATAGATTTTAATGCAGTATTTGTGAAAGACTGGGGTGACTCAGGTTCTGAAACAAGTGTCAAACGGTTGGATTTTAGGAAATCTGAGAGGGCCCCTTTCTCAAATTCTGCAAAGTTCATGCCTTGTGTTTACTATAATCACGGTGCATGTTCTTATAACATCATGAAACAAAGGGCGTCTGTTACAACCATTAATGTATCAATAACCAATAATGTATCAGCTAACCAATAATGTTGCAAAAATTGACCAATAATGTTTCATGAGGCAATAATGTATCAAAATTAACCATTAATGTATCAATTCTCTAACCAATAATGTAAAAATCACTTGCTCCAATAATGTATCAACAAGTAAGCAGCAATAATGTATCAACCATTAACGTATTAGTTAAGGGTGTTAGCATTAAAAAGTAATAAACTTGCCAACCAGCAGCTGGGGCATAAGTTTAACCTTTAGTTCTATAGATCTGGGATAGTGTGATAAGCAAAGATTTGTTACAACAAGTCTTTGATTACCTTCTAAAATGGGCCAGATGTGACAATGTAAAATTCTGTTCTTGTTATACTACTGGTACACCTGCATCCTGAATGGGCTTTTATAAAAATAAATAACACATAGTTCACTGTACTTCAGAACACCATAATCTGTTTCAAAGCAACAATGACTACAATCAGTCCTTTAAATATGTGTGAAAGTGTATCACACAATACCCCTGGTTTCCAACAATATTACTGGTATCAACAAATTTGGTAGCAAACCACTATTATTATGTCAACAGCACAGCATGCATCCAGGATATATTAGCCTAAGGTTTAACTATTAAGTAGTCTTTTAACTGTGTTCTGTGGAGCATTGCTGCATTATTTAATAAACCATGGTCCTCATACTGGTATTATGCCAATTTCTTTTTCTTGGTGAGTATAATAATCACTACCCAACTGACCTAAAAGAAAGGTCCAAGGTTAAAGCTGATGTTAATCATCACCTTGAACAACCAAGAGTCAAAGAGGGCCACAGCACTTTCCTTTTGCGGGAGTCAAACCCTCCACGCAGAGGTGGCAACATGTGATGAGATGCAAAGTTGCTAACCATTTGGCCACTGCAGACCTTCTTGACCTAAAGGAACTACAGCTTTGCTCCAGTACCATACAACACTGCAACTTTCCATGATAATGACGTGGTTTACAGCTCATGTAGATGGATAGATATGTAGATAGCTAGCTAGTTAGGCACGTATGGGTATATGTGTGTAGGTTTGTGCTTGGACATTTTATGACAATATTTTAACCTAGACCCTGTGTACTTGGAAGAGATATCAGAAGCTCAGAGCATAGCAGGAAGGCCATGGAACCCATGACCACTAAGGTATAGTAAGGGTTATGCTTTCAAAGATTTAGAAGGTTATTTAGCTTGTTCTCATCCAACCTATGTCTGTTCTCTGGTATGTGATGGCATGTGTAAATATGTCTGAAATGTGTTGTTGATTTATGTTGATGATGGGTATTCTTTGTTTTAACACTTGAGGTATCCTCTTGTACTGCATGTCTGCAACACCACTGATTACCATGATTGACATAATTTTCCATTGTGCTAAAATATACATACAGCCTTTGAAATACTTTAACTACTCAAAATGCACATTGCACTTCCATATGAATTGACATTTACCCAGGCATTTGTGTGTCAACTTCTGCATACATATTGTGATTATTTGGCCACAGCACTTCAGAATAAAACACAAATCAAGTGTAAATTAACTGTATGCACAAATTTTAGCATATTGCTACCACAGCCATAAAGTACAGGCACCTGCTGTCCCAGTTTCTCTATTTATTCACTGTTATTCACTCTATTTATTCACATTCAACTCAAATGTTGCCTAATACATTAATGGTTGATACATTATTACTGCTTACTTGTTGATACGTTATTGGAGCAAGTGATTTTTACATTATTGGTTAGAGAATTGATACATTAATGGTTAATTTTGATACATTATTGGTTGATGATATATTATTGGTCATTTTTTGCTACATTATTGGTTAGCTGATACATTATTGGGTTATTGATACGTTAATGGTTGTAACAGGCGTCGGTTATAGATATATATGTAGTATTTGCTTTGCACAGGATGGCAAGGTCACCCCACATACTGTAGGTGAGTGTAAGCACAAACGTACAAAAAAGAGTAGAACTGGGCATGGCCACTGTTTATCACAATGTTCATGCTCAGACTGTTTCAATGAATCAAAGGGCTTTTGGGTTGAGTCTCATATTTGGAAGGTATGGTATAGTATCACTAATAATTATAAATCTGTGGTTTTAAATCATAATTATGTTCAAGTTACTTATGCTCCCAAAGCCTCAGAGTTTACTGGTTATGCACATGCTTTCAAACAGGCAATTCAACATTTTTGTAATATCACTCTCACAATAGGGCTCCAGCTTCCCTTGTAACAAAAACACAAATCTAGGCCAAAGTTCACCAATTATGGTCCCTTGGAGGACGATTCTCTCTCAAACTCAAGTACTTCTTTCCCTTTTAGGGTCTCTCAGTACTGTCCTAGCATTGTTAGTACGTCTAACAGGTATGAACCCTTAGTCATACTGGACTCTGATCATGATGTTTTATTCCACTTCCTGGGGTGGATTAGATGAGTCATAGCCCCAACAGTTCTACACAGAAGAAAGTTATTAAGGACAAAAGTAGTCAAAACCCCATAAAGGACAAGAATATTGTAAGGCATAGTACTGAGATAGGTCATGACCTGGATAGTCCTGTGGATCAGCATGTGCTGATTATGAGTAAGAAAGTTGATTCACATCTGTTGGTCACAGCCTAGTCCAATAATGAACTTCAACTTGCTTGTACTCAGTTGGGTTCTGATTTTTTTTGAGTCCATTTAAATTGTATACAGGTCCACCTACTAAGAACAAACCAGTTAAGGACCCTTTGAAGCTACATAAACTGGTTAGACAATCGGGTATTCCCAATTATCTCAGTCATCCGACTGATTATTGGGAGTTAGTTGACCTATTGGAATTCGGCTTCGCCCCTAGATTTTGATAAAACTTCTCCACTAGTATCTACTTAGAAAAAATGATCTTGCTCAACATGTTGCACATTATATTGATGAGGAGTTGAAACATTGTGCAATTTTAGGCCACTATGCAGAGAAGCCAATTGATTTACATGTCTCACCTTTCAAGACTAGAGAGAAGCCAGATTCCCAGTGGCCTCATACGATGGTGGACTTTGGCTGGTCCCTAGGGGCCTCTATTAATTCTGGGTTTGACAAGGACAGGTTTTTGATGTCTAAATATATTGTTGAATTATCCATCTTTTGATAATATCATTGAGAAAGTCATTCAGTTAGGTCCAGGTTCACATACTTATAAAGTAAACATCAGTAGGGCATTCAGGCAACTTAAGGTTGTTCCTGGGGAATTGGATTTACTTAAGTTGGGAGACTATTATATCGACCAATTGGTTCCATTTATGTTCACACAGATCTTTTTTCTTGATTGACGGATAGCATTCACTTTATTGTTACCAACCAAGGGTTTCCGAATCTGTATAATTATGTAGATCAATTATTGTATTGTGGCTTGTCATGGCACATATATGATTCTTTTCAATTTTTATGCGCATTATTGTTGCAGTTAAGTTTGGATGTTAACCCTAAAAAGTTAGTATCTCCTTATACCTCTGTCAATTGCTTAGGTATAATGATAAATACTGAAACTAGAACCATGTATGTCCCAGCTGACAAGCTTTCTGACATTTTTGTCACCTGTCAAGATTGGCAAAACAAAAAAAATTGTTCTGAACGACAGTCTCTTTTGGGGTTCTTATTATACATATCTAAATATGTCATACCGGCCCGTATATTCCTTAATGGAATGCTTCAGCTATTGAGGGACAATCATAAGGGTACCTTCATGACCACTGTAGCAATAAATGGGCACTTCCCCTAACCAGAAAATTATCCCATTGTACACTTGGAGATGCTTATCATAGTGGTTGCCATGACAATTTGGGCTCCTAAGTGGTATAATTCGAAAACTCGCATAAAATGTGACAATGTGGCTGTGGTGGAAGCCATGGCTTCTGCCACAATACTAATAAATAAAGCCAAGTCAGTTTAACAGAGTTGTTTCCTTTCCCCATCCACAGGATTGTAGGGGTGATGCGTCGAAGTGTAGCACAGTGGTTCAGTCCTGATGGGGGAAGGTATTCCTATGGGGGTTTTTAAAACTAGTTAGTTGGTATTGATTCACATGTATTGGCAATGTGGGGGAGGTTGAACTACTCTGTTGGGGTCTCCCTCATGAATATTCATGAGTTATATTGCGGGGAAAAATCACCTGATGTCTGCAATTGAGGTTAAATACTGTGGACAGCATGGGTTCTGTGCATTTAACTAGTACTGAGGGGGCTGGTAGTGTACGCTAGCCAGTATTCCAAAACAGTGTTTTACCCCAAACCCTCCCTCCCTCTGGTACATGGCTGTTCTGGTAGCCTAACATTTTGTTAATTCGCATTTTATTTGGTTATAATACATTTCATTTGGCTGTGCTTCTTTATATAACATATCTCCAGTTTAAAGGTCATTGCAAGGTCAAGTTGTATAACATTGTGATAGCCAACCAGATGGTACTATTGGCATAGCTAGTTGATGAATTATCTAGATTTTGACCAGTACCTTGGGTTGTGTAGTTTTATAATGAAAGTAAACTTACTGGGTTTGACCTTGAACTGCAATGTCAGGTTTTTTGTACAAGAAGTAATCAGTATGTAACAATGCAACAGGTTAACAGGCATAAGAAATGTTCTTAAATAACTCTTAATGCATTGTGGTTCCTTAACAGTGATATAGTCTTATGTACTTGAAAACTTAATCAGGAACTATGTAAATAAAGTGTTAAAGCTAATTGATGGTAGTAACTAAAAAAGAAATAATCCATTAGTAGCAGTAACATTGTTTATTAACAAGTTTTAATGTGTAACAATACTAATAAATAAAGCCAAGTCAGTTTAACAGAGTTGTTTCCTTTCCCCATCCACAGGACTGATACATCCTGTGGGTCGAAAATTTCGACGAAATCACTCTATCTCACACGGTTTAGGAGATAGACATATTTATGTTTTTGCTATGTAGTAAAGCAGCTATTACTCAGATAGCTACAAAGCTATCATCGACCAAAAGCTATCCTGGCCAAATTGACCCAATTATCCTTCATATAAATTTTTATGAAGATAGAAAACATTGTTTCATTAAAATGTCCAGAAAAAAAGTCAACTCAAAATAGCATAATAGCTATATAGCACAGTAGCTATTACTCAGTTAGCTATAAAGGTATTATCACCAAAAGCAATCCCAAGCAAGCTACTGATTCAACAATCCTCCATCAAAAATTTTGTGAACATAGGTGAAATACTTTTCCTTTAAAATGCTTAAAATAAAAAAGCTACTCAAAGTAGCTAAGTAGCTATTACCCAGTCAGTTATATAGCTATTATCACTAAAAGCAATCCCAAGCAAGCTATTGACCTAACTATTGCTCATACCAAATTTGGTAAAGATATGTCAACTATTTTTCCTTAAAAAGCCCAGGAAACGAAAGAAGTACACAAAAGTAGCTATTAGTCAGTTAGCTATAGCTACAAAGCTATCATCGACCAAAAGCTATCCTGGCCATACTATTGACCCAATTAGCCTATATAATTTTTTTTGAAGATAGAAAACATTGTTTCATTAAAATGTCCAGAAAAAAAGTCAACTCAAAATAGCATAATACCTATATAGCACAGTAGATATTACTCAGTTAGCTATAAAGTTATTATCACCAAAAGCAATCCCAAGCAAGCAAGTGAACATAGGTGAAATACTTGTCCTTTAAAATGCTTAAAATAAAAAAGCTACTCCAAGTAGCTAAGTAGCTACTACTCAGTTATATAGCTACTATCACTAAAAGCAATCCAAAGCAACATATTGACCTAACTATATTCGTCATACCAAATTTGGCAAACATATGTCAAATATTTTTCCTTAAAATGCCCGGAAACAAAATAATTATACAAAAGTAGCTAAGTAGCAATTACTCAGTTAGTTATAGTTTTATCTTCAGCAAAAGTAATCCCATGCAAGCTATTAACCCAATAAATAAAGATAGGATAAATACTTTTCCTTGAAATGACCGGAAACCAAGTGTGATGACGGACGGCAGAAAAAATTCAGTGAAATTTTATAGGATTTTCGTAGGATGTTTGTAGATGCACTGCAAAGCAAAATAAATTCAACTTTATGATCCCAGGTTGTCCGGGATTGGGAAGCAAATTTGATGGCCTTTTTGGAATCCCAGGTTTTGATTTCCTGTTACTTTTCAATACGTTCCAATGCTTTAATCGCAATAATTAAAACGATACTGTGGATATATCTGACCCAGGAAAAGTGGATACATAGTCAGAACACGTAGGTGTAATTTTCACCCAGAAACCCAGGACTGCTTGGCATAGCATCATGGCACAAACCTCATCCTGGCACAAATGGTAACATTTTGTGCACTTGCAGGTATCTATACATAGCATATATGATGGCCGAAGTGACAACGGCAATAATTAATTTTGGGGAGATTTTTGCCAAGTTGAGGACACTGGTTTCAAGTCGAACTATATTATCATCAACAAACACTGAAAAGATTTGTTTATATGATTTGCACTTGTCAGTACATATTAAACATAGTGATAAAGTAAACAAGAAATAATACAAAATGACATACTAAGTTAACCCCATCTGAAATTCTATTTCAAAACAGCAAATATTACCAGTACATAAACTCAACATTGAGATTCAACTAAAACATGTGACTCACCAAGTGTCCATGTGGTTCCTCTATGTATGGATCCTATCCAGGCAGTGGTAGCCTTGTCACTTTCAAAATATTCTGTGATATAGACGTAGAGCACAGAAAACATTGTGCCAATGACACCAATACAAAACTGAACAATGAAAACAAATACTACAGTTTCCCATGATCTCCAATCTTCCTTGTGCAAGTCTTTTTCTCCTGAAATGGTTCTGTGTCTCTTTCCCATTGTTTAATTTCTTGGTACATTTTCTAGTGCACGGGTGTAGGACAGAAAGAAATCAGACAAAAAGGAAATAGGATTGTTTCTGCAGTGTCTGGATCTAAACTTAAGACAGTGTTTGAAACAACCACTGGCCCAGTGGCCTGAGGCCAAGTATCTTTGAGGACTTCTCGGCCTGGGTGGCCAGTAAGTTAAACTAATTTACAACATGTAAAATTCCTTAATTTTAAAGAAAATAACCAGAAAAAAACTCGTGATTTCTGTCCACATTTTATGTTACAGGGCTAGCTTGTATTATCACTCATCACAACAACCAAAATGTTTTGGTCGTTAATCTTTTAGTCATCCAAATCGAAAGAATAATCTGTGTTAGGCTTTTGTTCCCATCTTTTTTATCCATTTTGGTGTATTTTAAGCTGTTTGACTCTATTTTCTATGCCATTAGTAGCCTTGCTGAAGGCTCAAGTTTCTTTACAGTTAGGGAAAAATTTTAGTTCAGATAATGGAATTTCAGTTTCTATAATGCACACATACATGTAGTGATGTTTAGAGCAGCATACACTTCTATCTCTGTAACATGTATGAGTGCTTTATGAATACCAAATATCTGTGTGCATGGTTGAAAAAATATCATGCAAATTTGAGCCTTACGCAGGGCTATGCCATTAGTACAGATTGATACCCTGTCTGATAAGTTTTGATGAAATTCTTGGGTAAACTAGTGGATAAAGAAACACAGGGATTTGGTTGGTTAATGTATGAAAATAAAGGGAAAATGTTCTAATTGACCAATGATCTGGCCATTGATGCAGATTTATTTGTTGTTGTTCTTTTTTTCGTTTTGATTTTCATTTGTAATTTTTTTTTTCATTTTTAAGTTTTCTTCATTTTTAATCTTTGGCCAGAAAATTTTCAGTTGGGCCATTAATTTTTTCTAGTTACTGGCCCTGTTGGCCAGCAACAATTTTGTATGAGTTGTGAAGTTAAGAGTGGCCAAAACATCATGTTCTATATTGAGCTTGTGCCAGCTTGTAACATGTTCAACACTTCTCCCCAAACACAAACGCAATACAGGCTAGGGTGTCCCTAGTTTTCAGTCTGCTCAATGTAACCCTGCCTTTAAAAGCCTGTCAACTTACAGTTACTGTAAATTGAAGAGGTTGTGCTCAGTGAATGAAAATAGACAGCTACCTTAAAAAGATTAGGATGCACCGAAAAATTTTAACTGCACCATGTATATCATGTATACCTAATTCAGATTGCTTGGGAATGGACAGTAATTTACCCTTTTCAAGTTACTCTTAATAGTAAAGGTTTAAAAGTGGATATTTCATTTCACTGAGCCAAATAAGGAAGATAAACATTATTCAACAGAACGTATAAAGTAGATAACACAAAGTACCAGGTAATGGTGGCATACTCACACTATATTCAGCCTTCAATGTCAAAAGGTATGACCTTGTCTAAATAATTATTTATGAGTTATTATTTTCTAAAGTAAGTGATTAATCAGTAGTGGTAGGTTGTGATTATGTTTTTTGTAATATTGTCTAATGTTTGGTCGTATGTTTAGTACTTCATAGATTTTATGTAAGAGTCATCAATTACTATTAAAACCTCTGTCCCAGCGATTTGTTGTCTCCCCTTGTGCATAATGTACTGATAATTAAACACAATAGGGCATAATAGGGCACAATAGAGAGTTTGCGAACAACGTTTTTGATACCCGTATCTACTTTCCGCTACGTTACACGTCATTGATATCTGTGTGTGACGTAATTTCATAAGGTTTTAACTGCACAAGGTTACGTTTTTCACGTGGCAGATGGCTTCACCACGTAATTTATTTCCCTTGTGGATTTATTAATTATTGGAGCAATAAAGTGTGTTATACATGTCAGTACAGACTTCTTCAGAGACTGTAGATTATTTTTAGCAACTTTGTCAATTTTTGAAAAACCCAAGTGTACAACGACCAGCCTTTTTTCATCCCCTGTCATAAATTTTTTTGAAGTAATGAACACAATCCTCCAAAGTTTTATCTACGTGTGTTTTATAAGCTATTTAACTTGTGGGTTTATTGGCTGTTGGGCCATTAAAGTTTGTAATATATATCAGTACCCAGTTCATTCAGTACTGTAGATGATTAAAACCAGTGTATTTATCTTTATTGACTTGTATAACTCCCAATATATTTAAAAGAAATACCTGCAAAATTTATGGTTCAAACGCTGTTCGCAAACAAAACTCATCCCCCCAATGGCTTTCTCCCGTATTGATTAATTATGTTGCGTATTTTTGCAAGGGGCGTTTGTGAAACGTTGTTCGCAACCTATGGTTCATTCCTCCCTTTTTTCAATTTACCCCCACATGACCGGGTACACATTCCTCAACCTCGGAACATGAATGAAGTGGGACTTAATTTTTTGCTGTCATTTCACATGAATCTCACCAGTCGAGTGTGGTTGTGTTTCCCGCAAATATGTTCTTGGAAGTGTGCCCAATAAAGTGGCTTCTAATTCCTGTCATCAGTTTTGTGTGTAAAGTTTACTTATTTTGTTTGTTGTTGTTTAATTATTTTTTTACTCAAGTATTTTAATATCCTTAACGCCACTTTATCCATTTGCAATGAATAACAATTAGTAAAAGGCAACCTGCAACAGTGGAATGTATTAAACCGTAAATCTAAATGAAATAATCAGAATGTTATTTTTTATCTTTGGCGTTGTATTATTGAAAAAAAAAACCTTTTAAACCTTACATTAAAACTTTTTATCTGCTTTCTTTTTGTCCAATATATTTTTGTCTGCTCCAAATTATCCACAGATGTACACAACAAGTATCCTTTTTGTGAATGACACGTTCCATCAATAGATAAAAGCACCAGTGTTTGAAAATCCACAGTACATACCCATGCAAAATTATGTAACACTTGTGTGAAACATGTCTGTAAAATCATGAAAATATTACCTGTGTAAACGACAACAAAGCAATAGTAACATGAATAGGAAACCTGTTTTATAACTAGCAAAACATATCAAGTACTTCAACTGTCACGCATGTCCAAGAAAACTAACCTTCTCCACTTGATAAAGCAACATATGGAAGCTCTGAGTTGCCAAATTTATTTGACATTAAGTCGAATGTATGACTTATTATCTCGTATATATGAATAAGTATCTCGATATACGACTTACTATCTCGTAGATACGACTTAATAACTCATATACTCGACTTAATATCTGGTATAATCTCGTATTTACAACTTAGTATTTTGGATATACGACTTAGTAACTTAAATATTTCACTTGATACCTCATTTATATTACATAGCCTGTCATACATATTACTGAGGAATCAGCACATTCCACTTATTTAGTCACATCTTCGACTTACTGTCTTATATATACCAGTTGTTAAAACATAAAAGAAAAAGTATAGCCCATGAGTTCAAATGACTTAACATGCATGGTATTTTCAGTGTATAGCATTTAATTATTCATACAACTCAATGGAAATGTTCACACTAAGCTGTATATACGAGATACTATATATATTAAAGTCGTATACACAAGATACTAAGTTGAATATCCGAGTTATAAAGTCGTATATATGAGATAGTAAGTTGTATGTTCGACTTAACACAAGACAAATTTTGGCAGCTCGGGGCTGTTGTAGTACCAAGTATCGATTGTAGTAAAACTAGTGTCGTGGTTTTGAACTAGAATACAAACTATTATATAGCGCACTCATTTATTGTCTCAAAAGCCACAAAGTGACTACAAGTATATGTAATGACAAGTGATAGAATATACAAGAGAACATTTTAGAAACCTCAGTTTCTCGAGGTCGTACATCATTTTGTGGGATAGTATCTATGTTTCTATAAATATCTAACAATGAATAAATTTTTCTTACCTGGCCCTGACACTGTGTTTTTAAGCAGTACATAATTCAATTAATTCTACTGATCGGACTTTTTATGTAAATTTTATGTAAAATCTAGAGAGTCGTGGATGTTCAGTCGCCAAAGTAGGTTAAATAGAAAATCCGGTATTGTATCACATTCGGCTTATATCTAAAGGAAACGTTGACTGTCACAGTGATACTTTGTTAACCTCATTTTATCACCTTATCCGGGAATTCACAGCCACAATTGGAAAGAAGAACCACTTCAACAAGATCTGTGATATGGTTAACTGTGCAAGTGGTACAATGAGGAACCTGTCCACATTCAGTGGACCATTTAGATACAACAGAACTTGCAATGTTTCGGCTTGCGAACAACGTTTTTGAAGCCCGTCTCACGTCAGTGATTTATGTGTTGAACATCATTTCTCAACATGGAAAGTACCAGCCATTACAGATTTCACGTTATGCCTCTGTTCCACCAAAGGACTAAGGTCCGATCCTGTCGGCGACCCTTAATCGTGGACAGTCGGTGAAGAAAATGGTAAAATGGGCGGGAATACTGGATCGGTATCAAAGCCTGGGATTAAGTACAGATCGGCCTCAGGAAGCCTGAGGAGGCCCCAGGCGGCCCCCGACAGTCCCAGACCAGAAGACAAGAACCGATTAAGCCAGTTTTCTGGTCGGTTTCAACCACGATCCTGTCGTACACACACCGACTGGGTCCCAGGACGCCTCAGGCCTTCTGGGACTAAGCCCCGACTAACCCCCGATTAAGTCCCGGCGTCCTCAGGCCTCCTCAGTCTTCCCCAGACCACGATCGCCGATTCTTGTTTTGCAGAAAAGCTGGATTTTCTGGGTATATATATATATAAATTCCGCAATCTAATTATCATTACTTTTATAGCAACACAGCAGGATGCCACCTTTTAATGGAAGACAGCTTCAGCAACAACTTAGGGCTTTTTTAGTTTTTATTCAGTTACAAATAATGATGTATTTGCTATTTCGTCGACCACAGCAACCACCACAAGCAGCACCTCCACCACCACCAGCCATACAGAGACCTAGAAGAAGGCACAACATGTTGGTCAGGCCATGGCTACTGCAGAGAGAGGAGAGGGGGGCTTACCACAACATTATGGCTGAACTGTATGCCACAGACATTCCAGGATTCACCAACTACATGAGGATGACCCCAGAATTCTTTGAAATGATAAAGACCAGACTGGAACCACGTGTAGCCAGGCAGGCCACCAACTACAGAGCTCCAATCAGTGTTGGGGAGAAGTTAGCCCTCACCATCAGATATCTGGCCACTGGAGAGTCATACACATCATTATCCTGTCAGTTCAGGGTTGGCAGGTCCACCATTTCCAAGTTTCTACCAGAGGTCTGCAGGGCCATCCAGGATGAGTTCACCAGAGAGTACCTGAGATGTCCTACTACTCCAGATGAGTGGAAAGAACTGGAAAGGGAATTCAGGATCAGGTGGAATGTTCCACATGCCCTGGGAGCCCTTGATGGAAAGCATGTGGCCCTCAAGAAGCCCAAGAACTCTGGAGCCCTGTACCACAACTACAAGGGGTTCTTTTCCATAGTAATGTTGGCCTTGGTAGATGGGCAGTACAAATTCAGATGGGTGGATGCTGGTACAGCTGGATCTTGCTCAGATGCCCAGATATTTAATGCCTGTCAGCTGAAGAGGAGGATTGAGGATGGCAGGATAGGCTTCCCTGACCCAACTCCTATAACACAGGGTGGTAGAGATGTCCCCTACTTCGTTCTGGCAGATGATGCCTTTGCCCTGAAGACCTGGCTGATGAAACCCTATGGCAGAAGGATGTTAACCAGAGAGGCAAGGATTGCCAACTACAGAATATCAAGGGCCAGGAGAGTTGTTGAGAATGCTTTTGGCATCCTGGTCTCAAGATTCAGAGTGATGTTGACTACTATTGAATTACCCCCAGAAACAGCCAGGGATGTGGTCATGACCTGTGTGGTTCTGCACAACATACTGAGAAGCCAGTATCAAGGTCAACATGGTGGTCAAGAGCCTGGAGATGATGAAAATGATGATGTGCCTGGTGATTGTCGACTGATTGGTGGTGCTGCTTGTGGTGGTCCAGACAGAAACCCTGCTAGAGAAGCCAAAAGACAGAGGGATTACCTCAAGGACTACTTCAATGAGGGAGCAGTGGCCTGGCAAGATGGCAGAATATAACTCCTGCTGCAGTAACCAGTCCTTTTCAGGACTAATAACCAGTCCTTTTCAGGACTACCAAATATTCCAAAAACAATTAATCAGCTGTGCTTGTTCAAAATAACTAAAACATTACCAGACATAAGTCACCCCACCAACAAACAGACAAACCCCATGCCTAACATAATTCACCCACCCAACAAACAGACAGAAATAAATGCCAGTCACCCAACTAACAAACAGACAAACCCAGTGCTAAACATAATTATCAAAAGAAACACACAAATCAAACATAACTTTCTAAATGGAATAAATATGGCATATATTTTGAAAGCTACATCCTAATTTTACTTACATTTGGTTTTTTGGGGGGAAAAATATTTGAAACAGAAATGTTTTTCCTGGAAATCTTAAAATTAAAATCTTTTACTCCACTTCACAAATATTTAGGAAATATAACCACCAAACTGGTTTTCTCTACAATGATGGGGGTTATGTTTGCAAAATAGTTTGTTAGTTATTTGGTTTGGGTTCTGTTTGCTATTGGGTTTGTCTGTTTCTTGGTTGGTGGTTATGTTTGGTATTTGGTTTGTGTGTTGTTTAGTTGGGGGTTAGGTTTGGTATTGGGTTTGTGTGTTTGTGGGTTGGTAAGTATGTAATAATGCCTTTTAACTCTAGGGATGATGTAAGTGTTGGACTTTTTTCATTAAATATTTTAACCAATCCCATGGATTTTAAGCTAAAAATGGGCTGATTATTGGCCATATTGGGAGTTTATTTTAATTTTTTTTTTCTATGTGGCGTTGGACTTTTTTTTGTTTGTTTTTGTGATAAGCATTTGTACTGAACTGTTATGTTTTGGGAGGTGAATTGGAATAACTTGCAGCAAAATAATTGTTTTTGGAATATTTGGGTGGCCCTGAAAAGGGCCTGGCAGGTCAAAGACCCGCCCTGACTGGATGGCTACTGAGGAGGCTGCTGCTGTTGAGGCGGTGCTGTAGTGGTGATAGTGAAGAGCTGCGGCTGCTGCTGCTGCTGAGGCTGCTCAATGATCTGTGTAGATGTCAGATCTGGTAGCTGGCTTAGTATTCCACTTAAGTTGTGTCTACTGCCCTCGTCCTGTACAGTTAGAACTGGTGGAGGGTTGCCAAAGCCAAGGAGGCTTGGTGTGTAGTAGACGTAACTGCTGCTAGGTGCTGCTTGGGTGGAAGTAGACGCCTGTTGAGTGGTTGTTGGCAGTATCCTGACCCTCTGGGACTCTGTGGTAATAGTGGCTGATCTTCTGGCTAGTGGTTGACGTCTTAATGCTTTCAATATCTCTAAAAATTCTGCCCTTAAGGTCCTCAAATTCCTCTTGGGTCATCTTTTCGTAGTCAAAGAAGGGCTGCCTGTCTGACTTCTGCTGCAGGAAACCTGAGATCAATATCCTCATCTGGTCAAAGTGCTTGAGTATCTTGGAGTCTGTTGGTGTAGATGTGAACATAGGTTGACTCCTACTCTCCCTGAGGACACTGGACTCGAGGTGTTCTGTATCAGTAGTAGACCCACGAGATTCGTCCTGCTTGCTGGTATTTGGACTGGCCTCGAACCCTGAACTTCTGCTGGCCCCCTTTTGTCTGATATGGGTCTTAAGGAAACCCATCTGCTGGTAGACCCAGGACTGTCTCTTGGTCATGTCCCTTGGGGCTTGGCCAGATTGTAGTTTTGACAGCTTGCCATAACGCGTTCGCTGGGATTTGAACCTTCTTCTGACATCAAGGGGCTGGAGCTTCAGTTCTGCAGAGATTTCTGCCCAGAGAGCCTCCTTCATCTGTCTGTCATGGAAACGTGCATGCTCCTTGTCGTAGAGCTCTGGATGCTCCTTCACAAACTCCACAATTGCAGTTTCTTGGCTGTCAGTGAAAGTTGAACAGACCCTGGCTCTCTTGGCTGCCGAGTGACTCTCTAAATCCTCCTCACACCTCTCTTCTTCTTCGCAAGCTTCCTCAGTAAGTTCCAATCACTCCTCAGTCTCTTGTGTACCCTCCTCTGTACCCTCCTCCGTCCCTTCCTCAATCCTTTCATCCACCTCTCCACTTTCCTTCTCCCTCTCCTCTTGCCTCTCATCCATCTTCTTCTTTCCTCTCTTCCCTCCTTTCTCTTTCCTCATAACTCCAGTCAGTAGCAATAAAAAAAAGTAAAAAAGTAAAATGTGTCTCCTAACTGTAAAATTTGCCTTAAGCTGAAGTATGATATGATATTTAAAAAACTAAAAACCCCTACAAAACAGTGACACACGTTTCTCAGTAGCCAAACAGTCAGTAACAACGAGAATGTGTGCGCGGTCTCTTATATAGTCCCGACCCCCTCATTGTCTCATTTTAATTTCCGACGTGCGGAAAACAGTCAGCTCTTAATCGGTTCTTAGTCCCAGGCCTCTTTGATTTCTCTCACAGCCACAACCGACAACTACCGACCCTTACAGGACGTCTGGGACTAAGCAAATATTTGAAGCCGACTCCCAAAAACCCTTAATCGGGAAGCTTAGTCGTGTGGTGGAACACCCACATAAGAAAGAGCCTAGCCACGTTTATCTCTGCCGTGATCTTGTTTTAATTTATGCTGCGTTTTTGTGCCACATTTTCGACAGAGAATTTGCGAACAGCGTTTTATTGAAAGCGTAGCACAAAATACAACATAAATTAAAACAAGCTCCTGGCGGAGATCAACGTGGCAAGACTCTTTCTAACGTGAAATACGTAACGGCTGGTATTCTAACGCAACAGCTGTGCAAATTCATGCTATACAAGATGTCTTGGAGCAATTTTACTTTACCGGTACGAGATGTGCCATGTTGGATAATTACACGAAACTTTCAAGGAAATTTAAAATTAAACTAATACAGTAGAGTTATAATTGGGGGCAAGCCCCCAACCCAGGTAAATAGTGAACCTTCTAACGTACTTCCATATTGCCTGCATGATATGGAACCTTGAGAATGCCCTCTAGTGCCTCAGTTATGATTTTAGGCTCAAAGTTTAATGACTTTATACCTGAAGTGGGACTTTAACAGATTAGAACTTGTCACTGTTGTCCCTACCTAACATTATTTTTAGCAACTTGGCACATTAAGTTTATGTTGGCGTTTATATCAACAAATTGTAAAGGAGCGCAACATTTAACTTCCAATTTGATGTTGGCTATGTTATTACAATATTTGTATAAAGTTTTACTGGACCTGTATGGTTTTGTATGAAGAGAGGAAGATTAATTGACATTGGGAACAGATCAACTGTCACCACTGGGGAGCCTGCAAGTGTTCTGGCCTTAGGCAATGCCTAGTCACTCATTTTAACGCTCGACGACAGGAGAGGGTTATTGTGATCAGTTTGTATCTGTCTTTCTGTATGTGCACTTTTGCACTTATAACTCAAAAACTGTAACACCAATCGAGCTCAAATTTGGTGGGCAGATATTTCATGGGGTACAGACGGATTCTTCCAAATTGGTGTAATTTGTTTGAACATGAAAGTAAGGAGAGAGATTTTCTTATTTTTAACTGGGCATATACAGTGAAATCTGCTTCTCTTGGTCACATATGTTAAAAAATCAATATCATGACAGGATTTCTTCCTCATGAATTCATATCCAATCAGAATTCATTTGTAGTTATGAGTGTAATGTGTAGAATTTATAATCTCATGGTTGGGGTTCAATACCACTCAATTCTAGGGGTTTTTTTTGTGTTTACGTGTTTATGTAACTCCAGAACTAATGACCAGACCTTTATAAAAATGTTTTGTGGGTAGGACCTGGCCAAAGGAAGACGTTACTAATTTTTGGGAAAGATCTAGATCATATTTCATGAATTTGCAGAGGTCCCATTTTCAATGTATTTTAATGACTTTCGCTTTCTACTTGATATTTCTATAAAAGCAATGAACAAATTGTTATGTTAAATTTTTAGTAGGAAGAGACTAGCCATGGGAAGAAGTGATAACATTTCAGGAAAGAGCCATTTAATATTCTGAATACCAATAAGCCTCCAATTTTATTGATTTTGGTTTAGTGGTTTTGGTACACTTTGTGCCCATTTTATCAATTAACATTTATAATAATGTCAGCTAGAAAGTGAGCCACACTATCATGAACTCACAAAATACCCACATAATGTTTATTCATTGTCTTGATGTTTGTGTGTTCAGGTATGCATGTGTTCCTCAGTGGGGAGAAATCCACTGAAAATTAATTTACATGTTCGTTTTATTTTATTATTTTCCTTACAATTGTTATGATAGAAATTTCTCCAAATTTCACTTACCTTTGTTCATTAAATAATTGGTTCAGAAATATTCCAATTGTTTCACAATATATCCAATAATTAAAATTTGTTTCAAATACTCCATTTATTTCATAATATATCCAAATAATTAATAATATAATTATATCCTGTGTGATAACATACACAAATTAAGATTTATGTATCCATGTGACAAGCTACTTGGTTATTTTATCCAAGTGACAAGGTATCCACATATGCGTATCCATGGTGTTGGTTGGTTTTGAAATTGTTTTTTTTAAGATATTCAAATGCTTAGATATCCTGTGGATAAAATATTTAATTTAAATTGATTCAGATAAAACCAAATCACCTATGTTATATTTTCAAAATACATTCTGAGTATCATATCCTTTGTGAGAAGATATCCAAAATTGTACAAGTCCAAATGCAATGTTTGGTCATCTTGTTTTTGTCAGACTTCTTTTACCAGCTAATTAGACCTGTCTTATTTGCTAGGGTGAGCATTTTCTACAGTCAATATCCTTTGTGATTTGTCTCCAGATCTCCTGGGAGGCGTTTTTTAGAGTGAGTAATTAACCCATACAGACCCCCTCCATATTGTAAAATTCCACCTGGAAATTAGTAATTTGAACTTAGAATATTTTTACATGGTTTGGACTTAGAAAATATCTGTCCTGTTGGACTTAGGAGAAACTCACCTATTTTGTCAAGAAGGAAAGTGTATGTATTTATCTACTTTATGTATACAAATGATTTTTAATGCTAATATCCAATTTTTCTGATAATTTACTATTACTGAATAACATGTAATTTGTTTTGCTCACATTCAATGATAATTTATTAATATCAAACCATACTTTAAGCTTATTTAGTTCACTACTTACTATTTTAGCCACCTCAATAACATTATCTCCTGAACAAAAAGCATTGGTGTCATCTGCAAATATGATCAATTTTAGTATATCTGACACTTGAACAATATCATTTATATATACAATAAATAATTTAGGTCCTAAAATGGAGCCCTGAGGAACACCACAAATGACATTTAATAGGCTTGATTCAGTATTGTCTAACACTACAAATTGTTTTCTATTACTTAGGTAACTACACAATCAATCATTTACAATTCCCATAATACCATAAAAGTCTAATTTTTTTAACAATATTTCATGATTAATTGTATCAAATGCTTTCTTTAGATCTGTAAAAATTCCAATTGTACTAATTTTTTGGTCAAGCATACCAGATATGTTTTCTATTAAGTCAATGATTGCTAGTGAAGTTGGTCTGTTTGACCTGAACCCATATTGACTGTCACAAAGAATTTTACACTTATTTATAAAGTTATCCAGTCTTAAACAAAACAACTTTTCTAACAATTTAGAGAATTGGGGTAACAATGACACAGGTCGATAATTAGTAAAAACACCTTTTTCACTTGACTTAAAAAGAGGAATCACCTTAGCAATTTTCATTTATCTGGGAAAAAACCTTGGCTAAAGGATTGATTAAAAATTTTTGATAATGGTTGAACAATATAATTTATAACTTTTTTTAAGAATTGACATATCAATGTTATCGTACCCTGTTGATGTTTTACCCTTAAAGCTGTTGACAACCTTGATAACTTCCTCTTCACTTACGCTTTTAAGGAACATGGAAGTAGAGTTTCTTTTTTGTAGATAATTAAAAATATCAATACTTCTATCACAAACCTCAATGTTTTTTACCAGATTTGGCCCAACATTCACAAAAAATTCATTAAATTTATTTGCTATTTCTAATTTTTCAGATATGACTGTATTATTATGTATAAACTCTTTTGGAAAACATGTTTCAGTTACACCTTTGTTTATAACATTATTTAACTCTTTCCATGTAGACTTAATATCACTTTTATGTTTTTCTAATAGCATATATAATACATTTTTTCAGAATGCCTTAAAATACTTGTTAGTTTATTCTTGTATAACTTATATTTTTTTAAATCATTTGCATCTTTAGTTCTTATAAAGTTTTTATACAAACTATTTTTTTTTCTTACATGCATTTAGTAGACCTTTTGTTAACCATGGTTTAATGTTTCTATGTCTTCTTGTAATTTTTTTAATTGGACAAGATTTATCATACAATTCACAAAATTTTATGACAAAACGATCATAAGATATATTTACATCAGTACTATTATAAACATCATCCCAATTTTGTTTCCTTAAACATTCACACAACATTTCAATGTTCTGTGTCGTAACATTTCTAACATACTTTCTACAGGTAATGTCTGCATGGTCAACTTGCATTCCTTCTAAAATGACAAATATAGGCAAGTGATCACTGATATCATTTATAAGCAGTCCACTCTTAACATTACAGTTTACAGTGTTAATAAAAAAATTATCATTTAAGGTAGCACTATCTTCTGTTATTCTGCTTGGCTTGTTAATTACAGGATATAAACCACATGAAAACAATGTATCAACAAATTCTTTGGTGTCATTGTCACAGTTATATTTCATTCAGTTAATATTATAATCCCCACAAAGTATTACATTCTTTCTTTTCGTTTTTTATCTTCTGTAATAGATTACTTATAATTTCAGTAAAATTAGATATGCATGACCCTGGTGTTCTATATATGCAAGATACTATTACATTACTTTTTGCTTTCGCGATTATTTCAACAGTTAAACATTCCATTACACCATCAACAACAGTACTTAAATAACAACAGCTCTTAACTAATAATGAATTTATAACATATATGGATACACCACCACCACCTTTATTTCTCCTAACTAAATGTGTTACCTAATAATTGTTTATATTATAATCATTTATATCGTTTTCTTTAAGCCAGTTTTCTGATATGGCTATTATGTCAAACTTTATACCACAGTTTTTCAAGTAACAAACAATACTGTGAAAATTTTTTTTCAAACTTCTAGCGTTAAAGTGAATAATAGAGAGACTTTTATTATTGGTTTTCAAAACATCCACCTCATCTACACACACATATTTAGAATCTGTATACATACTCTTAAACAGATAGTGGTCAGGGTCAATGTCTTTAAATATGTCACTATAGATATTTTCCACATTATGGTTGTTATAATACAGTGAAAAACTCACATTTTAAAATTTTCTGTATATGTTACTGATATTAACATTTATAAGATCTACACAGTTATTTTCAAATATTAACTCATCATCATCTAGTTGATTAAATGGCAGTATTTCTCTGCTCTTTTCACAATACCACATTTGGTTAACCTCACTCAGCTGCCTAAGTTGTATTTTGGTCAGCTTGGAACATTTTCTGTGTACCCATAACTTACATATGGAGCACTCTATTGCATCCACTAAGACATTCTTATTACATATACTACAAGGATACAGTTGATTGTCTATCATCATTAGTAAGTTGTTATTTACAGTTATTTAATAAATTAGAATCTATATAGCAACTTACTGCAGAGCCATTAGCCATTTTCCAGTAGTCCTTAATGAAAAAAAAAACACATTTTAAGTTGACAGTTGTTACTTAATTGTTAGTATGTTGAAAGTTTATTAGCATTTAAATAAGTCTTAACTTCCTCAAGTCCTCCAGATCTCTGATTGCATGAATTTTTGAAACCTCTGGAGTGCCATTTGTTTTGATGAAGATCTTTCCTTCTCGTGCCCAGGTGCTAGCTATCTTCTTTTGTTTCCTTAAGTCCCTTGAAAACCTAGCCAGATCAGCTCTTTTCTTAGTAAGATGCTCATTCACAAAGACTTTTGTTCCCTTCAGCCTCTTCGCATTTTTAAGGATTTCTAATTTGGTTTTTCTGTTCACCACCCGAAGGATAATGTCTTTCGTTGTCTTTTTGGATTTTAGTGTGTGACATGCTGAAATATCAGCAGGGCAAATTTCAGTCCCAATATTTGAATTTAAGTAACTGATTACTTGTGTCTCTAGGCTTTCAAGCTCTGAATCAGTTATGTTGTCATAGTCCCGCATGGTGCTAGAGACCACCCCTGCAAAGGACCTGTAATGAACATTTAGACCTGTAATCACTATATTGTCATTTTTGCTATATTGTTCCAGGTCATAATTCTTTCTTCTTTTTGTTTGTTTTCCTGCTGTAGTTTAGCTATAGCCTGTGTAGCCGTCTCAAGATCTTTCTGCAGCCGAGTTATGACATCAAGCTTAGCACTAACAAACTCTAGTGTTGTCCTCATTTCAGTAATTTCTGCACATACGTTAATGTCTTGGGTGCCAGAAGTAATTTGTCTTGTTTGGGGTCTGTTATTCATCTTTGTGCAGTGGATGTGAGAGAACAGACAGACAGAACACACACAATACTTGACTAAGCTTAACTAATCTTCTTAGCTACAGTCTTTATACCTCTTGATGCACGCAGTGGGTGTGAAAGATCAGACAGAAAACAGCACTTGACTAAGCTTAACTAATCTTAGCTACAGTCTTTATACCTCTTGATACACGTCTTCTAACTGCTCTGTGACTATCAATGGATGATTGGTGTGGATGATAATAGGGGATTTCCAAGGGATCGCCTTCTTTCTTCTAAGAACAGCATGTTATTTAATCTTTAAAGCAAGTATTGTGTTACTTACATACTTAGGCACTGTTTTATATAAAAATATTGCTTATGCTAGCATTGCAAAGTAGAATACTTATGATTTGTTTTTGTTGTTTAAATTTTCGCTGCCATATTTTTAGCCGCCGGAAGTCTCATAGGAAGTATTTTTCACAAAAATTGTGAAATTAACTTAATTCAATAGACAAACAACCTATAAGAATGAAAATGTGGTTTATTTTAAGAAATATATGGTACAAGAGCCATAAATAGAATTAGAAAAAATAAATATAACTAAGTGGAGTAAAAAGCCGACATATTGTTTTTCCTTGTAGTAGATGACTGATGTATATATTTACAAACTGAAGGAAGATAACATGTTTCTTTGAAGATTTGCCAGAAAAAAGGCTCATTAGCCTTTATTTTTTTCCATATGCTGTTTTGTCTCAAGTTTCACCTCATTTTTAACCACAACAGTTCTAACAAACACAGGAGAAATACTATAAGTACCCTCATCTTGGAATGCAGAAAGCGTAAACATCTGTATGAGATATTGCCTCCTCCCATTTTTTCAAGGTTTTTTAAAACTGTGATTGGATGGTAGCCTTTCACAAGTTAGATATTTACATAAAACTAAAAATCTGTTGACAAATTTAAAAGTTGTCGTTAAAATGTATGGGATACTGTTTTTTGCCTTTAATCACCAGTACTTCTATCAAGATAAGGTATGATGTAAAGTGAAATCAAAATATATAACTTGTTTTCATTTTCATAAATTATTTATAATAATCATGCTGTTGTAGTCAAATTTATTGAATTCATTCCGAAAGAATCCTTAAAGTTCTAACTTTTATATTATCAGTTCATGAAATAATCAGTATATAATGGGTTTTCCTTAAGATAGTAGTTCAGTACTTTTTGACCTTAAGTTTGGATAATTTTAAGTTTTAGAAATTAGTTGGTAACATTTTCTTTTCAATTTAAGCCTTTGTTGAGACCACGAAAAAGGAAATGTGTTTGGGGGGAAATAATATCCACAGTATACACTGTAGATGGCTAGATGCATTATGTATACTATGAAAGTATTGTTTACAGTTTTGGTGGGAAAGTTCTGAACTAATTTGGGGAAGATATATGATTATCCTTGCTTGAGGCCCAGTTCTAAAGACATTTATGTTGTATTTATTTCATCTCCTAGCAATAATTAGTTTTCAAAATTAAAAAAAACTACCAGAATTCATCTCAGAGTTGCACCTGGTTAACTGCATGATTTGGCAAGTACTTTTTACGGGATTTGTCCAGTGAAAAATAATGGCGACAGTTGTGCAAAGCTTGAAAAAACATACAGAAAGTGACTGAATATTCCATGTAACCTTGTCCAGATGCATCTTATTTTTTACAGAAATTGAACTTTCATATATATATGCTATTCTTAATGATTGATCTGAAAATGCTTCCTATGACCTTTAACGCTAGGAGAGGATTATTGTAATCAGTTTGTTCCATCTTTCTGTCCTTCTGTCTGTACACCTTTTCACTAATCAAGCTCAATTTTGGTGGGAGGATATTTCATGGGGTACACATAGGTTCCTCCAAATTGGTAAAATTTGATTGAAAATTGAAATCAGGAGAGAATTTCTTTTATTTTTAATTGGGTGTATACAGAGTAATCTACTTCTCTTTGTCACACACAAAACAACTTGATTGTGTAACTTGTGATTTTGCCACCTTTTTTGTGTGGATTTTTACACAATAAAAACTATCAAAAGTGCTGTAATAATACCTTTGTAACCATATAGAACTTTACCCTGAGTGATTTTCACCAAGAAGTGGTTTTTCCAATATTTATACCTCCACCAGAAGTTTATGTTTTTGTTTGTTTGTTTGTCTTTTTTTATGTTTAGATTACTCCAGAAGTAATAAACAGATCTTCATAAGAAATTTTATGTGGGAAGGTCCTGGCCAACGGAAGAAGTTACTAATTTTGGGGAAAGATATGGATCATATTTTGGATATAAAAATCATGAATTTTCTGAGGTGCCACTTTCAATGTAATGTAGTAATTGGGGTATTCAAGCAAATTAAATATAATGTAAATTTTATTCATTTTAAATTCCATAATATTTTAACAATACTTATTTTTACTTATAACAGTACTTCAATTGGGTAAAATATTTTGGCATACTCATTTTTACCAATTTATTCACTTTATAATTCTTATTGGTCAATGATGGGTTGGTCTTTCTCTTTTTGCTCCTCTCTTGTTAGAAAGTAGTATTGATAGATAGTATTTATAAAGATCAGCTCTTTGACAATTTATATAACAACACTTCAGATTTTCAAGGTATGTATGAGTTGTTGACAGTGAATAATTTCTTTTGTGCTTATTTGTGATGCTTATAATTTACAGGGGCTGATAAATCATAGATAGTTTGTCAAAACTTGGATCTTACCTATCAATTTCTACAGAGAGCGCACAGTTGCACAGTAAATATTAAAATGATAGAAATATCCAATTGTTTCAATTCATAGTATTTGCTCAATTTTTCCACATTATAGTATTCACAATATCCACCAAGTTTAAGACTGAGCTGTTAAATTTTACAAATTTGCGCCATTTGTTTACATTCTATGTGTGATGATCGAGGGTTTGACAAAATATAGTGCCAGTTATTTTAACATATTTTATCCATGTGGTGGCTAAATTATTCAACAATTTACGTGGTTTAGACATTTGATAGTGATACCCAAAGTATTTCTGCATTTTAGGTAAATATTTTGTTAGTCTTTGTAATTGTCTTCCTACACCAAGAGGTCCCTGAAAAGCTATATAAGGGCGAACGTAACGCTGTAGTGTCAGTTTCTTTTGAGAGACTCAAGTGTGTACATCGATCTGCACAAGATTTGTGTGCACAATCACTGTAGTTTATAGCGCACGTGCGCAGCACTGACTTATATGTGCGCATAATACTTGACTGTTAAGGTCAGTTATCAGGTGCAATATGCGCACCTCACACCTTCATATATCCTATTTAGGCACCATTTAGCAGTGCTAAAACAACCTGTACATGCTTAATTTTAATATCCCATGACGTGAAGCTGTTTAATTTAAGCCTTTAGCCAATATTGATCTTCATGTGCGCCAAATATTGACAAAATGACAGTTCACATGTGCGCACATTAAATCATAAAATATCCAGTTTAGGGAAAGTTTAACACAGCATAAAGCATCTATAGTAGTTTAAATTCGATATCCAACACTATGTACTTGATAACACTTTATACTTTAGGACATTAAGTTGGTAACTTTCACACGTAAATTCAACAAGTGTTTTGTCAAAATGCCAACTTCCTTGACTGTCTGGCTCTGAGCCAATGAAAATCCTTCACACAACTCATTCCATCTGACCTATGACCTCTTACTTTCTAACACTACCTGCTAATCAATAATCATGTCTGGCTCTGTGCCAAGGAAAACCCTTCCTACAACCCATTGATCAGCAGTGACAGTTCTATATTTGGAAAAACTGCAGTGAAGTAGTACTCACTCATTCACTGGCATTTCCATATTTGGAAACAGAGTAGTGAAGTAGGACATATGAAGAGATAGAGTTAATCCATTGACTCCAGTGTAACACATTTACATTGGACTGAGCTGTATTTATTGTCAACTTAAAAATTCAATCTTTCTTTTGAAATGCACACCTTATAAATGACTGAAGAACTCCAGTAAATGTTGTGAAAACTCAGGAGGATTTATAAAATTGAGATTAATTCAATAAATCTCCTATTGGAGTGATTATTATTTAGATAAGGACAGCACTTTTGTTGAGTGCTATTTTCTCAGTGTATTTATAATTCACTGAGCATTACTGTAGTATTTACACACTGATTTTTGACTGTACTTTCAGTGTGTTTGAATTATTTGACATTGAATTAAGAATTGAATGTCACACATTGATATTTGAATTCTGTGTGTTTCTGATGTACTTGGACATTTGATGTGCATATTTTTTGACTGTTGGCATATCAAATGCTTATGAATTGCACACAGTCTGATTGGATGTCATATGATTTTGAATACTAGTGTGTGACTTTTTGCTCTTATGATATTTGGTGTGTATATTTTGACTATTAGTATGTAGAATACTAGTTAATTGCACACATTCTTATTAAATGTGAATATTAGTCTTGAAACTCTTTGAGTATTGACTGTGTTGACTGTATTTACGGTATTGACAGTGTTAACTGTATTGACATGTTTGACTGTATTGATATTAGTGACTGAATTAACTGTAATTACTGTGTTGAGTGCATTGACAGTATTTACTGTATTTACAGTACTGAAGTTTAGATTTAAGGTGCATGTTGCATTTGATTTTATTAGTGCACCATAGTTGACTTTAGGAATTACTTGTATTATTATTTATTGAATATGCCGGTTTGACATGAGTTAAATAAAGTTATTTGTTTTGTAATTCTTTTAAGTTATTTTGTTGGAATGCATGAGTGAGACTGACTTATGATTGAATTGAGGTACATGCATAGGGTTTCTTTGCAACTTATTTGATTGACTGATATCTTACCTGTGGTGAGCAGGTAAACAAGCAGGTACTTTGACTAATTATCTTACCTGTGGTGAGCTGGTTAAGATTACAATAAGCAGAGAATCTTGACTGTGCTGTGTAGATTGGGTGATTGACTTGAACTTACCTGATGATTTGATTCTTGGACAAGATTGAAGAGTTTAAGGCAAAACGTAGTTAACACAAGTAACACACTACCATACAAACCAGTTAACATTAACACACAACTAACGTTCTAGTTGGGGGCCACGGTGGCAGAGTGGTAACACTTTCGCCTCCCACCTCTGCGGCCGGGGTTCGATCCCTGTCATGGCCGTAAGTGGGAAAGCTGGTAGTTGCTTGCCGTTGGTCGGCAGTTTACAGTACAGAACCCTAGCGAACTATATGTACTGGTTTCCTCTGCCCTTCAAACTACCCGTCGTGATATGACCTGTACAGTGTTGAAAGCGACATAAAACCCCAAATAAACAAACAAACAAACGTTCTAGTTGTTAACACCAACCGGGAACGTTACAGTATTTTCAGTGATTAATTTGACTTCCTACTTGATATTTTTTCAAAAGTAATGAACAAATTTTAATGATGAATTTTTACTAGGAAGGGCCTAGTATAGGAAAAATTAATTACATTTTAGGAAAGATCCATTTAATATTCTAGATACCAATAAACCTCAAAATTTTGGAAAATGCTACTTGGATAGAAGTGAGTGCTCAGAGGTTTCTAGTACACTTTGTGCCCATTTTATCAATGAACACTTATAAATATGTCAGCTAGAGAGAGAGTCATGCCATTGTAAACTGACTAAACTTCCACAAAATACTTTTTTTCAGTGTCTGGTGACTAAACCTCATAATGTCTATATATAAATTTTCAACCAGTGTTTAATTATGACCATTTGAATCTTAACATACTCCTTTGTACTAAAGAGTAGTCTGAATGTATCTTTCATTGGCTTTGGGTCCAGGGAGTGATATGTTAAGAGCTATGTTAAAAGTGAATCTAAGGTCAAATGAGGAGTTACATATTTGGGGATTGAAAAAACTCTTGTCCAGTTCAGGGAGTTTCACAGTTACCATAAAGCTGGCACAGTGATATTGGAAGACCTACATTTTAAACATTTCAGAATGTCTCATATTAAACTGTGAGCAGGGCTTCATATCTTCAGATCAGGTTAATCTTAATGGTATGTATAATTGTAAAAGGTCACGGGTCAGCTGTGTGAAATTACGTCAAGCATGGCATGAAAGGCAAAGAAGTGGATATTGAGGGCTAAAATATTCATTAACATATGCTCCTGGGGCATGCAATTGGAATCAAAAAGTTGTACTGGCCGTAACATTGAGACATCACAAATGTCAGGACAATCAGCTGGTAAGATTCCCCAGACTTTGTATTTATTACCAATATTGTTGAATTCATAAAGAAATGTCACATTTAAACTACTTATCAAGAACACATTACCTCATTGCAATTAAATCTAAAATAGGTTCACAAGGGGAAACAAATTATTAAGGAAAAGGTACGTTATTATAACTGATACCCCATAATAATAATTCATTTAAGGTACACAAATCAAGTTGGACACAATTGTAACAAAATATTTCATTGCAGGAAAGTTTAAATTTACTCAGCGATACAGGTGTCCATTGTACACATCAGTAGAGTATAAATAACATGCATGGAAATAACCCATTGCAGCATCAGCTCATTAACGTAAACATTTATTTATTTTATTTGGGGTTTAATGTCATTTTCAACACTGTATAGGTCATATCACAATGGATAGTTTTATGGGCATAGGAAACCAGTACATACAGTCGGTCAAGGTTCTGTACTGTAAACTACCGACCATAGTAAGAAACTATCATCTTTCCCATGGGTTTTAACCACCGACCTCAGAGGTGGGAGTGAGTGTGTTACCACTGCACCACCACTTGGCAGCCTTGGTTGCATATTTCCTACCCTGCATGCCCGTTATGTCAACCATAACTTAGTTTTCTCCATGACGCGCAAGGTCATAGGAATCAATTTTTGGTTGAGGGGGCAAGGAACTATATTGCACCGACTCGACGCCCATATCCCCAGACAGGTCATCCCTCATGCCATAGGCATTCACTGGGTATTTTTGTAGCACACATTTTGTGTGATTCACAATTATTAATTATCACAATTAACTAAAGTCTTTTGTTAGGATGTTGTGATGTCTAACAATTTTGGTTAATTTTACAGAATGTATTGCATGTAGGTAATATACAAATTCAAATGGTCCAATTAAAATATTTTTAAGTTCCTTTACCAAAGGAAATCTTTGTGACGATAATGTGACTGACAATAATCCTAAGTTTCCCCAACCTTGTCCAGGTATAAAAATGCATATAGTCACCTCTGCATGAATGGTATTTCTAATGTCTTTACTACATGTTTCGTTTACTACATGTTTCCAAAACTTGTGACCTTTCCTTTAAGTTCCGAGCTGATGCAAGATCTATTTTTAGCAAGGTTAATCCCCAAACTGAGGGGGATGTATAATCATTCGACTGGATAGGTCCAATAAACACAGAGTCAAGAAAGAAGAGTTTTCTGGGAAAAATCTTTTCAGCTGACAAATTGCTGTGCTAAACCGTTGCTCTGTGTGAATTTGAACTACATGTCTAAGTTCTAAATAATTAGCAATGCGGTAAATCAAATGTAGAAGATTACTATATATATTATTTTGGTCTGCATAAGTGAGACGTTTCACAGAAGTTTACAAATCCCATGACAGGTTAACTGAAAATGTTACTTTTATAAATCATAAAAAATAAATATTTTACAGTTCAAATGGTAGCTTACACAATGGCACATATGAGCAGTGAATAGGGTAAAAGTTTAATTTGACCACATATAATTGAGTTACCTGTAAAAATTTACATACACTTCAAAATTGGAGTTTAGTTCTATTGCAAAATGTTGGGGGGAGAAAAGATATCCCCCCCCCCCCCCCACTTTATGGTTGGGGGGCGGCTGCCCCCGCTGCCCCCTCAGTTCCTACGCCTATGGTCACCCAGGAAAGGGTCTATGCTGCTGGTTATCCTCAATACCCTGAAAGTCAGCTGTGTATCTTTTTGGATCTAATCTGATCTAATGTGGACATTTATAGTGCTTAATCTCCATCAACTGACAGACTATAAGGTGCATATGAACAAATACAAACACATTTTCCACAAAATATTATTGTATTGGTTTACCTGTTATATTTTGGTAGAATTTCGTAGAATTGTTTATTAATCAAAGAAAGCTATTATGGTCAAAGACTTTGCCATGGAAACCAGATATTGATTTTCCAGCAGTGTTCAATATAGCAGTGTCCACTAATGACCATGTTGCTTCAACCCCACTACGTGTTTTGCTAATGGGATGACACATGGCAGCAGTGTGGTTATACAGTGTGGTTATTATAAGGCTTAGGTCATTGCTAGACTTAGATGCTACGTTGCAAAATGTATTCTTTTGTCCTAATTAATACTGCCATGTAATAAACAAATAAACGAAAGAAATTGTAGAATAGTACTTTTAAATATGCCTATGTGTGGGAAAAAGTATGTGAATGATGCTTTCTTTACATCGTCAATGAACCTGTGATGTCATGGCTGATAAGTTTTACAAAAGACGAGTGAAAAATTATGGCAAGTGAAAAATTATGCCGACAGCTGTAAACAGCATGAAGAAAGTTACAGAAATTGAGTGAATATCATATGTAATCTCTCTCAGACGCAAACTGTTGAAAAAAAAATAAAATTGAAGATTAATACATAGGTGTGATTATTTACAACACTTTCATACGTGTTGCCTATGACCTTTAACCAACTTCATGTACTGGTTTCCACTGCCTATAAAACTACCTGTCGTGATACAGTGTTGAAAGCGACATTACACTCCAAATAAATAAATTCACTCTGTTTAGTTTTGATGGCTATTGGCCTTGAAATTCATTACAAACAAGACATATCGATAAAGTCTAAAACCAGTTGTGATTTAGTTCATAAAGATAAATTACACGTATGGACCCTCTCTGGCATGTGAACTATCAGTCAGTTAGATTGCCCTGTATGTACATCTTTGAAGAAAGAATTTCCTTTTCAAATGCAAAGAAGTACAAAGTCACATCTCCTTTCAGAAATACTATAGAAATAAACAACATGAAAGATTTGATACTGTGAAATGAATTTTACAGATGAACAAAACATTTCACCTTGTTTTGTCAAGGAAACCTTTGACATTCCTATGACAATAAAATAACAATATGGAATTTAAATTTATTTATTAAATCTTAACATTTCTTTCTTAGATGCACAATTTACATTACAAACACATAAAATTACATACATAAGTTTATAAATAAGGAACTTGTGAAAAAAATACAAGACAAAACTTTGAGTTTGGGAGATAAAAGTTACAGATCAAGGACATATTTGAACTTTTTAGTATTACACATGAGCATGAGATTCCCAATTGTTGTGAAATAGATATGTCTCACTTAAGCCAAGGCTCTGTTTCTTCTGTTTGGAGTGTACATAATTGTGTCCCTTGGTGTAGTCCAAAGTTTATTAAACTACTTCTTTCAGGTCCATTTTGCAAGTCAGTTTGAGGTACTTCAAATTAAATGAATTCAACAGGTTACAAACCCATATGGGATAGCTTTTTTGGTTGAAGGTTACACTATCACTGCATTTGCACAAACCCCCAAAGCCATTTTGAAAAAAGCATAGAATTGAGATATCAAATCACACCATTTATCCATTTACTAACAAGTAGATGTGATCTCTCTAAAATAAACTGATTAAACAAAGGAAAATGCATGAAATTATTTTTAAAGGGTGACTTATGTGGAAGATTTGAAGGAGTTTACTTGCCAGTTGTCCTTTTATGTTAACACAGACTGGTGTCATAAATCAGAACAGGTGGTTACATTACAAGCAAGGATAAAGTTAACACACACCTCCAAGCAATTACCGTGTCCTATATGAAATGATTTTAGCCAAGTTTTCTGGCTAATGTATACAATTATACGCATTAGAACACAATCGACCATGCTTGATTCATTGAAACATCATACTGGATGTATGAGTACTATATTAACATTGACGAGTGGTCATTAACCCAGCCATTAGTTTTGCTACCTTTATACTTTCAAAGGTCAGTTACACAATCCCCATGACTTCTAAACTGGAAAAACTTGTGAGTCAGGAGACAAACTTATGACAATGATACAGAAGAGTAAATGGCTAGATACAGCTGAATTGTCCTATCACATCAAAATGTTAACTTTTCCTACTACGCAAGATAAATTTATGAAAATGTGCTGATGTTATAGTTTGATGTACACCATTAAATCAGAACGGATCCATTAGGATTCATATGAAAGCATAATTGATGGGTTTGGTATAGCTATTAAAATCACAAGTAAATTAAAAGCAGTCATCGGATTTCATTTAAACAAATGGTGTCGAGAACAAGTCATTTTATATTTATCACCATACACCACGAAAGACATATACTTTCTGTGCTATACAGGTTATAGCGTTCTACCTCACAAGGATTACAAGTATAATTTTTAATAATTACCTGATGGAAAATGAAACCTAGTTTACTTGGCACTTGCTGTTTTTTCTTTACAAAGTCCAGTGCCTTCAAGCAGTACAGGTAATAATACACAAGCAAGGATAAGAGTTATGCCACACACCTCTATCCAATTACCATGGTCAGCATGAAAATATTTTAGCCACGTTCTCTGGCTAATGTATAATATTAACAGCATAAGGACATAACTTGTGGCTATGTTAGATATATTAAAATACCCCACTGCATGTACGAATATTATGTAACATACTGCTGCACATAAAACATAAAGCAGTGAAAATGTTAAGCAAAATAATCCACTTGGCATAGAGAACAGACTTGAACCATCAGCTTGTGCCCAAATAACAGCCATTACAACAGACATCATGCATTCCCATATGCCCAACCAAAATGCTATTGCAACGGGATCTTCATGGCCAGTAATAAACTTGGTTAGGTAAGATTTTAATGTGGAAAAGAGTGCAGTAAAAAATAGCAACAGGTAACCCAAGTAAATAGGATCTATTTTGATGTTGTGTTTTATCCCATTAATAAAGATGGCATAACTGTCACTTTGGAAACCACCAGTTTGAACTATCCCACTGTAGTTAAAAATCCTACTTGATCCCATGGAGCTTCCATTTATTGGACCTTCTATATGGTTGCCATTGAGATGAACAGTACCGGGATAAAATGTGATGTTACTTGAAAATTCATGATCCCAGTAATCACATGGCACTTCATCAATGGCGGGTTTGATCTTAACTGTGATCCAAGGTTGAGACACTAAAATAATACCACATATGGCAAGAGCAGATCTCACAACTTGTGTGAGCTTAATGACTCCCTTGATAAAATCAGCGGTTGTTGCTATTAATATGTAAAGCACTAGATACATAGCCTCAAAATTACCTAAAGGCATGAATGATGCTACAAAATATAACAGTGATGCAGCACAGACATTTGCTGATCCTGTCAAGATAATATAATGTGCGTACTTTCTTCCTACAAGTACGGATTTTTGTTTGACAAAAGCAATACACAAGGTTAGTAAAACATGTAGTGTGTAGCGTAATACGTTCAGTTTAGCTATATTTGTCTTTCCAGATGCCACTTGGGATGACAATGTTGAACCAGTACGAGCAAGTACCAGGGACATAAGAAGGACATAGCTTATGACACATGTATAAAAGTTGAATGCTGACTGTTCTTGATTGTCTTTTCCCTGTTTTGATTTGCAGCCAAGATCATCCTGTTCAGTTCTATCTTCAACTCCATACCGGTGCAATAGTGTACCATTGTCTTTCTCTCTGAAAAAAAGTAGGACACACTAAATAAATATTTTAATCTTTCAAATCCAAATTAAGCTGGATTATTACACTTCCCAGAAGCAATTGTAGTTGTGGTTTCTTTTTATATTTACTTGTAATTGGTATAAATCAAACCATCCCAAAGCAAGTTTATTGCTAGGCTTATTAAATATGAGAGAAGAAAGGGAGGACTAATGAGTGTTTGATAGTCCATAAAGAATCACACAAATTGGTGCCAGAGTGTGTAATTTGGGTGTCCAGCCCAACTAAGTTCACCTGCACCTGTGTTGGATGCCTCAAATTTTGGTGTACACTACTTTAGCACAGAGAACTACATGTATCTGTGGTTGTGTCCATTATTCTTGGAATGAAGTGAAACTGGGGTTGGTTGTCCATCCTTTTAGACTGCCATTATGTTCATGTTCTTCTCCTAAATGCCCTTTTTATTTATTGGTATTTGTTGCATTTAGTGTAGGTTATCTGGTAGATTGCATTTGTTTTCGGACCTGTGCATAAATAAGTTAGCATAATTTGGTGTTAACGGTGCACCCATGGCAGTACCGTGATGTTTTGATCTCGGGTTTGAGGGTGTGCAAGAGATTTTCATCCTCAATGCTGGGTGTTATAGTATTGAGGGTGTTCAATGTCTCATACAGGTGATGTTGTCTCGGTACATGGCATTACAGAAATCAGTCTGACTAGCAATTGTTGAAGGAGCACTCATAGTAAAAACTAAAATTTACTTCATGCTTATAGGCAGACTAGGCTCAATAAAATGTTACTGCCTGATATAACTCACTAATGGGTGATTATATTTCGACTTTCTATGTAATATATTTTTGAAAGTCTCATCAGAGGCAATGAATTATCTTGGTTTGGGGTCCCTGAAGTACTATTTGGGTGAACCATAGTTGAACCGGTTCTGTTGGTCTCAGGTTTGAGGGTGTGCAAGAGATGTTCATCCTCAATGCTGGGTGTTATAGTATTGAGGGTGTGAAATTATAAATACCCTATATAAGCATATAAACAAAAATTATAATGAATATTGTGACTTAAATCATATAAAGTGGACTCCTTTAAAAATGCCTAACAAAAGGCTAGGCAATGGGTCACACATGCTCACCACTCATGGAAAATATGATAACACTAAAAGTTTATAAATAAATGTTTATTACAAGAATAAAAATCTTAACTAAATAAATTTATTTTTACAAATAAATTATATAAATTGTAAAAATAATTTAATATAGTCTGCAGTACATATACAGGTACAAAAAACCTGTACCACCACTGAACCGGTTCAGTACCGGTACAGAACCGGTTCAACCAGGGGTTCACCTAAGAAACCCAAATAGTACTTCAGCGACTCCAAACCAGGATAATTCATTGCCTCTGATGAGACTTTTCAAAAATACATTACATAGAAAGTCGAAATATAATCACCCATTAGTGAGTTATATCAGGCAGTAACATTTTATTGAGCCTAGTCTGCCTATAAGCATGAAGTAAATTTATTGTAGCTTATTAAGTATGTCATGTTTTATAACACTTGTGTCCTGATTATGTAATGTTAGTTCCTGACACCTTTTTCTTTTTTATATTTTTGATGTAATTAGACCGAACCGAACATATGATTTATGCAATTTAAATGAAAAATGACTACAAAATGCATCCCCATATTTTGAAAAGTTTACAACCATTTAGATATGGATTCTTTAACAACGTTCGTTTTTGTATAGTTGATAGTATATATTTTTGTAAAGTTGATAATCTGTACTTAGTAGATAAATAGCGCTAAAATTATCAGTTTAATTTAATGTATATTTATCTTCTGCAACAATATACAAGCCAAGAGCAAAGAATTAGTAGTGAGGCAGAATTAACACAAAACTATGGTAAATATACCCATGTTAAAAGTGGGGTAGAATGTCGCCTTCAGTATCTTGGGTCATATTAAGAAGAATCATAAAGAATAATTAGAGGATTGCTTGCAAAACAAAGCGATTGTTTTGCATGGCAAAAACAAAGCATCCTGAAAAGGAGAAATAATGGCAGCTTAATCATGTAAGAAAGTTCTGCTTCTAGCTCAACAAAGCCAGAATACCTAGGTTCTTGGGCAGGGTAGTTATCTTGGATACAGTGTGTTTCAAAAAGTTTGATGAAATTGCTCTATCTTGCATGGTTAAGGAGACAGAGGCAATTTGATGTTTTGCACTTTTTGGCACAAATTTGAAAATTGACAATTACCCCCATTTTTGGGAAGGGTAACTTTTTGGAAAATTGGGTAGAGTAGTTTGCTTACATACCCAAAAAAATGGCCGCCATTTTTTGGTGAGTGAAATATTCATTAAAACTTGGAAAGGCCAGTCTTCACAGTTTGCCGAATTCGCTCTATCTGGCACAGTTTTCGAGATACAAGCATTTTTGTGTTTTGCAATTTTTGCGAAAAATTCAAAATGGCCGCCATTTTTGGTGGGACAAACTTTTTTTTTAATTGGGTCAGCTACTCATCAGAGTTACCCTGTGCACAGTTTTCGAAACTGCTCTATCTAGCACGGTTTTTGAGATACATGCATTTTAGTGTTTTGCAATCTTTGCAAAAAATTTGAAAATTCAAAATGGCCGCCATTTTTTAGCAAGTGAAATATTCGTTAAAACTTGGAAAGGCTAGTCTTGATAGATAACCTGTGGGTCAAAATTTTGCCGAAATCACTCTATCTGGCACGGTTTTTGAGATACAAGCATTTTTGTGTTTTGTGATTTTTGCAAAAGATTCGAAAATCAAAAATGGCCGCCATTTTTTGGCAAGTGAAATATTCGTTGAAACTTGGAAAGGATAGTCTTCACAGATACCCTGTGGGTCAAAAATTTTGCCAAAATCGCTCTATCTGGCACGATTTTCAATATACAAGCATTTTTGTGTTTTGTGATTTTTATGAAAAATTCGAAAATTTAAAATGGCCGCCAAGGCTACTCTTCGCAGATACCTTTTTTAACATTTTTTGAGATACAAGGATTTTCGTGTTTTGCATTTTTGAAAAATTTTGCCGAAATCCCACTAGTAAATTTTTATTTTATGAAGAGAATGGTTTCAAAAACTACTCAAAAATCAGTATTGTTTTATATGTGTACCTTATGAGCCTATATATTTCCAATTTTGTGTTTTGCATTTTTTGTCAAAATTTGAATATGACCCCCATTTTTGGGAGTAGCAAATTTTTGGAAAATTGGAGAGATTAGGTTGCTTAGATACCCTGTGGGTCGAAAATTTTAACTATCTCACACAGTTAAGGAGATACAAGCAGCTTTGTGTTTTACTCGTTAAGAAAATTGTTTATGCTTAATTAATCATCAATAACTCATTCATTTCTTAACCTATCCCTGCCAAAATTTAATGTCGCCCAGATCTTTATATGTGGAAGGTATTTGCTAAATTTCAGGTGGATAGATAAAATGCGTCGTAAGTTATCATCCAGATAAGGGCAAACTTCCAAAAATCGCATTTTTGGTCATGTGATCTCTTTGATTGGTGAAAATGTTATTGCAGCATATTCAGAAAAATTTCCCAGGGCTACTTCATACACCTACCAAATATGAAAAGAATCTGCCTCATGGCTGCGAAGCTATTGCGAAAAGAAAATGGGGATCCGGCGGAGTCGCTTCTCCTGTATACAAACAAGCATCCCTCGCGTGACACTTAAAAATTGTGTGATTTAAACCCCTTTCACACTACAGGCGATATCAACTGTGTTTGGTGGAATGTCCCTGTCCTTGGAACACCGTCTGACATCCGTTTGCAAACTTGTGAGTCAGTGGCGAACCATCCATTACTTTGCGCCTCCTACAGAAGTTTAAAAATGTTTAAAATTTCCATCTCTGAATTTGGTCCCATGAACATGTGCAGACGAATCAGAGCATGCGCAGGTGAATTTTTTGCTACAGTAAATGAAGGTGTGTTCCACAGAGTGTATAAGGTTGTGATACGGTTGTCTTTTGATGGTGATAGAAGGTGAGTGGCAGGTACATGGACGTTTTGCCACTGTGACCCAAAGTCACATATGAATTTCAACAGTACTTGAAGGACAGAGGCATTTCCCCAAATGCCTGTAACTGCAAATTATACTACGTGTAACGTGAACAACTCGCTGAAATGGGGCAACCTGGGAGGTGGTTCCGCCTGTAGTGTGAAAGGTGTATTACTGCACTGTAAATATAAGTCATAGATCAAAACAAATAATTTCTCCTAGTGGCCCACTGACAAATGATTAGTAACCCACATATGAGTGATGTTTTTCAAAGTAGGATCACGAAAAGATAAAATAGACCTATGCATCGGAGAACCGATGCAAATTTGTATCCACCGAAAATAAGGCAATAATAAGCCAGTTATCAGCACTTTTAAGTTTGGCTATTGTCGTTTGACCTTGAAGGAGGGGCCAAGGTCAAATCTGACCACATCAAAAGATTCCTGGCCCATGATTTCCTATAGGTTGGTTTCACTTTGCAAACCTCTAGGACCAATAATAAGCAAGTTATAACCACTTTTAGGTTTGGATATCCTCGTTTGACCTTGAAGGAGGCGCCCAAGGTCAAATCCAAACACACTAAAATATTCCCAGCCCATGATTTCCTATAGGTTGGTTTACCATCCCAAACCTCTAGAACTAAAAATAAGCGAGTTATAAGCACTTTTAAGTTTGGCTATCCTCACTTGACTTTGAAATAGGGATACAAGGTCAAATCAAACCACACCAGAAGATTCCAAGCCCAAGTAGGATCACAAAAAGATCAACTAGACCTACGCATCGGAGAACCGATGCAAATTTGTATCCACCAAAAATAAGCCAATAATAAGCCAGTTATCAGCACTTTTAAGTTTGGCTATCCTCACTTGACCTTGAAATAGGGATCCAAGGTCAAATCTGACCACACCAAAAGATTCCCAGCCCATGATTTCCTATAGGTTGGTTTACCATCCCAAACCTGTACGACCAATAATAAGCGAGTTATAAGCACTTTTAAGTTTGGCTATCCTCGTTTGACCTTGAAGGAGGGGTCCAAGGTCAAATCAGACCACATCAAAAGATTCCCACCAAGGTTTCTTATAGGTTGGTTTACCATCCCAAACCTGTACGACCAATAATAAGCAAGGTATAAGCACTTTTAAGTTTGGCTAGCCTCGTTTGACCTTGAAGGAAAGGTCCAAGGTCAAATCAGACCACACCAAAAGATTCCCAGCCCATGATTTCCTATAGGTTGGTTTGCCATCCCAAAACTCTAGGACCAATAATAAGGGAGATATATATAAGCACTTTTTATGACTGAAAAAGAAACGCCCATGGCAGCCATCTTGTTTTTCAAAATGAAGCCAAAAATATTCCCCGTCAAGATTTTGTAATGAGGAACATACCCTGCGAATTTGAGATCTGTACCTATAATACCCTTTGCTCTAGAGGGCCACCAAAAGTCCTTGCCGAAAGTTGAAAAACTGCCCGTGGCGGCCGTCTTGTTTTTCAAAATGAGGCCAAAAATATTACCAGGTAAGATTTTATGGTTATGAGGAAAATGGCTCCATTGCACCCTGACAAAGGCAATGGAGTTTCCCTCACAAGACCGAATAGTAACAGCACCGCCCTGTCCTCTTTTGAGCCTGTATCTGAGGGCGACATCCTCAAAATAATAAAATCATCCACCACCAAATCATGCGGCCTCGACCCAATAGAAACCAACAGAAATCTCCTCAAAAATTACAGACCAGTATCCAACCTCAGTTTTATATCCAAACTGATTGAAAATGTAATGGCTAAACAGTTAAATAATTATATCGATAGTGAGGGGCTCTCCAATGTCAACCAATCCGCCTACAGGAGACTCCATTCCACAGAATCAGCACTCCTGAAAATCCAGAATGACATTGCTGCATCTATGGACTCTGGTAAGGCTGTTGCACTCACATTGCTGGACCTCTCAGCGGCATTCGACACTATCGACCATGACATTCTTTTTAATTCCCTCAGGGATTGGTTTGGGGTTGATGGCACTGTGTTGAGGTGGATCAAATCCTATCTCTGAAACTGCAAACAGAAGGTTAAACTAGGTAATAGCTTTTCAGATGCTTTCTCACTCCCATATGGTGTGCCTCAGGGCTCTGTCCTGTGCCCCCTTCTTTTTACCCTCTATACTACCCCTCTCAGTAATATCATTTCCAATTTCATTGTCGCCCACCATCTATATGCTGATGGCACCCAAATATATCTAGCACTGGACCATAGGAACTTTGATTCCAGTTTTACTGAGCTTACTGAGTGTCTCACATGTGTCCAAAATTGGATGGCTGGTGTGAAACTTAAACTCAACCCCGAGAAAACTGAATTTATTATCATTGGTGATAGACAAGCCAGAGAGTCCCTCATCAACAAATTCCCTACTCAACTTCTTGGAAATTCTATCTGCCCTACCGATACAGTCAAGAACCTAGGTGTTACTTTTGACTCTGGAAACACCTTTACTAGCCACATAACCAATATGTGTCGCGCCTGTTACTACCACCTTAAGGACCTGAGATGCATCCGTAAATTCCTCAGTCTGGATACTGCAGCCTTGCTTGCAAAAACAATGATCAGCAGTCGACTTGACTACTGCAATTCCCTACTTTATGGCGTAAGTAAATTCAATGTAACTAAACTCCAAAAGATTCAAAATGCTCTTTGTAGCATTGTTTTTAGACTTGATAGAACTAGCCATGTCACTCCCTTTCTTTAAAAACTACACTGGCTCCCTATCACATACCACATCTTGTTTAAGTACAGTCTAATTACTTTCAAGGCTATCAAATTCTCTCAACCCGTATACCTATCATCCTTGATCAAAACCAGTTGTTTAACGCGTGGAAATCGTCTTTCTCTTTCCTCAGTCTCTCACAAAAAGGCCATTGGTAGGCTAGGTTTTGCAATGGCTTCCCCCACAGAATGGAACAGACTCCCACAATCAGTACGATCACAACAAACAATAATAGGTTTCTGTAGCCAGTTAAAGACCTATTTGTTTAGACTAGCATATCCTCCACCATAGTACATCTCCCTGGCGGGCGCTAATTTTGGATCTCGACCTGATACGTCCCTGGACTTTCCCTTTTTGACCTCAGGCGCATTAGAGGATGTTACATCAATTTTGCACTATATAAATGTTTCTATTCTATTCTATTCTATTATGAATATATCCTGCAAATTTGAGAAGGCTAGCTTTAACCGGTAACAGTGAAATCTCTCTACACACTGCGGCGGCGGCGTAACAAAGCGAAATCCATAGTATCCATAGGATGCTATATGGTGGATACAATTATATGACTGGGCCAGTTATGATCGATTGGATTACTGGCAAACTACAGTTATGTATGGCACATAGCAACATCAGTTGACCCAGATATACATAGAGGGATAGGCAAAGGCTGCCTTAGACAGATCCAAGACAGGGCTGACAGACAAGACCCAAGGTTTAGGGTCAGCTTGTCACTATGGTGTACTTTTAGTAGCGAAGGCAGACTGAATAGACATACATGAACTCCCTTAGGGTCTCCATAGAACGCTTTGAGTAATCAGGGAGGAAGGCTCCACGAAAGATCACATAGTCCAGGGTCTATATTTACACACACACATGTATATCTATATATCGTGATAAAACAAGAGACACTAGCATTCTGAATATGAATGAATGCTAAAAATGATATTCAGTTAAATACATTGATTAATGCCAACTGGATGTATTGCTCCTATATTCCACATCCACCATCTTTCACACTTTTTTCTGTGTTCAGGTTTAGGTGTGTTGTATTTTAGAGAACACCATTCCAGAATTGAGAATCTGAGATCATTTACAGAATGACCCTTGCCTGTGAAGTGTTTAGACACAGGGGTTGATCTGCTATCCTTTGTTTTTTTCACAGAGAGAATGTGCTCATACATTTTTGATATGCACGTCCTGTTTCACCAACATAGTATTTATTACACTTTCTACAGGTGATCAGGTATACTATGTCACTCAATTCACAACTTTGATTAAAACTCCTGTTATGGTAACCAGATACAACCCCATGAATCCAGACATTCGAGGATTCATACACAATAATTGGAATATTATTGAACACAGCAATGGCTGTGTTCACACATTCAGTGAAAAACCAATAGTGGGTTTAAGAAGATTACCAAATCTTAGAGACATCCTGACCAGTGCATCCATAACATATCCCCCTAAGGTTGCACCAGTTAAGCAAATCATCACCAAGCACTGCACGAGATTAGGCAAATGCACTTACTGCTAAATATTTTATTTTTAGTGAAAGTTAAAGAAAGATATTTTCATTGTTTTTCCATTTGATATAATTTTGTGTTTTGATGAAACCTAAATTATCCCATAATTCTTTTTATCTGACACATGCAACTATGATCTGTAAGAGCTATACTTAGTTGGTGGACCAATGGTGGTCCTCTAGCCCAGCAGGCACAGGTCCAATTCTTGACATCATGTTTTGGTCATGTTAGTATATGACATCAAATAACTATCACTCGGACATGATTTAAGGTGGTCACGTCATCTGACACAAATCTGACATCCAGTTTATGTGACATGACATGACTTTATGTCAATAACATACCTACAATATCAACTAGATGACAAAATGATAACCAGACCTAATGTGATTGTATTATCCTATTCAATGACATAAAATTGACACCATCCCAACATGACTTTTTGTAGTCATGTCAAATGATGAAAATATGATGTTCGAATAATATGATGTGACCTGATATTCTACTCGGGCATTGTTTCTGACATCTTAATGATATTAATATGATGTCACTTTGTTAAAACATTTCAAGTGGCGTATCATCATATCATTTGAGATCAGATTAACATCAGTATTCTATAAAATTATATCATTTTTAGGAATATTACAAATGTAATATCATCCTGTACACCAGCCATGGTCATATTAGGACAGGCCCTCAGCTTTTTCACATGAGTAGGGCCAAACCTAGGCAGAGGTGACAACCTTTGATTAGATGCTGAACCTACTAACTTGGCCTCTAGTCTCTGTGATGTTGCTGTGACAAAAATAATTAAGTTTTGGTACAGACAAAACAATTATGTTTAAAACTGTAACTAAAATGCTGTGTGACAGCAAAAATTTACAAGAAATATGTTGTTTTGTAAACAAATGTATACTTTAGTGTTTGCAACCAAGCCAAAGATTGAATAAATAAAGATAAAAGTTCAAAAAAAGGGCTTCTAATATTCAAACTTTTGTACCCATAATTTGTATCTTTACAAATGGTATAAATTTTTGAACTGGTTCCCACTGAACATTTATTATTTTCTCCCATGGAATAATCTTTATAGTACATGGAAATCACTTAAGGCTGTGTCAGGTAAGTGTACACAAATGGTAGTTAAAGCAATGTAATCTGATATTAACTGTGAAAACAAAATGTTATTAACCAATATTTTTATTACTGAAAATTAGTTTCAGCACTTGTGAAATGATGTCAATCAGATTTTTATATCAGTACATCAAATTGATGTCAGTTTCTGATGTCATATAGACATGAAGTCAGTCCAAATTGGGCGATCATATTGATGTCTTATGCTGATATCAAATTTATATCGGCTACTAGATGTCATTTTTATGGCTTTTGGAGATGTCAAATAGACTAGGCTACTAAAGATCTGTTTGACATTTAACATATGATGTCATTTCGAATTTCAAATAAGCATCAGTTTCTGATGTCTTGCCCAGTGTCTTTTTGATTTCTTTTTGATATCCTATTGCCTGCTGGGCTGGTAGCTAAACCTCAAGCTCTGCTGAACAGCATTCGTTTTGACAGACCTTGAAAAATAATGCCTTTGCTTAAACTCATTTGGTTTGTGCAAATTACTTATTATGTTGCTGTTTTAAATTTTATTACACAAAAAATTGTAAGATTTGCCACTGGTGGTCCATCAGTGGTCCACCTTCTGCCTGAATGGTACACATACTGTTGTACCGGTGGCCCACAGATGGCAAAGTAATTGGATACTTTATGTATGTGTGTGTATATCACTGAGACACCAACATTTTTAAATAACAGATGTTACATCTCTACATTAATATATATTTCTATTTTTCCCACTCTTGTGCCAAAAATGTCTTCTGAGGTTTACCACTGTCACCCCACCAACTATATATAAGCTATGATCAATGGGCCACTGATGGGAATTTTCTAATTTTCACCCGGATTTTAGACCGAATCAATAAAATCATCTGACAATTAGACAGAAAAGTTAACAGAAATGAAAGTTTCCCCTGTAAGCAAATGCGGATGCTACGTCGGTCTGACGTTGGCAAGCCACTGGTAAAATTTTACTACCACTGTAGCTTCAGCCAATCAGATTGCAGCATGGAGTTATGTGTGTGTGTGTGTGTGGGGGGGGGGGGGGGGGGGGCTACAGAGTCTTGCTATCTGGGATATAACCAACCTCATGTCTGGTATGTGAAGTCATTACAGACGAATACCAGGAAGAGGCAGCTTCAGTGTTCAAAAAATATTGGTTGTACAAAAACTATTAATTGAAAATCACAATGATCTTCATGCTGTGAACCAATCCCCCAACCATGCTGACTATTTCATGTGAGAAAGTTTGTAAGCCCAAAGGATTACCGTAGTGATGGTGGACCAGTTCACGCCCGTATACCTCACGCCCACCCCAAAATTTGTCCAAAACAATCATAGTTGTACAATAAATTACCAATGTATATGGTCAATTTGATAATTATCTATGATGTGGTAAACATTTTCTCTATGAAATCTTCAAGAAAATTGAGGGTGGGCCTGAATTGGTACCCGGGCGTTAATTGGTCTACCACCACTATAAAAAATTATAAATATTTAAGAAAAATGAGGGTGGGCGTGAATAGGCACACGGGCGTGAATTGGCCCACCACCACTACATTAAAGTTAATTTCGTCCACCAAATCTGAACAAAGCGATAAGGAAAAGGAAAAAACTTATTTGTAACGAAATCTATGTACTGATACTATTTCGTATTTCAATTACTGATATTATTTCCACTCCTGAAACAAAATATATTATTAATACTTTTTTTCAGAAAAAAATGTTCGTTAAGGTAATTGCTATTATCACTCACCCAGAGTTATCCAACAAATGATCGTTTTCCTCTCTGTCGAAACAAGACCATTTCCAACGCATTTTATTGTTTTATCAAACACTTGTACTATTCATGTTTTTAAGGTTTCATTTCTTGAGCTATCTCAGTGAAATTTACACCAATTGTATTTGGATTTCTTACATTTAGAAGGTTGTTTCAATCCCCAATACTGAGTATTTCACGCATATCGCATTTACAAGTGCACACAGCGTATTTACTTTGTGCAGTCATTTGTGTCTCGTGAATTGAAAAAAAAGAGAGGGGGGTGTTTTATTGTTACGGAAGCCCTTTTTTCTTTGGGCCAATATTGTAAACTGTATAAGTACAGCCTAGTACATCTTTAATGCTTAGTTACTGGTCAACGGGTAAAACTGGGACATAATATCCCATTACACATGTGAGAAAACAACACTGTGTTACCATGAGCTGTTTTTGAAGTCGGGGACAGTATGTGCCTCTCTGGTAGAAGCGTGAATCAGTTTATGGGTCTAATTTTGGTGAATTTTTTTACTTTGAACCTGAAAAACACAAAGAGTATTTCATATATTTTCAATGTTAATACCTCAAATAATAGGTGTGTTATCCCTTTATTACTGTATCCAATATTAATTCCCTAATATTTATACAAATATTAAAAATATTGCTTTTTCTGTCTCTAATTGACCAAAACCCTTGAATCAGATTTTGGGTCTATTTTTAAAAAAATGTCACACTTGACTGAACCCACAGCTTTTTTCAGGTTCACTATATATATACTGTAACACAAGGACACTGACCAAATTGTGAGCCTATTTTGGCCAAGTTGATTTATTTTGTGTGGTGGTGTGTCTTCACTATACTTCAATTGTAAAATGTATGCAACGTATCAAAACAAGGCAATATAAAATCATTAATTGGTAAACTAAAAGTTGTGAAGCTTTAAAATTTATTAATTGAAGTATTGCTGTCAATGTAAATCACAGAATTAGGTAGAATTACCTATAACCAGAGTACTTGGAGAGTGCGTACCTCTACCAATGCATGTAATAATAAGTAAATAGATAAATCCAAGTTATTTTTTAATCCAGACGATAATCCAGATCACTCTAAAAATTTAACGGGATGTAAGTTGGACACATCTTCTGATTTCTTTTCAGGAAGATCCAACTCATATTATTTGCAATATCCTGCTAACACACAAGCAGACAAAGAGGCAAGCAGACAGTTATAAAAAATATTTATTTATTTTGGTTTTTATGTAGCTTTCAACACTGCACAGGTCATATCACAACGGGTAGTTGAAAGGGAAGAGGAAACCAGTACATAAAGTTGGTCAAGGTTCTGTACCATAAACTGCTGGCCAAGGGCAAGCCACTTTCCTACTTGACGTCAGGCCGCTATTTGAACTCTGATCTCAGAGGTGGGAGGCGAGTGTGTTATCACTGCACATCTGTGGCCCCCGTTATAAAAATGATACATCTTTGGCGGTTTGTAATAATCAGTTGCAGCAATCTATATATCATTACCATGAGAGAAATATGTTTGAAATATTACTGTAGAAAACATTTTGACAGAGTCAAGGTCAAAGGTTAGACTAAGGTCACAGTATGACATTGCACATCTTTAACCCCTAACCTATAGCTGTACCAAGTATCAACATCCCTGGTAACATCTAACAGATTCTGAGATACAGGCCAGACAAGATATTTACCCCTGCCCACCCATCCGTTCTCATGTCAGCACAGCTAGATGCCATGGGTAAAAACAATACTTGCATTTGGACAATTTGAAACCATGATTTGGTCAGTCCTAAGTGGCCACGGGTAACAGTACATATTTTGTAAATCTCTGAAGTGATAAGTCAAGGGTAACATTTTTTTTCCAAAATAGACCCATACACTGATCACTGGGTTTTCAGCAATAAGAGACAAAAAGACAATGTGTTTAATATTTCTACAAATATTTAGAAAATGATATCTGGTACAATGATAAAGGGATAACATCTGATCTATCACCATGAAAACAAATGAAATACTGGATGTGTTATTAAGGTTTGAACTAAAAAGATAGAAATTCTACCAAAATTAGACCCATGAACTGATCATTACTTCCACCAAAAATCACTTCATAGTCTAGAAATTTTAACATGCAGACACACTACTTCACATTGGAATTTGGTAAAACAAGCTCATTATTTGAATACTGACCATATATAATATGCCATATATGGTACACTTCATATAATTGAAGTATTCATTCAGTGTTTACCTTTTTTTTTCAAATAGACCCAAAAACTGATTCAAGGGTTTTGGTCAATTAGAGACAGAAAAGGCAATATTTTTAATATTTGTATAAATATTAGAGATTTAATATTTGGCACACTAATAAAGGGATAACACACCTATTATTTGAGGTATTAACATTGAAAATATATGAAATACTCTTTGTGTTCTCCAGGTTCAAAGTCAATAATTCACCAAAATTAGACCCATAAACTGATTTACGCTTCTAGATAATAATTGTTAGCGTGTAGACAGGATAAAGTAAAAGCAAAAATGGCACGTCCATATATTGTGTTTTACCTTGTTCTTGTTTATCCCTGATTTATTTGGGGTTTTACGTCGCTTTCAACACTGCACAGGTCATATCACGACGGGTGGTTGGAAGGGCAGAGGAAACCAGTACAAGTGGCCCCCTTTGTTTATCCCTGAAACTCGTTTCATAAATCAGCCCTTTGAATACTATTTCTTAAAGTGTGGTGATCCGTGGGGGTTTAAATGCTATAAAATGTCTTGATTCCCAAAAGTACTAACAAATTAATTTCAAATATACAACATATTTAATTGATAGAAGTTTGTATATATTTCAAAGCTACAGAATAAATTTAGTACCCACAATGTCAAGGTCTCTCCAGACCATTTTCAAGCGGAGGTTTACAATTCTCCCCCTGCAAATACACAATTCGGTGGTAACAAAAGACTAGTTTTGCTTGAAAATAAAAAGAACACACTGGCAAGGTAGAATGTAATGCACATAGTCATATCCCCACCTCAAACTGTTTCCAACTACTACAAAACCTTAAATCAGACTTACATACAGTTGGGGATAGTGTGTATAGGGATAGCATAGGACAAAGTACATGCAAACCACCTTTTCAACCAAAGAGAGGTAAAGTTACTGACTGGGCACTGAAGTTTAGGCTGCCCAATTTCTCACAAACAAATCTACCGAATGAGAAATCTCAGGTTGTCCATCAGCTGACCACTGCCTCAATGTCCATATTGGACTCGAAAGAAAATTCTGTTCACTTGGGGAATAAATACAAAACTGGGTTAATTCCTAGGGGAAAAGACATCAGTTTGGTCAGCTGTGACAATCCAAGTTTATACAAGATGACTTATCATCACAAGTTAACAATGGTTTAGCAAAACACACTAATGTTGATAGTTGCCACACAACTCATGACCCCAATAGTCTTGATACTTTGAACCAGCGCATACCAGATCATGTGTTTGCCGACAGGCATAAATGTGTGGAATACAAAAACTGTGTGCAACAAAATGGCGAAGACTTCGGTTTTATTCCACTTACGCCCCTCGAGGTCTATCATGGCGATCCTATTGCCTATGATCAACTTCCCGACATCATTGCAGCGCATAAGATTGTTTGACAAACTGGCATCCCCAATTTCTTAGGGGCCAGAATCCCTATTGCTTCTCAGCTTAAACCCCAAAGGTGGCGGTATCATTTAGCCCAATTCTGGGATAAGCAATTGCCTGACTTAATCAAATATGGTTTTCCATTAGTTTTTTGTCAGGACAGAATCCTCTATCCCTCGGACACAAACCATATGTCGGCACTCCAAAACACATCACATGTTGAACAATACATCTCGGAGGAACTGTCATACGGTGCACTACATGGACCATATCATGAAAAACCTTTTCCCATGCATGTCTCCCCTCTAATGGTGAGGGATAAGCCAAACTCCAATAAAAAACGTACCATTATGGATTTGAGTCGGCCAAAGGGTTTTTCTGTTAACCATGGCGTGTCCAAAAATAGTTATCTTAATACATACTTTACACTACATTACCCCTCAGTAGACCATATCACACAAGCAATTCGTCACTTAGGCCCCGATGCCCTCCTTTACAAAATTGACATCAGCAGGGCCTTCCGTCATATCAGAATAGACCCAGGTGATCTAGATCTCCTAGGTTTTCACCATAACAACTATTACTTCGATGGGTCTCTTGCTTTTGGGTACAGACATGGTTCTGTATTTTTTCAACATTGCTTGGATGCTATACGTTACATGATGAAAAACCATGGTTTTCACACCATTTTCAACTATATTGATGATCTGATTTATGTGGGATTGCCCCATGAAATTCATCAGTCTTTTACGTTCCTCCAACATTTATTGCAAGACCTAGGCTTCGAAGTCAGTCCTAGTAAATTGGTCACTCCTGCAACTCAGGTCATGTGCTTAGGAATACTGGTGGATACGGTTGCTCAGACGATTTCTATTCCTGAAGACAAGCTTCAGCAGATAAAAAATATCTGTTCTTCCTGGTCAAGTAAGACATACTGTAGCAAAAGCGACCTCCAGTCACTACTAGGTTCCTTGCTATATATTACCAAGTGCATTAAACCGTCACGCTATTTTCTTAATCACATGTTGGCACTGCTAAGACAGAATGTCAATCATCGCAATATACTACTTAACCAACAATTTTTTGCCGATCTAAATTGGTTTTTAACCTTTCTAGATACTTATAATGGCAATACATATTATAACATTACTGAACAAGATGCCCAGGTTTACATGGATGCCTCCCTTACAGGCCTAGGTGGAGTTTATGGCTCCTTTGTCTACACACTTCCCATACCAAGGGGTTTTCGTGACTATAGTATTGTCCATCTTGAGATGTTGAACATACTGGTTGCATGTAAAATCTGGGCTTCTCGCTGGGAGAACAAGAAAATACAAATATTTTGTGATAACCTTGCAGTTGCCAAAGTCCTAACGTCAGGGAGAACCAGAGACGAGACGCTGGCCATCTGTGCACGCAACATTTGGCTCTTGTCAGCATTATACAACATTCATTTTACATTTTCCCACATTCCAGGTGTTCAGAATACCATTGCTGATTTGCTATCCAGATGGGGAAATAGTCAACATGATTGGTCCAAGCTCCAAAGTCTTTGCCCGATCACATTTGGGTGGATTCCCATATCGATCTAACATTACTGAATTATACCATATGATATATTATATTTTCAGACTTACCTGCAGCGGCGGCCCAGCTGGTGTCCCTGGCATCTGTGAGCCTAAACAATGGGTTTCGTCCCACCACTCTCACACAGTACACCCGAATGTGGAAGGACTTTCTCGCATTCCAGGTGGCTGCTGGGTTGTCGTTTCATCAGGTGACACCTTTAGTTCTACTAGCATATATGCAATATCTTATCAATGCTAGTTTGTCTGAGTCTAACATCTCAAATAATCTGGCCGCAATAAGGGCATTTCATATAATACATGGCATCCCCACACATCCATTTCAGGATCGTCGGATCCCTCTTCTAAAATCTATCAAAATCAACAGGCCTTTCGTTCCCAAAATGGCTCAGGCCCTCACAATTGAAAGATTGCACCAAGTCATAGCCACATCCGCTGGTCTTGAACATAATGTCACATTTACAGCTTTGTATTCTTTCATCTTCTTTTCTTTTCTACGTCTCTCCAATTTGTTGCCACATACTACTGGACAATATGATTTTACTAGACATATGGCTCGGGGGACGTCATTTTCACCCAGTCTGGTGCCACAGTTATTATAAAATGGTCCAAGACCATCCAAGACAGAAAAGAGACCAGGACCATCAATATTCCATATCTAGGTCATTCAGAAATATGTCCCATTGTAGCTTTGAAAACCATGCTTTGCCATATTCCGGGTTCAGAAAATGATCCTCTTTTTATGATTACAATGAAAGGTATCCCCATCGTCCTGACCGATTCCGTGGCTCGTAATCACTTGAAGAAGGTGTCTCAGTTGTTACACATACAACCACCACTGACGTTTCATGCCTTCAGAAGAGCCACCTCTTCTTGGGCGTCCATGGGGTCCCATTAGAACACATTCAGGCTCATGGCACGTGGAAATCTAACGCAGTTTGTTCCTATCTTAGGGCCCCTCCTTCTTCCACCGCTCCCGTCGCAACCTTTAGACAATACTTACATGCTTAAGTTTGGCCTTTGGGAGTCACATTATTTCCATTTCACCGCTTATTTCTTATAATTTAACTAAAAATTCATGCCCTCTTGATGGTTACACCTTATCAAGGTCAGGTGAGCTCGAACAACGACTCAGTCTATTAACCTTCAAAACTGGGGGACGTGTTCAGGGTCTCCCGCTTTCATTCAGGTTTCTCTTGAGTTTTACCTGCTTTTTCATTCTGAGGGTTTGACCTTTTGACTTCTTACCTCAGATTGCTTTCACTTCATGTTTGAGCTCCCCTGGCCCAGAGCCAAAGGTTTATAAAGTAGTCAATCACTTAAATAGTGGGAAATTATGCTGAAGTTTGAATCATTGAGTCGAATCAAATCTTTATGGTTAATTATCGCAATTATGGTTTTAAACAGTCACATTTATTAACTTTGAGTGTGCAGTTTGAAATATCATTATAGTTTAACTTTCTTGTTACTAGCATCATTGTTCTAAGTATTAAACAAATTAAAGTAATCAGTAATGACATGTGTAGCTGAAGTTTGAATTCCCACTCATTTTACCATAACTATTGTTTATATTATGATTGAGTTCATTTACCATTATATATGTGTGTTTTAAACAATCTTGTACTAATTGTGCTTGCTATAATGTTAAAGAATAAAAATTTTAAATCCCAATTTTCTATCCTTGGGTTTGGGGGAAATGGACCAGTAATGCAATTATAAATACGTTAACCTGTGTGTTGTATGAGAACCATTCAACTAGGTCTCATGGATATCCTTTGTAATATTATCAGATTATAATGTAATTAAATTTGGTAAGCGTCGTTAATACCAATCCCGTAAATTTCCTGTTAAAGTAGACTTGTGCCCAGTCTACCCTGTTCAGGTAAAATGATAAACATTGTTCAGAGGTATGGATATTGTCTTTCCCCATCAACCAGTTCCAAGTGTATGACTTTCCTAATGTTTTATGGTAGAGATTCGGTGATATACTTCGAACTTTTCCCCATCAGACCTGAAAAACAATGAATCTGACATGTATTTTTGACTATTTGGTAAGGCATATTGAAGCAAGGCTTACCTATCAGTTTGGGCACCCTGATTTACGTTTTTGGCTTACTGGCCATCGGCTGTAAGCTATTGGCATCGGTTGGCGCCGTCTTCGTCGGCATCAACAATTTTTCCAGCCTCTTCTCCTCAGAAACTACTACACCGATTTGTTTAAAATTTGTTATGGAGCTTCCTCGGGTAGAGGACTATCATGTTTCCTCATTGCATGTTGATGGGATTGTTTTTACGGTGTCTATCTTGGATTTTAACAGGAAATAAAAAGATGCAAATATCTCAGAAACCGTAAGAGTTAGAGCTATTTCGAGCAAATTTTTGACCCATGGGGCAGTAAAAGATTCAAATTTCTAAATATCGATGACTGGACTTTAGCAGGAAATGGAAAAATGTGAACATCTTGCAAAACACAAAAAGGAAGTGCAAATTCTCACTCAGGTAAAAGTTCACAATAGATATCAGGAATGTGGATGACACAATATCTGAATTTATGTGAATTGTGTTTCGAACATTTCTGTAAGATGAACTTTCTCATCAGAGGCTGGAGAGAAAGGCCTAGAATCCCCCCTGAAGTACTTTTTGAAAAGTGCAAATGAACCCGTTTTTCGGTGCACTGAACTGGTGCATTGAAGTGGGAATGGGTAAGTATTATCAGGTAAGTCATATTTAATTATTCAGTTAATATTGTTAAATATATTAGGGATATGAAAGTCTCTTATAAATAAATAGGCTATATATTAGGCTTTGGCCTAAATATTAGGATAAATATAAGAGGTGGTTTTTCGGTAGGTCCACTTATAAGTGCCCTGAAAGGTGGTATCTTATTCATGTGGTATGATCATAAGTGAGGACTGATAAATGTTTGAATTCCATCTTCTGTGGAATTATACTTTTGATGAGAAAGATACAGAAGTTCAATATATATTTGATGTATATACTTTAATGATAAACTTTAGTATATATAGTGTCAGTTTTATATGAAGGCATATAAAAAGATTTTGGGTTAAAAATTCTATAATAGAATTGTGCACTCCCAAATACAACATTCCATCTACACCCGACAGAGGGAGGCGTGAGCAGTGGTGGATGTGAAATATTGGAGCAATCCACCCAATAGGCATCAGTCAATTTATTTGAAATTTGTGCATATTTTGGTCTTTTTTATTCACACTCATGGAAGACCACCTGCCCTTATGCTTTATTACAAAAATGATTATATCTTGAAAACCATGTGAGATAGAGCAATTTCGGCAAAATCTTTTACTTTCTGGGAATCTCTTGTTAGTAATGAACTCAAATTTCACAATTATTTGTCTATCGAAAAATGGTGGCCATTTTAAATTTTCGAATTTTTCGCGAAAATTGCAAAACATAAAAAGGCTTGTATCTCAAAAACCATGAGAGATAGAGTGATTTTGACAAAATTTTTTACCCACAGGGTATCCCTGCAGAGTAGTTAACCCAATTTAAAAAAAAATTGTCTCACCAAAAATAGTGGCCATTTTGAATTTTCAAATTTTTCGCAAAAATTGCACAGTTGAAGGGGAACACAATGAATGAAATAAGCCAGTTCAAGGAACACTTTGGAGTTTTATTAAAAACTGTTCATAAAATTAACTTGTTAACACATTAACATTTGTTACCCTTTTAGTACTATACAAGCTGCACATTCATTATAATTCAAACCTGCTTTAATATGGTGTTTCTGAATCACAATCAATGGATATTAGCACTGTTAATTACATCAAAGAACTAAAGTACTCTGCTGCTACCACTACAATTATCTGTAAGACCTTTTACGTCTGGTAACCCAAAAGTACTTTCAACTACTATATTACATTTTACAACAGTGAAAGCTTGTAATAAAGCATAAAGACACTGCTTATTGTACTCAGTATGTACTATGTAAGTTATGTAGAATCACAAATGACAATGCCTAGTAAGATTACTAAGTACTTATGTTGCTAGTTAAAGAAAGTATCACAGTATTCACTACCACTACAGTTATCTTAAAGTCATACAACCTATAGACATCAGTCTAGTAACTATGAAACTTGTATTAATATATGTAATCATTGTAGATGACTATAAGGCTTGTGACAGCATAGTAAGTCTAAGTAAAGAACAAGGGTGAAAATATAATATTATAATGTTGATGTAGTAAAAGTACTAAAATACCCAAACCCAAATTATGTAGGTTTCTTTAAAAGTTGTTGAAATGTTGAGGGCACAGTGCTAGCAGCTTTAGGTGTAGTTTAAGATAGTGCCAAATTGCCTCACTTTGCCAGTTACCATGTTGTTTGATATTTTCAAATTGCACATCATTATCAAAGGCCATGGATGCTCCACTTCTACAGAACATATGAAAGGTATATTGAGATGGGTTCAAGCCCAAATTAACAACAACTAACTTCAAAAAGTATCTAACTTTGAAGGCCACAGTAGTTTGAATTCCAACTTTATTTTCCACTAAGAATAATGGTGTATCCTTAGTATAATCAAACTTTGCTATCATTGCTTTTAATTTATTTATTTGGGCTTTTATGTCCCTTTCAACACTGTACAGGTCATATCACGACAGGTAGTTGGAAGGGCAGAGGAAACCAGTACATACAGTTCGTTAGGGTTCTGTACTGTAAACTGCCGACCAACGGCAAGCAACTACCAGCTTTCCTAATTGAGACCGTGCCGGGAATAGAACCCCTTGGTAGTCACCAGACGTTTGCATATTTTTTACACAAGTCAATATCAAATGAACCCCAGGGGGTCCCCAAATAACATCCCCAAACACTGGATATCTAGTCTCATCAAAACTTTTAACAGAATTTGGAACCAAAGAGGCCAATCTAAAAAATCCAAAATAAGCAATAAAAAATAGGGCCCTGTATGTAACCCCATTGTGAAATGTTGTTAACATTTTTGACAGTTTCTCTAAAAGACTAATTGACATGACACTTTTGACTGTCAACCGAAGTTTTGCATTCATTTGAACTGACTTAATCAGTAACATGTCTTTTCTACTTGTCAAGGCAATATTGGGCCAATTAAATAAGCCAAAATAATGCTTCAAGACTGCCAAATGATTTCTCATAGAGCATGCACGTATATTGTGCTGAGCCAAATATTCAAAATAAATCACTATCATCATGTAATTTGGCTGGCTAGTTCAAGCCCATGTAGACCATCACAGAGAGGAACAATTTGAAGGAAGCCGCATAGGAAGCCAATGTCATAGGCCACCAGCAATACATTGATCAGCCAAGTGAAGCATATAATTGGTAGTACACATCCCTGAAAAATCAAACAAGACACAGCAGCACCTCGACATAGTAAGTACAGGGGGCTGCAAGTCCCAGCAGCCAGCTCAAAGATTTTTTTTAGATAGAGAAATCTGGTAACAAAGAACTTGGATCCACAATTTTGCAGTCACATTTCTTTAATATTTTAACTGGAGATAATTCTGATGCCTCATATGTGTGCCATCTTGATAGTATATCAGCATATGTATTTCTAACACCCATTATATGGTTAACTTGTAGATCAGTGTTAAATGCCGCTGTATATAACCAAACAGTTCTGACTGCTGCCATATATACCTCCCACTCTTTGTAGGGAGACGTCTACATAAACTTGTTGTGGCGTTAATACACTGAGATATATTTCTACTGAGCCATTAAAGATTTTTAGAAATTTTTGAAACCATATAATATCCTTGAAAAAGGATTCAGGGAGTTTCATAGTACCTTTCACTGAAGCATTATGTAATAAACCCAGTATACGGTTTACAAACAAACCGCTTAGGATGAATGCAACGATGGATATATAACAGTTTGCCAGTAAGTTTCTGCAACTGACGTCTCGATGGATAGGTACGAGTTGACCATTTGTAACACATTTCTTTAACCTCAGCCATTTTATTTTGTGGAATTTTTAAAACACCAGTCCTGGCATTAATTTCAATTCCTAAACAAGTTACTTGCTCACCCGGTTCTTCAATTTTCTTTTGATTAATAAGTAAGCCAACTCTTTGCAACAGATTCATAAGGGTTTGAAAAGCACCAGATGCGTTCTTTGGAGACGCCACTCCGATGTAATCATCTAAGTAATTTATAACCCACACGCTACGCAAATGCAAGTGATGAGTAATAACGTCGGTGCACATCTGGAACGCTGCGGCCCCCGTACAAAATCCAAACGGAAGTTAAACATCGACAAAACGTTTACCTTGCCGTAGTAACCCTAATAGTGGATAATCAAAGGGGTCAATTCGTAAATTTCGAAAAGCCCTTTCTAAGTCAATTTTGAAGAGTAATGCCTGTGGACCAAGAGTCCAGATCTGTTTAACTACATCATCTATTGTGGGATATTTTAAAGTAAATGGTATTCCATCATATACATCTGAAGCAACACAGCTATTAACGCTTTGACCTAAGGGCCATGATAAATCTATGATTACTCTTACACCTCCATCTGGCTTGTCACGAGCCATGAGAGGAGACACATGCAACTTCTCGAATGGAACTTCCTCCAAGGGACCCACCATTGCTTGTTTTCCAACTTCTGTTTTGAAATATTTATCAACACCATCTGGTCTCTGAAGAGCAGAGGCATGGTTATCAACTTTAACATTAAATTGAAAAATATCATAATCCACATTCAGTGGGAATCCAAACTGGAGGTATTCTCCCAACACCTTAAGATCATAGTCTTCAAGCAAGTAATGCCATTCTGATATATTCAGACCTGAAGGAATTAGGTACAGAGAACGCAGCTACTTTGCTGTGCATGTCGTATAACCATTTACCAGAATTTTGAAATATACATGTTGTTACATGATCTTTAATTTGGATACGGTTCTCCCTTTGTAAATCTCACTGCTTCACTTCTCACCATTATTCTGGGGAAATGTATCTACAACAAAATTCTGCTTACTCTCATCCCCTGTTGCTTCAACAATACTGGTTTCTATCGACCTTTCCATGTTTCATAGACCAACTGTCGAAAGATGCGTTCATTAGAGTACAACTAGTATTTATACTATTTAGTTGAATTTCCTCATTCGTTTCAGCACCAATCGTACGACAATTATTCATTTGCTCATTAAAGTGCAAGAAACCCATACTGTCTGACATATTTCCAACACAATTCGCCATATATGGCTCTGTATAATAGATTATTGAATTTTCAACTACACATACCATTTCAAAACAGTGAGATATATTTACTTGGGTATTTATTTGGCTAATATCACTTTGCGTCTTCAAGTCCAGTTCGTCTAGTGAATTAACCTGTGTACTGCAGCTTAACTTGAGAGTATTTATACTCTGTTGTGATGAACTAGAACTCAACTTTATATCTTCAGTTAAATTCTTTCCAACAATTCTCTCCCGCATATAACTGGGATTACCAGTCTGTTCAATTAATATACCTTCATTATCAGCATTATCAACCAACTGAATATTATCATTCACTTTATTTAACGTTGCAGGCCTATATACAGGACTGCCAATATGTTTTGACATGAAAGAACTGGAACTGGCCGCATTTACAGGCCGAGTTGCAGAATATGGATTGTCGTACACCCGGTAACAGTCATCGGAACGGGACAGTGAAACGGAACGCAAATATAAATTGTAAACAATAGACGTTGAAAGCACATTCATACCTACCTATTGATATTTGTATCATTATTTTATATATTTTAACTCATTTCTACACTGACGGACAATAAAAGCCTTTCCTAATATGGGGGGGGGGGGTCTGTTGCTTGCGGGGTTTCCATGAGAAAGGGGTTCAGCACTGGAATGAGGATGAAAGAGTCGGCACCTGGCCCATGTACTGCACTGTTTTAATGAGCATTATTCTCAATATGTGTTCTACAGAATCTGTTCAACACCTTTATAACCTGTAAATGGAATCCTGAGCTCCTCAATGTTTTATTCAGTGGGCCTGTACCCCTCATTCACTTAGGCCTGTGCACAGAAATAGTGTGCACTACTCTTGTTATTTATGTTCCAAAGTACTTTCTGAGCAGGTTGTAACTGGGCTTTGTAATAAATTTTGACACTTATTTCTCATGAAAAATTATATATTATTATAAAGTATAATAGTATAAACATTTACCTTGTTGCTTTATCTCACCCATTTGTGCACCTATATGCAATCAAAACTGAATCTATTGCAATGTTTTTTTTTCTTTCCATATGTTGCTTTATGGTTTCCCCAGACCTTCAGACTTTCGTAGTTTCTTTACTCCCAACTTTTGACGGAAATTATAGTCAGTAGTTAAATCAATGATTCCAATTGGGCCCAAATGGCCCACCATCTAGTGAGACATCAAAGGGTACTTGGGATTATAAGATTTTGAGTGTCAGAACCAACAATATTCTTCATTAAAATGGTGAAAGTACCATATTGTACCCTTCCCAGATAGCAAGACGCTGTAGGGCCACCACTGGCCCACCAGGTCGGTCCGATATTGGCTGTAGCTGGTGGCTAGCCATTGGCGCGACCAGCTGTTAGACAGTAGTCCACCATTGTCAGCCGACAATAAGGTTTACTGGTGGTTCATCAGTGGCCCACTGTTGGCAGCCAATAATAAGCTTTTCTATTAGTCCACCAGGGATCATCTTCATCTTTAACCTTTACTAAAAATAAAATATTTGCCACCAGTGGCCCACTGGGTGCCCATCATGGGTCCTTTACTACTTATGTAGTGGGTGGACCATTGATGGACCACCTGGGGCAAATATATAAGCAAGTAATATATGAAGTAATAAAGTGGAGGAAAGTCTGACTGAGCAAAATGAAGGACAACCAAATAAGTTTGTTTATATACATGACATTAACCAAGTCTTATGTTAAGTGAAAGAAAATGCACATTTTACCTAATTTTCTCCAGAATTTTACACCAGTGGGTGTAGGCTGGTCCCTGAGATGCAGCCACTGACCTTGGTAGTTGGTGGGCCAACAGTGGCCCACACAAAATATTTAGATTTTGAAATATGAATATTGAATATTGTTAAATAGTATGTCAGAAAACAATAGTTGAGGTTGCTTATGAAGTTGTTTATAATGCTTTAAAAATTTTGAAAAAAAATGCAGTCAGTGGTCCAGCAGTGGCTCAGTGGTGGCCCACTAGCTATATTTTGCCACCCATAGCCAATGGTGGCCCACTAGGGTCTTGCTATCTGGGTTATTAATAGCCTCAAAACTTTGTTAAGATTGAGTTTCTGAAAATTCATTTCCCCTAAAAGTATAGTCAAAGTATGTTCTCTCATCAAATATATGAATGATTTTACAATGATTTTAATTGATAATAAAACTTCAATAAGGTATTCTATATAGCTATCTTCTGTTGTCAGTTGCTACTTATTTTAATCCTCAATTTGTCTTTGACTCCTATAAAAAGAATGCAACATGTATCTTGGAATTGCTTTAATTTTTTATTGCTCTGAGGAATTTCTAGGTAAATTATTTTCAGAATTTCACTATAAATACAAGAAGTCAGTCAGAATCATAAAGTAGATCATATCACTTGTATCAAACTGGGTACGGTGTTGTGGGGAAAACAGTGCAAAACATTTGGTAGGTCATATCAGTTGCAGTATTTTGGGTTGGGAGTTGTGGGGAAAACACTGCAAAACAGTGTACAGGTCATATCAAAGGAGGTAGATGGCAGTGGAATACATTGAACAGGTCATATCACAATTACAATATGAAGGCAAGGTACATCATGAACAGTTTAACCAGCATACATTCACAGTTTTTTATGTGAAATAGTAATACAAACAAAATGCATGGAGAAAAAAATTGTTCTAATTGCATTCAGAAGCTTTGGAAATATGTTATATACTTAGAAATGAGTAAAGTTAAAGATTCCAGTGTCTATCATATATATTGAAAGTGTCATTAATGCATGACAGAACATAAATTTTCTAGAAGCAACAAGTTAGATATATTGTTAGCCTTTGTAGAGAAGGCTGAAAAGTCTCAAAGCTACATAAATCTACAAATGAAATTTCTTCCAAGATCTTCAATTTGCTTGTGACTTCTTAATAATTGTATAATGTATATGAGACTACATTTAGTAATCATAAAGTTTTTAAATAGATGTTCATATAATAGGAAATAATTCTAAAAATCACTATGCAAATGGTGTCAAAATTATCAGACTTGCACACAAACAACTTTGATGAGGGACTGTGAATTGAGTGAAGGCTGAGGTTGGGGATCAACTATTCTCAAATATTAGTGTGCAGATTGAGAGAGTCCACTGTAAGGTATCAATAATATGGTGATTTTAGTAGATCCTGATCGAGTTCTTTGGGGGAAGGGATCAAGAAGTTTTAGTACATAGTGTGAATGAGTGTTGAGAGACACACACAGAGGCTGAGTGGGGGATCAATGATGAATGTCTTGAGGATTGTTTTACCAGATGATATTTTGATAATTATTTGTCTGTAATGAATTTTAACACAAGATAAAAGCAAATTTTGACATGTTCAAAGGTCAACATGTATCTCTATTTGCTTCATTTTTATTTATTGCTGTTCACTTTATTATTTTCTCATTTGCTTATTTCATGGATGATATAATTGAAACATAACTGATTTATGGGTTCTTAACCTTATAAATATCTTTGGCAATGCCCAAGAAACTTTGATGAAGTAAAAAGTTTCATCAACTACAATGAAATGGTGTAAAACATTAATAGCAAATATCATAATTGTAACATCTGTAACAATATGTGACCTATGCAATGTCTCTATCAAAGTTACTTAGTTCTAATGCAAATGATTTGTATGATGTTCTTGATGTTGATTCCATTGAAAATTAGTCGAATAAAATGACTTGAATTGTAAATGCTTAGTCAATGTTTGTCACCAGACGCTTGAATGATAATGATTTCCATCCCAAATTAGCCAACATTTGAAAAAGCTAGAAAAATAATTTTAGTTTTTGCTTTAGAGGTAAAAATAACTCAAATAATATGCACATATTTCCCACCTATGAAGACAGTTGCTTCAATTGGACTGGTTTCCAAGTAAATATACCAATCACTTTAGTAAATAGAAATCACTGGGAGGGCACGGTGACACAGTGGGTAACACTTCCCCTCCCACCTCCGAGGTCTGGGGTTCAAACCCTGAACTGAATGTGGGAAAGTTGGTAGTTACTTTCTGATGGTCAGCAGTTTACAGTACAGAACCTTGACCGACTGTATGCCCTGTTCATAAAACTACCCATCCTGATATGAAACAGTATTAAAAGTGACGATTAAATCCAAATAATTAAATAAATATATCATTGAATTTCATCTACTACCACTGGTCCCAAAGTGGAATTAAATCCATTCAATTATTTGGATTTGTTTCTTGGTTGAGCCTTAGAGTTTGTCTTTTTATGGAGATTAAGCTCTATAACAGTCATACAAGAAATTAGAAATTCATGCAAAGATCCAACAAGCACATACTTAATTTCTGGTACTTTTGTCAATCAGTATTCCAAAAAACTAATGACAGAGTAAATATTAAGCAGGAACCATTATAAATATTTTGATTTTAAATAAAATGTATCTCCATATTATATTACAATGGACAAACAATGGTATGGGTTTATTACTGCCTCATACATACCACAAGTGTCCCAATGACCCACTCAATTTTATTTATGAAATAATAAATGATCATCCAACCACTGGAGAACCCTGCCCAAGCTGTCTATTGTCTCATTATTGTTGTTAAATTACGTTCTGTTTCACTGTCCATATTACTGATGTGAACCACGGAGTAGGTACCTGTTTTAATCAGTACTTAAGTACACAAATCGTATAGCCTACCAATCTGAAGTACTATATATATTTAATTAAAATATGTATCTCGATTTTACAACACAAAGGTTTGATAACAGATTGAGTTTAATACAGACGTTACGTAAAAATCAATAAAGCGTTCCGATCCACTGTTACCGGGTGTATATCTTGACACAAAATACCTCATCTAGACTAACCACCAGTTGGCAACTATTATTAATAAAGGTTTTAGCAAATGGATTAAGCCTATACTGTTTCTGTTCATAACTATCATCACCTTTAACTTTACCAAAGTTTGGCATTTCAATATTCTGTACCTTATCAAAACTACACAAGCAACCATAACTACTGTTCTTTTTTGGTTTATAGGTATGTAAGTTGCATGCATTTCAAACGTTCTGTTCTTTGGGTTTAACTTGATCATTTTTAATATTTACACCACTGTTTTTCATTCTCAAACACTTTTGCATAGTATGTTCGAACTTTCTACCTGTTTCTCGATAGCAATATGAACAAATGTGTTGATAGATGGTGTTATTGAGAACATGATCACTTTCAAATTTACAACTACCTTTATTGAAATGAATGCAAGGTTGAATCCTATCTTGGGTAGTAGCATTACTTCTATAACCCTGAACCAGTCTTTGAGTATTTCTGCTTTTGATTTTTTCGACTAGGTTGAGTTGTTCCCAACTAACTTTACCCCTCTCCATGTCTTGGAGTACTGCAGCAAGTGCTTTCCTAGCTGTATTCATGGACAATTCTATTGCATCTTGCATCAAATATGTCAAGTATTGCAACATATTTTCTCTAATTTTATGATCTTCCTCATCCAAGACACAGAAAAGAAGACCTTGCATCCATTGTTCATTAGTTAACTCATCATAAGTTGGTTGTTTGCTACCTGAGGCTGCTGAAGTTTTCGACTTGGACTGCTTGTCCGACTTTGGTGAACTCTGTGCTGAGGGTGCAACTACAGAATGTTCATTTAAGCTCACTCTTTCTTCTTGTTTACGTAAACGTAACTCTTGCTGTTGTAACTGTTCATTCATAGTCTGCACAGAATTTAACAATAAGTCTAATTTTTGAGCTATTACCCCAGCAGGTGCACCAGTCTATTCGCCCATAGTTCCTGCTTCCACTTCCTCTGTAGGCGAAACATCTGACTCCACTGGCCCTTTACTTGCCTTGGATTTGTCTGGTTTATTTTTTTGTACACTGTGCTTTGTCATTCGAAAAAATTGCAAAATAAATGAGAGGCTGACCACAGCACAAGAAATCAAAGAAACTAGCTTTCAAAATAGATAAAATGTATATAATTTGAAGCAAAAATCAAGATTTCTCGTAATGTAGTAAACACTCCCTGCTGAATTTCATGTGCGACTAGCAACATGAACCCCACAACTAAAGAATTCAACAGCATGGTGCCCCATTTAAAGGCAATTTGGCATTCGACCAGACAATGAAGTTTCTCATGCACTCCAAATATAGCTTGTCCTTGAACACATAATGTACGTGACTGGCAAAGAACTAGTATTTGGACACACTGTAACCAGCGTTCTATGCTATCCCAATAAATTCTGCCCCACAACTGAGGTGGTGTGCTACGTACCTCGCATCACCAGCCAAAACACAAATATGCTTGTATGTTGAAAACCGTGCGAGATAGAGTGATTTCATCAAAATTTTTGATCCATAGGGTATCTCTTCAGAGTAGTTTAACCTAATGTCAAAAATGTTTCTCTTGCCAAAAATGGCAGCCATTTTGAATTTTCGAATTTTTTGCAAAAATTGCAAAACACAAAAATGCCTCTATCTTGAAAACTGCACGAGATAGAGTGATTTCGATGAATTTTTTTATCCACAGGGTATCTCTGCACAGTGGTAAACCCAATATTCAAAAAATTTTGTCTTACCAAAAATAGCGTCCATTTTGAATTTTCGAATTTTTTGCAAAAATTGCAAAACACAAACATGCTTGTATCTTAAAATCCATGAGAGATAGAGCGATTTCGTCAAAATGTTTGACCCATAGAGTATCTCTGCAGCAAAAAATGTTTGTCTCACCAAAACTGGTGGCCATTTTGAATTTTTGAATTTTTCTCCAAAATTGCAAAACACAAAAGTGCCTGTATCTTGAAAACTGTGTGCGATAGAGCGATTTAGACGAAATTGTTTACCAGTAGGTTATCTCTCCAGAGTAGTTAACCCAATTTTCCAACAAAATTTTGGCTCACCAAAAATGGCGGCCATTTAGAATTTTTGAAGTTTTTGCAAAAATTGCAAAACACAAAAATGCTTGTATCCTAAAAACTGTGAGATAGAGCTATTTCGACGAAACTTTTGACCCATGGGGTATCTCTTGAGAGTAGTTAACCCAACTGCCAAGAAATGTTTGTCTCTCCAAAACTGGCGGCCATTTTGAATTTTCAAATTTTTCACAAAAATTGTAAAACACAAAAATGCCTGTATCTTAAAAACCGTACGAGAAATTTTGTGCCCATAGGCTATCTCTGCAGAGTAGTTTACCCAAATGTTTGTCTTGCCAAAAATGGTGGCCATTTTTCGCAAAAATTGAAAAACACAAAAATGCCTGTATCTTAAAAATCGTCAGAGATAGGGCAATTTCGTTGAAATTTTAGGACCATAGGCTATCTCTACTAAGTAGATTACCCATAAAAAAATGCAAAAAAATGGCGGCTATTTTGAATTTTTCGCAAAAATTGCAAAACACAAAAATGCCTGTAACTTGAAAACTGTCTGGAGATAGAGAGATTTCGACAAAATTTTTGACCAGTAGGGTATCTCTCCAAAAGAAATTTGTCTCACCAAAAATGACGGCCATTTAGAATTTTCGAAGTTTTCGCAAAAATTGCAAAACACAAAAATGCTTGTATCCTAAAAACCATGCGAGAGCAATTTGGACAAAATTTTTTACCCATAGGGTATCTCTAGAGAATAGTTAATCCAAACTGTCAACATATGTTTGTCTCGCCAACACTGGCAGCCATTTTTAATTTTTTAATTTTTCGCAAAAATTGCAAAACATAAAAATGCCTGTATCTTGAAGACCGTGCGAAATTTTTGACCCATAGGGTATCTCTGCAGAGTAGTAAACCCAATTTTAAAACATTTTTGTCTCGCCAAAAATGGCAACCATTTTGAATTTTTCACAAACAGTGCAAAACACAAAATGCTTGTATCTCTAAAACTGTGCGAGATAGAGGGATTTCGACAAAAATTTTTACCCATAGGGTATCTCTGCAGAGTAGTGACCCCAATTTCGATAAATTTTTGTCTCGCCAAAAAGACAAAAAAAAATTTAATTTTTTAAATTTTTTTGCAAAAAATTGCAAAACTCAAAAGTGCTTGTATCTCTAAAACCATGCGAGATAGAGCGATTTTGACGAAATTTTCGAGGCATAGGATATCTCTGCAGAGTACCGAATTTTCAAAAAATGTTTGTCTCGCCAAAACTGGCGGCCATTTTAAATTTTCAAATTTTTTGCAAAAATTGCAAAACATAAAAATGCTGGAAAACCGTGCAAGATAGATTTCAACAGAATTTTTCACCCAGAGGATATCTTTTTAGAGTAGTCAACCTATATTTTTACAAAATTTTGGCCACATAATTGTTGCTTTCTGCCAGTAAGCCGCAGGCCTTGGCCTCTTTTTAAAATAGGTCTGTTAATGTGTTCAAATAATCTTTGAATTATCCATTTTAGACCACTATGGTAGCTTTGAATTCTGTGAAACCACCTCCTGCTTTCAGGTTTGAATACCTGAATGGGGTAGTGTATTACAAAAATTGAGAACACTGTCCAATCATTTCTTCAGCTACCTTTATAGTCTGAAATAAATCCTTCCTCAACAATACAAAACATTTCCCCCATGAGATGAAGCTGAAAACCCTTCTGCTATTTTGGTGTTATGCAGTGATGTAGGATCAAATGTTGGTTTAACAAAATTTTTGCCAAAAGTGATGTCCATTTTAAATTTTCGAACACCTTTTTGGAAACTTTTTTGTTGCAACCAATGTTCCAGTTTAATTGTATCCCCCATAAAGCCATGATCATACACCATCATCGTATGCATCTGCGTCAGCAGAGATTACTTTGAATAAGGTTATTTTTATGGATGTCAAATTAAGTAAGTTTATACCAACTGGGTGGCCACATAATTGTTGCTTTCTGCCAGTAAGCCGCAGGCCTTGGCCTCTTTTTAAAATAGGTCAGTTAATGTGGTCAAATAATCTTTGAATTATCCATTTTAGACCACTATGGTAGCTTTGAATTCTGTGAAACCACCTCCTGCTTTCAGGTTTGACTACCTGAATGTGGTAGTGTATTACAAAAATTGAAAACACTGTCCAATCATTTCTTCAGCTACCTTTATAGTCTGAAATAAATCCTTCCTCAACAATACAAAACATTTCCCCCATGAGATGAAGCTGAAAACCCTTCTGCTATTTTTGGTGTTATGCAGTGATGTAGGATCAAATATTGGTTTCACAAAAGTTGCTTTCCGAAATTGTAGATCCATCCACAACAAAGGCAAGGTAGAATGATAATCTTGAGCTTATAATGAAAATCTTGATGACTTTATATCTGACTATGCAGTTATAAAGTGTCATCCTGCAATTATCAAAATTTAAAATATATCTTTTATAGTAAGATATCTTGACATAGACCAGTTTCTCAATGACATTAGAAATATTACATTTTGATATCACCAGAATCTACTGCCTCTGGACATGTGCTTGACAAACATGCACCCATTATTTCTTTAACGCTTAAGCAGCAATCAGCTGTGTGGCTACCAGACTCATATCACATGACATGCACCTTGCAACAGCAGTTTGAATGATGTGGCAAAAACCCAAGGCACAGTTCAATAAATCCAGGCTGTACAAGCCAGTCACTTGGCTCAACAGGATTCTTGTTACAGCAAACAGTGGCATTACTAAGAAGTTTCGGCAATCTCTTAAGCCCATACTGCATTACACTTCTGAAGCCTATTCACACAGCTCAGATAAAAGCCTAGCAAATTCGTAATTTGTTTCCCAGGGATCAGTTCTGTAACTATTACTGTTCTGAACTTAAATAAGATCATTGACTCATCCTGATGTCACTAATTCATTTATTTAATTGTCTAATGAGGGTGTTCCACTAGAGTCGACCCTGTAATGTCTCTACGACGCTAGGGTCAGTTACAAAAGTCGAGTATCAGGGTCCAAAATCCAGAAAAAAAGCATGCAAAAAAATTTGGTTTGGTTTCATCTCCCTGACAGGATATGATACATCCCAGCTCGTGTGGTTGTGTGGAACTTAACTTGGAGTTGGATGCTTTTCTCCATGCCTAGATGGGAAACTACCAGGACAAGCCAAAGCCCCTAACAGACAAGCCATATCAAATCCTAACAAGCTGTAGTGGCAAACCAACAGGACTGGAGTATTTTCCCAACTCACACTGACTGGACTGATTAATTTCTGGAGTTGGGATCAAGAGTCGGGATCAAACCAAAACTATATAAACCCCTTCTAGCTGCCATACATCATCATTTCTCATTGCAAAGATGCCAGCTCCACATCATAGACACCTTCGACAGAAGCATGTGGTACCTTTATTTTTTCTTCAGTATAACATTTTGATTTTCATCATGATTGACAGACAGAAAAGGAATCAACTGAACCCAGGACCACCACCTGCCTTACAACCAGCACCACAGCCCCAGCCACAGCCAGTCCCCAGGAGAAAAAGAAAGCCACCAAACCCCTGGGTCATGCCCTGGATCTTTCAAAGAGAAGAAAAAGGATATCACAGAACGCTCTTGGCAGATTTAATACAAACTGATATCCCAGGCTACAATAATTTTGTCAGGATGCAACCTGCCTTTTTCGACTTCATTGAGGAATGCATACACTACTGCATCAAGAAGTTACCCACCAATTTCAGGAAGCCCTTAGACTCTGGATTGAAACTGGCACTAACACTGACAGACCATGGCTGTGAAATATGCTTAGTGACTTTAACCTTTGACCCAGCTCATTTCATTGGGAGGCCAAATATTTTAATATTTGTAGATTAAAGTAAAGCTTATAATATAGCTTTTGTAATAACTTTGATCAGAACGGCTTGATGCATCATTTAAGAATAAATAATGCAATTAAATATATGACATTTATGTCATTACATGTGTGTTTATTAATTTTATTGTTTTGATCCTTCTTTATGCCACTTCCTGAAAGGTAACACTTCTATTCCAATGAATTTATTCGCTTATTATAATACTAAAAAATATCCCATATGGGTTATAGACTAAGCCTTTGCAATCAGCATCAGGTTTTTTATATTTAATTATTTATACATTCCATGCCTTGTGTCACTGAATGTACATAGATTCATTCGGGGTATGCTGGAAAGTTGGTGCTAGTATTGACAAAGTCACAGTAGGTGTCCTATCTCCCGTTTCAGCAGCCAGGATGATATTGGGCCAGTCCATACTATTATCACTTGAGGAAGTGTCACCCTCACATAGTACACACCGTGGAGACGCTTTTCTTGATAATTTATCTCAACAAAAGCCGTTTTTCTACATATAAAGTTATTTTTAGTCAGGATTTCAGCTGTAAATATTGCTTTCATGTACGATCATTTGGTAGATCGTGCCTTTTAATTTTTATCTCCCCTCATGTCACTGTTCTACCCACTTGTTGGTTATTTCGGGTATTATCGCCCATCTTGCCGGGAATTACCGGTGAAATTTGATCAATATTTCCCCAACATCAAGCATTGGGTATTATATATAATCTAATTTGTGTTCTGTAAGTTTACTTTTTAGTCTATTGTTGGTGTCTGGTGGTGTTGTAACTTAGTTTTAAGGTAGGCTGTAGTGTGGGGTGTTAGGGTGCCTGTGAGTCGCCCACAGGATGAAGAGTTGTGACTGTGCTGAGGTTTAGGGATATATCCTTGAGTCCCCCCACTGTTGAGCTTAGACTTAGGGCTCTTACTTATGAACAACCCCACCAGTCATGATCAGTGTTCGGGCTCTCCTCTTCACGGTACTGTTTGCTGTGGCACTCGCCCACAGGTATGTGTGGTTTAGCACTAGAGCATCTTATACATCATGTCCTCCTTTGTCAAGGGTTGCAAAAAATTTCTCATATTTGTGTTCCTGCCGAAAATTTTCATCCATGGTTAATAGACGAGGGCTTATGTTGTTGCTGTTACTGGGAGGTGATGTATCCCTCAACCCTGGTCCGTTCACACTGGGTGTTTTGAATGCCAGATCCGTAAGGAACAAGGGTCCACTCCTAGCTGATATGGTTGCTTCATATGACCTTGACTTTCTTTGCCTCACTGAAACACATATTCGGTCCTTTGACTCAGACAGCTTCCTACGGTCTATAACTCCTCCCGATTTTAATTTCCCTCAAAAGCCTCATCCCTCAGGTATTGGAGGTGGTGTTGGTTTTTTCATCAAATCCTCTTACAGACCCCACACAATAGAATCTCCTCTTTATCAGTCTTTTGAGAATATGGTGGTGTCAATCGGGCTTCATGGCCATTCATTGTTGCTTGCTTGCATCTACCGTCCTCCAGGATCATGTACCTGCAACTTTCTGGAAGAATTCATGTCATTTGTCGGTTACCTCTCATCTATTAATTCTTCATATTACATATGTGGCGACTTTAACATTCATGTTGACGTTCCAGTTGGTGACGGTAATAAATTCACTACTTTTCTTGATTCGTGTGATTTGAAACAGTTAGTCGATAAACCTACTCATCTACATGGCCACATATTGGACCTCATTTTATCCCCTAGTGACCAGGACACCATTGCTGATGTTAAGATTTGCGACTTTGTTTCTGACCATGCATTAGTCAAATGCTCAGTTACCTTCCCTTGTCAAGTGGCTCACACTCCAAATATAGTTCAGTATAGAAGGTACCACCGTATCAATATGTCTGACTTTCGCTTGGATCTCAAAAACACGCCCTTTGTCAAGTCTCCAGCTGATGCTGTTGTCGATCTATATGAACAATATGTACATGATTTGGGCCATGTTCTTGATAGGCATGCACCACTCGTATCTAGAATGATAAAAAAGGATTCCGCTGATTGGATGTCTGACCGACAAAGTCCCTTAGGCGCCAATTTGAGAGAACCTGGCGTAGGGCTAAAAATCCACTGAACAGAAGTCGGCTTCATCGTCAGATTGTCCGGTGCAATGCACTTATAAACAAAGATAAATCAGACTACTATAGCAAACTGATTTCAGATAATAGTCATGACTCTCGAAAACTTTGGCGAGAGCTCCATAAAACCCTGAACAAGGTTTCTGATACCGCACTTCCATCCCATGAGTCCAAAAAATCACTGGCTGACCAATTTGCCTCCTTTTTTTCCAACAAAATTAAGAAATAACTTATAGAAATAACCGATTAATTAGAGATAACTTTGGCTCCATTGGCACTGAAAATGATATTTACCCTCCTTCAGATCCTCCGAAAATCAACGTCTTTAGGCAAGTTTCTGAGGACGCTGTTGATAAAATAATTAAAACATCACCAACAAAATCATGCCTGTTGGACCCTTTGCCAACATTCCTTATTAAGGAATGCATTGACATACTGTTACCTTCCCTTACAAAGTTGGTTAATTGCTCACTTATGGAGGGATGACTTGAAGAATTATCGTCCTGTATCTGGCCTCAGTTTTATCTCAAAACTGGTAGAACATGTGGTTGCTAAGCAGCTATTAGAACATATTCACGTCCATAACTTAGACAATCCATACCAGTCGGCATATAAAGCCGGCCATTCAACTGAGACAGCTCTTCTCTACATTAAAAATGAAGTTCACTTATCATTGTCAAGAGGTGAAACCACTGCCTTGGTATTGCTCGATCTGTCTGCCGCCTTCGACACCATAGATCACTCCACTCTTCTTAGTTGCCTCCAAAACTGGTTTGGTGTCGGCGGTTGTGTTTTGAAATGGTTCACATCCTACCTAACAGACCGTTACCAATCAATAAAAATTGGATCTACTTTGTCAGATGTTTGTAAACTCCTATTCGGCGTTCCCCAAGGTTCCGTCCTGGGCCCTTTGCTGTTCTCATTGTACACCACCCCCCTTAATTCGATTATTAGTACACATAAGGGAATAAAGTTTCATTTCTATGCAGATGATAGCCAAGTTTATATACATTTATCCCAGAAGAATGCATCTGCTGCCTTTGAAAAGCTAAATAGGTGCCTAGACGATGTTAAAGAGTGGATGTCCACTAGTAAGCTCAAAATGAATCCAGACAAGACCGAGTTTATCATCTTTGGTTCGAAGAGACAGTTGGACAAGTTGAAAGCATGTTTTCCTATTAATATCTTGGGCAACTCATTCTGCCCTGCTGATTCAGTAAAAAATCTGGGAGTGTGGTTTGATTCAGACTTTTCTTTGTCCAAGCATGTTCAGAATGTCTGCAAAAGTTGTTTTGTTAAACTCCGTGACTTCAGACATGTCAGGCGGTTTCTCACTCATGATGTTTCTGTGCTTGTGGCTAATGCTCTGGTTAGTAGTCGGTTGGATTACTGCAACTCACTTTTCAGGAGCCTCTCCAAGTTCAATCTACGCAAATTACAGTGCATCCAAAATAGTGCAGCTAGAATTGTATCAAACACCAGTCGATACACCAGTATAACTCCTGTGCTAAAGAAACTGCATTGGCTTCCTGTTGAACAGCGCACAGTGTTCAAGACGGCCACACTTGTTTATAAGTATCTTCACACAGGCTTTCCCAGGTATTTTGCTTCATATCTGTCTTCCTACAGCAGTTCTTATAGCACTAGATGCAGTCAAAGTGGTGGTAATTTCCTTGTCATTCCTAAGTTTTGCCCCTCTGTTCACAAATCTGTCAAACAATTTGATAATAGTTTTGCGTTTGATGCTCCCACTGTGTGGAATGCTCTCCCTGATGATATTCATGCCTCTCCCTCACTGGCCTCCTTCAGAAAGCAGCTCAAAACCCACCTGTACACCAAAGCATACCCACCTTAGCCTGGATCATTCCCCTGGCGTTCTCCGTGGTGCTTGACCCCTGCTATGCTCCTGGATACAGAAATTTGATGTCTGCTTATTGCTTAGTTGCGCCTTAGAGTCCTCTTATTTGGGGAGATTAAGCGCTATAAAAGTCCAATTAGAATTAGAATTAGGTGACAGCTTGTAGTTAAATGGCAAGCTTGTGAACCACTTGGTCGTTGCCTTTGAGGAATCTAAGTACTAATATTGAAAACAGGGTAAAATTAAAAGGTATTTTAATCATTACAAGAGGTCAACTTGTACCGTTCCATTGTAAAAAAGACAAAATATAGAAGCCATACCAGAAGCAAATAAATGAATTTACTCAATTTTTGGACAATAATTATATTATAGAGGTTTTGTATGTGTTCGGCATGAAAATTTTTTATAATTGGTGACCTGGGTTGTAAATGGCACTGGTAGTTGACAATGCAGAGGTAGGTGACAATAAAGAGGTTGAAAATGCGACATGGTGTCTGTGTCAACAGTGATTTTGGTTTGTGTAACAGTATTCTATTCTGACTGCTACCTTTCCTCACACAGTTTTGTTAACCTTCTGCAATGAGAAACTCGGAGGCAGTTGCTGTGTTGCTTGAATCTTTATTGTATGAGAGTACTGGCAGAATTTGGACTTCCAAGTTGTTTTATTGTGCTACATGACATCTAATGTTAATTACAATTTTTTGTACAATGTACACCTGATTCATTCACATTCATTCATTTCATTCAGTCTGGTCCCCTCCACTGCTCTGCCCTCTTCTTCTTAAGCTGAAAGACTTCTGACCCACAAGTGGTTAACAAGTTTATTATTCATTCGCTTGTCTCTCATCTCTGTACACATGGGTTAGAGTCCAACTCATGGCAACTTGTTACACTCACAGAGGGCCTATCCTGGCAATTATCCTGTTTAAATTGACATATAACTTGAAGCTTGAATTATTCTTTTAGGCACTTACCTTAATCCAGATATTCATGTTTTTACTTCGGCTTTACTATTATGTGATGCCAATCAGATGAAACATTGGGAAAATTTGTTGTGCATATCATAGCATATCGGAAAGCTGTAAGAATGAAGACAAGACATGCAAAGTGATGAGAACCTTAAGAACAGGGAATGAACATTGCACAAAATCCTGCAAAACAAATCCCAAAGTCAGTGAAAAGATGGAGGTAGAAATTTGATGACAATTGAATGTAGCAGATAGATATTTAATCAGTAAATAGGGCTTCCAGGTATGGAAGAAATAAATGAACTCCTTAAAGTATTTGCCAAAAGGTAAAATCACTTGAATAAAAGTCCCTTACCTGGTATAAAAGTTAATTAAAGTGTCTTTAAAGAAGTTTCTATCGTCAAATCTAACCAACAATACATTCTAATATGAAAAGTCTTTCGGGATAGAAGAATTTTAAAAAAATACTTGAAAAAGGCTGATGAAAGCAACAAAGAATATCAACACCCTGAAAACAACTGAACAACTGACTACAACACCAAAAACACACACACTGAATTTGAAGGAGAATTTAACCCAGATATACCCATGTGATGGTTGTATATTAAATAACCCCTTAATTCCCACAGTCTATATAAATGCCATACAGAAGTTAAGATTTTTTTCACATTTTGCACCTGGTATAAGAAATCTGTACAGGTTTATCTTGTACAACCTCGATATTTTATCAGTTGAACAATGTATTGCAATGGGCTTATACCTTTAAATTCATAAAACCAACATGTCCGACCTTTATAAATGACAATTCGATGTAAATTATACTTCTTAGAAAAAAAACAAGTGTTGACATGTCTAGTTTCATTATTTTCTAACTAATTCAATGCATTTTAATATGTGTAAAAATTTGATTCATATTTTGATGCACTTTATGACAGTTGGCATGTTCTAATTTTGGTGTATTTACATTGTAATATGGGCGATAATAAGGGTAAAATACATGGTTTCTCATATTGTTCTCTATGAAGCAGCTCTCGGGAGCGCTTACTTGTTTTCACATTAGTTTGACTGATCGCTGCTGCCGGAATACGGTCTCCATTGAATAACTCCCTTGGCTTTGGAATTGTTTTTCCTTCTTTCTTCTTTATTTAACTGTCCTGCAGGGATGAGAAAGATTTATTGGGATACTTTGAGGTGACCTCAAACCTCACTTAAGAAAATCTTAAGCATTTTTCAAAAAAACCTCCCAATCCACTTGCACCAGCCAAACTTAACATAAATATTAAGATTTGCCAAAGCAATATTCTGACTTTATGGTGACCTTACAATAAACTGTAAATATCAACCCTTTCGGCGCTGTTGGCAACAACTTTCGACACAAGGGTGAAATGCAATATCAATGTAATTACTGAATGTTTGAGTGCACAATTATTTTGCGCCACACAAGTGTCAATCAAAGTGGCACGTTTTGTCACAGTTTGGATTGAAATGTAAAACTGTCAATCTTAATCTACGTCATTGTATATATTGTGAATATTTGTACCTGAATACTTCAAACTGAGGTCCTCGGTGGCTTTAAATACCAGTACAGCAAGTAAAAAAACTCATTTTTGAGACAGATTGCTCAAGGGCAAGCATATTTTGTTTTATATTCTTGTAACAAAATATTACGGGTCCCCTCAGACTGGGAGGCCTGGGTACGATTCCCAGTGATGTGGAATGAGACATCATAGCTCAGTGACAGAGCACTCAGCCTGTTATTTTGTTGCTATAAAATGAAAAAAAATATTTTTAAAAATTGTTTAATATGTTAGGTGTTGCATTGCATTGGTACACATCTCTTACTGAGGGCCTAACATGAGTTTAAAATACCCCTTCTTAACCCCAGCCCATAAAGGCTGGGGTTACAGTTGTCTGTGCCATCTGGGTGGTGGCGGCCACAAAGCTTATGGGCATTCCACAGCCTAAACCTATTCATGGATTTTCACTAAATTTTCAGATATGTTTATCCCAAGAAGATCTAGAAATGATTAGGTTTTGGTGGGTATCTAAGAAAAACTGATGCCATGGCAACACTTGAAATACTTAAAGTCTTAAACTTCTTTAAAAAGTGGGCACTGTTGCACCAATGTTACTACAATTGTAATTTTATCTCCAGCTTTCCAAAATCAGGGGCTGGGAGATTATGAAATGCCTTCCATGTGTGTGTGTGCACTTGTGTGTTTGTCATGTTTTTCCATAAACATTTATATCTCATTCATTTATAAAGGGATTAGGGGGGAATAAACGTTTCAGGTAGCCATACAATGTTATGTTTCTAGGAAAATAATGTCAAAGTTATATTTTGATGCTTTTCAGGTGGTGACGTCTACTGAATGTAAATGCGAATTAAGTGAACATTGCTTCATAATGTACTAATGCAGTATGAAAATAAGGTACTAGTAGATTTAAGAATAAGAACAGTTTCTGAGAAATAAAAGTGATATTGGAAATTTAATTTTAAAAAACTATGTGTCACCTCAGATTGAGAGGCCTGGGTTTGATTCCCAGTGATGTGTAAATCAAGACATCATAGCTCAGTGATAGAGCACTCAGTCTGCAAGCAAAGAATATAAATGATGTGAAAAGGATAGAGAAAATGAAAATATTTGCTTTCCTTGTTAAAAGAGCATGCACTACTAGGTCTCAGGAAACACGTCCAATAAGATGCACAAGGAGCAACATGGTGTTATGTGCTAAAAAGCACCAAGTTACATGTTGCACTTGTCAGTCGACAAAATGCATTATAACTTGATGTTACAAAGGTTGCAAGATAAATTTGGAGAGTTTATGCATTTGGTTCAAACCCATCATTTTCACATATGCATGGCCACCCACAAATCTTTGATGATTTTAAGCACATGTAATTTATTTTTGTAGGGGGCAAATGTATTATTTTTAAAAATGCAACAATGTGCAAACAAATTACTCTATACCCCACAGCCCTTAAGGGCTGTCAGGGTATTGTTTTCACCCATGGTGGCGAGATGGGTCGGTGGATGGGTGTTGGGAAAAGTTTGCTGTATCTCAAAAACCCGTAAGGTGTAGGAAGTTGAAGGGACATTGGTTGGGGGCGTTGGTGTGCAACATCATAGTGTGACTTTAATTTGACCTTTGACTTTGTCGTAGTGACCTTGACCTATAAAATTCTAGTAGATTACAAAAAATTTTTGGAGTCGAATCACCCAGTCAAGTAATGCAGTTTTGCCCCTATTCCAAAATATTTGTGAGAAAAAAAGTTAGGAAAAAGTGAAATAGTAATAATATGGCCAAAAATAAAGTAAAAAGAACCTTGGAAAAAATACATTTGCCCCCCCCCCCCCCCCTCTAAATTTTATCTTGCAACCTTTGTAATATCAAGTTATGATGCATGTTTTGTCAATTGATAAGTGTAACATGTAACTTGGTGCTTTAACACCTAACACCATGTTCCTAGTGCATCTCATTTTACTTCAATACCACAATCCAAGAAAACATGCGGAGGTGTGCAACATCATGGTATGACCTTGAGTTGACCTTTGACCATGCTGCGGTGACCTTGACCTTGACCATTTGCATACACCCAGACTCAGTGCTCTATCACTAAGCTATGGTGTCTTGATTTACACATCACTATAGGAATCAAACCTAGGCCTTTCAGTCTGAGTTGACACTTAATTTTTTTTTTTATAAGAATAGATAAAGAATTTCCAAAAAAAGAGTTTTGTATCTCAAAAACTGTCTTCAAATTCCAGTAACATAGAGGCAACATTTGAAAGTTCAAGGTCACTATAGCAAGGTCTAAAGTTAGGTTTAGGTGACACTAGGCATATTTGACTTGTAAGATAATAGAAAAAAATACTTTTAGGAAATCTATATTTTCTGTTTGACTCTACAGGAGATTTTACTTCATTTGCATCTCATCCTATGCCTCACATGATATATCTGCAAATGCAATAAAAATAGAGGTTTAACTTATCTTGCAATTGACCAGGTTTGAAGACAACTGCAGCAGAAATGGAAACTTTGTATATTTCAACTGTGTCAAACACAACTGCACGGAAAAAGCATTTTATGCACATTTTTACAATTTTCAAAAAGTCTCAAAAATCTGTCAATATATGTATTATATATTCATATATATTCAGTGGCAGCAAAGCCTGACTGAAAACATGGGGAGAAATAAATAGTTCCTTTCATGAAAAAACTGAAGTGACAATTACAGAGCAGTGCAGTTTTATCCCTGTATCAGGGTATTTATTTTATAAACAACCAGGAATTAAGTTGTTAAAGTTGTTGTTTTCACCCATTCCTGCAAAGGCAGAATCGACTTACAGTAGTGGATACATATTTGAGATCAAACGTTTTAACCAAGATAAAACTGTAAATAAAATTTCAATTCATATTCTGCCATATTTGTGTACAAAAACAAGCATGACAGGAAGTATTTTCCCCCAATACCACAATCTATGAGACGTGAGAGCAACCTAGCCTAGGTGGTGCCCTACCACCCTGTTAAGTTTCAAATGGATTGGCAGAAGTATGTTCAAGTTAGAGTCTGAAAAACAAAATGCTGTTCTACTGAAGGACGAACTGACATCGGACACATTGCTTGGTGGTTACATGCAACCTGCCTAATTAAAAAGGCTGTACTATTAAAGTCATGTTAGGCCCGCAGTAACAGCTATGTTACCAATACAATGTTACACCCAACATATTATACAGTTGAAGTAAAATTTTCAAAAATACATATTTTTATGTTATAGAATTGAAGCAACAAAATAACAGACTGAGTAATCTGTCACTGAGCTATGATGTCTTATTCCACATTAATATCTTTTATCATTAAGTGCATGAAATATCACCTATGTTCAAGAGAATCCTAAGAAACTAGATGACCATAAAATAAGAATATCCACACTTTATAAATGTGGCAAGTTTTATTTTAAAATTTAAACACAATTTGCATGAACTGTTGTATAATAGGAAAATTTCCCAAATGACATACACAGAAAAAGTATATCTCAAATGAAGATAATAATTTATGATTGCACTTCATATCACTGTGCACTTGAAGATTTTTTTTCTCATATTAATTTATGGTAAGCGTAAAGTCCAATTCCAAAGCAAACAATAAAAAAGAAAGTATAATAATTTTCGAATTAATTCAAACTATAGCGAATCAGAAGTGAAATACTTTAATTTGGGGGGTTATAAGATCTACATAGTTTAAATATTAAGAGATTTTGACCAGTTTTATAAAATCCCAGTTTCTATTTGATTTCTCAGCACAAACCAGAAAAAGTAACATGACTTATGTTTGAGACATGAACTTCAAAGATTGTGACAAAAATTGGTCAATTAATGTGGTTAACAAAGACTAGACTAGTGCATGATAATGAGAAAAGCACAAAAATAGGAAGTGTGATGAATATATTTTCATTGTTTTAAGTATATTTCTGATGATGCACTCTTACAAGTGACTTCAAAGAGTATAAATTATCCATTTGTTAACAAATACCAACAAACATTTTAAACTTCTCTCAGATAAACCTCTGAAAAGTTACATTCATGTTAATAACAATTTTCTGCTAGAAAAGATGTAAAGTATTACTTTAATTTAAATTTTCTTCACAATATGTTACATATTGTGCTTGAAAAACAGTGTTTTCAAAACTGGTGAATTTAGAACCATTTTCATAAATGATAGATAGTTTTGTATAAATAGTAACAGCTCCCTCGGTGAACCTATGTCCAGGTTAGTTTTTTGTTCCAGTTTTCGATAATGCAGGGTTTGGCCATATTTATCAAAAAAATTGAAAAAAAAATTGTGGCTTGATGTAGTAGAAGCAAAAGTGCAAAAAAAATGGTGAATTTACATCAATCACTCTAGTACTACTTTAGTAGCTGAAAACCCCACTAATCACCATACAATTACAACTATGATAACCAGGAAGTAAAAAATCTCAATCTTTAACTTGCGATTTCTCAACCATTACTTGATGGATTTTTATGCAACAAACATGAGCAGAGTCAATAGGCGTATTCCGGTGGTACTTATTTCTCTAAACTATGCCCACCTGTGCAGTGGATAAAATAATTATTGCAATAAGTACCACCAGAATGAAATAAGTAAGTACTGGGTATATAAAATGGCAGCAAATGATCCTATTGGTAGTTCTGTTCTTAAAGTGTAAACAAACCTTGGACAGCACGTAAACAAATGCACATGGTTGGCGAAAATAGGTGAATTTTGTGTCTCCATCTACATAACTAAAATGACTATATCTGAAAATACTTCACAGATTTCTACCAAATAAAAAGCAACAGAAAAAGTAATAAATTTCCTTTGGAGTGGAACTAGAAATATTGTTTATATTTGTAAATTTTCAGTTATGCTCATATTTGTGGTGTTTGTAATAAAGTATTGTAAATATGTCTCAATGATTGTAGAGTAATCACGTGACCTATTCACCAAAGAAATCTGGCAAGATATGTCTATCACTTCAATACTTATTTTAGTCATTCGAAAGTACCACCAGAAGACAAATAATTAAGTATTGTGAACAAAAATAAGTATTGAAGCGACCACCGGAATACGCCTAATGAAACGCTACCTTTCCAATGGTGTATGACACATATTTGTAGCTTATATAGTTGTTTAAATATTAATGTAAAACTGCAGAAAATCATGCTGAATTACAGACATTTGTTTACCATAATCACAGTGTTTGCTTTAAAGCTCACATCGATAATGGCGCCACCTGGATTTGGGTACACGCTACTATTAGTATGCCGGAATGCCATTACTTTGTGGTTATCATTGAGCCTAGAGAATTAACATAACTGGTTGAGAAGTGCCATAACAATGAAACTCAAATTGTAATAATATGCGTTATTGTGTATAAAAGTGGCCCCATCTTTCACTTCAAAAATCAGTTCAAGCCAGTGTATTTCACTATGAGTTTTATGAAGGATCAAGTTTTTGGGATAGTGTCATTGTTTGAACGTCCAAGATGAAGAGAAAAGGGATCACATGCTTTGAAAAGCCTGTGATGCTACGGTGCTCAAAACATCTTTGTATGGTAGTGTATGATCACTTTATTAGTATTTCTCAGTTGTCCTTAAAGTTACATGCACCTGCACAACAGTATTAATACTATTTCTTGTAATTTAATATTATTGTTTCTTTTTCTGTTGTAATTTGTGTTTTATAGTGTAGGCTGTTGTTAGTATTCTTTTTTTTTTTGTTTCATTATTTTCATATAGTGTAGGCAGTTTTATTAGTCTTTATGTAGCCTAGTGATTATTAGTCTTTATGTAGCCTCAAAAATTTTATAAGGCAAAGGAAATTTACACCACTGTGGTGTACCCAATGTAGAATTCAGTGCTTTTGTGCACCACGGTGGTGCACCCAAGGTAGAATTCAATGCTTGCGTACACCAAGGTGGTGTAGCCAAGGTAGAATTCACTGCTTGCACACACCACAGTGGTGTAATCAAGGAGGAATCTGTTGCCTGCGAACACCATGGTGTTGTATCTAAGGGACAATTTTTTACTTGCATTCACCTTTCAACACAGTGGTGTACATCACAGTGGTGTACCCAAGGTAGACTTTATTCATTACGTACACCAGGGTACAGTGTAACATTGGTTGGAATTTACTTATTGTGTACACCACAGTGTTCAAGGTAGAATTATTTGCTTGCGTACAACACAACTAGTTCCCAGTCATTGTGTACCCAAGAATATTTTTCTGTGTAGCGTTCACCGCCGTGGTGTAAATAACCACTTTGATTTTTTATAAATAATATAATGTCATTCATTTTACTATTTTTGTGTTACAAAGCCTAAATACAGCATAAAATGCACAGGCCAAACTTATATTCTAGCTAAACAACCCAGCAGGCACGCAACTTTGAAATCAGGTTGAATCCAACGGTGAAATCTGGTTGAAATACTTGTAGATTTTGCAAACCGTTTTTAGTTGGATCCAACCGGTGAAATCATGTTGAAACCAACTGTTGAAATCTGGTTGAATTCAATGGGTGAAATCAGGTTGAAATACGTGTAGATTTTGCAAACCGTTTTTGGTTGGATCCAACCTGTGAAATCACGTTGAAACCAACTGTTGAAATGTTGTTGAATTCAATGGGTGAAATCAGGTTGAAATCCATGTAGATTTTGCAAACCGTTTTTGGTTGGATCCAACTTGTGAAATCATGTTGAAACCAACTGTTGAAATCTAGTTGTATTTATGTGTGAAATCATGTTGAAATACATGTAGATTTTGCAAACAGTTTTTAGTTGGATCCAATGTATCATATAGGGTTGAATTCAATGGGTAAAATTGGAATTTTAAAATCAGGTTATTTACATTGTCTTCTTTATTTGAATCATTGTAGCTTGTGTGTCATAATTATAGCTTCTTAATAATATTATACAATAACTATCCATATGCATATTTTACACTTTGGATACAACTCAAAGTAATTAATTCTTTCCAAGATAATTATAATTGCTCAAGATATGTAAATCCATATTATCCAACTAGATATCCATTTTTATGTTTTTAATAGGACCAGTATTATTCAATGTCTTCAATTGAAATTCTTTTTGATGAAATTTTAAAATAATTTTTTTTTCTTTGTAAAAAACAAACAATTGTGACATTATTTATATCTTCAGCATTTTATCCAATCAGTTTCTGTTAAATGTTTTATTAAATTGGCTATAATTATATTGTAATTATAAAGAAGCTATAATCATGTAGCAAAGCCACACACAATGCTCAGTTCAGATGCTTGTGTCTTATACAACTTTGGCATATAAACTGAGAAAAACACACAAGAATAGCCACATTTTTAGAACTCCACCCATTACTCCCCACCTTAATTAGTTGTCAGTGCTGACCACAAAAAAAACAGACTTAAAGAAGTACACACCATGCATGCAATTGAGCAAGGGTAAACCCCCACCTCCACCCCTGCTGTGTTATTTAATTACTTTAGTCACAGGTCCAGTGTTCTGTGTAGCAGGGTACAGATAAGAAAAACCAGGAACCCCTCAACCTCACTGTTGTGTGATAAAATGTTATAGCTTAGGTTCTCTGTATAGAGAAGTTTTCAGTGTAAACTTGCAAACTGAAAACTAGTTCTTTGTGTATGGGAGAATTTTGAGAAACAAATTCTAATTACTAAGTTTTGATGAATAAGTTTGAATTTATCTTTTGTTATTTAAGATAAGTTTGACTTCAAAATGTTTTTTTTTAATTATCGGGAATTGTATTAATCAAAATATAATTATAAATTATAAAAATTATATTTGGATGCATCAGTTAATTAATAAGGAAAATGGATAAAAATGTACAAATACATGCACATATAATCTTTATCATCTTTATAATCTTTAAAAATTAGTCTTTGCTTTGCAAATACCTACGAATTCAAAAACAATTGCAATAATAGTTCTTTCAAAAAGTAAGACTTAATCACTATATCACCCTCTAGAAAATGAATTTTCAATCAACCAGTCATTCACTTCCCAATATTCAACCTGTTTTCTGTTCAATAACATGACTAAGATTTCATGTCGAAAAACCTAACTTGATTTAGTGGTGATTTTTTATGAAGTATCACTACTTTTTCCAGTCAGAAATCCAGACTTGAAATAGTGTTGAAATTGTATCAGTGTCAGTTTTTCAACCAAAAATCACCATGATTTCTGGTCAAAATATCACTACTTTTTCATGTCAGAAAACTAACTTAGTAATGTAATGTGCATTTCAATGTCAGGACCTGTTTTCAACTCTAAATCAACAACATTTCAAGGCGTGTGCCTGCTGGGAAATCTCCTTGTGGTATTTCAATTTCTTTTCGGCATTTACCTCCTTGCAGTAAGTTGCCTGATCCCCTAAAAGATGTTAACTGACATTAACTAGTGCACACTACATAGGTTACAATGGAGGTTGTAATTAATAACCAAATTCAAAGGTGTCCTTTTTTAGGAAGTTGATACTAAGTGAACTCTAAGAACCAAAAAGTAAATAATCATGTTATGAAATGTGGATTTATATAATACTTTTGGGTACACCCGAAATTGCAAATTGCTGACGTGTTATTAGTGGGTCGTTCCTCTCATGGAGTTCATTTACGGGAGTGCAAGAAGATGTTTTTCCTACCTTAATTTAGTCGTGTACTTATGCGGAGTGAGCTTGTGTTTACATACATTAAATATTTGCAAAGTTAATCTTTTTCAGAAGGTACTGTAAATCGCATTAGTGTATAATTAAACATAATGTATTTATATAGTAAATTGTTTTGACAAAGTTAAATGACATCGATTATCTAGTCGCACTGTTGCGCCCTCGATTGCGTTGCTCACCGCCCTCATCCTTGCTGTTGGGTGGAGAAAGGGTTCATAATATTATCTCGACAGACTACACGGGTGTCATTAATGTTAGACGTCATTAATGTTACTAGACAAGTTGTTTTTATATTGTCTGGTTTTATGTTACTTCTTTAAGTTATTAAGAAATGGAATAAGCAATCCCTTTTTTATAGTCACTAGGTATCAGTGAATATGCAGTGGTGGTGGACCAATTCACGCCCGGGTACCAATTCACGCCCACCCCTAAATTTATCCAAAACAATCACAGTTAAACAATAAAGTACAAATGTAAATGATCCATTAGATGATCATCTACGATGTGGTAAACATCATCTCAATGAAAAATAATAAATCTTCAAGAAAATTGAGGGTGGGCGTGAATTGGTCCACCACCACTATCACATTAAATGTGTTTAGCAAACTATTTTTATCATTGTCTAACATTAATGACGTCTGCTACCCTGCATAAATGGGCCACAGGCATAAGTTGGCCATGGTTCATCTACAGGCTCCACAAAGACAAATGGGTTATTGTACACCAATGAAAACTGTTACATAGAATAAGTTTAACAGTAAGGATCAAGTGAAGAAAGAGGCGCATTCAGTCGAAACGCCACTAAAACATGGGTCGAGAGGGGAGATCTTCCGTCGGTTTGCCAAGCGGTGCCTCTATCTTCACTTGTCCCAACAATAATACATGATTTCAGAGTGTACTGCTCAGCCAGTGAATTTTGTCATTTGAAACTTTTGGCTAAATGTTGGGAACTGATTTTATTGGTTGATTTTTTTTATCGTTTCTATATTGTTAGAAAACCCCAAAGGAAATCCATGACCTCATATCTTCTCATGAATATTAATGAGTTGAATGCTGTGGCTGTGAGTTTTCGACTTTAAAGTATATTTAATCTTGGTAGAGGCTTTAATTTGATAAAATATTGCTAGAAAACCCAAGGGAAATCCATAACCCCATAACTTCTTTTGAATATTAATATGTTGGGTGCTATGGCCATGGGTTCTTGAGTTTAAAGTACCCATATTTGATCTTTTTGAGGCTTTTGTTTGATAAAATATCGCTACAAAACACGGGGGAAATCTATGACCTCATATCTTCTCAGTGATTCTGCTACATGAAAAGTCCAGCCGGACATTCTGTCCTAAGACTAGGAAAACGTTTAGGACATTTTCGGAGAATTTAGGACAGAATTCTTGTCAATCAAATTTTTATTCTACAGGTTGCTAAAATTAAGTAATTAAAGTCAATGACCCTGTATGAATGGGAAATAAAGTAAAATTTACTGAATCATAATAAAAATCTCATTTTAGTTAAAATGTCAAAAAGTCTTTATGATGTTCAATGATCATGTATTACTAAAACGAGAACTCGACGGCCATAGAACCTAAGTATGGTGATCCATGAGATTTTCATGCTATTAAAATGTCGACTGACAGTAAACATTACACCTAGCAAATAAACTTTCAATCTGATTTTTTTCAGTGCAATTATTAATAAAAAGAAATATTAATCAAAGCAAAAATTCAGAATATTACAGTAAAGTTTATGTGGAAACCTACAGAAAACAAAATCTACAATTACACGAAAATACCAGACGACCATAATAAATATTCATGAGAAGATATGAGGACACAGATTTTCCCTGGGATTTCCTTGCAATATTTTATAAAATGGAAGCATAGACGAAAATCAAATACTTTAAACCCGAGAACTCGTGGCAATAGCACCCAAGTCATTAATATTCATGAGAAGATATGAGGACACAGATTTTCCATTTGATTTCCTTGCAATATTTTTTTAAATGGAAGCATAGACGAAAATCAAATACTTTAAACTCGAGAACTCACGACCACAGCACCCAAGTCATTAATATTTATGAGAAGATATGAGGACACGGATTTCCCTGCAGATCACGTGGCTTGTCACAAGACTTCATAAAAGACGTCTAGACCTTGCTGCGATAAAACATTTAAAATCACGTAGATCTCGCGAGATTTTAGGGTTGTAACGTGACTTCATATTTTGTAAATAAAAAGACGTCTAGATCTTCTGTTATCGCCCACGGATACGACTCGGACAATATGTCCTAATATTCTATTTAAAATTCGGGGTTTTGTTGCAAAATTCGGTCAATGACCGATGGCCGACGCGAATCTGAAACCCTGCTTCTCATGAATATTATTGATTTGGTACAATGGCTGTGAGTTCTTTGAGGTTAAAGTCTTTGATATAAAGCTCTTCCCTAGATGAAGCACTTCCCCATCTTCCCGGTTCTCATGATTTAGCGCTTCACGACATATAGCCAATATGTTACATATCGGGACATCCCGGGATATAACCTCCACTTTAAATTATTGACAGCTTCATAGAATGTATGTTCTGTGACCAAATTTTCAAATGATATGCGCTTCAATTAAGACTTGTTATAAAACTCGGAACTGGATTTGGAGCTTTACTAAGAGCTGCACCTCTCCTCTGATTGGCTGTGTGTCTTGATCTATGATCCAGTAATATTTTACTGTCACCGCACCATTTACACAGGTGGTCACAAAGATAGAACTAAATGGTCATAGAGATAAATGGCCTTCAAAGTTTTCACATTTAAGTAGTGTAGGCCAAGATTGGGTTTTCTAACGATATTTTACAATATATGATTCAGCAATATTTCATTGTCACCGCACCTTATATGACTGTCTTCTCTCAATATAAAACAAATAAAATGTCAAATGCTGGTAGTTCTGCATAAGGAAATATGAGGCCACGATAGGGTTTTCTAACAATATTTTATAAATATATGACCCAGCAATATTTTACTCTCACCGCACCTATGATAGTAATAGTAGTGTTATAGTACTGTCTTCTCACAATTTAAAACAAATAAAAAAATATCAAATGCTGGTAGTTGTACACAAGGAAATATGAGGCCACGATAGGGCTTTCTAACAGTATCTCACAAATATATGATCCAGCAATATTTTATTGTCACCGTGCCTAGTCTACTCATACAAATCTCAGATTTGCAGTGGTGCTACAAAACTTTGTCATTATGCACTCATACAAATCTCAGATTTGCAGTGGTGCTACAAAACTTTGTCATTATGCACTCATACAAATCTCAGATTTGCAGTGGTGCTACAAAACTTTGTCATTATGCACTCATACAAATCTCAGATTTGCAGTGGTGCTACAAAACTTTGTCATTATGCACCCATACAAATTTCGGATTTGCACTAGTGCTATGAGTGTGTCCAAAATATATATGTGGAGGTAGATTTTGTTGCAAACTCAAAGTTCATATATAGGTTACTTCAGATTTAAGTATGTGATAAAAATAGAAACATCAGCTATATCAATGAAAAACAAAGAATTAGAAAAAAAAAATTATATGATTATCATATACTTCAAACTCAATATGTATTCTTAACTGTTGCACATTAGTAATTCCACTTTTACAGCACCACTATCAATCCAAGAATTGTATGGTTGGATGATGATACTCTTACAGCACCCCTATAAAAATAGACAGTGGATGATAGCTAATAAGCTTAAGCTTGTGTCATCAAGAAACAAACACAATGACCTAGGGGTCCTAGGTGAATATAACTTTTAAGTTCTTTAATTCTAATGGGTGAGCTGCTGTTTGCAGTCTATTTAGCGTTAGATTGTTTCAGTTTGTCCTTTGTCTACAATAGTGTTATTACAGGTACTTGCCATTTCTCCCCTTAACATTTCTACAAAATCAAAGAAAATATAACTACCATTTTCCCAACATTGCCCTGACAAAATAATAAAAGCTATCACTAAAATACATTATGTTCACCATAACGAAATTGATCATGATAAATTGATAAACTGATAAATTGATGAACCCTAATTTTAATTAAGGCTGCAAGCGAGCTGGAAAATGCGCCTCGATTCCTCGTTTTGAAAGAACCGACTCAGATTCGGTTAATCGCTTGATTATCGCCCACGAAATAAACATCATCATATTTTGATATATTACACTTTATAAAACAATTAAAATGCACAGAACAGGAAAAAAAGTTGATATTTCATAGAATTTTGGAATAAGAAACATTTATGATGCAAAATACAGGAAAGTTTAACCATTTTTGTACCCCACAGCCCTTAAAGGCTGTCGGGTATTGTTTTCACCCATGGTGTCCGGATGGTCGGGCGGGCGGTGGGAAATAGTTTGTCCGGGCTGTATCTCAGAAACCGTAAGGTGTAGGAGGTTCATACTTGGTAGGGACATTGGTTGGGGGGTGTAGGTGTGCAACGTCCTGGTCTGAACTTGATTTGACCCTAGACCTTGCCGTAGTGACCTTGAGTTTGAAAATCTTGTCCGGGCTTATATCTCAGCAACCATAAGGTGTAGGAAGTTGATACTTGGCAGGGACATTAGTTAGGGGTTGTAGGTGTGCAACGTCATGGTCTGACATTGATTTGACCTTGCCGTAGTACCTTGACTTATAAAATCTTGTCCGGGCTATATCTCGGAAACCGTAAGGTGTAGGAAGTTGATACTTGGTAGGGACATTGGTTAGGGGGTGTAGGTGTGCAACGTCATGGTCTGACCTTGATTTGACCTTTGACCTTGCCGTAGTAACCTTGACCTATAAAATCTTGTCTGGGCTATATCTCGGAAACCATTAGGTGTAGGAAGTTGATACTTGGTAGGAACATTGGTTAGGAGTTGTAGGTGTGCAACGTCATAGTGTGACCTTGATTTGACCTTTGACCTTGCTGTAGTGACCTCGAGTTTTAAAAATCTTGTCCGGGCTATATCTTGGAAACCGTGAGGTGTAGGAAGTTGATACTTGGAAGGGACATTTGTTAGGGGGTGTAGGTGTGCAGTGTCATGGTGTGACCTTGATTTGACCTTGCCGTAGTTACCTTGACCTATAAAACCTTGTCCGGGCTATATCTCAGCAACTGTAAGGTGTTGGAAGTTGATACTTGGTGAGGACATTGGTTGGGGGTAGTAGGTGTGCAACATCATGTTGCGACCTTGATTTGACCTTGGTGTAGTGAACTTGACCTATAAAACCTGGTGCGGGCTATATCTTGGAAACCGTAAGGTGTAGGAAGTTGATACTTGGTAGGGATATTGGTTAGGGGGTGTAGGTGTGCTACGTCATAGTGTGACCTTGATTTGACTTTTGACCTTGCTGTAGTGACCTTGACCTATAAAATCTTGTCCAGGCTATATCTCAGAGACTGTAAGGTGTAGGAAGTTTATACTTGGTGGGGACATTGGTTGAGGGTTTTAGGTGTGCCACGTCATGGTGTGACACTGATTGACCTTTGACCTTGCTGTATTGACCTTTAAAATCTTGTTGCACCTTTGGGTCTGTCTGTTGATGCAGATTAAGCATGGTTAAAGTCATATTAGAATTCATTAAGAATTTCCTTTTGCAAGTTCCCATTGTAACAGATGGAATTTCATCAAGTGAGCCACAGGCTTTTCTCCAAGACCACACATAAGCATTCATTGAATGTATTGCCACTTCTGTATGCATGGGTAATATTCAAAACATCCAAACCATAATTCAGCCATTTTTGGTTTACTGATAAGTCATTTTATTATTGAATTGTTTTGTTTTAATACTTCATCTTTACATATATTTCTTTTCCTTAGATATTATTTTCTCTACTTGAGCATTATTTGGACCTTTATATAAATGACACTTCTCTGAAAGTATCTTGAACTTTGTATTGTTATACTACTTCTATATCTCATGGTGTTGAAAAATATTTCCCCAGGCTGTGGGGTACGGGCATCTCTGATGCTATTTTATATTGCATGATTTAAGGCGTCTTTGAAATATGTTATATTAAATTGCCGTTTTATAAAAGCATTGTATCACACATGTTTAGCGTTTGCAAATGCTTGAAAATAAAACCTGAAAACAGAAATACCTTATGTCAGAAAAATATATAATAATATTCATATATTTTAAAGAAGAAAAAATTTTGTAGCTGATTTTACATCTATGTTTAGTTGTTTTCGGAGACCTGGTTCGCTTTGCTTCCTTCGAGTATTAAAATGCATCGTTTCGTTTCCGAGTAACTGAAGAATCGTTTCAGCCCTAATTTTAATCACATAAGTAGTCAGAGATACAGCCAGAACCTGATTTTGCTGACTGTCGACTGTCGGTAAAATAAGCCATGCTCTATGTTACCGATGACCATCGGCAGAATAGCCACTGTGTTAAATAAATGGAATAGCTGCTTCCAGCAGCAAAGTATATATGTATGCTGCGACAATTTTTCACTACTTGGTATCAATCTTACAGTGGACTTGGGACAAATTCCCAATCTAAACTACGAACCAATTTTGATTAATATAAAATCATCACTTTCCCAATGGCAAAGACACCTTTTGACACCAATAGGAAAGATAGCCGTCCTAAAATCCCTTATAACATCTAAATTGAACTGTTTATTCCTATGTATTCTGGACCCTAGTGATCAGTTTATAAAGAAAATGGAACAGTTATTCTTTGAATTTATATGGGATAAAAAAACAGATAAAATAAAGAGAAATACTCTGTGCATGGACTACAGCAGAGGGGGCTTAAAAATGCTGGACATCAAAACACAGATATCAGCCCTTAAACTAACATGGCTAAGAAGAATAATCCAAAATCCAAATTCAGACTACCAGCTTCTTTGCACATATAATATAAAATCACTGGAGAAACTACTACATATGGGATCACTTTACTGTGCAAAGATTATAGACAAAACTTCAAACAAATTTTGGGTGGATATTCTATATATATGGAAAAGATTACTACATAATCAAATGGGCTCTGCTCAGTCACATCTCACTTGTCCATTGTGGTATAATCCAAATATCTCAAAAGAAACATTTTTCCTCCCACAATGTTACAAAGCGGGGATCATCTACCCAATAGACCTATGCAATAGGGATGGCAACATGCTTACCCTAGAGGAAGTGAGCAAAAATTATCATGTGAACCTTCATTTCATTGATTATTATAGGCTGCAGTCAGGTTTAGGAAAATTGATAAAAACACAGGGTACCAATAGTAAAAATTTAATATTAGAAAAACCCATATGCCTGCAACTCTATCATTAATACATAAGTAAAAAAAAAGGTTGTAAAGACTTCTATGATGTGTTAAGACAAAAAAGCCAAGATAGTCCATTACATACAAAAAAGTGGGAACAGTTACTTCAAATCAATTTAGAACCCAAAGAATGGCAAAATATACATTTAATATGCTTCAAAACCATCCTAGATAACCATATAATCTGGCTACAATATAGAATCATTCATAATATATTGGGAACAAAAGTCTTGCTGCATAAGATAAAAAAATCTGAAAATAATCACTGTCGCCTGTGCAAAAATATGCCCGAAACTCTAATCCATATTTTTATTGAATGCCCATATTCTACTGAAATATGGATTTTACTTAGAAATTGGATCCAAAATGAAGCAGGTTCATTTTTAAATATTGATAAAAAATACTACTGCTCGGACTTAAAGATCGTGGCTCCATCCCATTCTCTTTAAATGCCATTATTCTTATTACAAAAAAATATTTGTTTCAATGTCTAAAAGATGGTCGTAAACCTAGTTTTAAAGCACTACAACTTAACATCAAGCGTGTGTATGATGAACAATCTTACCTCCATGCCATAACAGACTCCACAGAACAGTTTAAAAGGAAATGGATGCTTGTTACAATCCTAATCCAGACTATTTAATATTTAATAGTAACCCCCTCACAAATAACATTTATCTGGTAGCCATGTTTTTTTTTCTTCAATAAGAAGCACCTAACAAAGTAGCCTAATTTGTTTTTGTTCTTGTAATGTATGTAGTATAATGTAGAATGTAATGTAGGTACTGTATTGTATTGTACTGTATGTAGTGTAATGTTCAAAGTAATGTATGTATTGTACTACTATTTGTTTGTCTATGTATGTTGTTTATATGAATAAAAAAATATAAAAATTAAAAAAAACGCCTGATGGGTCCCTTTGTCCGGTCAGAGCGCTGCGCTACTATTTGGACTTTGGATTTGGTCTTTACAGACTGTGATCCTATGTTATGAACACTCTGTTCAGGAGGCCCTCATCCTACATCAGGTCAAAGCCCATGGTGTCAGGGCCTTTGCGAGACTCCTTGGAGCAAATCTTATCAGCCTGCCACTGGAAGTCACATTACACCTTCACACAGTTCTATTTGAAGGGTGTGGCTTGGGCTGATTCAGAACTTTTTCACTTGGGCCTTGTAGTGGCTGTTCATCAGATCCACAAATAGCCCTTATGTTGAGGAGATTTGTATATATGAACATAGTAAAAATAGTTCATGAAACTTACCCCCAAAAATTTTTAAAAACTTGTGAGGTGCTTCTGTTGTGAGGTTTATTTGCCTGCTGGGACTGAACCCATCTCTCTGTTCCCCTACCTCAGAGCAGGTCTGTTAAAAAGGGGAGGGGCAACATCGGTATAGCCCTGGGTAACCGGCTGCTGATAACCGACCATGTCCTTTTTGGATTTCCTGACCTTAGATTCAACCCTTAGAGTTAATCCAGGTTAATACCCTACCCAATGGACAACAACAGGTTTAGACAACATAAAAGATGCTGTGATATCACACTGTCAAGACAGGAAGGAAGTATGATGCACCCTCTGGCGAATGCACAGTGGGACTGGCCAGCCGCTGGAAAGACAGGACAAATTTTTCGTTTGGCAGGCCGGTCTGGATTAGCAATTGTCCATTGGATAGGATATTGACTTATAAAAATGTAATTATATCCCCAGACGAAAGTCGGGGATATATTGGATTCAGGTCCGTCGCGCCGCCGCCGCCGTAGAAATTTCCTTGTGGACGCGATAACTCAAAAACAAATTAATTTTTTTTTTTCAAACTTGGTACACATGTTAAGGGTGCCCAAAGGAAGATCCCTATTTTAAGGTGACCTTAAACTCCCAGTAAAAAAGAACTTATGGCCACCTTAAGGTCAGAAATTGGACTTTTGGCCACTTAGAGCCCTGTAGGTCACAAACTATGATGCTCAGCTGGCTGAAATTTTACCTGACAACACATTAATATGTTCTTAGTACATGTGCCGAAAATCACGACTTTAAGTTGAGGAGAAAATTGTCTTTGAGGCCCATAAATACCCCCACTTAGGGATTTTTTGCTATACTTTTCACAGATTTTGCCCTATAATTTGGAAGTGGTAATTCTGATGAGTCTCAAACTGTGCTAGGTATAACTTTGATATGTAATCCTTGTCTGTAGAAAATTTTAGGGCTGTAGGTTTACCCAAAGGGGTCGACTTAAGGTCTCAAAAGTGCCCACAGAGACCCAATTTATGCACTTTTTGCCACTTTCAAGCACTGTAGCTTTCAAACTATGTCTCTCATCTAAGTTATATATCATCTGGGAATATATCTATGTGTTTTCTTATATGTGCCCCAACATTTAGGCCTTTAATAGACAGTTAACCTGTGTATCAGGACCATAAACACCCACCCGAGTGACCCTTATAAGACATTTTTCACATCTTTTTCCCTGTAACTTGGAAATGGTAAGTCTGAGAAGTTTCAAACTGTATTAGATATATATTCTGTGTGTAATCTTAGTATGTAACAGATTTTAAGTCTGAAGCTTTAATTTTGAAGGTCAAATTGAGGTCTCTAAAAGGCTCCCAAAGACCCAATATTTGGACTTTTTGCTACTTTTAAGCCCTGTGACTGTCAAACTATGTGACTGATAGAGCTCAAATCCTATCTGGGAAGATATTAGTATGTTATTTATATATGTGCCAAAAATTAAGGCTTTAAGAAGACATTTAACCTGTGTATGAGGACCATAAATCCCCACCCGAGTGACCATTTTTAGACATTTTTCACATATTTTGCCCTGTAACTTGGAAATGGTAAGTCTAAGAAGTTTCAAACTGTATTAGATGCATATTCTATGTGTAATCTTAGTATGTGACAAATTTTAAGTCTGAAGCTTTAATTTGAAGGCCACATTTAGGTCTCTAGAAGGCCCCATAAAGACCCAGTATTTGGACTTTTTGCCAATTTTAAGGCCTGTGACTGTTAAACTATGTGACTGATAGAGCTGAAATCTCATCTGGGAATACATTATTATGTTCTTTTTACATGTGCCAAAAATCAAGGCTTCAAGTAGACATTTAACCTGTGTATGAGGACCTTAAACACCCACCTGAGTGACCCTTTTAAGACATTTTTCACATATTTTGCTCTGTAACTTGGAAATGGTAAGTCTGAGAAGTTTCAAACTTTATTAGATACATATTCTATGTGTAATCTTAGTATGTAACAAATTTTAAGTCTGAAGCTTTAATTTGAAAGCCACATCGAGATCTCTAAAAGGCCCACAGAGACCCAATATTTGGACTTTTTGCCACCTTTAAGCCCTGTGACTGTTAAACTATGTGATTGATGGAGCTGAAATCCCATCTGGGAATGCATTATTATGTCCTTTTTACATATGGCGAAAATCAAGGTTTTTAGTAGACATTTAACCTGTGTATGAGGGCCATAGACACTCGCCCAAGTGCCTTTTTGGACATTTTTTCCGTATTTTGCCCTGTTATTTGGAAATGCTTAGTGTGACAAGTCTTAAACTGTATTATATATAATTTTTGTTTGTTATGTATGTCCCCCAAAAAGTTTCAGATCTGTAGTTTAATTGCTAAGGTCTCTTTAACAATTGTAAAATGCCCACAGAAACCCAATGTATGGACATTATGCCACTTTAAAGCCCAGTAACTGTCAAACTATGTGGGTTATAGAGCTGAAATCTTTGAATTTTTAAAAGGAAATGCCTGTCTATTTAAATTTTGAATATTAATAATGTTATGGCTATCTTAGTCTTTTAAGAACTTATTTTTGTGTGTTATACCTCTGCTTGCTGAGTTTTTAACTTTTTAAAATGAAACTGGTTAAACGCCGGTTAAACATATTCAAGTAGACAAAATGGACACTTTAAGTGAGCTTTAAGTCCCAATATTAATGAAATTATATCCGTATGTAGTAAAACTAGGGGATTTTTAACCCTCAACTAGCCCAGTTTTATTCAACTTGCCTCAGTTAATTTTGACACAGCTCCTACAGTTATGAACTCATTTCAGTTGATAATCACATACTTAAAATTCTCAATTCTTTTTGTATTTGAGTACCCCTTTTATATAGATTGTTTGTTTACCATTTATGCTGTAGCACTCCATCTCTTTGAGAGAACATGTAAACTGTGTAAAAAAGATGTAGAAGATGAGATACATTTTGTTTGTGTTTGTCCAGCTTTAGAGCTGATTCGTATGAAATATTTCAAAATTTTAAATATAGATAAATCTGAATTATTAATAGATCAATTATCAAGGGTATTAACTCATATGAATGTCAATATGGTTATTAATTTTATTTTTGATTTGTGGCAAGAAAGAAAAAGTAAATTATATTGGTAATTTTTATGTATTGAATTGCTGTCTTTATTTACTGTATCTTACCTCAAAATATGTTTGCTCTGTTTGTTATTAACTCTCTATTTAAAGTGACTTATAAGCCCATATAGGGCTGGGTATTACTTCAATAGTTTTTGTATAATCCTTGTCAACATAATACATGTCACTATAATAAACTAAACTAAGTCCCAACCCACATCCCCCACCCGGATTCCCCCCACCCACCTCTGGGACCTCCAGCTATATTGAGTGACACTAAATAAACAAAGGTATTTAATGATATCAGATGAGAAACAAAGACCTCAATGGGGTTGCAGATCTTGTGTAATAGTGAGAGAGGTGTGGAGAAGGGGAGAGGGGTGGGGGTGGGAGGTGGTGGGCTTCATTACATATAACACAAAGGGGAGTCAGAACTGAGATTGTGTCACATATTTAGGTTGCATATATATGGACCACATATATAGGTATAGAGGAAATGAATAACTGAAAACAATTTGCAAATTCTAAAAATAATATAATAAAATAATAATATAAATAATTTTTTTTTAAATAATATTTTATTTGTGAACAAATATAGAAACAGATATGCGCTTTTGGGATTATGAATTTTAGAATGGACATTGAATCATCAATCATTTAAATACTTTGAAGGAAGATTGAAAAGTATGATGAGTTGAGTTAAAAATAATATTTTATTTGTCAACAAATATAGAAACAGATATGCTCTTTTGGGATTATTATTTTAGAATGGACATTCAATCATCAATCATTTAAATACTTTGAAAATAGGTTTAGAGTTATCATTGCAGGAAGATTGAAAATATAATTTGAGTTATGTATTCGGCGTCTGGGGATACACCATCTTCCTTGGAAGATATAAACAGAGTAGATTGATGTGCTGAAGTTCATATAATAATGGGTAATTATGTTTTTAAAAATTCCCGATCAAAACCTGTGGCGTGAGTGATGACCTGTCTGGGGATATGTTGGCGCCGAGTTGGCCCAATCTAGTTTACGTGTGTAATTTGCAGTTTTATACTTGAACGTCCCTGAAAAGGGCGATTATTTGTTTTTGCATCAGTTTCCTCACCACCACTGCATTATGGTCTCCCTTGAAAATCTCCCTTATTATTGGAAGCTTTCTAGCCATATTTGGCAGTCATATACCTTAGGCGTGGGAAAATATTTCCACATGCTTAAATTTGATCTTTATCAAGGTCACATCATGTGACTCACATGATCCAAAAATAGTTTTGTTTTTTTTGGGGGGTACACCCGCCTGTCATCGCTGCTCAGCAAAATCTGCTAACTGCAGAGGCTTGTAATTTTACACACATTTTCATACTATCAAAAACGTGAGCTGATTAGATTTTGAGAGCGATTTGATGAAAATTGACTGATTTATGAGCGATTTTCTCACAGGTACCAACCAGAAGGCTTAAAATTCATGGGAACCCCCCTATTATCTTCTTAAGGATTGCATTTAGAGGCATAAAATGTATTTGGAAGTAGTAGGAAACCATATGGGGAGTCTAGAAAGCAAGTCAAATTTACCCCCGACTCCCCTGTAGGGTTCAAACTGGGGTCATAAAATAGCAGATTTCGACATTTTTCCTGATATCTCCTTTATTATTGCGTTTAGAGCTTTAGAATGTGTTAAGAGATAAAATTTGAAACCATATGTGAAGAGTCTAGATAGCTGGTCAGATTTACCTCCTGACCTCCCCTTATGGGTCAAACTGGGGTCATAAAATAGCCGATTTAGACTTTTTGCCTTATATCTCCTTTAGTCTTTTAGAGCTTCAGAATGTATTAAGAGGTATTGGGAAACCAAATATGAAGACTCTAGATAGTCAGTCAGATTTACCACCAGACCCCCCCTTATGGGTCAAACCGGGGTCATAAAATCGCTGATTTTGTGTTTTTGCCTTTTTTCTCCTTTATTATTGCTTTTACAGCTTTAGAATGTATTAAGAGGTATTGGGAAACCATATGTGGAAGGTCTAATTAGCCGGTCAGATTTACCCCCTGACTACCCACCCCACCCCCGTATGGGTCAAATTTGGGTCATAAAATAGCAGATTTTGTGTTTTTGCCTTATATCTCCTTTAAAACTACTCTTCTTAAAAACTATAGCTTTGCTTTTACAGATTTAGAATGGATTTCATATAAGGAGAGTCTAGATAGGCAATCAGATTTATCCCATGGCCCCCTCTTATGGGTCAAACTTGGGTCATAAAATAGCAGATTTTGTGTTTTTGCCTTATATCTCCTTTAAAACTACGTTTCTTACAAACTATAGCATTTATTAAATTATCTTTTCACAATTTGTGACCATAGGAAACAAAATAAAGCTCAAATTTTTCTTTTATGTTAATGCATGAACTTAATTATGGTAGTCACAAGCTGTTTCATGTAAAAATATCAAAAAAGGTGCTAGAATTTTAGAAAGGCTTTTATTGAGTTGCAACTTCCTCCTTAGCAAATTTTCCTTTAAATGCCTGATATATTAGTAAGACATTGATATTCATACTGACACAATATTTAGCATCAAGATTGAAAGTTTTTTTAAACCAAGTCGATTCATGAATTGATCTGGTTTGCAAAACTTGATTTGCAAATCGAATCGGTTCACAATGTTATGATTCCTTGCACCCCTAATGGTAAGGACTCTTCTGGAAAAAAAATTTGAATTTTCAAAATTCTGACAGGGGTCTTGAATTTTTGTGGAAATGGAAAATGTCATTTATTTAACTGTAAAACACACAGTGATTTTAGCAAATTTTACATCTGCTGCTTAGTAAAGTTGCTTCAAAGTTGAGTTTATCTTATGTGGGTGTTCCACCACACGACTAAGGCTCCCGATTAAGGGTTTTTGAGGGTCGGTTTGAAAAATTTCCTTAGTCCCAGGCATCCTGTAAGGGTCGGTTGTGGTCGGTTGGGGCCGTGAGAAATATCAAACATGTTTGATAAACAAAATGTCCAGTCCCAGGCTTCCCCAGGCCTCCTCAGACCAAATGTACACAGTCCTATGTTGTCCCAGGCCGCCTGCAATCCTTAGTCCCAGACCCTTAGTGCCTTAGTCCCATTCCTCCTGCAACCCTTAGTCCCATTGCAAAACAAGAATCGGCCATCTCAGTCTGGGGAAGACTGGGGACGCCTCAGGAGGCCTGAGCAAATCGTGGGACTTAGTCGTGGGTTTGTCAGGGCTTAGTCCCAGGAGGCCTGAGGCGTCCTGGGACCCAGTCGGTATGTCTGCGACCAGTTCTTGGATCAAACCGACCAGAAAAATGGCTTAGTCGGTTCTTAGTCCCAGACCAGTCGGGGACTGTCTGGGGCCACCTGGGGCCTCCTCAGGCTTCCTGAGGCCGATCTGTACTTAATCGCAGACTGTAATACTGATCCAGTTTTCCCGCCCATTTTTATCTTTTTTTTTCACCGACTGTCCACGATTAAGGGTCCCAGACAGGATCGGGGCTTAGTCCTTTGGTGGAACAGGAGCATTATGGAAAAGGTCTTTTATCCCTCTCATTGCTTCTTGGGCTTTCAACCCAGTTTTGTGGTCACGCTGCCCCATATATGGAGTCTATATTGGCAGTCAGGTTTACCATGACCCCTTCTTAAGGGTTAAACTGGGGTCATAAAATAGCAGATTTTCTGGTTTTTGCCTTGTATCTACTAATGAAAAACTATGGCATTTATTTAATTAACTTTACATAATTTATGACCATAGAAAACAAAATAAAGCTTACATTTTTCTTTCATGTTAATGCATGAACTTCCACACTCTCGCCGTAACTTTACCTTCTTCTCTCAACGCTGCATGTTTTTCTTTTCAAAACCCTTTTTCTACTTTATACTATAAAGCATCTAACCTTTTGGGACACTTTGTTTTTGTTAGCAAAAACATTTTTCTAGTTTGGCCTTGTTTTGAAAACAAAATGTCTGCCATATCACATCTTAAATGTGAAATTAGTGGTGGTGGCTTATCAAAAAGATCAAATATCTCTCTTACCATTGGTCCTAGGGGTTTGGAATGAGAAAACAACTTCTTGGAAATGGTCTGCATATCTTTTGCAAGTGTCAAATTTGACCTTTGACTCCTGCTTCAAGGTCATGTAGGGTCATCATGCGAAAAGGGCCTTATATCTCCCTTTATAAATAAGAAAACAACTTGTAAGAAATCATGGCCTGTGAATCTTACATCTGACAACATTTCGTGGATTCGGTATACTTCTTATAATTGAAGTTGTTCCTAAGATTTTCCCAAATCTCAATGCTGTTGCCCATTTAGTAGTACCTGTGGGCTGGAGTTCCTGCCTGCTGAGGCTGGCTATTTTTCAATACCGTTTAGATCAATTGATTTCTATGGTTTAAATCAATATGACTAAATCAAAATTTTTTTTGTGTGTGTAAAATTATCTTAATAATGTAAATATTTTACAGTTACTTATGTTATTATATACAGTTTCAACAATAATGTTTACCAGAATTATTGGAGTATATTGTTTTAGTGCATCAAAAATTCTCATGCCTAAACAAATTTTCTATATTCAATACCACTTATTAAGTTAAAAGTAGATTATATATTGTGAGAAGAATTAAATTTCATATTTTTGGTAATGGTCTCAACTCTTATAACATCCAAGTTTAAGCATGAGTTTACAGAGATGCTTAAATATTTTTGTGTTCCAGATTTTTAGGATCATTGAGTTTTAATTTAAAAAGACATGTTAACACACTAGTCAAGTATTCATTATTTACAGAAAAATAAATAAGATGAATCTATTTAAATTCAATGGTTATTGTTCTATTAAAGTTAAAGGTAAGTCAAACTTGATGAGAGGATTATTAGTTGCACATAATTGTAATACATTTTTACCCCACAGCCCTTAATGGCTGTCGCGGTATTGTTTTCACCCATGGTGTCCGGATGGGCGGGTGGGCAGTGGGAAAAAGTTTGTCCGGGCTGTATCTCAGAAACCGTAAGGTGTAGGAAGTTGATACTTGGTAGGGACATTGGTTAGGGGGTGTAGGTGTGCAACGTCATGGTCTGACCTTGATTTGACCTTGCCGTAGTGACCTTGAGTTTGAAAATCTTGTCCGGGCTATATCTCAGAAACTGTAAGCTGTAGGAAGTTGATATTTGGTAGGGACATTGGTTAGGGGGTGTAGTTGTGCAATGTCATGGTCTGACCGTGATTTGACCTTGCCGTAGTGACCTTGAGTTTGAAAATCTTGTCCGGGCTATATCTCAGAAACCGTAAGGTATAGGAAGATGATACTTGGTAGGGACATTGGTTAGGGGGTGTAGTTGTGCAACGTCATGGTCTGACCTTGATTTGACCTTTGACCTTGCCGTAGTGACTTTGACCTATAAAATCTTGTCCGGGCTATATCTCAGAAACTGTAAGGTGTAGGAAGTTGATACTTGGTAGGGATATTGGTTAGGGGGTGTAGTTGTGCAACGTCATGGTGTGACCTTGATTTGACCTTTGACCTTGCCGTAGTGACCTTGACCTATAAAATCTTGTCCGGGCTATATCTCAGAAACCGTAAGGTGTAGGAAGTTGATACTTGGTAGGGATATTGGCTAGGGGGTGTAGGTGTGCAACGTCATGGTGTGACCTTGATTTGACCTTTGACCTTGCCGTAGTGACCTTGACCTGTAAAATTTTGTCTGGGCTATATCTCAGAAACTGTAAGGTGTAGGAAGTTGATATTTGGTAGGGACATTGGTTAGGGGGTGTAGTTGTGCAACATCATGGTCTGACCTTGATTTGACCTTTGACCTTGCCGTAGTGACCTTGAGTTTGAAAATCTTGTCCGGGCTATATCTCAGAAACCGTAAGGTGTAGGAAGTTGATACTTAGTAGAGACATTGGTTAGGGGGTGTAGTTGTGCAACGTCATGATCTGACCTTGATTTGACCTTTGACCTTGCCGTAGTGATTTTGACCTATAAAATCTTGTCCGGGCTATATCTCGGAAACCATAAAGTGTAGGAAGTTGATACTTGGCAGGGACATTTGTCAGTGGCCATAGGTGTGTATTATCATGGTGTGACCTTAATTTGACCTTTGACCTTGTCGTAGTGACCTTGACCTTTAAAATTTGTTGCACCTTTGAGTCTGTCTTTTGATGCAGATTAAGCACTGTTAATTCATATTAGAATTTTACTTTCATAACTTCCCATTGTAAGAGATAGAATTTCAACAAGTGAGCCACAGATTTTGCTCCAACACCGCACATAAGCGTTCATTAAATGTATTACCACTTCTGTATGCATGGTAATATTCAAAACATCTAAACCATAATTCGGCCATGCAGATGTAGATAAAGAATGTTGAATTTTAGTTTACTGATTAATGCTGTCATCTTGTTATTGAATTGACTTGTTTTAATACTTCATCTTTACATGCATTATCTTTCTTTTAAACATTATTTTCTGCATTTAAACATTTTTTGGAACTTTATAAAAGTGAAAGTATCCTGAACTTTGTACTGGTACAGTGCTTCTGTATCTCATAGTGTTGAAAATATTTCCCTAGGCTGTGGGGTATGGGCATCTCTGATGCTATTTTTTTCTGGTTGCCCCAACGCTAGATGGAAATCCCTTTGCAGCACACAGGTGCATTTTTGATATCCGTAGTGAATTTCCTGTGACAATTTTTAATATTCTCAAACTGTCCTGGTTACATGTTTTTAACGATCCCTTGAGATTCAACAAAACATACTTTATTTTTGTGACTACTTTTACAGTATGTTAATGGACAGAGTGTGTTCTCTTTTCAGAGAGCAATGTTGCCCCCAAAAAAGAACCAGGCTGCTAGAGGGGAAGGAGTCTTAAAAGAAGACAGAGTAAGTGTTGTAAATTTTAACATTAAACTACCAACAATAACTTAAAGGTTATCTTTAAAGGCCCAGTATTTAAAAAAAGATATTATGTTGGTTCTACCTTAGACCATAGTAGGAGATTTCATAAAAACATAATCTTAAATTTCCAGCAATAAATTCATTTTTATGACTTTTAAGTTATTATTTTATTATGCTACAATAGCTTACCATGTGGGACTTAATGCTGTTCTCGGGTTGCCACACCCGGGGCCAACGTCTTAGAAAAAAAGATCGTTCTTGTTAGCCACCGGATATACTGGTAGTTGTCGTCACGTGATAACTTCTGACCAATCGCCCTACTTTCTCGTTGGCCACGATTGACGGGTAGCAGTTTGTAAATATACAGACATTTTCATTTATTTCTCAGGCTTTACTTATTGTTGGAGGCTAATATTTGGATATTTCTTTTATTATATATCATAGATCATTCTGTAAAAATCTTATTTTCACAGGATAAGTATATTTCTTGATTCGCGTGTTTTGAGTTTTCCTCGGTACAGGCAATCTTAATTGTACGTCTTTTTATTGCGTATAAAATGTCTCTCCATCAAGCAAAGAAAGACAAACCGAGAGCTCAGTAATGCCGCCACTTTTGGTTTAGTTTTGATCTTCATAACTACTGCCCTACCTGTAGGGAGGCTGGCAAGGGAGATGACCCCTGTGTCACATTCGAAACTCCCTGTCAAATCTGTACTTCTTTTTCAGATGAACAGTTGAAAAAAATCCAGAACAGGAAGCGGTATCTTAAAAAGCAAAAAGCGGAAACTAGTTCCAAAGATGATGAACTAGATGTTTTGGGTGAGGGCGACGGGGACTCCTTCACTGGTTCTAATGCAGACCTCGAGAGTGCTGCTGATAATCTCTTTACCTCCCCTTCCCGCCCTCAACCTCTCACCTTCAGTTCCTTGTCTTTAAAGAACCCAGCCAAGTCTGTCCCACCCACCCCAGGTACAGCTTTACAAAATAAAATTCAGAAAAATCTGGAGAAATCCCTGGGTGATTCCTTAAATATACATATTCAGCAGCAAATGGGTTCCTTCCAGGCATCCATGTTGGAAGCATTTCAATCACTCCGCAAGGAGTTGACCACTAAAAAGAAAACCAAGGTTGAACCCTCGTTTTCTGCTTCCAAACCTGGTACATCCAGTGACAGTGCTGCCCATCTGGACCTCCCCCCACCGAGATCTAGTACTAATGTTCAGTCCGAGGCAATGGAGGTGGACTACGGTCCAGCACTCCCTCCTCGTTTAGTACTTAACCAAGATACCTCGGATCAGTACGTTGCCCCCTCAGAGGTTCATCCGAAAGAGGTCTCGTACTCTCATAAGAAGCAAAGCCATAGGCAGCCAGTTGATCCGGACTCTGTCTCGGACCAACTAAATGAGGATTCCGACGAATCTCTGATCCCACCTTCTAGACCCAAAAAGCACTCTGACAAGAGTAAGCATAAACCCAGGTCCAGATATGTCTCATCCTCTTCAGAGGGCTCAGCCCTCAGGAGCAGCTTCTGACCAAGACCTCCCACAACATGATCCAGACCCCCCTTATTATAGGGAAGTAGCTCTGTCTGACATGCGCTCACAATACTCTGAAGAAGTAGATACCTTCAGGCGCATTCTCTCTCTCCCTGACCCCAGGGAATCTATGCCTAGGTCTTCAACTTCAGTGTTGGGTCTAGATGATGAAAAAGGCCGTCAAGAGCTCAGGCCTAGAGGTCCTTCCTCTATTTTACCCCTTAGCTCAGTTATCAAAGACGCCTTTGATAAATTCCAACATGACTTTAAAGCTGCCAATTTATCTGAGGGCAAATATGTCAAGCCTCCTCCATCCACTTCTAAGTGGTACAAGGTGGGACAGCCCACATTTCAGGACAAAATTCAGGAGTTGAATACAGACTTTGCCAAGATCTGTATTACTCCTAGACCTCCTGGGGCACCAGTAGCCAAAGTTCCCCTGCCAGTTCTCAAGGAGCTGGAACATCAGGCTAGGCAAAATATCTCAACCCTCAACTTCACCGCTGCATTTGCCAAAACTTCGTCTTCTTGCAATGCTTCTTTGGAAAAATGCCAACATAGCATTAAGTCAACTGTCAAGAAGATAAAATCTCAGATCCAGAAAGGTGCCAATCCTGAGAAAGCAGCAAAGCGCGGATATGAGGAAGTTGCTGAGTACATGGATTTTTGGAACAAGACAGTTCTTGTCCAACATAGGGCTCTCACCTGTCTCACCCTAGCCCATATTCTCCAGAGGGAGTTATATTCTATGGCTAATACCGGCTTGGCTTGGTCCCCACAAGAAAGAGGCTCCTACAGGAAACGCCCCTATGGGGGCAATACCTCTCAAAGCAGTAACCAATCCTTTCCTTCGCGAAGAGGAAAACCCAACTTCAGAGGCTCCAGGGGTCGTTTTCGACCCCACAATAGGGGAAGGGGGCGTGGAAACCCCCCTTCCCAATGACTCCTCAAAAGCCTCACTCAGTCCACCAGTAGGAGGTCACCTCCGTTCTTTCAGGAGAGACTGGCTAACAAACAAATGTTCTCAAAACATGTTAAACATTATCACCAATGGCTACATTCTGCCATTCCGTTCAAAGCCAAACTTGATCAGATTTCCTCTGATCTGTCAGAGTACAAGGCCTATGAAAAAGACCAAGCCTTGGCCACTTGTATCCAGTCTCTCCTGTCAAAGAACGCTATCGAAAGGGTGGAAAATGTAAAATCTCTCGGGTTTTACAGTCGCCTGTTCCTGGTACCCAAGCCTCACCAAAGGTGGAGGCCAGTCATAGACCTAAGCAGGCTCAACACTTTTCTACACGTAGAAAAGTTCAAAATGGAAACTCCAGAGTCCATCAGGACCTCCCTGATTCCAGGGGAATGGTTATCGTCAATAGATCTGTCGGACGCTTACCTGCACATCCCCATCCACCCAAACTCAAGGAAATACCTAAGGTTTTGCTACAAGGCTCAGGTGTTCCAGTTCACCTCCCTCCCGTTCGGACTGGCCACAGCCCCCCAGGTCTTTACAATGATCTTAAAGGAAGTGAAACTAATGGCCCTCTCAAGAGCACTCAGAATTCACCAATACCTGGACGACTGGCTGATCAGGTCCCAGTCGCAGGAGGAAGCCCAAGTGAACACACAGGCAGTGGTAGACCTAACTCAGTCCTTGGAGTGGATAATAAATCAGGAAAAATGAGAACTGAAACCTACTCAGGTGTTTTCGTTCATGGGCTATGAATACCATCTAGATTCAGCCCTTGTAACACCCACTCAAGAGAAAACTTCAGGATTTGATCCTACGACTCAAGTCAAAACGTGTTTTGACTGTAAGATGTTTGATGTCTCTAATTGGGTTGCTAGCCTCAACGGAGAAAATGGTCCCGGAGGGACGCTTTCACATGAGGCCCTTTCAGTTTCATCTCAAGGAGCACTGGAGATATCCTCAGTCGTTGGACAGAAGCCATTGCAGCCCACCTAGATTGGTGGCAAAATCCCTCAAACGTGGTGAAAGGTGCAGACCTTCATCCCAAAGACCACAGTATCCAACTCTTTGCCGACGCCTCAAACGAAGGTTGGGGCGCTCACTTAGACCAAAATTCTACAAAGGGTCTGTGGTCAGATCGGGAAAAAAGGCTACACATAAATGTCCTAGAATTGAAGGCGGTCTCCCTGGCCCTTCGAGACTTCAAGGACCAGTGCCAGAATCGAACAGTGTTAGTTGCGATGGACAACTCAACAGTGGTAGCCTACATCAACAAACAAGGAGGAACTCACTCAGCAGAGATGTGCGCGCTCCTGTGGAAAATCATGACCTGGTGCCATCACTACCACATAACATTGAAAGCCAGGCACATTCCAGGGTGCCTGAATGTGATGGCCGACCTACTGTCCAGGTCCAACCAAGTGCAGTCAACAGAATGATCTCTGCACCCACAGGTGTTCAAACAGATCTGCCAGAAGTGGTTCACACCTCATGTAGACTTATTCGCCACTCACCTGAACCACAAGCTCCCACTGTACGTGTCTCCTATCCCAGACCCAAGGGCCTGGGACATAGATGCTCTAAACATAGACTGGACCAACCTCACGGCCTATGCTTACCCTCCTACAGCTCTCCTTCACAAGGTGATCCAAAAGATCAAGCAATGTCATTGCCTGATCATCGTGATAGCCCCAGGCTGGCCAGGGATGCCCTGGTTTTGGGACCTAGTGCAGCTCTCAACAGAGATCCCTATACAACTCCCAGTGTCAACGACCCTACTCAAACAGTCCCACAAGTATGTGTTCCACAACAACCCACAACAGCTGAACCTCCACGCCTGGTGTCTAGGAGCGGACAACTCCAAGAACAAGGCTTCTCTGTGGAGATGGCAGAGAGAATTGCTGCTCCTCAGCGGTCATCAACAAGGACCATCTACAAATCAAAGTGGGCCCTATTTGAAAAATGGTGCAGAGAAAATTCGGTGGATTTCTCCAATCCATCTGTGAAACAAATCTCAGATTTTTTCATGTACCTGTACCAAGACCTAAACAGGCGCCCCTCTACCATTGATGGTTACAGTACTGCAATCATTGACACTTTGGGCCCAATGGCCCAACATATTGCACATAACACAGACCTTCATAGCTTACTCTCCAGTTTTCACAGGGATCATCCCAAAAGTTCCAGAAATTTACCTAAGTGGAACCTTTCTGTTGTCCTCAACGAGCTCACAAAAGCACCATTTGAGCCCATGAAAGACACAGACCTCAAACATCTTACTCTCAAAACTGCTTTCTTGCTAGCTTTGGCCTCCGGCAAGCGCCGCAGCGAAATCCATACCTGGGTCGCAAACAAAGTATCTAATCTAGGCCAATGGGAAAAGGTTGCCTTGTTCCCTTCTGATTTCATAGCCAAAAACCAACTAGCAAGAGAAGGTTCTCAAAGTGTGTCTCCGGTGACTATCCCTGCTTTGACTACCATTGTAGATAGACAATTCAAAGAAGACAGGACCCTGTGTCCCGTGCGGGCCCTGAGGTTTTATTTGGACCGAACAAAAGACCTGAGAGGGTCTCGTTCCCTCCTTTTCATCTCCTTTAAGAAAGGACATACCTCAGACATCAGACCCGCTACACTCTCTTCCTGGTTGAAACAAACCATTCTACTTTGTTACAAACAAGCAGACCAACAAGCCTTGGACTTGGTCCAAGTTAAAGCGCATGACATCCGGGCTTTTGCGGCCTCGAAGGCCTTTTACGGTGGGGTATCGGTGGACCAAATCATGCAAGCCTGTCACTGGAAAGCTCACAACACATTTACAAATTTTTACCTAAAAGACCTTACTTGGTCGGACACCGACAACAATATGTATCTGGGACCCGTAGTGGCGGCACAACAAGTCCTAGATCCTTCCCCTCAGACCAGTTGTCCTCGGAAAGAAAAAAAGGGGGGGGGGGGGGGGGCACATCCGCTACAACCAAGTCTTCATGAGTCTCTCCCAGGATCTAGGTATTCCTTTACCTTCAAGATGTTACGGGTAAGGTCATTTTATTTTTTAATTATCAAGTATTTTCTATTAAGGACTTATTAAGTTGTCATTAATCTCATATTCAGGGTAAAAATTATGAGATGCCCAACCACTGGGTTGGTCAGTCACACGTGAAGGGCCCTCAGGGACCCTTAGACCTCGAAGTGAGCACTGCTGCACTTCCGTCCTACAACCAAACATCTAGACAGTGTTAGCACTGTCTCTCATTTTATTTAGGTTTTTGGCTTATTGCAGGCCCGATCTTCGGGATCGGGGCACTGTAAAAGGGACTCAGACTGGTATTTCTGGCTCTATTCTAGACATATTAATTCAAAATCTTAGGAAAGAAAATGACATATCTTCCAGTCTCAGCTGTAATCCCGCCACCGGGCGGTTGAATTCAGCATTAAGTCCCACATGGTAAGCTATTGTAGCGTAATAAAATTGAAAATTTTAATTACTTAAATGTAGCTTTTATAAGCTACAAGCTTACCATGTGGGACTTAGGAAAGTCCCACCCTGCCTCCCCGCTGTTTGCAGCTGAGGGGTAGGTGCTAAAAAATTTCAACGAGAAAGTAGGGCGATTGGTCAGAAGTTATCACATGACGACAACTACCAGTATATCCGGTGGCTAACAAGAACGATCTTTTTTTCTAAGACGTTGGCCCCGGGTGTGGCAACCCGAGAACAGCATTAAGTCCCACATGGTAAGCTTGTAGCTTATAAAAGCTACATTTAAGTAATTAAAATTTTCAATTTTGAGATTTCCCATTTAAAAATTATATCGTTTAATATTATTTATTTAGAAAGAACAGAAGGATGATGTGTCTGAGGATATTGATTCCAAAGAGGAAGACTCTGTGGAGTACAAGAATGTGTTTGCAGAAACAATTATGCAGGGAAAACGCAAACACTTTGTACCGAAAGGAAAACAAGTTGTGGAAGACTGGTAAGATGACAAGCCAGTTAGGAAACTGGGGTAGCCATTATGTAATTATCTCCCGCCAGGCTTTAGCATTTGTTAGTCACGCAGATTTCACCAAAACTACTACAGCTACAGATTTTTTGTAAATTAATTGTCGCAATGAATTTTCACGCCCTTAAAACATTTTTTGGTTTTATGGACTTAGGCCTAAAGAAAAGTGAGTAATAGCAATTTTAGCTACTTTGAGTAAAGGACTCATAACTCAAAAACTATTGCAGTTACAGCTTTTTTACCCCACAGCCAAGGGCTGTCGGGGTATTGTTATCACCCATGGTGTCCAGATGGGCGGGCGGCTGGAAAAAGTTTGTCCGGGCTGTATCTCAGAAACCGTAAGGTGTAGGAAGTTGATACTTGGTAGGGACATTGGTTAGGGGGTGTAGGTGTGCAACGTCATGGTCTGACCTTGATTTGACCTTTGACCTTGCCATAGTGACCTTGAGTTTAAAAATCTTGTCCGGGCTATATCTCAGAAACCGTAAGGTGTAGGAAGTTGATACTTGGTAGGGACATTGGTTAGGGGGTATAGTTGTGCAACGTCATGGTCTGACCTTGATTTGACCTTGCCGTAGTGACCTTGACCTATAAAATCTTGTCCGGGCTATATCTCGGAAACTGTAAGGTGTAGGAAGTTGATATTTGGTAGGGACATTGGTTAGGGGGTGTAGGTGTGTAACGTCATGGTCTGACCTTGATTTGACCTTGCCATAGTGACTTTGACCTATAATATCTTGTCCGGGCTATATCTCGGAAACCGTGAGGTGTAGGAAGTTGATACTTACTAGGGACATTGGTTGGGGGTGTAGGTGTGCAACGTCATGGTCTGACCTTGATTTGACCTTTGACCTTGCCGTAGTGACCTTGACCTATAAAATATTTTCTGGGCTATATCTTGGAAACTGTAAGGTGTAGGAAGTTGATACTTGGTAGGGACATTGGGTAGGGGTTATAGGTGTGCATTATCATGGTGTGACCTTAATGGGACCTTTGACCTTGTGGTAGTGACCTTGATCTTTAAAATCTTGTTGCACCTTTGGGTCTGTCTTTTGATGCAGATTAAGCACTGTTAAAGTCATATTAGAATTTATTAAGAATTTTACTTTTATAACTTCCCATTGTAAGAGATGGAATTTCATCAAGTGAGCCACAGATTTTGCTCCAACACTACACATAAGCATTCATTGAATGTTTTACACTTTTGTATGCATGGTAATATTCAAAACATCAAAACCATAGTTTGGCCATGTAGATAAAGAGTGTTGTAATTAAGCGTCCCTGAAAGGGCGCTTATTTGTTTTCGCCTCAGTTTCCTCGAAGTACCCCCCCGTCATCGCAGTTCAGGAAAAACTACTTGCTACACAGCCTTATAATTTGACACACCTGTTCATACTATCGAATATGCGAGCTGATTAGATTTTGGGAGCAATCCCTTGAAAAATGTCTCATTCATGAGTGCTTTTCTGACACCTTCCAATCTGAAAGCCTTAAATTTAGGCCAACCCCCCTATTATCTTCTTAAGTATTGCATTTAGAGCTATAAAATGTACTGGGAGGTAATAGGAAACCATATGTGGAGAGTCTAAATAGCCGGTCAGTTTTACCCCACGGCCCCCCTTATGGGTCAAACTGGGGTCATAAAATGGCTGATTTTGAGTTTTTGCCTTCTATCTCCTTTATTGTTGCTTTTATAGCTTCAGAATGTATTAAGAGGTATTGGGAAAGCATATAGGGAGAGTCTAACTAGCCGGTCAGTTTTACCCCCGACCCCCCCTTATGGGTCAAACTGGGGTCATAAAATAGCCGATTTTGAGTTTTTGCCTTATATCTCCTTTATTGTTGCTTTTATAGCTTCAGAATATATTAAGAGGTATTGGGAAAGCATATGTGGAGAGTCTAAATAGCCGGTCAGTTTTATCCCCCCTTATGGGTCAAACTGGGGTCATATAATAATTGCTTTGGAGTTTTGCCTTATATCTCCTTTATTGTTGCTTTTATAGCTTCAGAATGTATAAAGAGGTATTGGGAAAGAATACGTGGAGAGTCTAAATAGCCGGTCAGTTTTACCCCCCGACCCCCCTTTATGGGCCAAACTGGGGTCATAAATAGCTGCTTTGGAGTTTTTGCCTTATATCTCCTTTATCGTTGCTTTTATAGCTTCAGAATGTATTAAGAGGTATTGGGAAAGCATATGTGGAGAATCTAAATAGCGGGTCAGTTTTATCCCCTGACCCTCCTTTATGGGTCAAACTGGGGTCATAAAATAGTTGCTTTGGAGTTTTGCCTTATATCTCCTTTATTGTTGCTTTTAGACCTTCAGAATGTATTAAGAGGTATTGGGAAAGCATATGTGGAGAGTCTAAATAGCCGGTCAGTTTTACCCCCCGACCCTCCCTTATGGGCCAAACTGGGGTCATCAATTGCTGCTTTGGAGTTTTTGCCTTATATCTCCTTTATCATTGCTTTTATAGCTTCAGAATGTATTAAAAGGTATTGGGAAAGCATACAGTGCAGCTTTGTGCATTCTTAGCTTTACAGCATGCTTATTAAAACCACAAAGCATTTTAAACTTTAAGGGACGCTTCACTTTTGTTAGCAAAAGTATTCCTCTATTTTTAGTTTACTGATTATTGCTGTCATCTTGTTATTGAATTATCTTGTTTTAATACTTCATCTTTACATGCATTATCTGTCTTTTAGACCTTATTTTCTCCATTTAAACATTGTTTGGACCTTTATGTAACTGACAGTGCTCTGAAAGTATCCTGAACTTTGTACTGATACAGTACTTCTATATCTCATGGTGTTAAAAATATTTCCCTAGGCTGTGGGGTACGGGCATCTCTGATGCTATTTTCTTCAAATATATTGTTCAGCTACTTTGTCCTTAGCTATAAGATGGTACATGGTTTGGGTTCCCATTGCATGCCATAAGTGAGTAATAGCTATTTTCTTATTTGTACCAAAATAATGACTTAAGTAAATGTCAAATATCTTCAAAAGTATTAAAATTAGGGAATTCTTTTCAAATATGTTACTCATCTAGTTATGTCAGCTGACTTATCAGTCAGCTGACATTATGGCATCACTCTGTGGCGTGGACGTACGCGTGAGCGTGAGCGACTTCTCCGACGAAACTAAAAGGCCCAGAGACATGCTGTTTTTTTTAAAAGATAGCTTATCTACCTAGCATGAAAAACTGTTCAAGGCATGCAGATCTGTTTGTTCATCTGTTTGCTAGAGCCATTATAAGTGAGGTACCCCCGACCCTAAGTATGAAAATTTTAACACTTTATCACAATGCTACTTTTGGGTCAGCTATAACATAGTAAAATTTCAGACCTGTAGCTCATGGCATACTTGAGTAATAGCTACTTTTAGGTTATCACTATTGAGTAAATCACTTATAACTTGAAAAGTATTATTGCATTTAGATTATTTAGTTTCAGTATGTTATTCACCTATTTTGGGGTCAGCTATAACATAGTAAAATTAAAACTATTGCATTTGCAATATTTTCTTTAAATATGTTTTTAACTTACTTTTTTACACCTTAACAGTTACCTTCTTACTTTCCTTTTGAACACCATTTCCAGGGCACAACTTTTGTGTCCTTTTCTTCTGTCACTTATACTCTGAAACTCAGAACACACAGTCAGCTGACACAGAGCACGTTCACGGGCACTGATTGCTTGTTTTTGATAAGCTATCACATAGTAAAGTTTCAGACCTGTTGCACATTGGATAGCTGAGTAACAGCTACTTTGAAATTCTGACTGTTGAGTAAATCTACTAAAATGAGTAAATCTCTTTTATTATCTCCCGCCGGGCGGGAGATTATGAAATGATGCCTGTGTGTGCGTGTGTGCGTTACTTAGTCACGCAGATTTCTCCAAAACTACTACAGCTACAGATTTTTTGTAAATTAATTGTCCCAATGAATTTTCATGCCCTCGAAAATTTTTTTGGTTTTATGGACTTAGGCCTAAAGATAAGTGAGTAATAGCAATCTTAGCTACTTTGAGTAAAGGGCTCATAACTCAAAAACTGTTGCAGTAACAACTTTTTCTCCAAATATGTTGTTCAACTACTTTGTCCTTAGCTATAAGATGGTACATAGTTTGGGGTCCCATTGCATGCCATAAGTGAGTAATAGCTATTTTCTCATTTGTAGGTAAATAACAGAAGAAGTAAATGTCAAATATCTTCAAAAGTATTGAAGTTAGGGAAATCTTTTCAGATATGTTGTCCATCTTCTTTTTGGTAAGCTATCACATACTAAAGTTTCAGACCTGTTGCACCTTGGATAGCTGAGTAATAGCTACTTTGAAATTCTGACTGGTGAGTAAAGCGATTGTAACTCCAAAACTATTGCAGTTAGAGTATTTTCCTAAAATATGTTGTTCAGCTACTTTGTCCTTAGCTATAAGATGGTACATAGTTTGGGGTTCTATTGCATGCCATAAGTGAGTGATAGCTATTTTCTCATTTGTAGCTAAATAACAGAAGAAGTAAATGTCAAATATCTTCAAAAGTATTAAAGTTGGGGAAATCTTTTCAAATATGTTGTCCATCTACTTTTTGGTAAGCTATGACATAGTAAAGTTTCAGACCTGTTGCACCTTGGATAGCTGAGTAATAGCTACTTTTAAATTCTGACTGTTGAGTAAAGCCATTGTAACTCCAAAACTATTGGACTTAGAGTGTTTTCCTAAAATGTGTTGTTCAGCTACTTTGTTCTTAGCTATAAGATGGTACATAGTTTGGGGTTCTGTTGCATGCCATAAGTGAGTAATAGCTATTTTCTCATTTGTAGCTAAATAACAGAAGAAGTAAATGTCAAATATCTTCAAAAGTATTAAAGTTAGGGAAATCTTTTCAAATATGTTGTCCATCTACTTTTTGGTCAGCTATGACATAATAAAGTTTCAGACCTGTTGCACCTTGGATAGCTGAGTAATAGCTACTTTGAAATTCTGACTGTTGAGTAAAGCTATTGTAACTAAAAAAGTATTGCAGTTAGAGTGTTTTCCTAAAATATGTTGTTCAGCTACTTTGTTCTTAGCTATAAGATGGTACATAGTTTGGGGTTCTATTGCTTGCCATAAGTGAGTAATAGCTATTTCCTCATTTGTAGCTAAATAACAGAAGAAGTAAATGTCAAATATCTTCAAAAGTATTAAAGTTAGGGAAATCTTTTCAAATATGTTGTCCATCTACTTTTTGGTAAGCTATAACATAGTAAAGTTTCAGACCTGTTGCACCTTGGATAGCTGAGTTATAGCTACTTTTAAATTCTGACTGTTGAGTAAAGCCATTGTAACTCCAAAACTATTGCAGTTAGAGTATTTTCCTAAAATATGTTGTGCAGCTACTTTGTCCTTAGCTATAAGATGGTACATAGTTTGGGGTTCTATTGTATGCCATAAGTCAGTAATAGCTATTTTGTTATTTGTAGCAAAATCATGACATAAGTAAATGTCAAATATCTTCAAAAGTATTAAAGTTAGGGAATTCTTTTCAAATATGTTATCCATGTACTTTTTCATAAGCTATCACATAGTAAAGTTTCAGATCTGTTGCACATTGGATAGCTGAGTAATAGCTACTTTGAAATTCTACAGTTGAGTAAATCCATTGTAACTCCAAAACTATTGCAGTTACAATATTTTTTTGTAAAATATGTTGTTCACCTACTTTGTCCTTAGCTATAAGCTGGCATGTAGTTTGGGGTTCTATTGCATGCCATAAGTGAGTAATAGCTATTTTCTTATTAGTAGCAAAATAATGACATAAGTAAATGTCAAATATCTTCAGAAGTATTAAAGTTACGGAATTCTTTTCAAATATGTCATTCATCTACTTTTTTGTAAGCTATCACATAGTAAAGTTTCAGACCTGTTGCACATTGCATAGCTAAGTAATAGCTACTTTGAAATTGTGACTGTTGAGTAAATCCATTGTAACTCCAAAACTATTGCAGTTACAGCTTTTTCTTCAAATATGTTGTTCAGCTACTTTGTCCTTAGCTATAAGCTGGCATGTAGTTCGGGGTTCTATTGCATGCCATAAGTGAGTAATAGCTATTTTCTTATTAGTAGCAAAATAATGATATAAGTAAATGTCAAATATCTTCAGAAGTATTAAAGTTACGGAATTCTTTTCAAATATGTCATTCATCTACTTTTTTGTAAGCTATCACATAGTAAAGTTTCAGACCTGTTGCACATTGCATAGCTAAGTAATAGCTACTTTGAAATTGTGACTGTTGAGTAAATCCATTGTAACTCCAAAACTATTGCAGTTACAGCTTTTTCTTCAAATATGTTGTCCAGCTACTTTGTCCTTAACTATAAGATGGTATATATTTTGGGGTTGTATTGCATGCCATAAGTGAGTAATAGCTATTTTCTTATTTCTAGCAAAATAACAACATAAGTAAATGTCAAATATCTTCAAAAGTATTAAACTTAGGGAAATATTTTCAAATATGTTATTCATCTAGTTTTTGATAACCTATCACATAGTAAAGTTTCAGACCTGTTGCACATTGGATAGCCGAGTAATACCTACTTTGAAATTGTGACTGTAGGGTAAATGCATATAGTTTGGGGTTCTATTGCATGCCATAAGTGAGTAATAGCTATTTTCTTATTTGTGGCAAAATAATGACATAATTTTTCTCAAATAACTGCTTCATCTACTTTTGGGAGAGCTTTCACATGGGGAAGTTTCAGACCCGTAGCTAATTATTCACCTACTCAAAATGAGTAAATGATAATTGTCTCTAAAAGTATTGCGGATATCCAATTTTTATCAAATAACTCATTCATCTACTTTTGGGAGAGCTTTCACATGGTGAAGTTCCAGACCCGTAGCTAATTACTCACCTACTCAAAATGAGTAAATGTGAATTATCCCTAAAAGTATTGGGGATATCCAATTTTTCTTAAATAACTCATTCACCTACTTTTGGAAGAGCTTTCACTTGGTGAAGTTTCAGACCCGTAGCTAATTATTCACCTACTCAAAATGAGTAAATGCTAATTATCTCTAAAAGTATTGTGGATATCTAATTTTTATCAAATTACTCGTTCATCTACTTTTGGGAGAGCTTTCACATGGTGAAGTTCCAGACCCGTAGCTAATTACTCACCTACTCAAAATGAGTAAATGTGAATTATCCCTAAAAGTATTGGGGATATCCAATTTTTCTTAAATAACTCATTCACCTACTTTTGGAAGAGCTTTCACTTGGTGAAGTATCAGACCCGTACCTAATTATTCACCTACTCAAAATGAGTAAATGCTAATTATCTCTAAAAGCATTGTGGATATCTAATTTTCATTGCGTTAATACATCTTACCTACCAGACGATAGCTATATGCCGGCGCCAGCCGGTCCCGCCAAACGAAAGAAAAAGACGTCCTGGGTTTCACCCCCGGCAGGACCGGTACACTACATCCCACTCGCCAGGTGGCCTAGTTCCTGCCTCACTCGCCAGAGGGACGTGACGTCATAGCATCTTTTTCGTTTGGCGCGATTTTTAAAGTTGTGGATTTTTATCTGCGAACTTTTTAGTTTTATATTTGTGTTATATCTGTTTAATTTGTGTCGGAAGTGTTGCCATTAGTTAACTGTTCTATCATGGCATCTCCAGGACAGAAAAAGGGTGCGTGTGGCCATATTATGGCTTCATTTGACAAACATAGTAGGTGTGCGCGTTGTCGCGAGAAAGGACAGGGTGATGACCCTTGTGTTCAAAATCTGCAGTGTGACTTTTGCAGTGTCCTTACCCCGGAACAAGTGCTCAAGTTAAGTACTCCTACCTATAAACTCAGAAAGGAAAAGGCTAAAGCAAAGGAAGTGTTAGTCGATCCGTCTTCTGTGGTAGTACTTGATACCCAGCCGGAACAAGAACCTGCTGTATCTGTTTCTTCTGCTCCGGATTTGTCCCTTCCTGTGCCTCAGTTTAAGAAAGATCTTCAGGAACTGGACGAAAAGTGGGCCACTCGTATGGCCAGGCTTGAGGCACTTATCACTTTAGGACATCGCTCCTCACCTTCTGTACAAAATCCAACATTTTCTCCGGTCAAAGTACCGGTCTCTCATGCTGCTCCAGCAGGTGCTCTTTCCCAGACACCCTTTTTTGTCTCTACTTCGGCTTCTTCCGGCCCAGCCGGTCCGGCTGTTGGCCCGGATGAGCCTAGAGATCAGGATTTTTCCTTTGCTGACAGACAATCTCCACTTCAAAACCTCTACCCGGAAGCAGAACCTATGTTTAAACACCCTGCTCCGGTGGCTACTGTGTCGTCAGCTGCTATGTCTGCTTCCTCTCAATCTGCATTTCAACAACCTTCTTCCGGCTCCGGGCCGGTCACCTTCCGCGATGTCAATCCTCAGGAAACATTTGAAGAGGGTGAGTTATCTGACGCAGAGGAATCCCCAGACTTAGAAACCTCAGACCCGGACCGGGTCCTCAGTGAAGATCAAAATTACCGCGAGACTGTGAGAGGCGTCCGCGCGTTCATGGGATGGACACACATTCCGGACCTGGAGTTTTCTCCTCAATCCCGCACTGATAATCCTTGGGCAGGTCACCGTTCTCAGCCTGTGGGCAAGATTTCTGTGGATCTTCCACCGGAAGATTGGTTGTGCCGAAAACTAGAAACTCTAAACCTTGTACTGATAGAAGGATATCCTTCAAAATCTAGTGATCCAGGTGGCCTGCATGTGGACCAATTCCTCAGACCCCCCAAATCCCAGAGCAGATGGTATGGGATACACCCGGCGGAGCCTACAGATCCAACTAGGCCGGGTAAATCAGTGAATTCTTGGCCAAATGATGCGGCGAAGATCAATAGTTCATTCCCCAGGATTTCAACCATATCTTCTGCATCTCCTCAGCCTCCATCCCGCCCACTATCACAAGACACTATGCGTAAGTGGGAGAAAGCAGCAAAAGAGTCTTCATATATTTGCAACCAGTCAGCGGGGTTTAATCGCTGTATTACCAAAATACAGGATGCCTTCCAAGAACAATTGCATATTTTACAAAGTGAACTTAAGAAAGGCAAGTCTTCTGTCAAAGCTCAAGGTGCATTGGATGAACTTTTGTATTTATCTTCATTTAACCAGAATGTCAGTTTCGCCATGGGTAAATCTCTACAACATTTGGCAGACTTTACATTTGTGCAGATGGCAAATTTGACCCTACTCCGTAGGGATTCATACTTGGAAGCTGTGAAACCGGGGATTAAACCAGATACTTTCAATTCCTTGAGAAATTGCCCCCTGAATGGATATGGGTTATTTCCAGATGCTGCTATTAGAAAAGCTGAGGATGAAATAAACCAATTAGAAGCTTCCCGACGTACTTTCCAGCCCGGCCCGGGCCGCGGGGGGTTCGCCGGTAGAGGCAGAAAACAGAGATACCAACCCTACAGTACTGGTTGGAAACCTCAAGACACTGCTAAAACAACTTCTCAAGCCGGAAAGGAACTACCAGCTTGGAAAGCGTTTGGTTCCCGCAATAGAGGCCGGGGCAGAGGCCGGGGTGGTCAACTCGGACGTGGTACCAAGATGGCTCATGAGAAGACACAGTATAAATGACAATTACTGCAAGTCAAGTCCGGTGCCGGTGGCCCGGCCAGTCAGTTCTGTGAAAAGTGTAGTAACAAGAAACTCTTTTGTATCTGTTCCAACAAATGTTTCTTATCATGTTGTATGTCGTGTACCTACTGTAACAAGGTGGCAGTCACAAAAGAAAGACGTAAGGCCAAAATCAAAGATCAAAAGTCAAATAAAGTGTGTGAAAAGTGCTTCTTTTGTCGGTCACTTTGTTTCTGCTCCAAATGTTCCAAATGTCCCCAATGTTGCAAGTGTCCAACCAGTGGGGGGACGTCTTCAGAGTTTTTGGGAAATATGGGCTCACAAGGGTGCAAACCCAAAAGTAGTGTCCATATTAAAGGAGGGTTATGTTCTTCCCTTCAAAGTAAGACCTCCCTTAGTAAGGGATCCCCTGATAGTAAGTGGCTATGCAAACCCCATCAGAGACTCCCACTTGCAAGCAGCTGTACAAGCTCTGATCGAGAAAAAGGCAGTAGAGAGGGTCAGGGTTCAAACCTCACTAGCCTTTTTCAACAGACTGTTCATTGTCCCAAAGCCGAACCACAAGTGGCGGCCAATCTTGGATCTCAGTACTCTAAATCAGTTTTTATGCGTAAAAACATTCAAAATGGAGACTCCAGAGACAATCCGGACCTCTCTACAACAAGAGGAGTGGGTGACATCGCTAGACTTCAGCGACGCCTACTTCCACATCCCAATTCACTACACATCCCGAAAATTCCTCAGGTTCCACTTTCAGAACCAGTCGTACCAGTTTCGGGCACTTCCCTTTGGCCTGTCAACAGCTCCCATGGAGTTCACTGGTGTGGTCAAAGAGGTCAAGTTAATGGCTCAGTCACAGGGTATAAGAATCCACCAGTACCTAGACGACTGGTTGATTCGAGCCCCTACCAAAGAATCTTGCCACCAGGGAACCCAGTCCCTCCTAGCCCTTTGCCAGGAGTTGGGCTGGATGGTAAACATGCAAAAATCAGAACTGGAACCCCAACAAGTCTTCGACTTCGTAGGCTACCAGTACGACCTACTCAACGGAGTAGTCAGGCCTACTCAAAACCGTTGGGAAGCCCTTCAACAAAAAATAACAGTGCTTTTACAGAACAGATCTTGCCGAGTGAGAACTTTCATGTCTCTTATAGGTCTTCTCACTGCGACAGAAAAACAGGTGACCCTAGGCAGACTGCACATGAGACCTATTCAGTGGCACCTCAAGAAACACTGGAGAGTCCCAGAATCTCTGGAAAAGGAGATCCCAATTCCGAGGTCTCTCCATCAGTACCTGCAGTGGTGGACCCAAGAGGAAAATGTCCTAAAGGGTCAGCCCTTACACCCCCTGCGACACGCAGTTCAAATCTTTACAGACGCCTCAAAAGAAGGCTGGGGTGCTCACTTAGGCGACTTCACAGCAAGCGGTACTTGGTCAGTGCCCGAAAGCAAGTTGCACATAAACTTCTCAGAACTAAAAGCCGTGTTGTTAGCACTAAAAAGATTCCAACATTTAGTGCAAGGAAAGGTCGTCCTGATTACCACAGACAACACTACGGTTGTGGCATACATCAACAAGGAAGGAGGTATGAGGTCAGGCTCACTCTGTGCCCTTCTTTGGCGGCTCCTATGTTGGTGCAGCCTCAATCAAATAGTACTGAAGGCCAGACACATTCCAGGCCGTCTGAATGTAATTGCATACAAATTGTCTCGCCAAAGGCAGGTCATTCAGACGGAGTGGTCCCTCCATCAAGAGACCTTCGACCTCCTTTGTCAAACCTGGCATTATCCCCGAGTGGACATGTTTGCAACAAGGTACAACTGCAAGCTAGTTCAATTTGTGTCCCCAATTCCAGACCCAAAGGCCTGGTCAGTGGATGCTCTGACATTATCCTGGGAGGACCTGGACATGTACCTCTTCCCCCCAGTGTCTCTGATGGGGAAGGTGGTCAGCAAGCTGTCAGATCACTGGTATCGCAGAGCAATCCTGATTGCCCCGGGATGGCCCAACATGCCTTGGTTTTGGGACCTAGTGGAACTATCTGCGAGGGTTCCTCTTTGTCTTCCACACCACCCAGATCTAGTGACCCAACCTTTCAACAAGGCACGTCACAGGGATCTGACAAACCTAAATCTCCATGCCTGGCTCCTAGAGCCCAGACAATCAAGGAGCAGGGGTTCTCTAGCCCAGTGGCGTCAAGAATTGAGGCGCCTCAAAGACGTTCAACCAGAACAGTCTACGAAGCGAAGTGGGCCGTTTTTGTCAGATGGTGTGAAACAAGTCAGGTGGACTTCAGGAACCCATCTATAAAACAAATAGCAGATTTCCTCCTGCACCTTTTCCAGGAGAAGAATCTCCAGCCCAGCACTATTGATGGTTACAGGTCAGCCATTGCAGACAAACTGGGAAATACCTCGGTTAATGTCGGCAAGGATGAAAATTTGACTAGACTGTTAGACAGTTTTCACAGAGATAGACCCAAAGGGCGCCGGGGGGTTCCTGCTTGGAACTTCTCCCTGGTTTTACACCAGCTTACAAAAGCGCCTTTTGAACCACTCAGAAAGGCTTCTCTGAAGCACCTTACTTTCAAAACTGTTTTTCTCCTAGCCCTGGCTTCAGGAAAACGCAGGAGTGAGATTCACGCTTGGTTAAACAAAAATATCAGACACCAAGCTGATTGGTCCAAAGTTTCCCTCTACCCTTCACCAAGCTTCTTGGCGAAAAATCACTTGGCAAAAGAGGGACCAGAGTGCGTGGCCCCTGTGGTCATTCCGGCCTTAGCCCCCACTCTGGATAAGTCTTTAAAGGAAGACAGATCCCTTTGCCCCGTTCGGGCTCTTCGCTACTACCTGGACAAAACGCAGGACCTAAGAACGGGAAAGGAGTTAGTTTTTGTTTCATTCAAACAAGGTTTTAACAAGGACATCTCTCCTGCCACTATCTCGTCCTGGATCAAACAAACAGTAGTGTTGTGTTATGATCTCTCTGACCAAGATTCCTTGACCTTACATCAGGTTAAGGCCCATGATGTTAGGGCCTTTGCGGCCTCCAAAGCCTTTCAAGGTGGCATATCTCTGGACCAGATTCTAGCAGCATGCCACTGGAAGTCCCACAACACCTTTACACAGTTTTACCTTAAGGATGTTGCCTGGGCAGATAAGGAGCTTTTTCACTTGGGTCCTGTGGTGGCTGCCCAGCAAATCCACCACTAGTCCCCTAAGCTTCTTTGTATATAATTATATATAGTGTACATACTAGTTAGTTTTAGGTGTAGGCTCACTTTTAGCCTAGGCCTTGGCTTCTCAAAGTCTTTTACTTCAGAGTAATCCTCTGGGTATAGGACTTTCCCTACTCTTCCAGGTTAACCGTGGGAATCATTGACTTGAACTCTTACTCTCTTCCTCCCCTCAGAGCAGTCAAAAAGGGGGGGGGGGGGGGGGGGGGGGGCAGGTGGGTCTAGTTACCCTTGAGACTAACATGTCTCCTCAAAGGACTAGAACCTCACACCTAGGTATAATATAAGAGTTGTCTCCAATCCTCAGAAGGCTGCCCTCCTTCCACTGGGTAGTTATTCTAGCTATCGTCTGGTAGGTAAGATGTATTAACGCAATGAAATTGCAAATTTTAATTAGTAAATTAAATTTTTATTAGTTAATACCTTACCTACCAGACGGGAAATTCCCACCCAGCCTTCCCCGCTTTCAGCCTTCCAATTCAACCTTAGGGACGAAAAAGATGCTATGACGTCACGTCCCTCTGGCGAGTGAGGCAGGAACTAGGCCACCTGGCGAGTGGGATGTAGTGTACCGGTCCTGCCGGGGGTGAAACCCAGGACGTCTTTTTCTTTCGTTTGGCGGGACCGGCTGGCGCCGGCATATAGCTATCGTCTGGTAGGTAAGGTATTAACTAATAAAAATTTAATTTACTAATTAAAATTTGCAATTTTATCAAATTACTCGTTCATCTACTTTTGGGAGAGCTTTCACATGGTGAAGTTCCAGACCCGTAGCTAATTACTCACCTACTCAAAATGAGTAAATGTGAATTATCTGTAAAAGTATTGCAGTTATCCAGTTTTTCTCCAATAACTCATTTACCTACTTTTGGGAGAGCTTTTACTTGGTGAGGTTTCACACCCGTAGCTAATTATTCACCTACTCAAAATGAGTAAATGTGAATTATCTGTAAAAGTATTGCAGATAGCCAATTTTTCTCAAATAACTCATTCACCTACTTTTGGGAGAGCTTTCACTTGGTGAAGTTTCACACCCGTAGTTAATTATTCACCTACTCAAAATGAGTAAATGTGAATTATCTCTACAAGTATTGCAGATAGCCAGTATTTCTGAAATAACTCATTCACATACATTTTGGAGAGCTTTCAATTAGTGAATTTTCAGATCCGTAGCTAATTACTCACCTACTCAAAATGAGTAACTGCCTATTATCACTAAAAGTATTGCAGATAGCCAATATTTCTCAAATAACTCATTCACCTACATTTTGGAGAGCTTTCACATGCTAAATTTTTTTAATGAATTTTTAAAATAATTTTAATGCATTAAAATTCATGAAATCATGCACTAAATCAATTATAACTTGAAAAGTATTACATTTAGAGCACCTTGTTAAAATATGTTATCTTTAGTACATCTAATTTATATGGCGGGAGATAAATGCATGCGTCAGAATGCTTGTCTCTAAAAGTATTGCAGATAGGCAATTTCTTCTAAATAGGCCATTCACCTACTTTTGGCTGATCTACCACATAGTGAAGTTGCACAACTGTAACGCTTTTGATAGCTGAGTAATAGCTACTAAAATGAGTAAATGTCTTTTATCTCTAAAAGTATTACAGATAGGCAATTTCTTCTAAATAAGTCATTCACCTACTTTTGGGTGATCTACCAAATAGTGAAGTTGCAGATCTATAGCCGTTTACATAGCACAGTCATAGCTACTAAAATGAGTAAATGTCTTTTATCTCTAATAGTATTACAGATAGGCAATTTCGTCAAAATAAGTCATTCACCTACTTTTGGGTGATCTACCACATAGTAAAGTTGCAGAACTGTAGCTCTTTGGATAGCTGAGTAATAGGTACTAAAATGAGTAAATGTCTGTTATCTCTAAAAGTATTGCATACACGCAATTCTAAATAAGTCATTCACCTACTTTTAGGTGATCTACCACATAGTGAAGTTACAAAACTGTAGCTCTTTGCATAACTGAGTAATAGCTACTTAAATGAGTCAATACCCTTTAATTTTAAAAGTATTACAGATAGGCAATTTCTTCTAAATAAGTCATTCACCTACTTTTGGGTGATCTCCCACATAGTGAAGTTGCACAACTGTAGCTCATTGGATAGCTGAGTAATAGCTACTAAAATGAGCAAATGTCTTTTATCTCTAAAAGTATTACAGATAGACAATTCTTCTAAATAAGTCTTTCACCTACTTTTGGCTGATCTACCACATAGTGAAGTTTCAGATCTATAGCTCTTTGCATAGCTCAGTCATTGCTACTAAAATGAGTAAATGTCTTTTATCTGTAAAAGTATTGAATACATGCAATTTCTTCTAAATAAGTCGTTCACCTATTTTTGGGTGATCTACCACATAGTGAAGTTGTAGAACTCCATAGCTGAGTAATAGCTACTAAAATGATTAAATGTCTTTTATCTCTAAAAATTATAGTGTCATATGCTATCCAGAAATATTCAATACTGGCAAATTATAAATTTAACAACCCAACCTCTTAAAACTTGTAATGCCATTCCATATTCATTAATTCTACTCCAGTGGGCTGTTTTGCATTTATATTCTCTAAGTATGCAAACTAAGAATTGTGAAATTCACCCTTTAAAGTTGAGACTAAACAATCACAATTTTCATTGATTTTGCATCAGAGGACGGATGTCAATTGTCAAACAGTGAACTATAGCACTTGACTTTTAGGCTTTATAATTACAAACTAATACTCTCATTTTGTAACTGCATAATTGCCACAGGAGCACAGAGTGAACCGATATAAATCGGAAAGAAAACTATTTTCACAAACCTCTCCTCGACTGTGCAGTTTACACAGTTTCCTGACCTGTGATTGGTCAATTATGCAATCACCTTTCTATCATAATGGAATGAATTGTTAATATTCTTTCATGTTTTACACACTATAACCATTTTCTAAGTTGTCATGTAAACATTTTGGGCGATAATCAAGCCATTAACCAAGTATGATTTAGTTCTTCACAGATGAGAAATCCAGCCACATATTTTGGTTTGCTTGTAGCCTTATTGTAAAGAGAATATAATGTGCAGACAAATGTTATAAATTAAGTACACAGGAAAGTAGTGTATTTTTAACGGAAAGCAAGAAATAAAAATTGATAATATATTGACAAAAAATCTTGCCCTTAGAAACCTACAGGGGATATAGAATCAAACTTTAACTGCAGGCTTTAAGTACCCTGTGTCTGGATAAAATTTGGAATTTCCACAAATTTTTAATGTTTAAAATATTCATAGTTTGCACTGGTTGTGTCTGCCTGTGTGAATCCTTTGTTGTAAAAAAATGCAAGAAAACTGACCCTGATGTTAACATACCTTGCTTTGCAAAATGTTAAAGTTGCAAGTGCATAATAAAACCCTGTCCATGACTTCTCACCCAAAATGACGGCCATTTTGAATTTTTAAATTTTTCGCAAAAAATGCAAAACACAAAAATGCTTATATCTCGAAATTCGTGCTAGATAGAGCAATTTCGACAAAATTTTTGATCTGTGGGGTATCTCTGCAGAGTAGCCATCCCAATTTTCAAAAAAAAAAAATTTCGCCAAAAATGGCGGCCATTTTGAATTTTCGAATTTTTCACAAAAAATGAAAAACACAAAAATGCTTATATCTCGAAATTTGTGCTAGATAGAGTAATTTCAACGAAAATTTTTGACCCACAGGGTATCTCTGCAGTGTAGTAATTCTAATTTTCAAAAAATGGTGGCCATTTTGAATTTTTCGCAAAATTGCAAAACACAAAATTTAAAATGCTTATATCTTGCAAAACTGTGCTAGATACAGTAATTTCAACAAAATTTTTGACCCACAGGGTATCTATGCAGAGTAGCCATCTCAATTTTCAAAACATTTTTGTCTCGCCAAAAATGGCGGCCATTTTGAATTTTCCGCAAAAAATGCTTTTATCTCGAAAACCGTGCTAGATAGAGCAGGCTATAAAAGGGTTATTTTATGTCAGCTGTTATTGTATCTTCCTGTTATTGATTTAATGTCCTTTTACCCAACATATTAATCTTGTGTGCTGAGCTTTAATCTTCCTCATATTCCTAAACTGACACACTAAGCCAGAGCATATCTGATTTTTACCCCACAGCCCTTAAGGGCTGTCGGGGTATTGTTTTCACCCATGGTGTCCGGATGGGCGGGCGGGCGGGTGGCCGGGCGGCGGGAAAAAGTTTTTTACGGGCTGTATCTCAGAAACCGTAAGGTGTAGGAAGTTGATACTTGGTAGGGACATTGGTTAGGGGGTGTAGTTGTGCAACGTCATGGTGTGACCTTGATTTGACCTTGCCGTAGTGACTGACCTATAAAATCTTGTCTGGGCTATATCTCAGAAACTGTAAGGTGTAGGAAGTTGATACTTGGTAGGGATATTGGTTAGGGGGTGTAGTTGTGCAACGTCATGGTCTGACCTTGATTTGACCTTTGACCTTGCCGTAGTGACCTTGACCTACATAATCTTGTCCGCGCTATATCTCGGAAACTGTAAGGTGTAGGAAGTTGATACCTGGTAGGGATATTGGTTAGGGGGTGTAATTGTGCAACATCATGGTGTGACCTTGATTTGACCTTTGACCTTGCTGTAGTGACCTTGACCTATAAAATCTTGTCCGGGCTATATCTCAGAAACCGTAAGGTGTAGGAAGTTGATACTTGGTAAGGACAGTGGTTAGGGGGTGTAGGTGTGCAGCGTCATGGTGTGACCTTGATTTGACCTTTGACCTTGCCTTAGTGACCTTGACCTATAAAATCTTGTCCGGGCTATATCTCGGAAACTGTAAGGTGTAGGAAGTTGATATTTGGCAGGGACATTGGTTAGTGGGTGTAGATGTGCAATGTCATGGTCTGATCAGGATTTGACCTTTGACCTTACCGTAGTGACCTTGACCTATAAAATCTTGTCCAGGCTATATCTTAGAAACCGTAAGGTGTAGGAAGTTGATATTTGGTAGGGACATTGGTCAGGGGCCATAGGTGTGTATTATCATGGTGTGACCTTAATTTGGCCTTTGACCTTGTGGTAGTGACCTTGACCTTTAAAATCTTGTTGGGTCTGTCTTTTGATGCAGATTAAGCACTGCTAATTCATATTAGAATTATATCCCCAGACGAAAGTCGGCGATATATTGGATTCAGGTCCGTCGTGCCGCCGCCGTAGAAATTTCCTTGTGGACGCGATAACTCAAAAACGGATTAATATTTTTTTTTCAAACTTGGTACACATGTTAAGGATGCCCAAAGGAAGATCCCTATTTTAGGGTGACCTTAAACTCCCAATAATAAAGAACTTATGGCCACCTTAAGGTCAGAAATTGCACTTTTGGCCACTTAGAGCCCTCTAGGTCACAAACTATGAGGCTTATCTGCCTCAAATTTTACCTGAGAACACATTAATATATTCTTAGCACATGTGCCGAAAATCAAGACTTTAAGTTGAAGAGAAAATTGTCTTTGAGGCCCATAAGACCCCACTTAGGACTTTTTCCTATATTTTTAACTTATTTTGCCCTGTAATTTGGAAGTGGTAATTCTGATGAGTCTCAAACTGCACTAGATGTAACTCTTATATGTAATCCTTGTCTGTGAAAAATTTAAAGGCTGTAGGTTTACCTGTTAGGCCGACTTAAGATCTCAAAATTGCCCACAGAGACCCAATTTATGGACTTTTTGCCATCTTCAAGCACTGTAGCTTTCAAACTACCGTATTTTTTGTAATAAACGCCCCCACCCTATTAATCGCCCCCCCCCCCTCTTCTCTACCTTTGCAAAGTTTATATTTCGGGGTTTCGGGCCTCTCAACAGCCAACACTTTTGCGATTCCGGGATTCCGAAAAATGGTGCATTTTAGTACTTCCCAAGCGAATATCGCTTACGAGAAATAAAGAAAATAAAAACAAAACATGGCAGTTTTGGTCACAGACGCATTGAAATCTGCAATAATAGGAGATAAAACTACATAATTATATCCCCAGACGAAAGTCGGGGATATATTGGATTCAGGTCCGTCGCGCCGCCGCCGCCGTAGAAATTTCCTTGTGGACGCGATAACTCAAAAACAAATTAATATTTTTTTTTCAAACTTGGTACACATGTTAAGGGTGCCCAAAGGAAGATCCCTATTTTAAGGTGACCTTAAACTCCCAGTAAAAAAGAACTTATGGCCACCTTAAGGTCAGAAATTGGACTTTTGGCCACTTAGAGCCCTGTAGGTCACAAACTATGATGCTCAGCTGGCTGAAATTTTACCTGACAACACATTAATATGTTCTTAGTACATGTGCCGAAAATCACGACTTTAAGTTGAGGAGAAAATTGTCCTTGAGGCCCATAAATACCCCCACTTAGGGATTTTTTGCTATACTTTTCACATATTTTGCCCTATAATTTGGAAGTGGTAATTCTGATGAGTCTCAAACTGTGCTAGGTATAACTTTGATATGTAATCCTTGTCTGTAGAAAATTTTAGGGCTGTAGGTTTACCCAAAGGGGTCGACTTAAGGTCTCAAAAGTGCCCACAGAGACCCAATTTATGCACTTTTTGCCACTTTCAAGCACTGTAGCTTTCAAACTATGTCTCTCATCTAAGTTAAATATCATCTGGGAATATATCTATGTGTTTTCTTATATGTGCCCCAACATTTAGGCCTTTAATAGACAGTTAACCTGTGTATCAGGACCATAAACACCCACCCGAGTGACCCTTATAAGACCTTTTTCACATCTTTTTCCCTGTAACTTGGAAATGGTAAGTCTGAGAAGTTTCAAACTGTATTAGATATATATTCTGTGTGTAATCTTAGTATGTAACAGATTTTAAGTCTGAAGCTTTAATTTTGAAGGTCAAATTGAGGTCTCTAAAAGGCTCCCAAAGACCCAATATTTGGACTTTTTGCTACTTTTAAGCCCTGTGACTGTCCAACTATGTGACTGATAGAGCTCAAATCCTATCTGGGAAGATATTAGTATGTTATTTATATATGTGCCAAAAATTAAGGCTTTAAGAAGACATTTAACCTGTGTATGAGGACCATAAATCCCCACCCGAGTGACCATTTTTAGACATTTTTCACATATTTTGCCCTGTAACTTGGAAATGGTAAGTCTAAGAAGTTTCAAACTGTATTAGATGCATATTCTATGTGTAATCTTAGTATGTGACAAATTTTAAGTCTGAAGCTTTAATTTGAAGGCCACATTTAGGTCTCTAGAAGGCCCCATAAAGACCCAGTATTTGGACTTTTTGCCAATTTTAAGGCCTGTGACTGTTAAACTATGTGACTGATAGAGCTGAAATCTCATCTGGGAATACATTATTATGTTCTTTTTACATGTGCCAAAAATCAAGGCTTCAAGTAGACATTTAACCTGTGTATGAGGACCTTAAACACCCACCTGAGTGACCCTTTTAAGACATTTTTCACATATTTTGCTCTGTAACTTGGAAATGGTAAGTCTGAGAAGTTTCAAACTTTATTAGATACATATTCTATGTGTAATCTTAGTATGTAACAAATTTTAAGTCTGAAGCTTTAATTTGAAAGCCACATCGAGATCTCTAAAAGGCCCACAGAGACCCAATATTTGGACTTTTTGCCACCTTTAAGCCCTGTGACTGTTAAACTATGTGATTGATGGAGCTGAAATCCCATCTGGGAATGCATTATTATGTCCTTTTTACATATGGCGAAAATCAAGGTTTTTAGTAGACATTTAACCTGTGTATGAGGGCCATAGACACTCGCCCAAGTGCCTTTTTGGACATTTTTTCCGTATTTTGCCCTGTTATTTGGAAATGCTTAGTGTGACAAGTCTTAAACTGTATTATATATAATTTTTGTTTGTTATGTATGTCCCCCAAAAAGTTTCAGATCTGTAGTTTAATTGCTAAGGTCTCTTTAACAATTGTAAAATGCCCACAGAAACCCAATTTATGGACATTATGCCACTTTAAAGCCCAGTAACTGTCAAACTATGTGGGTTATAGAGCTGAAATCTTTGAATTTTTAAAAGGAAATGCCTGTCTATTTAAATTTTGAATATTAATAATGTTATGGCTATCTTAGTCTTTTAAGAACTTATTTTTGTGTGTTATACCTCTGCTTGCTGAGTTTTTAACTTTTTAAAATGAAACTGGTTAAACGCCGGTTAAACATATTCAAGTAGACAAAATGGACACTTTAAGTGAGCTTTAAGTCCCAATATTAATGAAATTATATCCGTATGTAGTAAAACTAGGGGATTTTTAACCCTCAACTAGCCCAGTTTTATTCAACTTGCCTCAGTTAATTTTGACACAGCTCCTACAGTTATGAACTCATTTCAGTTGATAATCACATACTTAAAATTCTCAATTCTTTTTGTATTTGAGTACCCCTTTTATATAGATTGTTTGTTTACCATTTATGCTGTAGCACTCCATCTCTTTGAGAGAACATGTAAACTGTGTAAAAAAGATGTAGAAGATGAGATACATTTTGTTTGTGTTTGTCCAGCTTTAGAGCTGATTCGTATGAAATATTTCAAAATTTTAAATATAGATAAATCTGAATTATTAATAGATCAATTATCAAGGGTATTAACTCATATGAATGTCAATATGGTTATTAATTTTATTTTTGATTTGTGGCAAGAAAGAAAAAGTAAATTATATTGTTAATTTTTATGTATTGAATTGCTGTCTTTATTTACTGTATCTTACCTCAAAATATGTTTGCTCTGTTTGTTATTAACTCTCTATTTAAAGTGACTTATAAGCCCATATAGGGCTGGGTATTACTTCAATAGTTTTTGTATAATCCTTGTCAACATAATACATGTCACTATAATAAACTAATAAACTAAACTAAGTCCCAACCCACATCCCCCACCCGGATTCCCCCCACCCACCTCTGGGACCTCCAGCTATATTGAGTGACACTAAATAAACAAAGGTATTTAATGATATCAGATGAGAAACAAAGACCTCAATGGGGTTGCAGATCTTGTGTAATAGTGAGAGAGGTGTGGAGAAGGGGAGAGGGGTGGGGGTGGGAGGTGGTGGGCTTCATTACATATAACACAAAGGGGAGTCAGAACTGACATTGTGTCACATATTTAGGTTGCATATATATGGACCACATATATAGGTATAGAGGAAATGAATAACTGAAAACAATTTGCAAATTCTAAAAATAATATAATAAAATAATAATATAAATAATTTTTTTTTAAATAATATTTTATTTGTGAACAAATATAGAAACAGATATGCGCTTTTGGGATTATGAATTTTAGAATGGACATTGAATCATCAATCATTTAAATACTTTGAAGGAAGATTGAAAAGTATGATGAGTTGAGTTAAAAATAATATTTTATTTGTCAACAAATATAGAAACAGATATGCTCTTTTGGGATTATTATTTTAGAATGGACATTCAATCATCAATCATTTAAATACTTTGAAAATAGGTTTAGAGTTATCATTGCAGGAAGATTGAAAATATAATTTGAGTTATGTATTCGGCGTCTGGGGATACACCATCTTCCTTGGAAGATATAAACAGAGTAGATTGATGTGCTGAAGTTCATATAATAATGGGTAATTATGTTTTTAAAAATTCCCGATCAAAACCTGTGGCGTGAGTGATGACCTGTCTGGGGATATGTTGGCGCCGAGTTGGCCCAATCTAGTTTCTTCAGATTTAAGGTTTGTTTTAAATAATTATTTTAAGCTGTCTCGCCATTATACATGCCAGCAAGCGAGATCAAGGCAGCAAGTGTTCATTATCGCCCATTGTCACTGGACTCGAGATATGATTTTATTTATCTGTAATAGTCGCCCCCCCTTTGGAAAAATGCATCGCCCCGGGGCGTTTATTACAATAAATACGGTATGTCTCTCATCTAAGTGAAATATCATCTGAGAATATATCAATATGTTTTTCTTGTATGTACTCCAAAATTTAGGCCTTTAATAGACATTTAACCCATGTATGAGGACCATAAACACCCACCCGAGTGACCCTTTTAAGACATTTTTCACATATTTTGCTGTGTAACTTGGAAATGGTAAGTCTGAGAAGTTTCAAACTGTATTAGATATATATTCTATGTGTAATGTTAGTATGTAACAGATTTTAAGTCTGAAGCTTTAATTTGAAGGTCAAATTGAGGTCTCTGACGGGCTCCCAAAGACCCAATATATGGACTTTTTGCCACCTTTAAGCCCTGTGACTGTTAAACTATGTGACTGATAGAGCTGAAATCCCATCTGGAAATGCATTATTATGTCCTTTTTACATGTGCCGAAAATCAAGGCTTTAAGTAGACATTTAACCTGTGTTTGAGGACCATAAATCCCCACCCGAGTGACCCTTTTTAGACATTTTTCACATATTTTGCCCTGTAACTTGGAAATGGTGAGTCTGAGAAGTTTCAAACTTAATTATTAGATACATATTCTATGTGTAGTCTTAGTATGTAGCAGATTTTAAGTCTGATGCTTTAATTTGAAAACCACATCGAGATCTCTAAAAGGCCCACAGAGACCCAATATTTGGACTTTTTGCCACCTTTAAGCCCTGTGACTGTTAAACTATGTGATTGATTGAGCTGAAATCCCATCTGGGAATGCATTATTATGTCCTTTTCACATGTGCCGATAATCAAGGCTTTTAGTAGACATTTAACCTGTGTATGAGGGCCATAGACACTTGCCCAAGTGACCTTTTTTGACATTTTTTTCTGTATTTTGCCCTGTTATTTGAAAATGCTTAGTGTGACAAGTCTTAAACTATATTATATATAATTTTTGTTTGTTATGTATGTACCCCAAAAAGTTTCAGTTCTGTAGTTTAATTGCTAAGGTCTCTTTAACAGTTGTAAAATGCCCACAGAGACCCAATTTATGGATATTATGCCACTTTAAAGCCCTGTAACTGTCAAACTATGTGGCTCATAGAGCTGAAATCTTTGAATTTTTCAAAGGAAGTGCCTGTCTATTTAAATTTTGAATATTAATAATGTTATGGCTATCTTAGGCTTTTAAGAACTTATTTTTGTGTGTTATCTCTCTGCTTGCTGAGTTTTTAACTTTTTAATATGAAACTGGTTAAACATATTCAAGTAGGCAAAATGGACACTGTTATTTTCTGGTGAGCTTTAAGTCCCAAATATTAATGAAATTATAGCCTTATGTAGTAAAAATAGGGGATTTTTAACCCTCAACTAGCCCAGTTTTATTCAACTTGCCTTAATTTTGACACAGCTCCTACAGTTACGAACTCATTTCAATTGATAATCACATACTTAAAATTCTCAATTCTGAATTATTATTATAAATCTGTTCTTGTCGTTTGATAATTTATATTTAATTCTGGAGGTATATAATCTTCCTGTTGGACATTCCTTATTTATATATTTGATTTTATTTTAGTGATAAGATTAACTGAGCTTTTTGTATTTGATTACCCCTTTTATATTTTTAGTGTTTGTTTACCATTTGTGCTGCAGCACTCCATCTCTTTGTAGTCCCATCCCCCATCCCCCACCCACCTCTGGGACCTCCAGCTATTGAGTGACACTAAATAAACAAAGGTATACAGATCTTCTGTAATAGTGAGAGAGGTGTGGAGAAGGGGAGAGAGGTGGGGTGGGGGTGGGAGGTGGTGTTTGCTTCATTATCTAATTATCTAAGACAAAGGGAGTCAGAACTGAGATTGTGTCACATATTTAGGTTGCATATATATGGACCACATATATAGGAATTGAGGAAATGAATAACTGAAAAACAATGCAAATTCTAAAAATAATATAATAAAATAATAATATAAATAATACATGATTTTTAAATAATATTTTATTTGTGAACAAATATAGAAACAGAGATACACTTTTGGAATTATGAATTTAGAATGGACATTCAATCATCAATCATTTAAATACTTTGAAAATAGGTTCAGAGTTGCCCTTTGCAGGAAGATTGAAAAGTATGATCTGTTGAGTTATGTATTCGATGTCTGGGGATACACCATCTTCCTTGGGAAGATATAAACTTAGTAGATTGATGTGCTGAAGTTCATATAACTTTTCCCAATATTTATGGCATACAACAAATGGATTAAATAAAAAATTCCCGATCAAAACCTGTGGCGTGAGTGATGACCTGTCTGGGGATATGTTGGCGCCGAGTTGGCCCAATCTAGTTTATTAAGAATTTTACTTTCATAACTTCCCATTGTAAGAGATAGAATTTCCTCAAGTGAGCCACAGATTTGGCTCCAACACCACACATAAGGGTTCATTAAATGTATTACCACTTCTGTATGCATGGTAATATTCAAAACATCTAAACCATAATTTGGTCATGCAGATGTAGATAAAGAATGTTGAATTTTAGTTTACTGATTAATGCTGTCATCTTGTTATTGAATTGTCTTGTTTTAATACTTCATCTTTACATGCATTATCTTTCTTTTAAACATTATTTTCTGCATTTCAACATTTTTTGGAACTTCATATAACTGACAGTGCTCTGAAAGTATCCTGAACTTTGTACTGGTACAGTGCTTCTGTATCTCATGGTGTTGAAAATATTTCCCTAGGCTGTGTGGTACGGGCATCTCTGATGCTATTTTTTCCATTTGCTTTATAGGTTGAGTGAACATTTTGAAGAAAAGGAGGGACGGAAGTGCCCTTTCACCCAGGTGTACAGTGCCTACTTACAGCTGTGTATAGAACAGAACCTCACTGATGCCATCAGTGAGCAGGGACTGGCACAGGTATGTCTTACATTGGACCTGAACAAGTTTTTTATTGTATCCACCGGATAGCATCCGGTGGATACTATGGATTACGCATGAGTACGCCACCGCAGTGTGTAGGGTATTATAGGTAGATTTCTCAAATTTTCAGGTTATATTCATAACCATAAAATCTTGCCTGGGAATATTTTTGGCTTCATTTTGAAAAACAAGATGACTGCCACAGGCGTTTTTCGACTTTCAGCAAGGAGGTTTTTTTGGCCCTCTACAACAAAGGGAATTATAGGTAGAGATCTCAAATTCGCAGGATATGTTCATCATTACAAAATCTTGACTGAAAATATTTTTGGCCTCATTTTGAAAAACAAGATGGCCGCCACAGGAGTTTCTTTTCAGTGATGAAAAGTGCTTATATCTCCCTTATTATTGGTCCTAGAGGTTTGGAATATCAAACCAACCAATAGGAAATCATGGGCTGCGAATCTTCTGGTGTGGTCGGATTTGACCTTGGGCCTCTCATTCAAGGTCAAATGAGGATAACCAAACTTAAAAGTGCTTATAACTCGCTTATTATTGGTCCTAGAGGTTTGGGATGGTAAACCAACCGATAGGAAATCATGGGCTGGGAATCTTGTGGTGTGGTCGGATTTGACCTTGGGCCCCTCCTTCAAGGTCAAACGAGGATAGCCAAACTTAAAAGTGCTTATAACTCGCTTATTATTGGTCCTAGAGGTTTGGGATGGTAAACCAACCTATAGGAAATCATGGGCTGAGAATCTTTTGGTGTGGTCAGATTTGACCTTGGGCCTCTCGTTCAAGGTCAAACGAGGATAGCCAAACTTAAAAGTGCTTATAACTCGCTTATTATTGGTCTCAGAGGTTTGCAATGTGAAACCAACTTATAGGAAATCATGGGCTGGAAATCTTTTGATGTGGTCAGATTTGATCATGGGCCTCTCCCTCAAGGTCAAACGAGGATAGCCAAACTTAAAAGTGCTTATAACTCGCTTATTGTTGGTCCTACAGGTTTGCAATATGAAAACAACTTATAGGAAATCATGGGCTGCGACCATTTTCATGCTTTACAAGTCCATAATAATAGTTGTGGAATGTTGGAAACCAATCTTTGCTATGTATTTCTGTAGTTTGTATCCCAGGGGCCCTTTAAATTTTGATTTTGTAATATGTTTTACATTTTAATACAGGGAATTCAGTTAATGTTGACATATCTGTCATTTTGACATACCCTATCTTTGCAGCATAAAGTAAAAGGAATATTTTGGCATATCAGGTATTTTTCTTGCTGTAATGAGGTTGTTCTATTCTCACTGACTCTGCTGCGAGTTGAATAGAGTAGTAGTTTTTAGGTCTCAACATCAGAAAATACTATTCTTGCACAGATATAAATAAAAGTGAGTCATAACTAGTTTTTGTGGATATTACAGTTTCTTATTATATAGAATCTACTCTATGTAAAAAAAGTATTGGTCTAGTTTCACCTTTCAGTTAATTTTTCCACACCTGTGTTGCAGATGATCAAGTCCAAGTTCCCACAGGGCTTTGTGGTACAGGAACAGTCTGGACTGAAAGGAAAGATCAAGGACCATCCTAAGACTCCAAAGTCTTCCTCATCTAGTGTGAGCCAAAAGTACAAGATGAAGGATGTCATCAAAGAGGCATTTGAGGACCTCAAAGACCCAGTATCCTTGGTGAAAACCCAAAAGAAAAGAAAGATTAAATAATCTTTGAACAAATACTTAGTGTATCACCAGTTGAAGGTGATTGTCAGTATTGTTGGGAATTGCCACCTATGTTTTGGTCAATTAATCACACACTTTCAGGGTTCCCACATCCTTGAAAATCCTTGAAAAAAATTACTTCATTTTCAAGGCCTTGAAAGTCCTTACATTTGGCCAAAATTGAATAAAATCCTTGAAAAGTCTTTAAATTTGTTATTGTCCAACTTCTGCATCTGCATCATCTAGTTTTATGGCTGTGGCAGACTCAGCAAAGCAAGTATCATCTAAGATGTGTAAGTAGCATTGTTGTAATGAGTTTATAAAATGTTAAAATCATGTGACAATAAGGAATTTGTGGGAGGAACCGATGGCTAGAAGGGGAGGTAAACGAGGCCGTGCCTTAAAATATATCCTTGAGAATTGTTGTTGTTGACCTTGAAAATCCTTGAAAAGACCTTGAATCCAGTTCTCAAAAGTCTGTGGGAACCCTGACTTTGCCCAGTGATGGAACTAGAATTGATTGTTTAACCATTTTGCTTCATTGTTGGCCATTACATCTTAATGAAGTATCAGTAGAGTAAAAATTTGGTGGTTCGAAAGTTTACAACATTTAGCATCCACAAAAAATGCTCACCTCCTTTAAGTATGGCATTGAAATGTAAAGAAAACAAAAAACTTGTGAGAAATCAATTTAGTAAGTGAAAACTGTGTATTATATGTTAAAAGCACCTGAATATCCAGTTATAGATAAGATTTATGTTCATTGTAGAATTGTCAGTGGTACACAGTCACCGAGAAATAAGCAAATGCCCTTTTGATCATCCCACCACTAAACATCTTCACTATATATGGTTTAAATCTAGTTTTGTTGAATTTCCATGGTCCAATACAATCCTATGATAGCAGCATTTCATATGTAACCAGGTAACTTTTCATTGAAAAAGGCACTCTGAAAACCTCACATTTACTTCGATGTAAAAGGGAATTGTAATTATCAGAGTTCTAATAAAAAGGGACTTCACTTTAGTTTAATTGGACACAAGTATTTGCAAAGGTTAAACAAAGTACAAGCATTTAAGGTATTCAGAGATATAATAATAGGTTCACAGATTCAGCAACTGGGCTCTTTGTTGGCTGATTTAGCCAATAGAAGATTCAGGAATTGCAAGTAGTACCTTATAACACAAATTAAACAAAACTTATAGAAGACAAGGATAAATTGTTGTTCCTGTATAAACTGGAATTTTAAAAAGAAAAATATCACCCAAAAAATACAATCAGATGGCCACTGAGCACTATTGCTAACTCACTCCTTGCCATGCTTTATGTATCCTCTCCTGTGGTTGGCTGATTTTATGATCACCTTGACTAAAATGGGAAAACCAAGGTATTTTCTGTTTATTTCGTGGTTTTGTATTGCGACAAGTTTTGTTATTTTAACTGGTGAATGAACAATATTTTCACAAAATAAGATTTTATTGCGTTAATACATCCTATCCAATGGACAATAGCTTATCCGGTCGGCGCAGACCGGCCCGCCAAACGTCAGAAAAAGACGTCCTGTGTCTCCACCGGCAAGCCGGTCCCTAGCACTAGTGCACTCGCCAGGTGGCGTGTAGTACTTCCTCCCTGTCTAGACAGAGTGACGTCATGGCATCTTTTTCGTTTGGCGCGAACTAGTGTGGACGCTTTTTCATAGCAGCCAGGATTTTTTGTGTTTAATTGTGAATTTCTTCAAGTTTTTAACTTTTATTTGCTTCTGAGTTCTTCTAAGAGTGTGTAGAACATTATGTCTTCACCAGGACAAAGGAGGGGAAGTTGTGGCCACGCGATGGCCAGTTTTGATAGACATGTATTCTGTGCGCGCTGTCGCGACAAAGGGAAAGGTGAGGAACCCTGTGTGGCTGATAAAGACACTTCTGATTGCTCTTTATGTAACTCTCTCACCCCAGAACAACGTATCCAACTTGCCACGCCTTCCTACAAGATAAAGAAAGAGAAACGGGAGGCTAAACGGGCTGAGTCCACTAACCCCACTACGGAAGACACCCTCGTTGATCCCTCTTCTGTTGAGGTTATTGGTGTTGTGGGTGACTCTCAGTCTTCTCAAGTAGATTCTGCTCCTCCGGAAAAGAAGACTAAGAAAGATAAACTTCCTTCCAAGTCTAAGAAGCCTGTAGAATCGTCTTCCACTGATAGTAAGATCTCTGAATTAGACCAGAAATGGTCCGAACGTTTCAACAGGATTGAAGCTCTTCTCTTATCGAAGTCTTTGCAGCCTAGCTTCACTTCAGAGGTCCGTGTATCCCCTGCACACACTCCACCTGCTGGTATTAGGAAGGATTCAGAACCCTTTTTTCAACCAGTTGATTCTTCACCAAATAAGCGCACTGGTCCAGACACACATGCTTCACAGCATAAGTCGACCGGTAAGCTGTTAACGGAGAAGCTGAGTCACAGACAATCTTCCTCTGAGCGCACTGGCCCAGACACACATGCTTCTATGCATAAGTCGGCCGGTAAGCCTAAGCCTGACTCTCACCGACCCAGACCATCTACTTCAGGGCGCACTGGTCCAGACATTGCTGAAAGCTCTCAGTCGACCGGTAAGCCTGCAACCGACCGACTTCAAGTGGATAACCTGCCTTCAGACACTGATCCAGCAATTCCTAAGGCTCAGTCATCTAGTAAACTGCTCTCCGACCGACCTCGCACCAACCGGCCAGGCACTTCCTTTGTGGCCGGTTCAGAGTCTCCCCCTCTTCATCATTCTGATAGACGAGACAGCGTGTCAAGTATTGATTCTCAAGTGGATAGTGACTTTTCCGACCGACCTCCGGTCCAGATATTTGTAGAGGAGGGTGAACTCTCTGAGGATCAGGACTTTGCTGAAACAGACCAACCATCTTCGGAAGAGCAGACATATAGGGAAACCATGTCTGGCATTCGCTCCTTCATGGGTTGGACCCACGTACCTGACATGGATAGCTCCAATCCTTCAGATGACAACCCCTTTGCGGGTCCGAAAGCTCCGGTTCCAAATAAAGTCTCAGTACAAATGCCCACAGAAGAGTGGCTTTGTAAGAAGCTAAATAGACTCAATTTGACTCTCATTGAAGGTTACCCATCCAGGACTTCCGAAGCCGGTCATTTGTCCATGGATCAATTCTTAAGACCTGCTAGGTCACAAAGTAAATGGTACGGGCTCTTTCCCGGACAATCAACTGATCCTTCTACAGTTTCTTGTTGGAATACTGGACCGTCAAAACTTAACAGTAGTTTCAGCAGAATTTCAAGGAAAACTGGTATGACCTCCATCCCACCTGCGTCTCGCCGTATCTCACAGGACACCCTACGCAAATGGGAAAAGAGTGCGCGTGAGGCCTCAGTGATATGCAACCAAGCGGCTAGCTTCAACCGCTGCCTCTTCAAGGTGCAGCAAGAAATGCAATCTCAACTAAAAACTATCAGGAGTGAGTCTAAAGGCAAAGCTTCCAAGAAGGTCTCCGACGCATCTGATGAGCTGCAGTTCCTCATGAACTTTAACAGTAGTATTACACAAGCAGCGGCCAAAACCATGGAGCACCTCACGGACTTTGTTTTCATTACCATGGGTAACTCCACTTTGGCCCGGCGGGATGCTTACCTTAGCCACCTCAAGCATGGGATTAAACCTGACACTTTTGCCGCCCTTAGAACCGCCCCTTTGCAGATTGGAACTCTTTTTCCCGATGCTATTATTAAGAAAGCGGAGGAGGAGATCTCCCACTTTGACAATAAGGGTCAGCCGGTTTCCTATGGACGAAATAAGCTAAGATACCATCCTTATGAAAGGTCTGAAACCAAGAAAACTGAGAGTAGGTCGGAGGGCAAGCAGGACAGGCCGGCATGGAAAAACATAGGTAGATCACGACAGTTCAAGAGAGGCAGAGGACGTTCTACCAACTTTTCCTCCCATAGTGCCAAGGGCCAGCAGTCATATAAATGACAGTTATTGTTTAACTCAGTTCCCAAACAGACTGCTGGCCGGGAGCATCATGACAGAACAGACTTTGAACTCTTTGACTGTAAGCTTAAATGTTGTAAAACCTGCCATTTCTGTCCCCGGGCATTCGCAAAAGAAAGGAGTAAGTCCCGGGGCAACAGATTGTCATTGCATAAAACAAGAATTAAAATATGTGAACAGTGCTTCTTGTGTCACTCAATTGTCTTATGTAAATCATGCCTCATGTGCCCCAAATGTTGTTCCAAACTTGCCTGTAGGAGCCAGACTTCAAAATTTTTGGAAAACTTGGCTGGATCTGGGTGCTGGTCCCAGGGTGATTCAGATCTTAAAACAGGGTTACACGCTCCCCTTCCGGATCCGGCCACATCTCAGCAGGTCCCCCACTGTCGTAAGCTGTTATGTCAATCCTCACAGGAACAGCTACCTGTTGGAGGCATTACATCAGCTTATAGACAAAAACGCTGTAGAGTTAGTACACAACCAAAATTCTCTGGGGTTTTTCAACAGATTGTTTCTGGTCCCCAAGCCAAACAACAAATGGAGACCGATTCTGGACTTAAGCAAATTGAATCTGTTCCTGAAGGTGGGAAAATTCAAAATGGAGACTCCGGAAACTATCAGAACATCCCTCCAACAAGGGGAGTGGATTACGTCGGTAGATTTCAGGGATGCCTACTTCCATATCCCAATACAGGACCAGTCCAGGAAATACCTCAGATTTCATGTACAAGGTCAGACATACCAATTCAGAGCATTGCCCTTCGGACTGTCCACAGCTCCCATGGAGTTCACTATTTTAGTCAAAGAAGTGAAGCTAATGGCCATGCGCAAGGGTATAAGGATCCACCAGTACCTAGACGACTGGTTGGTAAGGGCAGAATCATACACTACCTGCCACCGACACACACAGATGTTAGTAGAAATGTGTCTGGAACTGGGTTGGCTCGTGAATACAGAGAAGTCGGAGCTGGAACCAAAGCAGGTTTTCAATTTTGTAGGTTACCAGTTCGACCTCAAGTCCGGCCGGGTCAGACCAACTCCGGACCGATGGGAGAGTCTCCAAGAGAAAATTCAAGCTCTCTTGCTTCTACCGGCCTGTCCGGTCCGGCAATTCATGTCTCTCATAGGCCTGCTGACAGCCACGGAAAAACAGGTTCACTTAGGCCGCCTACACATGAGACCCATTCAATGGCATCTCAAAAACAATTGGAGAGTACCAGAATCACTGGAAAAATTCATTCCTCTACCAAAGTCACTCCACCCACACTTACAGTGGTGGCTGGAGGAGAGCAACGTGTTACAAGGCCAACCACTACACCCCATAAGACATGCTCTGCAAGTCTTTACAGACGCATCAAAAGAAGGGTGGGGCGCTCACTTAAACGAATTCACGGCAAGGGGCTCTTGGTCGGTTCCGGAAAGCAAGTTGCACATAAACTATCTGGAACTAAAAGCAGTCTTCCTTGCTCTAAGAGAGTTCCAAAATCTCTGCGTAGGCAGAATAGTTCTGGTAGCAACCGACAATACTACAGTGGTAGCCTACATAAACAAGGAAGGAGGCATGAGGTCGGGCCCGCTTTGTGCCCTACTGTGGAGAATATTGACCTGGTGCTCCCAACGTCAAGTGACTCTAAAAGCCCGACACATTCCAGGCCGTCTGAACGTAATAGCGGACAAGCTATCCAGACTAGGGCAGACCATCCAGACGGAATGGTCCCTCCTTCCAGAAATTTTTCACAGGATTTGCAACCTATGGCACCGACCTCAGATAGATCTGTTTGCCACGAGGTTCAACCACAAGTTACCTCAATTTGTCTCTCCAGTACCGGACCCCTTGGCAGTAGCAGTAGATGCTCTCACCTTGCCATGGGAGAATCTAGATGCATACGCCTTTCCACCGACGGCCATGTTAGGCAAGGTGGTGGAGAAGCTCCAAAATTCCCCTTGCAAGAGGCTAATTCTGATTGCCCCGGGGTGGCCCAACATGCCTTGGTTTTGGGACTTGGTGACCATGTCCAGTCAGGTCCCTCTCAGCCTGCCCAACCTGTCCAACCTGTTGACACAGCCCTTCAATCAGATCCCTCACAGGAATCTCACAAATCTCAATCTTCATGCATGGCTCCTAGAGCCACAGCAATCAAAGAGCAGGGTTTCTCTGAAGCAGTGGCAGCGCGAATTGAGGCTCCGCAAAGAAGATCAACCAGATCAGTCTATGAGGCAAAGTGGGCCATTTTTACAAAGTGGTGCGTCATCAATCAGGTGGACTTCAGGTCACCACCTGTGAAGTCGGTAGCAAACTTCTTATTGCATCTTTTTGAGGTCAAGAAGTTGCAACCTAGTACTATTGATGGTTACAGGTCTGCCATTGCTGATAAACTGGGTAATACCCAAGTTAATATCAGCAAGGATGAAAATCTCACTCGTCTCCTGGAAAGTTTCCACAGAGACAGACCCAAAGGACGGAGAGGAATACCCTCTTGGAACCTTTCTCTGGTTTTACACCAGTTGACAAAGGCCCCTTTTGAACCCCTTAGGGAGGCATCGCTAAAGCACCTGACGTTCAAAACTGTCTTCCTTCTGGCTTTGGGTTCTGGGAAAAGGAGGAGTGAGATCCACGCTTGGCAACATAAAAATATCAGACACCAGGCTGATTGGTCCAAAGTGTCCCTGTTTCCATCTCCCAGCTTTCTTTCCAAGAACCAGCTGGCCAAGGAGGGTCCAGAGAGTGTTGCTCCAGTGGTCATACCAGCTCTGGCCCCTACTCTGGATAGGTCCCTCAAACCTGATAGATCCCTCTGTCCGATCAGAGCCTTGCGCTACTATTTGGACAGGACCTCAACCATCAGGCAGGGAAAAGAATTAGTTTTTGTCTCCTTCAAGAAAGGCTTCGACAAGGACATTTCTCCTGCCACTATCTCCTCCTGGATCAAACAGACTGTGATCCTATGCTATGAGCTCTCTGATCACCACGCCCATACCCTGCATCAAGTTAAAGCTCATGATGTTAGGGCCTTTGCTGCCTCTAAGGCCTTCCAGTCAGGAGTTTCCTTAGAACAGATACTGGCAGCCTGTCACTGGAAATCCCATAACACCTTCACACAGTTTTATCTGAAGGATGTGGCTTGGGCCGACTCAGAGCTCTACCACCTGGGTCCTGTGGTGGCTGCTCAGCAGATCCACCAACAGGCCAGTACCTAGAGGAGTCCTTTTTCTTGTACATATGTAATTATGGTACATTTCTGTACATATTGCACATATAGTTAAGCAGTATATAAAAAAAAAAAAAAAAAAAAAAAAAATTGGACGTACTTCCTTAGGGAGGCTAAATCTATGGGACTGAACTCTCTCTCTCTCTCTTCCCCTACCTCAGAGCAGGTCTGTTAAACAAAAAGGGGGGGGGGGGGAGTACATGGTCGACTCTGACGGTTAGTCTCCGGATAACCGTATGATGATATTCGACCATAGCCTGAAGGTTTACCCAGGCTTAGAAAATTGTCATTGAATGTGATATGAGTTCAAACGAGTGTTAGTCCCTAGTAACTTACCCGCCGACCAAGCGGTAGTTATTCAGCTATTGTCCATTGGATAGGATGTATTAACGCAATAAAATTGCAAATTTAATAAGTAAATTAAATTTTTATAAGTTAATACCCTATCCAATGGACACACAAGACCCTCCCAGACCGACCCCGCTTTTCAGTTACTAGGGTCATCCCGTAGGTCTAGGCAACGAAAAAGATGCCATGACGTCACTCTGTCTAGACAGGGAGGAAGTACTACACGCCACCTGGCGAGTGCACTAGTGCTAGGGACCGGCTTGCCGGTGGAGACACAGGACGTCTTTTTCTGACGTTTGGCGGGCCGGTCTGCGCCGACCGGATAAGCTATTGTCCATTGGATAGGGTATTAACTTATAAAAATTTAATTTACTTATTAAATTTGCAATTTTTAATGCGACAAAAAGGCTACAAAGAATTGAAAGAAATGAGTTTAGAAACTATCGGTTGTATTTAAATTTTACTAATCATTGCTCAGCAATGAGCCAGCAAGCGTTAATACCGAACTTTGCAAACATCATCCCAGTACTGACTAACACTATTTTTCTCTGGTTAAAAATGGTACAAATTTGTACCAGCGCCAGGATGCTTTCACCTTTGTAAATTGTGGAAAAATTGTCACTAGTCTAAAATTGCCACCAAAGTAAAATTAAACAGTTAAGAAAATTAGACACTTAATCCTAATAACGTTTGCTGGACTAACTGATGTGAAATGGAAAAGTGAACAACGTGCACTCACTAAAGATCTGAAGGAAAATATTGTTTATTTGTGTATAAATATGGAGAATTTGAAAAAGAAAGTGAATCTATATGAGAGAGTGGAAATAATGCATTAGAGAGAGTGGAAATAATGCATTAAAGTGAATTTTGGTAGCTTTGGAGGTTTCTGTTTGCCCTTGACCTGTGCGTCAGTCTGAGGGAATAATGTTTAACAGCCTGAGGAAACATATTATGGTGAAAGTTCCTGCCCTACAGCTTGACATCAAGCCAAAGTTGCTGCTCAGAGGCCTGGAAATGGGCGTGTACCATGGCTACGTGGAACTGGTCAGTTTACTATCATTAGAGCTGAAACGATTAGCAAAATTTGCTAGCCGGGTAGTCATTTGCATTAACCGTCGACTAACCGATTAACTGTTTCTGAGGTTTAGCATGTATGAGAAATACCGAAAACGTCACATGTATATGTGTTCCGGATGTCAACAAACAACGATCGCGTAATATCTGCTATGTGGTGATATACACAAGGAAACAGTTAACCGATTTCACAATATTGATGTCGACTAGTGCTTTGATAACCTACTAATCGATTAGTATGAATAATCGTTTCAGCTCTAGCTATCATATATATGTATTGGTTTCAACCTGGCTTATTTACAAAAAAGTGTTAATGCAATTATTTAAAGCCTTGTATTGTGATCATTGTAATTTGCAGACACTGATTTCTGAAAAGACAAATTTGGTGTGCTTCAAATACATCGAAGATTTTTATAAACCTGGCTATAACCTGCATGGTTGAGGTTCTATTTAATTATGTCCACCCCCCTGGGGGGTGGATATATTATTTTTGCTTTTTTCGCCGTCCGATGTCCGGCGTCCGATGTCCGGCGTCACGCATGGTTTCCGCTCATTTAAAGGAAAAGTATTAGAGCTATTGTCACCAAATTTGGTATGCAGGCTTATTGGGTCAGTAGCTTGCTTGGGATTGCTTTTGGCTGTTGTACCTCTTTTGCTTACTGAGTAATACTTAAGTACAGCTATTTTCAGTACCCATTGGTTTCCGTGCATTTAAGCCAAAATAATTAAAGATATTTTACTACAATTTTGAATACAAGATTGTTATGTCCATAGCTCGCTTGGTATTGTATTTGGGACTGATAGCTTTGTCAGTACATGAGTAATAGCCATTTAGGTACTTCATTGTGTATTTTCAGTACTACTTTTGAGTAATTTGCTAATATCTCAGAAACCGTAAGAGATAGAGCGATTTCGTCGAAATTTTCGACCCACAGGGTATCTAAGGAATGTAATGTTTGCAATTTTCAAAAAATTTTCCCCTCCCCAAAAATGGCGGCCATTTTGAATTTTCGAATTTTTGCCAAAAATGGCAAAACACAAATTTGCTTCTATCTCCTTAACCGTGCGAGATAGAGTGATTTCGTCGAAATTTTCGACCCACAGGGTATCTAAGGAATGCAATCTTTGCAATTTTCCAAAAATTTTCCCCTCCCCAAAAATGGCGGCCATTTTGAATTTTCGAATTTTTGCCAAAAATGGCAAAACACTAATTTGCTTCTATCTCCTTAACCGTGCGAGATAGAGCGATTTCGTCGAAATTTTCGACCCACAGGGTATCTAAGGAATGTAATATTTGCAATTTTCAAAAAATTTTCCCCTCCCCAAAAATGGCGGCCATTTTGAATTTTCGAATTTTTGCCAAAAATGGCAAAACACAAATTTGCTTCTATCTCCTTAACCGTGCGAGATAGAGCGATTTCGTCGAAATTTTCGACCCACAGGGTATCTGCGCATTGTACTCTTGGTAATTAATAAAAATTTTCCCCTCCCCAAAAATTGCGGCCATTTTGAATTTTCGAATTTTTGCCAAAAATGGCAAAACACCAATCTGCTTCTATCTCCTTAACCGTGCGAGATAGAGCGATTTCGTCAAAATTTTCGACCCACAGGGTATCTGAGCATTGTACTCTTGGTAATTTTTAAAAAATTTTCCCCTCCCCAAAAATGGCGGCCATTTTGAATTTTCGAATTTTTGCCAAAAATGGCAAAACACCAATCTGCTTCTATCTCCTTAACCGTGCGAGATAGAGCGATTTCGTCAAAATTTTCGACCCACAGGGTATCTGAGCATTGTACTCTTAGTAATTTTTAAAAAATTTTCCCCTCCCCAAAAATGGCAGCCATTTTGAATTTTCGAATTTTTGCCAAAAATGGCAAAACACTAATTTGCTTCTATCTCCTTAACCGTGCGAGATAGAGCGATTTCGGCAAAATTTTCGACGCACAGGGTATCTAGGCAATGCAATCTTTGCAATTTTCCAAAAATTTTCCCCTCCCCAAAAATGGCGGCCATTTTGAATTTTCGAATTTTTGCCAAAAATGGCAAAACACAAATTTGCTTCTATCTCCTTAACCGTGCGAGATAGAGCGATTTCGTTGAAATTTTCGACCCACAGGGTATCTGAGCATTGTACTCTTGGTAATTAAAAAAAAATTTTCCCCTCCCCTAAAATGGCGGCCATTTTGAATTTTCGAATTTTTGGCAAAAATGGCAAAACACAAATTTGCTTCTATCTCCTTAACCGTGCGAGATAGAGCGATTTCGTCGAAATTTTCGACCCACAGATTATCTAAGGAATGCAATATTTGCAATTTTCCAAAAATTTTCCCCTCCCCAAAAATGGCAGCCATTTTGAATTTTCGAATTTTTGCCAAAAATGGCAAAACACCAATCTGCTTCTATCTCCTTAACCGTGCGAGATAGAGCGATTTCGTCAAAATTTTCGACCCACAGGGTATCTGAGCATTGTACTCTTGTTAACTTTTAAAAAATTTTCCCCTCCCCAAAAATGGCGGCCATTTTGAATTTTCGAATTTTTGCCAAAAATGGCAAAACACCAATCTGCTTCTATCTCCTTAACCGTGCGAGATAGAGCGATTTCGTCAAAATTTTCGACCCACAGGGTATCTGAGCATTGTACTCTTGGTAATTTTTAAAAAATTTTCCCCTCCCCAAAAATGGCGGCCATTTTGAATTTTCGAATTTTTGCCAAAAATGGCAAAACACAAATTTGCTTCTATCTCCTTAACCGTGCGAGATAGAGCGATTTCGTCGAAATTTTCGACCCACAGGGTATCTAAGGAATGCAATCTTTGCAATTTTCCAAAAATTTTCCCCTCCCCAAAAATGGCGGCCATTTTGAATTTTCGAATTTTTGCCAAAAATGGCAAAACACCAATCTGCTTCTATCTCCTTAACCGTGCGAGATAGAGCGATTTCGTCAAAATTTTCGACCCACAGGGTATCTGAGCATTGTACTCTTAGTAATTTTTAAAAAATTTTCCCCTCCCCAAAAATGGCAGCCATTTTGAATTTTCGAATTTTTGCCAAAAATGGCAAAACACTAATTTGCTTCTATCTCCTTAACCGTGCGAGATAGAGCGATTTCGGCAAAATTTTCGACGCACAGGGTATCTAAGCAATGCAATCTTTGCAATTTTCCAAAAATTTTCCCCTCCCCAAAAATGGCGGCCATTTTGAATTTTCGAATTTTTGCCAAAAATGGCAAAACACCAATCTGCTTCTATCTCCTTAACCGTGCGAGATAGAGCGATTTCGTCAAAATTTTCGACCCACAGGGTATCTGAGCATTGTACTCTTGTTAACTTTTAAAAAATTTTCCCCTCCCCAAAAATGGCGGCCATTTTGAATTTTCGAATTTTTGCCAAAAATGGCAAAACACCAATCTGCTTCTATCTCCTTAACCGTGCGAGATAGAGCGATTTCGTCAAAATTTTCGACCCACAGGGTATCTGAGCATTGTACTCTTGGTAATTTTTAAAAAATTTTCCCCTCCCCAAAAATGGCGGCCATTTTGAATTTTCGAATTTTTGCCAAAAATGGCAAAACACAAATTTGCTTCTATCTCCTTAACCGTGCGAGATAGAGCGATTTCGTCGAAATTTTCGACCCACAGGGTATCTAAGGAATGCAATCTTTGCAATTTTCCAAAAATTTTCCCCTCCCCAAAAATGGCGGCCATTTTGAATTTTCGAATTTTTGCCAAAAATGGCAAAACACCAATCTGCTTCTATCTCCTTAACCGTGCGAGATAGAGCGATTTCGTCAAAATTTTCGACCCACAGGGTATCTGAGCATTGTACTCTTAGTAATTTTTAAAAAATTTTCCCCTCCCCAAAAATGGCAGCCATTTTGAATTTTCGAATTTTTGCCAAAAATGGCAAAACACTAATTTGCTTCTATCTCCTTAACCGTGCGAGATAGAGCGATTTCGGCAAAATTTTCGACGCACAGGGTATCTAAGCAATGCAATCTTTGCAATTTTCCAAAAATTTTCCCCTCCCCAAAAATGGCGGCCATTTTGAATTTTCGAATTTTTGCCAAAAATGGCAAAACACAAATTTGCTTCTATCTCCTTAACCGTGCGAGATAGAGCGATTTCGTCAAAATTTTCGACCCACAGGGTATCTGAGCATTGTACTCTTGGTAATTAAAAAAAAATTTTCCCCTCCCCAAAAATGGCGGCCATTTTGAATTTTCGAATTTTTGCCAAAAATGGCAAAACACAAATTTGCTTCTATCTCCTTAACCGTGCCAGATAGAGCGATTTCGTCGAAATTTTCGACCCACAGGGTATCTGAGCATTGTACTCTTGGTAATTTAAAAAAAATTTTCCCCTCCCCAAAAATGGCGGCCATTTTGAATTTTCGAATTTTTGCCAAAAATGGCAAAACACAAATTTGCTTCTATCTCCTTAACCGTGCGAGATAGAGCAATTTCGTCAAAATTTTCGACCCACAGGTATTTCAGCATTGTATTCTTGGCAATTTAAAAAAAAATTTCCCCTCCCCTAAAATGGCGGCCATTTTGAATTTTCAAATTTTTGTCAAAAATGGCAAAACACAAATTTGCTTCTATCTCCTTAACCATGCGAGATAGAGCGATTTCGTCGAAATTTTCAACCCACAGGGTATCTAAGGAATGTAATCTTTGCAATTTTCAAAAAATTTTCCCCTCCCCAAAAATGGCAGCCATTTTGAATTTTCGAATTTTTGCCCAAAATGGCAAAACACAAACTGGCCTTAACCGTGCAAAATAGAGTTATTTCGTTGAAATTTTCGACCCATAGGGTATCTAAGAAATGTACTCTTGGCAATTTTCAAAAAAATTTCCTTTTCCCAAAAATGGCGGCCATTTTGAAATTTCAAATTTTTGCCAAAAATAGAAAAACAGGAATTTGCTTCTATCTTCTTAACCGTGCAAGATAGAGTGATTTCGTCAAAATTTTCAACCCAACCAATGCAAAAAGGCATGAAGCTGAAATAATTTACATCTACACTAACAAATATTTAAGCATCATTGATATATTTTACAAATGAAACAGGGTCTTGTAAGACTACTGTACAATTTGGGCAAAAGGTTCATGGGTGGACATTACACATGATAATGTGTGTTCTTCTATGCTATCATGTTTCTATTCGCATCTACTATCAACCGGGCGGCCTATTTCTAGTATTTTTATTGCGTTAATACATCCTCTCCAATGGACAATTGCTTTACCAGTCAGCGCGACCGGTCCCGCCAAACGCCAGAAAAAGACGTCCTGTATATACTACCGGCAAGACTGATCATGGAGTGTGCATTCACTAGGTGGTGCATCATACTTCCTTCCTGAGGTGACGTGATGTCGTATCATCTTTTCTGTTTGGCGCGTGGAGTGTACAGACGTATTTTCTACAGTGAGACATTTTTGAAGTTTTACTACGAACTTTACCATTTTATGAACTTTTAATTATATCTACGTAGTTCTACTAGAATACTGATCATTATGTCTTCACCTGGACAGAAGAGAGGCAGTTGCAGGCGCGCGATGCAGAGACGATTGGATGACGACCCATGTGTTAAGAAGATGGATTGTGATATTTGCAAAGCTTTTACGCCTGCACAAATTAAACAACTTTCCACCCCTACCTACCAGTCCAGGAAAGAACCGGAGCAGAAGAAGACTACGGCTGATTCCCCTGCTAGTGTTACCCCCACTCTCGTGGACCCTTCAGAGGTCACTCTTTTGGGACGGGTACACAGGGAATCTGCTTCTGTTGAATCGCTTGCTAGCAAGAAGAAGAAGAGAGCTGACGAATCTCCTAAGACTAGCAGTAGAAAGAAATCCAGCAAGTCAAGGTCTGATGACATTAAAGAACTGGATGACAAGTGGGCAGAACGTTTGGCCAGATTGGAGGCTATGCTGGTTTCCAAGACGTTTGCTGTCTCTGTAGAGACTGTGAAGAAACCCTCCTCAGTGGTTACCAGTGATTTGTCCTCTTTTGATCCTGGAACCTCCACTAGTGGCTTGTCCTCTAGTGTGACTGTGGAGGTGCCGGTACTAGTCTTGTTCAGACCACCGGTGAAGCTGCTGTAGTGAGGGAAGTTTCCAACAAGAGTGCTACCCGCCCTGTTGAGGGTCCCGGTACTGGGGTTGTGATCCAGCAGAATGCCACCCAGCCTGTTGAGGCTCCTGGTGCAGGGACGGCCACACAGCCTGTTGAGGCTCCCGGTGCGGGTCCTGATGTTCTGCTAACCAGTACCGGTGATGCTGCCCTACAGTCTGAGAGTGATGGAGATCTGCACAGTGAGCCAGGTTCACCTGTTGATGACAGCTTCCGGTAAGGCTCCCCAGACAAAGATCTCACCAGGGATGAGGCAGCTGATCAGGAACTCTCTGAGGAGTCTAGTTACAGAGAGACAATCAGAGGTGTGAGATCATTTATGGGCTGGCATCAGATTCCTGAATTCGGCAGTGTTGCCTCTGCAGACAACAACCCATTTGCCAGTTCCCGAGTCCAGCCAACCAGGAAGGTCTCTGTCTAGTTGCCGGTAGACGACTGGTTGTGTAAGAAAATGGAAAAGTTAAACCTGACCATTGCTGAAGGCTACCCTTCCAGAAACACTGAAACTGCTGGACTGCTCAGGGACCAGTTTGTCAAGCCACCCAGGTGGTCTAGATGGTACGACATGCATGCTGACAAGAAAGACTCTGATAGATCCACTGTGTCTACTTGGTCTCTGGAACCAGCAAAGCTGAATAGTGCATTCAGTAGGGTGGCCAGAAGTAGTTTACCTACTGCCCCACCCTCCCGGGCCCTTAGCCAGGACATTTTGAGATGCTGCAACCAGGCTGACAGGCTTTCAAGATGTCTTACTAGAGTGCAGGACGTGATGTCTACTCAAGGGGCAGCCCCTCCTGGAACCTCTCATTGGTTCTACACCAGCTGACAAAGGCTCCCTTTGAACCCTTAAAAGATGCCTCACTAAAACACTTGACCTTCAAGACTGTTTTTCTTTTGTCCCTGGGTTCTAGAAAATGCAGGAGTGAGATCCATGCTTGGTTACATAAGAACATCAGACACCAGTCAGACTGGTCTAAGGTGTCTTTGTACCCCTCACACAGCTTTCTACCCAAGAACAAGCTGGCTAAGGAGGGCCCAGATAGAGTGGCCCCAGTGGTCATACCAGCCTTGGCCCCCATTCTGGATAAGTCACTCAAGGGTGACAGGTCTCTATATCCAGTCAGAGCCCAGCGCTATTACTTGGACAGGACCTCAGATCTTAGACGGAACAAGGAGCTAGTCTTTGTCTCCTTCAAGAAAGGTTTTGATGGGGACATCTCACCTGCCACCATCTCCTCATGGATCAAGCAAACTGTGATCCTATGTTATGAGCTCTCTGATCAGGAGGCCCTCACACTGCATCAGGTTAAAGCCCATGATGTCAGGGCCTTTGCTGCATCTAAGGCTTTCCAGTTGGGGGTGTTCTTTTATATTTTGTATAAAATAGAGAGAAAAAACAAAAAAAAACTGTGACTTGCTTCCTTTGGGAAGTTTATTTCTTATGGGACTGAACTCGACCATCTCATCCTCTTCTCAGAGCAGGTCTGGGAAATAGGAGGGACAACGTTGTTATACTTTCAGCCAAGTTTCGGGTAACCAGTAACCGACCATGACCTTACAGGGTTCTCTGACACTAGGTCAAACTGGGCCTTCTCAGTTTTGTTTTTATGAGTTCACTTGAGTCCCTAGTATCTTACCCGCCTACCAAGCGGTAGTTATTCAGCAGTTGTCCATTGGATAGGATGTATTAACGCAATAAAATTGCAAAATTCCAATGGACAGGCAAGGCCCATCCAGCCCCGCTATCAGCTTACTAGGGGTCTTAATCGGACTAAACACAAAAAAGATGATATGACGTCATGATGTCTAGACAGGAAGGAAGTACAATGTGCCACCTAGCGAATGCACACTCCATGACCGGTCCTGCCAGTAGTATATACAGGATGTCTTTTTCTGGCATTTGGCGGGACCGGTCGCGCTTACCGGTAAAGCAATTGTCCATTGGATAGGGTATTAACTTATAAAAATTTAATTTACCTATTAAATTTGCAAGTTCATTTTCTCTGGTTATTCAGGTATGATTTATTTTCATAAAAACTAATTCCATTCTGAAGGTGGGTTTGTTTTCCACCAAAAACAAACTTTCACAGAATCTACAAGTAATACTGTGAATTAACCAAAACTGATGTATGATAGTTGTTATATTTATAGAAAAATCTTGTTATATTTTAATTAGGAATAGGTGAGCAGCATATTTTCAGTTTCAGTGTCCTGCGAGTGTACAGTCATTCCACTTTCAGGGTTACTGATGTAATTTTCACTGTTTGCTAGCATATCCCAGGTTGAATAGGCCTCATGGCAAGAAGTTAGCTTCATGAAACCACAGCATCCCAGTTCCACTCAATGAAATCACTATAGGAATCTCCAAATGCACAAAATATGGGATAAAAGTTAATAATTTCTTAAGATTTAGGGTTTTTTCGCTACTATTTAAAGTTTTTTGCTGGTTGTAAAGTGTTATCACGGTATTTCAGTAAATGCTTTCAGTACCAAGATACTGGTGCCTCTGACTCATCACTACTTTTAATGCAAATAAATATAATATGTATGTAAAGGATGTATTGTCACATTTATTCAAGATAATCTATTTGAAAATGTTTGTAAGTAAAATTATTAAGTAAAGTTTTGTGAGATAAAACAGTTTCTGACATAGTTTCCTTTGGGAACACTTTATCACAAGGAAATGATCAAACTCCTATGAAGAGGCCTAATTGATTAGAGCAGTACCAGAACACAACTTTTTCAGTATTCAAAATAGAGGCAATTATGTATTGGTGGGATGTCAATCTGAACAAGGCCCAAATGGTATTTCGGTCCCCTAGCACGAGCGCAAAGCCATCAGAGACACGAGTAGTGCACTAGAATTTACGAAAGTCTGGTAACACAAAGAAATTCCAACTGAGACACATCCCACAGCTGGTGTAGAACTCAGATGGTCACCCATCCAAGTACTAACATAGCCCATTGCCACTTAACTTCAGTGAGCAGACAAATATTCATCTCGCTGTGCCACAGCTGATGAAAGTCCGGAGACAAAAAAAAAAAAAGTGATTCCTAGAAGCGCGAGCTCTACCGAGGCTTGCGCTTAAAAATAGGCTAGCCAACAATCCCTGCCACATGTATGACCATATGTGTTTGCAGATCAAAGGTACAGGACGAGCAGGAAGGTACAGGTGGTACAACCCTGACAGAAAAGAAGAGGAGAAAACAGCCAAGAAGAAAAAGAAAGTTGATGAGGAGGAGAAAGGAGAAGAAAAACAGGAGGTATCATTACTGATTGTTAGTTATTTAGAATAAGATATGTGAATTTCCCCACAGCAAGGTTGGGTTTTTGACATGATGGTGTCAAAAACTGGTTTAAACCATTACAACCTGGTTAAAAATGTCAAAAACTGATTCACCCTTTAAAAGTGAAATACATTAAGCCAAATCTGTGCCAATTTTGCATCAGGGTAGATACGAAGCCTAAAATAATCATAATAATCAAAAATGTGAAATAATTTCCTACAAATCAGGGAAGTAAAAGGTTGTTTTATTGTGTTAATACATCCTACCCAATGGAGAATTGCTAATCAGGTCACTGCCAGTTTTCAAATTTCTTGGTCCATATTATTATATCCCCAGACGAAAGTCGGGGATATATTGGATTCAGGTCCGTCGCGCCGCCGCCGCCGCCGCCGTAGAAATTTCCTTGTGGACGCGATAACTCAAAAACAAATTAATATTTTTTTTTCAAACTTGGTACACATGTTAAGGGTGCCCAAAGGAAGATCCCTATTTTAAGGTGACCTTAAACTCCCAGTAAAAAAGAACTTATGGCCACCTTAAGGTCAGAAATTGCACTTTTGGCCACTTAGAGCCCTGTAGGTCACAAACTATGATGCTCAGCTGGCTGAAATTTTACCTGACAACACATTAATATGTTCTTAGTACATGTGCCGAAAATCATGACTTTAAGTTGAGGAGAAAATTGTGTTTGAGGCCCATAAATACCCCCACTTAGGGATTTTTTGCTATACTTTACACATATTTTGCCCTATAATTTGGAAGTGATAATTCTGATGAGTCTCAAACTGCGCTAGGTATAACTTTGATATGTAATCCTTGTCTGTAGAAAATTTTAGGGCTGTAGGTTTACCCAAAGGGGTCGACTTAAGGTCTCAAAAGTGCCCACAGAGACCCAATTTATGCACTTTTTGCCACTTTCAAGCACTGTAGCTTTCAAACTATGTCTCTCATCTAAGTTAAATATCATCTGGGAATATATCTATGTGTTTTCTTATATGTGCCCCAACATTTAGGCCTTTAATAGACAGTTAACCTGTGTATCGGGACCATAAACACCCACCCGAGTGACCCTTATAAGACATTTTTCACATCTTTTTCCCTGTAACTTGGAAATGGTAAGTCTGAGAAGTTTCAAACTATATTAGATATATATTCTGTGTGTAATCTTAGTATGTAACAGATTTTAAGTCTGAAGCTTTAATTTTGAAGGTCAAATTGAGGTCTCTAAAAGGCTCCCAAAGACCCAATATTTGGACTTTTTGCTACTTTTAAGCCCTGTGACTGTCAAACTATGTGACTGATAGAGCTCAAATCCTATCTGAGAAGATATTAGTATGTTATCTTTATATGTGCCAAAAATTAAGGCTTTAAGAAGACATTTAACCTGTGTATGAGGACCATAAATCCCCACCCGAGTGAGCATTTTTAGACATTTTTCACATATTTTTCCCTGTAACTTGGAAATGGTAAGTCTAAGAAGTTTCAAACTGTATTAGATGCATATTCTATGTGTAATCTTAGTATGTGACAAATTTTAAGTCTGAAGCTTTAATTTGAAGGCCACATTTAGGTCTCTAGAAGGCCCCATAAAGACCCAGTATTTGGACTTTTTGCCAATTTTAAGGCCTGTGACTGTTAAACTATGTGACTGATAGAGCTGAAATCTCATCTGGGAATACATTATTATGTTTTTTTTACATGTGCCAAAAATCAAGGCTTCAAGTAGACATTTAACCTGTGTATGAGGACCTTAAACACCCACCTGAGTGACCCTTTTAAGACATTTTTCACATATTTTGCTCTGTAACTTGGAAATGGTAAGTCTGACAAGTTTCAAACTTTATTAGATACATATTCTATGTGTAATCTTAGTATGTAACAAATTTTAAGTCTGAAGCTTTAATTTGAAAGCCACATCGAGATCTCTAAAAGGCCCACAATGACCCAATATTTGGACTTTTTACCACCTTTAAGCCCTGTAACTGTTAAACTATGTGATTGATGGAGCTGAAATCCCATCTGGGAATGCATTATTATGTCCTTTTTACATATGCCGAAAATCAAGGTTTTTAGTAGACATTTAACCTGTGTATGAGGGCCATAGACACTCGCCCAAGTGCCTTTTTTGACATTTTTTCCGTATTTTGCCCTGTTATTTGGAAATGCTTAGTGTGACAAGTCTTAAACTGTATTATATATAATTTTTGTTTGTTATGTATGTCCCCCAAAAAGTTTCAGATCTGTAGTTTAATTGCTAAGGTCTCTTTAACAATTGTAAAATGCCCACAGAAACCCAATTTATGGATATTATGCCACTTTAAAGCCCAGTAACTGTCAAACTATGTGGGTTATAGAGCTGAAATCTTTGAATTTTTAAAAGGAAATGCCTGTCTATTTAAATTTTGAATATTAATAATGTTATGGCTATCTTAGTCTTTTAAGAACTTATTTTTGTGTGTTATACCTCTGCTTGCTGAGTTTTTCACTTTTTAAAATGAAACTGGTTAAACATATTCAAGTAGACAAAATGGACAGTTTAAGTGAGCTTTAAGTCCCAATATTAATGAAATTATATCCTTATGTAGTAAAACTAGGGGATTTTTAACCCTCAACTAGCCCAGTTTTATTCAACTTGCCTCAGTTAATTTTGGCACAGCTCCTACAGTTATGAACTCATTTCAGTTGATAATCACATACTTAAAATTCTCAATTCTTTTTGTATTTGAGTACCCCTTTTATATAGATTGTTTGTTTACCATTTATGCTCAACCCACACCCCCCACCCGGATTCCCCCCACCCACCTCTGGGACCTCCAGCTATATTGAGTGACACTAAATAAACAAAGGTATTTAGTGATATCAGATGAGAAACAAAGAACTCAATGGGGTTGCAGATCTTGTGTAATAGTGAGAGAGGTGTGGAGAAGGGGAGAGGGGTGGGGGTGGGAGGTGGTGGGCTTCATTACATATAACACAAAGGGGAGTCAGAACTGAGATTGTGTCACATATTTAGGTTGCATATATATGGACCACATATATAGGTATAGAGGAAATGAATAACTGAAAACAATTTGCAAATTCTAAAAATAATATAATAAAATAATAATATAAATAATTTTTTTTTAAATAATATTTTATTTCTGAACAAATATAGAAACAGATATGCGCTTTTGGGATTATGAATTTTAGAATGGACATTGAATCATCAATCATTTAAATACTTTGAAGGAAGATTGAAAAATATGATGAGTTGAGTTAAAAATAATATTTTCATTGCGTTAATACATCTTACCTACCAGACGATAGCTATAGCCCGGCGCCAGCCGGTCCCGCCAAACGAAAGAAAAGACGTCCTGGGTTTCACCCCCGGCAGGACCGGTACACTACACTCCACTCGCCAGGTGGCCTAGTTCCTGCTTCACTCGCCAGAGGGACGTGACGTCATAGCATCTTTTTCGTTTGGCGCGATATTCAAAGTTTGAATTTTTGGAAACTCTTTATTTTGAGTATTTCTTAATTTATACAGTGTGTTTTGTGTTACGATTTGTCAGTTAGTTGGATAAACTACCATGGCATCTCCAGGACAAAGGAAAGGAGCCTGCGGGCATATCATGGCTAATTTTGACCCTCATTCTCGTTGTGCCAGATGCAGAGATAAAGGGTTGGGCCAAGACCCGTGTGTTTTAAAGTTGCAGTGTGAGTTTTGTGACACTTTAACCCCTGAACAATTGCTCCAGCTTTCAACCCCTACGTACAAACTGCGGAAGGAGAAATCTAAAACCAAAGAAGCCCTTGTGGATCCGTCCACTGTCACTATCGTGTCGCAGGTGGAATCTCAGGAAGTTGCTTCAACTTCTCCACCCCATGTTGCTGAGCAAGATCTCTCTTTACCTCCACCTATGTTCCGCCAAGAGTTAAAAGACTTGGACGAAAAGTGGTCAGTACGTATGGCCCGTCTGGAAGCACTCATTACTTTGGGGCAGCGTCCTTCACCTCAACCTTCCTTCTCACCGGTCAAGGCACCGGTACCGCATCAAGCTCCCGCGGGAGCTCTTTCTCAGGCACCCTTTCTCTTATCATCTGTCCCTTCCGGCCAAGCCGCCCCGGCTTTTGGCCCGGATAGGATAAAACCTAGTGCCACTGTCACTACCAGCTCAATAACTAGGACGTCTCCTCTAGAAGGCCTTTACTCTGAACAGGACCCGGAACCGGTATTCTCTCAACAGAGTTCTTCCGGCCCGGTGGCCTCTGCTTTGCCTCAACCTCCTCCGCAATCCAGCTTGTTCAAGTCAGCTCCGGAGCACTTTGAGGAAGGTGAGGTATCTGACCAAGAAGACGTCACTGACCATCCTGATCAAGAATCTCCAGACTTGGATAAGACATTGAGCGAAGATCAAAATTACAGAGAGACTGTTAGGGGAGTACGTGCTTTCATGGGCTGGTCACATATCCCAGATCTTGAGTATACTCCAAGTTCCAAGTCAGACAATCCCTGGATTGGCCACCGGGCACAACCTGTAGGCAAGGTCTCTATCGACTTACCACCAGAGGACTGGCTTTGTAAGAAACTTGAAAATTTAAATCTCGTCCTCATAGAAGGTTACCCGTCCAAGTCTACGGAACCGGGTGGACTTCATGTTGATCAGTATCTCCGCCCCCCCCAAGTCTCAGGCAAGGTGGTACGGGATTCATCCCGCTGAAAATAAAGACATCACTAGGCCGGGAAAATATGTAACTACTTGGCCCAATGACGCGGCGAAGTTGAACAGTTCCTTTGCCCGAATTGGTAAACCTGCTCTTGCTTCATCCCAACCCACCTCCCGCCCTATTGCTCAGGATACGCTCCGGAAGTGGGAGAAAGCAGCAAAAGAGACCAGTTATATTTGTAACCAGTCCGCTGGTTTCAATAGGTGCATCACCAAGATACAGGACTCGTTTCAAGAACAGTTACAAATTCTTCAGACAGAGTTGGGAAAAGGAAAATCTTCCACAAAAGCTCAAGGTGCACTTGATGAATTACATTTCCTGTCTGCATTCAACCAAAATGTGAGTTTTGCGGTTGGCAAATCCCTCCAACACCTCTCAGATTTCACTTTTATACAAATGGCTAATTTAACTCTGGTCAGGAGGGATTCTTATCTTGAGCACCTAAAAGCTGGCGTCAAGCCAGATACCTTTTCCTCTCTCAGGAACTGTCCTCTACAAACCAGGGCTTTGTTTCCGGACGACATTATCCGGAGGGCGGAAGATGAAATAGCAGCATTTGAGTCACATAAGCGTACCAACCAGCCCGGTCCGGGCCGTGGTGGGTTCGCCGGCACTCAGAAAAAGCAACACCGTTACCAGCCATATTCAACATGGAAACAGGAGGATTCTGGAAACTCCGGGGCTCCCGGCAAAGAGATGCCTGCATGGAAAACATTTGGCAATCGCGGGAGAGCCCGTGGCAGAGGCAGGGGTGGTCAACCCGGTCGCGGTTCGCGCCCTGCCAGAGATGCTAAGGCGTATAAATGACAATCACTGCAAAGTTCCTCCGGAAGTAACATCCTGTCCGGAGTTTGGTGTTGTAAATGTAACAAAGACAAGTCTTCCTGTTCTTGTGAAAGACTCTGTAAATTGTCACAATGTTGTTCATCATGTACTTTCTGTAAAAAACATCAGGCAGCCGCAAAAGAAAGGCATAAGTCCAATCTTAAACTCACAAAATACAATAAAGTATGTGAAAAGTGCTTCTTTTGTAAATCACTGTGTCTTTGCCCCAAGTGTGTCAAATGTCCTCAGTGTTGCAAATGTCCAATCAGTAGGGGGACGCCTACAAAATTTTTGGAAAATATGGGCTCTCAAGGGTGCAAACCCGAAGGTAGTATCCATTTTGAAAAAGGGCTATGTGCTTCCCTTCAAGGTCAGACCTCCCTTAATAAGGGAACCCCTGATAGTAAGCGGCTATGCAAACCCCACCAGAGACTCCCACTTACAAGAAGCAGTGCAAGCTCTGATCAAGAAAAAGGCAGTAGAGAGGGTCAGGGTTCGAACCTCACTAGCCTTTTTCAACAGATTGTTCATTGTCCCAAAGCCGAACCAAAAGTGGCGGCCAATCTTGGATCTCAGTACTCTAAATCAGTTTTTATGCGTAAAAACATTCAAAATGGAGACTCCAGAGACAATCCGGACCTCTCTACAACAAGGCGAGTGGGTGTCATCAATAGATTTCAGCGACGCCTACTTCCACATTCCAATCCACTTCACCTCCCGAAAATTCCTCAGGTTCCACTTCCAGAACCAGTCGTACCAGTTTCGGGCTCTTCCCTTTGGCCTCTCAACAGCTCCCATGGAGTTCACTGCTGTGGTCAAAGAGGTCAAGTTAATGGCTCAGTCACGGGGTATAAGAATCCACCAGTACCTAGACGACTGGTTGATTCGAGCCCCTACCAAAGAATCTTGCCACCAGGGAACCCAGTCCCTCCTAGCCCTTTGCCAGGAGTTGGGCTGGATGGTAAACATGCAAAAATCAGAACTGGAACCCCAACAAGTCTTCGACTTTGTAGGCTACCAGTACGACCTGCTCAACGGACTGGTCAGACCGACTCAAAACCGTTGGGAAGCCCTTCAACAAAAAATAACAGGGCTATTGCAGAGGAGATCTTGCCAAGTGAGAACTTTCATGTCTCTTATAGGCCTTCTCACTGCGACAGAAAAACAGGTGACCCTAGGCAGACTGCACATGAGACCTATTCAGTGGCACCTCAAGAAACACTGGAGAGTCCCGGAATCTCTGGAAAAAGAGATCCCAATTCCGAGGTCTCTCCATCAGCACCTGCAGTGGTGGACCCAGGAGTCAAAGGTCCTAAAGGGTCAACCCTTACACCCCCTACAACACGCAATACAAATCTTTACAGACGCCTCAAAAGAAGGCTGGGGTGCTCACTTAGGCGACTTCACAGCAAGCGGGACTTGGTCAGTGCCCGAAAGCAAATTACACATAAACTTCTTAGAGCTAAAAGCCGTGTTGTTAGCACTAAAAAGATTCCAACACTTAGTGCAAGGAAAGGTCGTCCTGATTGCCACAGACAACACCACAGTTGTGGCATACATCAACAAGGAGGGAGGTATGAGGTCAGGTTCACTTTGTGCCCTTCTTTGGCGGCTCCTATGTTGGTGCAATCTCAGACAAACAGTACTGAAGGCCAGACATATTCCGGGCCGTCTGAATGTAATTGCAGACAAGTTGTCTCGCCAGGGACAGGTCATTCAGACAGAGTGGTCCCTCCATCAGGAGATCTTCGACACCCTTTGTCGAACTTGGCATTATCCCCAAGTGGACATGTTTGCAACAAGGTACAACTGCAAACTAGTCCGGTTTGTGTCCCCAATTCCAGACCCGAAGGCCTGGTCAGTGGACGCTCTGACGCTGTCCTGGGAAAACCTGGACATGTACCTCTTTCCCCCAGTGTCTCTGATGGGGAAGGTGGTCAGCAAGCTGTCAGACCATTGGTATCACAGAGCAATCCTGATTGCTCCGGGATGGCCAAACATGCCTTGGTTTTGGGACCTAGTGGAGCTGTCGGCCATGGTTCCTCTTTGTCTTCCACACCATCCAGATCTAGTGACCCAACCTTTCAACAAGGCACGTCACAGGGATCTGACAAGCTTAAATCTCCATGCCTGGCTCCTAGAGCCCAGACCATCAAGGAGCAAGGGTTTTCTAGCCCAGTGGCGGCAAGAATTGAGGCGCCTCAAAGACGTTCAACCAGAGCAGTCTACGAGGCAAAGTGGGCCCTTTTTGTTAGATGGTGCGAAACAAGTCAGGTGGACTTCAGGAACCCATCTATAAAACAAATAGCAGATTTCCTCCTGCATCTTTTCCAGGAGAAGAATCTCCAGCCCAGCACTATTGATGGTTACAGGTCAGCCATTTCAGACAAACTGGGAAATGCCTCGGTTAATGTTGGCAAGGATGACAATTTGACTAGACTGTTAGACAGTTTTCACAGAGATAGACCCAAAGGGCGCCGGGGGGTTCCTGCTTGGAACCTCTCCCTGGTTTTACACCAGCTTACAAAGGCGCCTTTTGAACCACTCAGAAAGGCTTCTCTGAAACACCTTACTTTCAAAACGGTTTTTCTCCTAGCCCTGGCTTCAGGAAAACGTAGGAGTGAGATTCACGCTTGGTTAAACAAAAATATCAGACACCAATCTGACTGGTCCAAAGTTTCCCTCTACCCTTCACCAAGCTTCTTGGCGAAAAATCACTTGGCAAAAGAGGGACCAGAGTGCGTGGCCCCGGTGGTCATCCCGGCTTTAGCCCCCACTCTGGATAAGTCGTTACAAGAAGACAGATCCCTTTGCCCCGTTCGGGCTCTTCGCTATTACCTGGACAAAACCCAGGACCTAAGAACGGGAAAGGAGTTAGTTTTTGTTTCATTCAAACAAGGTTTTAACAAGGACATCTCTCCTGCCACTATCTCATCCTGGATCAAACAAACAGTAGTTTTGTGTTATGATCTTTCTGACCAAGATACCTTGACCCTACATCAGGTTAAGGCCCATGATGTTAGGGCATTTGCGGCCTCCAAGGCCTTTCAAGGTGGCATATCTCTGGACCAGATTCTAGCAGCATGCCACTGGAAATCCCACAACACCTTTACACAGTTTTACCTTAAGGATGTTGCCTGGGCAGATAAGGAGCTTTTTCACTTGGGTCCTGTGGTGGCTGCCCAGCAGATCCACCACTAGTCCCCTAAGCTTCTTTGTATATAATTTTATATAGTGTACATACTAGTTAGTTTTAGGTATAGGCTCACCTTTAGCCTCGACCTTGGCTTCTCAAAGTCGTTTACTTCAGAATAATCCTCTGGGTATAGGACTTTCCCCACTCTTCCAGGTTAACCGTGGAATTTCATTGCCTTGAACTCTTACTCTCTTCCTCCCCTCAGAGCAGTCAAAAAAGGGGGGGGGGGGGGGCAGGTGGGTCTAGTTACCCTCGAGACTAACATGTCTCCTCAAAAGGGCTAGAACCTCACACCTAAGCACAATATAAGAGTTCTCTCTAATCCTCAGAAGGCTGCCCTCCTTCCACTGGGTAGTTATTCTAGCTATCGTCTGGTAGGTAAGATGTATTAACGCAATGAAATTGCAAATTTTAATTAGTAAATTAAATTTTTATTAGTTAATACCTTACCTACCAGACGGGAAATTCCCACCCAACCTTCCCCGCTTTCAGCCTTACAATTCAACCTTAGGGACAAAAAAGATGCTATGACGTCACGTCCCTCTGGCGAGTGAAGCAGGAACTAGGCCACCTGGCGAGTGGAGTGTAGTGTACCGGTCCTGCCGGGGGTGAAACCCAGGACGTCTTTTCTTTCGTTTGGCGGGACCGGCTGGCGCCGGGCTATAGCTATCGTCTGGTAGGTAAGGTATTAACTAATAAAAATTTAATTTACTAATTAAAATTTGCAATTTATTTGTCAACAAATATAGAAACAGATATGCTCTTTTGGGATTATTAATTTAGAATGGACATTCAATCATCAATCATTTAAATACTTTGAAAATAGGTTTAGAGTTATCATTGCAGGAAGATTGAAAATATAATTTGAGGTATGTATTCGGCGTCTGGGGATACACCATCTTCCTTGGGGAGATATAAACAGAGTAGATTGATGTGCTGAAGTTCATATAATAATGGGTAATTATGTTTTAAAAAATTCCCGATCAAAACCTGTGGCGTGAGTGATGACCTGTCTGGGGATATGTTGGCGCCGAGTTGGCCCAATCTAGTTTTAGCTATAGGTAGGGAAATGAGTTTGTGAACATGTTGTTGTCAGTATTTTGCCGTCAGTGAAAGAAACAATGTTGAACTTGTTTCTTATTGAATCAGTTAAATGATTTATGTACAAAGGTTGTTGTATTTTAATGAGGAGTACCATATGTAATGCAATGATTGCCATAATGCACTAATGCAAAGTTTGGGATGCTTCAGGTTTTAGTGCCATGACACTGGTGTATGGTGGTATAAAATGCATTCATAAATGTGGAAATTGGAAAAACAGCGATCTAATGTTGTACAATGTTAAAAGTATTATGTTAGTGCTAGTATAGGGATTGGTGCTCGATTTTTCAATATCGATCGATCATCCCACAGAACTGCCGATATCGACACTTACTACTAGTATTTCAATATCGAAATAACATACACCAAACAGACAAAAAAAATTTAAAATGCTTATTTTACAGCTTAAACGTATTTTTATTGCATAAAATCTTTAAAAAGACACAGTTTCAACAAATACAAAACGGTGTCAAGTCTGCCGCCATCTTTGTTTACATTGTCAGTGACCTACTTCCGGTTTCACGGAAGAGAGCTAGTACACAGGAAAGCATAAAAGACCTGTTTTATGTAACTTTTGTTACTTTTCTTTATATTTTCTATTGCAGCAATGTATTTTTGGTGGATAAATAGCATGTTTTATTATTTCTTGAATTAATATGTTCACGTTTTTAAATAACCTGTATTATCGCTCACGGCTTACGTTACCGGTCCCGATATTGAAATATCGATCGATCCACCACCCTAAATTTTCATTCGATATCGATCCTCAATATGGCTCTCGATCCCTATACTAGTTAGTGCAGTACAGCCTCCACATGAGGATTCTGTTTATTTCTAGAAGCCTGTTTCAGTGAAATAGCCTGTTCATGAGCATGGTAGAATATTCACAGTGCTCTATGAAATCTTATGCTCAGTGAGAAACTTGTATTTTGTCTACAAAAGCCATTGTCTTTGTAATGCATACTCCTTTAAATGCTTTTGAATATGTTGAGGAAAGGCCCTTTATGAAACTGTCTAGTAATTATCACACATTAGTGAAACTCTTACATATACATTTCATTTACAATCCAAAGTAATTATCAAGTCCTCATATGACCCTTTCCATTGATTTTTTTTATCCAGTTATCTAGAAATTTTTGGGCTCCATGAGGTACAGATTAACAAAATTGTTACTGTAGTGAAATGCTGCATTGAGAATACAAGACACTTTGTTTTAACATTAGAATGGGGAGCCAGTATCGGCAGAAAGTGCACAGGAGGAGGAAGTGGAGAAGAAAGGGGACGACGATGCAGATGCAACTGAAAAGAAACCCAAAGCCAAGAAAAGGGCAAAGAAAAGGGTGAAAAAACCAAGTGAGTAGAGGACATGCTAAGTTTAGGGCTAGGTGACTGGTAATCTTAGAACTAAGTATTCTTCACATTGACAAAACCATTCTTCACATTGACAAAACCACATGGAAATGTCTGATTATCCTTTGAAATTTGTCGAAAATTGACTGATTTAACTTCATCAGTAAATTAATATTTACAGCATTGTTAAAATTGAGCAACAGAAGTGTATTCTTCCTTAATTTTGCAGTTTGGAATTGTGATTGCTCCTTTCTAGGGTGAATATTTGACCATCTTTCACAAGCATAAATAAAACCATCAAATGGACGAACGGTACGGTAAAATATAAAACAAACATTTGAAAATAAGGCTGGAAAGAGAGAAAATTTAGGATAAAATTACATCATATATTGGTAGAAAGATAACAGAAAAGGTAAAATAAGTCAAGCCACAAAGTGGGGAAATGAGACAGAAAAAATCCAAAGTGAATAATTAAAAAGAAAGAGTATGTAAAGAAAAATTGGAAAGCAGAGTAATTGTTGAAAAAGATTGTAAAAATATTGAAATAGAAAATACTGGACCAAGTTAGTACATTCGAACAAAAAAAGATCTGAGGAAATATACATTGAAAATGTTTCAAGAAAAACAAGTAGAGGAAAAAAGTAAATATAAAATAGATCAGGGTAATAAAGATATTCAAATCAGAAAATTTGTTATTCTATATGGTAAATTAAAATATAGTATAAATGAATAGTATGAATGATATATCAGAATAATATGCATTTTAAAGTTTGAGAGAAACATGCTGATTTTTTGCTGACTATAATGACATTGTTTTCAGAAAAGTCCAAGTTAATTGTGCACAGTAACCCCACCACCATTGAAGAAACCTTTCCACTGGCCTTCACCTTCATGGCAGAACCCAAAGAGGCTCGAGTACATGGAATCGTTAAGTACCTAGAGAAACACTATGGCATGGCATCACAAGCTGAAAAGTTAGTACAAATCTGACATAATTGTCCTGTTATTGGTGATAAAGATGACACACCGGATAGTTAATTTTTATTCAATTCACAAAATGTAAACGAAATCCAGTTACAGACATCCAAAAACCGGTCCCCGAAAACCCACATATTTCATATCGAAAGGAAAAAATAATTTACTTAATTAATATCCAAAGTATAACATTTGAACCACAAATAAGCCACATTTTAGTTGTGGTTGTGTTTCATGTACACACGTAGAAGATATACTGTTTGGTGTATACTAACTTGTATAAATCTGGTTTTTTCATTGAATTTTGTTTTTTGGGACCCGGTTTCCATATTTTCCGTCAATCGTAATACTATTTATTATTAGTTTAAATGTTTAAATTAAATTGTTTCATTTAGCTGCCAAATAAATACATGTGTCATAATCATAGTATTGGATCTTTTCTACCTGGGTTTATTTCTGCTCGTGTAGTCTCAGTGGAAAGATCATATGTTGATTGATGCAATACTCTAAGTTCAGTATTGACACTAAAATTGTCAATTAAAATCGTTCCCAAATTCCCACAGAAGAATATTTTCAAGGTAGTGTTGTAGTTTATCAGTATTTTATATTAAATCACCAATATTCTGTCAGTAGAACATTCATCCATGAGAGACTTGGAAAGATGGATTTCACAAGATAAAACATTTCTTTAATATAGATTGATATACATTTTAAAATAAAAGATTGATAATGAATTTTGTATAACTTGGTGTGTATTTATTTTGTCTTGCACAGAATCATCAAAGTGCTGGATTCAGGCACAGACAAGGGTTATTGGCATTTAGTACAAGGCAACAATAGGAGTGGACTCTACCAGCTGGCAGTGGAGGAATTTGACCCTGCAGATGGTTTGTGGATGTTTGTACTCACAAAATAGGGACTTCAGTGACATAATAGTTATCAGTTTGATAAATAATACCATGTGTGAAAGAAAAATGAGCATCTCTATCAATCTTTCTCTTTCTTATTTCAAAGACCATTAAAAAGTAAATGATACATTAAAGGGAATAAAAATGGCCAATAAAAAGAAAATGTTTGTTGTATTAAAGAGAATTACCGAATAATATATACTGAAAATACAGGTTGAATAAAGATGAAATATTGTAAGTAGTAAAAAATAAAAATTGTGTTTCAGGCATATAGAGTAAGAAATCTAAAATTCGCCAGGAATCTAAAATTCGCCACCTCTAAAACCTTAGTTAATTTTATGAAGAAAATGATGTTTTTGTCTAGAAATTGGTATTTTTCAGTTCAAAAAGCCTTAATTTACTATACATTCAACAAATCTCACCACAATTCATTTATTTTATTAGTATTTTCACATGTGGTGAATTTCAGATATGTAGCGAATTTTAGATTTCTTACTCTATGAAAGTGTCATTTATGAGAGGACATCAAGGAAAGATAACAAAAATTATATTGTAGAAAATATTTTATAGAGTGTAGCGAGAGGGAAAATCAAATGGTAAGATAACTGATTATTGGATTATAACAATAGTACTGTATTTCCTCAGATGATGACCTGATTGGGAAGATTATCAATGCCATCATGGCCAGTGTGGATCCCAAGACCTGCTCGGCCAGAGCATTAAAGGAGTACTTACTAGAATTCCACCCAGAGTACAAGATATCGGAAAGACCTTACCTGTTTAAGAGATCCCTTGAAAGAGCTGTTAATAAAGGAGTACTCAGGTAAACACCATTTTGTATCAGGACTGTGACCAAGTCCTGGATACACAGTTTGATCGGGTTCTCAAAACTAAATCCTGCATTTGATGGTTGCTTAGAGCTATATCATCAGAGTATGGGGATATATCATTGCAAAAACTCCCCAAAAATGGTTTCATCTGATTTTGTTTTCATGATGAAGTCAAGTCAAGTATGTAATACATCGATTGTTAAACTGAAGCTTTTAGGTTTCTTTCATCCTGGTTTTGTGGTTTTGGTTTAGTTTCTGCTGAGCATAACTGGTGTTTAATACACATCCAGTGCAATTATGGAAGGTAGTAAATAAAGACAACTGTCCAATGTAAATTAATGATGATCAGGTACTCAACCTGAACTTTTTGTACTCGTCCTTCCCTATTATATAATCGGCATCGGTCAGTTGTGCGGGTTTATTAAAATCAAGACCATGGTTATGAAATATTGTCAAAAGGTGTTTTAGCCATAGTTTAGATTGTTGCACGTAGGATGGTTGAAAAACACAAAAATAGTAGAAAGGGATAATAAGTTGGAAGAAATTGTAATATTTTATTAAATATTTTTGTTTATTTTATGCTTTCATAATGATTTTGATGAGCAAGTTTAGTTTTAATGAAATGTACTTACTGTGAGGGGACCCATTCTTCTTTGGGTATCCCAGAATTGGATTAGTTTTGTATTAATGGAATGGAATATATATCACCAACCCATCCGTATGGCAACTGTTACCAGACATTTAAATGATTTTGAATTTAATAAAGTCCCTGGTAACTGTAATATGGTAAGTGATGTAGGTCTTCACTTCAAGATAACCCTGACAGAAAACAGGATAGATATTATACTCCTTTTCAAATAATTAGGTACCTTTTACTTTGTAAGTTTTAAAGTGAAACTCAAATACAAGAAAAAATAATGTATGGCCAAAAAAGTTTATCACATGAAGATTACTCTAATTGACAGACAATTGACTGGAATAGGAGCCTCAGGGACATTTCAGCTTGTGGAGTCATTCATCCCATCTCCTATCATCTTGGCAGGTGAGACAGCTTTATATCAGTAATAATTTTATTGAAAAGACAACAGTTTATTAATTTGAAAAATATCCATATTAGAGAGCAAGAACAGTGCAAAGCATCAAAGGTTGTTTTAAAAATATATGAAAATTTTATCACTTTGTTGAGCAAAGGCAATTGTGTCTGGATATCCATCTGACTCGTTAGAGAAACAGATTGTTTCACTAATGTGATGTTTGTGGAGCTGAAACTGCTTACAATGATTGAGTAAGGCTTATCCAGCACTTGGGACCCTGTGTTAAAAGTTACCACTGGTTGATCTAAGATATTAAAGATATTGATCGTTATTACAATGTTCTTGTATGTAAATATTGTAGGGACATTTGAACACTATAGGTGTTTATTTATAGAGATATTAAGCTTCCTGTTTGTAAACCAATATGTACAGTTATTTCTGTGAAAAAAAAAGAAACCATAATCATTTATGTAAACCGTGAAAAATCTGTAAATACAACCATATAATGCCACTCCACTTCTCAACAAGAATATGATTTGGGGATATACTAAAACTCATTTTATTGCGTTAATACATCCTATCCAATGGACAAATGCTTATCCGGTCGGCGCAGACCGGCCCTCCAAACGTCAGAAAAAGACGTTCTGTGTTTCCACCAGCAGGTCGGTCCGTAGTACTAGTGCACTCGCCAGATGGCATGTCATTCTTCCTTCCTGTCTAGACAGCGTGACGTCATAGCATCTTTTTCGTTTGGCGCGAACTAGTGCACACGGAAATTTTTCTGATTGCCAGTTTTTTTGTGAATTCTACATATTATTGAAAAATTTTACTTTTTTTTGTGTGCTATCTTACTTCGGACATATCATAGCACAGAATATCTTCCCTAGGACAAAAGAGGGGCTCTTGCGGCCATGCAATGGCCAGCTTTGATGGACACTTATATTGCGCCCGCGACTGGGATAAGGGCAAGGGTAAGGACACGTGTGTGGAAAGCAAAGACTCCTCTAATTGTGTACATTGTAACTCTCTGACCCTGAGCAGCGGGCACAGTTGGCTACTCCTTCCTATAAGTTAAAACAGGAGAAGAGGGAGGCAAAGCAATTAGAAACGGATTCTAATCCCAAGGACACTGTGTCTCTAGTAGACCCGTCAGCCGTTTCTGTTATTGGGCCTGTGGATGGAGCTGGAACCGTCAAATCTCCATCACTCCCTCCTGAAAAGAAAGCCAAGAAGGACAAACCTGTTACAAAACCCAAGAAAGCTGTTGCCTCTGTTTCGTCCACTGATGGTAAGATTATTGAGCTAGACCTTAAATGGTCTGAATGATTTAATCGTTTGGAGGCATTGCTGTTAGCCAAGTCTTTTCCGCCTTCCTTCTCTTCGGATGTTAGGGTCACTCCCCACCTCCTAACGTGGGTAAGGATACAGAACCTTTCTTCCAACCTACTAGCTCAACTTCATCTCTTCAGTGCACCAGCCCAGACCTTTCTGCTTCCAAGCAGTTGTTGGCTGGTAAGCAACCTTCTCAGGACTCTGATTCTGCTAAGTGCACTGGCCTAGACATTAAGGACGCTGAAAAGCTACAGTCGGCCGGTAAGCTAGTTACAAAGCTACCACCCCAAGGAAGTAGTTCTACTAGGCGCACTGACCCAGACAGTAAGGTTTCTGCAAAGCACCAGTCGGCCGGTAAGCCATCACATTCATCTACAAGGCGCACTGGTCCAGACAACTTTGCTTCCACGCAGCAGTCGACCGGCAAGCCTGTCACCGACCGTCCCATAACCAACCAGTCTCATTCAAGCCGACCTCAGCCATCTTCATCTCCGGTATTAGGGTATTAACTTATAAAAATTTAATTTACTTATTAAATTTGCAAATTTGTATATATGTACATAGTGTAAACAGTTCTTCCTGTACATAGTAAAAAAAAAAAAAAAAAATTTTTTTAAATTAAGTGTGACGTGCTTCCTTCGGGAGTTTTATTTGCATTCTGGGACTGAACTCATCCCTCTCTTCCCCTACCTCAGAACAGATCTGCAAAAGGGGGGGGGACGTGGGTATAACTCTGGGTAACCGGCTGCTGGCAACCGACTATGGCCTTACAGGGTTTCCTGACCTTAAGGTCAACCCAGGCCTGGGCCTATAGGTCTCCTGACGAAGTCAGCCTAGACCATAGGTTAAAATTTGCTATTACTTGTGAGTTCACATAAGTCCCTAGTAACTTACCCGCCGACCAAGCGGTAGTTATTCAGTAATAGTCCATTGGATAGGATGTATTAACTAAGGCTGCGACGAGAAATCGCCCCGGTAACCGAGCTGCCTAAATTTGTCTCGCAATCCGGTATTCGCGTAGTTTAGTATGCACGTTTTTTCCTCTCCATAAACGCAATGCTGGTTTCCGGAAACTATGTCTTTGCATTGAAATAGTTGTGAAAGGTATTTAAAACTTATTATATTGTTATAAAATGGAGAATATTATGTGAAACTCCCCAATATACAATGAATTCTGATGTTTTGCTCTGTTGTCATGTTTTCTCTTTCCAAAAAAAACGTAACCTAGTGGGCGACAATATAATATATTGTAGTAGTTAACGACTATCGGGTTGACCAGATAGCACCCGAGATCTCCCTAAATCGACCCCAATCGCGAATACCGACCACCCGGTCACAGCCTTAGTATTAACGCAATAAAATTGCAAATTTAATAAGTAAATTAAATTTTTATAAGTTAATACCCTATCCAATGGACACACAGGACCCTCCCAACGACCCCGCTATCAACTTACTAGGGGTCTAATAGGTTCAGACAACGAAAAAGATTCTATGACGTCATTCGATGCGCCACCTTGCGAGTGCACAGTACTGGGACCGGCCGGATTAGCAATTGTCCATTGGATAAGGTTTTAACTTATAAAAATTTAATTTACTTATTAAATTTTCAAGTTTATTTTAGTACAGCAGAAATGGTTTTCTGTTGATGTAATACAAGTAATTACTTCTAAAATTACAGGTAAGGACAGCACCAGTGATTATGAGGTGGATAGCAGTGATGAAGAAGAAATTGTGACGAAATCATCCTCCGGTCCTCCGTATGACATGAGTTACTTTCAGGATGCCTACAAGTAGGTCATGATAATACCTAGAGTCCTTATTCCACCAGGTAGACTATATCAAAGATACTATAGGATTTGCCTGTGCATTTTTAAGAGTGTAATAAAACAGGATTTCACTATTATTAGAGATTATAACTCGGTTTAATAGTCTGCCCAATTATCTTCCATATAAAGTATTATTAAGTGTCCTGCAAGGGACGCTTGTTTGTGTATGGGAGAGCTTCAGGCTCCGCCGGCTCCGCATTTTGTTTTCCTTATGACTCTGTAACCGTTAGGCGGATTCTTTTCAAATTTGGCAGGTTTAGGCAGTAGCCTTGGGGAATTTTTTTGAATATGCTGCAGTGACATTTCAACCAATCAGAGAGGTCACATGACCAAAAATGTCTTTTTTCGATGGGGAAGCTTGTCCGGATGATAACTTGAAAGGAATTTTATCAATTCACCTAAAACTTGGCAAATACATTCATTCTATTAAAATCTGGAAATCATTAGATTTTGGCATTGATTGGTCAAGAAATGGCCGAGTAATTAATGATTAATTAATCATTACGAATTTTCCAAATAAGGAAAACACAAAAATGCTTATATCTCGAAAACCGTGCTAGATAGAGCGATTTTCAAAAAAATTTTCTCTCGCCAAAAATGGCGGCCATCTTGAATTTTCGAAATTTTCGCAAAAATTGCAAAACACAAAAATTCTTATATCTCGAAAACCGTGCTAGATAGAGCGATTTCGACAAAATTTTTGACCCGCAGGGTATCTCTGCATAGTAGTTATCCCAATTTTGAAAAAAATTTTCTCTCGCCAAAAATGGCGGCCATTTTGAATTTTCGAATTTTTCGCAAAAATTGCAAAACATAAAAATGCTTATATCTCGAAAACCCTGCAAGATAGAGCGATTTCAACGAAATTTTTGACCCACAGGGTATATCTGCAGAGTAGCCATGCCAATTTTCAAAAAAATTTTGTCTCGCCAAAAATGGCGGCCATTTTGAATTTTCGAATTTTTCGCGAAAATTCCAAACGTAAAAATGCTTATATCTCGAAAACCCTGCTAGATAGAGCGATTTCGACGAAATTTTTGACCCGCAGGGTATCTCTGCAGAGTAGCCATGCCAATTTCAAACAAAAAATTTCTCGCAAAAAATGGCGGCCATTTTGAATTTTCGAATTTTTCGCAAAATTGCAAAACACAAAAATGCTAATATTTCGAAAACCGTGCTACATAGAGCGATTTCGACGAAATTTTTTATCTTCAGGGTATCTCTGCAGAGCAGCTATCCCAAAGAGCTTTCACTTGGTGAAGTTTCAGACCCATAGCTAATTGCTCACCTACTCAAAAAGAGTAAATGCGAATTACCTCTAAAAGTATTGCAGATGGCCAATTTTTCTCAAATAACTCATTCACCTACTTTTGGAAGAGCTTTCACTTGGTGAAGTTTCAGACCCGTAGCTAATTACTCACCTACTCAAAATGAGTAAATGCTAATTATCTCAAAAACTATTGCGGATACCCAATTTTTATCAAATAACTCATTCATGTACTTTTGGGAGAGCTTTCACATGGTGAAGTTTCAGACCCGTAGATGATTACTCACCTACTCAAAATGAGTAAAAGGTCCTCAGTGGCCTAGTGGTTAGCAAGTTTGGCATCTAATCATAGGCTGTCACCTCTGTGGGTTCGAGTCCCACAAGTGGCAATTCTGAGGACCTGTCCCAATATGACCCTGGCTGTTGAACGGGACGTAAAACCCCAACTTTGACAACTTTGTCAAAATGAGTAAATGCGAATTATCTCTTAAAAGTATTGCAGATAGCCAATTTTTCTCAAATAACTCATTCACCTACTTTTGGAAGAGCTTTCACTTGGTGAAGTTTCAGACCCATAGCTAATTACTCACCTACTGAAAATGAGTAAATGTGAATTATCTCTAAAAGTATTGCAGATAGCCAATTTTTATCAAATAACTCATTCACCTACTTTTGGGAGAGCTTTCACATGGTGAAGTTTCAGACCCATAGCTAATTACTCACCTACTCAAAATGAGTAAATGCGAATTATCTCTAAAAGTATTGCAGATAGCCAATTTTTCTCAAATAACTCATTCACCTACTTTTGGGAGAGCTTTCACTCTGTGAAGTTTCAGACCCATAGCTATTTATTCACCTACTCAAAATGAGTAAATGCTAATTATCTGTAAAAGTAATGCGGATACCCAATTTTTATCAAATACTCATTCATCTACTTGTGGGAGAGCTTTCACATGGTGAAGTTTCAGACCCATAGCTAATTACTCACCTACTCAAAATGAGTAAATGCGAATTATCTCTAAAAGTATTGCAGATAGCCAATTTTTCTCAAATAACTCATTCACCTACTTTTGGGAGAGCTTTCACTTGGTGAAGTTTCAGACCCATAGATAATTATTCACCTACTCAAAATGAGTAAATGTGAATTATCTCTTAATAGTATTGCAGATAGCCAATTTTTCTCAAATAACTCATTCACCTACTTTTGGAAGAGCTTTCACACACGAAAATGAAAAATTGTGAATATCTCGGAAAAGCTATTTCTTCTGCTTTAATGCTCGGCGGGAGATACACACCGCGGCAGTGGTCTTGACAAAAAATTTTGTCTCCCCAAAAATGGTGGTCATTTTGAATTTTCAAAGTTTTTGCAAAACACAAAAATGCTTATATCTCGAAAACCGTGCTATATGGAGCGAACTCAACAAAATTTTGGACCTGCTGGGTATCTCTGCAGAGTAGCCATGCCAATTTTCAAAATATTTTTGTCTCGCCAAATATAGCGGACATTTTTAATTTTTTTAATTTTTGCAAAACACAAAAATGCTTATATCTTGAAAACCGTGCTAGATAGAGCAGACTGCGCTGACTTTGGTTGCCACAACAGTATAAGGCTAGAAACGAAGCATTTTCTTAATACTTTAGCACTCACCTTTATATCCTTTTCGGGACACTTTGTTTTTGCTATGCAAAAACATTATCTTTTTTTTTTGCGAGCGATCCTCTAGTTTAAACATAATTTAACCCTTATTGTATTAGAATAGTAATAATTCGAGGTTCACCTGCGTGGTTCTGAACTGCCAATCAGACTTTTTATTGCGTAAAATAGCCTTACCTTATCCTCACAAATGCTTATTTGGTTTTGTGGAGGCAAAACGCGGCGACCAACAAGAATATTTAAAATTTATTCTTGTTTGAGAGGTGAACCCCGTAGTTACAATTGAGTGCGTATGCGCACATGTCATTGTCCGCTGGAGTTTATCGAGAGATCCTCATTCAATTTTTGGACGTCCAGGAGGCAACACTTAAAGTTTTTTCAACTCTGCCCGTTTCTAAGACGGCAGATGCGTTCTTTTAGAATTCATAGAGTTTATGCTAAGAAGAAAGAAGTTTAAGACTTCCTATTTTACAGAAGTACAATATCACATGCTGAGGGTTGAGTATCTCATAACGGCATTCTTAGATCCCCCTTGGCTGTAAAACAGTTTTTGATATAGGATCTATTAAAGATTCTTCAGTTTTTGGTTCAAGCTGCCTACCTCTTCATTTATGAGGGATGTTCATTAGAAGTCTTTGAACTGGCCACATTTTCCTGGAAATGGCATTAAGAGGTCTCATGAGACTGAAAAACAGCTAGCAGTAGAAGATCTACTAGAGGTTACTTTTCCAACACCAGATGACATTTAGATTTGATAGCTGGTCAGATTTAAACTCGTTTTCTGGGGTTAGTAATTAAACCGCCAGAAAGCTAGTAGCCTCTCCACTTGGTAGATGACACACACAGAAGATGACCCTTCATCTTGAATCCAAAAACATACTTCAGATCATCCAATGGCAAGTCCCTCTCTTGAAGTCTGGTGGATTTAAAAAAAAAAAAAGCAGCAGTAAACCATTCATTGTCTGAAGGACCTTTCCTCTCTAAGAAGCACAAATTGCTTGCTTAGTGTGAACTTCAATAGTACTCCCTGCCAGCATTTAACAGATTTCCTGTAGCCTGAAAAACAGTCAGTTCTACAAGATCTACTTCAGAAGTTTATCAAGGTTTGCTTTCGCCCTACAAACCAGGCATCAAGACAGTTACTTTCCTCCATTGCCTTGTCTTTAATCTACAACTGGCTTGTGGACCATTTTCATAGTTCATTATGGAGAAGATTACGCTTAAGTCTTCCCAACATTATCCTCAATGAAATAGGGAATTCTGGTGTAGTAGAAGAAATACTTATAAATAGCTATGTTAAATCAAAACGTTATTGCCATCTCAGAGTTGTGCAGTTTTTGAATGGGTACTTTGTAGCCCTCCAATCAAAACTCCCCTTTCAAGTAGCTCTACTGCAGGTACTACAGACAGGAAAACAATCCACCATGTTGCTGAAAATATTGTGTTGCATTTACTATGTTAATTTATACACAATTTCTTCTGTAAAAGACTACAAGTCGCAGGATTTTCTCAGTAAAATAGTTTCCTCTATCATATCTGACACAATGCTGCTTGTTATAGATGGAAACATTTGTTTTTGTCAAGACATGGATCGTTGGTGTGCTATTTGCTTTATAAAATATCCTGTATGGATAGCCTACACAAGAAGTTTTGTCTATTCAAGGAAGTTAAGCAGCATTGGGCAAGGTTAGTGCATGGATGGGTGACTTTTCCTGTCCTTTTCTCAGCATTATCCCCACAGTAATGGTGGTCAGTGGGAGATCTGTGTCTGTACATGCATCTCCAGGCTATGAAATGGAGTCGACAATTTTTATGAAGAAACTTCGTCTTAAAAGGTTAATGGCCAGTTTCAACAGATCCTGATACCAGATTCAAGAGTTGTGCAAATCTTGAGACGGGCTTATCGAATAATACTCCAGTCGAATCTGCCCATGTCTGTACATCCCATAATTTTTAGCGGTTACAGACAGGAAAAACATGGCTTCCTGCAAGATTGCGTGTCGCAAATGCTTCAAACAGATGCAATTTACCATCTCAAGGATTGCACAACTCCAGGTTTCTACAGCAGATTATTTCTTGTACCCAAACCCGGCAAAAAATGGCGCCCGGTGACAGATCTCAGTGTTCTGAACAGTTACATGCTAGTTCCAACCTTCAAAATGGAAACAGCAGAGATAATCAGAAACTCGGTCTCAAAAGGGGAATGGCTAGTTTCGATAGACCTGAAAGATGCATACTTTCACACTCCCATACATCCAGATTCTCAACACTTGCTTCGTTTCCATGTAGACAAAAGAACGTATCAGTTCAAAGCACTGCCATTCGGGTTGGCCACTGCACCCCTAGAGTTCACTCAGATTGTAAAGTAAGCAAAGCTCATTCTTTAGTTTTGCGGCATTCAAGTTCACCAATACCTGGACGACTGGTTGTTAAGGGCAGACACCAATGTCAGCCACAGACAAAAGAACTCATCCATACGATTCAGGAACTTTGCTTCGTGATAAACATCGAAAAATCCGAGCTTGAGCCTACTCAAAAAAATGACTTTCTGGGTTACCATTTTGATTTGGTACAGGGAAAAGTCTCTCCAACTGAAAAGAAATTAAAAATACTAGAAAATCTGTTCAAGACATGGAGATCGCATCACAAACAACCCCAAGATTGCTTATGTCCCTGATAGGTGTACAAACATCTCTAGAAAAGAATATACTTATGGGTCAGTTTCATATGCTCCCTTTCCAATGGTACCTGAAAACAAACTGGCAGTATCCCCAGTCTCTAGACCTGAAGATTCCTGTTTCAAATCTTCTGAAAAAGCATCTTCAGTAGTGGAATATCCAAAAAATCTAAAAATAGGTTGTCCTTTACATCCACAGGAACACAATACCCTTATTTTCACAGATGCATCAAACCAGGGTTGGGGAGCCCATCTAGAAAACATGACAGTCAGTGGCAGTTGGTCAAATCAGGGAAAAACATTAGATATCGATGTTCTATAACTAAAAGCAGTGTTTCTAGCTCTAAAAAGCTTTCAAAACAAGATTCTAAACAAAAGAATTCTGATAGCAACAGACGTCACTGTAGTGAGTTATCTCAACAAACTAGGGGGTACACACTCATGGGACATGTGTCTCCTGGTTTGGTGCATCTTGGCCTACTGCAATCCTCGAAACATTCTCATAAGAGCCAGACATATTCAGGGTAGCCTCAATGTCATAGCCGACAGCCTATCCAGAAAGGACAAAATAATTCAGACAGAGTGGTCTCTTCATCCTCAAATTTTCAATCTGATTTGCAAAGTTTGGCACAAACCAATGGTAGACATGTTTGCCACCAAAATGAATCACAAACGTCCACTATGTCTCACCAGTCCCAGATGCAAATGCACTGAACATCTCTTGGGAGGGTCTGGACGGCTATGTCTATTGTCCTATAATGCTCATTCCAAATGTGATCCAAAAAAAATGAACAGCTACAGGTGCAAAATGATTGTAGTGGCCCCAGGGTGGCCCAGGATGCATTGGTTTTGGGATCAAGTAAATCTGTCAACCAAACCTCTATCACAACTACCTCACTGGCCTCATCTGTTGGAACAACCAGTCAGAGATCTGTTCTATCTGAACCTTCATGTTTGGCACCTAGACACCTCTCAAAATCAGTTGAATCTCTGAGCAGGTGGCAGAAAGATTTAAGGCACCTCAAAAATCCTCATCTCGGAAAATCTATGAGTCAAGGTGGTCCTTTTTTTAACTCTGGTGTCAACAGAATCAGGTGGTCAGCTCAGAGCCTACTATCTCAAACATAGCAGAATTTTTGAATCACTTATTTACTGTCAAAAATCTGAAACCTGCTACTATTGCTGGCTATAGGACTGCCATATCTGATAATTTGGGACATTTTGGCCAGGAGGTTAGCAAAAGTTTGAACCTGAACAGACTTATTGCGAGCTTTTATAGGGATAAACCTATTGCAAACAGAGGTATTCATACTTGGGATCTGTCTTTAGTCCTCATGGCCTTGACTAAGGCTCCTTTTGAGCCTCTAAAGGATGCAAGTCTTAAAAGCTTTTGACTTTTAAGACTGTCTTCCTCATGGCTTTGGCATCTGGCAAAAGACGGGGGAGGTGCATTCTTGGTCATATTCTTCCACCAGACACAAACCTCACTGGAAGGAGTTCACTATTTCTCCTTCTCCTGCCTTTTTAGCAAAGAATCAGTTGGCTTCTGATTGCCCAGATTTGCTCAAACCAGTGGTCATTCCAGCTCTTAAACCTTTTTTGAGCTCCGACTTGACTGGGATATGACTTTATGCCCTGTCAGAGCACTTAGATTCTATCTAGACAGAACTAGTGTTTTAAGGAAGGGAAAGAATCTCTTGTTTATATCCTTTAAGGAAGGCTTTGACAGAGATTTCATGAGATCTACTATCTCTTCTTGGATCAGACTTGGATCAGACAGACTGATCATCAGTCATCCAGTTGTGATACACAGGACCTACAGGTTAAGGCCCATGATGTTAGGTCTATGTCTGCTTCTTTAGCGTTCAAGGGTGGGTGTCCCTAGAGCAGATTTTAGGCTCCTGGTATAGGAAGAGCCACAACACGTTTTCTACCTTTTATTTAAGAGATGTGTCTTGGCAATCCACAGACCAAACAGATTACAATTAGGCCCAGTGGTTTCTGCTCAGCATGTGGTTGACTTTGAGTATGTTCTTGTGTATTTCATATGGCTTACATACTTTACTCTTCCATCCATACCAGTATCTTGTATGGACATATGTCTTCTTCTGTTGCAGATGGCCCCATGACTGTATTTTAGTAAACACAGAAGCCAGCTTGGGGATGCCTTCTTGCTGGATGACAGCTCCCAGCTTGATGGACCCAGGAAGCCAGCCCGACCACACAGTTATGAGTGATGATTTAGATACAGGACAACTTTATGCTACATTGGACAAGTGTCAACTACAACAGTACATCATGAATATTCATGAGGTTAGCTATCATTACTTATCTTTACAGATATTTTACAGTAATGAAAAATTCTGTTGTAGCATACTTAAGCTTATCTTAGCCTCTCAGTCAAATGCTTGCATGGTGAACCCCATACTTACATTAACAGGCAGGTTGTAAAACAAACCCCTCCTCCTGTTATGGCTGGAATCAAGCATTTGTGAGGATAAGGTAAGGCTATTTTGCGCAATAAAATGTAACAAATTTTATTGTAATTTCACTTTTTGTAAGTTAAATACTTAGCTTATCCTCACAATGACAGACCCACCCTACTTCCCCTCACAACTTTGTTTTTATAGGGGGAAAAAATTAAATGAGGATCTCTCTATAAACTCCAGCCGACAATGACATGTGCGCATGCGCACTCAATTGCAACTAAGGGGTTCACCTCTCAAACAAGAATAAATTTTAAATATTCTTGTTGGTCACCGCGTTTTGCTTCCACAAAACCAAATAACCATTTGTGAGGATAAGGTAAGTATTTAACTTACAAAAAGTTGAATTACAATAAAATTTGTTACAATTTCCACATAATGTCCACCCACTGAAGGGTTATTACTAAAATAAATATATCCCAATGAAATATATGTATTAAATTGTTGTATATGTTGTAATGAAAGATCATTAAGCGTCCCGCAAGGGACGCTTGTTTGTGTATGGGAGAGCTTCTGGCTCCGCCGGCTCCGCATTTTGTTTTCCTTATAACTCTGTAACCGTTAGGCGGATTCTTTTCAAATTTGGCAGGTTTAGGCAGTAGCCTTGGGAAATTTTTTTGAATATGCTGCATTGACATTTCAACCAATCAGAGAGGTCACATGACCAAAAATGTCTTTTTTCGATGGGGAAGCTTGTCCGGATGATAACTTGAAAGGAATTTTATCAATTCACCTGAAACTTGGCAAATGCATTCATTCTATTAAAATCTGGAAATCATTAGATTTTGGCATTGATTGGTCAAGAAATGGCCGAGTAATTAATGATTAATTAATCATTACGAATTTTCCAAATAAGGAAAACACAAAAATGCTTATATCTCGAAAACCGTGCTAGATAGAGCGATTTCGACGAAATTTTTGACCCACAGGGTATCTCTGCGGAGTAGTTTTCCCAATTTTCAAAAAAATTTTGTCTCGCCCAAAATGGCGGCCATTTTGAATTTTCGAAATTTTCAAAAAAATTACAAAACACAAAAATGCTTATATCTCAAAAACCGTGCTAGATAGAGCAATTTCGACAAAATTTTTGACCCGCAGGATATCTCTGTGGAGTACTTTTCCCAATTTTCAAAAAATTTTTGTCTCGCCAAAAATGGCGGCCATTTTGAATTTTCGAAATTTTCGCAAAAATTGCAAAACACAAAAATACTTATATCTCGAAAACCGTGCTAGATAGAGCGATTTCGACGAAATTTTTGACCCCCAGGGTATCTCTGCAGAGTAGTTATCCCAATTTTGAAAAAAATTTTGTCTCGCCAAAAATGGCGGCCATTTTGAATTTTCGAATTTTTGCGCAAAAATTGCAAAACACAAAAATGCTAATATTTCGAAAACCGTGCTACATAGAGCGATTTCGACAAAATTTTTTATCTTCAGGGTATCTCTGCAGAGCACCTATCCCAAAGAGCTTTCACTTGGTGAAGTTTCAGACCCATAGCTAATTGCTCACCTACTCAAAATGAGTAAATGCGAATTACCTCTAAAAGTATTGCAGATGGCCAATTTTTCTCAAATAACTCATTCACCTACTTTTGGAAGAGCTTTCACATGGTGAAGTTTCAGACCCATAGCCAATTACTCACCTACTCAAAATGAGTAAATGCGAATTATCTCTAAAAGTATTGCAGATAGCCAATTTTTCTCAAATAACTCATTCACCTACTTTTGGGAGAGCTTTCACATGGTGAAGTTTCAGACCCATAGCTAATTATTTACCTACTCAAAATGAGTAAATGCTAATTATCTGTAAAAGTATTGCGGATACCCAATTTTTATCAAATAACTCATTCATCTACTTTTGGGAGAGCTTTCACATGGTGAAGTTTCAGACCCATAGCTAATTACTCACCTACTCAAAATGAGTAAATGCTAATTATCTGTAAAAGTATTGCGGATACCCAATTTTTATCAAATAACTCATTCATCTACTTTTGGGAGAGCTTTCACATGGTGAAGTTTCAGACCCATAGCTAATTACTCACCTACTCAAAATGAGTAAATGCGAATTATCTCTAAAAGTATTGCAGATAGCCAATTTTTCTCAAATAACTCATTCACCTACTTTTGGGAGAGCTTTCACTTGGTGAAGTTTCAGACCCATAGCTAATTACTCACCTACTCAAAATGAGTAAATGCGAATTATCTCTAAAAGTATTGCAGATAGCCAATTTTTCTCAAATAACTCATTCACCTACTTTTGGGAGAGCTTTCACTTGGTGAAGTTTCAGACCCATAGCTAATTACTCACCTACTCAAAATGAGTAAATGCGAATTATCTCTAAAAGTATTGCAGATAGCCAATTTTTGTCAAATTAATCATTCACCTACTTTTGGGAGAGCTTTCACTTGGTGAAGTTTCAGACCCATAGCTAATTACTCACCTACTCAAAATGAGTAAATGCGAATTATCTCTAAAAGTATTGCAGATAGCCAATTTTTCTCAAATAACTCATTCACCTACTTTTGGCAGAGCTTTCACTTGGTGAAGTTTCAGACCCATAGCTAATTACTCACCTACTGAAAATGAGTAAATGTGAATTATCTCTAAAAGTATTGCAGATAGCCAATTTTTCTCAAATAACTCATTCACCTACTTTTGGGAGAGCTTTCACTTGGTGAAGTTTCAGACCCATAGCTAATTACTCACCTACTGAAAATGAGTAAATGCGAATTATCTCTAAAAGTATTGCAGATAGCCAATTTTTCTCAAATAACTCATTCACCTACTTTTGGGAGAGCTTTCACTTGGTGAAGTTTCAGACCCATAGCTAATTACTCACCTACTCAAAATGAGTAAATGCGAATTATCTCTAAAAGTATTGCAGATAGCCAATTTTTCTCAAATAACTCATTCACCTACTTTTGGGAGAGCTTTCACTTGGTGAAGTTTCAGACCCATAGCAAATTACTCACCTACTCAAAATGAGTAAATGCGAATTATCTCTAAAAGTATTGCAGATAGCCAATTTTTCTCAAATAACTCATTCACCTACTTTTGGCAGAGCTTTCACTTGGTGAAGTTTCAGACCCATAGCTAATTATTCACCTACTCAAAATGAGTAAATGTGAATTATCTCTAAAAGTATTGCAGATAGCCAATTTTTCTCAAATAACTCATTCACCTACTTTTGGGAGAGCTTTCACTCTGTGAAGTTTCAGACCCATAGCTATTTATTCACCTACTCAAAATGAGTAAATGCTAATTATCTGTAAAAGTATTGCGGATACCCAATTTTTATCAAATACTCATTCATCTACTTGTGGGAGAGCTTTCACATGGTGAAGTTTCAGACCCATAGCTAATTACTCACCTACTCAAAATGAGTAAATGCGAATTATCTCTAAAAGTATTGCAGATAGCCAATTTTTCTCAAATAACTCATTCACCTACTTTTGGGAGAGCTTTCACTTGGTGAAGTTTCAGACCCATAGATAATTATTCACCTACTCAAAATGAGTAAATGTGAATTATCTCTTAATAGTATTGCAGATAGCCAATTTTTCTCAAATAACTCATTCACCTACTTTTGGAAGACCTTTCACACACGAAAATGAAAAATTGTGAATATCTCGGAAAAGCTATTTCTTCTGCTTTAATGCTCGGCGGGAGATACACACCACGGCAGTGGTCTTGACAAAAAATTTTGTCTCCCCAAAAATGGTGGCCATTTTGAATTTTCAAAGTTTTTGCAAAACACAAAAATGCTTATATCTCGAAAACCGTGCTATATGGAGTGAACTCAACAAAATTTTGAACCTGCTGGGTATCTCTGCAGAGTAGCCATGCCAATTTTCAAAATATTTTTGTCTCGTCAAATATAGCGGACATTTTTAATTTTTTTATTTTTTGCAAAACACAAAAATGCTTATATCTTGAAAACCGTGCTAGATAGAGCAGACTGCGCTGACTTTGGTTGCCACAACAGTATAAGGCTAGAAACGAAGCATTTTCTTAATACTTTAGCACTCACCTTTATATCCTTTTCGGGACGCTTTGTTTTTGCTATGCAAAAACATTATCTTTTTTTTTTGCGTGCGATCCTCTAGTTTTTATTGGGTTAATACATCTTACCTAATGGACAATTAGTTATGTTGCCTGAAAAAGACATCCAGTGTCTCCACCAACAAGGCCAGCTAGGTTGCCACCATTCACTAGGTGGAGTGTACTACTTCCTTTCTGACTAAAGAATAAGACATCACAGTATCTTTTTCATTTGGCATTTGCAGTCAAGACACGTTTTGGAGAACTCTCGAGATTCAAACTTTTTTTTATCAAATTCTTCAATTAAGTGATTTTTTTTGACAATATTTGTGTGTAGAACTGTTGGCATCACCAGAAAATAGAATATAGAAAGATCATATTTAGAACTTAAAAGAAAATATTTCAATATTTAGTATATTTTAAAGCCCAGAGAACTAGCAATTCTTCTTTATATAGATTCAATAGCTCGTGTAGAGTGTTCGGTGTTCGGTAGGACCGTAACGGACGCGTAATTTTAACAACAATTAAAATTAATGTAAAATACCAAATAATCTGGGTTTTTAGTCGTACTTTTTCTATCATTACTGCTTTCCATGATATACCTTTAGTTATTTATCCTTTTTATATTGTTTTGAATGCTTTTAACTGTATAACAGTTGTCCTAGTTCATATCGCGGGTATTATCGCCCACTACCGGGAGTTACTCGGTTTGTTTGGTTGTGTTTTATATTTTCTGAATATTCTGCTAGTGGATATTACGGGCATTACTGTCCTTTACCGGGATCTACTCAGTCATTTTTGGTTGTGGTTTGTACTTTTTTGTCCTTAATGTTTTTGCTGTCAATTTTTGCATGTTTCCATTTCGTCTGTGGTTTGTAATTCCTTATGATGCGGACTGTTACACTCCTTCTTTGTATTGTTGGCCTCTTTGTACATTACCATAAGAGTCAAAATAGAATTCGGACTAGGTGCGATGTCGGCCTGCATGGACGTAAATATGATGGACCCACTACCAAATCCATTTTGTTCATTTATGTCAGGACACATAGAGTCACTTTTTGTGAAAAGGCATCTCTCAGGCAGCTTGCTCTGGTTCTATTGTCGGGTGATGTCGCTCTAAATCCTGGGCCATTGAAGTTTGGGTTTGCTAACTGCCGGTCTATTAGGAATAAAGGTCCAATTCTCTGTGATGAAATCCAAACTGGAAATTTTGATGTTTTTGGTCTCACCGAGACCCATATCAAAGCTCTAGACACACCCTCATTTTTAAATGAGTTAACGCCTGAAGATTTTTCCCTTGTTCACACAAATAGAGAAAACAAACGTGGTGGCGGTGTTGGCTTTTTTATTAAATCTGCTCTTGATTTTAAAACCATTCATTCCCCTGAGTTCTCCTCCTTTGAAAATCACACTGTCTGTCTCACTCTTGATGGGCGTCGCTTGTTTCTTGGGGTCATTTACCGGCCCCCTGCCTCATCTGTAGTAAAAATTTTTGAAGATTTTCTGTCATATGTGGGTTTTTTGTCTTCCTTATCCCCCTCCTTTGTCATTTGTGGTGATTTTAATCTTCATGTCGGCATTATGTCTCCAACAGTCTCTGAATTTAAATCAGTCATGGATTCTTGCTGTCTGTCCCAATACATTGATTTTCCTACTCACCTTCATGGTCATACCTTAGATTTGTTGATGGCTCCATCTGAGTTCTCTGCAATTTCTGATGTGAAAGGGTCAGGCTTCATCAGTGATCACAAAATTATCTGTTGTGTGGTTGACTTTCCATCTTTGGATACACCGATTCAGAAAGTTGTTACCTTCCGTCAGTACCATAAATTGAACATTGATAAATTCAGAAGTGACCTCCTGACCATTCCGTTTGTTAGCTCGCCATCTGATGACATAGATTTATTGCATGAACAGTACATGTCTGGTTTGTCTAGCCTTCTAGATATTCATGCACCAGTGAAAACTAAACAGCTCATCAAACCAGCCCCAAGCTGGATAACTGATGAGTATAGAACTGCCAAGTGCATGAGAAGGCAGTTTGAGCGTGCCTGGAGAAGAGACAAATCCCCTGAAAATCGTTCCCGTCTTCGACGACAGATAAATAGATGTAACCACATCCTAAATAGAAACAAGGGGTGTTTCTGTCGTGATCTAGTCAGTGAAAATTGCGGCGATAGCAAGAGGTTATGGCATGCACTAAACAGAACATTGAGTCGGTCAAATTCTACTGTCCTCCCATCCTTTGATGATGAAAAGTCTTTAGCAAACAGATTTGGTTCGTTTTTCATTGATAAAATTAAAAAGATTCGAGACACCTTTAAATACACCCGATCTCAGGTTCTTCATCCAGACAAGGAGCCGCCGACTTTCTGTTCCTTTCAAGCTGTCACTGAGACTGAAGTCCTTAAGTTTATCAAGGAATCCCCTTCTAAAACTTGCTCCCTTGATCCATGCCCCACTCACATTGTGAAACAATGTATTGACATTCTTCTCCCTTCATTGACTAAACTAGTTAACGTGTCCCTCAAAAATGGCATTTTCCCTAATCCTTTCAAACAGGCTATTGTCACTCCCCTCCTCAAAAAGTCCACCCTTTCAAAAGAGGATTTGAAGAGCTACCGACCAGTGTCCGGTCTTAGCTTCTTGTCAAAATTGGTCGAGCGAATTGTGGCTGCCCAAATTAGATCTCACATGGATTCTCATGATCTTGGTAATACTTTCCAGTCAGCCTACAAGGTAGGCCACTCGACAGAAACTGCCTTGTTGTGCATCAAAAATGAGATTCACTTATCTCTGTCCAAGGGCATGCCTACGGCACTAATGCTACTCGACCTGTCTGCGGCATTCGATACTATCGATCATGACACACTCCTATCCTGTCTGTCGTCTAGATTTGGTTTTGCTGGATCGGCATTAAAATGGTTTAGATCCTATCTCCAGGATCGTTTTCAGTCAGTCAAGATTGGTTCTAGTCTTTCGAATTTGTTCAAATTGAAGTTTGGAGTCCCCCAAGGTTCTGTCTTAGGTCCCCTTCTGTTTTCCCTCTACACAATACCTCTGAGCCAAGTCATCAGAAAATATACCGGAGTCTGTTACCACTTCTATGCGGACGACACTCAGTTGTTCATTCACTTATCCCCTGATGATAGTCTCAAGTCTTTTGACCGTCTTAAATCATGTTTGAATGATATTCAGGTCTGGATGTCTGAAAACAAACTCAAGCTAAATCCCGATAAAACAGAATTCATAGTCTTCGGTGCCAAAGACAGACACAAATGGCTCAGTGACTCACTACCTGTCAATATCCTGGGAAATTGTCTCTCTCCCGCAGATGTTGTACGCAATCTGGGCGTTCTGTTTGATGCAAAGTTTTGTTTCACCAATCACGTAAATTCTGTTATCAAATCCTGCTTTATCAGCCTCAGGGACCTTCATCGTATCAGGAGGTTTCTTTCTGTGGATACATCGGTGGTGATTGCAAATGCTCTGGTCAGTAGTCGTTTGGATTATTGCAACTCTCTTTTTCGCAGTTTGTCATCCCGAAATGCTACAAGGCTCCAATATGTCCAAAATGCGCTTGCACGGTTTGTCACCGGTGCTTCAAAGTACACTCACATTACATCCACCCTTAGGACACTCCATTGGCTACCCGTTAGACAACGTATTATCTTCAAAACCCTAGTTTTGGTCTATAAGTACCTCACCACTGGCCAGCCTAAGTATTTTGCACCATATCTCCCCTTGTACAAATCTGCCGTGAATACAAGACGTTCCAATCCCAAAAATTTGTTCCTTCTGGTTCCCTCTTACTGTCCTTCCATCCATAAATCAAAGGTCCATTTTAACAATAGTTTCTCATATGATGCCCCTAAGTTATGGAATGATCTTCCATATGATATACGCAGTGCTCCAAATCTCTCCAGTTTCAAAAGTCGACTCAAAACCTACCTATTTCAGAAATCATTCCCACCATAGCTTCTTACTACCGAACACCGGACCGCCTCCCTGGCAACGACTCGGAACATGTCTAATGTCTCATGATTTATGCCTTACGGATTGGATGGTGTGCCTTAGAATCCGTTGATACGGAGATTAAGCACCTGGACAACTGATTGAAATTGATTGATTGAATTGAATAGCTCTATTTTACACCTTTTCAATGTGTACAAATTCCTAATATAATTTTCAGACCCCGGCCAAGCAAGCGACGTGGTATGTCCCGTCAAGTGTTAAAAGGAGGTGGCTTTGACAAGAATGCAGCCTACTATGAGGCACAGGTGAAGCAGGCAACAGTGAAAACCATGACAACCACAAAACGGAAGGCTGTGTCCAAACCTAAACAGAAAAGTAAAGTCACACCCAAAAAGAGAGCTAGGTAGGTGGCATGGTAGTCCTGGTGTAAAACTGAATACAGTTGTGAAGTGAGGCGTAAAATGTCCTTGTACATTATATAAACAAGCAATCAGAGAGTGCATACCTCTACCAATACCCAACGCCTCCAATTTTGCTTAGGAATACAATGATATAAATTCCTTTAAATGATTCCAGGATCCATATGGTGATTCAGATTGCCACAAAAATGTAATTATCTGTTCCTTGTAATGTTGTCAACATTTTTGAAAATTTCATCAAAATGTGTCAATAGCTTTTCTAGTTACTAGGTAAACAAACTCGCTCTGCGAATTATAAAACCTCTTTTGCGGAAGCTCATATGTGAAGTGATAGTCAGGTGAGACCCTACCTCGTGATAAACATGAAAAACCAGTCTTTCAAGTCCAGCCACTTGTACATGTCATCCACATATGAGGGTCTTGTATTCTGTATTTTTTTCTGGAGCATGTGGTACTTGATATCTCATGAGCTTTAGTACTAACCCACAATTTATTAGGTTATGTGTATTTACGAGAAGGTGCGGTTAAACATATTTACAAAATAGATGTACACAATGCCATAGTGATCTTTACCTTTAAAATCTTGTCTTTGCTATATTTCGGAAAACATGTAAGAAGTTGATGCTTGTTTGGGTGGTGTAGGCGCATGTATTCCCTGATTACACATTCTCTGTAACATATACATGTTTGTTCAGTATTATTGTATCCACCGGAGGCATCCGGTAGATACATAGGTTAAGGTTTCGCTACACCACCGCCACCGCACGTAGAGAGATTTTCGGCGTTGACGCTGTCAGGGGAAAACTACACCAGCTAGGTTCACCAGATTTGCAAGATATCTTCATTGGGAGGTGAGCTTCTCTGGGACTGAAATTAGCCTCATTCTGACAAACAAGATGGCCGCCGCGGGCATTTCTTTGAAAATTACCTACCTTTTTCTACTGGCTCGTTCTCATAGGTAGAAGGTTGAATCTTTTCATAGGTGATATGGATAACAGATAAACATGTCCACTACAACCTTGCAGACATTTCACCTTGAAGCTCCTAATTCAAGGTCATCCACGGGGTGCCAAAGTACCCCACATAGTGGACTTTTAAAGTGCCCATGTCTCCCTTATTATTGGTTCTAGAGGTTTGCAATGTGAAACCAACCTATAGGAAATCAAGAGTTGGGAATCTTCTGATGAGGTCAGATTGCTGGGAATCTTCTGATGAGGTCAGATTTGACCTTTGACCCTCCTTCAAGGTCAAAGCAGGATAGCCAAATGTAAAAGTGCTTATAACTCGCTTGTTATTGGTCCTAGAGGTTTGCAATGTGAAACCAACTTATAGGAAATCAAGGGCTGGGAATCTTTTGATGTGGTCAGATTGACCTTGGACCCCTCCTTCAAGGTCAAACAAAGATAGCCAAACTTAAAATTGGTTATAACTCACTTATAATTGCTCCTAGAGGTTTGCAATGTGAAACCAACTTATAGGAAATCATGGGCGGGGAATCTTGTTCATAGTTATATCCCCAGACGAAAGTCGGGGATATATTGGATTCAGGTCCGTCGCGCCGCCGCCGCCGCCGCCGCCGTAGAAATTTCCTTGTGGACGCGATAACTCAAAAACAAATTAATATTTTTTTTTCAAACTTGGTACACATGTTAAGGGTGCCCAAAGGAAGATCCCTATTTTAAGGTGACCTTAAACTCCCAGTAAAAAAGAACTTATGGCCACCTTAAGGTCAGAAATTGGACTTTTGGCCACTTAGAGCCCTGTAGGTCACAAACTATGATGCTCAGCTGGCTGAAATTTTACCTGACAACACATTAATATGTTCTTAGTACATGTGCCAAAAATCACGACTTTAGGTTGAGGAGAAAATTGTGTTTGAGGCCCATAAATACCCCCACTTGGGGATTTTTTGCTATACTTTTCACATATTTTGCCCTATAATTTGGAAGTGGTAATTCTGATGAGTCTCAAACTGCGCTAGGTATAACTTTGATATGTAATCCTTGTCTGTAGAAAATTTTAGGGCTGTAGGTTTACCCAAAGGGGTCGACTTAAGGTCTCAAAAGTGCCCACAGAGACCCAATTTATGCACTTTTTGCCACTTTCAAGCACTGTAGCTTTCAAACTATGTCTCTCATCTAAGTTAAATATCATCTGGGAATATATCTATGTGTTTTCTTATATGTGCCCCAACATTTAGGCCTTTAATAGACAGTTAACCTGTGTATCAGGACCATAAACACCCACCCGAGTGACCCTTATAAGACATTTTTCACATCTTTTTCCCTGTAACTTGGAAATGGTAAGTCTGAGAAGTTTCAAACTGTATTAGATATATATTCTGTGTGTAATCTTAGTATGTAACAGATTTTAAGTCTGAAGCTTTAATTTTGAAGGTCAAATTGAGGTCTCTAAAAGGCTCCCAAAGACCCAATATTTGGACTTTTTGCTACTTTTAAGCCCTGTGACTGTCAAACTATGTGACTGATAGAGCTCAAATCCTATCTGGGAAGATATTAGTATGTTATTTATATATGTGCCAAAAACTAAGGCTTTAAGAAGACATTTAACCTGTGTATGAGGACCATAAATCCCCACCCGAGTGACCATTTTTAGACATTTTTCACATATTTTGCCCTGTAACTTGGAAATGGTAAGTCTAAGAAGTTTCAAACTGTATTAGATGCATATTCTATGTGTAATCTTAGTATGTGACAAATTTTAAGTCTGAGGCTTTAATTTGAAGGCCACATTTAGGTCTCTAGAAGGCCCCATAAAGACCCAGTATTTGGACTTTTTGCCAATTTTAAGGCCTGTGACTGTTAAACTATGTGACTGATAGAGCTGAAATCTCATCTGGGAATACATTATTATGTTCTTTTTACATGTGCCAAAAATCAAGGCTTCAAGTAGACATTTAACCTGTGTATGAGGACCTTAAACACCCACCTGAGTGACCCTTTTAAGACATTTTTCACATATTTTGCTCTGTAACTTGGAAATGGTAAGTCTGAGAAGTTTCAAACTTTATTAGATACATATTCTATGTGTAATCTTAGTATGTAACAAATTTTAAGTCTGAAGCTTTAATTTGAAAGCCACATCGAGATCTCTAAAAGGCCCACAGAGACCCAATATTTGGACTTTTTAACCACCTTTAAGCCCTGTGACTGTTAAACTATGTGATTGATGGAGCTGAAATCCCATCTGGGAATGCATTATTATGTCCTTTTTACATATGCCGAAAATCAAGGTTTTTAGTAGACATTTAACCTGTGTATGAGGGCCATAGACACTCGCCCAAGTGCCTTTTTGGACATTTTTTCCGTATTTTGCCCTGTTATTTGGAAATGCTTAGTGTGACAAGTCTTAAACTGTATTATATATAATTTTTGTTTGTTATGTATGTCCCCCAAAAAGTTTCAGATCTGTTGTTTAATTGCTAAGGTCTCTTTAACAATTGTAAAATGCCCACAGAAACCCAATTTATGGACATTATGCCACTTTAAAGCCCAGTAACTGTCAAACTATTTGGGTTATAGAGCTGAAATCTTTGAATTTTTAAAAGGAAATGCCTGTCTATTTAAATTTTGAATATTAATAATGTTATGGCTATCTTAGTCTTTTAAGAACTTATTTTTGTGTGTTATACCTCTGCTTGCTGAGTTTTTAACTTTTTAAAATGAAACTGGTTAAACATATTCAAGTAGACAAAATGGACACTTTAAGTGAGCTTTAAGTCCCAATATTAATGAAATTATATCCTTATGTAGTAAAAGTAGGGGATTTTTAACCCTCAACTAGCCCAGTTTTATTCAACTTGCCTCAGTTAATTTTGACACAGCTCCTACAGTTATGAACTCATTTCAGTTGATAATCACATACTTAAAATTCTCAATTCTTTTTGTATTTGAGTACCCCTTTTATATAGATTGTTTGTTTACCATTTATGCATCCCCCACCCGGATTCCCCCCACCCACCTCTGGGACCTCCAGCTATATTGAGTGACACTAAATAAACAAAGGTATTTAATGATATCAGATGAGAAACAAAGAACTCAATGGGGTTGCAGATCTTGTGTAATAGTGAGAGAGGTGTGGAGAAGGGGAGAGGGGTGGGGGTGGGAGGTGGTGGGCTTCATTACATATAACACAAAGGGGAGTCAGAACTGAGATTGTGTCACATATTTAGGTTGCATATATATGGACCACATATATAGGTATAGAGGAAATGAATAACTGAAAACAATTTGCAAATTCTAAAAATAATATAATAAAATAATAATATAAATAATTTTTTTTTAAATAATATTTTATTTGTGAACAAATATAGAAACAGATATGCGCTTTTGGGATTATGAATTTTAGAATGGACATTGAATCATCAATCATTTAAATACTTTGAAGAAAGATTGAAAAGTATGATGAGTTGAGTTAAAAATAATATTTTATTTGTCAACAAATATAGAAACAGATATGCTCTTTTGGGATTATTATTTTAGAATGGACATTCAATCATCAATCATTTAAATACTTTGAAAATATGTTTAGAGTTATCATTGCAGGAAGATTGAAAATATAATTTGAGTTATGTATTCGGCGTCTGGGGATACACCATCTTCCTTGGAAGATATAAACAGAGTAGATTGATGTGCTGAAGTTCATATAATAATGGGTAATTATGTTTTAAAAAATTCCCGATCAAAACCTGTGGCGTGAGTGATGACCTGTCTGGGGATATGTTGGCGCCGAGTTGGCCCAATCTAGTTTGTTTTGTAATCCCGAATGTTTTTGTTTCAATTAGATATGCTTCATCAAGTGAAGACGAGCCGGAGTCAAGTGATGAGGAGGTGAGTCATTGCAACACATTTAGAACAAAGTGACCCATATAAACGGTTGTGTGGATCTTATTGACTAACATTCTGCAAAAACTATAGATCTGGTTAATATAATATGCATCTACACATCATCAAAGCAACGGGAAAAACATATATATTTTTCAATAATAGTGTAATCATTTCCAAAAATTGAAACTGGTTTTTGGTCCCTTGATACAAACAAAATGTGCTACCAAAACATGACCAAGTCACAACCTTATATAAACCGCAGATGTTGCCTACAGTTACCATGTGAAAATTTTATCTTTGGAATGTCACAGTGAGAAATTCAGAGGCAGAAATTTTAAACAATTTTAAAACTTCCATGGAATGCTAAACGATTGGGACGGTGGGACACTGTATCACAAGTTAATTTTTTTTTCAAATCAGATTTCAAAGTTATTAGGATATTTATATAATAATGATAGAATATCTTGTAAAAGTGAAGGATTGATTCAGCATTTTAAAATATATTTTTATTATGTCCATACATCTTACCTGTGGACAGATGCATTTGTCCGGCGCCCTGCCAGTCTCACCAAATGTTTGAAAAAAAATGTCCTGAGCTGGGCTCTGGCCGGGACCGATAGTGTCATATTCATTCGCCAAATGGCTGTGTAGCCTCCCTTGTTTGGCGCGTATCAAGTTAAACGCTGGAGATTTAAGAGACAAATTTATTAAGCGTCCCGCAAGGGACGCTTGTTTGTGTATGGGAGAGCTTCTGGCTCCGCCGGCTCCTGCGGCTCCGCCGGCTCCGCATTTTGTTTTCCTTATAACTCTGTAACCGTTAGGCGGATTCTTTTCAAATTTGGCAGGTTTAGGCAGTAGCCTTGGGGAATTTTTTTGAATATGCTGCAGTGACATTTCAACCAATCAGAGAGGTCACATGACCACAAATGTCTTTTTTCGATGGGGAAGCTTGTCCGGATGATAACTTGAAAGGAATTTTATCAATTCACCTGAAACTTGGCAAATGCATTCATTCTATTAAAATCTGGAAATCATTAGATTTTGGCATTGATTGGTCAAGAAATGGCCGAGTAATTAATGATTAATTAATCATTACGAATTTTCCAAATAAGGAAAACACAAAAATGCTTATATCTCGAAAACCGTGCTAGATAGAGCGATTTCGACGAAATTTTTGACCCGCAGGGTATCTCTGCGGAGTAGTTTTCCCAATTTTCAAAAAAATTTTGTCTCGCCCAAAATGGCGGCCATTTTGAATTTTCGAAATTTTCGCAAAAATTGCAAAACACAAAAATGCTTATATCTCGAAAACCGTGCTAGATAGAGCGATTTCGACGAGGGTATCTCTGCGGAGTACTTTTCCCAATTTTCAAAAAATTTTTGTCTCGCCAAAAATGGCGGCCATTTTGAATTTTCGAAATTTTCGCAAAAATTGCAAAACACAAAAATGCTTATATCTCGAAAACCGTGCTAGATAGAGCGATTTCGACGAAATTTTTGACCCACAGGGTATCTCTGCAGAGTAGTTATCCCAATTTTGAAAAAAATTTTGTCTCGCCAAAAATGGCGGCCATTTTGAATTTTCGAATTTTTGCGCAAAAATTGCAAAACACAAAAATGCTAATATTTCGAAAACCGTGCTACATAGAGCGATTTCGACAAAATTTTTTATCTTCAGGGTATCTCTGCAGAGCACCTATCCCAAAGAGCTTTCACTTGGTGAAGTTTCAGACCCATAGCTAATTGCTCACCTACTCAAAATGAGTAAATGCGAATTACCTCTAAAAGTATTACAGATGGCCAATTTTTCTCAAATAACTCATTCACCTACTTTTGGAAGAGCTTTCACATGGTGAAGTTTCAGACCCATAGCCAATTACTCACCTACTCAAAATGAGTAAATGCGAATTATCTCTAAAAGTATTGCAGATAGCCAATTTTTCTCAAATAACTCATTCACCTACTTTTGGGAGAGCTTTCACATGGTGAAGTTTCAGACCCATAGCTAATTATTTACCTACTCAAAATGAGTAAATGCTAATTATCTGTAAAAGTATTGCGGATACCCAATTTTTATCAAATAACTCATTCATCTACTTGTGGGAGAGCTTTCACATGGTGAAGTTTCAGACCCATAGCTAATTACTCACCTACTCAAAATGAGTAAATGCGAATTATCTCTAAAAGTATTGCAGATAGCCAATTTTTCTCAAATAACTCATTCACCTACTTTTGGGAGAGCTTTCACTTGTGAAGTTTCAGACCCATAGCTAATTACTCACCTACTCAAAATGAGTAAATGCGAATTATCTCTAAAAGTATTGCAGATAGCCAATTTTTCTCAAATAACTCATTCACCTACTTTTGGGAGAGCTTTCACTTGGTGAAGTTTCAGACCCATAGCTAATTACTCACCTACTCAAAATGAGTAAATGCGAATTATCTCTAAAAGTATTGCAGATAGCCAATTTTTGTCAAATAACTCATTCACCTACTTTTGGGAGAGCTTTCACTTGGTGAAGTTTCAGACCCATAGCTAATTACTCACCTACTCAAAATGAGTAAATGCGAATTATCTCTAAAAGTATTGCAGATAGCCAATTTTTCTCAAATAACTCATTCACCTACTTTTGGGAGAGCTTTCACTCTGTGAAGTTTCAGACCCATAGCTAATTACTCACCTACTCAAAATGAGTAAATGTGAATTATCTCTAAAAGTATTGCAGATAGCCAATTTTTCTCAAATAACTCATTCACCTACTTTTGGCAGAGCTTTCACTTGGTGAAGTTTCAGACCCATAGCTAATTACTCACCTACTGAAAATGAGTAAATGTGAATTATCTCTAAAAGTATTGCAGATAGCCAATTTTTCTCAAATAACTCATTCACCTACTTTTGGGAGAGCTTTCACTTGGTGAAGTTTCAGACCCATAGCTAATTACTCACCTACTCAAAATGAGTAAATGCGAATTATCTCTAAAAGTATTGCAGATAGCCAATTTTTCTCAAATAACTCATTCACCTACTTTTGGGAGAGCTTTCACTTGGTGAAGTTTCAGACCCATAGCTAATTACTCGTCTACTCAAAATGAGTAAATGTGAATTATCTCTAAAAGTATTGCAGATAGCCAATTTTTCTCAAATAACTCATTCACCTACTTTTGGGAGAGCTTTCACTTGGTGAAGTTTCAGACCCATAGCAAATTACTCGCCTACTCAAAATGAGTAAATGCGAATTATCTCTAAAAGTATTGCAGATAGCCAATTTTTCTCAAATAACTCATTCACCTACTTTTGGCAGAGCTTTCACTTGGTGAAGTTTCAGACCCATAGCTAATTATTCACCTACTCAAAATGAGTAAATGTGAATTATCTATAAAAGTATTGCAGATAGCCAATTTTTCTCAAATAACTCATTCACCTACTTTTGGGAGAGCTTTCACTCTGTGAAGTTTCAGACCCATAGCTATTTATTCACCTACTCAAAATGAGTAAATGCTAATTATCTGTAAAAGTATTGCGGATACCCAATTTTTATCAAATACTCATTCATCTACTTGTGGGAGAGCTTTCACATGGTGAAGTTTCAGACCCATAGCTAATTACTCACCTACTCAAAATGAGTAAATGCGAATTATCTCTAAAAGTATTGCAGATAGCCAATTTTTCTCAAATAACTCATTCACCTACTTTTGGGAGAGCTTTCACTTGGTGAAGTTTCAGACCCATAGATAATTATTCACCTACTCAAAATGAGTAAATGTGAATTATCTCTTAATAGTATTGCAGATAGCCAATTTTTCTCAAATAACTCATTCACCTACTTTTGGAAGACCTTTCACACACGAAAATGAAAAATTGTGAATATCTCGGAAAAGCTATTTCTTCTGCTTTAATGCTCGGCGGGAGATACACACCACGGCAGTAGTCTTGACAAAAAATTTTGTCTCCCCAAAAATGGTGGCCATTTTGAATTTTCAAAGTTTTTGCAAAACACAAAAATGCTTATATCTCGAAAACCGTGCTATATGGAGTGAACTCAACAAAATTTTGGACCTGCTGGGTATCTCTGCAGAGTAGCCATGCCAATTTTCAAAATATTTTTGTCTCGCCAAATATAGCGGACATTTTTAATTTTTTTATTTTTTGCAAAACACAAAAATGCTTATATCTTGAAAACCGTGCTAGATAGAGCAGACTGCGCTGACTTTGGTTGCCACAACAGTATAAGGCTAGAAACGAAGCATTTTCTTAATACTTTAGCACTCACCTTTATATCCTTTTCGGGACGCTTTGTTTTTGCTATGCAAAAACATTATCTTTTTTTTTTTGCGAGCGATCCTCTAGTTTTTATTGCTTTTTTTACATCCTATCCAATGGACAATTGCTAATCCGGTCGGCGCAGACCGGCCTGCCAAACGCCAAAAAAAGACGTCCTGTGTTTCCACCGGCTGGCCGGTCCCAGTACTGTGCACTCCCCAGATGGCGCCTCATACTTCCTTCCTATCTAGACAACGTGACGTCGTAGCATCTTTTTCGTTTGGCGCGTGTACTGTGCAGACGTGTTTTCAACAATCTCCAGATATTTTAAGGAAAGTGTAGATTATGACAGATTTTCAACCTTATTTGCAAAGAAGAATGACTTCAGACCGGCACTGACCAGGACTTTCATCTTCAGAGCGCACTGGTCCAGGCTTCTCTGCTTTTAAGCATCAGCCGACTGGCCAGCTCAAAAGAACGCGACCTTTGACGTCATATTCTACACGAAGTTGGTCACGTGATTCACCGACCAGGTCACGAAGCTGATCACGTGATTTACCGAACAAGAAGGTCGGAAGTGCATTCTTTCTGCTCACGTCTACTGTCATTCCAGTTTTAGTTCCTGAAATTCACCTCCAGAGTGCACTGGTACAGACTTCTCTGCTACAAGCATCAGTCGACCAGCCATCTCATGTTTAACCGGCAATTCTTTCTACTTATTGCTACTGCGTTCTTCACAACTTACGTCTACTGTGATACCAGTCCCTCCTCTCATGGACCCAGCCTTTGTTGTCGGTAGTGGGGTTTGTGGATGAGCAGAATACTGCGCATTTGCCTGTTTAAGTATCACACAAAGAACGCGTCCACTGATGTTGTCTTCAATCAGCCAATTGCATGTCTTTCCGACCAGCAAGCTGGTCACGTGACACGCCATCCAACAATTGCTTCTAAAAATAGCTCACAAGGGCTTTCCCAGCAACTGTCAAATCTACAAATAAGACGTGCGCTTAAAAGAAATACTTTAATTAATGAAGGAAACGTAAGGTAAACTGAATTCAACACAAAGAATAGTTGTAAACTTCCTTCAGCAACTGGTTACAGAATGTACTGGCCGTGTACCGGTTACACAGCCTTGTACATTTACTTCAACAACTGATTACAGTGTACCGACCGGCTACACAGCCCTGTACAGTTACCCCAACAATTGGTTACAGTGTACCGGCTACAGAGCCTTGTACAGTTGTTTCAACAACTGGTTACAGTGTACCGACCGGGTACGTGATACGCCATCCAACAATTGCTTCTAAAAATAGCTCACAAGGGCTTTCCCAGCAACTGTCAAATCTACAAATAAGACGTGTGCTTAAAAGAAATACTTTAATTAATGAAGGAAACGTACAGTAAACTGAATTCAACACAAAGAATAGTTGTAAACTTCCTTCAGCAACTGGTTACAGAATGTACTGGCCGTGTACCGGTTACACAGCCTTGTACATTTGCTTCAACAACTGATTACAGTGTACCGACCGGCTACACAGCCCTGTACAGTTACCCCAACAATTGGTTACAGTGTACCGGCTACAGAGCCTTGTACAGTTGTTTCAACAACTGGTTACAGTGTACTGACCGGGTACCGGCTACACAACCTTCACTGAACGGCTTGCTTGCTTCATATTAGCCGGTTACAGAGCCTTCCTGCCTATTACCAACCAGCACCAAGAATCACCAACTCCAAGGTCTTCTACCAGCTGGCCATTCCTCATCAGCAGCCTATTCACCAGCCTAACACTGATGACAGGCCTAATAATGTGTAGTCCTGAAAGTTTTTTCCTACACAGAAACTGCTTCAACCGGTTACAGAGTTCACCAACCGGTTACCGGCTATACAGTTTTCACTAGGGATGGGTCGGTAGTTCCGGTATCTCGGTGTCGAGAGCATTTTACTGAAATACCGTGACGAGATTTTAAAACCGCCACTTCGCTTGTCAACATATATAATGGAAGGAAGAGTTAAAATATTAGAAACATACCCAAAATCTGAAGAAATTATAAGCTTTTATCCCATATTTTCGCCCATTTGCGGACTTTTATAAGCGTTGAGCAGAACTGCCATGTTTTGGTTACGACACTTTATAACCTCAATTTCGCTTGTTAACTCATATAAATACAGGAAAACTTAAAATACTGGAAAGAAACCAGAAATATGAAGACATTATACGTTTTTATCACATATTTTGTGCATTTATGAGCTTTTATTGCGATGTCGTTGAGGAAACGTCCATGTTTGTTTGGGGTGAACTAAAACTCGAAGTCCCGAATTCGGTACGGTTTTGCATTGGCGACCTACCGATGTACATATTTTTCATACCGACCCATCCCTACTTTTCACTGAGCAGTTTTGCTTCACACCAGCTGGTTACAGAGACTACCGACCTATCAGGTGCAATTACTGTCTTGCCCCTTTTTTAATACTGGTTTCAGAGGACCGGAACCGACCGGCAGACCCACCTGGGGATCATGTAGTTAGTAGACTAGTAACTAAATTCAGTGGTCAGCCTAACCTACCAGTTTTTATTACTGGTTACAGAGTATCACAGGCTACAGAGATTTACTGTGGCCAAAACAAATGGGTCTTTTGAACAGCAAGAGAAAAGGTGGTCCACACTCAAACAAGTTTTCATTGTGTCTGGTCAGGGGTGAGCCATCATACAAATAACAATGTGTACATGCTCCACCTTACAGGCATCTGGCCCGGGACCAAGAGTCGGTAAAATGTGAAGAGTTGTTTCAGCCCCACCGGACTGGACCACAGCAAGAACAGATGGACTGTTAACTGTTCATTGTCACCAGGCCGGACCAGTGTCCGGAGAGACAGTAAATGTTTCTTTCAGCCTACTAAATGTCCCAAATGTTGCACTAAAGTTTATCTGAAGGGGCCAGACTATATCACCTTTTGGAACTTAGGAAACCTTGGGAGCTGGACCCTAGGTAGTGCAATTTTGAGGGAGGGCTACACCCTAGACAGGAAGTATGAGGCGCCATCTGGGGAGTGCACAGTACTGGGACCGGCCAGCCGGTGGAAACACACGGGATGTCTCTGGCGTTTGGCGGGCCGGTCTGTGCCGCAGTTGTCCATTAGATAGGGTATTAACTTATAAAAATTTAATTAGTTATTAAATTCGCAATTTTCTGAGTGTACGGAGTGAATATTTCTGGAATATTTGTTGGTTATATTGTTTGTAAAATGTCATGGCTTCACCGGGAGAGTTTAAAGGACAGTGGAAGGGCTCTTGTGGCCACATAATGGCAGCATTTGATTTGCACAAAAAATTTGCCAGATGTTGCGAGAAGAAAGTGGGACAAGACCCTTGTGTGTTGGGAAATGAGTGTGTAATTTGTGATTTCTTTAGTGATGCCCAAAAGGAGCAGGCCAAAGCAAGTAATTGTCATTGATAGTTTGGATGTGGATGATCAATCCTCAGTTGATTCTTCTGCACAGCTTTCCGCGCACGCACCTGTAGCCTCTTCCTCTGCTGCTTCTCAACCAGTCTCCTTTGTCACGGCTGAGCAGTTTGAGGCAATGAACGATAAGTGGACTGAGCAGTTTGGTCGTTTTGAAACCTTACTATCAAAAGGTAACATGTTTACAACTCCTAAGAGTGTATTTTCTTCTCTCCCTATTACTACCTCTACTTTGATCTCAAGTCAGCCTTTCATTAACCCTGCTGCCCAGCATACCGGTCCAGTAGTGTCCCTGGCAGTTCAGGAAACTCTACCTAAAGGAGGTGAATCAAAGCCCATAAAAAAGGCACACAAGTCCCCCAAATCTGACAGTGTCAGAGATGTTGATTGGGTGTTGGTGGAGGGCAATATTTTCAGGTGGGGGGTATTATTTTCCAGCACTTCTTTATCAGTAATCTACTTAAAAATGATTGCAAAGTATTGCTCATTTATATGCTTATTTTATTTTTTGTTATTTGTTATTTAACTACTGCTTTACAGGAGTGATGTGTAAGCATAATGAGGCCTGGCAAAGTCTTTTGTGTTATTATTTAACCATTATAATACTTATATTTTTGATGGAAAAGATATGGAACAAAACAAAGCCTGTAACAAAAAAGTTACTTAGTCTAAGTTCTGATATTAATGTTGTTCATTCCTGTATGATGTATAAAATTATAATAATAAGTGATTTAATGTATGTAAAAAATAAATTGACATAATATTTTTAAACCAGATACTGAATTTAAAATATATAAACCAGAACAAATAAATGCTTGAAAAAAGTATGGGGTGGGAGATATTTTCAGGTGAGGGTATTATTTACTTCCAATAACCAAAGACAACTCTAAACCACAGTATTATTTATCAGAAATTATTGTCCTTGGGTGGGGGGGGTAAATTTTCAGGTGGGGGGTATTATTTTCTAATCTTCCCCACCCCTGGGGTGAAATTTGCTAGAAAATATACCCCCGGGGGTAACGGGCAATTTCTGTCTGAGCCGGACAAATCCATTAACCCCTGGAAGGGGAAGAATCCCAAGAAACCGGCTAGGATATCTGTTGCCATGCCCCCTGACGATTGGTTTTGCCAAAGTTAGAAAAGTTAAACACCATGGTGGCAGAGGGGTAACCTTCCAGGGCACAGGATTCCACGAGCTTAAAAAAGGACCAGTTTATCAAGATACCCAAGAGTCAGAGTAGATGGTATCAGATGCACACTCTGAGGCCGGACGGTCCGCATCGACCTGGCAAGAACCTTTTCAGTTGGAGTGACAAGGAAGCTAAAGTTAACTGGCAGTTTCCTCGGCTCATAATGGCTTCCTCTTATTCTGCTTCAGGTCCTCCATCAAGGCCAATTTCACAGGACTACTTACGCAGATGGGAAAAGTGTGCCCGTGAGGGTAGTTGCATGGTTAATAGTGCTGCAGGCTTCAACTGGTGTTCATCGGAACTACAAGAGAGAATTTCAACTAATGTGGCCTTCCTTCTTTCAAAGATAAATAAGGGCAAGGCTCCCAAAGAAGTCACCGAAGCTCTCAAAGATATTAGGGACTATGTTGCCTTTCATCAGAGCATATTAGTAGCTATGGGAATAGCTTTGTAACACTTGGCTGATAGCTTGTTTGGTCACCTGGCCAACCTTATTCTGCTGTGAATAAGATTCTTATTTAGAGCAGGTAAAGCCTGGCATCAAGTCTGACACCTGGAATTTGCTCAGGAATGCCCCCATGTTCGGGCATGGTCTTCTCCCTGACTCTGTTTTGGCTACTGCGGAACAGGATATTACCAAACATGAGGCTGCTGGTGTTGCTCCAGGGCCCGGTCCGGGTGCCTCGCAGCGCTCTAGTTGGAGGGGTAGTGATAGACACAGACCTTATGAGAAGAGAGAATCACAGCAGGGTGCAGGTCAGCTTGACCAAGGTCAGCAACCATGGTGTCAATTTTCTAGAAACAGGAACAGAAGTCGTGGCCATGGTAGAGGCTCCAACCCTTGTTTTTCTAGGTCACGAGGCAACAAATCATACAAATGACAATTACCCTTCAGTTCCAACCCAGTTAAGTTGTCAGTTAAGCAGGTTGGACCACAAATTGAGTCAGTTACATCAGAATGTATATTCTTTAGTTGTGCACAAGGTAGCGAAACAAAACTCAGAACAAACTTTAAGAGACTTAGTTGGCAAAAAGGCTGTATCTTATCAAGATGTTGTCAGTCATGTTCATTCTGTAACTTTTCACGGGCAGCCACAAAGGAAAGGCTTAAGTCCCGCTCTGTGTGTGAACAAAATAAAAGTTGTCAAAGGTGTCTCTTGTGTAAGTCAATGTCTTTCCGCCCCATCTGTTCCAAATGTCCCACATGTTGCCACAGAGATCAGTGTTGGGGGAAGGTTTCAGAGCTCCTAGCAGGTTTGGCAAAGGTTAGGGTCGAACCCAGAGTGGTGTCAATTTTGAAAGAAGGTTACACTCTTCCTTTCAGGGAAAGGCCAGCTCTCAGCCGCCTTCCCTTGATAGTAAGCAAATATGTAAACCCACTCAAGAACAAGTCTCTTTCGGAAGCTCTGTCCTCCCTAATACAAAAGCAAGCAGTGGAAAGGGTGGTTGTCAAGTCTTCTCTGGCCTTTTACAACCGTCTCTTTCTGGTTCCAAAGCCTAACAGAAAATGGCGACCAATCTTGGACCTAAGCAAACTCAATCTTTTTCTGGAAACAGGGACTTTCAAAATGGAGACCCCGGAGACCATAAGACTGTCCCTCCAAAGCAGGGAATGGGTCACTTCGCAGGATTTCAGCGATGCGTACTTCCACATTCCTCAGAGGTCCCGAAAGGTTTCATCTAAACAAACTCACTTACAAGTTCACCTTTCTCGCCTTTGGTTTGGCAACGGCCCCGTTGGAATTCACCAAAGTGGTCAAGGAAGTAAAACTGATGGCTCAAGCCAGGGGTATCAGGATCCACCAGTACCTAGACGACTGGTTGTTGAGAGCCCCGTACCAGGCAACTTGCCTACAACATTCCCAGACCTTTTGGACCTTTGCCACGAGTTGGGTTGGGTAGTAAACTTGAAGAAATCAGAACTGACCCCTCAGCAGGATTTCAATTTCGTCGGTTACCGGTTTGACCTGTTGACCGGTCGGGTTCTTCCCACTCAGGACAGGTGGACAACCCTACAACAAAATCTACATTTCATTGAGGACCGGAACTGTTGCACAGTCAGACAATTCACGTTTCTGATAGGGCTTCTGACAGCAACAGAGAAACAAATATGGTCAGGTCGCCTTCACATGCAACCCATTCAGTGGCATGTGAAGTGTCACTGGCATGTTCCCGAGAGTCTGGAAATTTCACAGGACTACTTACGCAGATGGGAAAAGTGTGCCCGTGAGGGTAGTTGCATGGTTAATAGTGCTGCAGGCTACAACTGGTGTTCATCGGAACTACAAGAGAGAATTTCAACTAATGTGGCCTTCCTTCTTTCAAAGATAAATAAGGGCAAGGCTCCCAAAGAAGTCACCGAAGCTCTCAAAGATATTAGGGACTATGTTGCCTTTCATCAGAGCATATTAGTAGCTATGGGAATAGCTTTGTAACACTTGGCTGATAGCTTGTTTGGTCACCTGGCCAACCTTATTCTGCTGTGAATAAGATTCTTATTTAGAGCAGGTAAAGCCTGGCATCAAGTCTGACACCTGGAATTTGCTCAGGAATGCCCCCATGTTCGGGCATGGTCTTCTCCCTGACTCTGTTTTGGCTACTGCGGAACAGGATATTACCAAACATGAGGCTGCTGGTGTTGCTCCAGGGCCCGGTCCGGGTGCCTCGCAGCGCTCTAGTTGGAGGGGTAGTGATAGACACAGACCTTATGAGAAGAGAGAATCACAGCAGGGTGCAGGTCAGCTTGACCAAGGTCAGCAACCATGGTGTCAATTTTCTAGAAACAGGAACAGAAGTCGTGGCCATGGTAGAGGCTCCAACCCTTGTTTTTCTAGGTCACGAGGCAACAAATCATACAAATGACAATTACCCTTCAGTTCCAACCCAGTTAAGTTGTCAGTTAAGCAGGTTGGACCACAAATTGAGTCAGTTACATCAGAATGTATATTCTTTAGTTGTGCACAAGGTAGCGAAACAAAACTCAGAACAAACTTTAAGAGACTTAGTTGGCAAAAAGGCTGTATCTTATCAAGATGTTGTCAGTCATGTTCATTCTGTAACTTTTCACGGGCAGCCACAAAGGAAAGGCTTAAGTCCCGCTCTGTGTGTGAACAAAATAAAAGTTGTCAAAGGTGTCTCTTGTGTAAGTCAATGTCTTTCCGCCCCATCTGTTCCAAATGTCCCACATGTTGCCACAGAGATCAGTGTTGGGGGAAGGTTTCAGAGCTCCTAGCAGGTTTGGCAAAGGTTAGGGTCGAACCCAGAGTGGTGTCAATTTTGAAAGAAGGTTACACTCTTCCTTTCAGGGAAAGGCCAGCTCTCAGCCGCCTTCCCTTGATAGTAAGCAAATATGTAAACCCACTCAAGAACAAGTCTCTTTCGGAAGCCCTGTCCTCCCTAATACAAAAGCAAGCAGTGGAAAGGGTGGTTGTCAAGTCTTCTCTGGCCTTTTACAACCGTCTCTTTCTGGTTCCAAAGCCTAACAGAAAATGGCGACCAATCTTGGACCTAAGCAAACTCAATCTTTTTCTGGAAACAGGGACTTTCAAAATGGAGACCCCGGAGACCATAAGACTGTCCCTCCAAAGCAGGGAATGGGTCACTTCGCAGGATTTCAGCGATGCGTACTTCCACATTCCTCAGAGGTCCCGAAAGGTTTCATCTAAACAAACTCACTTACAAGTTCACCTTTCTCGCCTTTGGTTTGGCAACGGCCCCGTTGGAATTCACCAAAGTGGTCAAGGAAGTAAAACTGATGGCTCAAGCCAGGGGTATCAGGATCCACCAGTACCTAGACGACTGGTTGTTGAGAGCCCCGTACCAGGCAACTTGCCTACAACATTCCCAGACCTTTTGGACCTTTGCCACGAGTTGGGTTGGGTAGTAAACTTGAAGAAATCAGAACTGACCCCTCAGCAGGATTTCAATTTCGTCGGTTACCGGTTTGACCTGTTGACCGGTCGGGTTCTTCCCACTCAGGACAGGTGGACAACCCTACAACAAAATCTACATTTCATTGAGGACCGGAACTGTGGCACAGTCAGACAATTCACGTTTCTGATAGGGCTTCTGACAGCAACAGAGAAACAAATATGGTCAGGTCGCCTTCACATGCAACCCATTCAGTGGCATGTGAAGTGTCACTGGCATGTTCCCGAGAGTCTGGAAAAGGTCATTCCTTTGCCTCCTTCTCTCCATCCAGACCTGGATTGGTGGTTAAATGAGAGCAATGTTCTTTGGGGCCAACCATTACATCCACTTCAGCACGCTCTACAGATATTTACAGACACCTCAAACAAAGGCTGGGGCGCACACTTACGGGACTCCACTGCAAGAGGCGTTTGGTCAGACCCAGAAAGTCACCTCCACATCAACTTCTTGGAACTAAAGGCAGTTTTTCTGGCCCTCAAAAGTTTCGAGTATCTTTGCAGGGACCAGATTGTTCTGATAGCAACGGACAACACAACTGTGGTTTCCGACATCAACAAGGAGGGTGGTATGAGATCAGGCTCTCTTTGTGCCCTCCTCTGGAGACTTCTGTCCTGGTGTCACCCCAGAGGAATAGGTCTGAGGGCTCGGCACATTCCAGGTCGCTTGAATGTGATAGCAGACAAGCTGTCCAGACACAATCAGGTGATCCAGATAGAGTGGTCCCTATCTCAGCAGGGGTTCAATCTCTTGTGCTCAAGATGGGCCCGACCACATGTAGACCTGTTTGCAACCCGGTTCAATCACAAACTGGTTCCAGATCCGACAGACTGGGCAGTAGACGCCCTGAGTCTTCCCTGAGAATCTGGATGCTTATACTTTCAATCCACTCTCTCTGCTCACAAGGTGATCTCCAAAGTGATGGATCAAGGCTCGCAGAATGATTCTAATTGCTCCAGGGCGGCCCAACATGCCTTGGTTTTGGGACCTGGTCAGTCTATTGGCTCAGATTCCCTTCAGGGTTCCACTGCAGAGGAATCTGGTGAGACAGCCCTTCAACGGACTCCCACACAGGAACCTCAGTAATCTGAATCTGCATGCTTTGCTCCTAGAGCCTCTGCCATTCAGGAACAATGGTTCTCTAACGAAGTGGCAGCAAGAATTGAGGCTCCTCAGAGAGACTCAACCAGAGCCATTTACAAGTCAAAGTGGGCCATTTTTGTCAAATGGTGTGACTCAAACAAGGTGGACTTCAGGTCACCCTCTGTGAACCAGATTGCAGATTTTCTTTTACATATTTTCTAGGAAAGAAAGCTGCAGTCTACCACCAGTGACGGCTATAGGATGGCCATTGCAGACATGGTGGGCAATGATAGGCTAAATAGTAGCAAGGATGAAAACTGAACTCATTTGTTGGACAGTTTTCATAGAGATAAACCAAAAGGAAGGCAGGGAGTGCCCACCTGGAACCTTTCTCTGGTACTGCACCAGTTGACTAAGGCTCCATTTGAACCCATGCGAAAGGCTTATCTTAAACACTTGACTTTTAAGACAGTCTTTCTTTTAGCTTTGGGCTCAGGCAAGAGACGCAGTGAAATTCATGCCTGGCTATACAAAAACATCAGACATCAGGAAAACTGGAATCAGGTTTCGCTTTACCCCTGACCCAGTTTCCTATCCAAAAATCAGCTAGCTAAGGACAGACCAGCCTGTGTGGCTCCAGTGGTCATCCCAGCTTTGGCTCCTTTGTACAAGTCTCTTACAGAAGACAAATCACTCTGTCCTGTAAGAGTTTTACGTTGCTACTTGGATCGAACCAAGGATCTGTGTAAGGGTAAAGACCTGGTTTTTGTGTCTTTCTGGAAGAGTTTTCACAAGGATATTGTTCCTGCCACTATCTCATGGATCAAACAGGCGGTGCTATTGTGCTACCAGCTCTCAGACGAAGAAGCACAGAATTTACATCAAGTTAGAGCTCATGATGTTAGGGCCTTTGCGGCTTCCAAGGCTTTTCAAGGAGGGGTATCCTTAGAACAGATCCTTTCCGCTTGTCATCGGAAAGCCCACAACACTTTTACACAGTTCTATCTGAAAGACCTAGCTTGGGCAGATTCTGAACTGTACCACTTGGGTCCTGTCGTGGCTGCTAAGCAGATCCACGACGATAAACAATAGCCACCTCTCAGTGTACATAGTGTGCATAGTGATATATTTAAAAAAAAAAAAAAAAAAAAACTCACTTCTGGATGGCCATGATCCTAAGTGGCTCCAGGGGCTTTAGGGATACTTTCTTCAGTTCCTTTTCCTCCTTCTCACCTGGGTTGTTCTGAACTCTTGCTTCCCTCTTCTTTCTCCCTGTACACTCGGATCAAGTTTGTACATAGACCTGTACAAAATGCGGGGTGGGGGGTGGGGGGGGGGGGGGGTTGATGTATTTAACTATTGCCAGGTACACCCCAGTATTACCTAGAGTTCTAGGAAATCCCCCTTATTTGGCTACACTCCATACACTGGGTAGTTATCCTGCATCTGTCCACTAGGTAAGATGTATTAATGTAATAAAATGGAAAATTTAATGGTAAATTAAATTTTTATAATACCTTACCTAGTGGACAGGGGGATTCCCATCCTACCTTCCCCGCTTCTCTAAGCCAAGGGGTATTTTGCAAGGTAGGCAACAAAAAGAGGAGGAGCGCGCAGTACACCGGCAAGGAGGCTATATAGCCACCTGGCGAATGAATAGGACACTACCGGACGATTTTTCCAACGTTTGGTGAGACCGGCAGGGCACCAGACAAATGCATCTGTCCACTAGGAAAGGTATTAACTTATAAAAATTTAATGTACTCTTAAATTTTGCATTTCAGCCTTTTGACAACCCAATTTATACAAAATGAGTCACATGACATATCAGGAAAGCATTAAACCATTGCTTGAATGTAGTTTCAGAATTGCATCTTTATTATTTTTTTTCAGTTGGTAAATCAATTTAATTGATGTCACTATAAGTAAATGCACAGTAAGAATTTGTAACTGTTTTTTGTCATAGCTCAGTTTCATTAATGGAGACACACCAGAGGCTTAATATATTGGTGCTAGGGCTACAAGAAACAAAAGTTTTAATCTTGTCTACTGTTTGTGTAAACTTCAGATTCATTGGTTAGGGTCCCAAATCCTAGGTTCCCACCCACATGATTCATTTTAAGTTACTGAAATACAGTGGCATGCACAATCCATGTATGTTTTTTGACAAACAAAAATAACCAGGATCCAATTTTTGTTCTTTCCAATATTCTACACTCATTACAGCCATACAATTTACTTGCTTACATTAAACTGTGTGTGTAATTGAAAGCTCTTCACCTGGTTTTGCAGGACAGCACCTATGGCTCAGAGGGAGAGAAGTACGTTCCTCGGCCTTCATCTTCAAGAGGTGGCGGTTCAAGGTCAGCCCCAAAACCAAAACAAGAGAAAAAAGGTGAGTGCATGCTTTTGAGTGATCCTGCCCTATGTTCAGTAAAAATTCATAATAATATGTAGATTGATATGTTTTAGCAACAATAGCTGCTGAGTATTTTCTCTACAACAAAAAGTTAATGATAAAATATCAGCTATAAACCAGGTGGTCAGTATAGAGTGATACCTACAAATATGTGATGTATATTTTTACCCCACAGGCCTTAAGGCAGTCTGGTATTGTTTTCACCCATGGTGTCCGGATGGGCGGATGGTGATAAGAAGTTTGTCTGGGCTGTATCTCAGAAACCGTAAGGTGTAGGAAGTTGATACTCGGTATTGACATTGGTTAGGGGGTGTAGGTGTGCAACGTCATGGTGTGACCTTGCCGTAATGACCTTGACCTATAAACTCTAGTCCGGGTTATATCTCAGAAACTGTAAGGTGTAGGAAGTCGAAACATGGTAGGGACATTAGCTAGAGGGTGTAGGTGTGCAACTTGGCAAACTTGGTGTTGAAACTATTTCCCCAGGCTGTGGGGTACGGGCATCTCTGTTGCTATTTTTCCAGTTTCTTTTTCAAGAGTTCAGTAAAATCACTATTATACAACCATGTCAGGAAGGCAGGGTTTTGGTCAGGTTATAATAATAATAATAATAGAAACCTTTGTACAGTGCAAAATTGATGAAGATTCGCTAATACCCTGGAATTCAAAAAGGTACAATCAAAAACCAGGCAGAGACTATATCCCTGGAGGCATCCACTAGAGAGGGATCATTTTGGTAGTGGCTATGCCAATTTGAATAGGTGTGTCTTGAGTTGGCTCCTGAATATGGTCTGTTGGGATCTGTGTGAAACTAGTGTGGCTATGGCTAAACTAAGCCTGCCTATCTCCTTTTTGGGACAGATTAAGGAAACTACTAAATAACCTTTCCACAAGTGGGACTACTGGACTAGATTAAAGGTGGCAAATAGGGAGGTTGGGAGAAATTTATGGCCTTAAAATTAGGGATGTTATTTTTTAAAGAGTTCTTCTAAATGTGGTGTGACACAACTCATTCTAGCTAGTCTGAAAAGAGCATTTTGAACTTTCTGAAGTTTAGCAACACTGCCTTTGTTTCCCTAGTGTAGTAGGGAATTACAGGAGTCTAAGTCAACACTGACCTTAGTATTTGCCACCAGAACTGCAGTATCAACACGTTGGATTTTAGGAATGTGTCACAAGTCCCTTAGATGATAGTAACAGGCATGGCAAACCTTCGCTGTATGATTGTCAAATGAGGTTTCTGAGCCAAAGCTGAAACCTAGATTTTTGGCTTCCTCTGTTGTGAAAAGAAGAGGCATCCTTTTTTAAAACAATACTTATAGTAATACATGTTACTGTGTAATATCCCACAAACATACTTCTGACTTGAAACCCATCATAGACATTATGAATATGTGTTTGCTTATTTTGTAAATATACGCAAGTATATATTGAACTTAAGCAGTTAAGTTTTCATCTTTTTCAAGCACCCAAAAGCAAAATTTCAAAGACCCCAGCAAAGAAAGGAAAGCCAAAAACTAAGAAGCCCACATCCAAAGGTAAACCAGAGACAGGGAAGAAAGTGAAAACTGAAAGGAAGGGCACCAGGAAGTCGAGAAGATGAAAAGTGAAACTAGGGGGAAGTCCCAGTCAAGTAAAATGTTTAAAAAACTGAAACTAGTCTGGTTTGAAAGTTGTGTACAGGTGAATTTCCTGTGGCAGAAAATGTGTAGAAATACATCAGACATAAATGTTGCTGACTGTGACAATATGTTCATTTCAACTTCAATTTCTCTGCCTATATCACCCCATGGAGGGATTTTAAGAAATGTTGGGTTTTAAGTGAACAAAAGTAACAAAAATCCAGAGGCTACCATAGTATTATGAATAATTAAAAGAAATACCAACACACTGGCATAAAATACATGTGTAAAAGTTAGTGCTGTACAAAATTGAAGTGTTTGATTCTGTTACCTGTTATTTGTAAACATACTCTTTTAATTAGTGATATCATTTTTTATATATCTTTAGTTATGTGACAAATCTTAGCGGTGGATTACCGATGTTTTGGCCATAATTTGAAACATTTCTTGTTGTAAATGTAAAGTCTTTGTTAATGGAGTGATCAGAGGGACATCTGTATTTCTATTGTTGTTGATATGTATTGTTTTTTTCTGGGTAGATTTAAACAGTGTTTTCATGCATGTTGTATTTACACAGAGCAGACTTTTATCACGTGACATTAATATCGGATTCATGGCTGCTGCTTTCTTAATGGCAATTAGCTTTGCTGTGCAGTCATTTCACGGGTATCATTGGCATGGTTACCTTCCACTTATCCCTTGTTCGTAAAAATACTCTAGTTATTTTACCATGCAGAATAAATTTATAGCCAGTTGTGTTCTGTTTGTTGTGTGATCTATCAAGGTGAATATTTTCTTTGTAGTAATTTGTTGTTTTCTTGTGTTAGAGGCATTATATTATTATATCCCCAGACGAAAGTCGGGGATATATTGGATTCAGGTCCGTCGCGCCGCCGCCGCCGCCGCCGCCGCCGTAGAAATTTCCTTGTGGACGCGATAACTCAAAAACAAATTAATATTTTTTTTTCAAACTTGGTACACATGTTAAGGGTGCCCAAAGGAAGATCCCTATTTTAAGGTGACCTTAAACTCCCAGTAAAAAAGAACTTATGGCCACCTTAAGGTCAGAAATTGGACTTTTGGCCACTTAGAGCCCTGTAGGTCACAAACTATGATGCTCAGCTGGCTGAAATTTTACCTGACAACACATTAATATGTTCTTAGTACATGTGCCGAAAATCACGACTTTAAGTTGAGGAGAAAATTGTGTTTGAGGCCCATAAATACCCCCACTTGGGGATTTTTTGCTATACTTTTCACATATTTTGCCCTATAATTTGGAAGTGGTAATTCTGATGAGTCTCAAACTGCGCTAGGTATAACTTTGATATGTAATCCTTGTCTGTAGAAAATTTTAGGGCTGTAGGTTTACCCAAAGGGGTCGACTTAAGGTCTCAAAAGTGCCCACAGAGACCCAATTTATGCACTTTTTGCCACTTTCAAGCACTGTAGCTTTCAAACTATGTCTCTCATCTAAGTTAAATATCATCTGGGAATATATCTATGTGTTTTCTTATATGTGCCCCAACATTTAGGCCTTTAATAGACAGTTAACCTGTGTATCAGGACCATAAACACCCACCCGAGTGACCCTTATAAGACATTTTTCACATCTTTTTCCCTGTAACTTGGAAATGATAAGTCTGAGAAGTTTCAAACTGTATTAGATATATATTCTGTGTGTAATCTTAGTATGTAACAGATTTTAAGTCTGAAGCTTTAATTTTGAAGGTCAAATTGAGGTCTCTAAAAGGCTCCCAAAGACCCAATATTTGGACTTTTTGCTACTTTTAAGCCCTGTGACTGTCAAACTATGTGACTGATAGAGCTCAAATCCTATCTGGGAAGATATTAGTATGTTATTTATATATGTGCCAAAAATTAAGGCTTTAAGAAGACATTTAACCTGTGTATGAGGACCATAAATCCCCACCCGAGTGACCATTTTTAGACATTTTTCACATATTTTGCCCTGTAACTTGGAAATGGTAAGTCTAAGAAGTTTCAAACTGTATTAGATGCATATTCTATGTGTAATCTTAGTATGTGACAAATTTTAAGTCTGAGGCTTTAATTTGAAGGCCACATTTAGGTCTCTAGAAGGCCCCATAAAGACCCAGTATTTGGACTTTTTGCCAATTTTAAGGCCTGTGACTGTTAAACTATGTGACTGATAGAGCTGAAATCTCATCTGGGAATACATTATTATGTTCTTTTTACATGTGCCAAAAATCAAGGCTTCAAGTAGACATTTAACCTGTGTATGAGGACCTTAAACACCCACCTGAGTGACCCTTTTAAGACATTTTTCACATATTTTGCTCTGTAACTTGGAAATGGTAAGTCTGAGAAGTTTCAAACTTTATTAGATACATATTCTATGTGTAATCTTAGTATGTAACAAATTTTAAGTCTGAAGCTTTAATTTGAAAGCCACATCGAGATCTCTAAAAGGCCCACAGAGACCCAATATTTGGACTTTTTACCACCTTTAAGCCCTGTGACTGTTAAACTATGTGATTGATGGAGCTGAAATCCCATCTGGGAATGCATTATTATGTCCTTTTTACATATGCCGAAAATCAAGGTTTTTAGTAGACATTTAACCTGTGTATGAGGGCCATAGACACTCGCCCAAGTGCCTTTTTGGACATTTTTTCCGTATTTTGCCCTGTTATTTGGAAATGCTTAGTGTGACAAGTCTTAAACTGTATTATATATAATTTTTGTTTGTTATGTATGTCCCCCAAAAAGTTTCAGATCTGTTGTTTAATTGCTAAGGTCTCTTTAACAATTGTAAAATGCCCACAGAAACCCAATTTATGGACATTATGCCACTTTAAAGCCCAGTAACTGTCAAACTATGTGGGTTATAGAGCTGAAATCTTTGAATTTTTAAAAGGAAATGCCTGTCTATTTAAATTTTGAATATTAATAATGTTATGGCTATCTTAGTCTTTTAAGAACTTATTTTTGTGTGTTATACCTCTGCTTGCTGAGTTTTTAACTTTTTAAAATGAAACTGGTTAAACATATTCAAGTAGACAAAATGGACACTTTAAGTGAGCTTTAAGTCCCAATATTAATGAAATTATATCCTTATGTAGTAAAACTAGGGGATTTTTAACCCTCAACTAGCCCAGTTTTATTCAACTTGCCTCAGTTAATTTTGACACAGCTCCTACAGTTATGAACTCATTTCAGTTGATAATCACATACTTAAAATTCTCAATTCTTTTTGTATTTGAGTACCCCTTTTTTAGATTGTTTGTTTACCATTTATGCATCCCCCACCCGGATTCCCCCCACCCACCTCTGGGACCTCCAGCTATATTGAGTGACACTAAATAAACAAAGGTATTTAATGATATCAGATGAGAAACAAAGAACTCAATGGGGTTGCAGATCTTGTGTAATAGTGAGAGAGGTGTGGAGAAGGGGAGAGGGGTGGGGGTGGGAGGTGGTGGGCTTCATTACATATAACACAAAGGGGAGTCAGAACTGAGATTGTGTCACATATTTAGGTTGCATATATATAGACCACATATATAGGTATAGAGGAAATGAATAACTGAAAACAATTTGCAAATTCTAAAAATAATATAATAAAATAATAATATAAAAATTTTTTTTAAAATAATATTTTATTTGTGAACAAATATAGAAACAGATATGCGCTTTTGGGATTATGAATTTTAGAATGGTCATTGAATCATCAATCATTTAAATACTTTGAAGGAAGATTGAAAAGTATGATGAGTTAAAAATAATATTTTATTTGTCAACAAATATAGAAACAGATATGCTCTTTTGGGATTATTATTTTAGAATGGACATTCAATCATCAATCATTTAAATACTTTGAAAATAGGTTTAGAGTTATCATTGCAGGAAGATTGAAAATATAATTTGAGTTATGTATTCGGCGTCTGGGGATACACCATCTTCCTTGGAAGATATAAACAGAGTAGATTGATGTGCTGAAGTTCATATAATAATGGGTAATTATGTTTTAAAAAATTCCCGATCAAAACCTGTGGCGTGAGTGATGACCTGTCTGGGGATATGTTGGCGCCGAGTTGGCCCAATCTAGTTCATATTGTTTTGCATGCTCTTGTCAATTGTTAATGCATATAGGTCACTAGTTATACGATCCTGGATGTACTAGAACACCCCTTGTTCTATTTACCTGGATAATTTGTTTTTCTATAGTTTTTAGGACATTGATCTGTACTTTATTAGTTTTGTTACCTTTCAAGACTTCAGTTATAAAATAACTTGAGCAGTCCTTGTTTTTACTTGGTGTATATTCTGGCTATACCATGAGTCAATTGTTTAAGCTTATGTGAAATTATCAATCGGACTTATAACTCAGGTTAGACTATACCGCAATATTTCCAGCAGATCCATGTGGATATTTGTATTTACATAAAGTTGTAAGGGATACACATCAACCCCTCTCAGTATATCCACCACTGTTTACTGCTGTAAATGCATGTAAAGTAAACCTCAACTATCCAACCATGTAGAGAGTAGGATTTTGAGTGGATAATAGAAGAGTTGCAAAATGGAAGAGATAGTTAAGTATAAAGCTGGGGGGAAATGCATATATGTGAAAGAAGAAACAAGTTATAATGTAGACTTGTCGGGCGTAAAATATCATCTGCTACAACTAACTAAATGCCAGAAAAATGGCATCCAGAAGTGTGAATTTCAGATGGACTGGTAGGTCCCCTACTGCTCCAGCTTCATCAGTGTTTTATTAGGTGATTGTAGAATAAGTCATCCAACTTGGATTCTCAAGCCAATTATTTTTAAAACCAGCTAAAATGTGCATCTTGCATCAAAAATTTGAATGATAGTTGTTTTAAAATAACACAGCTTTATCTGAGTTAAAAGTAGGTGTTTTTGCCCAATAATTTGTGTTGGGTGATGTATGTATTTTGTACAAATTCCTGAAGTACTAGGTGCACTACTTTTCATAACCATAACAAGCAGTGAATTCTATGACAAACCCAGTGTGCAAACTTAACATCTACTCCCCTGTCCAAGACTATTAACTCTTCTCTATTCTTTCTATAGTTACAGGCCTGGATGTCCTGTAATTTAAGAATATTATTCACATATTTTTATTAGTTGCCAAAATTGACGAAATTTTTACTTCTGTCATCATTATTCATTAGCACTTGCTACTTGGTCAATTTTGAAACTCAATATTGAGTTAACCTAACTTGAAATATGGACTAACACCTGATGTTACAGACCTGTAGCATTTTTCAGTTGCAGGTCCAGTTGACCTGGTAGCTTTTCTATCAAACTTTGTTCACTGTACAAACCTGTTGAAGTAAAATCCTGATACTACAATGGTCTGTTCAGTAGGAGTATAAGACCCATCCAGGGCCTTTCCCATAAAACATAATCTCTTTGCGTCTGTTTATCCTTGTCAAGTAACAGTATTTTTTCTGGTTTCTCCATATTCAAGAGGGTTCAACTGTGTCACCTAGACACTTTTACCTGGATCTCTGTGGTTCATAGAACTGCTGTGTACTCTTTATGTGTAGTCCATCTTTATTTGTACTGTATCCACTATGTGAAAACATATTCATATGAACTGCTATACTAAGGGTATTTTCACATTTGTGTGAATTAAACTTTCTATGTGTAAATTCTACAATGTAGGAATCAAGTGTATCAAAAGTAAATACGAGTGAGAATTTATTTTATGAATGTTGGTCTGTTTGAAAAAACACTTTCCAAGATGTTTAGCTTAAAGAGCATTTACTTTTACTCCAAAACAATTTCTCATTGTAATTAATTTAAATTGTAAGACTGTGTGTTCCATGTGATACATATTGCCTGTGGTGTTCTATCCTGTATAGTTTAAGGTTGTGCTTTATTCTAGCACATCGTATTGCAGTGTAAGGTTGAGTAGCTTTGAATACAGATAATTGAGTTTTTGTTTGACTTAACATGGTTACCTATAACAAGATGTACTAATATTCTATGTACTGTATCACACCATATACATGTGAATTTGTTGTAGTGAGTTGGAGAAATTCTTTAGAAAATAGAGATTTTTTTAAGAAAAATGTGGGGTTTTTAAAAAAAAAATTATCGCTATGCTACGTGTTTTCTTCCTAGTTTTTGCATCCATTTTGTCTTAATAGTCTTTAGAATTCAGAAAAATTCTTCTTTCAATTGAAATTTTCTTAAATGTTATTTAAGAAAAAATGCTAGGAGTATGAACAATTCTTAAAATAAGCATGTCAGTGAATATGGTCCCAGACCTTCCATTTCTGTACAATAATTGTAAAGCTGTTAAATACTGCTTTATATTGCAAATATCCTATGTATCAAGTTTGTCATAACTAACACCAAGGTTCCATTGTCCTATGGCCACTGAGACTGATTTTGTGTGTCACTGGTTAGCTTCTATTAAGTTTGGTTACAGACTTGCAGTGTTAATAAGTGTTCCTATTTTGCAGTCGTGTGTATCACACTGAACAGTTACAGAAGAAAAGACCTGTAACAATTTATATGGAGAATACATGAACAGTGGCCCCATACACAAAGTGACACACGACAAGCACTATTGAAACCATACAAAGGTGAAAAAGCATTTCAAAATGGGACCAGAGCTAAGGAAGTGTCTGCTATTTTTACGTGGAAAAATTGTTGCGTGTGCACAGTGTGCTGAAGATACCTGTCAATCCAATATAAGAAAAGTCTTCAAAACAGGAATCCTGTTGCAAGTGTACATAGGATTGTTTATGTGTAATAGTAAACCTGTAACTTGTGTGGTGAAAGATGTCTTTTGGATTAAAATAATTGAGCTTGTTGATATTTAGGATTGAACCAGTGCGGCTGGTGGCATGCTTTGTAGTGTTTTATTGTTGCATAATTCTTGTAATCTATTATATCATACATATATTGAACTGTAGGAGAGTTGGGTGAAACTTTCCATACACCCTGACATGTGTCAGTGTTTCTTGTGTGGCATTCGTGCAAGTTTTTGCTTTGGATCTCAAAACTGAGTACAGTGTTACACTTCAAGAGATTTGCCTTTGATTATAAATTGATTCAGAGTATTTAAGAGTGAAAAGTACATAGATGTGAACTGCCTGGAAAAATTGTCCAGTGTATTGGTAATCTCAGATGCCACACTTGCGCTTGCTTTTATGTTATATGTATAATGAAGCACTTCATTTTAACTATAATTATAATAGTGTGTATAAAAGTCAGTAGATATTTTTAGACTAATAATATTAATGATAAAAAGGAATAAAAATTGAAAAAAAAAAGTACATTTGTTGTTGCGTTGTTGAAATCCTTGAAACCGTTTATCATAGAAATACTCAAGTTCAAAAACTAGGAAGATTTTCTGTTGTTTTGTAGAACTGCATGTTGTGAAGTGAACTGGAACCTGATTTCTTACACAACAGATTGCTTCAGATAGTCTCAGGAGTTCAGGGCTCAGGTTCACAAAGGCCTACTATCTACGTTGTAGGTTACTAAATGCTAGTAGTCTACTAAGCCTATTTTATCTGTTTCAGTGAGATAGTATTCACTGTGGTAATTAGTAGACTCTCCTCACTAGAAGCCCTGCTATCTCAGGAACTTAGGAGTTCCCTAGTATCAGCTCAGTGGAAGACTTTGGTGGTGGCTACTAAGAGCCTACTAAGATCTAAGGCTGCAACGATTCTTCGGTTACTCGGAAACGAAACGATTCACTTCAATACTCGAGGCAAGAAAATTGAACCGGATCTTCGAAAACAACTAAACATAGAAGTAAAATCTACTACAAAATTCAAGTTTTTTTCTTTAAATATATTTATATATAAGACGGCATTTTATTCTAACGTATTTCGAAGACGCCTCAAATCTCGCAATATAAGGATGGTTACAGTTTCTAATATTTTGCATTATAAATGCGTCTTTTCCCCCAAATTCAATAAATTATCAAAATTCTTTCCTGTTGTGTGGTTTGTAACCATTTAATAAGGCGTGGTATGTCAAAATATGAAGCAGTTTATTTCGTGGGCGATAATCAAGCGAGTAACCGAATCCGAGTCGATTCTTATAAAACGAGGAATCGAGGCGCATTTTCGGGCTCGCTTGCAGCCCTACTAAGATCTAGATTTTATTTTGCTACAATAGCTTACCATGTGGAACTGAATGCTGATCTCAGATGGCCGCAGGCATCCAGCCAATGTCCAAGAAAAATAGACGTTTAGTGTTGACCAAATCCCCAGGTTATATGTGATCCCTGTAGTGTTCTTCCGCAATCTTCCTAAATTTAGTAGCATACTGTCTATTACAGTAAATATGTGAAATCAGTAAATGCGTGTATTTACTGATTTGGTCGGTAAATACGCATATTCCCTAAAATTTTCAGTAAATACACATATTTACTGATTTATGACCTGTGTTATTTCATAAGTTTACTGGTTTGACTTTCAGTAAATGTGTGAAATGAAACTTTGATGTTCACTGGTTGTAACTATGTAATATTAAATGTAAACCATACTGTACATTATATTGGAACTTTTTACTCTATTATGATGACTATTAGAACATACTAAGCATACTTCATTTTACAGTACATTACATGCAAATATGATAAAATAGTACTGGGCTTTTAAATATTTATTTCTAAAAACTTTAGATATGTGCTTTCTGTAGATATTTCAGTTATGTAGGTGTTCCACTGGAGCCGACCGGCCAGTAACTATGCATTTTTGGAGAGTCTGGACCAATGTTTACATGGTCGGTTAGGGTCGGTTGTAGTTTCCCGGCCTGTTGGGGCGAGTCTGTGAAATATCAAACATGTTTGATATTTCTACGACCGTTACCGACCCTTGTATCTGACCCTAAATTCATCCACCTAGCAACAGGCCTGTTAGTTAACGGCCTGTCAGTTACAACTCCCGGCTTGTCGGTTAATCAAACAGGCCTTTCTGTAACAAACATCCGGCTTGTCCCAAATATGGACTTCCCGACTGTACATGAAGACAGATTGTGCGGGAAGTGTTACAGTACAGTCGGTAACTTTAGCCGGCCTGTCTGTAAGTGTTCCCAACAGGCCTTTAAAGTTTACAGCCAGTCGGTAACTTTAACAGACTGGGTCCTAGAGTAACCAACAAGCCCTAAACAGACAAGCCGTAAACAATAACCGACAGGCCTGTAACACTAACAGACAAGCCGGGAACTGTAACCGACAGGCCGGCAATACTTTTGCCTCTTACGGCTTGTCAGTTTCCAAATCTGTGGGTATAAAAATGCGAGTCGGTAGACAATCTGCATATATTTGGGCTTTGACTTGTTTTGAGACAACTGGTGTGCAGCTTTTATTTTAGATTTTTCATTTTCTTTGCAAATTAGCTTAAGTGCGAGATAGGTTGGACTGGCTGGGAGTGAAATCTGTTCTATGAGGTTTCACTTTTATTTTTAAGGTTTTTTTTTAAACAAGCTGTACAATTGATTGATCAGTATGCCAAGGGTCAGAAGGAGAAAGATTGAAGTACCAACTGACACTCAACCACAGTTTGAGTTAGGAGATACAGCTGAGCATATAGAGAGAACGAGGGGGGGGGAGATTAGAGGGACAGAGAGAGGATGGAGAGAGAGAGAGGAGGGAAGATAGCCAGGAAAGGGGACAGAAGAGAGCGCGATCTGACATGGATACTGATGTAGAAGCAACTCAATCCAGACAGATGAAGGGCCAGATGAAGTCCATTTTCCTGTGTGATTCAGATGAAGAAGCCATCATGGAGTTCGTTAAACAGCACAAGGAACTTTATGACAAGACCAACAACAGTTTCAAAGACAAGCAGAAGAAAGAAAGACTTTGGGAGTGGCTGGCAGCTACAAGAAACTTGCCTGTCAAGACTGTGAAGAAGTGGTTCGAGACTCAACATACGAGAATAGCAAGCTTACTCAGACGGAGTCAGGACAAGCAGCTGAGAAGAGATGGAAATCAGCATTGCATCAGATATTACTCATCAGCCTTCGAGCACTAGTCCTAAGCGACGATAGCCTCCAGTCGCGACTACCACTACTGGTGCAGATCCAGTCTTAGATCAGTTCCCGCAGATGAGGTCGACGATTTCCACATTTCTGGGTGCACGTCAGGACCCCACTCCAAGTCCAAGACAGTCGTTCTGCAACTATCCACTCTGAGATTGAACACCTGGAGGAGAGAGACTTTTTGACTTTCAGGAATGAGACAGTGAAGCTTCTCAGTGAAATACAGTACAATGCCGAAGAACACAAGAGACAGGCTACCACATTTCAACTTCCAGAAGCAACACAGGCCACAGCAGGACGTGAATACATATTCACCATACCAGAAACTCAAGCAGTCTCCATTCCAGTTGTTCAGCCTTCACAGATAGCCACAACACAGCCTGCTACAGTGATTGCTAAGTACAGCAACCATAAAGGCCTTCATCAGCACAGCCAACTTCTAACATAGTTGTGGATGACCAACAGCCTGGGACTTCCAGACAGATGATTTTTAGCCCACCTTCAGTTGCAGCTTCACAACAGGAGGAATGTCAACACAACACTTCTGGATTATCCAGTCTCTTTGGAGCTATTCCAAGTGTACTACAGTACCAGCAGATCGACACACCACAGTCAGTTTCACCCTCTCAACTTCAACCACAACCGTCACCAGTGCCATCTTCCACTCATCATGAACAGTCAAGACCTCCCAGCCAGTCCAACCAGCAGAGTCAGCCCAAATCAGCAAAGATTAGCCCGCACAAGTCGCACCAACCAGGCCCTTTTAAGGGCCACCCAAATCTTCCAACAACAATTATCCAGCTTTTGTTTTGCAAAAACAAAAAAGCACACTGTCCAATCCCCTAAGAATTCAAAGTAAAAGCACCCCCACCCCCCAACAAAACTCAGTTTTAAAAATACACTTCCCCCACCCCCCAACAAAGATCCAGACTCAAACTCACGTCTGTACCACCCAAAACCCAACCTGAAATAAAATGCAACATCCACACAAGTAACATGTTTTCTATGTGAGGCCTAACAAAATATTCAAACATACGAGTGGCAATGGAGTGACTGACAAACTGAATAAAAAAATTATTAAACTGGGACTGCAAACCTGTATAATTTTGTCTTGCAAATTTCATAGCATTTTTTTTAATGTTTCTCTTTTAAGTATTTGGGGGCTAAAATTGTTTGGAAACTGTGTTGTTGTTTTTTATTATTGTTTTATTGTTGCGTTAATACATCCTATCCAATGGACAATTGCTTATCCGGTCGGTGCGGACCAGCCCGCCAAACATCAGAAAAAGACCTGTGTTTCCACCGGTTAGGCCGGTCCAGTACTGTGCACGCCAGATGGCGTGTCGTACTTCCTGTCTAGACGTCATAGCATCTTTTTTGTTTGGCTCATGTACATGTTGCGTGGATTATCTGAGCGAATTTTAATTCCAAGTTTTTTGTGAGAACTCTTTACTACTTCATTTTATTTTACGTTCTACAGATTCTAGAAGACTTTATGTCTTCTCCCAGTCAGTGACGGGGTAGTTGTGGCCATATGATGGCTGGGTTTGATTTTCACACAGTATGTGTACGCTGTCGTGACAAGAAGAAAGGACAGGATCCTTGTGTAGAAAAGCCAGAGTCTGACTGCCTGCATTGTAATTCACTCACCCAAGACCAGTTGGCTCAGTTATCTACACCGTCGTATAAAATTAAAAAGGAGAAACATGAGTTGAAGTCTTCTACTCCAGCTAAGAACCCTCCAGCTTCTGATGCCACTCTCAGTCCCACCCTTGTGGACCATGCCCTAGTGTCGGTAGTGGGGGTCGTGGATGGCCAGAGCACCTCTAGGTCGCCTGGTTTGAGTGAGCAGCCAGTAGAGAAGAAGAAAAAGAAGGACGACAAGAAGGCTACTAGTTCCAAGTCTGTTAAACCAGAGAAGTCGGGCAAGTCTACCTCTCACCGACCTTCCTCTTCAGACAGTACCGACCAGAAACTGGAAGTCATGGAACAAAAATGGTCGGACCGGTTCAACCGGTTAGAGGCTCTACTTCTTGAAAAGTCATTGGACCGTCCTCAGGAGCCGATCTTCTCTGCTGTGAAGGTCGCGCTGACCCATGCTCCACCGACCAATGTTATCAGCACACAGCCCTTTTTGAAGCCTTCAGACCAGCCTTCACACCGACCTTCCTCAACTTTACCGGCTACCGACCCTGCTAGTTCAGCTGCTGCCTCAAAGGCTGGATCAGACACTTCTCAACCCTCTCACCCACCGGAGATTTCCGGAGTGACCGGCCAGTCTGCTTTACAGAAACACATGTCCAGTGCTTTTGATTCTACTAGGAGGGACGACCCCTCTAGCACTTCGGATTCAGACAGTGTAGCTTCTGACCGGCCTGTAGTTGATCTATACCCAGAAGAGGGTGAACTTTCCGATGAACATGATGTTTCCTTCACTGATCCCGACCAATCTCTCTCAGAAGAACAGTCCTATAGGGAAACCATAAGAGGGATTAGGTCATATATAGGTTGGACCCACATCCCTGACATGGATTCAGGCACCAAATTGTCGGATGATAACCCCTTTGCGGGACCCAAGCTACAGACACCCGGAAAAGTTTCTGTCTCCCTCCCCACCGACGAGTGGTTATGCAGCAAACTGAACAAACTCAACCTTACCCTAGTACAGGGTTACCCATCCCATACCAATGAGGCAGGAACCCTTCAGAGGGACCAGTTCGTCCAGACAGCTAAATCGCAATCAAAGTGGTACCACCTTCAAACAGAACCTAAGAAAGACTAGTGACTCTGTCAAATCCTGGAATACCGGATCTTCCCGGCTAAATAGTACTTACTTGAGGATAGCCCGACAGGCCGGCATTGCCTCAAATCCGCCTTTGTCCAGACCAATATCTCGAGAATCTCAGAAAGTGGGAAAGGTCGGCAAGAGAGTCCTCTGTAATATGCAACCAGGCTGCCGGATTCAATCGCTGCCTTTTGAAGGTCCAGCAAAATATGCAAACCCAACTCAAGTCTATCCGGACAGAGTCCAAAGGCAAGTCTTCGAACAAGATTGCAACAGCTACTGATGAACTACAGTTCCTCTTAGACTTTAATGCCAGTGTGTGCCATGTCATGGCGAAAGCTATAGAGCATTTGACTGACTTTGTTTTTGTGAACATTGCTAATTCTACCTTGTAGAGAAGAGACTCCTACCTGTCGTATCTCAAAGCCGGAGTTAAGGCAGATACTTTAAATGCTCTTAGAGCAGCCCCTCTGGATCTGGATACCCTCTTCCCTGATAAGATTTTCAAACAGGCAGAGGAGGACATAGCACCTTTCGATAGAAATGGTTCCGGATCACTGTACTAGAAGGGTAGATACCACCTGTATGAGAGTAAGGACAAGAAGTCTGACAGTAAAAAGCCAGACCGACAAGCTTGGAAGAACATCTCTTCTTATGGCCAGCACCGCAGAGGAAAAGGCAAACATCAGTACTCCACCTGACCAGCCAAGGGCCAGCAGCTGTATAAATGACAATCAATGTGTAGAAATGTTACAGACACGGCTGTTGGCCGGGAGCTCACCACAGACTTTAAACAATGTTTCACCTTTAAATGTAAAGCCTCTTGTTGTTTCAAATGTTCATACTGCGCCCGGGCATTCCAAAAAGAAAGAAATAAGTCCCGGGTCAGCAGGTTGTCATTACACAAATTATACATTAAAGTCTGTGAAAAGTGTTTTGTGTCACTCAATTGTCTTGTGCTCAACCTGTAACAAATGTCAAAAATGTTGCCTCAAATCTGCCTGTAGGGGCCAGACTTCAAAACTTTTGGCAAAATTGGCTGGATCTGGGTGCCGGTCCGAAAATAGTTCAAACCCTGAAGGAGGGTTACACCCTTCCTTTTCGGATCCGGCCAAATCTCACAAGGTCTCCCACAGTCATAAGCTGCTATGTCAATCCCCACAGGAACAGCTACCTGATAGAGGCATTACATCAACTTGTAGACAAAAGTGCTGTTGAATTAGTGCACAATCCGACCTCCCTGGGGTTTTTAAAGCGGCTGTTTTTGGTACCCAAACCAAACAACAAGTGGAGACCGATACTGGACCTGAGCAATCTAAACCCCTTTCTCAAGGTGGAGAAATTCAAAATGGAGACACCGGAAACCATCAGGACATCCCTCCAACAAGGGGAGTGGGTCACCTCAATAGACTTCAAGGACGCCTACTTCCACATCCCAATACAGGAACAATCCAGGAAATGCCTGAGATTTTTCACCCAAGGCCGGACATATCAATTCAAAGCACTACCTTTCGGTCCACAGCACCCTTGGAGTTCACTGTAGTAGTAAAGGAGGTGAAACTGATGGCCATGCACAAGGGTATAAGAATCCACCAATACCTAGACGACTGGTTGGTGAGGGCCAGATCCCACCAGGTCTGTCTCCAACATACTCAGGACCTAGTAAAAATGTACCAAGACCTAGGTTGGCTGGTGAATGTAGAAAAGTCGGAGCTGGAGCCCAAGCAAGTCTTCGAAAATAGTTCAAACCCTGAAGGAGGGTTACACCCTTCCTTTTCGGATCCGGCCAAATCTCACAAGGTCTCCCACAGTCATAAGCTGCTATGTCAATCCCCACAGGAACAGCTACCTGATAGAGGCATTACATCAACTTGTAGACAAAAGTGCTGTCGAATTAGTGCACAATCCGACCTCCCTAGGGTTTTTAAACCGGCTGTTTTTGGTACCCAAACCCAACAACAAGTGGAGACCGATACTGGACCTGAGCAATCTAAACCCCTTTCTCAAGGTGGAGAAATTCAAAATGGAGACACCGGAAACCATCAGGACATCCCTCCAACAAGGGGAGTGGGTCACCTCAATAGACTTCAAGGACGCCTACTTCCATATCCCAATACAGGAACAATCCAGGAAATGCCTGAGATTTTTCACCCAAGGCCGGACATATCAATTCAAAGCACTACCTTTCGGTCTGTCCACAGCACACTTGGAGTTCACTGTAGTAGTAAAGGAGGTGAAACTGATGGCCATGCACAAGGGTATAAGAATCCACCAATACCTAGACGACTGGTTGGTGAGGGCCAGATCCCACCAGGTCTGTCTCCAACATACTCAGGACCTAGTAAAAATGTACCAAGACCTAGGTTGGCTGGTGAATGTAGAAAAGTCGAAGCTGGAGCCCAAGCAAGTCTTCGACTTTGTAGGCTACCAGTTGACCTCAGGTCCGGTCGGGTCCGACCGACACCGGACCGGTGGCAAAGCCTTCAAGAGAAAATAAGAGCATTTTTGTTACTACCGACTTGCCCGGTCTTGCCCATGTCCTTGATAGGTTTGTTAACAGCCACAGAGAAACAAGTTCACCTAGGCCGACTGCATATGAGGCCCATACAGTGGCATCTCAGAACCAATTGGAGAGTACCAGAATCTCTAAACAAGATTATTCCAATACCCAGATCTGTGCACCCTCACAGTGGTGGCTGGAGGAAAGCAATGTGCTCCAAGGTCAACCATTGCACCCCTTACAACACGCTCTGCAAATTTTCACAGATGCGTCAAAAGAAGGGTGGGGCGCTCCCTTAAACGAGCGCATTGCAAGAGGGTCATGGTCAGTGCCCGAAAGCAAACTGCATATAAACTATCTGGAACTAAAGGCAGTGTTTCTAGCTTTAAAAGAGTTCCAAAACCTCTGTGTAGACAAGATAGTTCTAGTGGCCACAGACAATACAACAGTAGTGGCTTACATAAACAAAGAAGGAGGCATGAGGTCGGGCCCACTGTGTGCCCTACTTTGGAGAATCTTGACCTGGTGTACCCAGCGACAAGTAACTCTAAAAGCCCGACACATCCCAGGCCAACTAAATGTGGTAGCAGACAAACTATCCTGGCTGGGTCAGACCATCTAGATGGAATGGTCCCTCCTTCCAGAGGTTTTTCAGGCACTATGCCACAAATGGCACCATCTTCAGACCTCTTCGCCACGAGGTTCAACCACAAATTGCCTCAGTTTGTGTCTCCAGTACCGGATCCCCTGGCAGTAGCAGTGGATGCACTCACTCTGCCATGGGACCATCTGGATGCATGCGCCTTCCCACCGACCGCCATATTGGGCAAAGTGGTGGAGAAGTTACAGGACTCCCCGTGCAAGAGAATCATTCTGATTTCTCCGGGGTGGCCCAACATGTCTTGGTTTTGGGATCTAGTGACCATGTCCAGTCAGGTCCCTATCAGTCTGCCCATCCTGCCCAATCTGTTGACACAACCCTTCAGTCAGATCCCTCACAGATATCTGGCGAATCTGAATCTCCATGTATGGCTCCTAGAGCAACAACAATCAAGGGGCAGGGTTTTTCTAAAGCAGTGGCGACAAGAATTGAGGCTCTTCAAAGGAGATCAACCAGGGCAGTCTATGAGGCAAAGTGGAACATTTTTACAAAGTGGTGCATCACTCATAAGGTGGACTTCAGGGCACCCCCTATAAACTCAGTTGCTGATTTCCTTATGTACTTCGAGGACAGGAAATTACAGCCCAGCACCATTGAGGGTTACAGGTCTGCCATTGCTGATAAGTTGGGTAACCCATCCCTTAATATCAGCAAAGATGAAAATCTCACTCGTCTACTCCTGGATAGTTTCCACAGAGACAGACCCAAAGGTCAGAGGGGAATCCCCTCCTGGAACCTTTCCCTGGTTTTGCACCAGCTGACAAAGGCTCCTTTTGAACCACTTAAAAATGCGTCAATGAAGTATCTGACCTTCAAAGCGGTTTTTCTCTTAGCCCTTGGCTCGGGCAAGAGAAGGAGTGAGATACATGCCTGGCAACAAAAGACACCAATCCGATTGGTCCAAGGTGTCCCTGTATCCATCACCCAGCTTTCTTTCAAAAATCAGCTGGCCAAGGAGGGTCCAGATAGTGTGGCCCCAGTGGTTATACCAGCCCTGGCCCCAACCCTGGACAAATCCCTCAAGTCTGACAGGTCCCTTTGTCCGGTCAGAGCTTTGCGCTACTATTTGGACAGGACCTCAGGCAGAATAAGGAGTTAGTCTTTGTCTCCTTCAAGAAAGGTTTCGACAAGGACATCTCCCCTGCCACCATCTCCTCATGGATCAAGAAACTGTGATCCTGTGCTATGAGCTCTCCGATCACCAAGCCCACACCCTGCATCAGGTTAAAGCCCATGATGTCAGGGCCTTTGCTGCTTCTAAGGCCTTCCAGTCGGGAGTTTCCTTAGAACAGATTCTATCAGCCTGCCACTGGAAGTCACATAATACCTTCACACAATTCTACTTGAAGGATGTGGCCTGGGCCGACTCAGAGCTCTACCATTTGAGTCCTGTAGTGGCTGCACAACAGATCCACAAACAACCCAGGACCTAGAGGATATCTGTAAATATGTAAATAGTTGTACATAGATCTAAGAACCAATCAAAAAAAAAAAACAAAAAAAAACTGTTGTGCTTCCTCCAGGAGGTTTATTCCTTCTTCTTATGGGACTGAACTCACCCCTCTCTTCCCCTACCTCAGAGCAGGTCTGTTAAAAAAAGGGGGGAGGGTAAGTCGGTTTGGACCAATGGGCCGGTCCCTATTAACCGACCATGGCCTTAAGGGTCTCTGACCACAAGGTCAACCCGGGCCTGAAAGAAAGTCAGTTGTTAGTTTGTTTATGAGTTCACCTAAGTCCCTAGTAACTTACCCGCCGACCAAGCGGTAGTTATTCACCAATTGTCCATTGGATAGGATGTATTAACGCAATAAAATTGCAAATTTAATAAGTAAATTAAATTTTTATAAGTTAATACCCTATCCAATGGACACACAAGACCCTCCCACTGACCCCGCTATCAGCTTACTAGGGGTCTAATAGGTTTAGACAACGAAAAAGATGCTATGACGTCACGCTGTCTAGACAGGAAGGAAGTACGACACGCCATCTGGCTAGTGCACAGTACTGGACCAGCCTGGCGGGTGGAAACACAGAACGTCTTTTTCTGACGTTTGGCGGGCTGGTCCACGCCGACCGGATAAGCAATTGTCCATTGGATAGGGTATTAACTTATAAAAATTTAAGTTACTTGATTTATTAATTTGCAATTTTCTACTATTTTGTAAGTTATTTTTTGTGAGAATAAAGCCAGGTCATGTTGGGGTGGGATGTCAACTTTGTAATTTGTAAGTGATGAAATTTATTTTTGTGAACTGAGTTCAGAAGGGATTTGTGTTTGTTATTTGGAATGTTTATGGTGAAATTGTATTTACATGAAATAGTTAGAAAATTGGGGTTATTCTTGAGGCAAGTCTTTGCTAAATAAAAGTTCTTTGATTATTTGGGTAGTCCTGAAAAGGACTGCTAGATGACAGAATGTTCTCCCCCTCATTACATTTAGAAACAAGGAAAGAAATGTTAGGTCACCCAGTTAAGGTGAATGTGTTAGATGTGCTAAGAAAAGTAAAACTTGTAATCTAGGTTGTATCTATGCAATAAAGGGACAAACGAACGGACGGAATTACACCAATTTTTGAAAGGAACCTAGCTGTGATGGTGATCTATCTCCCTGTCAAGTTTGAATTCAATTGGACAAACCGTTTTCGAGTTAGAGTACAGAAATGGAAATTTTGACGGACAAACAAACGGACAGAATTACACCAATTTTGAAAGGAACCTAGCTGTGATGGTGATCTATCTCCCTGTCAAGTTTGAGTTAGAGTTCAGAAACAAAAATGTGTATGACGGACAGACTGGCGTCGAACACATCAATCTAATAGGAGGGTTGGTTACACGCAACCCGCCTAAAAATGCTGGTTGCATCCTAGTATAGTTTCTGCAGCCTGGCATGTCAGTAGTGGTTAACTCATCCGAGAGTGTTCTGTAGCAACCTCTCTCTGCAGTATCCAGGGCATGACCCATGGATTCTCTGACTTCCCTTCTCCTTGGGGGTGGTGGGGATGATGGTGATGCTGGCTGGGCAGGTGCTGGGTTCTGCTGTCTTCTGTGTCTTGAAATCATCATGTACAATAAAATATTTAACTCAATAAAAAACAAAAGGACCCTTAAGCGATCAAGCAGTTGCTCTCTATGTGTTCCTGTCATCTTTGAAGTGTGAAATGAATGGCACATCACAGGGGAGGGGGGGTTATATAGTGTGATATGAATCACGATTCTGGATACCGACCCAAAAAGACGATCAGTCCTGTTGGGAAGGGTCGGGAACATGCTCCCGGCTTGTCTGTTTGTCTTTACGGTTTGTCTGCTTGTGATCCGGCTTGTCAGAGATTTAGGGCTTGTTGTAATACTTCTATGACTGGCCGTGCAAAAAACATCCCCAACCCTACGTCTTGTCGTGATGGCGATTACGACCTGTCTGTAACTGTACCGTCCTGTCGTGGATTTCATAACCGACTCAGCATTTTTGGGCACTTTTTCCCATGACCCTATGACTTTTGCAACCAACCCTAGGGTCATAGGGTCGGTTACAGGGTCAGCTCCAGTGGAACATCTGCATTAAGCTTATATTATTTCAATCCCACAGCTGCTAAAGACCTATGACATCCCTACAAGTGATTAAAGATCATTTAACTTTTCACAATTTTCATGTGACTGATACATAAAAAGTGTTTTTATTGGAAATAAATAAAAGTTTAAGAAATTAATTTAAATTTCTAAATTTTGACATATTTTAACTGTACTTTCATTCAACAAAATTTTACCTTACCATTTAAGACAACATGATTTACACCCACACAAATCTGCATGCATTCTCGAACAATCTATTGTTATTGTTAAGGCTTAATATTTTGCCATTTTCTGGTAGATTTGTGACTTTAATGTAGGTACTGGCTACTTGATCAAAGAATTGTTGTTAGAAACAATGAAAAGGCCAGCTAGCCCCTAATTAAGTGGCCCGTCAGGGGCATTTATTTGTTTTCACATAAGTTCGAATGATCGCCGCCGCAGGATTATGGTCTCCCTTGAAAAGCTTATTGGGCTTTCAAATTTTTCTTTCCTTTTTATCTTTCTTTAAAACTATAGGGGCGGGAAAAATTTTGGGGATATTTGCGGAGACCTTAACCTTTACTTACGGTTACCTTAAGCATTTTTCAAAAACACCCTGTCATTGCGTTTCAGAAAAAAAAACACCTGTGCTATAAAATTTAACAGGTACATTCTACACCTAAATCCGCAGATGCCTGAATGGGAGGCGTTTTATTTTCGTAATTTTTTTTTTAAATGGGTACTTGATCTGTATCTCAAAAACAGTCAGGATTTTGGCGTTTTGTTGAAATAAGTTATTCAGCTACTTTTTGATAATCTTTCACATGCCGAAGTTTTAGCCCTGTATTTGCAATCTTAAGGTCACCCTAATGTCAGAAAAGGGGGTTTTTGCCCTCCAGTTCATTTAGTTTTTGACTTTTTTCAACCAAACTTGGCTTATAAAGGTTTACCAAAGGATTATCCAGACTTTATGGTGACCTTAAACTGTTAATATAATTTGAGCTATGGCCCCCCCCTAAAGTCATAAAATTGGAATAAAGCCGTCTGGCCCCTTTCTTTTTCCATATCTAACGTATATTCATATTGAAGGGACATGCTCAGTTTATGGTCACCTTAACGTCGCAATATGAATGAAATTATGGTCACCTTACAGTGAAAAAAGTTTTCAGCCTCCAGCTATCTTATTGTTCAACTGACCTCAGCTAAAACTTTATGCACTTATAAAGGATGACAAAAGGGACATTCTTATTTTATGGTCACCTTAAAGTCCCAATATGAATGAAGTTATGGCCACCTTGCAGTGAAATTATGGAGGTTTTAATCTCCAGCTATCGTATTGTTCGGCTGACCTCAGTTAAATTTTGCAAACTTATTAAAAGATGACAATAGGGACATTTTTATTTTCTTTCCACCTTTGAGTTCCAATACAAGTACAGTCATGGCCACCTTGAAGTAAAAATGAGGGTTTTCAGCTCCCAACCGACTTACTTTTCAATGACATCAGTTCAACTTGACACATTGATTAAGTTTAAGGAAGACTTTTAATGAACTTTTTCCTTAAAATTCATGCGGCATCACTGTGTCTTATGGCATCACTCTGCAGCATACGCGTCTGTTTAAACAACTTCTCCAAAACTACAAGACCCAGAAACATGCTGTTTTTTTTTAAAGAGACCTTATCTATCGAGGATGATAAATCATAAAATCCATGCAGATCTGTCTGTTCGTTTTTTGCCCAGAGCCATTAGAAGAGAGGTACCCCCACCCAAAGTCTAAAAATTTCAACACTAGACTCTCATGACTATTACAGGGATTTCTCTCATATCTTGCATATATGTACTAGGCCAGCAGTAGATTCTCTTGTGGGAGTATCAGGCCTGGATCTTTCTCAAGTATTTTTTTATAAATTTTTGATCCATTAAAATTCATGTATTCATGCACTAAATCACTTATAACTTGAAAAGTATTACATTTAGAGCATTTTGTTAAATGTGTTTTTGATGTAGTTTTGTGCCAGTTATAACATAGTAAAATTTCAGAAATGTGGCCCATTACATAATTAAGTAATTGTTGTAAAACCTAAACATTTCGCTGTTGTAAAATGTGGGCTCCGTGGATCTAACACTATTACTGAAGATCTAACAATATTACAGGAGATCTGCAACCCCACTGACCAGCCTGGTTCTTTGTTTCTCATTTGATATCATTTCAGTACCTTTGTACAATGGTCAGATAAATGTGAAAAGTCTTGTACTTTGAATAGGATTATATCTTTATAATTTTCATTATGCACAAAACCATGATCTATTAGGGTAGGTTGTTTGCACATGGGGCCAAAATAAGTACAGTTTCCAAACATATTCCCAATTTTCCTCCCATTAGGCGAGAGTTTTTTCATTAATTGGTTTTCAAAAGTTTTTGCACCCTAGCAAAGCAAGTCGGTCGGACGGAAAGAAAAAAAATGTACATCACCACTAAGGTCGGTTGAAAAAAAATGCTCAACAAGAATGCTCAACAAGATTTTAAAAAAAGGAAAGCTGTAGTTCACTGTATAAAGTTACTTCTGATTATAATAATATGATGAATTTCAAGAAAGAAAGGCTACCTCCTGCTCTAAAACTGTGCAATTTAAAATTTTATTGCGTTAATACATCCTATCCAATGGACAATTGCTTTACCGGTCAGCGCGACCGGTTCCGCCAAACACCAGAAAAAGACGTCCTGTATATAATACCGGCAGGACCGGTCAGGAGAGTGTATTCACTAGGTGGCGCATTGTACCTCCTTGCTGTCTAGACAATGTGACGTCATAGCATCTTTTTCGTTTGGCGCGTGGAGAGTGTGGACATGTTTTCAACGAAGAACGAAAACGTTTTTTGATCTCTACAACGAATCCTACCTTTAAATTTTACTTTCTTCTGAATTATCTACTATCCTGTCGTCCCCAGAACAGAAACGTGGCACATGTGGTCATGTTATGGCGAGTTTTGACGGCCACTTCAAATGTGCAAGATGTCGGGACAAGGGGGTAGAAGAAGACACCTGTGTTCTCAAGAAGGACTGTACAGTTTGCAAAGGGTTTACCCCTGAGCAGATTCTGCAATTAGCCACCCCCACTTACAAAGATCGCAAGAGTAAAGAAAAGAAGTTGGTTTTGTCCTCCCCTTCTCCCACTCTCATGGACCCTTCACACGTGAGTGTGCTGGGTAAAGTGGAGGGGGACAAGGTTGTACAACCTGAAACCACACCAGCTGCGAAAAAGATGAAACGCAGTGAATCACCCAAGCCCTCTTCCAACAAGAAATCCAGCTCTGGTATCAGACCTTCAGCAGATGACCTGAAGAAGCTGGGTGATAAGTGGGCAGAGAGGTTCTCCCGGCTGGAAGCAATGCTGTTAGCCAAGTCTTTCACAGTACCGGTTGAACCGGTTGCAAAACCAGAAGCAGAGGTCACCACCAGCCAGAAGCCATTTTTCGACCCTGGTGCCAACACCAGCAGTCTGGCTAGAGAAACTTCCGGTCCCAGCCTTGGTCAGGCCACCGGTGGGGCTGTAGAGGAGATGCAGACGGCCACCCAGCCTCTTAAGGCTCCCGGTGCCGGAACAACAACCCAGCCTGTTCAAGCCCCCGGTTCAGTCCCTGATGTACAACCATCCTGTGAGGGAGATCTCAGTGCAGCATCTGATAGTGAGGGTGACCAGTACAGTGTTACCGCTTCCCTATCTGATGAGAACTACCGGTACGGGTCACCAGGCAGAGACCTCCCCAAGGAAGAGGTTGCAGATCAGTAAACCTTCAGAGGAGGCAAACTACCGAGAGACAATGAGAGGCATTAGAAGCTTTATGGGTTGGCACAACATCCCAGAGTTCAAGACTGTGTCCTCTTCTGATGACAATCCCTTTGCCGGTGCATGTGTACAGCCAACTGGTAAAGTTTCAGTCAAGCTTCCGGTGGATGACTGGTTATGCAGGAAGATGGGAAAACTTAACCTCACCATCACAGAGGGGTACCCTGCAAGAAACATTGACACTGCTGGGCTCCTCAAAGATCAGTTTATCAAGCCACCCAGATCTTCCAGATGGTATGGGATGCATACTGAGAAGAAGGACTGTGAGAGCAACACAGTATGCACCTGGTCACCGGAACCGGCCAAACTCAACCATTCCTTCAGTAGGGTTGCACGTAGAAACCTTCCTTATGCCCCACCCTCCCGGGCCTTCAGCCAGGACATGCTCAGGCATTGGGAGAGAGCAGCATATGAACAGACGGTTATGTGTAACCAGGCTGCTGGTTTGTCAAGGTGTTTGACCAGAGTTCAAGATGCCATGTCTTCTCAGCTGAAAACCCTGCATCTGGACAAGAAAGGCAAGTCTGAAAGAACGAAGCAAGCTATTGATGAACTGGAATACCTTGTGACCTTCAACTGCTCAATTTCGCAAGCCATGGCCAGAACTATGCAAGATTTGTCAGAAGGGGTTTTTATCAGCACGGCCAACTTCACACTGGCTCCCAGGGACAGTTATTTAGAGTATTTACATGCCGGGGTCAAGCAAGATACTCTGAACGCCTTGAGAACGTCTCCTGTCCATCTCAACTCACTGTTCCCAATCAGCTTATCACCAAGGCTGAGGAAGAGATCTGCAGAAGTGAGGAGAGACGTTCTTCTGGCCAGGCACACAGACGTCAAGGACGTTTTCACCCTTCTGCATCTAGTGACAAGTCTGCTGGCCACCCGGACCTGAAGTCTGATGTCCCCGCGTGGAAACAGATAAGGGACAAGCAACAGTCGAAAGAAAGGTCGTGGCAAAGCCTCAACATTCTCCCAGAAGCCGGCTAAGGGTTTCAAGCCGCGTAAATGACAATCACTGTGTAAATTCTGTGACCGGTCAGAAGAACTCTGTTTGTGTTACTGGTCAGACAGGCTTGAAACCACTTTCAGTTGTAGCCGGGGACAAGAAAGTGACTTTAAATTTGAATATAGATTTTTGTGTTGCAAATGCTCATATTGTCATCGGGTTGCCACAAAGGAAAGGCATAAATCCCAATTGTTGTCAAATGTACACAGAAATAAAATATATGAAAGATGTTTCTTGTGTAGGTCACTTGAGTTCTGTAAATCTTGTCACAAATGCCCCACCTGTTGTCACCAATCCACCTGTAGGGGCAAGGTTACAAAAGTGTTGGGATAAGTGGGAAGCCTTGGGCTTGAGTCCAAAAGTAGTCACGACACTGAGAGAGGGCTACACCCTCTCCTTCCGGTTCAGACCAAACTTAACAAGGTCACCAACTGTCATAAGCAACTACCACAACCCAGGAAGACAGTCCAACCGTTTAGAGGCACTGTATCAGCTGGTGAACAAAAATGCAGTAGAACCGGTAGAAAATCAAAACTCCCTGGGTTTTTACAACCGGCTATTTTTGGTTCCCAAACCCAACAACCGGTGGAGACCTATCCTGGATCTGAGCACCTTGAACACCTTTTTGAACACAGAGTCGTTCAAGATGGAGACCCCAGAGACAATAAGAACCTCCCTACAGGCAGGGAAGTGGGCCACTTCCATAGACTTCAAAGATGCATACTTCCACATACCTATTCACAGTCCAGGAAGTACATGCGTTTTCACCTCCAGGGTCGGTCCTACCAATTCAAAGCCCTACCCTTTGGCCTCTCCACAGCTCCCATGTAGTTCACAGTGGTAGGGAAAGAGGTCAAACTCATGGCACTGCAGAGGGGTATAAGGATCCACCAGTGCCTAGACGACTGATTGGTGAGAGCCTCTTCCCACGAAACTTGTCTCCAACATACACAGAACTTGGTAGTTCTCTGCCAAGATCTAGATTGGCTAGTGAACAAGGAAAAGTCAGAGGTGGTCCCAAAACAGGTTTTCAACTTCGTATGTTACCAGTTCGACCTGAAAGAAGGCAAGGTCAAACCCACACCAGAGTGTTGGCAGGCCTTGACAGACAAGATCCAGTCAATACTGTCCGGTCCGGTATGTCCGGTTTGACAGTTCATGTCCCTCTTAGGTCTTCTCACAGCATCAGAAAAGCAAGTCCACCTAGGGCGACTTCACATGAGGCCCATACAGTGGCACTTGAAAAACAACTGGAGGGTCCCAGAATCACTAGACAAGGTGATCCCAGTTCCCAGGTCGTTCCACCCCCACCTAAGGTGGTGACTGGATGAAAGCAATGTGATACCAGGTCAACCTTTACACCCTCTAAAACATGCTCTGCAAATATTTACAGACGCATCAAAAGAAGGGTGGGGCACTCACTTAAACGAGCTCACTGCAAGGGGAACCTGGTCCCTTCCAGAAAGCAAGTTGCACATAAATCACTTAGAACTAAAAGCTGTCTTTCTAGTTCTAAAAGAGTTTCAAAACTTCTGTTGCAACAAGACAGTATTGATAGCTACAGACAACACAACAGTGGTTGCCTATATCAACAAAGAGGGGGGATGAAGTCGGGCTCCGTGTGTGCCCTACTGTGGAGAATCCTGTCCTGGTGCACCAGGAACCAGGTGACCCTGAGGGCACGTCACATCCCTGGCCAGCTGAACGTGATAGCAGACAAGCTATCCAGACTGGGCCAGACCATTCAAACAGAGTGGTCACTTCATCCAGAAGTGTTCAAAGCTATATGCTCTCGGTGGCACCAACCACAAGTGGACCTGTTTGCCACCAGATTCAACAACAAACTACCACAGTTTGTGTCACCGGTTCCAGACCCCCAGGCATGGGCAGTGGATGCACTCAGCCTGTCATGGGAGAATCTGGATCCATACGCCTTTCCACCAGCAGCCATCTTGGGCAAAGTAGTGGAAAGTTGCAGGACTACCCTTGCAACAGGATTATTCTGATTGCCCCAGGGTGGTCCAACATGCCCTGGTTCTGGGATCTAGTGGCAATGTTCAGTCAGATCCCACTGTGCCTGCCCAACATACCCAACTTAGTGTTTCAGCCTTTCAACCAGGTCCTTCACAGGAACCTGTCAAATCTGAACCTACATGCCTGGCTGCTAGAGCCTCAGCTATCAAGGAGCAAGGTTTCTCTGAGGCAGTGGCAGCACGAATTGAGGCTCCTCAAAGAGGATCAACCAGATCTGCCTAGGAGGCAAAGTGGACCATTTTTACAAAGTGGTGCCTCTGTAATCAGGTGGACTTCAGAGCACCACCTCTGAAAGCCATTGCTGACTTCCTCCTGCACTTGTTTCAGGACAAGAAGTTACAACCAGGCACTATTGATGGCTACAGATAAGCTATTGCTGACAAATTGGGTAATGTCACCATTAATGTCAGCAAAGATGAGAACCTCACTCGTCTCCTGGATAGTTTCCATAGAGACAGACCCAAGGGAGGGGCATCTCTGGTTCTACACCAGTTTACAAAGGCTCCATTTGAATCCCTGAAGGAGGCCTCCTTGAAACACTTGACCTTCAAGACTGTTTTTCTGATGGCCTTGAGTTCTGGTAAACACAGGAGTGAGATCCATGCTTGGCTACATAAGAACATCAGACACCAGTCAGACTGGTCTAAGGTGTCCTTATACCTTTCACCCAGCTTTCTATCCAAGAATCAGCTGGCTAACGAGGGTCCAGATAGTGTGGCTCAAGTGGTCTTACCAGCCCTGGCCCCTTCTCAGGATAAGTCACTCAAATGTGACAGGTCCCTATGTCCAGTTAGAGCCCTGCGCTACTACTTAGACAGGACCTCAGACCTTAGGCAGAATAAGGAGCCGGTCTTTGTCTCCTTCAAGAAAGGTTTTGACAAAGACATCTCTCCTGCCACCATCTCTGACCAGGAGGCCCTCACCTTGCATCAGGTTAAAGCCCATGATGTCAGGGCCTTTGCTGCTTCTAAGGCTTTCCAATCTTTCCAATGTAAATATGTACATACTGTAAATATGTTAAGATGTACATAATGTAAATATGTACACAATGTATAAAAAAAAACAAAAAAACTGTGACTTGCTTCCTTAGGGAAGTTTATTTCATGGGACTGAACTCAGCCCGTCTCTCTCTCTCTTTCCTTCTCTCAGAACCCTAAGGAAAGAAAAAAGGGGGGACAACGTCGGTAAACTTCCGGTTAACCAGTTGGTTGGTAGCCGACCTTGACCTTACAGGGTTCTTTGACCCTAGGTCAAATGGGCCTATTCAATTTGTTTTGTTATGAGTTCACTACAGTCCCTAGCAACTTACCCGCCTTCCAAGCGGTAGTTATTCAGCAATTGTCCATTGGATAGGATGTATCAACACAATAAAGTTGCAAATTTAATAAGTAAATTAAATTTTTATAAGTTAATACCCTATCCAATGGACAGGCAAGGCCCACCCAACCGGCCCCGTTATCAGCTTACTAGGGGTCTTAATAGGATTAGACACGAAAAAGATGCTATGACGTCACATTGTCTAGACAGCAAGGAAGTATGATTCGCCACCTAGCGAATACAATCTCCTGACCGGTCCTATATACAGGACGTCTTTTCCTGGCGTTTGGCGGGACCGGTCGTGCCGACTGGTAAAGCAATTGTCCGTTGGATATAACACAAGCAATCTTGAGTATGGGGGATAGTCTCTGAAAAAAACAAAGACGTGCCACCCATTTAGCCTCAACTGTAATGAGGGACACATTTAACAGTATGGGGAAATCCCCAACATATTTACATACTGTTATTTATATGATGGGGTTTCCCTCTTGAAAGCATGCTGCCACAGCTGTCATGCTGGGTTTCTAACTTTGGATCTCTGTTATTATAGAACCAAATACAGGTATACAGCCACACTGTGAGACCTTTTATTTGAGATCAGGGTGAAAATGATTGAAATAGGTGTAATACTTTCCAAAAGTATTTGTATGAATATTTCCTTGTTTTAGTGTCAAGGTTATAAATTCCCATGGTTTGTCAAAAGAATTGCTGGTTTTCAGCACAGTGTAGAAATTGGTAAAAATCCCTAAGACGACTGTGCCATATTGGTGATCACACTGTATACCTTATCCCATTTGGAAAAAATTAAATTAGTCATGGTCCATAGATTAAGATTTTACATTAACCTTGTAAGTGACATTTTGATTGGTGTTACAGTCCTTTTGATTGTTTCCCAAATCCTCCTGAATTGCTTACAAACCTCACAAAGGCCTATACCTTTGCCAGTACTGAGGGGGGAAAACATTGTTTTACAAACAGAAAATGTTTTACAAACAGAAAATGTTTTACAATTTAAAAGTATGAAATTATCAGGGACACACACAGTTCATCCCAACCATTCCAGAAGTTTAACCATTGGTTCCAGGCTGGTCCTTAATGCACTCAAACATTATGATCGTGGTTTATGGATCCCCCAAATGAAAAGTTTGGCTTCACAAACCCTCCCAAATGAACTATTTTCAGAATCTTAGATCTGTTAGGGGGATCAGCATAGTGGAACAGCTCTATTCGATTGTGAATTCCAATGTAAAGTTTGTTTTATGGAAAAGATGCTTTTGTGATGTGTGGTAAAATACCCCCCAGAAAAATATCTCCTGGAAAGAATGCCTGCTGCATATTTTGTATCCCTGAAACAAATGTATCCTAGGAAATAAAAGCAAGCAATTTCACTAGAGTATTGCTTTTCAAGTGAAAAAGAAGTTGATTTTGCACAGCAAACACAGTGTAAAAATGAGCATTAATGACTTTGTTGAAATAACTATCTTGATCTGTTTAATAGGTTTTTCCCTTTATGCAAAAAATCAACCCACCAGAAATGGTGACAAAATGATTTTTGGCAAAAATTGCCAGCTGACACTATGGATACCTTGGAAGTCAAAATTTTCAATGAAATTGCTCTATTTTGTTGCGTTAATACATCCTATCCAATGGACAATAGCTTATCCGGTCGGCGCAGACCGGCCCGCCAAACGCCAGAAAAAAACGTCCTGTGTCTCAACACCGGCCAGGCCGGCCCAGTACTGTGCACTCGCCAGATGGCGTGTCGTACTTCCTTCCTGTCTAGACAGAGTGACGTCATAGCATCTTTTTCGTTTGGCGCGAGATCTGTGCAAGCAAATTTTTTCAGTGTTTGAAATTTTGGAATATACTCTGTTTATTTTCAGAGTTGCATTGTTTATCTTTGCAAAAGTGATATATAGGATACATAGCTCAGTATGTCTTCCCCGGGGCAGAAGAGGGGGTCTTGTGGCCATGCTATGGCGATTTTTGATCAACATTCTTATTGTGCGCGGTGCCGCAAGAAGAACAAAGGCAAAGACCCTTGTGTGGAGAGTAAGGATACTACTTCTTGTAAGTTCTGCTCTGCTTTTACACCTGAACAGTTAGCTCAGATTTCAACTCCATCATATAAGATTAAGAAAGAGAAGCGTGAGGCAAGGAAATCTGTTACGGCCACCCCCACTAAAGATTCTTCTGAACTAGTCGACCCTGTGTCTGTGTCCGTCATTGGGGTTGTTGGCCAGGAGGGCTCTTCACTTCCTACAGACTCTGTTAAATCCCCTCCATCTTCTTCTATGCCTCCAGAGAAGAAAGCCAAGAAGGAAAAGGTTTCTGCTAAACCTAAGAAGTCTTCTGATTCAGCTTCGACGGATGCTAAGTTAGCAGATTTGGACAGTAAGTGGTCCAACAGGTTGGAAGCTCTCTTGCTTTCTAAAAGTTTTCAACCAACCTTTTCCTCAGAAGTTAAACTTACTCCATCTCACTCTCCACCGACCAACATACCCAGGGACTCTGAGCCATTTTTTCAACCTACAGGGCGCACTGGCACAGCCTTCTCTGCGGAAACGCATCAGGCAGCCAGCCAGCCGGAATCCGACTCTCAACCTTCCACTACAGAGCGCACTGGCAAAGGTTCCTCTGCTTCACAGCATCAACCGGCCAGCCAGCTCACATCCAACACGCAGCGGACTGCTTCAGTTTCTTCCAAGAGCTCTGGCAAGGGTCTCTCTGCTTCACAGCACCACCCAGCCAGCCATCTTGCCACCGACCGACCTTCCTCCAGATCTCCTCACCGACATGCTGGTCACGACTCAGATAAGGGTTCCTCTGCTTCACAGCATCAACCCACTGACCGGCCGACATCCGGACGGGACCAACCTTCTACTCAGTCTAGTTCCGACTCTCACTTGAAGCATCATTCTACCGGAAGGTCTCATAGCAAACATTCTGACCGACCAACTGTTATCACCGACACCGGCTCCCCTCATCTTCAGGAAAAACAGAAGGACAGTGCCTCTAGTGACACCTCTGACTCTATGAGTGACTTGTCTGATAGACCCGCAGTGGATCTTTATACTTAGGAGGGAGAGCTGTCGGACGACCCGGAATTGATCAATGAACCGGAACTTGTCCCTTCTGAAGAGCAAACCTATAGGGAAACTATGAAGGGTATCCGGGAGTACATGGGCTGGTCAGACATTCCCGAAATGGAAAGTACTAACACTGGATCTGAGGACAATCCTTTTTCGGGCCCCAAAGCTGTGACTCCAGGCAAGGTTTCCATCCAAATGCCGATGGAAGATTGGCTTTGTAAGAAGATGAAGAAGATGAACGTGACTCTGGTTGAGGGATACCCCTCCCGTAGTTCTGAGGCCGGTGGCCTGTTGATGGACCAGTTCCTGAGGACAGCGAAGTCGCAATCCAGATGGTACGGTCTTGCCACCGACCACAAAGCTGACCCTGCTGCTGTCTCAGGCTGGAGTACGGATTCTTCAAAGCTAAACAGTTGTTTCAGTCGGATTTCCCGTCAGTCCGGATTGACTTCTACTCCACCAGCTTCCAGACGCATTTCCCAGGAATCTTTACGAAGGTGGGAGAAATCTGCAAGGGAAGCGTCCGTTATATGCAATCAGGCCGCTAGTTTCAACAGGTGCCTGTTTCGTGTACAGAAGGACATGCAGAGTCAACTTAGAAGTCTCCGGACAGATTGCAAGGGGAAAGGGGCCGCAAAGAGTGCTAACACCTTGGATGAACTGAAATATCTTATGGAGTTCAACTCAAGTATTACCCAAGCTGCTGCAAAGACTATGGAGCACTTGAGCGAGTTTGTGTTCATCTCCATGGGCAATCTCACCTTGGCTAGGCGCGATGCTTATCTTACCCATGTTAAGTCGGGTATCAAACCGGATACTGTGGCCGCCTTGAGAACAGCGCCCCTTCATATTCCCACCCTCTTCCCTGATTCAGTGATAAAGAGGGCTGAGGAGGAGATCTCACACTACGAGTCTAGAGGTCAGGCTAGTGGTTCACGCGGCAAGGCCCGTTTTCACCCTTATGACAGACCTGACAAGAAATCTGACAGACGTCAGGACAAGAAGGGAGACAAGCCAGCTTGGAAAAGTATTGGAAAAGGTCGTTACCGGAAACCCAGGGGAAAGGCCTCCAACTACACTTCCCGACCTGCCAAGGGCCAGCAGCCCTATAAATGACAATTACTATGTAACTCAGTTTCAGTCAGGGCTGCTGGCCGGGAGCACCTCCAAGAGAAAGACAATAGACACTTGTTTTGTAAACTTAAATGTTGTAACTCGTGTACCTACTGTGCCCGGGCATTCGCAAAGGAAAGATTTAAGTCCCGGGCCAGTGGAGTGTTATTCTCAAAGAGATCATTCATTAAAATATGTGAAAGGTGCTTCTTGTGTCACTCAGTTGTCTTATGTCCCTTCTGCAGCAAGTGTAAAAAATGTTGCATCAAAACTTCCTGTAGGGGCAAGACTTCAAAACTTTTGGCAGGTTTGGTTGGATCTGGGTGCCGGTCCGAAGGTGATCCAAATTTTGAAAGAGGGTTATACCCTTCCATTTCGGAACCGGCCGAGGTTGACAAGACATCCCACAGTCGTAAGCTGTTATGCCAATCCTCACAGGAACAGCTACCTGTTAGAGGCATTGCATCAGCTTATAGACAAAAATGCTGTAGAACTAGTACTCAAACAGACCTCTCTAGGGTTCTTCAACCGACTGTTTTTGGTTCCCAAACCCAACAACAAATGGAGGCCAATATTGGACCTAAGCCACTTAAATCTTTTCCTCAAAGTGGAGAAATTCAAGATGGAAACACCGGAAACCATCAGAACATCACTCCAACAAGGGGAGTGGGTCACCTCGGTCGATTTCAAAGATGCCTACTTCCATATCCCAATACAGGAACAGTCCAAGAAATATCTCAGGTTTCATGTCCAGGGTCGGACATATCAATTCAAAGCCCTACCTTTCGGTCTGTCCACAGCACCCATGGAGTTCACTGTATTAGTAAAGGAGGTGAAGCTGATGGCCGGTCGCAAGGGTATAAGAATCCACCAGTACCTAGACGACTGGTTAGTACGGGCCAAATCATACGATATCTGCCTCCAACATACTCAAAGTCTGGTGGAAATGTGTCAAACACTCGGATGGCTGGTGAACACAGAAAAATCGGAGCTGGTACCGAAGCAGGTTTTCAATTTTGTCGGTTACCAGTTCGACCTCAGGGCCGGCCGGGTCAGACCGACCCCGGACCGGTGGCAAAGCCTTCAGGACAAGATACAAGTACTTCTGTTATTACCGGCCTGTCCGGTCCGACAATTCATGTCCCTGATAGGCCTCCTAACAGCCACAGAGAAACAAGTTCACCTCGGCCGACTGCACATGAGACCCCTACAGTGGCATCTCAAAAACAATTGGAGAGTACCAGAATCTCTAGAGAAGATTATTCCCCTCCCGAGAACCCTACATCCTCACTTACAATGGTGGTTAGACGAAGACAACGTGCTTCAAGGTCAACCATTACACCCAGTAAGACATGCTCTGCAGATATTTACAGACGCATCAAAAGAAGGGTGGGGTGCTCACTTAAACGAGTTCACTGCAAGGGGGTCCTGGTCAGTGCCGGAAAGCAAGCTGCACATAAATTATCTGGAACTAAAAGCAGTCCTCCTGGCCTTAAAAGAGTTCCAAAGTCTATGCACAAACAACATTGTCCTGGTGGCCACGGACAATACTACGGTAGTGGCTTATATAAACAAGGAAGGGGGAATGAAGTCGGGTCCGCTGTGTGCTCTACTTTGGAGAATCTTGACCTGGTGTTCCCAGCGACAAGTGACCCTAAAAGCCCGACATATCCCTGGCCGATTAAATGTAATAGCAGACAAGCTATCCAGGCTAAACCAGACCATCCAAACAGAATGGTCCCTCCTTCCGGACATTATCCAAGACTTGTGCAGAAAGTGGCACCGGCCTCAGATAGACCTATTTGCCACGAGGTTCAACAACAAGTTACCTCTGTTTGTGTCTCCAGTGCCGGACACTCTGGCAGTAGCAGTGGACGCACTCACCCTGCCATGGGAGCATCTAGATGCATACGCCTTCCCACCGACGGCCATATTGGGCCAGGTGGTGGAGAAGTTGCAAGACTCCCCGTGCAAGAGACTAATTCTGATTGCCCCGGGGTGGCCCAACATGCCTTGGTTTTGGGACTTAGTGACCATGTCCAGCCAGGTCCCTATCAGCCTGCCCAACCAGCCCAACCTGCTGACACAGCCCTTCAATCAGATCCCTCACAGAAATCTGACCAACCTAAATCTCCATGCCTGGCTCCTAGAGCCACAACAATCAAAGAACAGGGTTTCTCTGAGGCAGTGGCAGCAAGAATTGAGGCTCCTCAAAGAAGATCTACCAGATCAGTCTATGAGGCAAAGTGGGCCATTTTTACAAAGTGGTGCGTCACTAATCAGGTGGACTTCAGGTCACCACCTGTAAAGTCGGTGGCTGACTTCCTAATGTACCTTTTTGAGGACAAGAAGTTACAGCCCAGCACCATTGATGGATACAGGTCTGCCATTGCTGATAAACTAGGTAATACAACAGTCAATATCAGCAAAGATGATAATCTTACTCGTCTCTTGGAAAGTTTCCACAGAGATAGACCCAAAGGGCGGAGGGGAATTCCCTCCTGGAACATTTCCCTGGTGCTACACCAGCTAACAAAGGCTCCTTTTGAACCTCTTAGGGAGGCATCTCTGAAGCACCTGACCTTCAAAACTGTCTTTCTTTTAGCCCTAGGCTCGGGCAAAAGAAGGAGTGAGATCCATGCTTGGCAGCACAAGAACATCAGACACCAATCCGATTGGTCTAAGGTGTCCCTGTTTCCATCCCCCAGCTTTCTTTCCAAGAATCAGCTGGCCAAAGAGGGTCCAGAGAGTGTAGCCCCAGTGGTCATACCAGCCCTCGCTCCTACTTTGGATAAATCCCTCAAGTCTGACAGATCCTTGTGCCCAGTTAGAGCTTTGCGCTACTATTTGGACAGGACTTCAGACCTCAGACAGTGCAAGGAGTTAGTTTTTGTCTCCTTCAAGAAAGGCTTTGACAAAGACATCTCCCCTGCCACTATCTCCTCATGGATCAAGCAAACTGTGATCCTATGCTATGAGCTCTCTGATCAGCAGGCCCACACCCTACATCAAGTTAATGCTCATGATGTAAGGACCTTTGCGGCTTCTAAGGCCTTCCAGTCTGGAGTCTCCTTAGAGCAGATCTTAGCAGCCTGCCACTGGAAATCTCATAATACCTTCACCCAATTCTATCTGAAGGATGTGGCTTGGGCTGACTCAGAGCTCTATCATCTCGGACCAGTTGTGGCTGCTCAGCAGATCCACCAACAGACTGGTACCTAGAGGAGAGATGTACATATGTAAATACTTGTACATATTTGTATATATTGCACACATAGTTAAGGAGCAACAAAAAAAAAAAAAAAATCTCACGTACTTCCTCCAGGAGACTTATTTTTATGGGACTGAACTCATCCCTCTCTTCCCCTACCTCAGAGCAGGTCTGTAAAAAAGGGGGGGGCAAGGTCGACTCTGACGGTTCCATTCCGGATAACCGGATGATGATATTCGACCATAGCCCTATGGGTTTAGACTTCAAGGTCTACCCAGGCTGTAGAAGGCATTGTCATTATTCCAATATGAGTTCAAGTTTTCTTAGTCCCTAGTAACTTACCCGCCTACCAAGTGGTAGTTATTCAGCTATTGTCCATTGGATAGGATGTATTAACGCAATAAAATTGCAAATTTAATAAGTAAATTAAATTTTTATAAGTTAATACCCTATCCAATGGACACACAAGACCCTCCCACCGACCCCGCTATCAGTCTACTAGTGGTCTAATAGGTTTAGACAACGAAAAAGATGCTATGACGTCACTCTGTCTAGACAGGAAGGAAGTACGACATGCCATCTGGCGAGTGCACAGTACTGGGCCGGCCTGGCCGGTGTTGAGACACAGGACGTTTTTTCTGGCGTTTGGCGGGCCGGTCTGCGCCGACCGGATAAGCTATTGTCCATTGGATAGGGTATTAACTTATAAAAATTTAATGTACTTATTAAATTTGCAATTTTGCACCATTTTCAAGATAAATGCGTTTTAGCAGTTTATGCAGAATTTCAAGATGGCTGCCAAAAATGGCGGGAAAACATGTTTTGGAAAGAAATACCTGATGACTCTGCAGATAACCTGTGGGTCAAAAATTTAGTTGAAATCACTCTATCTTGCACCGTTTCTCAGATAATTGCGTTTTTACATTTTCTACAGAATTTCAAGATGGCCGACAAATATGGTGGGAACACGATTTTTGGCAAAAACTGGCAGATGACTATGCAGACACCCGGGGGGTCAACAATTTGGTTGAAATTACTACCTCGCACCATTTTTGAGATCATTTAAAAATATATTAAACAAGACTGGGGACATATTATCACCCTGTCGAACCCCGCTTGTGGTTTCAAAGATATCTGTATTCACTAATTTTTAGCTGTGCATTGGTTTCGGTATATAAATTTTTGATAGATGTAAGAATTTTGCCCTGAATACCATACTTAATTAATTTATTTATTAAATTTTTTTCTGTTTACCCAATCAAATGCCTTTTGAAAATCAATAAATGCAACATATGTATTTTGCCCCATACCAATTCTGTTTCTTATGATACTCATTAATGTGCATATGTGTTCTTCACAAGAGCGCCCTGGTCTGAATCCATTTTGTTCTTTGCATAAAATTTATTTTTTTCATGATATGTAACCAATCTTTTATTTAATAAAGCAGTAAATGGTTTGCCTATAGCTGAGAACAGGCTAATCCCTCTATAATTAAGTGGCACAAGGGGATCTTTTAATGAGCTTTTTGGTATTGGAGATATTATAGCCCTTTTCCAGGCCGATGGGATACAACCAGTCTGGAATATATACTGAAGTAATTTATATAAAACTTCTATAACATCTTTATTTTTTTAAGGTTTCATTTTGCATGCTGTCAAAACCAGCTGCTTTATTATTTTTTAGGGATTTAACAACCTCCTCTACTTCTGATAAAAGAATCGGGTTGTTAAGATAATTAGCACCATCTAACTTAGTTGAAGGAGTAGTACATTTATTTACACCTTCCTCAAGGCTATTATCATGATTATCTACATCATTATCTACATTATTGTTATATAATTTATTGAAAGCATTTTGCTAGTTGTTTAATACTGTTGGAAGGTTATCTGTGGTTTGTCCTGACTCTCCATTTATACATACTTTCTCTGAGATTTTTCTATTTTTTCTTGGGCCTAATTTACTGATATAGCCCCAGAACTGTTTAGGATTACTAGCTCTGGAAATATTAACCTCATTTGATAGATTTCTGTAATATTGCCTTTCTGTCTTTCTCAACATTTTATTGAATTATCTTTATTTTAATTTATAGTCATTTTGTAGTTTTATTTTATAGGCACCCCTACCTTTGTACTTTTGGAAACATATTTCAGAGTTTCTCATTTCTTTCCATTTCATTGTTAAGTTATGATTCCAGTAAGGTTTGTGGTATTTAAATTGTCTTTTTGATTTGCCAGAGAAAGAAAACCAAGAGAGATATGTATCTTTTTCACAGAGGATAGTTTTACAGACTTTATCATATAATGTGCCTATATCAACCTCTGTCTGTTTTGCTAGCTCAAGGTCTGTCAACAACTCAAGGACTGCACAGTCCCAGATTTCATTGTTCATATATTGCTCTGGCTTGTGCTTAAAGTGGTATTTTTTTTGGGGGGATGGGCATGGGAACCTAGGGATTTAGTTTTCTGAGTTGTGGGGGTTAATAGCTCAGGGGTGGTGTCAAAATCATAGGTGAACATCAGAATAGCATGGTCTGGGGGTTTACACTGAGTATTTATCAAATTCTAATGTTAAGTTTATCTATAAGATCATTGCTTTGTAAAATTTCAAATTTTTTACAATATTCAAGCTTATCGAGTGGGATAGCAATGTAATCTACTACAGATTTACCTTTAGTTGTAATGCTAGTATAATCATTTAATGCCAGTGTCACCCTACCATTTACTACAACACTGTTTGAATTTTTGAGAAATTCTAGAAAGTTTTCTCCATTTTTGTTTAAACATTTATCTAAGCTTATTCGTTTAGAGCAATTATCAACCTCTTCAATATAATCTAACTTGTCTCCTATTCTACTATTAAAATCACCACATATAAAAAGAGTAGATACAAAACTATATCTGTAAATAATAGAGAGCATATGCCCAAAGAATTCTGAACTATTTCTCCCATATGGAGAATTCTCCGGCGGTAAATTCCCAGCAAATATGAGAAAAAATATTTCACTCTCCATATTTTCCTTATTTTCAAAGAGAAGTATTAAAAGATCTTGGATCAATTTATCTACAATACTAACATTAAACACATTTAGAGCCGATCTTTTAACAAATACACCAACACCACCAAAATATCTATTACTATTCCTGTGTTTTTTCATTCGTGGGTGTGTAAACCCAATATAATCCTCCATTTTGAAATTGTCCTCTGGCCCATGATGAGTCTCATTCAGTACTATTATGTCTGCCTTGCAATGATTTAAGATACATTTCCGTAAGTCCATATTCCTGCTCGTAAGTCCGTTAATGTTCCATGTCAGCAACTTAATGCCAAAGGGCTGGGAAACATATTATTCTGGCATATTGGTTGCTGCATTCCCCCCATTTCTCACCTGATTTCCACGTTCCACTTTAGTATCTTGTGAGGATTGGAAGAGGCTACTGTTTAATGCTGGTTGAGGGTTTGCAAAAGACTTCTCACTCTGATGCGTGGGTCTTGGCGGTGAGTCGTTTGGATATCTTGAGTATGATGCAGCATTTTGGTGTCCTATAGCTGGTTGTTGTATTCCCTGTGTCTGTGGAGAATGGATATCCCAATGTTGTACCATGTTTGGGCTATAACGGTTTGGCATAATTGATCCACTGTGTGTCAAGTGAATATGATCTTTCAGACCAGGAATTGCCATTATAAGGGATTTGAAGTTTCTGTTGTTTTGCCTCTCTTTCTGACTCAGGGAAAAAACTCTTCTAAGTAGGTTTGCATGCTTCAGGTTCTGACCACATTTCAGGACTGTGTCCCTCGACTGCTTAGAATCAAACTCGACATTGATTATAGGATTGGACGATTACCTGTTTGAGGTAGCCTAGCTACTCGAGTCACATTAACATTCTGAGGGATCCTCATTTCCTTTAATAGGGCAGTTATCTTGCTTCCTGTGTCTTCTCCTGACTCAAAAGGCATTTTTAGCACAACCATTGTTTTGTCAATAGGAAATTCTTCATTTTCCTCCACTGCCTGTTTTGCCTCCAGTGCATGAATTTTTTATTCAAGTACCTCTATTTTCTTATCCCTATCCTGCAGTTTTTTCTCCAGCAGGTTCATCTTTTCAGTGAATTCATTCTTCAGGGACGTGATCTCTTCTTTAATGACAGCCCTCATCTTGGACCTCATATCAGCCATATCCGCCACGTGCTGGTATTGTGAATGTGACACTTTCATTACTATGTTGTGAATCTCACTGAGCATCTGAAAATCTGGTTCGTTCATGTTAGCTGAAGTAGTTGGTTTATTTAACATATCTATGTTTGCTCCACTAATAGTACCCATATTCTCTCTTTTTGGTTTCTTTACTACACCTTTTCTTGGAGATAAATCCTCCCACACTTTCCTAACACCAGCTAATGACATTTTCTTAATGAGTTAATATAATAATATCCAATATTTGCAGTGTAATAGTATGTAGTATATGCAGTATATGTATAATAGTATATGATACACTTTAATTACACCTTTTGATACACTTTTAGTGTTATATCAGCTAGTACAATATTATTTAGTAATCCAGTAATTTATAATCCAGTAATACAGTTCATCCAGATTAGATTAGATAATATGTAATAGATAGATATCCAGTGTGTATATATATTATATGTAAGTATGATAAAAAGGAAGCTATTTAAATCTAACTACATGTAAAAAAATAAATAAGTTCAAATTATGATACAATGGTAAACATTTATATGGTCCCTTAACTCTATTGATGAGAGTTCTCTAAAAACACGTCTACACTCTCTAGATGCATAAATGTAATACCATATGTAAATATTTCCAGGGAGAATAAACTTTTGTTTTAAAGAGCCTGTAGCACCCTCAACACAACTTAACACAACCAGTTGAAAAACCACATGAACAGAGCACCTACATACAGCATTTTGAAAACTGCCATGTTATAAGGGATATATTCCACTTTTTTATGCAGCTCCCTCCCCACAGCTTTCAAACATAAACAGCCATGTTAGCAGAATGCTGTGAGGTATGGGAATGGATTGCTTTCTCATGGCCACTGTATATCCTAGTAATATTGTACTATAAACTGTACAGTAAAATTTTTTTCTGGTGCACACAAATTGTTTTAATTTAAATAAATAGTTATTCTACTTGCGTAAATGGCCAATAATTACTCAAAGATAGTATTTCTTGCACCTTTTATAAATTGGAAACCCATCTACAGGAAAAAATACAAATACTAAGTACACATTAAAAGTTTTGTTTATAGTTTGTGTTTCTTGAAAAATAGTGACAATGGACATGAAATATTCCAGGAGTAACTTGATATTAATTTATTAAATAATACTTACATTGAAGTATGTATATAGCATTTGACATTCCACTCAAATATAGTCAATAATAACATGTTTCAATATTTGATTATGTTTATGTTTTGTAAACAATTCTTATTAAATGCTAGTAATTACAAGAATATCAACTTCAATGAGTTTGATCATGCACACATGAAAATGTCATGACAGAACTTCAATTCTTATGGCAGAATTTGAAATTCTTTGACAGAATTTCCATCTTTGTATTGAAGTGGTTAAGAAGAATATCAAGTTCAGTCAGCAGAATTTAGACAGAATTCATAATTCTGTTGATAAAACTTAAATTTACAGTATTCAAAAACATTTTGTCCACATGCATTATGAATATGATTCATTCAGAATTTAAATTATGACAGAATAATCCTCAGCAAAATCAAATTGGAGGTCCAGATTTTAGTTTACTTTAAAGAATTATAATTATCCAACCTTTTTTGTTTATCTAATACTACTTTTCTTTTTGTCAAGTCAACTGTGGTAGTTCAGCTATAACATACCTAGCCATGGTTTGAATTTTGATGTCAGAAATTCTCATGTTTCTGGTATAATATACACAAGTTTTATGAGCAAATAGAGCTTTTAAAACTTTACATGAAAAACCAGCAAAACCAAGCTTTGAAGTGATGTTTCATAAAAAACTAAGAGATACATAAATTGCCAGGATTATTTATAAGACTATATTTTGTTTATATATTTTTTTTTTCATTGTAAATAGCAATGGTGCCATCTAAGTAATTATCATTATGCTAAACATTAAGGAAAGAAATTATATTGAGTAAAACAATACAATTTTAAAAACTGCCATATACAAACCCAGGTTTCAAATCATTAGCCCTTATGACTTTGCATGTGGATAGAATCAAAATAATCTTGTTAACTTTGAAATTAATTTATATTACATTCAGTATTTTGTAATCTAAGTATTATTGACATAAGAATCATTGATATTATTTATATTCATATCTTCATTTTCAGCAATACTGTCATCATCAGAGTGAAAGGGTTTACAAAAGCACAATGCCTCCTTTATGATTACTACTGTTATCATCACTAAAATTTGATTTATTTTTACTTGTACCAACTTCTGAATCTGTGCATGATTAATGTTTCAATTTTCAACACCAGGAGATATAATTAGATTTTAAACATGAGGAAATAAGTACATTTATTTATTTGGGGTTTTACGTCACTTTCAACACTGTACAGGTCATATCACGACGGGTAGTTGGAAGGGCAGAGGAAACCAGTACATACAGTTTGTCAGGGTTCTGTACTGTAAACTGCCGACCAACGGCAAGCAACTACCAGCTTTCCCACTTGAGGCCATGACGGGAATCAAACCCTGGCCTCAGAGGTGGGAGGCAAGAGTGTTACCACTCTGCCACCGTGGCCCCGGAAATAAGTACAAGAATACTGTAGTCTTTGTAGTGTGTTTTTGTGCAAGTGGAAATTTCTGCAATCGTGTGACATAGTACACACAAGCTTTGGACTGCTGGCCGTGAGTGTTTTTCTTCCAAGAGGGAGGGAAATTTTAGTGATAAACGTTAAAATAGTGGCATAAACATTGGCGTGGCGCAACTGAGAGAAGTGTAAATGTCTTTGTGTGTTTATGTACTTTATATACAACTAAAAAGTGGTATCTTAAATTTGGTGCTACAGGCTGTAAGTGTACTATACAGTATAGTAAGTTATAAGTAACAAACATTAAACCCACAGAAGATTATGTAAATACTTGCTATGTCACCCATATTCAGCTTGAGAGTGAGCCACACTCTTTTTGTGTATGTGAATGCATGTGTCTGTCTTCTACAGTGGGGAGAAGTATTGGTGTGTGCTAGCAATGTATGCATCTCCATTTGGCCATGTCAAATTCTGATGGACAGATTGACTTGTATATAGTTAAACTGGAGATTCTGTTTTTGCAGCACAGGCCAGTATTGATTTTTGATGTTTGGCGGTGTGTATGGCTCCCCTGATGTCTTCAAGAATAGGGCTTAGGTATTTAGCATTTTTTTCTTGCGGTCGGTACAAAAACAAATAAACTACCTGTGACTGTTTTTTTTATTCTGTCGGGAGCAAAACAAGCCTATCGGCGGATTTGAAATCTGATTCTAAACCCTGATGACATACATAGGTCTAACAGGGCTTTTCCATGCTCATTGACCTTGCTCTAATCACTATTTATTCTTCTGAAAGGCATGTCAGGTATATAACAGTCAGGTATCTGAAAGAGGTTATTATTTGAGTAATCTTGTACAACATAGTCGGGTTCAATGCCAGTATGGGCATTTAGGTCTCCCATAATTAAACAGTTTCCTTTGGAATTATAATGATTAATATCTTTCATGATTCGGTCATAAACATCAATACCAAAATCCTCTCTGCCTTGCGCGGGACTAACATATACAAAACATACATAATAGTTACTACTCAAATTAAAAAATGCCTTGTTTAATTTAATCCATACATGTACAGATTCAACCTTCGATCTCAAGACAGTAGTCCCAGCCAATATGTTATTTTTTTGGCAATACACAGACCTACATAATATCTCCCATTTGTACTTTTTTCCTCTCAATCTGTTCTGTAAAGTAGCCTTTAATGTTTATTCTTTCAGTTTTGCTCACTCTCATCTCCAATAGACCAATAATGTGGTGTTTTTATGTATTCAATGAAGGATGGATCGGGTTTTGGTTTTTTTAATAGGAAATTTGGTGAATACCTGTGTAAAATTCCACCAAAGAAGAGGTCCAAGAGGAGAGGAAATCAGGAGACAGAGAGGGTGTCCACCAGGAGTCCAGAGGTGGATGAATTGAGTTGTGTACCAGAGACTCTACAGGCAGCTGAGGTAGAGGACTTGGTGGTGGGAGTGGAGGATTCTCTGGAGATGTCGGATACAGAACAGGGTGACATTGGGCTGTTTGTAAAGGCTGCTTTAGTCAACTGAGGGATGTTAGAAATATTAGGCAGTTCTTGACTCAGAATGCAGCTGTGTCGATTGCCAATGCTTTTGTTAGTAGTCGGTTGGACTACTGCAAACTCACTTTCCAGGAGTCTCTCTAAAGTCAATCTTCATAGATCAGTCTATCCAAAATAGTGCTGCTAGAATTGTTACATATTCATGTAAATACACTCGGATAACTCCAGTACTCAGGAAACTCAATTGGCTCCCTATTCTGTTTTGCTCAGAGTTCAAACTAGCTACCCTGGTGTACAAGTTTATTCATACTGGTTTCCCTAAATATTTCACTCCACATCTATCCACATACTGCACTACTTAAAATAATAGACGTAGTCAACATGTTGCCAGTTTCCTCAATCTACCAAAAATTTCAACCTACAATCCACAAGTCCACTAAGCAGTTTGGTTTCAGTTTTGCCTTTGATGCACCCACTGCTTGGAATTCACTTCCTGAAGACATTCGTGCATCACCTACTACTGTCTCTTTTAGAAAGAAGCTCAAAACCTATCGTATATCCTCCTTAGCTCATTTTCTCTTATGGTTTCTCCATGGTGCTGACCTATTTCTGTCCCTGGACTTTGAATTTGCATATTGCTATTGTCTTGTTGTGCCTTAGACTCCAGTACTCAGTGGAGATTAAGCGCTATAAAATTTTTAATAGAATTAGAATTAGAAAGACAAGGGCACTGGCAAGGGCAAGGCTGACAAAAGGAGCAAGAAACCCCCAGTTCTATTCAGTGCTGAGCAGGAACAGAAGTTAGTGGACTTTCTGCGTGACAATGAAATTCTCTACAAGTGTTTAATGGACTATAAGGATAGGTCCAAGAGGGAGACTGTGTGGGCAAAGTTTTGTGAGGAGAACAATTTGGATAAAGATGGATACACCCTGCTGTGTGTTTTGAGTTACAGAGTACAAGTAAAGAAGGACAAAAAAAAGTTGTGCAGTGTAACTGGTATTCAGAAGTACAAGGTCAGCTTTTAAGGTGTAAAAAGTAGGTGTGAAACATATTTACACAAAATACTGTAAATTCAATAGATTTCAAGTTACAACTGATTTACTCAACACTGAGAATTTGAAATTAGTTTTTCCTCCGCTTTGCACTGAGATATAGGTCTTGCAATTTTACTATGTTATAGCTGAGTGAAAAGTAGGTTACACATATATTTAAACATATACTGTAAATGCAATAGTTTTCAAGTTACAACTGATTTACTAAATAATGAGTACCTCCTAGTAGCTCTGCAATAAGCTACATGTCAGCAATTTTACTGTGTTATAGCTGACCCCAAAGTAAGTGAATAACACATTTACAGTCCTCCATGTCAGCCACATAATTCAGCATATTATTTTTTGTTTGCCCATTACTTTCATCCCTTATTATAGCACAGAAACCAGATACCCATTGGGCCATCGAGAGATTATCATATGTCACCCTTGACTTGCTTGTGCCACTCAAAATATGATTTTGGGGCCAGGGAACCTCCTTTTTGCACCAAAATTTATCATTGGAACCCCCCCCCCCCCCCCCCCCCCTTGTGACTTAAACTTGCCTTGTGGGTGCTTGTGGGAGTTCCTTGATCCTGTCATCAACTCTGGCCTAAATAAGATCTGATGCTCTGAGGAATTCCAGAGAAGGGATGACACCTTCTGTAGTTGCCACTGACGCCGTCACTGTGCTGGTTGCTCCCGCTGATGATGAATTCTGTGATGGATTCTCGACCTTGCTTGTGGACCCTCTCTTCCATGGCACACATTCGACCATTCAAACTCTTTTATTCATTCAATATTTGCAAGTTTATATCAGATTGTCCCACACTTGTAACACTATTGCTATCCTCTGATTCACTTTCCGCGACTCTAGTGCATTTGCTATTAATAGGTCTCTGATGCCTCCACAGGCATTACATTCAAAAGTTTTGGTCATATTGAAAGTTGAATTTCTGCAAAATAAAAAGAAATCAGATGACTGATTCATGCGCACCACATCAAGTGATGACTTGAAATACAGTATTGATACTAATGGAAATTTATACAGTCCTTTAAAACTGCTCCAAGTCACCCCAGAGCTAGTAGCGCATGTCTCAATAATCTGAGATAGATATTATCCAGTAACGGCAGGCATCAAGAACATCAGGGATGCAATCTTCAGGTCACTCGGAAATCACACTGAAACTCTGCAGTTGCAGTGTCACTGAAGCTTCACAGTTTCAAAAACTTAAATAAAATCGAATAAATAAAAAATTGATGCAAGTAAAAGGGGTGTTTCCCCGTTGAAATCTTATAAAATTATGAAAATGGCTGCATTTGGCGGGAATGCAGAATTCAAAGGTCATGACCCCACTAGGGAGCATTAGGTTACATAAACAAGAAAGTTCTTACAAAAAGCTACTGACAATTCAAGCACCTGTGATGTCTGACTAACATTATGAACATTCTGGAAGATTTTAAGAGGAAGTGGCAAAGCGAATTAAGGAGCCTCAGAGAGGCTCCTCAAGGAAGTGGTGTGAAGAGAGCCAGGTGGACATCTCCGACACCACTATTCCAGATAAAGTAAATTTCCTGAACTACTTGTTCCAGGAGAAGAATCTCAAATCATATTCTATTGCTGGCTATAGAACAGCAATGGCAGATGGATTGGGTTCGAAATGTTAACGTCTGGAGCTGAATAGACTCTTACCATTTGTTTTACAGACAAGTCAGTAGAGAAACAGATCCATTGCTCCTTAGGATTTGTCTTTGGTCTTACTTGCTCTAACCAAAGAACCTTTAAGCCTTTCGGGAAAGCTTCTTTGAAAGTATTGCCATTCAAGAGAGTCTTCCCTTAGTTATGAGAGAATTGCCACGAGTAACTCTTGCTCCATCAACTTCGTTTTACCCAAAATTCAGTTAGCTTCGGTTGAGCCTACTATAATTTAGCCTGTGGAGTTTCCAGCTCTTTAACCTCAACTGGACAAGAGTTTGACTCAATATGGGTTTGTCTGTCACGCTATAACTTTGATATACATGTTGGATAAGACAAAAGATGCAAAAGATTTAAGATAGACCTTTTTTGGTTGCATTAAGAACCTCAAGTTGGAAAGCTGGTAGTTGCTTGCCGTTGGTCGGCAGTTTACAGTATAGAACCTTCACCAACTGTATGTACTGGTTTCCTCTGCCCATAAAGCTACCCATCGTGATATGACCTGTACAGAGTTGAAAGCGATGAAAACCCCCAAATGAACAAAACTTAACTTCAAGGCAACTGTTTCATCTGATTGAATCAGACGATTCTTTTGACGTATAAGATTTCTGATTTTGCCTGTCATCAAAAATCAGTAAATAATGTTTGTATACAGAAAGTTTATAAAACGTTTACTTGGAAACGTTTAGAAAACCACAAGAGAGATTTTAAATAAGTTTTAAAAACATTTTGTAAACGTTTAAACCATTTTAAAATGTTTCAAATGTTGTGTGAATGCATGTAAATTTCAATGCAATGTTCTCATGATGTTTAGTTATAGGCTAGGTAGTGGTTCTCTAAAAGAATACTCTCCTTCCTACAAGGCTGATTTCGACTTCTATTAAGAAATGTTGAGGATGTTTCACTGTAAAACTGGAAAATTTTATAGTAATTTAATTTTTTAAAAGAAATACTTGCCATTTCCTACCACATGGATTCCACCCCCTCCCAGCAAATCATTATTTTACTTGCAACAAAGTAAACCATGTGGTTATGTGACCTAATTGGATGGAGAATGGACTACTTTGACTCAATGGTTAAGGTTGCAAAATTTGCATCTCTGTGTTTGTCATTGAGTTAGATGGTTCCAGCAAATAGCTACTGCTAAGAAATGGTAAGTATTTCTAATAAACAATTTAATTACCATTAGATTTTCCAAATTGTTACAAAACTGTAAGATAAATAATGAATTATTATGAATCGAATAGGTATTGAAGAGAATATGCCAGAAAAGGTAATAACTGCAGAGTATTATATCACTATCAGAAATAAAAAATGACATTTGGAAACAAATTTGGTGCATTTTTCACATCTGCCTAGTGGATAAAACTATCAGCCAGGAACACGCAGGTCCTGGGTTCGACCCAAGGTACAAGCAGATACATAGTGGCTGAACGACCCCATAAAATAGTCCTCTGCTATTGGGTCCTGTCCCCAGTGATAGGCTTGAAGAACATCAGAGACGTTGACAAAAAGTCTTACCTGAAACTCTCAGCTATGGGAATGCCAGTTTCTAGAGCATGGGCTGTACTTGTGCTAGCAGAATGGGTCAATTAGCAGTCAAAATTTTGTAAAGGAGAAATTGCATTGAGTATAAATATAATAGAATCTGAAATATTGCATATAGCTTTGAGATGTTGAAAGGAATCTGCTACATAGTTACTCAATGGCTGCTATGCAATTTACAGTGCTGACTTAAAGCGATAGAAAACCATTTCTCCAATCTACGTTGGTTGTCATCGTTTTGTATTGCATGAGTCATCTCATATTGTATTGCAGCTACCAGATCAAGTACAGTTTTTGTGAATTGCCAAGGATACAAACATGGGTTATCCACAAAAAGTCTGTTTGAAGTGAATGAACACAGGTAAGCAATTTAAATAACTAAAAATGATAAACAGTTTCTAGTGATTTGTTTCATTTTAAATTTACAACATCAAGAAAAAAGCCTTTGCTAAGACACTTTTAGAAGTATATGACCCTGGGGTCATCAAAATAACTCATGAATTCATTTCCAGCTTCAATGCTCGGGAATACAGTGGCTCCTGCTTCTTCAAGAGTCTTTGCAAGACTGAGCACTTGCCTAAAATAAAAGTAATGATAAGAAAAATCTCATTATTTACATATAAATAACCACATATCGAAGGAAGTGAATTAAATCCTAACTTCATGAGCACAATGACGAAAATGCCCTTGTTTTCAGTGTTTGATAAAACAACTTCTTCAGTTATAAAATTTGTAATGTCTTAAAATAGTGTAAGTTATCAGCTTTTAAATATGGAACGAATTATTTATTTGTTGCATCTAGGGCTATGGCAGAATCTTCTAATCTGAAGAAAAATCATAATGTTCAAACACTGTCAATTTAGACGTTAATCAACCAGTGAAGATCATCCCCCAAGGAATTTCACATCCTGTATTAAAATACTACCAAGGATAAGCAATAGTTATTACTTACCCGAATGAAACAAATACTTCAACATGTAATGTGAAACTCTACAATGACGGGTCATTGTAAGGAGGCATTTATATTGTCATAAAATTCAAGAGACAAACTTCACCGACTGAGTAGTCAATAGACAATACCTCACATATTGACCCAACTTGCATGTTATTCCCACAAACAGAAACAAAAATGTGTGGTGGTTTTCTCCAGAACTCCCCAAATTTTATCTATAAGGTTAAACATTTAACCCCCTAGCAGTCTATATGTTATATTTTTGTGTATCCACCCATCCCCCAAAACACACACAAAGAAATAAAAATAAATAAAATACATAAACTGGCTTGGGTTGAACTTGAATATACATTTTTATAACTGTTCCTGGTTACTTTTCACATAAATTTATATTATATCGACTGTTGCCATATCACCTAAACTCAGCCAAGGCCACATCTATTATGACATCTGGGTTGGTGCTATCTTGCTCTGCCACATTCATGACATTGTGCCTTATTGTCAAGGAGAAAGTACGACCCACATCATTAAAGCGGAGCACATTAGTGCTGCTAACATCATCCAGGTCTTCAGATTTCAACATAATGGTCATCATCTCTAATAGCTTGGGAGCTTCGAGTATCATGATGGCACCAAGTTGTGTGAATGAAGGTGATTGATTTGTCTGGTTGCAATTTTCTTCCAGTACATAACGCAAAAGGTAGTTGCGTGCATTGCCTGATGTTTGAAGTGCTGCCAGATCCATTATAGCTTGAGAGCGAAGGGCAAGTATTTCTTGAGTTTCATTGTCCATCTTGGCCTGGCTCAAACTCTCTCGGGCTTGCCAATAAATACTTGTCAGCTTCAGAGCAACTCTCAAATCTTTCTCTGTACCTAATTTGTAATAGATAAACATAGGAAACAGTCATGCACTCAATCTGATGCTGAAAGATACAATAATGGAAGCATTGAATTTCATAAAATTCACATACTATCAAGCACAAATGTACTAAAGAAGTCTATAATCTAAAAACGTGTCATAGCCAAAAACATATAAGCAGGGATGTCAATAGGAAGAGCAATATACTTTCTGAAGAGATATGTATTTTAATGACTTCTGAAAGCAGACAGTAACCTGTGATCTAAATATTTGGAGAACATCGTTCCATTTAATAAGTGCTACGAAAGCAAGACAGTGCCTGCCAATTTTCGCCATTGGCATAAAATGTGCATGGAACCATCACTCGAAGATTTACTTCTCATTTGTTTAATATGAGGTTATATCTGATGTAATCTTCATATTGATTTATTTCATTCTTTTCTGTGTGGCATATTGCAGAACACAAACAGTACAAGATAACACTGAAGAACAAGAATACATACACTGAAGCACCAATGCTGAAATGGACAGTGTGAAAACGACAATCAAAACGTAAAGGTAATTTTTCGACATATTTTATCGACTTTTCATTTGCAAGAGTTCACTTTAGAATTTTCTTTTTTACGAAAAAGGCTAGTACTATATTTAGTTATCTAAACATTACTAAGGATAAAAATTAACCCACAATTCACATTACCTTTTAACACGCGTGAGAAAGGTTAAATGATGTACGTTATTTGATAATTGCATGAGGAAATATGACAACACTGCATCTATATGGTAAAATCTTTACATAATCCAGTCTAATATTATACTGAAACTCTCTTTGCATAATTACATCATAACTGAACTTTGAGTCATCACTCCAACATTGGAGCTTAGCATATTTAAAAAAACAGTGGATATCAAACATATTAAATAATCTGTTAACTAATTAAAGAAATCACAATATGTCAAAAAGAAACACAAATTCCATCACATCCTTTGCTCTTTAATTGAGCAATTGTCTTGTTGTCTGCCTAATGTCTGCCTAATGGCCCATTCTCGCCTTTTGTTTATGGTTCTGTCTGTACACATTAGCTTTCCCTTGACAAGCTTGTCCCTATGTCTCCAAAAAGGGAACCTTCGTATCTGGATATGTGAACACTGAAGAACGAGTCACCAGAATATCCATTCGTCCTCCAGTGCATATATATTTCTGCACAGGTTGTTAGAGATATTACCAACATTTCAAAAAGCAGTTTAAAATACAACATATTTTCTGTGTTCTTTTGAATGCCTTCGAAGTCATCCGACCCAATAGCGAATTCCAACAAAAGCATTCTACCCAAACATGAAGCAGGCAAAACCAGAAATAAAAGTAGATGAGCTCAAGACTTCAGTTAGGAAGGGTATGAACTACAGGTATGAAACATACCATGAACGTGGAAATATTAACACTCTACCTGCTCTGAGTCTGTTTTCAACAGCCGACACCACCTCTTCATATCTCAGCAGTTCCACCAAAGTCTCTGCTTCTTCCTGTGGTGTGGGGGGAAACAGTTCTTCAACGAGTCCACTGAACCAACCTACCCGACTCTCAAAAACACCTTTAGAACCCCATTCTACACGCCCATAAAGCTCAGTCAAATAGGAGTCATTTCTCAGTGCATCAGGTAACTTGAGTGTTTGTGCAATCACATCTGGATGCAGCCCTGTAATTGTTGTAAAATATTAGTTAAAAATGATATTAAAAACATATAGAAACATAGATTATATTTTATTTATTTACCAATAATAATATTAAGAGATTTGACAGCTATTTGTTATTATGGAATTAAGCTGTGATATATCTGTAAGCAAATATTTTGGGAAAAATATTTTGGAAACCTAAGAGGCCAATTAAGTTATAAGAAAATAGGTAAGATCGCAAGAAAAAAGTTCAAATATATATGGTATGTAATTATAAGCAGATAAATTATCAGAAGTTCATGTTCAACCAAACATAAATATGCTAAATCATTTTAAGGTTTCAATTTACTGATTTTTTGTTCATACATTGTATACACCTTGATGGAATATAATCATAATGATTAATTAAATATGTTCTTTTGGGTAAACAGACAAAACACTGGAAAGATATAACTATTAACCATTTGTCAATGTCTGTAGCAAGTTATAGTTCACCAAAACATTTTAACCATTACCGTTGAGAATCTATAAACAAATATGTAATGGAAAATATTTATCCTGGTAAATGTTCCACCTATAAAAATACCTGTACCATCAATCCCCCTAAATGTTCTGCAATTACATCAAACTACCAAACGAGAAACAAAATTAGTCATATTCAAACTCATGATTTACTTTAACCCAAACTTCAATAACATTTTATAGCCCCACACATTGACTTAATTTCTTATGAAACCTTTATTTAGAATACAAACGATGCAACATACCTTCTTTTTACCAGGCAAATTTTAAAGCCAAAATTTATCTTCTGCCAGTCAGCAGTCTTTCTAAAGTTTGTAAAAGCCGACATTCTACTTACATTCTAATGCAAACATTTCTGCAACTTTTAATAATTTCGCCTCACTTCTTTATCTGGGACGCTTTTTGTTGCAAAAAAAACTTTCTCTGTTTTTTAGATTTACTTAAAGAAACACGACAAACAGAATGTTACCTCTATTCATGAGCCTGGTTGTTTGATCATGCACATACTTTATACCATCAGAATACATCTGCAATGTCTGCTGTATCACAGCTTTACCAATGATGGGCTCAGTGTGACATGGAAGCAAGTATTCAATGTCCAACTGACTAACCTGTGAAATAAGTATGTGTTTAAAATGTGGTGAAAAAGTTTAAATGGTCTCAACCAAGAAGATTAAATATTGAAGTGCCAAACATTTTTGTACGACAAGTTTGTTTTGTGCAGAATTTATTTTTAAGTGATTTCTTGCATAGCTGGCAAAATCATGCTAATGGTAATTCAGATTTTGTAAATGGTTGTCATGTTCATATGTTGTACAGAGAACCATGCTTACATTTTATTGGTGTGAAAAAGCACTGTGGTACCTGTATTTGCCGGCATATTTGTGCTGTTGCCGTACTGTCATTATACAATAAGTACATCCATGCACCAAGATGAATTCAACAGAACATGCAAGAAACCAACAATGCCAAACTCATTGTAAGACTATGATAGCCAAAAGTCACAAGATGTGGGATGACTTCAACGTACAGCATTAAGCCTGCATACTTTATGTGAAAACCGGCACATTAACAGAACTGGTTTGTACCATATGTTTTGATGGTTCTGTATTTTAAAGTAGATACAACAAAATTTTTCATTAGTTTTTTTCTTAATTGCAAGTTTTTTTCAAAATGTCTGAGAGGAGAGGTATGAAATGGTTGCATACTACCTCAAGTAGAACTGGAGGTGAATGGCAGTAGAAGAAAGAAGAAGAAAAGTCATTGTTATATGGCCAAAATTAGCAAAAAAGTAAGTCACCTTATCACAAGAGCGAGCCCATTCTAGCACAGGCCTTGGTTTTGTACCTCTAATAGAATACAGGTTGGGGTATGACTTGTACAAGTCATCACCAATCACAAACAACTGCAAAGATGGAATATATACACCAATATGATCATCAGTTTCTCCAGGGATCTTCATCAAGGTCATGTTTATTCCTACAAAAATAGTACACCTGTGTTGCAAACTCAGGACAGTTTTAACTCAGGACACCCCTACACAAAACAAAACAAAATATTGATAAAAATAATCGCACTACCCATGTATCAATAGTACACAAGTGTATTTGTTATAAACCACCCAAAATAATACATTTTAGATTGATGTTTACCATATTATTCCTGAGATGATAGAGTAACACTTTTAAGATGTCAGCCAGTACAGATATGCAATGACATTGCTGAATCAATGTCCCTTATGCACAACTTGTATCCTTATTATTTTGTGTTATGTTTGGTTTTATATAACATTATTACATAACATGGATTCCTGTACCTGCAATGTTAACATCCATTTCTTCTGACGTGAGTAAATGTGTGGGTGGAACAAGAAGAAGTCCTGTTGTCTCATCAACAACATACCCTGGCCCTATTCCTGTTGATACAAACGCACCTTCTGGTAGGTCCACCCCTAACTGCGGTACATCATCATACTTTAAGTAGATTTTTTTAGGAATAGGATTGCTAAGAGCAAGAAAAATAAGGCCACTGCTGCAGCGGTTATCTCCCGCCTTAGGATCAGTAATATATGAGAACTAAGTGAGACATAAGGCCTTTGTAGTAAGATGACCCCACTTGACACTAAAGAAGGGGTCAAAGGTAAAAGTCAGCAATTAGAACAGATTCCCAGACCATGACTTCCTGTAAGTTGTTTTCACATTTGGAACCCCTAGCAGCAATGATAAGGGAGATATAAAGCCTTTTTAATAGGATAATCCCATTTGACATTAAACGTGATATGGCAACCATTTTGTTTCCAAAACTAAGCAAAAATTACTACCAGGCTAACTTTCCTAACCATATATCATTTGTACAAATTTGATGAACCTAGCTGCAATATTTAAAGTTTTAGAGCATCTTAATGACTTTCTAATAATTGGTCGTGGCAGCCATTTTGTTTTCCAAAATGAGGCCAAAATTGTTCACAGGAAAAACATTTGCAGACCAGGACTTCCCATAGCCCTTTAACCTTGAAGCAGGGGTCAAATGTCAAATCCAACACCTGGGAAAGATTCCCAGGCCTTGACTTCGTACAAATTGTTTTCACATCCCGAACCCCTATGAGCAATGGTAAGGGAAATATAAGGCCTTTTTAATAGGATATTATCCCCATTTGACATTAAACATGTGATTTGGCGAAGAAAGAAACAAAATCAAATATATAAGTTAGAATGACATAAATTGTACGTAAAAGTAAGTCAAATTTACAATCTAGGCACATTAAAGTTTCTTAGTGGTATATATGACTTATTCTAAAATGGTAGGCTGCGCAGTGACCTTGGACACGTCTTTTGCGCAATTCAGAAATCGCGAATATAGAACGGTAAATAAAATAATGCTGTTGAATTCTACGTACATCATCCCTTCATGTACAAATGTAAACAAACAACTCACGGTAAAATAAAACATAAATTATATGCAGCAAATATAAAGTTAAATAATTCAGTGGGGATTTTTTCATTTAAAGATCGACTACTCATTAATATGACATTACAGAATTCTGTGGGGGAATTTAACCAAAAGGCTGTTTGCACATCCATCACTAAGCACATTTAGTTAATGGAACAGCCAGCATGGCGCTGGATTTGTTTTGAATTTTGCGTAAGATTTACTGCTTATTTTGATCAAAAAACGGAAAATTTAAACTTTATTTTCGTTTTAAATGCTCAGCAGGCATCAGAATTCCCAAGTATCTCTTCAACAACATACTGTGCTATCTAAAGAATCAAGAAATCTGTTTATTGGATCCCTGAATTGTCGTGGTCTTGCAAAAAAAGAAAAAGTACAACTGTGCCAAGATATAGAACATTTCAAAATAAACATTTTAGCTGTTCAGGAAACCAAGATAAAAGGAGAAGAAAAAACAGATCAAATACAACCAGAAAATGGTATTTGGACAGAAAATACATTGAATACAATACTAGGAAGTGAATCTACAAAAAGATACAGTTTTTTCAAAGGTAAATGTAACAATTCATTTCATGGTGTTGGTTTCATTACCAAAAGCAATTTAAACTGTAAATTTGAAAGTTTTTCAAACAGGCTTGCACTTCTAACAGTGTATATTGAATACAATAATGGTAGAACACATCCATTGTATATCATTAATGCCTATGCACCAACCTCGAATTCATCTATAAGAGAAATTGAACATTTTTATACCACCCTAGAAATTAAGTATCATCAACAAAATAAACAAGAAAGAAGTAATTTTGTGTGGAGATTTTAATACTCAGATTGGAAAATATCATGAAGATTATCCGGATGTAATTGGACTCTACTCAAATCAAAAGAAGTCTATTAATAGCGATTTTTTAGTAGATCGGCTGTATTTTAATACTTAGATTGGAAAATATCATGAAGATTACCCGGATGTAATTGGACTCTACTCAAATCAAAAGAAGTCTATTAATAGCCATTTTTTAGTAGATCGGCTGTATTAAAGCACTCAGCCCTTCGGGCTTCGTGGCTTTAATACAGCTGCTCGATAGTTTAAAACCATCATAAAGCACTCTAATATGTCTTTTATTCCTATATTAATTCCCAGTAAACATTACAAACGTTTATAAACGTTTATAAATCTAACTAGCAACGGTTTAGATTAGGTTTAAAATGATGGGTCCCTAAACGTTTGCCTATAAACGTTTATAAACGTTTAAGCATAAACATTTATACATAAACGTTTATAAACATTTATACATAAACGTTTATAAACATTTATACACGTGTTTAAAATCTGGAGAAATATTTCTGTAAGTATATCTTGCTGTATCACTGTTGTTTGAAGCCATCATTACATTCTAAGTAGATATATAGAAGTATATAATTTGATGATATTATATACTTTTATATCTTTACTTAGAATATAATGATGGTTTCATAGAACAGTGATACAGCAAGATATAGTAACAGAAATATTTCTCCAGTTTCTCTCAAAATGGCTGTGCTGATGTCATCATCCCAAATGAAAGCGAGGTTAAGATATTCTTCACTCTTTGTAAACGTTTAAAAATGTTTATAAACATTTATAAATGTTTATGTTTAAAAACATTTATAAACCAAAATAAAGTTGCTGAAACGTTTATAAACCCATAATATTGAATAATTGTCAATATTTAGGTTTATATTTGGTTTAAAAAACGTTTATAGGTTTACTAAACGTTTATAAACGTTTGCTATGTTTACTGGGTTGGTACATAATATCTTGTATAGTAAGTTGAATGTATAACTTATTAAATCACATTTATATATGAGATACTAATTCACATGTATTCCCTAGTCATATTTTGTCATATATATATATAACTTACTGACTCAAAAATTCGGCTCACTCATGTGTAAGACTTGTATGAGTTAGTCGTGTGGATGAAAAAAAAATAATTCTGTCAGCTCAGATATTCCGTAAGAAACAACCACTTGGGAAAAGTGAATTTGTAAAGCTGGATGTGAGATGGTGTTTACTGCCACAGAGCAGTTTTTCAAGTGTGGCCCATCCTTCTTGAATGATCTTTTATGGGGGTTGACCACTGGAACTGACCCAGCAACCGACCCTATGACTCGGTTAGCTGAGCGAGGATTGGGGACAAAAATCGAGAAAGTAGAACATGCAAAAAATATGGGTCTTTTTCACCTCCAAACCCGGCATAGAGTATCCTGGCTTGTCTGGATCTAGACAAAACTATTAGAAAAAAAAACAGTAAATCCCTAACCGACAAGCTGTATATCACGTCACGACAAGATGTAGTGGCAACCAACAAGACTGGAGCAGTGTCCCAATCCATCCTGACTGGACCGATTAATTTTGGAGCAGGGGTCGCAAGTCAGGATCTAAACATTATATAAACCCCTTTTTGCTGCTGTTACTCGTCATTTATCACTGCAAAGATGCCAGCTGAACATCAAAGAGACTTGCTACTGAAGCTTAAGTCTTTGTTTTTATTGAGTTAAATATTTTGATTTGCAGTCAAAATAGGACTCATCTGAACCCAGGACCAGCACCTGCCATACAGCCAGCACCTTCACCACACCCCACCACCACCCAGGACAAGAAGAAAGCCTTGAAACCCCTGGGTCATGCCGTGAATCCTTCAAAGAGAGAAAAGGATGCAACTTCCTGGTTGACTTAATACAAACTGATATCCCAGGTTACCAGAATTCTGTCAAGATGCCACCTGCAGTTTTTGACCTCATTTTACCACCAAATCAAGAAGGAAGTCATCAATTTTAGGAAGCCCATACAAGTTGGAAAAAACTGGCAATAACCACTGATACACCTGGGAACAGGAGAAACGTATATGTCCTTACAGTATCACTGGATGGTTGGCCAAACCACCATATGTAAATTCATCCCTATTGTCTACCAGGCCATCCTTGCTGAATTCCAGGAAGAGTATTTGACCTGACCTCCCACTCCTGAAGACTGGAAACAGACCAAGAAGAAGTTCAGAACCAGATGGAATGTCCCCCAGGCTCAAGGGACAATAGATAGGAAACATATCTACATGAAAAAGCAAAGAAATTTGGGAGACTACAGATTCCTCTGGGAAGTTGTTCGAAGTTGATTTTCATCAGTTACACAAATATTTAACTGCAGCAAGTTGAGGGAAAAGATCAAGGATGGCATCTTGGGGCTTCCACGATCTGAATCCCTGGGCAGGACCAGATTTGCACTATTTTTTGCTTGGCGACGGTGCTTTCGCCTTTATGTGATGGCTTGTTAAACCCTACAGCAGAAGACAACTCGTCAGGGAAGAAAGAATAGCAAACTATCTCCAGAGTAACTAGTATTTCCAGAGGCAGGAGGGTAATGGAGACTGCATTTGGAAACCTGGCTAGCTGATTCAGGATCCTTTTGGGCACAATGGAACAAAGGCAACAGATTGTCAGAGACATTGTTTTAATATGTGTTGTCTAGCACAACATGCTGAGGACACACCAAGGTAGACAAGGCAGGCATCCACCCCACCAGATGACACAACAGCCCTACAAAATGAACAATTAGTATATGTGCCTGATGTAAACTACAGGAAGCCTTTGAGGAAAGCAAATCATCAATGAAACCTACTGAAGGATTACTTCAGTCATGTTGGTGTATTGGCTGGGCAGAAGGACAGGATCTGAGATGTGACAAGGACAGAATAAGCTGGCATCTATCAGTCATTTTCAGGACTACCCAATTATTCCAAGATTTTTATTTGAGCTAGTGTTACACCAATGTCAAATTTCCAACAAATTTCCTAAAATCTCTAATAAATTCAAAAACAAATCCTAAGAAATTTCCAAACAAATCCGAAGTACCATAATATTGTTTAATAACTTCAACATTAGTTTTTTCAAATATCCCACAGTAAATTTGAAAATTTGTAAACCTTCACATTTTGTTCATTATTCAAAATAATATAATTTCAAGATATGTCAAACTTTAAAACTCTCCGAAATATGAAAAAAAATTATAACTGTCAAAGTTTCTAAAATGTCAAAACTCAAATGTCATACCCAAAGGTCAAAAACGTTTGAAAAAGTTTATCAAAAGTCTGTATTTTTCCAATGTTAGAAATATCTCAAAGTTCAAACCCACTTGAAAATGATAAAAATTGTTAAAAGGTCTGAGTGCTTTTCAAATCTGAGAAATGTCTCGAAAATATTTTTTAAAATTTCCAAATTTTTTTAAAAGACTAAAATGTTTTAGAAAGTTTCCAAGTTTTTGCGAAGCTCAAAATTTTACATTTGAAGTTTTTTTCAGCTCAACTTTTCCATCAATCACTGACTCATTCACTCATTTTATAAATTGTGTTTTGAGGTCATCTGTTTGGTGTGGGGTGGCGTAATTTTTTTTTTTAACATGCAGCATATTAATTATTTCTGGAAGATCTGAGTAGTCCTGAGAAGGACCTATGAATCAGCAGTTGTCCTGAAAAGAACATTTTACAGCAGTGGTCCTAAATATGACCTTTTGTAGGTAAGTGCAGTAAGTTTACTGCTGCTGCTGCTGCTTGGGCTAGGATGACTGCTGGGGAGCTAGGCTGGTGGCTGAGGAGGCTCTTGCTGCTGGTTGGTTGGAGGAAAGGTTGAGTGTTGATGTAGGTAGCTTGGTGTAAATGGTTGAGGTGTGCCACTGCCTCCTCTATCTGCAACTGTGGAGTTTCTGCCCTCCTGGCTTGCTCCCTCTACCCAATCTGTTGTTTTTCTGTCTCTTCCCTCTCCCTCCATTCTCTCTCCCCCCGCCTCCTCTGTATGTCAGCATCTGTGTCTCCAAACTTAAACTCTGCATGTGGGTGTGTCTTTTTGGACTTCTATTTTCCTCACATTCTTTCATGACTTGTAGGACACATCTTATAAATCAAATGAAAGCAGCTTTTGTATAACACAAAAGCCTATCAGCTAGCCAGCAAAAGTAGTATCTGTACTCTAAATCGTAAGTTCATTTACAAAAAAAAAGAAAAGCTTGTCTCAATGCTGCCAGTTGTAATCCATCTAAGTTAAAAATCCAAATGAAGCACTCCACACACCGCCGCGCCTTTTATAGACACAGATTGCATAACCGACAAGCTGTGAGTCATAAAATGAAGGCAGCCTGTCCTACATACTTCCCGGCTTGTCTGTTGCTGTAACCATCTTGTTGGTTTCCTAATACATCTTGTCCTGCAGTGGTTCCTGCTTTTCCTGTGTGATGTAACTGCCTCTGCGACCAAAGACTTGAAGACTTCCCATCTTGATGGGAAGCGACCAAGTCAGGTCGTGGTTGCTAATGACAGGCCTGTTTCCTTTCAAGTACAGTTGGTATTGTTCTACCACCCGTCATGGAGTGATATCCAGTTACTTAATTATGAAAGGCCAGCCAAGTTTTTTTTCCAACATGGCCAAGTTTTTTCCAACAAGACGGTTAACAGTATAGGACAGGTCTGGAAGTTACTACAAGACGTAGACAAATAAAACAGTATGGTTACCAGGTGGGCAGAGCCACAGTCAGGATCAAGAGTCAGGGAGGGTCAATGGAACATGTTTGATATTTGCAGACCCATCACAAATAGCCAGGAAATCATAACTGATCCTCACCGACTCTGTAAACATTGCTCCCGACCCTCAAAAACCCAGAGTTGCTGACAAGATAGCCCCGTGGAACACCCCCATTAATAAAAATATGTGTCAAAATGATTTCTTTACATTAAATATAGTACAATTAACAGAATGATGATGTCATACGAGTATAAAACCTAAGGAGCAGTTTTCTTGAACGAAGTCACCAGTGGATCAGTGACTGTACAACTTTTCTACTAATGTATATACCACGGTAGAAATCAAATTCTACCAGTAATGGAGTTTCTATCAGATGTAGGTATTGCTCTGTGTTAAAAAGTAATCTATGTCAAAAAGTTTGGTAGGAAATCCAACTGAAACACAAAAAAGTGGGTCTTTAATGCATAAAAATATGTAATTTAAGTATGGTTAAAAACTATTCTAGATTGCATTATAATTACTTGTGTTTCTCTGACAATTTGTCAGGATTAATTGACTTGTCAGGATTTAGACATTTTGATATGATTAATTGCTCAACTAAAAGTATCAACTGGTGTTAAGTTCTCAGCTAAATGAATTAAATGGTATTAAGTGCTCAAGTAAATGGATTAACTATTGTTAAGCGCTCAGCTAAATGGAATAACTGGTGTTAAGTACTCAACTAAATGGATTTACTGGTTATAAGTGCTCAGCTAAATGAATTAACTGGCGTTAAATGCTCAACTAAATTCCAAGTAGGACTTAACAACTGTTAAAATTTAATTGTCTAAAACTGTGCTAAATTTATATGACATAAACGTTACATATTTATCTTCAAACTTCATACCAAACAACACATTGATACTTGTCATACAATTTAAAATTGGTCTCATCACATACAAAACTCTCAACCAGGGTGAACCAGTTTACCTTAGAGAATTAATTCATCCCTACACTTCTTCCAGGAACACAAGGCGAAGTACTCCCAAACTCAAATTCCTTCACACTCCCACTTTCGACCGTAAGGTTCATAAATCAGTCAAACATTTCTCCAATTCTTTCAGTCACTATGCCCCAGTTCTCCTTCCCCTTCCAAATAAGAAATAGCCCCTCTGTCACATCTTTCAGGAAACACCTCCAAACCCACCTCTTTAATTCTAGTTTTCCAACTTAGTTTCCTTCCCTCTTGGTCACACCCACAACTCTGGATTACTGACCTTGGACGCCCCTTGACTTTCTTTATGATAATGATTTTGTTAAGTCAGCGCACTGAGTTCCCCTTTGTGGGGAAGATATTGCGCCTGCAAAGCAGTAGATTAGATTAGATTAGATAAAATCGTTTTATGGTCATAAGAGAATCAGAAACCTCACCTGTCGCCATGATCTGGCAGTAAAGAGGGCCCCAATGAATTGCCACTTTGCCCAGAATTCATCTGACAGGGCTTCATGGCCCCAGACTTCGAGTTGATCATTTAGTTGCCCTCTTTTGATTTCCTGTTATGTGAGATATACCAAAGTCATTTATCTCAGTTTATAAAAGAACTGACCCTTCAGATAATCAAGATTCTAACCTATACAATCGTCATTTTTAAAATGGATTTTTTTTTCAAGTTAATTTGACTAGAATGATCACAGTAGGTCATTGTATTTCAAGATATTGTCGCTTCTTTAGATCTATTATATTAACCTGTACATCTAACTTACTTAAATGTTTAAACATTTAATTTTAAAATATAGACAAGGAATGAACATGAAGTAACTAAATTATTCTTTAAAATCAATAAAACTATTTTTTTTACAAGGCCAAAAACAACGTCTACCATGGTGTGTTTTCTACAAACTATCCACCTATCATGCAGCCAGGAAGTTGTAAATATTAACAATTATGACAGATTATTGTTTAAGCAAACTTCCTTTCAACTTATAATAATTACCAATCATATTTGTAGGTCAGACTTCTGACAAGAAGGGTGCTTTCTTTCCAGAGATTTTTATAAAATGAATTTACATTACCAGACAAGGTGTTACTGTTTCTTTTTGTTGTTTAATGAGACTCAGATCTTTTTGCCACCTAACCGAGTCCCCTTGGATATCTCAGATTGGATATATCATGCAGTTGCGCTGCAATGCATTATAAATGTATTGTGTACAGAACAAATTTAATGTGCTTTTCCTGGTCTCCTGTCTTGGTTCATGAGGACATATAATTATCTCGTACAGCTTCTGTTTTGTTGTTTTGTGTATGTGTTATTTATTTGTCTTTTTAGATGAATAAAATTTGTACCAAACAAAGAAATAATCTGAAGTGCTTACTATAGCGCCTCCTACATGGTCTGGATGATGATGGGTGTACAAGATGGCCTTGAAGGTCTTGTTAGGGTAGAGCTGCGCCACATCTTCTAGAATGGGTTTCAGAGCCGTAGCACTATCCATGGCGTCAACAAGAATAAGGCCATCTGGAGCATCAATGACTACCACATTGGAAAGGGCATAGTTGATGTAGAAGTGTACTCCTGGTAGGATCTATTGAAGTAGAAACAGTGTAGGTTTTGTAAGGGAGGGGTTTACTTTTATTATTTGGTCTTTCTGTAGCTCAACTGATGTGGACATTGTAACTGAATTTTGCTGTATTGACTTATGGTCATGAATAAATAAGTTTTTAAATGATTAAATGTATCTATTTTAAATAGGCATATGTTTTTGTAAAGTATAATCGGAATTATGACATTTAGTACTAATAATGAATTATAACAATATTTGATTTAGCATTTTTTAAAGGAAATGCTTATTTTTTGAGTGTTTTTTTTTAAAATTTTTTACACTTTTAAGCTGGTCCACATATTCTATTTCAGACAACTTTTCTTAGATTATTATCCCATAACCTAATATTATGAAAGTGTAAATAATATCAAAATGTGCACCATATAACTTGAACAAAAACTTACTATATTATATTTTTAGTACGTACTGTAACTACCTATGCTAATGATCCAAAATGGCGGTGTATATACTTGACTCCATTCCACAGAGAAATCAGTATGGGAACCAGACTATTCAAAATAGTACCAAGCACTTCAAAAGGTTAATTGACTGAACATTTTCAGAGGAAAGTAAGAGTATGTTCCTCACCATTTCTCAACCCTGGCTGTTTGAAAATGGACAATTTAATTTTCTGGGCTTTTCAAAACGTAACTGAAAGAATCAACAATATTTTACACAAAACAAGCACATTTATGGATTTTGCGTTAAAGTTGTGGCAAGTTGATCTAGTACAGTATCTGGGTCAGTCTGAGATGTTTTTATCTGTTTGGGTAAAGGAGTACCAGTTCCTCTAATCTACAGGGTGTTTGACTGTAAGCTTAACTGGAATGTAACTGTTAACAGAATGTTGTGACACACTTTGTGAAGTAACACCTATCATAAAATCATCAGTAACAAATAGAAGCATTTTTGAGCCACAAAATATAGTTAATTTTTAAATTATCTACTGCTTTACCTTCGCCATTTAGACTATTTGTTATGATGTGTGCAAAATACGGTTTTTGTTAATTTAACACACACCGCAAAAGTTGCACAAAAATTAAGTTGACCCTAAACAATGAATTTAAACTTAAATTAACACCTGAGCAGTACACATTAAACCTAATATACCAGTCACCTACCAGAGGCCTGACTTTTAGGTATCAATATGTGAGAAAAAAAACGACGTGGTTGACTTAATTAATTACATGTATGTTGTATGATGATTGTAGAAAATCCTTTGAAAACGGATTGATTAATAAGTACAAACAATATAATACTCGTGCTATGCACTCATATAATATTGTTATCTTCATTCGTGAGATTTTTTTTCTGCATATGTCATTTGGGAAGTTGTCCTATTGTATCTAATCAAATAATTATTTATGTTATGAACAAGTTGAGATTTACAGGTCGCAAAATACACAAAAAGTCTGTACAAGTTGTCAAGAAACCTTGTAACAAGTTGTAACTCTAACAGAGTTTCATCATTAATATATTCTCAAATTGTCGTCTTGTTGTACAGCTTGGATTAGTCAACTTATGATTTTATTTAAAATATATCTTATTTTATGAAAAAATTAACACTTAATTCACATTGAAATTTTTCCAGCAACATTAAACACCCAAAAGAATTAAGAGTGATAAATATGAAGTCGTTTTGAACACTCAAAAAATAAAGTTGTTTACATTGAAAACAAATTAAAAATAAAGTTTGGGATTTATCTAGTTTTTTAGTGTAATGTGAGCTTTGGTTTGTTGATACCTGCAAGACTCTAGCTTTGTAATCAACTTTCTTGGTATGGTTTCTTGTAGCATCATGGATATTTTGTGATTTAACTCAACACAAGGGGGCCACAGTGACAGAGTCTTAACACTCTCGCCTCCCACCTCTGAGATGGTGGTTCGGTTCCCGGCCCAACCTCAAGTAGGGAAGCTGGTAGCTGCTTGCTGTTGATCAGCAGTTTACAGTACAGAACCTTGACCAACTGTATATACTGGTTTCCTCTGCCCTTCCAACTACCGGTCGTGATATGACCTGTACAGTGTTGAAAGCAAACCCTAAATATATTAACTCATCACAATAAACAAGGAGCACACGTAAATACGGGAAAGCGTCAAAGAACAGATGATATTGGATAGGCATAATGACATTTGACATATGTTTTTATTGGATTAAAATACTAAACAATAACATGAATTGAATTGTTGTTAAATTCGCATGTTTGTTTTCGTTATAATAAAGAATCCAATTTTATAAATGAAATTTTGATAAAGGAGTTTTAAACAGATGGAAAGACATGTTTTCGCATTTATTAACCAAGATAAAATTGTAAGCTCATTGCTTACTCTTATTTATAGTAACTATTATGTATAATGTATTCATGGTCAGGAAACGAAATACTCAGCTTACATAAATCTGGAAGTATTTGTGAGACTCCAACTCAAGGATCGTTTTTGTTTACTCTTTTAAATGCTTTTCAACGTCTTTCAAAAATCTTTAAATAGAAAAGGGTGGATAATAACAGTGTGACGTCAAAGACTAAAGTTCAAAAAATAAGAATTAGTGCTTCAAAAAATCTCTTTGTACAGGTCCAAAATTTGTACATGTTGCAACTTGTACAAGTTTGTACAATTTCCAATCTGTAAAATCTCAATTTATACACAAAATCTTTTTTTTAACTATCAACAGATTCCTCACGTCAAGTCTTTTCTTGTTAACCTCATCTTCTGCCACTTTTTCCAGCACGTCTGGAGCAGGTGTAGTTATAACTTTGCCAAAAACCTCTTCTTGTACCTCATCACTTGGGCAAAATCTTGGTTCTACAGATATTGCTTGAACATGGGCAAATACACACAAATAAACTGTCCACACTAAAATCATCACGTTGGTTTGATAGAACATGCTCTTTAAATGTGTTTCCTTTCTGTTAAAATAATTGAACACATTTGCCTTAGATCCAGGACTATTATACTCAAAGTTTAGAAATGTAACCTTATAATTAGATGAGAAAAAACAGCTGCCCCGGTGATTACGAAGAAGTTTATCACAGAATATCTTAAAAGATAGATATGAATTAATTTTTGTCAAAGTTAGTTAAATAAATGTGTAATTTTTAATTGATGCTTCAACCAACTTTGTAGACAGATTTTTTTTAGTTTCATAATATCCCTCTGAATAATTAATACTTCCTTACTTTTTTTAGTTTCATAATATCCCTCTGAATAATTAATACTTCCTTGCTTGCTTGCTTTCTTCAAATGATAGTCTGTAAAGTTCCCTTGCCTAACAAAATGTCACTGGGTGACATGGGAAGAGTGGTATATAGTTGCCTTATTCTCAACATAGGTGTGGATGCTAGGCCATGAAACGTCAATAAGCACCAAGCAAATTGTTCTGGATATCTTTTTACTGGATTTTATTCATTCTGATGTAGTTGATGTCATACAATTACAATTCACATAAATCAAAAGAACCATCTCCTTGTGAAATAATTCTGTTACACTTTTAACATATTCTACCACCAAATTCTGACATACTTATAAACACCAAAGTACAAATACACTTTTATTGATATAAACACAAAACTTTGTATCAAATGAGTTAAATATAAAGTTAATTATTAGATATTAGAATTAAGTTTGACAGTGTAGGTAGAATGAATGTTTATTTCTGAAGATAATTGATTAAACTGAATTTTGAATAAGACATTTTGAGTTGAATTTTGCCAAGTAGAATTTCGTTGTTATCTCTTCTGATATTTATCTTAATCTGCTCCCTTCATGAGAAGTATGTTTGCGACAAATATAAGCTGAATGTCCAGCTTGCAAAACTCTGATTGGTCAGATTATCAACGAGATGTCTGGAAAGATTGTTAGTGCGAGTTAAAGAAAAAGAGCTGTGTTTTATATTAACTTGGCTTTGTGGTGGGGTACCGTAAAGACAGAAATAACAGCTTTTTAGCTGAATTTCACTGTTCGTATGTTGTCCCCCCCAAATTAGTCACGACTAAATACGTACGCCAGTAGCGATGGTGTAATGGGTGGCAACATAACATTATTAAAAGGGCCCCTTATCTTCACAACACTTCTATATGTAGGTTCATCACACAGATACAACCAAGTTCATCATGTCACAGTAATTTCACATCTCCTTGATCTAGTGAGAATGGAGCCACTTCTATGATCGTCTCTTCTCTTTAATAATTCCTCCGGTCAGGGCTAAGACATTAAGATGCCAAGTGGAAACAATACTTCATTCAATACACAATACTCTTTTAATTTGTGTATACAGTTTACACATATTTTAAACATTAAGTATTTAACAGGAATGACGCCACCTCATATAGAAGCAACATAACAGTAAGCCTTGGAAAACATTCAGAGAAGTTTTAGGGTGGCCCTACCTCAAGGTTCTCAGTAGAAGTAAGGTCACCATAAAGGTTTGAATACAAAGTTGAGATTTGTCTCAAAGGAGAAATCTCTCTTTACACATAGAATCCTGATGACGAGGATGAACAGACGTCCACATGTTTTTTTTCATAAAAGTGGCACTGCAAACCTTTCAGGAAACATAACAGGGGCTTTTGATCGGATTTTTGGATCAACAAGGATTGGAATTCATGAAACATTTGATCTGATTTTCTGATCAAATTTTGGATTAAATTTGATCTATGTACTTTGTTGGATTAACTTTCTGATCAAGGTGGATCTTTTAATCAGGGACAGAGGAACTAATGGTTCCATGACTAACACTGAAAAACAAACTGCTCTAAAAATGTTCATGTCATTTTGCTGACACAAAGACAAAAAGGAGAAATGTTTTTTTTTCTCCCTGGTAAAATATGTTTTTGTTTGCTGTCCTTGACACAGCTACAGATCACACCTACCCAGTGCAGTTTGCATGTATTGATTTTTGTCATATTGGCACATGTAGGGTCAAACCAAAGGCACACTTATGTTTACATTCCTTGGTATAACCAACCAGATTTCTTTAATCATAAACCCAATAGACAGCAAGCCAAGGTTTGCATATTATGTGTTTCTTCAATAATTTTGCCAGGCAAAAATATATATAGCTCTAAAACACAGTTGTTTAAACAATGGGGATATTTCTTAACGGTTATATATGCAGCAAAGTAATAAAATATATGTCACTAAAATACAGCTATATGGATATATTTCTAATATTTTTGTGTGCAGAAAAAAATGACACATGGCTCTAAAACATTTGTCAAAACAATAGATATATTTTATAATTATGGTTATCTGCAGAAAAAAATAACATAAGAGAAACTGTTGCCCAAGATATGGGAAATATTATTTCAGTGCTTAATATTATTTATAGCACTGTTATTTTGTTTTTCTTTGAATGGGTAAATCTGAAATTTAATATGTACTTTGTAATGTGGTCTAAGAATTTATTAAAAACCATGGATAAATACATCACTAAAGTGTTTAAAGAGACAAAATAATTTATGAGCAGTGATGCTTTCAGTATAGTACAGTATGAACCTCTATTATGTGAACAGATTGGGAGTGAGATTTTTGTTCGAATAATGGAAGGCTCATAAATTAAGAGGAATTTTAACCTAAAACAATAAAAAACTACAAATTGGGAGAGTAGTAATGATTACAAAAACAGATCAAATATTTGATCTTTTCAGCTCAAGTGATCCATGCTTTGTGAATAGCTATTTGATCCACTGGCTCACTTGAAACATTTTTCTCAAATTTGATCTGATCTTGAATTCTTGATCTGATCTTAATCCTTGTTAGTGAATACCACCCCAGGACCAGTTCTTCCAAAATTGATAGTATGCACTGCATTGCAATGTGGGTAATTTGGGTCCCCCTTTTCGTTGAGCACTAGGTTATTGGTGTCCTTTTCAGTTTAAATTTCCTCTTTCCAGGTGTTCGGATAAATGAATCTGTAACTGGTATATTATTAATCAAAGATTATGCATAACCATTCTGCTTATGGCCAAGGTGTATATATGGTAAATGTGTCGGTAATTGCAATGTTCATCTAAAAGAATGTTCTCATTAAATCTTACAGTTGGTAATTTTTGTAATTTATTCGCATAATAGAATGTTTTAGTAGAATAAATATATATTTAATCACAACCACTGGGTTTTCAGTGGGGAATGAGCTTTCTCAGATGTGTGGATGTATATCAAAGTATTAAATCTGAATGAAATGAAAATACTACAACCCATGTATTGTTTTTCTTGGTCACAAGGAGATACAGACGAAATATAGTTATATTAATATTGTGATTATGTACCAGATATGCAAGTGGTTACACTTGAGCTACAAATAAGTCTTTGGATCAGAATTCTAACTTTGTTGGTAATCTCAGGACGTCAATGCCTTCTGGCTTCTCTGTAAGCATTTTAAATCCACAGTGTGATAAGTGGAGTCAACTTGGTATAACTCATAGAGTGGTGTGTGAAGAGAATAATCAAGACATCATTATGAATAATAAGGCTGCAAATGACAAAATACCACAATATATCATAAATCAAAAGCATTTAAGTTAACATTATAATGCTTGTGTATGTCGAAATGAAAAAAAACAATTGGGTTCTGTCTTTTCACTCCACTTAAATTATATCATTGGTAGGGGTGTAGGAAGCAATTTTTCGTTCGGGGGCAAGGACAGAGAAATTAGATTGCGCCGACTCAACACCCACATATCTCAAGACAGGCCATTTCTCATGCCACAGGCATTCACTGGGTATTCTTTTACATCCATTTTGTGTGATTCAGAATTAATATAAATTATTTTTTGTTAATTGTATCCAGTGTTTGATACGCTGCCACACGTAGAGAGATTTTCGACGTTAATGCTCTCAGAGGAAAACCACACCAGCTAGGTTCATCAAATTTGCAAGATATCTTCATTGGGAGGTAAGCTCCTCTGGGACTAAAATTGGCCTCATTCTAAAAAATAAAATGGCCGCCATGGGCATTTCTTTGAAAATTATCTACCTTTTTCTACTGGCTGGTTCTCATAGGCAAAAGGTTTGCCAAAGTACCCTACGTAGCGGACTTTAAAAGTGTCTATATCTCCCTTATTATTGGTCCTAGAGGTTTGCAAGCTGAAACCAACCTATAGAAAATCATGAGATGGGAATCTTCTGATGTGGTTATATTTGACCTTGGACCCCTCTTTCAAGGTCAAACGATGATACCCAAACTTAAAGTGCTTATAACTCGCTTATTATTGGTCCTAGATGTTTGCAATGTGAAACCAACTTAAAGGAAATCATTGGCTGGGAATCTATTTATGTGATCAGATTTGATCTGTGGCCTCTCCTTCAAGGTCACACAAGGATAGCAAAAATTAGAAGTGCTTATAAGGTTTGTAATGTGAAACCATCCATAATTTTATGGGCTAGGAATCTTTTGATGTGGTCAGATTTGACCTTGGGCTCTCCTTCAAGGTTAAGCTATGGTTGATTGGCTTTGGTGAGTTGTCTTTCTGGTAGATACAATTTGCATCGGTTCTCCGAAGTGCTAGGTCTAGTTTTACTAGATGTTTCCAGGGCTTGTATTCACGAAGGGTCTTAGACTTAGCCAGGTCTTAGGCTTAAATGTGGTCTTAAAGTTGAGACTTTTGTCTCAGCTAAGTTTTGTCTTAAATCCGTATTCACAAAAAGGGACTTATCAAATAACCACAGTGGTTTTATGTGTCATGTGACCTTTCTTTTCTATTTCAAACTATACTATTGGTTATATATATCATTCATTTAATGCATGTTATCAAAGGGGAAGTGCTGTTTTGAAATGGAAAACCTTGTTACCACACATAAACTCCCAAAGACTGCTTTAGTGAGGTGTTCTGTATAATTATAATTTATTTACAGCCATTTCAAATTTTGAAGTGGAGAAAAGTTCATGGCGGCCATATTTAAGTCCTCTTTACAAAACTTAAGCCCGCTACCAACCAGTCTTAGAGTTGAGCCCTTGGCTAAGCCTAAGACCAGTCTTAAATTCTTTGTGAATACCACTAAGCCTAAGACAAAAGTCTTAGCAGTTTTTGGGCAGAAACTTGAGACAAAAGTCTCAACTTTACGCCTAAGCCCTGGGGCCGGATTCACGAAAGGTCTCAAGTCTTAGCCAAATCTCAGCTGAGATTTTTGGCTCAGCTGAGTTTCTACTTAAGTTGAGATTCACGAAAGGAATCTCAGCTGAGACCAAAATCTCAGCCAAGTTTTGAGTCTGGACCAATCCAAATTGCTGTAACATTTTGTTGAGATTGGTGGAAAGCATACATATTTATATTTTACCACTCTACCATATATATACTCACATTTTAGAATATTTTCAATCAAGCAAAACATTATCTTTTTACTATAATTTGTACTGACATTTAAAAGAACTGATTATAACAGCAAAACAAGCCACTCATGTAAATTTGTAATGTAAATGTTTACTGTTGTTTTTGTACAAACTCTTCATATATATTCATATTTTGTGTTACAAGTTAAATAATATGTCATACTTCACTATTTTCATTTCGTTTTGTGACTTTTTATTACATATATTCTATTTTATGAAAACTTAAGTCACCCCCTAGGCAGTCTTAGATTTGAGACCAAATCTGAGAAAAATCTTAGCCTGAGATCTTTTGTGAATCCCAGCTGAGCAAAAGGTCTCAAATCTGAGAAAAATCTAAGAAAAATCTTAGATTTGAGACCAAAATCTCAGATTTGAGACTTGAGACCTTTCGTGAATCTGGCCCCTGGCTAAGACCTTTTGTGAATACGGGCCCTGAACTTGTGATCTTTCCTCCAAATGCCAAGCTGATGCAAGATCTATTTTTAGTAAGGTTAAGCCCCAAGTAGAGGGGGGCTGTATAATCTTTGTAATGGCTAGGTCAAATAAACACACAGTAAAGAAAGAAGAGTTTTCTGGGAAATATCTCATCAGCTGCAAATTGCTGTGCTAAACCATTGCTCTATGTGACTTTGGAACTACATATTTAAGCTCTAAATAATTAGCAATAAGGTAAATTAAATGTAGAAGATTAGTATACGCATGATTTTGAAATGTTTCACAGAAATTTACAAATCCCATGGCAGGCTAATTGAAAATGTTCCTTTCACAAATCATAAAAATAAATATTTTATAGTTCAAATGGTAGCATATATAATAGCACATGTGAACAGTGAACATGGTCAAAGTGTAATTTGACAACATATTATTCAGTTGCCTGTAACTATTTGCATAAACTTCAAAATTGGAGTTTAGTTCCATTTCAAAAAGTTGGGGGGCGAAAAGATATCCCCCCCCCCCCCCCAGTTTCTTCGCCCATGATTAATTGGTCAGTTCTATTTCCATGAACGAGCTCCTGAATTGTCCCCAAGCCAAGAATTTTTTTTCTCTTTTTTTGCTAATTATGGAAATACTAGAGGCCTAAATATAGTGGCCAACTTATCAAACCACAAGAGAAATAGTCACCATATTGATTAAATATGGACAATTGTTATATGATTATAGTTGCACAACAGAAAATATTATGTTATATTTCATTGTCTAAGCAAATAAATTCTTTCAGTATTCTAAGGGCAGAATAACAAGTAACCACTTCTTTTATCACATGTGCCAAAATACTGTGTTACCTTTAGCTTCGGCATTACATATTCCAACGTCCCGGTTCTGTGATGCTCTCTATGAATAGCTTGAGGTTGTTTTGGTCAAGGCAGATCCTCAATGTTTCACGGTTGGTTTTCTCTCGGCTCTCTCATTTAATCTTCATACTATATGTTTACACATGCAGTTTAAGACCATGGTTATATGATTCTAATCTTATCTAATTCACTGCTTCACGGGTGGAACTTCTGCTAAACTAACAAAATAATGGGTAAAATGTTGATATTCTACACCAGTAATCCATGTTTGAAGGTGTGCACGACTTAAGATGTTAAGTGGGTAACCTGAAGAGGTTATAGTGGGTGAAGATGCTTCCTAAAAGATGCCCCTGAGTGACTGGGTCTCTGAAGAGGAAGATTGTTTTTTTTAATTATTTGGTGCATAAAGTTGAAAATGTTTGTGGGATTTCTGCACTTTATAGTCAAAAGATGAGGTTTGAAGCAACTTACCTTTTAAGCGGCTGTGTCTGGTATTTCTAGACAAGGTGTAAGGATGATGTTTTTTAACTGAACTATACTGGTTTAGGACTGTTCACACAATTCTGTGTGGTGATAGCAACTTATATTTGAATTCTGGTTTGCAACATTGTCCACAGTGCCCAGGGAACCAAAGAGTAAGTAAAAGACAGCATGGGTTTAAATATCTATTCAATCTACCAATCTTTTTGTTATGCACATGTATACTATTTACATTTGTAATATTTTTAACACATAGTTAGTTTTAGCTGAACTTGCTGAAGCCACTGGTTGGAGGGGCTTTGAAAAACCTCACAATGAAGGTCAAATTCATAGTGGGTCAAGGTCAAGCAATTTCCTCGACCTTGACCAAAAGTGACCCACAGTTGTCATAGGTGTGACCTTGAAGTAGAGGTCACCTAAAGGTCAAGCAATTTCCTTGACCTTGGAAATACAGGTCAATCCGAATGTAAATGTTAAGCCCCCCAAAGCAATTTCCTTGACCTTGGAAATGAAGGTCAATCCGAATGTAAATGTTAAGCCCCCAATATTGGATTAATAGTCCAATGTAAGCAAGACCCTGCAACCAGTGGATACTCAGTGTATGGTATATACGTGACCTAGAAGAAGCGGAGGAAAAGAAGGTCACAAGATGGTAAACCATGGAGTTAACTTGATAGAAGGTTATGTGAGATAATATGGTTACTAGTTGATATGAGATCTATATACTGATGGCAAGCACCAGAGGAAATGTATTAAGGGGAAAGACTGTGGAACAGAAATAGATGAGGTGATAAGATTTGGAGGTGAAATAAAATGAATAAATGAAGGGATGGTGAGTCCCTTTGGGATTTTGATTTTGAACTTATGTATTTCATACACTGGCAAGGTCAGAGGGTAGATGGTTCATGTGACCCGTCTAGCTCATACTGTACACTGGTTGACCGAATAATACGGCCCCTTAATAACATTAGCAGTTCATGAATCACTTAAAATGGCTGATGGAACCATCCAGCCCTATGTGCAGTAGATTGCATATCACAGATAAGACAAGGTAATAAAAAGACATAAAATAATAATAGCACATATAAAATGATTATCATATAACAGTGGTATAGCTTGTGGTATTATCAAATCTGGATTATAATAAAGAATGCTGGCAGGATTGGTCTTACTAAAATATTTAAAATTATTTTTACATAAATATCGTTCTGGCTTCTGCACCATTAATTTGTATAATTATAAACTGGCTTCAGCACCATTGTGAGTCCATCAGAGCTGGCTTGCTGTCGATTTCACAGAATGCAATCGTGAATGAAGTGTAGCAAGATATGTGACTGCTAATTGGTATCACTTTTACATAGCTGGGCACAGGAGCGCTGGCTGTATGTGGCTTCCCATGCTTGGATGTCAAAATTCAGTGGACATAGGCAGGTACACACAATTTATTATGTCTCTGATGGAACTTGGGCGGCAGTCAGTATCTGACCCAACTTATAAACCCAAGATATGAAAACAGGTGCTGAATCAGGCTTCCTCTATCACACAATACGTGACAGTCTAAAATATAAGAAACAGGCAGTATCTGGTTCTAAACAACAATGCAATGTTATGTGTTGACTGACATTAAGATAAGATGAATATGTGGGAAGGGTTACTTTAAGGGTGGGAATTTTCAATGTCACCTCTCTGCCCTCCAGATTTGAAATGGAAGATGGACAACATTGTCCATATTGGCCTGTTAACAGACAACACATGTTGGTGGTGCACAATTAAAAATGAGCCGCCCCCTACCCCCAGCCAAATGCTAGATCACTAAGACTACAGCATCCTGTCCAAGAGATTGGTATGGTGAATGGTGTCAACGTTAAAAGAAGGATCGTGGAGAATAACAACAGTTAAACCAATCACCTTAGCCATGTTGAAGAGGACACATATTAAGGAGAGTAATTTCAGTACGGTGATAATATGGGCAGGTTGAAAGCTAATGCAAGACAGGTCCTATCTTGGTGGGTCTGACATTGAGATACCATTACTGTTTCAAAGACCTGAGAAATTCAGATTAGATTGGAAGCAGACTTGAAATCTTTCTTTTTTTCTTTTTACCTTTTTGGGATGATGGATTTCTTGTTACCTCTACCAAGGAAGTTACGTTTTTTGGGGTGCTATTGTGTTCACAATTACTCCAAAGCTAATTCACGATATTCATGTGAGTAGGGCTCACCAAAAATGTGATTAAATTTTGCGAGACCCTGGTCAAATTTTGAATACCGAAACTTCCGAATTTTCAAGCCCCATTTCGATTTACGACGCAGAGGCCTCTGCTCTCGGAGTGCTTTCTAGTTGAAAAATAGATAGCTATCCAAATAATTCATGACAAGCTGACAACTGATGTAGGCCACATAACAAGGGATCATGATTTATTTGGTTAATTTATCAGGAATTGTGCAAGCTGGTAATACAAAGATAGACAAAAAAGTACACAACGATCAAGATTCATGTGATGTAGAGAATGAATACAATCTTCTTTAACATATAACTTTAAAGAGAATATGACATGTTATTATCTGTTAACTTCAATAAATTGATGTTTTCGGGAACAGTAAATACATATTTTAAATGAAATAATACCCAAAGAATTGGATAAAAGAATAAGCAAGTTTTAACCTGCGTGATAACTATTTTTATGCAAGAATATATACGGCCTTTGATAAATATACTAACACACAACAAAATGTCCAAATTTTTTAGAGTTATTACTATCACAATTGCTTATCAAATATGCCTTTCATTATCACCATCAGTGTAACAATGTCTGACTTAAAAAAAAAGAGTTATGCCCCTGTTCCACCAAAGGATTAAGCCCCGATCCTGTCTGGGACCCTTAATCGTGGGTAGTCTTGGAAAAAATGGAAAAAAAATTGACCAATGGGGTGGAAGACAGAATCGGTATGAAGGTCTGGGATTAACTACAGATCGGCCTCAGGACGCCCCAGGAGGCCCCAGACTGTCCCCAACTGGTCTGGGACTAAGAACCGATTAAGCCATTTTTCTAGTCGTAGACAAACCGACTGGGTCCCAGGACGCCTCAGGCCTCCTGGGACTAAGCCCCGACTAACCCAGGATTAAGTCCCGACCCCACAAGGTGTCCTGAGGCGTCCCCAGACCAGGATCGCCGATTTTTGTTTGGCAATGGGACTAAGGGTCGCAGGAAGCCTGGGACCAAGTGATAGAGGTCTGGGACTAAGGGTCGGCGACTAAGGGTCGCAGGCGGCCTGGGACAGCATAGGACTGTGTAATTTTGGTCTGAGGAGGCCTGAGGAAGCCTGGGACTGTACATTTTGTTTATGGCCGGAAAAAATAATCGGTTGGGGTCGGGAGAAATATCAAACATGTTTGATATTTCACACGGCCCCAACCGACCACAACCGACCCTTACAGGCCACCTGGGACTAAGCATATTTCTGAAACCGACCCTCAAAAACCCTTAATCGGGAGCCTTAGTCGTGTGGTGGAACACCCACATAAGACTTCCATCAGTATGAATTGTGTACTGGTAACGGCAAGTACCATGAACCAGATAGAACCCATAACCCCAAATAAGAACAATATCACTAGCTGTGTTTCGTGTATGAGCAAATGTCGGCATATGTTGTTTCACACAACACAATTTTTTTTATGATGATATATTTTACTATCATCCATTTATAAGTTGGTGAGATAATGATGCACTTTGTCCAAACATATGTGAACACTATCATCTGTTTCACCTTTTTAAAGCACTTTTTATTGATTTATAAGTTACTGCAATAAAAGTAAACTAGGTAACACACAAACCACTGATTTTTGACAAAAAAAATTCAATTGACTTCTATGCCATGATAAAAGGATGTCAAGAAATTTCAACTACATGGATGTTTTACTGCACAGAAGTTTCGCTGTTTTTTTTTTTTTTTTTTTTTTTTTTTTTTTTTTTTTTTTTTTTGGGGGGGGGGGGGGTTATCTAGAGATCTTGCACCGTCTATGGGAGCTTTCAATGTTTCAATTTTAAGTAACTCAATATTTTGGGGACATTTATTCTTCAGTACAGACCTTTAATTTTCACTTGCCATTTTCTTGTTGAAATTTAGACGCGCCTGTAGCAGTGCAAATAATAAATCTTCACATTGCTCTACACTTCATGACTCTAACGTGGGTTACCAGTCACTGAAATCATCTGACAATCATGAGCAATCAAGTAGCACTCTGTTTTGTCAAACCATTGGATGTATTCTCATGCAGATAGACTCCTTCACATATTGATAAACTGCTATTTAAAACATACAGTGGTCCCTCAAACATCAGAAAAAGACGCTCTGTGCATTCACCGTGATGCATTTGCTATATGTACTTCCTTCCTGTCTAGACATTACATCATAGCATCTTTTTCGTTGCCTAACCTAGATAAACCTCGAGTAAGCTGATAGCGGGGGTGGTTGGGAGGGCCTCTCTTGTCAATTAGGTAAGGTATTAACTCATAATAATTATATTTATTGATTGAATTTGCAGTTTCATTGCATCAATACATCTTACCTAATAGACAATTTGCCAGAATAACTCTCGCTTGGAAGGTAGGTAGCTTACTGGGGGCTTAGCATTGAACTCAAAAGATATATTAGCAGTCTCCAATGGGAATTCAGCTGGTCCCATTGGTTGGTTGCTGGTGAACAGTTACCGGAACCAACCGACCTTACCCCCCCTTGTTTAACAAACCTCCTCTGAGGTGGGGAAAGAGAGGAGATTAAGTCCTTAGAAAGGCCCTTTACAGAAGGAAAAGGAGTCTAGTTAGTAGTCCTTGGGCAGGCCACTGCCACCCTGAAGATCCTACTGAGAAAGGTTGTAGGCTGCTTATTTGTGTATGGGCTTGTGGTGGATCTGCTGGGTAGCCACCACCAGGTCCAGATGAAAGAGCTCTGAAAGAGTACAGGTCACATCTTTCAAGTTAAATTGTGTGAAGCTGTTGAGGGATTTCCAATAAGAGTGCGATAATAACAGTTCTAAGGAGACTCCTGACTGGAAGACCTTAGAAGCAGCAAAGACCCAAACATCATGCGCTTTAACCTGATGTAGATGTAGAATAAGGGCCTCTTGTGAGATTTTGGTCCTTACTGCCATTAATGGGTGAATATCCCAGTTTGCTATGGCTGACCTTTTGCCATCTATATTTAGTCATCGTGGCTACAACTTCCTGTCCTGGAACAAATACAGATGGTAGTCAGCTATTGATTTGATAGGTGATTAGTCCAGCTGATTACTGTGCACCACTTTGTAAAAATGGACTACTGCTCTTCATAGACTGATCTGGTTGAGCCTCTTTGCGGAGCCTCAATTTTCCTTGCCCCTGCCTCAGCAAAGACTTGCTCCTTGATCGCCGAGGTTTATATTTCTTTTACTGCATTTTTATCTTTTAACAGTTTGTACACAGTTTGGCAAGTCATCAGCTCCCTGGGACACCTCAATTTATGATCATCTTAAATATACACGGTTGTATTTGTAATCTGTAACAAAAATAATATGCTATCTTATATATTTATGGATCACACTAACTTTTATCAAAACTGAGGTCCTGATAATGCAGTCTTGTAATCCTTTTGTTCTTTTACTGGGAAAATAATCACAGCAATCATTGAAGCTCAGCTCAGTTTTCAAACACATTTAAAAACCTTGATTGTAAGCATGTCTGTCCAAAGTACTCGTGACCAACGTTTTCAGTCATGAAGCAGTTAAGACCAATCTTTGGGGTGCTACAACTATGATAGGTGCAGAAGGAGTGGGAAGGAGTCGAAATTAATTATAGAACAGGGTTGTCTGGTTTTTAACCAGTTTAAAGTTAGAATACATTTAGAATTGTGGCAGACAGCACATTATGAATATTCATGTGAAAGCATGTGAAAAGAAAATAAACAAGCAGAGTCAACAATATAAGGGGTACTAAATGCTATTTCTTTGCTCTTGATTCTTGTTGCCAGCACGCATGAAGCCTTCCCCCCCCCCCCCCCATACTGAAATAGTTGCATTTGTTAAAATTAAGGGTATCTTTATAAAGGAATATTAGTTCATATTATTTCTATACCACTTTAACCATAATTTAACCTTTACAAGTCATTCATATTGTCCCAGTGAGCATTTCTTATGTTTATAAATGTTTATAGACATACCCATTGAAAGGTTGATAGTAGGTTTAAAAATGAAAATGACGTAAATGTTTAAATTTAAAATGTTTATAAACATTTATTTTGTAAATGTATATCAATGTTAGTATTTGCAATGTATAAAAACGTTGAGGAATTAAAAAAATTTCAATGTTTATTAATGTTTCTTTATATAAATATCATCAATGCAGCATAAGTTTAAAAATGTTTATTAATGTTTTCTTAAAGTACCCAATACTAAAACTTGAGTAAGTATGTTAAATAGTACATACTTATAAACATTTTATTCTAACAGAATAACATTTTGTTAAAGAGTGAAAACCAGATCAACAAATAGAATTAAGATGTTTATCAATGTTTTTAAACCTTAAGATTGGATTATTAATGCTAAACTTATAAATGTTAAAAAAACCCAACAATTTTCAATTATAAAGTACAAATAACATCATAAAGAAGGGCTCTCAAAGTATGAGAATATCATTTTTATGTCTAAATTTGAGAGATAGTGGCTTAAAAATTGAGCGCTCATTCAATTCCTATTTTGGGTGTTATATGTTGAATAATTATTTTGTAAGTTCCTTAAAATCCCCTATTATTGCTCACCGCCATCTTTGATAACACCTAAACATTTATATATGTTTATAAACATAAAATAAATGTGAATTTAAATGAATATTGGAAATTTTTCTAATGTTCCTAAACATCAGGTTGATATATACAAGAAGCTACTAATGGTAATACTTCAACCATTAAAATGTGGGATAAGTTTAAGTTTACATTAAAATCAATATTTATCAAATTTCATGGCTAATAATTTAAATCAATGATAATTAATGTAAATAAACATTTCAATGTTGATGTACATACATATTCGTATATTTATTTGGAAGGTTTCAAATTAACCACTCTAGTTAGAAAACCTAATGATTTTGGTCTTGTGTTTTATATTTAATAGGGGTCTTGTGTTTTATATTTAATAGGAGTGTATCTTAAAATATGTAAATCAACACATCAACACCAGACATTTTTATTGACATTTGTTAATATATGACAAGGTTCATCAATGTCAGTAAATGTACATCAACATTAATAATGTATTTAAACAGTCTTGCAAATTTAATAACTAAATTAAATTTTTATAAGTTAATACCCTATCCAATGGACAATTGCTTTACCGGTCGGCGCAACCGGTCCCGCCAAACGCCAGAAAAAGACGTCCTGTATATAATACCGGCAGGACTGGTCAGGAGAGTGCATTCGCCAGGTGTCGCATCGTACTTCCTCTTCCTGTCTAGACAACGTGACGTCATAGCATCTTTTTCGTGTCTAATCCTAGTAAGACCCCTAGTAAGCTGATAGCGGGGCCGGTTGGGTGGGCCTTGCCTGTCCATTGGATAGGGTATTAACTTATAAAAATTTAATTTACTTATTAGATTTGCAATTTTATTGCGTTAATACATCCTATCCAATGGACAATTGCTGAATAACTACCGCTTGGTAGGCGGGTAAGCAGACTAGGGACTTCTGTGAACTCATAACAAAACAAAACAGTACAGGCCCATTTGACCTAGGGTCAGAGAACCCTGACAGGTCAAGGTCGGCCACCAACTCACCGGTTTACCGGGAGTCTACTGACGTTGCCCCCCCTTTTTTTTCCTTCCAGAGTTGGTCTGAGAAGGGAAAGATAGAGAGAGAGGGGCTGAGTTCAGTCCCAGAAGAAATAAACTTCCCAAGGGAAGCAAGTCACAGTTTTTTTTGTTTTTTTTTTTGAAAATATATGTACATTCAACATATTTACATTATGTACATATCTAACATATTTACAATATGTACATATTTACATATATACAACATCCCCTCACTTCTGGGCCTGGTGGTGCACCTGCTGGGCAGCGACTACAGGTCCCAGGTGGAAATGCTCTGAGTCAGCCCAGGCAACATCCTTCAAATAGAACTGAGTGAAGGTGTTGTGAGATTTCCAGTGGCAGGCTGACAAGATCTGATCTAAGGAAATCCCTGATTGGAAAGCCTTAGAGGCAGCAAAGGCCCTAACATCATGGCCTTTAACCTGATGTAAGGTGAGGGCCTCCTGGTCAGAGAGCTCATAGCACAGAACCACAGTCTGTTTGATCCATGAGGAGATGGTGGCAGGTGAGATGTCTTTATCAAACCCCTTCTTGAAGGAGACAAAGACTAACTCCTTATTCTGCCTGAGGTCTGAAGTCCTGTCCAAGTAGTAGCGCAGGGCTCTAACTGGACATAGGGACCTGTCACCCTTGAGTGACCTATCCAGAGATGGTGCCAGGGCTGGGATGACCACTGGTGCCACACTATCTGGACCTTCCTTAGCCAGCTGGTTCTTGGATAGGAAGCTTGGTGAGGGGTACAAAGACACCTTAGACCAGTCTGACTGGTGTCTGATGTTCTTATGTAACCAAGCATGAATCTCACTCCTGCGTTTACCTGAACCCAAAGCCAGCAAGAAAACAGTCTTGAAAGTCAGATGTTTCAAGGAGGCCTCTTTCAGGGGTTCAAAGGGAGCCTTTGTGAGCTGATGTAAAACCAGTGAAAGGTTCCAGGAGGGGATGCCCCTCCTGCCCTTAGGTCTGTCTCTATGGAAACTATCCAGGAGACGAGTGAGATTCTCATCTTTGCTGACATTAATGGTGGAATTGCCCAGTTTGTCAGCAATGGCTGATCTGTAGCCATCAATAGTGCCTGGTTGTAACTTCTTCTCCTGAAACAAGTGCAGGAGGAAGTCAGCAATGGCTTTCAGAGGTGGTGCCCTGAAGTCCACCTGATTACTGAGGCACCACTTTGTAAAAATGGTCCACTTTGCCTCATAGACAGATCTGGTTGATCTTCTTTGAGGAGCCTCAATTCGTGCTGCTACTGCCTCAGAGAAGCCTTGCTCCTTGATTGCTGAGGCTCTAGGAGCCAGGCATGTAGGTTCAGATTCGACAGGTTCCTGTGAAGGACCTGGTTGAATGGCTGAGACACTAGGTTGGGTATGCTGGGCAGACACAGTGGGATCTGGCTTGACATTGCTACCAGGTCCCAAAACCAGGGCATGTTGGGCCACCCTGGAGCAATCAGAATTATTTTGTTGCAGGGATAGTCCTGGAGCTTCTCCACCACTTTGCCCAAGATGGCTGCCGGTGGGAAGGCATATGGGTCCAGGTCCTCTCAGGAGAGGCTGAGTGCATCCACTGCCCAAGCCTGGGGGTCTGGAACCGGTGACACAAACTGTGGCAGTTTGTTGTTGAACCTGGTGGCAAACAGGTCCACCTGTGGCTGGTGCCACCTTGAGCATACAGCTTGGAACACTGCTGGATGAAGTGACCACTCTGTTTGAATGGTCTAGCCAAGTCTGGATAGCTTGTCTGCTATCACGTTCAGCCGGCCGGGGATGTGACGTGCCCTGAGGGTTACCTGCTGTCTGGTGCACCAGGACAGGATTCTCCACAGTAGGGCACACAGTGACCCCGACTTCATCCCCCCCTCTTTGTTGATATAGGCAACCACTGTTGTGTTGTCTGTAGCTATCAACACTGTCTTGTTGCAGACCAGGGTTCGAAACTCTTTTAGAGCTAGAAATACTGTTTTTAGCTCTAAGTGGTTTATGTGTAACTTGCTCTCTGGAAGGGACCAAGTTCCTCTTGCAGTGTGGTCGTCCAAGTGAGCGCCCCACCCTTCGTTTGATGCGTCTGTAAAGATCTGCAGAGCATGTTTTAGAGGGCGTAATGGTTGACCTAGCACATTGCTTTCCTCCAGCCACCACCCTAGATGGGGGTGGAGGGACTTGGGAACCGGTATCACCTTTTCCAGTGATTCTGGGACCCTCCAGTTGTTTTTTAAGGTGCCACTGTATGGGTCTCATGTGTAGTCGCCCTAAGTGGACTTATTTTTTTGTTGCTGTGAATAGCCCTATGAGGGACATAAATTTCCAGACCGGGCATACAGGATCTGACAGTATTGATCTGATCTTGTCTGTCAAGGTCTGCCAACGTTCCTCTGTTGGTCTGACCCTGCCCTCCTTCAGGTCGAACTGGTAACCTACGAAGTTGAAGACTTGCTGTGAGACCAGTTCTGATTTTTTCCTGTTCACCAGCCACCCTAGCTCCTGGCACAGTGTGACCAGGGTTTGAGTATGCTGGAGACAAGTGTCGTGGGTAGAGGCTCTCACCAGCCAGTCGTCTAGGTACTGGTGGGTCCTTATACCCTTTTGAAGTGCCATGAGTTTGACCTCTTTGGTTACCACTGTGAACTCCATGGGGGCTGTGGACAGGCCAAAGGGAAGGGCTTTGAATTGGTAGGACCGACCCTGGAGATGAAAACGCATGTACCTCCTGGACTGACTGTGAATTGGTATGTGGAAATATGCGTCTTTGAAATCTATGGATGTGACCCACTCCCCTGTCTGTAGGGAGGTTCTTATTGTCTCTGGGGTCTCCATCTTGAACGACTCTGTGTTGAAAAAGGTGTTCAAGGTGCTCAGGTCTAGAATCAGTCTCCACCGGTTGTTGGGTTTGGGTACCAAAAATAGCCGGTTGTAAAACCCCAGTGAGTTTGGATTTTCCACCGGTTCGACTGCATTTTTGTTTATCAGCTGATACAGTGCCTCCAAAAGGAAGGACTGTTTGGTTGGATTGTGGTAGTTGCTTATTACAGTCGGTGACCTTGTCAAGTGGGGTCTGAACCGGAAGGGGAGTGTGTAACCCTCCCTCAGAATGTTTACCACTTTTGGACTTGAACCCAGGGTTTCCCATTTCTCCCAACACTGTTGCAACCTGACCCCCTACAGGAGGATCTAAAACAGCATGTTGGACATTGGTGACAAGATTTACAGAAGGCAAGTGACCTACACAAAAAGCATCTTTCACATATTTTATTTCTGTGTACAATTGACATGCATTGGGATTTACGCCTTTCCTTTGCGGCAACCCGGTGACAATATGAGCATTTGCAACATGAGAGTCTACATTGAAATTTAAAGTCACTTTGCTGTTCTTTGACACCACTGGTGCTGGGTTCAAGTCTCCCTGACCGGTAATAAGTACAGAGTTCTTCTGACCGGTCACAGGAATTATACAGTGATTGTCATTTATGAGACTTGAACCCCTTGGCAGGTTTCTGTGTAAATGTTGAGGCCTTGCCACGACCTTTCCTAGCCTGCTGCTTGTCTTTGATCTGTTTCCAAGCAGGGATGTTCTTCTTGTCGGTGTGATGGCTAGTAACCTTGTCACTTGCAGCATATGGGTGGAAGCGACCTTGCTGTCGGTGTGAAGTACCGGAAGAACGCCTCTCTTCACTTTTACAGATTTCCTCTTCAGCTTTTGATATAAGCTGGTCCGGGAATAAAGCATTCAAATGAACTGGTGACGTTCTCAAGGCGTGCAACGTATCTTGCTTCACCCCAGCATGTAGATAGTCCAGGTAACTATCCCTGCGAGCAAGGGTGAAGTTGGCCATGTTGATGAATACTGCTTCTGAAAGGTCTTGCATAGTCCTGGCCATTGCTTGAGATACTGACCGGTTGAAAGTGGTCAAATACTCCAGTTCACTGACAGCCTGATTCATCTTTTCAGATGACTTGCCTTTACTATCCAGACGCAGGGTTTTTAACTGGAATGTTCATTGAGTGCTGAACCCTGGTCAGACACCTTGACAAACCAGCAGCCTGGTTACACATTATTGTCTGTTCATGAGCTGCCCTCTCCCAGCGTCTGAGGAGATCCTGACTGAAGGCTCGAGAGGGTGGAGCAGATGGCAAATTTCTTCTGGCAACCCTGCTGAAAGAGTGGTTGAGTTTGGCCGGATCCGGTGACCAGCTACGAACTGTAGAACTCTCACTGTCTTTTTCAGCATGCATCCTGTACCATTTAGAAGGTCTAGGGGTTTTGATGAATTGATCCCTGAGGAGGCCAATGTTGTCAGAATTCCTAGTAAGGTAGCCCTCTTTGATTGTGAGGTTAAGGCTGGACATCTTCCTGCACAACCAGTCGTCCACCGGAAGTTTCACACTGACTTTACCGGTTGGCTGGACACGGGTACCGGCAAAGGGGTTGTCATATGCAGTAGAGGACACAGTTTCGATTTCAGGAACCCTGTGCCAGTTCATGAAACTCCTCACACCCCTCATGGTTTCCGTGTAGTTAGCCTCCTCAGTGGGCTCACTCTCAGGGTCATCTCTAGAAGATTCTTTGTCTGCTGACCGGTCCCGGTGGATGTCGCCATCCAGGGAACCGGTTTCACTGAACTGCTCAGCTTCACTGTCAGAAGCTGCACTCAGATCTACATCATCGGTGGGCTGAACCTCTAGGAATGAACCGAGGGCCTGAACAGGCTGGGTTGCTATCCCTGCACCGGGAACCCCAAGGGGTTGGGTGGCAGTCTGCATCTCCTCTACAGCAATACCGGTAGCCTGGTCAAGGCAGGGACCGAATTTCTCAACTGGCAGACTCTTCTCCACAGGAAGACTGCTGGTGCTGGCACCAGGGTCAAAAAATGGCTTCTGAGAGGGAGTCACATCTGAAGCTGGCTTCACAACCGGTTCAACCGGCACTGTGAAAGCCTTGGTTAGCAACATCGCCTCAATTCTAGAAAACCTCTCTCCCCACTTGTCATCCAGTTGCTTGAGATCTTCAGTTGTAGGTCTACTGCTGGAAGATCGTTTCTTGCTGACAGACGGCTTGGGAGACTCACTACATTTCATCTTCTTGGTAGGGGTCGACTGCACAGCCTTGACCTTTTCCACTTTAGCCAGTACGCTAACATGTGCTGGGTCCACGAGAGTGGGGGTGGATGAGGTCTTAGAATTAGAGGTAGTCTTCTTGTCTTTTTTGTCCCTATAGGTAGGCATAGCCAGTTGAAGGGACTGCTCAGGGGTAAACCCTTTACAAATCACGCATTCCTTCTTCAGGACGCAGGGGTCGTCGCCTAGCCCTTTGTCCCTACACCGTGCACACTTGGAGTGGGTGTCGAACCCAGCCATAGCGTGTCCGCATGAACCTCTTCTTTGTCCTGGTGATGACATAGTTGTAGATAAAACTTCTGAATTACTTCAAATATGAAATAAAACGGATGAGTTCGGTATAAAACCAAAATTTCCTAGTCGTTGAAAACACGTCTTCACTCTCCACGCGCCAAACGAAAAAGATGATATGACGTCACGTTGTCTAGACAGGAAGAGGAAGTACGATGCACCACCTGGCGAATGCACTCTCCTGACCGGTCCTGCCGGTATTATATACAGGACGTCTTTTTCTGGCGTTTGGCAGGACCGGTCGCGCCAACCAGTAAAGCAATTGTCCATTGGATAGGATGTATTAATGCAATAAAAATATATATTAATAAATACATTTAAACAGCCAAATGTTGCTTTACATTTCAATTTTATATTTTCTTTAAGGCAATTCATGACAGTATCTGAAAAATTCATTCTATTTAAACAAACGTATTGGCAGTATTAATCACAAAGTGAAAGTAATGGGCCCAACCTTCAAATCATACATTCATGAAAAGTTATTTAAAAACTTGTAAGTTAATCATTTTCTAAGTCAACATTTCATATGTTTATAAATCTTTATGAACATACCTATTCAAAGGTTGATATTTGGTTTAAAAATGAAAACAGGCATACACATTTAGATTTAATACATTTATCAACATTTCTTTTGCAAACATATATCAATATTTATAAATGTTAGTGGTTAAGATACAATGTTTATTGAGGTTTATAATATAAACCTTTTTGTATGTTGATAATTAAAATTTGTATGAATGTACCCAGGCAGATAAAATTTTACCCATTTTGAATAATATAGTTGTGCATCTTGAATTGTCACAATCAATCACATTTTTTTAAATTCCTAGCTGTATTCTTGTTGTGAAAACAATTGTGATCATAAGGTTGATTGATGCTTGTTGCTGTAAATCTACATCATTTTATGTACATGAACATTTAAATTGCTCAATGAATGTTTAGTATGGCTTGCATAAATTTATATGATTTTGACAGTCCATAAGACATTACAATCTTTTTTGTCCAATTAAGTAAAACAAGAAACACAAGTGCAATTACATGGCAGTATCTATGGGCCAATATTAAAGGAATGTCTCTATGCTTTTAAGCTCAAAGATGCTTGCAGGCAAATTAATTAACACACTGTTATTGTACTTTATTTCTTCCATGGTTTTAAGGGTCTTGTTTAAAGAGTAGAGAACATGTGCAGTGGTGCTTTAAAAGCAATAATTATCTGTATAGATTGTATTAATGTTTGGTGCTGTAAATCAACGTCATTTTACATACATGTACATTTAAATAGCTCATTGAATGTTCATTATTCTTTGCATAATCTTACATTGTATAATTGTAACCATCCATGTTTGGTGCTGTAAATCAACGTCATTTTACATACATGTACATTTAAATAGCTCAATGAATGTTCATTATTCTTTGCATAATATTACATTGTATAATTGTAACCATCCATAAGACAGATTTCTTCTTCCAATTAAGTAAAGCAAGAAAAACAAGAGCAATTACATGACAGTATCTATGGGCTAATAATACTAAAGATAGGTCTTTATTCTTTTAAGCTCAGAGATGCTGAGATGTTTAATATAACTATTTCTGAATTATAATGTTTTTTAAGAAATCTGTATATTTGCACTAATTTTTTAGCTAAACTATGTGTAAAGACGATATATATTTTAAATATGATATCAAGGTTTTTTTTCTTATCACAAGATTTCAAAAACATTTCTTTATGTTTTTAAACATTTGATAATAGTTCAGTTAACGTTTTTAAACATTGATAGATGAAAGGTAAACGATTATAGATCAAATTCAGCCAGTTTGGTCATTTTACAGCTATAAAATGTTGATATTTCATCGATAAACATTGTTAATGTTTATAAACGTTTATAAACATATGCAGTACTGGGTGTGAATCCATTCACTTGGTAAAGTAGCCTCAAGTTTTTAGTTTGGCCTTAAGGGTCATACTTAAATATATCATACTCTTTCATTCACTTGGACAATTAATCTAATGTTCTTATTTCGCCCTTACAGTCATAGTTAAATAGATTATACCTTCATCATATATTGATGCCACAGTCCAATATATATAGTGTGCAGATCTTGTCATAAACCTGTCTGATGTCTTTTATAAAATTTTGTAACTGTGGTGATTTAAAACACGTAAACATGTAGGTAGTAGAAGCTAGTGATATGAGGGCTACTTCTGGTTAACATGTTGATAGATATGTAAAGTAGTAGCTCTTTGCTGGAAAGATTAAATTATTTACAAATAAGGTACTAAATGCATCTTGTGTAGTGCGTGTACAACTGGGTTTGTTAGTCTAATAGTCTTATATATAGTTTTTTAATTTTTTCAAGTTTCCCGTATTTGTAATAAATATTTGATATGTTGCTAACATCTTAAAATATTTTAATAAACTCCAAATGTTACGTCAGAACTTGTTTGTTTGTCCTGATCTTCCACCCTTCTCACTGATCTGTTTACTGCTACACCTACAACATTAATATAAAGTATATAAAATAATAGGCTATATTGTTTTATTGCATTTCTGGAATAGAATAGAATCACATGTTTTATGAATCTTGTCAATGGGACCTTACCTGTCCATTGTTTGCTATAACATTCAGCTGGCCTGGAATGTGTCGGGCTTTGAGAGTCACCATTTTCCTGGAGCACCAGGTCAGGATTATCCACAGGACACACAGAAGGTGCGACTTCATGACTCCTTCCTTGTTTATATAGGCTCTGTAGCTTTGAACACCATTTAGCTCAAGCAGAGGTCTTGGACCAAGAGGACCGCCTTTAGTTCCAGATAGTTTATGTGCAACTTGCTTTTGGGAAGGAACCAAGTTCCCCTTGCAGTAAGTTCCACAAGTGAGCACCCACTCTTCTTTTGATGCATCTGTAAAGATTTGCAGAGCATGAGTGAGAAGGTGTAATGGTTGACCTTGAAGCACATTGTCTCCCTGTAGCCACCACTTTAGATGGGGGTGGACTGATCTGGGAATGGGGATCACCTTTTCTAGTGACTCTGGCACCCTCCAATTGTTTTTCAAGTGCCACTGTGCTTTGAATTGGTAAGAATGACCCTTCACATGAAAACATAGGTACTGCCTTACTTCAGCCTGAATTTAGATGTGGAAGTAGGCATCCTTGAAGTCTGTGGATGTTACACACCCTCCTGTAGGGAGGTCCAGATATGTTCCAGTGTCTCCATTTTGAATTTCTCTGTTTTAAAAACTGATTCAGTGTAATGAAGTCCAAGATAGATCTCCACCAGTTGTTGGCTTTGGGAACCAAGGAAAAACCTCTTGTAAAAACCCTCGAGATTTCTGAGTTGTGACCGGTTCTAATGCATTATTTGCATAAGCGCATGTAATGCCTCCACAGGTAGTGATCCAGAGAGAATGCACATAGCCACATGTCTTTCCTGGAGACCTGGTCACAGTTGGCCTTTTGTGAAAGGGGAGGGTGTAGCCTGATTGGAAGATTCTAGGGCGGCCCAAGTTTTCTACAGGTAGATTTTAAGCAGTGTCAACACTGGTGACAAACTGGACAGAACACCACTGATCCACAAAGGAAAACATCGTACACAAAGGCCTCTGTTCTTTGTGTCCTACACACCCCCACTAGAGGACCAAGAATGTGGGGGACCAAAGTTGTCATTTATAAGAACTGTCACCCCCGGCCAGTTTACAGATATTTTACCCATTGCATGAGTTCTGGGACTGGCAAACGGGATATCATTTTGGAGGAGGCTGAAATTTCGAAAGCAGGCCCCTGATGTCAAATGATATGCTCACAGATTGGATAACAGAAAGCTGCGTGGTCAGACTAGGAGGCTGGATCACCGGCATTTCTCTGGAGCCAGTGACAGACTCTTGATGTACTTCCGCAGCCACTGATGTAGTAGATTTCTGATCATATACTGGTTGACTGGTCTGGTTGAGTCACAGGCATCTCACTTGTGCCGGTAACTGGCTGGTTTGAGGTCTACCCGACTGGATTTAGTCCATCCGAAGCAAGTACACCCAATGGTGACTCTCGTGGATGACACTTGCATTGAGATCTATTGAAGGCTGACTGGTACTTGTTGGAAGTGTCTTTGCTGGGCAGCCTTCCTCTGTAGCCACTTTCTGATCAGCTAGAAGATCCTGATCCTGATACTGGCTGACAGGTCCTGTGGGTTGAGGCACTGGCATCTCATCAAAATTAGTGTCTGGCCTAAGGATTTCTCTCTAACTAGTAGTGGTGGGATCAGTAAATTTCTGTGGCTCAACCTGCCTGAGGACCTGAAGTATGTCAGGATCGACTAGGGAGGGAACTGGGTCTCTATTGTGTTACCTGACCAGAACTGGACTGTTTCTCTGTAACCAATTTTTTCAAAGAAGAGCTAGAAAAATGTTTTTGCTTACAAAAATAAAGCATCCCCAAAGGTTAGATGCAATCTAGCAAAAAGTAGAAAAAGGTTTTTGCAAGTTGAGCAGTATTTATGATCCCAGTTTCCCAGGGGGTAAATCTGACTGGCTAATATACTCTCCACATATAGTTTCCCAATACCTCCGAATATATTCAAAAACTGTAAAAGCAATAATAAAGGAGATATAAGGCAATAAGACAAAATCTAACAAATTTTATTGTAATTTAACTTTTTAAACACTTACCTTATCCTCATGTGCTTGTTTTGGTTTTGTGGAGCAAAACGCATTGATTGGGTCCTTTTAAAAAGAATTTTCTTGTTGAGAAGTGACCCTTTTGTCTGCAAATATCTGTGCATGCGCAGAAGTCGTTGTCAAGAGAGAATGTCAAGAACTCTTCATTATATTTTTGGTCCCAGCAAAACAAATTTTTTAGCGGGGAGGTAGGGTGGGTTTATCCTTGTGAGGATAAGGTAAATATTTAACTTCTAAAAAGTTAAATTTCAATAAAGTTTGTTACATTTTATTCCGTAAAATAGCCTTACCTTATCCACAGTCACTGAATAATGCACTTGATAAGAGGATAACATAAGCTGAGATACGTCACATCCTAGGTTATATATATTACTTCTTTTTCAGTAAAGATAAGTAACTTTGCTAACCTCAGTCAGAATTCCATGATGTGGTCGTAATTGTTGCAAGTTGTTGTGGGTTCTCCAATATCAAAGCAAAAGTAACATCTCCTTAAATACCCAACACCCATGTAGGTCAGAGGTATCTTCATATCCCCTCAGGCAAGATGCCGTCATCTGATGATGATGAAGCCTCCAAGCTTGACTGCCACATTAACTACATGTGGTTATGAGCCATCTATGAGGAAGAAAAAACACAAAGCATATGTCAGTAAATTTTTACTAGTATGTATGGAGAATCCCAAATATTTATGTCATATGTCAACATGTACACATACTTAAACATTGACAATGTGCAGAGGTGAAACCACAGGACCTAGTTTGTAATTGGATTGGTCATGGAATTGCCAAGCAATGTCTTTTAAGTAGAATGTGGTAAAGGTGTTGTGGCTCTTCCAAAAGCAGCCTAAAATCTGCTCAAGTGAGGCCCACCCTTGAAAGCTAAAGAAGCAGACATGGATCTAACAGCATGTGCCTTAACATGTAGATCCTGTGGATTTGAGTTGGGTGACTGATAGGCTAATAAAACAGTCTGCTTTATCCAAAAAGATATAGTAGCTTTCATAAAATCTCTACCAAAGCCTTCCCTAAAAGATATGGACAAGTGAATCCTTCCCTTTCCTTAAAGCAATAGTTCCGTCTAGAAATTATCTACGTGCTCTAACAGGGCAGAGTGTCATATCATCAGTCAAATCTGAGCTCAAGAATGGTACGAGAGCAGGAATGCCAACTGATTCTTCTCTAAAAAGGAGAAATAGGGACCTCCTTCTCAGTTTGTGTCTGAGGGAAGTAAATGTCCAAGAATGCACCTCCCCCGTCTTTCGCCAGAAGCTAAAGTCATAAAAAAGACAGTCTTTAAAGTCAAAATCTTCAGACTTCGATATTTCCTTGGTTCAAAAGGAGCCTTTGTCAAAGCAAACAGGACCAAAAATAAATCCCATGAGGGTATGCCCCTGCTAGCAGTGTGCTTATCTCTATAAAAAAGACGCAATAAGCCTATTCAGGTCAAGGCTTTTGCGCACCTCCTGACCTGAATGTCCTAAATGATCAGTTATGGCAGTGCTATAGCCAGCAATAGTGGCAGGTTTCAGATTTTTTATGGTAAATAGGTAGTTAAAAATCTATTTTAAGATAGTAGGCTCTGAGCTGACGACCTGATTCTGTTGGCACCAGAGTTAAAAAATGGCCCACCCTGACTCATACAGTTTTCTAGATGAGGGTCTTTGAGGTGCCTTAATTCTCTCTGCCACCTGCTCAGAGAATAATTCAAGTGGTTCCGAGTGGTGCCTAGATGTCAAACATGAAAATTCAGATACAGCAGATTTTGATGGTATTTCTGACTAACGATTGTTTCAACAGATGAGGCCAGTGAGGTAGCTATAATGGAGGTTTGGTTGACAGATTCACTAGATCCCAAAACCAATGTATCATGGGCCAACCACTACAATCAGCTTGCACCTGAATAACTTTTGGAATGAGAGCTACAGGACAAAAGATATAGCCGCCCAGACCCTCACAGGGGATGTTCAATGCATCTATGTTCAGTGTATTTGCATCTGGGACTGGTGATACATAGAGTGGAAGTTTGTGATTAATTTAGGTGGCAAACATGTCTACCATTGGTTTGTGCCAATCAAATTGAACATTTGAGGATGGAGGGACGACTCTAGATCACTTTGTCCTTTGCTGTCGGCTGTGACATTTAGGAAACCCTGAATATGTCTGGCTGTTATGAGTATGTTTTGAGAATTGCAGTAGGCCAAGATGTGCCAAACTAGGAGACACATGTTCCACTAGGAGACACATGTTTTGAAAGACTTTGAGGGCTAGGAACACTACCTTTAGCTATAGGACATTGATATGTAATGTTTTTTTCTTAATCTGTCCAAATGCCACTAACTGTCATGTTTTCTAGATGGGCTCCCCAACCCTGGTTTGACGATCTGTGAAATAAGGATATTGTGCTCTTCTGGATATAAAGAACAACCTATTTTCACATTTTTTGGATCTTTCCACCATGAATATACCTTATCAGAACGTTCGAAACTGGAATCTTCAGATCTAGTGATTGGGGATATTGCCAGTTTGTTTTTAGATACCGGGGACGTATATGTAACCAACCAATTGGTATAGTCTTTCCCAAAGATGCTAGTACACCTATCAGGGACATAAGCAATCTTTGGGTTGTTTGTGATGAGACCTCCTTGTCCTGAATCGATTTCTCTAGAAGTTTTAGTTTATTTTCTGTTGGAAAGACTTTGGCTAGCACCAAATCGAAATGGTAGCCAAGAAAGTCGATTTTTTTGTGTTGGCTCAAGCTTTGGTTTTTTTTTCAAAATTTATCACCGCGCCAAGCTGTTGAATAGTTTGGATGAGTTCTTTTGTCTGTAGCTGACACTGGTGTTTGCCCTTAACAACCAGTCATCCAGGTATTGGTGAACTCATATTCGACAAGACTGTCTCTTTTACAACTCGCATAAACTCTAGTGGGGGGGGGGGGGGGGGGGGCAGTTAATAACCCAAATAGCAGTGCTTTGAACTGATAGGTTTGACCGTCAAAATGAAAGCGTAGAAGATGCTGGGATTCTGTGTATATCGGCACATGAAAGTAGGCATCTTTCGGGTCTGTCAAAACTAGCCATTCACATTTTGTGACTGAGTTTCAGATTATCTCTACTGTCTCCATTTTGAAAGTTGGGACTAGCGTGTCACTGTTCAGGACACTGAGATCTATCACAGGATGCCATTTTTTGCTGGGTCTTGGTACAAAAAATAATCTGCTGTAAAAACCTTGAGTTGTGCAAGAATTTGTGAGACGCAATTTTGTAGGTAGCAATGTTTTTCCTGTCTGTTGTTGCCTCTTTGAATTATGGGATACATGGATATGGGCAGATTCAACTGGAGGTGTATTTGATACCCTATCTCAAGATTTGCACAAATCTGGGATGACAATAAAGGCTCTCCCATACCTGCCAAAAATGCTGCATGATGAACTACTTCGTTGTAGTTGCCTATGCTTGATTCCACCTCTCCTGGTGTGCTGAGAATAATGGAAGTTCGTCTTCTTGTATGAGGAAGTGTCTTGTTCACAAAAATTCCTCTGCGAGTAAAGAGGCTGCCGTTCTATCATCTGAATCTCTTTTGTAACTGAAAGAGGTCTTGCAAGGGTAAATCATCCTTGGCCTCTTTTATGACTTTTGTATCTTTTTTCAACCTCATTTAAGGTGGTAGGGCAGAACAAATTATAGGATCTGAACCCAGTCCTTCGGAGTCAACTGAAATCGGGTGCGTTGAGGTTAGGCGTGAGAGACTTCAACACATTATCCCTCCTGGCCAGTTGGAGATTGCATGCAGCCGCAATCGAATTATTTGTGACATTTTCAAGGGCCTTTTTGATAGAAGTCAGACAGCTAAACTGGGGTTGTAACCCCGATAACATGGTGTCAAGTTCTTTAATCACAGGGTGGTCTCTGGTAGTGTTTTTAATCCCCAACATTGTCAACTCGAGGTTAGTTGTTGCCTTTTTTGTGCAATGGAGGAAAAAGTGCATGTAAGATAGAATCTGCACATGCTCTCTGTTAACTGTCTCCAACAAGGTATGCTGTCGAAAAGGAATTTGAACCGATGAAGGCATAGGACCTGGAAAGGACAACCTAAGAGTCCTGGCCCCTTGGTGCTTGGTAGGAGATCTCATCTGATGTCGACTTCTCTTGTGGAATCTCATAGGTGCTCTGGTGAAATACAATTAATTGTCATAACTGAGCGGATTAGTCTTCAGGAGATGTGGTTGATCATGTTGAGGGTTTCCTTCTGATTTCTTCTCTTAGAAATCCCATCTCTCTAAAACCCTGTCCATTGGGGGCATGACCATTGGCAACAATAAGGACCTGCGCTTGTCCTTCAGTTTGACCCAAAATATGTGGGGGTTGTTCAGAGAACTCATCAGGTATAGTGAGTTCAAGTATAGTGAGTTTCAATTAAAGCACGAACTGTAGCAAGGGGGATCTTCCTCAACATCTTCAGGTGAGGTTGACCTGTCAGGTTTCTTTGAGTAGATCATGTCTGGCAGTGTTGTGTCACCTTCTTCAGAATTAATGGATACATTTGAAGCGGGAACCGCGCTGGTTCTGTTTTTTGTTGAGGTTATCTGGCCTTGGATAACATACCCAATCTCTTCAGGATTAACTGCAATGGGTCAGATGAGGCGTCTTCTGTTGAAGCTTGTGGATTGGATGTTATTGAACTAGGGTGACACTCCACCCCAGTAAGGCATCCTCAATTTCCTTTGACATCACGCTTGGTGTAGATTTGTCCCTCTTCCTAGATCTGTGAACAAGTTTTCGTTTTGGATCTTCAGAGAAATGTAGGTAAATATAACAATCTTCTTCCTTTGCCTTTACACAGACATCGTCGCCACAACCTTTCTCTCTGCACAGAAAACAAAACTGGTGACAGTCCCAATCAAAGAGGTGTCCACAACCTGGCGCACGTTTGAGATCTTTGGAGTTTTTTTACCTGCACGTCGGCCATTCTGAAGTATGAAGAGAAATGAGGCTGCTTCAATTACGACCAAAAATGTAATGAAGAGTTCTCGACATTATCTCTCGACAATGACTTCTGCACATGTGCAGATATTTGCAGACAAAGGGGTCACTTCTCAACAAAAAAATTTTTTTTAAATGACTTGTCGGTCTATGTATTTTGCTCCACAAAACCAAAACAAGCACTTGTGAGGATAAGGTAAGGCTAATTTACGCAATAAAATAAGCTACAAGCTCACAATGTGGGAACTAAGTGCTTTCTCGGTTGGCCGCGGCACCCTGGTCTACTCAAGCAAAATAAGAGTAAGATAAATAATAAGAGTAAAATAAAAATAAGAGTATATATATATATATATCAGCACTTGTACTGATATATATATCAGGGTACCTTTAATAATGGTGACCTAAATAGCAATAAACAATGCGACTTCCTTCTTTGAGTTGGAAAAGTTTGCCCGTACCACCTTAGCTGTAATCAAGCGGGGAGGTAGGGTGGGACTCTCCTTAGTTCAACATGGTAAGCTTGAAGTTTGTAAAAGCTACGTTTAAATAACTAAAATTTTAAATTTTATTGTGCTACAATAGCTTACCATGTGGAACTAAGTACTGAATCCAACTGCTAGGTGGAGTGATTACATCTTAGAAAGAAAATATTATCTGAAATTGTTCTTGTGATTTATATAATCTATGTGAAATATCAGTTTAAAGTACCAGTCTGAGCCCGAATTACAATGTGCAAGTTCAAAAGCGGGTACTGTAATAAGCCAAAAAAACTAAAGTCTCAAATAGGAGACAGTATAGCTGCTTTCTGGATATCTGGACTTCTGAAGGAACTAAGGTCAGCCTATGCTCACTTAGGCTTTTTTTGTGTGTGGCCCCAAGGGCCTCGTTACATATGAATACAAGTCCAAGGAGAGATCCCATGTGATATAAATTGTCACTCATAAGATATAAAATTGAAATAAATAATGGGATTATGTGGGTCACCTTGAGAGACAAATATTACTAATAATTTCCCATTTAAAAGAAAGATAAATTGACCTTACCAGATATCCTGAGGAGGTAACTATGATACCTGATGCTTTTGGGTGTTAGACCCTGGTAGAATTGGTTGTAGTGGCTGTGACTCCCCACCCTCTCCTTTCTTTTTTCTCCAAGGATGACTAGTCTGAGGGAAAAGTCTAGGACTTGTTGAGTCGCTACTAGTGGACCCAGGTACGTTGTCTGACCAAGTCAGATCTTTAAGGTAAAAATTTGACAAGCTTGCATGATTTGGTCCACCGAAATCACACCATAAAAGACCTTAGAGGCCGCAAAGGTCCCAATATCATGTGCTTTAACTTGGACCAGGTCCAAGGCTTGTTGATCTGCTTCTTTGTAGCATAACAGGATAGTTTGAAGAGACAGTAGTGGGTCAGATGTCTGAGGTATGTCCTTTCTCGAAGGAAATTAGAGTAGGGATTGCCAATCTCTTGGTGCAATTGAGGTAGTACCACAGGGCCCGTACCGGACACAGGGTACGGTCTTCTTTGAATTGTCTATCCACAATGAAAGTCAAAGCAGGAATAATCAACACACAGCTGCTAGTTGGTTTTTGGCTACAAAATCCGAATAGAGAAAAAGAACAACCTATTTGCATTGGCCTAAATTAGACACTTTGTTTGCAACCAAGGCGTGGATTTCACAGCAACACTTGCTGGAGGCCAAAGCGAACAAGAAAGCAGTTTTGAGGGTAAGATGTTTGAGGTCTATGTCTTTCATAGACTCAAAGGGTGCTTTTCTGAGCGCACCAAGAACAATGGAAAGTTCCAGTTTGGTAAGTTTCTGGGACTCTCGGGTCGATCCCTGTGAAAGCTGGAAAGTAACCTGTTACGATCTGAGCTTTGAGAGAAATGGAGCCCCGCCTGGCCTAAGGAGACAACAATGGCAGTCCTATAACCCTCAATGATTGATGGACCTGATTTTTTAAGCCTTGGTACAGGTACATGACACTTGTTTTACTGAAGGTATCCAGAAATCCACCCAATTTTTTCTGCACCATTTTCAAATAGGGCCCACATTGACTGGTAGATGACTTGTTGATGACCTTTGTGGGGCAGCAATTCTCTGTCACTTCAATAAAGATGCCTTGTTCTTGGAGTAGTCTACTCCTAGACACTATTCATTGAGGTTCAAATGTTGTGGATTGTTGTGGAACTGTTTGGAAGTGTTGTTGATACTGGTAGTTGAAGTGGGATATCAGTTTAGAGCAGCACTAGGTCCCAAAACCAGGGCATCCCTGGCAAGCCTAGGGATATTAGTATGACGTGGCAATTGCATTGCTACTGGACTGTTTGAGGCTAGGTGGTTATTGGGAAGAGAGTTTTCGACGTCCTCTGCCCCTGTGGTGAGGTCAAAAATTGCAAATTTAATAAGTAAATTAAATTTTTATAATTTAACACCCTATCCAATGGACAATGGCTAATCCGTTCGGCACAGAACGGCCCACCAAATGCCAGAAAAAGACGTCCTGTGTCTCCACCGGCCGGCCGGTCCCAGTACTGTGCATTCGCAAGGTAGCACATCGTACTTCCTTCCTGTCTGGACACAGTGGCATCATAGCATCTTTTTCGTTGTCTAAACCTAATAGACCCCTAGTAAGCTGATAGCGGGGTCGGTGGGAGGGTCTTGTGTGTCCATTGGATAGGGTATTAACTTATAAAAATTTAATTTACTTATTAAATTTGCAATTTCATTGCGTTAATACATCCTATCCAATGGACAATAGCTGAATAACTACGGCTTGGTTGGCGGGTAAGTTACTAGGGATGTATGTGAACTCACAAGTAATAGCAAATTTTAACCTACGGTCTAGGCTGACTTTGTCAGGAGACCTATAGGTCCAGGCCTGGGTTGACCTTAAGGTCAGGAAACCCTGTAAGGCCATGGTCGGTTGCCAGCAGCCGGTTACCCGGGGCTATACCAACATCGCCCCAGCTCCTTTTTTGCAGACCTGCTCTGAGGTAGGAGAAGAGAGGGACGAGTTCGGTCCCAGAATGCAAATGAACATCGCGAATGAAGCACGTCACACTTGATTTTTTTTTATACTCTGTTCATGAAGAACTTTTTACACTATGTACATATATACAAATCTCCTCAATCTAAGGGCCGCTGAGCAGCCACTACCGAGCCCAATTGGTAAAGCTCTGAATCAGCCCAAGCCACACCCTTCATATAGAACTGTGTGAAGGTATTATGTGATTCAGTGGCAGGCTGACAAGACTGGATCAAAGGAGACTGCCGACTGGAAGACCTTAGAAGCAGCAAAGGCCCTGACATCATGGGCTTTAACCAGGGCCTCCTGGTCAGAGAGCTGATAACATAGGATCACAGTCTGCTTGATCCAAGAGGAGATAGTGGCAGGTGAGATGTCTTTGTCGAAACCTTTCTTAATGGAGACAAAAAAACCACCTCCTTATTCTGCCTGAGGTCTGAGGTCCTGTCCAAATAGTAGCGCAATGCTCTAACCGGATAGAGGGACCTGTCAGACTTGAGGGACCTATCCAGAGTTCGGGCCAGGGTTATTATAACCCCTAGGGCCAGACTGTCTGGACTCTCTTTGGCCAGCTGATTCTTGGAGAGAAATCCTGGTGATGGGTACAGGGACACCTTTGACCAGTCGGATTGGTGTCTAATATTTCTGTTTTGCCAAGCATGTATCTCACTTCTACGCTTGCCCGACCCCAGGGCCAAGAGGAAACTGTCTTGAAGGTCAAACGCTTTAAGGAGACCTCTTTAATTGGTTCAAAATGAACCTTTGTCAGATGGTGCAAAACCAGGGAGAGGTTCCAGGAGAGGATTCCCATCCAGCCTTTGTCTCCGTCTAAGTGGAAACTATCCAGGAGATGAGTGAGATTTTTATCCTTGTTGATCTTGATGGGCGAATTTCCCAGTTTATCAGCAATAGCTGACCTGTAACCATCAATGGTGCTGGGCTGCAACTTCCTGTCCTGAAACAGGTACATAAGGAAGTCAGCAACTGACTTTACAGGGGGTGCCCCGAAGGCCACTTTGTAAAAATGGCCCACTTGCTTCATAGACTGATCTGATTGATCCCCTTTGAGGAGATTCCATTCTTGCTGCCACTGCCTCAGACAAGCCCTGTTCCTCAAATGCCCAGACTCTAGCAGCCATGCATGGAGATTAAGATTTGTCATATTTCTGTTAGAGATCTGATTGAATGGCTGTGTCAACAGGTTGGGCAGATTGGGCAGGGTCAGTGGGATTTGGCTGGACATGGCCACTAGATCCCAAAACCAAGGCATGTTGGGCCACCACGGAGCAATCAGAATGATTCTCTTGCATGGGGAGTCCTGCAATTTCTCCACCACTTTGCCCAATATGGCTGATGGTGGGAAGGTCTACGCTTCCAGATCTTACCATGGCAGACTGAGCACATCCACTGCTGTGGCCAGGGGATCCGGTACCAGTGACACAAAACAGAGGAAACTTGTTGTTGAACCTCGTGGCAAATAAGTTTATTTTGGGCCGGTGCCACCTGCTGCATATTGAGTGGAAGACTTCTGGAAGGAGAAACCACTGTTTGGATGGTCTAGCCTAGCCTGGATAGCTTGTGTGCTACCACATTCGGCCGGCCTGGAATGTGTCGTGCTTTAGAGTCACTTGTTTCCTGGTACACCAGGTCAAGATTCTCCATAGTAGGGCACAAAGTGGGCCCGACCTCATGCCTCCATCCTTTATGTATGACACTACTGTGGTGTTGTCAGTTGCTACAAGTACTATCTTGTTTGAGCAAAGGTCTTGGAACTCTTTTAAAGCCAGAAAGACTGCTTTAAGTTCTAGATAGTTTACATGCAGCTTGCTTCCCGGAAGGGACCAGGTTGCTCTTGCAGTGTGCTCGTCTAAGTGAGTGCCCCACCCTTCTATTGATGGGTCTGTAAATATTTGCAGAGCATGTTTTATTGGGTGTAATAGTTGGCCTGTAAGTACATTGTCTTCCTTCAGCCACCATTGTAAATGGGGGTGCTGGGACCTGAGGATTGGGATCACCTTTTCTAGTGATTCTGGTACCCTCCAGTTGTTTTTTGAGATGCCACTGAATGAGTCTCGTATGAAGTCTGCCTAGATGAACTTGCTTTTCTGTAGCTGTTAGTAAACCTATCAAGGACATGAATTCCCGGACCGGGCAAGCCGGTACGGATAGCAGTTTCAGCATTTCCTCTTGAAGGTTCTGCCACCAGTCCGGAGTCAGTCGGACATGATCAGACCTGAGGTCGAACTGGTAGCCTACAAAATCGAAGTCTTGTTTGGGCTCCAGCTCTGATTTCTCTAAGTTCACCAGCCAAACCAGTTGCTGACACATTTTTAGTAGTTCCTGTGTATGTTTGAGACAAGCCTGGTGGGATCTGGCTCTCACCAACCAGTCGTCTAGGTACTGGTGGATTCTTAAATCCTTGTGTATGGCCACCAGTTTCACCTCCTTTGGTATTACAGTGAACTCTATGGGTGCTGTGGACAAACCGAATGGCAGGGCCTTGAATTGGTATGCTCGACCTTGGATGTGAAATCTCAGGTATTTCCCGGATTGTTCCTGTATAGGTATATGGAAGTAGGCGTCCTTGAAATCTATTGAGGTAACCCAGTCCCCTGTTGGAGGGAGGTCCTGATGGTCTCCAAAAGGTTTGGTTTGGTCAGATCTAGAATAGGTCTCCAACGGCTGTCTGGTTTTGGAACCAAAAAAAGTGCGGTTGAAGAAGCCCAGAGATTTTGAACTGGCTCAAATGCATCTTTGTCCATAAGCTGATGTAATGCCTCTAACAAATATAGGTTCCTGTGAGAATGTACATAGCAGTTGATGATTTTTAGTCTTGACTAGAAAGGGACAGTGTAGCCCTCCTTCAACATTTGTACTACCTAGGGTCCAGGCCCCAAGACTTCCTAAGTTTCCAAAACGGATTTAGTCTGGACCCTGAATTGTGTGTCACATTTGGGACATTTGGTGGTCTGACAAACATTTTCTGTCTCTCTGGACACTGGTCCGGCTGATATTGCTGTGGTCCAGTCCGGTGGGGCTGACACAACTCTTCACACTTTATAGACTCTTGGCCCCAGGCCAGCCGCCTGTAAGGCAGAGCATGTACAGATTGTCATTTGTATGATGGCTGACCCCTAAACGGATACGATGAAAGCTTGTTTGAGTGTGGACCACCTTTTCTCTTGCTGTTCAAAAGACCCATTTATTTTCTCTGTAACCAGCAATTTTTGGCCACAGTAAATCTCTGTAGCCTGTGATACTCCGTAACCAGTAAATCTGGTAAGCTAGGCTGACCATTGAATTTAGTTACTGGTCTACTAACTAGGTGATCCCCAGGTGGGTCTGCTGGTCAGTTCCTTTCCTCTGTAACCAGTATTGAAAAGGGGCAAGACAGTAAATGCACAAGATAGAAGGTCAGTAGTCTCTGTAACTGGTGTGATGCAAAACTGCTCAGTGAAAACTGTATAGCCGGTAACCGGTTGGTGAACTCTGTAACTGGTTGAAGCAGTTTCTGTGTAGGAAAAAACTTCCTCTCAGGGACTACACATTATTAGGCCTGTCATCAGTCTTAGGCCGGTAAATAGGCTGCTGATGAAGAGTGGCCAGCTGGACCACCAAGACCTGTGGGTTGGTTGATTCTTGGTGCTGGGTGGTAATAGGCTGGAAGGCTCTGTAACCGGTTAATGTGAAGCAAACTATTCAGTGCAGGCTGTGTGGCCGGTCGGTAGACTCTGTAACCGGTCGGTTGAAGCCATATGTTGTAGATGCTTGCTGTCTGCCTGCCTAGAATCAAAACATAGTTAAATGGACTAGGTCAGAGGGCTCTGTAACCGGTTGGGGTGGGTAAGCTGTACAAGGCTGTGTAGCTGGTATCCGGTCGGTACACTCTGTAACCAGTTGCTGAAGCAATTTAACAACTATATTGTGTTGAAAACTCAGCTTACTGCAGACTGAATGGAACTAGGTAGGGAGACTCTGTAACCGGTTGACTGAAGCACTGTACATTAAGGGCTGTGAAGCCGGCAGCCGGTCAGTAGACTCTGTAACCGGTTGGTGGGGTACACTGCACAAGGCTGTGTAGCCAGTCGGTATGCTCTGTAACCAGTTGTTGAAACAATTTAACAACTATCTTTTGTGTTGAATCCAGCTTACAGCAAGTTTTCTTAAGTGCACATCTTGTGAAGATTTGACAGTTGCTGGGAAAGCCCTTGTGAGCTATTTTTAGAAAGGAGTTGCAGGTCGGTGTGTCACGTGACCAGCTGGTGAAGATGACATCAGTGGTCGCATTCTTGTGTGATACTTAACCAGCAACTAACAGTATTCTGACTGTCCACAAAAACCCTACTACCGACAACAAGGCCGGGTGTGCAAGGCAGGGACTGGAATCACAGTAGACGTGAGTTCTGAAGAATGCACTTCCGACTTTCCTGGTCTGTGAATCACGTGGTCAGCTTCGTGATCTGGTTGGTGAATCATGTGACCAGCTTCGTGGAGAAGATGACGTCAGAGGTCGCGTTCTTTCTAGCTGGCTGGTCGGCTGATGCTTTAAAGCAGAGAAGCCTGTACCAGTGCGCTCTGAAGGTGAATATCTATTGTGAGGTCGGCTGAACTGGAGCTTGCCGGTCGACTAATGCTTTACAGCAAAGATGTCAAGACCAGTGCGCTCTGAAGAAAGCATCTCTTGCTTCTGATGAAAAACACTAAATATTCGAGCTGGCTGGTTTGACTGATGCTATACAGCAGAGAAGTCGGTACCAGTGCGCTCTGAAGAAATCTAAAGAACGCATCTCTTGCTTCTGTTGAAAAACACTAAATACTCGAGCTGGCTGGTGTGACTGATGCTATACAGCAAAGAAGTCGGTACCAGTGCGCTCTGAAGAATGCATCTCTTGCTTCTGTTGAAAAACACTAAATACTCGAGCTGGCTGGTGTGACTGATGCTTTACAGCAGAGAAGTCGGTACCAGTGCGCTCTTAAGAAATCTGAAGAATGCATCTCTTGCTTCTGTTAAAAAACACTAAATACTCGAGCTGGCTGGTGTGACTGATGCCTTACAGCAGAGAATTCCGTACCAGTGCGCTCTGAAGAATGCACCTCTTTGGGGAATTCCTTCTATTTATAGTTATAAATACTAGAAAAGACTGACATTACTTTCGTGATTGTAGCTGGAAGGTTACAGAAGGTACATTCAAATAAAACAAGCATTCTGACGCATGCATTTATCTCCCGCCATATAAATTAGATGTACTAAAGATAGTGAAATATAAATTTTTTTTGTGAGACAGAGGCACATGTAGAAGTGACAAGAAAGAGATTCAGTGTTGAAATTTTACCATGTATTAGATCAAGCCAAAGTAGATGAAGGACATATTTAGAAGATATTACCTATTAGTAACACTTTTAGAGATAAAAGATATGTACCTGTTACCGAATTATGCAAAGAGCTACAGTTGTGCAATTCACTATGTGGTAGATCACTCAAAAGTAGGTAATAATTTAGTGTTGAGTAAGAACTTCAAAGTAGCTATTACTCAGCTATGCAATGAGCCAGAGGTCTAGAATTTTACTATGTTATAGCTGATTCAAAATAGGTGAGTAATATATTGAAACTAAATAATCTAAATGCAAGAGTTTTCAAGTTATAAGTGACTTACTCAACAGTGATAACCTAAAGGTAGCTATTACTCAGCTATTCCACAAGCTATAGGTCTGAAATTTTATTATGTTATAGCTGACCCAAAAGTAGATGACCAACATATTTGCCCAAAATTCTCTAAATGCAATAGTTTTCAAGTTACAAGTGATTTTACTCATGATGGAAGTTAGTGAAAAATCCAAAAGTAGCTATTACTCACTTAGCTATTGTGATAGACACCGAAGTTACTCACCATGTTGTAGCTATGGAAAAAGTAGCTGAATAACATATATTAACAAGGTGCTCTAAATGTAATACTTTTCAAGTTATAATTGATTTAGTGCATGATTTCATGAATTTTAATGCATTAAAAATTATTTTAAAAATTCATCCAAAAAATTTAGCATGTGAAAACTCTCCAAAATGTAGGTGAATGAGTTATTTGAGAAATATTGGCTATCTGCAATACTTTTAGTGATAATAGGCAGTTACTCATTTTGAGTAGGTGAGTAATTAGCTACGGATCTGAAAATTCACTAATTGAAAGCTCTCCAAAATGTATGTGAATGAGTTATTTCAGAAATACTGGCTATCTGCAATACTTGTAGAGATAATTCACATTTACTCATTTTGAGTAGGTGAATAATTAACTACGGGTGTGAAACTTCACCAAGTGAAAGCTCTCCCAAAAGTAGGTGAATGAGTTATTTGAGAAAAATTGGCTATCTGCAATACTTTTACAGATAATTCACATTTACTCATTTTGATTAGGTGAGTAATTAGCTATGGGTCTGGAACTTCACCATATGAAAGCTCTCCCAAAAGTAGATGAACGAGTAATTTGATAAAAATTGGATACCCGCATTACTTTTAGAGATAATTAGCATTTACTCATTTTGAGGAGGTGAATAATTAGCTACGGCTCTGAAAATTCACCAAGTGAAAGCTCTTCCAAAAGTAGGTGAATGAGTTATTTAAGAAAAATTGGATATCCCCAATACTTTTAGGGATAATTCACATTTACTCATTTTGAGTAGGTGAGTAATTAGCTACAGGTCTGGAACTTCACCATGTGAAAGCTCTCCCAAAAGTAGATGAATGAGTTATTTGATAAAAATTGGATATCCACAATACTTTTAGAGATAATTATCATTTACTCATTTTGAGTAGGTGAATAATTAGCTACGGGTCTGAAACTTCACCATGTGAAAGCTCTCCCAAAAGTAGATGAAGCAGTTATTTGAGAAATATTATGTCATTATTTTGCCACAAATAAGAAAATAGCTATTACTTATGGCATGCAATAGAACCCCAAACTATATGCATTTACCCTACAGTCACAATTTCAAAGTAGGTATTACTCGGCTATCCAATGTGCAACAGGTCTGAAACTTTACTAGGTTATCAAAAACTAGATGAATAACATATTTGAAAATATTTCCCTAACTTTAATACTTTTGAAGAGATTTGACATTTACTTATGTTGTTATTTTGCTACAAATAAGAAAATAGCTATTACTCACTTATGGCATGCAATACAACCCCAAAATATATACCATCTTATAGTTAAGGACAAAGTAGCTGAACAACATATTTGAAGAAAAAGCTGTAACTGCAATAGTTTTGGAGTTACAATGGATTTACTCAACAGTCAGAATTTCAAAGTAGCTATTACTCAGCTATCCAAGGTGCAACAGGTCTGAAACTTTACTATGTCATAGGTTACCAAAAAGTAGATGGACAACATATTTGAAAAGATTTCCCTAACTTTAATACTTTTGAAGATATTTGACATTTACTTCTTCTGTTATTTAGCTACAAATGAGAAAATAGCTATTACTCACTTATGGCATGCAATAGAACCCCAAACTATGTACCATCTTATAGCTAAGGACAAAGTAGCTGAACAACATATTTTAGGAAAATACTCTAACTGCAATAGTTTTGGAGTTACAATCGCTTTACTCACCAGTCAGAATTTCAAAGTAGCTATTACTCAGATATCCAAGGTGCAACAGGTCTGAAACTTTAGTATGTGATAGCTTACCAAAAAGAAGATGGACAACATATTTGAAAAGATTTCCCTAACTTTAATACTTTTGAAGATATTTGACATTTACTTCTTCTGTTATTTAGCTACAAATGAGGAAATAGCTATTACTCACTTATCGCAAGCAATAGAACCCCAAACTATGTACCATCTTATAGCTAAGAACAAAGTAGCTGAACAACATATTTTAGGAAAACACTCTAACTGCAATACTTTTTCAGTTACAATAGCTTTACTCAACAGTCAGAATTTCAAAGTAGCTATTACTCAGCTATCCAAGGTGCAACAGGTCTGAAACTTTACTATGTCATAGCTTACCAAAAAGTAGATGGACAACATATTTGAAAAGATTTCCCTAACTTTAATACTTTTGAAGATATTTGACATTTACTTCTTCTGTTATTTAGCTACAAATGAGAAAATAGCTTTTACTCACTTATGGCATGCAACAAAACCCCAAACTATGTACCATCTTATAGCTAAGAACAAAGTAGCTGAACAACAGATTTTAGGAAAACACTCTAAGTGCAATAGTTTTGGAGTTACAATGGCTTTACGCAACAGTCACAATTTCAAAGTAGCTATTACTCAGCTATCCAAGGTGCAACAGGTCTGAAACTTTACTATGTCATAGCTTACCAAAAAGAAGATGGACAACATATTTGAAAAGATTTCCCCAACTTTAATACTTTTGAAGATATTTGACATTTACTTCTTCTGTTATTTAGCTACAAATGAGAAAATAGCTATTACTCACTTATGGCATGCAATGGGACCCCAAACTATGTACCATCTTATAGCTAAGGACAAAGTAGCTGAACAACATATTTGAAGAAAAAGTTGTTACTGCAATAGTTTTTGAGTTATGAGCCCTTTACTCAAAGTAGCTAAGATTGCTATTACTCACTTATCTTTAGGCCTAAGTCAACAAAACCAAAACAATTTTCAAGGGCATGAAAATTCATTGGGACAATTAATTTACAAAAAATCTGTAGCTGTAGTAGTTTTGGAGAAATCTGCGTGACTAACGCATGCACGCACGCACGCACGCACACACGCACACACAGACATCATTTCATAATCTCCCTCCCAGGCTAAAGCCCCTGGCGGGAGATAAAAATAGCATCAGACATGCCCGTACCCCACAGCCTAAGGAAATATTTTAACACCATGAGATATAGAAGTAGTGTATCAGTACAAAGTTCAGGATAATTTCAGAGCACTGTCAGTAATATAAAGGTCCAAACAATGTTTAATTAGAGAAAATAATATCCAAGAGAAAGATAATGCATGTACTTTATCTACATCTGGCATGGCCGAATTATGATTTAGATATTTTGAATATTACCATGCATACAGACAAAGTAATACATTCAATGAATGCTTATGTGTGGTGTTGGAGCAAAATCTGTGGCTCACTTGATGAAATTCCATCTGTTACAATGGGAAGTTGTAAAAGTAAAATTCTTAATGAATTCTAATATGACAGTGCTTAATCTGCATCAAAAGGCAGACCCAAAGGTGCAACAAGCTTTTAAAGGTCAAGGTCACTACGACAAGGTCAAAGGTCAAAGTCAAATCAAGGTCACATCATGATGCTGCACACCTACAACCCCTAACCAATGTCCCTACCAAGTATCAACTTCCTACACCTTACGGTTTCCGAGATATAGCCCGGACAAGATTTTATAGGTCAAGGTCACTACAGCAAGGTCAAAGGTCAAACCAAGGTCACACCATGACGTTGCACACCTACATCCCCTAACCAATGTCCCTAGTAAGTATCAACTCATACACCTCACTCTTTCCGAGATATAGCCCGGACAAGATTTTATAGATCAAGGTCACTATGGCAAGGTCAAATTCTGGTAAGACCATGATGTTGCACACCTACACCTCCTAACCAATGTCCCTACCACGTATCAACTTCCTACACCTTATGGTCTCCGAGATATAGCCTGGACAAGATTTTATAGGTCAAGGTCACTACAGCAACGTCAAAGGTCAAATCAAGGTCAGACCATGACGTTGCACACCTACACCCCCTAACCAATGTTCCTACCAAGTATCAACTTCCTACACCTTACAGTTTCCGAGATATAGCCTGGAAAAGGTTTATAGGTCAAGGTCACTACTGCAAGGTCAAAGGTCAAATCAAGGTCAGACCATGATGTTGCACACCTACACATCCTAACCAATGTCCCTACCACGTATCAACTTCCTACACCTTACAGTTTCTGAGATATAGCTCGGACAAACTTTTTCCTGCCGACCGACCGCCCGCCCATCCGGACACCATGGGTGAAAACAATACCCGACAGCCTTTAAGGGCTGTGGGGTAAAAACACGGATAAAAATACCTTGTAAGTACTATATCCATTATTTTTCTAAATATTGTCAATCTGCCCCTAACAACACAATTGTTGAATGGGAGGAAACTAGCAAAATGGCTGCCTTCATTATTTCTCGTCGATTACTGCCCTATCATCAAACTAAATTGAGTCAACTAGGGAGCATTTCCAGCAGATTCCTTAATGACTATCCCTGCTTGATATGTAGATAACACTTCTACACTAAAATATTTGGAATAAGGTTGAAATTCCATCATAATCCACACTGTTACTTAGAAAAATCTGGAGATGGTTGAAAACACGTCTGCACAGTACACGCGCCAAACGAAAAAGATGCTATGATGTCACTCTGTCTAGACAGGAAGGACGTACGATGCGCCACTTTGCGAATGCACAGTACTGACACCGGCCAGCCGGTGGAGACACAGGACGTCTTTTTCTGACATTTGGCGGGCTGGTCTGCGCCGACCGGATTAGCTATTGTCCATTGGATAGGATGTATTAATGCAATAAAATGACCTTTTTGCCTCTGTTGCTCAAGTATCCCCTGCCTGAGGAAACAATTGGTTATTGCTTGTGATGGATTGTCCCCCATAGGGACATTACCTGTGGGAGTCTCCTTTTTGTGGTGGGGACCACGAAAGGGCTGATTTTGATAGGGCTTGGAACCCTGTGTGTTTTTAAGTGGGCTATTTTGGGAAGAGATTCTCCTCCCTCCTTTACCATTTGACATATGGTCTCAGTTCCCCAAGCTCCAGAACACAAGACAGTCAAACACATGGCTGAGGGACACATTAATAATTTTATTACTAACTATATACTACAATCGTATTATTAATAAAGTTTAATAACTTGGGGTGACCTTAAGTCACTTTCTTAAAATACTGACAAAGTTAACCTTTACATAACCTGAGCAAAGGTCACCCCAAAAAGCTATATATATGCAATGCAAACTAGATTAAGGTGACCTTAAAATAAGCCCCAGCCACACTGCTAATCTTAGGGGCAGTTTTAAGATTTACCTGATATGAATACAAACATAAAGGTCACCAGCAAACAATTAGAAATATTACATAGATACACATTTACATTACTGGTTAATATGTTACTGTTAGATTTAAAAACTTGTAATTACAGACTATAACTGATAATATGAAGGTGCAAATAAACACCCCAAACCCCAGTCTAGTGAGTAGGGCCTAGAAAAAGATGACGTTGAAAAGTAAGGGGGACCTGAGAAGATTTTGTCTCATCAGCTACTAGGTACCTCCAGACCGCATCTGAGGACCAGGTACCATGGGATTTTATGTCCTGAAGGCTTACCTGGTGATTAAAGGCAAAAGAGGCTCCAGACCTGCGAAAACTATGAAATGTGAAACCTTTAGACTGCAGGCCAAGTGAGGAGAGGACCAGAGAAAAGTGATGTCTGATTTTTGAATCAGTAAGCACTTGCCATTTAGAATTACACTTGATTTGAAACAGAGGACCATTCTTACCTGCAGGGACAATTTTTAGGAGAGTTTTAAGGGCAGTGACAGGGCAAAGAGGGGAAAGTCCCAAGGAAGGAAGTGGAACACACACAACTCTATCTCTGGTTTGGATAGACTTGGACCATTTAATGATCAACTTGACCCCAGGGGGATCAAAAATGACATCCCCTGCTGCCAGATGACGAGAGGGGTCAAAATCTGAAAGCCGATGAGGGACAAAATTTGACAATCTAATGAAACTGAAAAAAGCAACTAAGTATACCGCTTTGTACACTTGGCCCATGTACATTCTATCACATGTGAGTACAATATCTAATAACATGTCTGAACTGATGGCTTTTTGAGAGAGGGCCAAAGGCCTGTTGATCTGCACCGAACGCAAGAATAATCTAACTTTAGGTTTATCAAATACATGTACAGGAAAATCATGAAGGCCCAATAGGGCCTTAATAGCTGAGACATGGTTGGCTATAGATGAGTAGGACGAACCATTCATAGCCAGGAATTCCATGAAGGCCAGGAGGGCACCTGCATGTAAATTTTCAATGGAGACTTGTATAAAAATACAGAAACCTATGAAAAGCCTAAACATAGCAGTATAGTTTCGCTGAGTGTTAGGCCTAAAACCACTTTTGGCTCTGGTGAAGGCTTGGCCAGCCAGGGATGCCGCAGCTGGAGAGAGGCCTGAAAATAAATAAATTATATAGACCAGTCAATACACAGCATGTCACGGCTAACCTGCATCAGAATTGGGCAGGACACATATTGCTGCAATACCTGAAAATTCTGAGGAGTGGCATCCCATCTGGACAGCAGGTCAGCTACACTGTTCTGAATACCTGGAATATGAATGAGAAATAATTGAATATCAAAATAGGCAGCTAACATCCTAATATTACGGCCATATGCTGCAAGGATTGGATTTTTTGTTTTGCCATACCTAAGCACAGAGACAACGGCCTCATTATCACACTGAAATTTGACCTTATGACCCGCCCAGACTGTGGCCCATACTCTTAGGGCCAAAAAGACATTCAGCATCTCAAGCTGGACGATTCCCAAGCCAAAGAAACTATCAGGAATAGATAGCTGATACACCTGATCACCCCACCGGCCCCCTAGGCCCTGGAGGGAGGCATCAACCTGAACGACACCTTCAATGCTTTTATGGCTATATAGACAGACACCATTGAAATGGGGCAGGAATTCCTGGAACCATCTTAGATCTCTGCCAAATTCTTGGTCTAACTCAATGTTTTGGGGATCAGCAGCATTACGAAGAGTACCCAGCATTCTGTTTAAGAAAAATCTGTCATTTTTGACACATTTTGTCACATGAAGCAAGGATCCAAGGAGAGATTGCAACTCACGCTTATTGGTCTTGACGCCCCATTTGACATATATGGCCTTGATTTTTTCCAGTTTGTCAGGGGAAACAGAAATTGTACCTTCTACCGTGTTTATAAGTACCCCCAAGCAGACTACAGAAGTACTGGGAGCCACGAGTTTGGTTTCACTGATAGTTCGCCCAGAATTTTGCAGAGAGTGTTAAAACTTTGTTGAATTTTGCTTGGAAGGCCATACCCAATCAGATCATCACAATAATTGATGATATGATGGTCATACTTGAGCATGATATACCTGACTGCGTCACTTATACGCTGGAAGATGCTACTTCCGTGTCTGAAGCCAAAAGCCAGACAAGAATCAAAGAAGTCATTCCATTTAAGGCCCAGCTTATTGTAATCCCCAGGGTCCATTTTCACATGTCTAAAGGCCCTACTGATATCTATCTTGTAGAGACAACATCCTCTGCCTAATCTGACAACCTGGTCTGTAATGTCATCAATAGAAGGGTAAGTTAAGATAAAATTTGTGCCTAGATAGGTATCAGGGGCCACCCCGTCATTCACAGCATTACCCATGGGCCAACTAAGGTCCACAATGACTCGACGCTTGTTTGAATTTGGTTTTCACGAGTTATGAAAGGACTACAGTGCATATTAGGAAAAGGAGGGCTGTTAAAAGGGCCCTGAATTGCTTTGAAGTTAATTTCTTCATTAAGATACATATCAACATGTTCTGGGTAAAGTATTGAAGACTTATGGTTGGTAAAATCACATTTCAGTTTAACAGCTTCATCACAGTCAAGAGGAAAACCAAATTTGATGAATTGGATTAGTTGCCAATCCCAGTAGCCAGATAGATACTTTTCCCAATTTTTGGCATTCAACTGTGAATCGAGCAAAATTTTTTCACCTTGAAAGTTGTGTTTGCCTGATTTTTTAACTTGGTTGTGAGCCAGAATAGGACAAGTAATGTGAGACTTTTCTTGGCAATTTTTATCACCCAAGAGGGGGCTTAATGGTATAAACCCAAACTCACCCTTTGTCTGGCTTTTCCATAAACAAAAGTCCTTTACCTGTGAAGCTTGCTGCATTTTTTCACGTTTGGAATTAACTGAAACCCAAATAGGGACATTATCTTCAATTGACGCCTCCACTGACGCCATTATCTGAGTGTCATTGTGCAGTTGTATAGCTGCATTTGCATCTGCATTAAGTTCACATACAATGTTTTCGACATTTCCCTTGGCCATAGTTACCTGACTACTAGCATGTGGATTTCTACCAGTATTTGTACCGACATGATTCTGTACCTTACTGTGGTTGTTCAACCACAAGTCGCCAGTTTCTTGACTTAACTTGGACCTATAATTGTCATAATCGTGGATAACTGATTGTGTGTTATTTCTGTTAACAATACTCACATTACTTGTATCACCACCACTGTTATGCACTTGTAATTCATTGTTAACATTAACATAAGTTAACTCACCTGTAAGTGTCGACTGTTTACAAGTTTTAACTGTGTTCTCATTCCACTTGTTAACTTGTGTACCTTGTTTATGTAAACTTGCCTCTACAGTACTGGTATTGTCACCCAATACATGCTTTTCAATATTGTCAACGTGGTCAATATTATCCACACATGGGTAATCAACTAATGGAGCAAACCTATTTTTTGTGCACCAATTATTCATTTCACCACAGTGATATTTATTCACACCTTGACATGCGTTTTCACACCATTTGCATACTGATTTGACACATGTTTTTGAACAACTTCTTCAAATTCATCACAATTTGTTTGTTTATATCGCTGAAACCAAAGTTTCCACTTGTCAGACGGCAAGAAACGACTAGCACTATTATAAATGTATCTAGGTTTGAACCCGTACCCATTTCTTGTATTACTGCTTGTCAACAAACTAGGCACTGCATTGCTGCAGTGCCTCACTCGTTTTTTGCCTTATTTTTGACAGCTTTGCATTCTTTAAGTGGGTGAGAACCATTGCATGAGCTACAATTGTGCTTATAACGTCTACCACCAGTGGTGTGATCTTTTGTGTGGGAACAAGAACCATCCTGATAAAATTTACAAACTAGTGCTTTGTTTTTCTCCCCATTACCGTTACTGGTAGCAGTAGTTTTGTTGGAAAGTACTTTTTGGGCATATGACCTTCTTACCCTATCGATTCTCTCAGTGTCTGACCATACAACTTTACCCTCCTCCATGCGACATAAAACAACTGCATGGCATGCTTTGGCTGACGCCCAGGAAAAATCCTGGGCGTCCTCCATCAAGTCAGCCATATATTCAAGCATTTTGTCTTTAATTTCTACATTTTTCTCATCTTGAATTATTCTAGTAAAGCCTGTGACCCACTGGAATATACTGAGGGAATCGTATGAGGGTCTGGATCTAGTGGATCCAGTAAGCACATGATTTTGCGGCCAAGGTACCTTACACTTTACAATAGCCTCATCATTAATTGACCTTTGACTTTTTAGATTACCTTTCAAGTCCTGTTCATTGAGTTTTTTAAGTTCCTCAATCCGGGCGTCAACCTGTCGTATACTTGCATTCTTTCTGATGAATTTCTTAGTGGGAAGAACGAGCTCGTCATCAGCCGACTCTGTACTGTCATCTTCTGAAGAGCTTTCTGTGTCTTTGTGAAGGGGTGCTGTAGCTCTCTTCTTTTTGATGACTGCAGATTGGGACTGTGTAGAGGCAGAAGCTCTCAGTTGCTGCTCAGTACTGGCGATTCTCTGCTCCATTGAATGCATTTTCTTACTAATGTTCTTCATTTCAGCCAATAACATAGCATTCATATCACTGGCCCCACCAATATCGTGCAGTTTTTGTCCATTATCAGAGGAGGAGCCTGCCCCCACATCACTGTCATCCGAACTACTGGTTAAGCACTGCTTTTACCGACTACAGTTCCTTCCAACAGGTCTTTGGTGTTTAGTTTCACAATTGTCACAAAAGAAGTTCTTTTGTCTCCCCATGGTGAGTTAATATTTATCAAACACTTATTACACGATTTTTAACAGTTCTATTAAGTTCAGCCACTGAAAAGACACGCAGGACCTAAATATCTGTCCTGGGAGCCAAATAGGCAACAGAATGCTTGTTTTTCGCAAAAATTCGACCAACAAAGGCTATAGCACAAGGATAAGGGGTAGACTATCCCTTAATACTCAGAAGAAATAAGCATGAGGTTGTCTATATGATTCCCAACACAGAACACTCTCGCATCTCTTGGTACTAGCACACTGTATTAATGTACAACAAGTCATAATGTTTTTAAATCAAGGTAAAAATCCTAAAACAACATGATAAAAACATAAAATTTCTTTATGAAAAGTTCTTGACACATCAAATTCTATTTTACAAGTGAAGTTTACACTTAGGCTTCAAGCCAAACACTGAGCCCTCAGCCAATAAGGGGGGAGAAAGCCCTAGCAACCAATAAGAATGTAAAGCATCTTAAAGTCAAATGCAGGACCTAGCCTGTCAGGGGCTCAGGGAACTGAACTCTCTAGCCCTAAGGCGCAAGAATGCACTCCGAGATTGGGTAGAAGATGTGTCTTTTCTGTTTCTCACCCAACAAGAACAGAATTACCCAAAGTGTATAGTTTCCTCTGGAGCATATTGGATAAAACCTTACTTGGCAAGCTAGGGATCATTGCTGAATATGAATCCTCTTATCCAGGATATCCGAATAATCACCGGTCTTTTCATAACCGTTTCTTTCTGCCCTATCAGGATTGGCACCTTTTAAACAATTTTGGATCAATAATTATATTACAAAAGTTAGGATATGAGTTTTGACCCCTTTGCATGTAGCCTTGATGTTGTCCCTACAGCTTTCCATAATCAGGTTACATTCAGAGATGAACTGACTAAGGGCAGCCAAAAACGGTACAGATGTTTTGTCTAGCCTGCTGCTCAAACTATTTGACTACCTGAAGGGGAACTTTAGCCAGAGGGTTTTGGAGAGATACTGATATTTGCAAAGTCTGGGTTAAGAGATACTGATATTTGCAAAGTCTGGGTTAAGCTCCTGCTTAAGCAGGCCCAACTTATACCACTTTGCAGTGGAGGGAGGGGTTTAATGTATTTCCCTTCAGGGACATTCACAGTTAAAATCTTGCTCAAGTTTTTTCTGGGACATCCTTAGAGGAAGACTAGCTGGGAGCAAGTTGATATTGAGGACCTGTCTAAAAGTTTCATTATCCTCAGTGTACTGGGTGGGTAAGTCAGGAGATGGGGTCTAGCTTAAACTGGGGTTTTGGGTTCAGCCGAGGCCTTTGCTCTCACAGGATCTTAACCTGTAGAGTATTTTTTCATTTGAAGAGGCAGATCTGACTCCTCTAAAGAGGGACTTGCACATTTGAGAGACCAGTATCTCCATTGATCAAATTCAGGCTCCACGACACCCTCCAAGGAGGTAGGGGGTCTAAGACGTGACCTCGGGTATATACTAATTCTACCTCCATTGCCTCCCTTGGATTTGATAAATCTGATGTCTCTGATGAAGTACAGAGGAGTGAATTCTGATCCACAACTCTGATGGAGGTTTGCACTCCAAGGAAGGTTTTATTAACTGCCTTGCTTTTGCATGTGTGCATTAAATATTCATCTCTTCTCCAAAGAGATGAGCTTGTGTGCAAGATATTCTAAATACTTTATATATACTCATATGTACATCAAATATGTGTATAATCTTTTAAAGAGGACAACTTTTACTATCTTCCAAACATAGTTTAGTAAATATGTGATCTCTTCCGAATTGTCTCCAAATAAATCATATTTTTTTCCTGTTCTAACATTTCCGATTCATGGTCTCATTCTTCTCTTTATCATAGAACGATTCACAAGAGCAACTTTGTGTGTAAAATATTCTAAATATTTGATATCAGTTCTGAGTCATCATCTTGTTCTTATGTTCATCAGAGAACGATGCACAAGTGAACATGATCTGATTCTAGTAAAGCAGAAAATATCCCATTTACTTGCCTGTTCACAGGCGGGGATAAGTTGTATATATAAAATAGGAGAAGTGACACTTAAACACAGTTTATTGGGGTTCAAAGGCTTAAAGACAAAGCTAGCTGTCTGAGACAACGAATCTGTAGTAAAAGTATGAATATATTAAACTATGATATAAAATAAAAGAACTGGTGGAATTTCAATATCCAATAATAGATATATCTACTGATAAATAAAAAACCCCAGCAATTTTGCAAATTTAAAAAGTAAATAATTTTTTTAGAAGTTAATACCCTATCCAATGGACAATTGCTTTACCGGTCAGCGCAACCGGTCCTGCTAAACAACAGAAAAGCCGTCCTATGGCATACCATACTTCCTTCCTGTCTAGACATGCTGACCTCATCGCATCTTTTTCATTGTCTAAACCTATTTAGACCCATAGTAAGATGATAGCGGGGCCGGTTGAGAGGGCCTTGTCTGTCCATTAGATAGGGTATTAACTTTTAAGGGTATTAAAAATTTAATTACTTATTAAATTGCAAATTTAAAGTTAATACCCTATCCAATGGACAATATGCTATACCGGTCGGCGCAGACCGGCCCGCCAAACGCCAGAAAAAGACGTCCTGTGTTTCCACTGGCTGGCCGGTCCGTAGTACTGTGCACTCCCCAGATGGCGCCTCGTACTTCCTTCTTGTCTAGACAACCTGACGTCATAGCATTTTTTTCGTTTTCTAAACCTCTAGTAAGTAACCCCTAGTAAGCTGATAGCGGGGTCGGTGGGAGGGTCTTGTGTGTCCATTGGATAGGGTATTAACTTATAAAAATTTAATTTACTTATTAAATTTGCAATTTTATTGTGTTAATACATCCTATCCAATGGACAATATGCTGAATAACTACCGCTTGGTCAGCGGGTAAGTTAATAAGGACTTATGTGAACTCACAAGTAATAGCAAATTTTAACCTACGGTCTAGGCTGACTTCGTCAGGAGACCTATAGGCCCAGGCCTGGGTTGACTTTAAGGTCAGGAAACCCTGTAAGGCCATGGTCGGTTGCCAGCAGCCAGTTACCCGGGGCTATACCGCCGTCGTCCCCCCCTTTTACCGACCTGCTCTGAGGTAGGGGAAGAGAGGGATGAGTTCAGTCCCAGAATGCAAACCTCCCGAAGGAAGCACGCCACACTTAATTCTTATGTATATGAAGACCTGTTATACATATATACAAATCTCCTCAATCTAAGGGCCACTTGTGGACCTGCTGAGCAGCCACTACTGAGCCCAATTGGTAAAGCTCTGAATCAGCCCAAGCCACACCCTTCATATAGAACTGTGTGAAGGTATTGTGACTTCAGTGGCAGGCTGACAAGATTGGATCTAAGGAGACTCCCGACTGGAAGACCTTAGAAGCAGCAAAGGCCCTGACATCATGGGCTTTAACCTGATGTCAAGTGTGGGCCTCCTGATCAGAGAGCTCATAACATAGGATCACAGTCTGCTTGATCCAAGAGGAGATAGTGGCAGGTGAGATGTCTTGTCGAAACCTTTCTTAAAGGAGACAAAACCCACCTCCTTATTCTGCCTGAGGTCTGAGGTCCTGTCCAAATAGTAGTGCAACGCTATGACCGGACAGAGGGACCTATCAGACTTGTTGGATTGGTGTCTAATATTTCGGTTTTGCCAAGCATGTATCTCACTTCTACGCTTGCCCGATCCCAGGGTCAAGAGGAAAACTGTCTTGAAGGTCAAATGCTTCAAGGAGGCCTTTAATTGGTTCAAAATGAACCTTGTCAGATGGTGCAAAAACCAGGAAGAGGTTCCAGGAGGGGATTCCCCTCTGGCCTTTGGGTCTGTCTCAGTGGAAACTATCCAGGAGACGAGTGAGATTTTCATCCTTAATGACATTGATGGGCAAATTTCCCAGACTATCAACAATGGCTGACCTGTAACCATCAATGGTGCTGGGCTGCAACTTCCTGTCCTGAAACAGGTACATAAGGAAGTCAGCAACTGACTTAACAGGGGGTGCCCAAAGTCCACCTGATGAATGATACATCGCTTTGTAAAATTGGCCCACTTGCCTCATAGACTGATCTGATTGATCCCCTTTGAGGAGCCTCAATTCTTGCTGCCACTGCCTCAGACAAGTCCTGCTCCTCGATTGCTGAGGCTCTAGGAGCCCTGCATGGAGATTAGGATTTGTCAGCTTTCTGTGAGGGATCTGATCGAATGGCTGTGAACAGGTTGGGCAGATTAGGCAGGCTCAGTGGGATTTGGCTGGACATGGCCACTAGATCCCAAAACCATGTTGGGCCACCCCGGAGCAATCAGAATGATTCTCTTACTTGCAACTTCTCCACCACTTTGCCCAATATGGCTGATGGTGGGAAGGTGTATGCTTTCAGATCCTACCATGGCAGACTGAGCGCATCCACTGCTGTGGCCAGGGGATCCGGTACCGGTGACACAAAACAGAGGCAACTTGTTGTTGAACCTCGTGGCAAATAAGTCTATTTTGGGCCGGTGCCACCTGCTGCATGGAGTGGAAGACCTCTGGAAGGAGAAACCACTGTTTGGATGGTCTGGCCTAGCCTGGATAGCTTGTCTGCTACCACATTCGGCCGGCCTGGAATGTGTTGTGCTTTAGAGTCACTTGTTTCCTGGTACACCAGGTCAAGATTCTCCATAGTAGGGCACAAAGTGGGCCCGACCTCATGCCTCCTTCCTCATTTATGTATGACACTACTGTGGTGTTGTCGGTTGCTACAAGTACTATCTTGTTTGAGTGAAGGTCTTCGAACGCTTTAAAGCCAGAAAGACTGCTTTAAGTCCTAGATAGTTTATATGCAGCTTGCTTCCCGGAGGGGACCAGGTTGCTCTTGCAAAGTGCTCGTCTAAGTGAGCACCCCACCCTTCTATTGATGCGTCTGTAAATATTTGCAGAGGATGTTTTATTGGGTGTAATGGTTGAACTGTAAGGACATTGTCTTCCTTCAGCCATCATTGTAAATGGGGGTGCAAGGACCTGGGGATTGGGATCACCTTTTCCAGTGATTCTGGGACCCTCCAGTTGTGTTTGTGATGCCACTGAATGAGTCTCATATGAAGTTGGCCTAGATAAACTTGCTTTTCTGTAGCTGTTAGTAAACCTATCAAGGACATGAATTCCCGGACCGGGCAAGCCGGTAGGGATAGCAGTTTCAGCATTTTCTCTTGAAGGTTCTGCCACCAATCTGGAGTCAGCCGGACCCGATCAGATCTGAGGTCGAACTGGTAGCCTATAAAATTGAAGTCTTGTTTGGGCTCCAGCTCTGATTTCTCTAAGTTCACCAGCCAACCCAGTTGCTGACACACTATTTACTAGTTCCTGTGTATGTTGGAGACAAGCCTGGTGGGATCTGGCTTTCACCAACCAGTCGTCTAGGTACTGGTGGCTTCTTAAAACCTTGTGTATGGCCATCAATTTCACCTCCTTTGGTATCACGGTGAACTCAAAAGGTGCTGTGGACAAACTGAATGGCAAGGCCTTGAACTGGTATGCCTGACCTTGGATGTGAAATCTCAGGCATTTCCTGGATTGTTCTTGTATAGGTATATGGACGTAGGTATCCCTCCTTCAACATTTGTACTACCTAGGGTCCAGCCCAGGTCTGGTGACAATGATCCAGGTTAACAGTCTCTCTGTTCTTATTGTGGTCCGGTGGGGCTGACACAACTTTTCACATTAATAGACTCTTTGCCCCGGGCCAGCAGCCTGCAAGGTGCAGCATTTACAGAGCAATTGTCATTTGTGAGATGTCTGACCCCTGGCCGGACATGATGACAAATTTTATTATCTCTCCAGTCAAGTCCAGCACTGATAACAGGTTGTTGAGAGGTGTGATAAGGGAAGGTTGCCTGGCAGTAGCTTGGGACACTGTCATATCATCAAGACCACTGACTGGTCTAAGAATTCTCTGTAACCAAATTTACCTTAGGCAACTCTGTCCGGTACCAGGACTCCATACCCGGTACTTTACTGTAACCAGTAATTCTCTGTAACCGGCCAAAAACTGGCAGGCTGGGGTCACCAATGAATTTTGACAGCTACTGGTCTATATTTAGCCAGCTTAAAGCAAGTGTACAAGGCTGTGTAGCCAGTACCAGCCGGTACACTCTGTAACCAGTTGTCGAAGCAAGTGTACAAGGCTGTGTAGCCAGTACCAGCCGGTACACTGTAACCAGTTGTTGAAGCAAGTGTACAAGGCTGTGTAGCCAGTACTAAACAGTTGTTAAAGCAATTTTACAAGTATCTTGTGTGTTGAATTCAGCTTGCTGTAGGTTTCCTCCATTAATTAAGGTATTTCTTTAATCGCACGTCTTATTTGTAGATTTGACAGTTGCTGGGAAAGCCCTTTTGAACTATTTTTAGAAACACTTGGTGTTCGGTGTGTCACATGACCAGCCTGCTGGTCGGAAAGACACGCGATTGGCTGATTGGAGCTCGTCAGTTGTCGCATTCTTTTGTGATACTTAAACATGCAAATGCGCAGTATTCTGCTCATCCACAAACCCCACTACCAACAACGAAGGCCGGTCCATGAGAGAGGGACTGGTATCACAGTAGATGTAAGTTGTGAAGAACGTAGTTCCGACCTTCCTGGTCAATAAAAACACATGACCAGCTTCGTGATTTGGTCGGAAGGACACGCGATTGGCTAAGTGGAGATGACGTCAGTATTCGCGTTCTTTGTGTGATGCTTTACCGGCAACTTTACAGTCCACAAAACCCCACTACCGACAACAAGGTCGGGTCTGCAAGGCAGGGACTGGAATCACAGTAGAGGCGAGTTCTGAAAGAACGCACTTCCGACCTTCCTGGTCGGTGAAAACACGTGACCTGCTTCGTGATTGGTCGGAAGGACACGCAATTGGCTGACTGGATATGACGTCAGAGGTCGCGTTCTTTTGAGCTGGCCAGTCGGCTGATGCTTAAAAGCAGAGAAGCCTGGACCAGTGTGCTCTGAAGATGAAAGTCCTGGTCGATGCCGGTCTGAAGTCGGTTGCTCAGCCGGCTGTGCACTCAAACCAGTGTCCTGGCCATCCACTGCCTTTCTTACTGACACAAGTGCCGGGTCCACAAGGGTGAGACTGAGAGTGATTAAAGATGAAGTTCCTTCTATGTAAATACTAGGTGAGGTCGGCTGAATATGAGCTTGCCGGTCGACTAATGCTTTACAGCAAAGATGTCTGGACCAGTGCGCTCTGAAGAAATCTGAAGAATTCATCTGTTGCTTCTGATGAAAAAACACTAAATACTCAAGCTAGGCTGGTGTGACTGATGCTATACAGCAGAGAAGTCGGTACCAGTGTGCTCTGAAGATGAAGAATGCATCTCTTGCTTGGGGAATTCCTTCTCTACAGTGTTCAAAACTACGTAGACTGAAGTTTCCTGTGATTTCTATTTGTAGTACTAGAAAAGACGTTTCTATGGTGATTGTAGCTGGAAGTTTACAGCAGGTACATTCAAACAAAAAACATGGATAAAAATACCTTGTAAGTAGTATATCCATTATATTTCTTAATATTGTCGATCTGCCCCTAACAACACAATTGTTGAATGGGAGGAAACTAGAAAATGGCTGCCTTCATATTTCTCGTATATTACTGCCCTATCATCAACACTAAATTGAGTCAACTAGGGAGCGTTTCCAGCAGATTTCTTAATGTATATCCGTGCTTGATATGTAGATAACCCTTCTACTCTAAAATATTTGCAAATAAGGTTGAAAATCCGACATAATGCACACTTTTCCTTTAAACTCTGGAGATGTTTAAAAAACACGTCACAGTACACGCGCCAAACGAAAAAGATGCTGTGACATCAGGTTGTCTAGACAGGAAGGAAGTACGAGGCGCCATCTGGGGAGTGCACAGTACTACAGACCGGCCAGCCAGTGGAAACACAGGAAGTCTTTTTCTGGTGTTTGGCGGGACAGTCTCCGCCGACCGGTATAGCATATTGTCCATTGGATGGATGTATTAACGTAATAAAATTTGCAATTTTATTGCGTTAATACATCCTATCCAATGGACAATTGCTGAATAACTACTGCTTGGTTGGCGGGTAGGTTACTAGGGACTTAATTAAACTCATAAATAAAAACAACATTTTCCGAGGCCTGGGTTGACATAAAGGTCAGGAGAACCCTATGAGGCCATGATTGGTTACTAGAAACCGGCTAACCGGAGATATACCGACACTGCCCCCCCCCCCTTTTTGACAGACCTGCTCTGAGGTAGGGGAAGAGAGGGATGACTTCAGTTCCATAAGAAGAAATAAACCTCCCAAAGGAAGCATGTTACAGAGTTGTGAGATTACCAGTGACAGGCTGATAGGATTTCATCTAAGGAGACTCCACACTGGAAGGCCTTAGAAGCAGCAAAGGTCCTGACATCATGGGCTTTGACCTGATGTAAAGTGAGGGCTTGCTGATCAGAGAACTCATAGCATAGGATCACAGTCTGCTTGATCCATGACGACATGGTGGCAGGGGAGATATCCTTTTCAAAACCTTTCTTGAAGGAGACAAAGACCAACTCCTTGTTCTGCCTGAGATCTGAGGTCCTGTCCAAGTAATAACGCAGGGCTCTGACTGGACATAAGGACCTGTCACCCTTAAGTGACTTATCCAGAGTGGGGGCCAGGGCTGAGATTACCCCCGGACCATACTGTCTGGACCTTCTTTAGCCAGCTGGTTCTTGGAAAGTAAGCTGGACACTTTGGACCAGTCTGACTGGTGTCTGATGTTCTTATGTAGCCAAGCATGGATCTCACTCCTGCATTTATCTGAACCCAGGGCCAACAGGACGACAGTTTTGAAGATCAAGTGCTTCAGGGAGGCCTCTTTTAGGGGTTCAAAGGTAGCCTTTGTGAGCTGGTGTAGTACCAGGGAAAGGTTCCAAAAGGGGATGCCTCTATAACCCTTGGGTCTGTCCCTGTGGAAACTATCCAGGAGACGAGTTATCCAGGAGATTCTCATCTTTTCCGACATTAATGGGAGAGTTTCCCAACTTGTCAGCAATGGCTGATCTATAGCTATCAATGGTGCCCGGCTCTAACTTCTTGTCCTGAAACAAGTACAGAAGGAATCAGCTATGGCTTTCAGAGGTGGTGCCCTGAAGTCCACCTGATTACTAAGGCACCACTCTGTAAAAATAGTCCACTTACCCTCATAGACTGATATGGCTGATCTTCGCTGAGAAGCCTCAATTCTTGCTGCCACTGAATCAGAGAAGCCCTGCTCCTTGATAGCTAAGGCTCTAGGAGCCAGGCATGTAGGTTTGGATTGGACAGATTGCTGCGTAGGGTCTGACTGACAGGCTGAGTCAGCAGATCGGCACACAGGGATCTGACTGGACATGGCCACTAGATCCAAGAACTAAGGCAAGTTGGGCCACCCTGGTGCAAATAGTATGATGAAGACCTCTCGATTGAGGGACCACTCTGTTTGAATGGTTTGGCTCAGCCTGGATAGTTTGTCTGCTATCACATTCAGCCGGCCAGGGATGTGTCGAGCTTTGAGGGTAACCTGTTTTCTGGAACACCAGGTCAGGATCCTCCACATGAGGGCCCAACTTCATCCCTCCCTCCTTGTTTATGTATGCAACCACTGTTGTGTTGTCTGTGCCAATGAGGACTATGTTGTTTGAACAGAGGTCCTGGAACTCTTTTAGGGCCAGAAAGACCGCCTTTAGTTCTAGATACTTTATGTGTAGTCTGGTGTCTGGAAGGGACCAGTCTCCCCTTGCAGTGTGCTCGTTTAGGTGAGAGCCCCACCCTTCTTATGATGCATCTGTAAAGATATCAGAGCATGTTTTAAATAGTGGGTGTAACGATTGACCTGGGAGTACATTGTCTTCCTCCAACCACCATTTCAGATGTGGATGGAATGACTTGGGAATGGGGATCACCTTTTCTAGTGTCTCTGGTACCCTCCATTTGTTTTGGAGATGCCACTCTATGGGTCTCATGTGTAACCGGGCTAAGTGTACTTGTTTCTCTGTTGCTGTCAGTAACTCTATTTGGGACATTAATTTCCGAACCGGACACACCAGACCAGTCATGAGGTCTTTTATTTTTGTTGGCAGGGTTTCCTAACGCTCTTGGGTGTGTCTGACCCTGCCCTCCATCAGATCAAACTGATAGCCTACGAAGTTGAAAACCTGTTTGGGCTCCAGTTCTGATTTGTCTTTGTTCACTAACCAACTGAATTCCTCACAGAGAGCTACCAAGGTGTGTGTATGATGGAGACAAGTTTGGTGGGATCTGGCACTGACCAACCAGTCGTCTAGGTACTGGTGGATCCTTATACCCTTCTGTAGTACAAGACACCTGACCTCTTTTGCTACCACTGTAAATTCCATGGGGGCTGTGGACAGGCCAAATGGTAGTGCTTTGAATTGGTAGGACTGACCCTGGACATGAAAACGCATGTACTTCCTGGACTGGCTGTGTATTGGTATGTGGAAGTATGCGTCTTCAAAATCTATGGAGGTAACCCACTCCCCTGCTTGCAGGGATGTTCTTATTGTCTCTGGTGTCTATAAAAATTTGTTCAGGGTACTTAATTAGATCCAAAATAGGTCTTCACCGGTAGTTGGGTTTTCGGACCAAGAATAGTTAGCTGTAAAAGCCCAGAGATTCTTGATTTTTGACCAGATCTACTGCATTATTCCTCAACAGCTGATGCAATGACTCCAACAGGTAGAGGTTCCTGTGGGGATTTAAATAACACCTTGTTATGGTGGATGACCGGGTCAAGTTTGGCCGGAACCAGAAGGGGAGAGTGTAGCCTTCTCTGAGGACTGTTAAGACTTTGGGGCTGATGCCGAGGACTGCCCATTTTTTCCAAAACTGGGGTAATCTGGCCCAACAGTTGGGACATTTCTGACATTTTTTACAGAACTCGACTGATCTACACAAGAAATATTTGTATACGAGGCTAAAGTACCGGACAATTTCCTTATAACAGGTCTAGCTAAGTTGAGAATGCATGCACGACCGCAAAATGCTGGTACTGTCCCAAAATCAATACTTCAGGACGAATTTAAAGTACCTTCACACAAAGAAAATACTCATCTAAAATCAGAGTTGATTTTAAAAGTGGCACTTTGATATACTATATCACATGCAAAAAATGCAAAATACAGTACGTGGGTCAAACCAAACGCAGACTAATGGATCGATTTCAAGGCAACTTCTACAACATTACGTCCAAAAATACAAAAGATACAACTGGACAACATTTCAACCTACCAAACCATGGAGGATTGGATGACATTAAAATACATGTTGTGGACTTCATACATGCTCATCCTTTGAGCCCACATGCATAAACTGTCAGGAGGAAAATAGAAAGACATTGGCAACATAGACTTCGCATCAATGCCCCTCAAGGTCTCAACATCCAAGAGTAAAATCCCTGTGCATTGGTATGTCATTTGCCTCGTTTTTTAAAAAAAAAATTATATACACAGGAAACATCGTTCACATGCTTTATTTCTGGACACAGATAACAACAATTGGGATTTAGACCTTTTTTTTGCAGATACCTATTTGCAAAATGAACATGATCTACAACAAGACAAGAATTTACAGTCAAAGTTCTTACAGTGTCTTTCTTGCTGGTCACAAAACAGTCTTTCTTTCTGGCTAACTCTTTCTTTCCTGTTACACAAGCACAGTTGTTGTTTCCGGTCACACAATTTACAGAACAAGTCCCTTTGCCGGTCACATATGCACACACTTAGTTGCCGGCTGCACAACTTACACAGTAATTGTCATTTGTACTGCTTCTGGGACTTGGCTGGTCACTGAGTGTAAGATGAAGTAGGCGTCTCATGTGAATAGGAGCGGTTCTACGAGACATGATGGTATCCTGCTTGATGCCTGCCTTAAGAAACTCTAGGTAACTGTCCCTGCAAGCTAGAGTAAGTTTTGCCACGTTTATGAAGACACCATCAGAGAGATCTTGCATGGTATGGGCCATTGCTTGGGTAATGCTCCGGTTAAAAGTGACAAGGTAGTCAAATTCGTCTGCTGCCTGGTGTAGCTTGCTTGAGGACTTACCCTTAGATGTAATACTCTGTATCACTTTCAATTGGTTACCTATGCTCTCCTGGACTTTAGTAAGGCAACGCCTAAAGGCTGCTGCTTGATTACACATGTACCTCTGGTCACGTGCAGCCCGCTCCGGCTTCCTCAAGGTGTCCTGTGAAACCGGCTGGGAGGCAGATGCTGAGGGTAGAGATCAATTTGCATTCCTGGGAATGCTGTTATTCAGTCTTGCCGGTTCACTAGTCCAAGTGTAGACCTTAGAACGTGAGAAGTCCTTCTTTTCACAGGGCATCCAGTACAACTTAAGTGTCTTCGGTGGTTTCACAAACTGATCCCAGGAGAAAGTTCCTGGTCCACATCTAACAGTTCTTCCCGATCCAGACCGGAAGATTCCAGGTCAGAGACCTCACCTTCATCAGCATAGCTTGAAGCCTGGTCACTAAACTGCTCCCAGTTGGATTTGGGGCTGAACCTCTGGTCTACTACTGGTGAAGGTCTGGCTGGCAGGACCTGGGGGCTGGACCTCGGGTGACAACTTTAGACGGCCAAGTGGAGAAAACCGCTATGTTGTTTGAACAGAGGTCCTGGAACTCTTTTAGGGCCAGAAAGACCACCTTTAGTTCTAGATACTTTATGTGTAGTTTGGTGTCTGGAAGGGACCAGTCTCCCCTTGCAGTGTGCTCGTTTAGGTGAGAGCCCCACCCTTCTTATATGGTGGGCCTACTTTATCTTTAGACTTAAAAGTTAAAAGTTTATTCTAGTGCCAGGTCCTCTTTTCTCCACTATGCCTTCTGATTTCTTCAGGTTCAACCTTCTGGCAGTCAGTTTACTATTTGGCCGTCTAAAGTTGATCTGTTTGGTCTATTTGCCAAAGCTTACTGGGTGGCTTTCTTCATCTCCATCTGGCCGGCAGCACCGGCAGTCTGCTTCTGACTGGTAAGACCGGTAGTCTGCTGCACTGGTGAGATAAAAGGCCTATCAGTCACCACCACATCCGCCTTCTGGACAGGTTCAACTGGTACGGTGAAACTTCTGGCCAGGAACATGGCTTCTAGCTGGGCAAAATGCTCTAACCACTTGTCATCAAGATTCTTCAGGTCAGATTGGAAGTCTGCAGATTTGCCGGCTTTGGAACTCTTCTTGGAAGGGGATTTGTGAGAGGACTTTTTCTTCTTAGATGGGGTTTTGCATTTTTCACTAATATCACCCTTTCCACTCTCTACCTGCCCCAAAACAGTAACATCAGCATGATCAACAACCAGGGGGAGAGCTTGCCTTTTTCTAGTGCTCTTTTTGCGTCCTGTAGGTTGGGGTGGCCAACTGTTTCTTCTGTTCAGAAGTAAAACTATCAGAAATCTCACAGTCCTTCTTTTCAACACATGGATCTGTGCTCAACTCCTTCTCATGGCACCTTGCACATTTAGAATGGGAGTCAAAAAGTGCCATAATGTGGCCACAAGTTCCTCTTTTCTGTCCAGGGGATGTCATGATATTCCAAAACACCAAAGAATAACTTTACAATGAAATAAAGTTAAAAGTTTGTAGTTGTCTTTAAAAATTCTTCACATTTTCAAACTCTATAAAAACTTGTCAGCACACTCCATGCGCCAAACAAAAAGACGTGATGATGTCAGCATGTCTAGACAGGAAGGAAGTATCATGTGCCATCTAGCGAATGCACACTCCGTGACCGGTCCTGCCAGTATTATTTACAGGACGGCTTTCTCTGTTGTTTGGTGGGACCGGGCTTGCAGACCGGTAAAGCAATTGTTCATTAGATAGGATGTATTAACGCAATAAAATTGTGTGTTTCCAGCAATATGGCGGCCAACGAAAAGAAGAAAGTCGCGTTCTTTCGCTATTTAGGTCACCTCCTCACTTAAGGTAACCTGGTATATGTATACACACTTATTTTTCTTGAGTTGACAAGGGTGCCACAGCCACCCGAGAAAGCACTTAATTCCACATGGTAAGCTATTGTAGCGCAATAAAACTGTTTCTGCAGATATTAATTTAGTCTTAATATTTGTATCAACACTTAAAAGTTAAAAGTTTATTCTAGTGCCAGGTCCTCTTTTCTCCACTATGCCTTCTGATTTCTTCAGGTTCAACCTTCTGGCTGTCAGTTTACTATTTGGCCGTCTAAAGTTGATCTGTTTGGTCTATTTGCCAAAGCTTACTGGTAATGTTAAAAGATGCAATTGCGTCTTTAGATATAAAGTTAAACTAAAGCTTCCAGAAGTATATTAAACCCAGAAGTATATTAAACCCAAGACAAAAAACAAGCAATCAGTGCCCATGAACAGGCTCTGTGTCAGCTAACTTTGTGCTTTGATTTGTTTACTTGGGGTTTTACGTCGCTTTCAACACTGTACAGGTCATATCACGACGGGTAGTTGGAAGGGCAGAGGAAACCAGTACATATAGTTCGCTAGGGTTCTGTACTGTAAACTGCCGACCAACGGCAAGCAACTACCAGCTTTCCCACTTACAGCCATGACGGGGATCGACCCCGGCCGCAGAGGTGGGAGGCGAGAGTGTTACCACTCTGCCACCGTGGCCCCTCTTTGTGCTTTGAGCTTCAGAGTACAAGTGAAAGTACAAAAGGACACAAAAGTTTTGTCCTGCAAATGGTTTTGAGAAGTAATGTACAAATTTAACTGTTAAGGTGCTTCCTAAGGAGCTACTCAGAACCTGGTTCATAACAAATGTAAAGAATTTAAAAAGTACGGTGCATAATGACTGCCAGACTTTAATGATGATATATGGGTTTTGTAAACTTTGAAGTCAGAAGAAGTGAATTAAAAGGACCAGAGTTTTGAGAAGATACATGACTGTCTTAGAATCTGTACATGGAAGGAGCACTCCCCTCAAGTGTACCAGAAAGGTGTATTTTAGAACTTGATGCATGCAATATGTATTTACAGTGTAGTTAAAAATATGCAAACAAGACAACTGGTGTGATGTTTATTGATGTTTTATAAGTATTAAGCAAAAATGGAGGTAGTGTGACCACGAAACTGGGTCCAAGCCCAAGAAGCAATACAAAGGGAGATAAAAGACCTTTTACATATGATAAACTCAACTTTGAAGCAACTTTACTAAGTAGCAGATGTAAAATTTGCCCCAATCACTGTATGGTTTGCAGTTCTCAAGATAAACGACATTTTCAATTTCTACAAAATTCAAAACTGTCAGAATTTTGAAAATTCAAATTATTTCCAGAAGAAAAATGGCTTGCCTCTGCCATAAATCAAAGGTACTCTGTGTAGTTCCTTTCATTTGGGAGGCCTTTGTGAAGAATACCCACCTAGCTCAAACAGGCTCAGATTGAGTGATTGCAAAAGAGGTTGAGAAGTTCTAATAGCAGTTACATTTGTTTGCATAAACATGATTAACCCCAGAGTTTGTCTTTTTTAAGCTCCCACAAGATTAGAGAACACACTGATAAAAAGACAAGAGGAAAATTCTGTCTAAATGGAAACAGATATGATCACTGCTTGTCCACACACACACACACATACACCCCCCCCCCCCCCCACCACACACACAGAGGCAATTCTTTTATCAGCTGCATTTTGTGTGGAGAAAAAGGGGAGGACTGGGGGGGAATTCTGTCTTTACAGGTCAGGATATGTATAGTTTATGTAGCTAGTACTTACATATGCAATGGGCTACGAGTCTAAAATTGTACTATGTTATAGCTGAAAGAGAAATACGTGGAAAACATATTTAACAAAATGCTCTACATGCAATACTTTTCAAGTAATAAGTGACTTAGTGCATGAATTCACGAATTTAAATGCATTACAAATTATTTTAAAAATCATAAAAAATATTAAGAAAGATCCAGGCCTGATGCTCACACAAGGGAATGTACCTGTGGGCTAGTACATATATGCAAGATAAGAAAGAAACCCCTTAAATAGTCAGTGAGAAAATTGTGATTTTAAGTGTTGAAATTTTCACTTTGGGTGGGAGTACATCTCTTCCAACAGTGCTGGGGAACAGACGAACAGACAGATCTGCATGGATTTTACAATTTATCATCCTTAATAGATAAGCTATCTTTTAAAATTAACAGCATATCTCTGGGCCTTGTACTTTTGGGTGAGATGTTGTTCACACAAACACTGACGCGGACGCAGCAGAGTGGGGCCATAATATCAGCTGACGCACAAGTCAGGTGACATAATAATTCCAAACAATTTCAATAGTCTATGATTCATATACTTGTAGAATTTTTAATTTAATCAACTACTTGTGTCACAATTTAGAATAAAATTTACAGTTTTTACACAAGTCAAACAAATTCAAGATTTCATACAATTTTAAAATAATTTTTCTCACACAATCAAAATGGTCAAAATGCTGATTAAGATTTTCTTATGTAAACATGTCCACCATAAATTTTAATAATAATCATAAATGTTCTATGTTAAAACTTCATAGTTCAAAGGTTCTTCGGGCTCTGATTTTAAAACTGTCATACCATCTGAAGTAGCAATTTGTTCCACCATTTCAAACTGGCTAGACTGTGAAACTATCATGTTTCCTGACTGGCTGACAGTTTGTATTAACTGTTCTGATTGGTTGGTTTCTTGGTCACATTGACCTACTATTGTCACAGTGTTTGAAGAATGTGTGTAAGGCAAATTAGCTTTGTGACCTTCACCAAGTTCAGCAATAAGCCGATTCCCAGAAGTCTCTTCTGCACTATGTAAAGTCAACATGTGTTGTTCTATCTCATCCATACTCTGAAATTACACAATTCTCTTGTAAAAATATTACTTTTATTCATTTCTGTTCAAATGGACATTTTAGACATCAGGGGCTGTATTCACGAAAGGTCATAATCTTAGTCTTATCTTAGGTTTAGCCCAGTCTTAAATCTAAGATTTTTGTCCCAGCTAAGAATTGTCATAAACAGACATTCACAAAGCAGGTCTTAGCCAGGACAAATGTCATAAACTTAAGACCAAGTTAAGACTGATTTTTCATATAACCACAGTGGTTTTCTGTGTCATGTTACATCATTTTGTACATTTTCTGTAGTTACATAGTTAATACATTGTTGGTGGTATGTCAGACAGTACATTTTGGGATACCAAAAATAACAATATAATTGAACATGAATTTGACACAGCTGTGTACATAATAACAAGGTAAATTCATGCAACTTGAAATCAGTTACAAATTATTTTGCATTTTGACAGGTATGGATTTATATGGGAAAAACATAAGGGCACCACCGGCATCATGAGTGCATTAAGAGAGCACCAGCTATCACATGTTTTGTTAACTGTTGTGTTAGGAAGTTTAGAATAAATATAGTTGATCTAAATCAACTGTCATGTGTATTATACATTAATTATATATAACATTCTCTGATATCACACTATATGTCAGGCTGGGAACTCATAAATTCAAATAAACAATGCATGTGTATTAATACACACAGATGATTGAAGATATCATAACTAGAGGATCGCTCACAAAAAAAAAAAATAATGTTTTTGCATAGCAAAAACAAAGCGTCCCGAAAAGGATATAAAGGTGCTAAAGTATTAAGAAAATGCTTTGTTTCTAGCCTTATACTGTTGTGGCAACCAAAGTCAGCGCAGTCTGCTTTATGTAGCACGGTTTTCAAGATATAAGCATTTTTGTGTTTTGCAAAAAATTAAAAAATTAAAAATGTCCGTTATATTTGGCGAGACAAAAATATTTGGAAAATTGGCATGGCTACTCTGCAGAGATACCCAGCAGGTCAAAAATTTTGTTGAGTTCGCTCCATATAGCACGGTTTTCGAGATATAAGCATTTTTGTGTTTTGCAAAACTTTGAAAATTCAAAATGGCCACCATTTTTGGGGACACAAAAGTTTTTGTCAAGACCACTGCCGCGGTGTGTATCTCCCGCCGAGCATTAAAGGAGAAGAAATAGCTTTTCCGAGATATTCACAATTTTTCATTTTCGTGTGTGAAAGCTCTTCCAAAAGTAGGTGAATCAGTTATTTGAGAAAAATTGGCTATCTGCAATACTTTTAGAGATAATTCGCATTTACTCATTTTGAGTAGGTGAGTAATTAGCTATGGGTCTGAAACTTCACCATGAGAAAGCTCTCCCACAAGTAGATGAATGAGTATTTGATAAAAATTGGGTATCCGCAATACTTTTACAGATAATTAGCATTTACTCATTTTGAGTAGGTGAGTAATTAGCTATGGGTCTGAAACTTCACCATGTGAAAGCTCTCCCACAAGTAGATGAATGAGTATTTGATAAAAATTGGGTATCCGCAATACTTTTACAGATAATTAGCATTTACTCATTTTGAGTAAATGCATTTTGAGTAGGTGAATAAATAGCTATGGGTCTGAAACTTCACAGAGTGAAAGCTCTCCCAAAAGTAGGTGAATGAGTTATTTGATAAAAATTGACTATCTGCAATACTTTTAGAGATAATTCACATTTACTCATTTTGAGTAGGTGAATAATTAGCTATGGGTCTGAAACTTCACCAAGTGAAAGCTCTCCCAAAAGTAGGTGAATGAGTTATTTGAGAAAAATTGGCTATCTGCAATACTTTTACAGATAATTCGCATTTACTCATTTTGAGTAGGTGAGTAATTAGCTATGGGTCTGAAACTTCACCATGTGAAAGCTCTTCCAAAAGTAGGTGAATGAGTTATTTGAGAAAAATTGGCTATCTGCAATACTTTTAAGAGATAATTCGCATTTACTCATTTTGAGTAGGTGAGTAATTATCTACGGGTCTGAAACTTCACCATGTGAAAGCTCTCCCAAAAGTACATGAATGAGTTATTTGATAAAAATTGGGTATCCGCAATAGTTTTTGAGATAATTAGCATTTACTCATTTTGAGTAGGGGAGATATAAGCATTTTTATGTTTTGCAATTTTTGCGAAAAATTCGAAAATTCAAAATGGCCGCCATTTTTGCTGAGACAAAATTTTTTTCAAAATTGGGATAACTACTCCGCAGAGATACCCTGTGGGTCAACAATTTCGTCGAAATCGCTCTATCTAGCACGGTTTTCGAGATATAAGCATTTTTGTGTTTTGCAATTTTTGCGAAAAATTCGAAAATTCAAAATGGCCGCCATTTTTGGCGAGACAAAATTTTTTTGAAAATTGGGATAACTACGCCGCAGAGATACCCTGTGGGTCAAAAATTTCGTCGAAATCGCTCTATCTAGCACGGTTTTCGAGATATAAGCATTTTTGTGTTTTCCTTATTTGGAAAATTCATAATGATTAATTAATCATTAATTACTCGGCCATTTCTTAACCAATCAATGCCAAAATCTAATGATTTCCAGATTTTAATACAATGAATGTATTTGCCAAGTTTCAGGTGAAATTCCTTTCAAGTTATCATCCAGACAAGCTTCCCCATCGAAAAAAGACATTTTTGGTCATGTGACCTCTCTGATTGGTTGAAATGTCACTGCAGCATATTCAAAAAAATTCCCCAAGGCTACTGCCTAAACCTGCCAAATTTGAAAAGAATCCGCCTAACGGTTACAGAGTTATAAGGAAAACAAAATGCAGAGCCGGCGAAGCCTGAAGGTCTCCCATACACAAACAAGCGTCCCTTGCGGGACCCTTAATTATATTCAGATTATAGTAACCATAATTGGTTATTTTTTCGTCTTTTATAATGAAACTGTAGACAATAACTGAAATAAAGACATACATATATCCATGTATTGTTTTTATTTATACATTGTGATTTCAAGCTTGTTCATTTTGTAAGTACAGTACATGACTAAGAGGGCACTTTAATTGTAATCGGTCGTGAATTAAAAGAATTACAACAAGAAATGGAGATGTGTTAAATATGTGTTATATACAGCAATCTTGTTATGAATTTATCTGAATATGTGTTGATGTACACTGTAAAACTTATCCGTTACCTGTTAATGCATAAGTCAGAAAGGGATAAGTTTTGCAGTTGAAAACGTTCTAACCACTTTAAAATATAAAATAAAATACTTTACAAATATATGGTGAGTATTTTAAACTTAATTTTAGTCATATCAAGTTTTGAAGTGGGAAAAACATGACATGGCGGCCATATATAAGACTGGTTTTAAATATTTAAGACAACCTCCACTCAGTCTTAGAGTTATGACTAAAGATAAGACTAAGATAAGACTAAGAGCTTTTGTGAATTGCTCTAAGACTAAGACAAATGTCATAACAAGTTTTTGTCCCAAGTTATGACAAAAGTCTTAGATTTAAGACTAAGATTAAGAAAAGACCTTTCGTGAATACGGCCCCAGAAAATTTGCCCAATTTTCAAATCTTAAGAAATTCACTGGAATTAACACTTCCTCATGGTCAGTTTTAGGAGATAAATTTGAAAATTTTAATTAAATGTAGCTTTTTATAAGCTACAAGCTTACCATCTGGGACTCGATGCTTATCTCGGGTCGCTGCACCCAACACGGCCAACTCTCAAAAAAAAAGAGTTCTAATGACCGTCCGAGTATTAGTACCCAGCTTCTGGTGACCCGGTGAGTGAGCATGAGCAGTATGTCCTCCTTCTTGTTGGCCCCACCCCTCAGCTGCAATTTTCAGTGGGGAGGTAGGGGGGGACTCTCCTGAGTCCCAGATGGTAAGCTTGTAGCTTATAAAAAGCTACATTTAATTAAAATTTTCAATTTTATTACACTCCAATAGCTTACCATCTGGGACTCAATGTTGAATCCCACCGTTAGGAGGCAGGGATTGCAGCTGAGACTGTGATTGTCATTAGAACCTCTTTTTTATTATTATTATTACAGGAGAGTCCCAAGGAACATTATAACATATGTGTTCACTCGTAATAGTCTTAACAATTTACAAAATATATTCTCCACACTTGAGACAGCATATGCCTCTGAATATCTGGATTTTAAGGAGGAAGGTGCAATCTAAATTCACCTTAACTGCTGTAATCACAAGATTACATTATACTGATTAACACTGGCCACTAGGCCAAGGTCACCTGAGGGTACTTAAGTTACACAAAGTTTGACAAAACAATACAAGATAATATGAGAAATAAGAAGATAACCACCTTACCAGATATTGTATGTTGGTGTGCAGTACCTGAATAGCTGGGTCTTTTAGGCTCTGGAGGACTTGGTTCCAGAGGCTGAGCCGCCCCCCCCCCCCCCTTTTCTTTTCCCGAAGATGATCTCGCTGAGGGGAAAGTTCCAGGACCTGTTGGGCTGCGACCACCGGGCCCAGGTATAAGTTGTTATCGTTATCTGCCCATGTCAAGTCTTTTAGGTAGAAATTTGTAAACGTGTTGTGTGCTTTCCAGTGACATGTCCGCATGATTTGGTCTACCGAAACACCACCGTAAAAGGCTTTAGAGGCTGCAAAGGCTCTGATATCGTGAGCTTTGACTTGGACCAAGTCCAAGGCTTGCTGATCTGCTTGTTTATAACACAATAAAATTGTCTGTTTAAGCCATGAAGACAGGGTAGCTGGTTTGATTTCTGTTGAATGCCCTTTTTTGAAGGATATGAATAGGAGTGATCTGTCGCCCCTAAGGTCTTTAGTTCTATCCAAATAGTATCTCAGGGCACATACTGGGCACAGAGATCTGTCTTGCTTGAACTTGAAGGTTTGGAGACATCCACCAAATTTTCTCTGCACCATTTTTCAAAAAGGGCCCACTTTGCTTGGTAAATAGATCTTGTTGACCTTTGAGGGGCAGCAATTCTCTCTGCCTCTTCAGAAGAGAAACCTTGTTCTTGGAGTTGCTCACTCCTAGACACCAAGCATGGAGGTTGAGATATTGCGGATTGTTGTGAAACACCTGGTTGCTTGACTGCTTGAGTAGATTTGGAGATGCAGGCAACTGAAGTGGAATTTCCACTGATAGATGGACCAGATCCCAGAACCAGGGCATGCCCGGCCAGCCCGGGGCTATCGGCATTAGGAGGCAGTTGTACTGGCGGACCTTTTGTATTACTTTTGGAAGTAGAGCTGTTGGAGGGTAAGCATAGGCTACAAGGCTTGACCAGCTTATGTCTAGAGCATCTATGTTCCATGCGTTTTGATCTGGAACTGGAGAGACATATAGTGGCAACTTGTGGTTTAGCCGAGTGGCAAACAGATCCACCTGAGGTGTGAACCACTTTGTGCAAATTCTTTTGAACACCTGAGGGTGTAGAGACCACTCCGTTGACTGAATTTGAGTTGATCTGGACAGGGAGTCCGCCATCACATTTAGGCACCCTGGAATGTGTCTGGCACGTAGAGATATTTTGAATCAATGACACCAGCTCATGATCCTCCATAGAAGGGCGCACATCTCTACTGAGTGAGTCCCCCCCTGTTTGTTGATGTAGACTACTACAGTTAAGTTGTCCGTGGCAACCAGGACTGTTTGATTTTGGCATTGAAGCCTGAAGTGTTTTAGGGCCAAGAACACTGCCTTTAGTTCTAAAATGTTTATGTGCAATGATTTTTCTAGATCTGACCACAGTCCTTTGATAGAATCTTGATTTAAGTGAGCGCCCCAACCTACGTTTGAGGCGTCTGTAAACACTTGAACATTGTGTTCTTGGGGGTGGAGATCTGCACCTTTGAGAACATTTTGTGGATTCTGCCACCAGTCCAGATGAGCTATTATGGAGTCTGACCAGGGAAGGAGCTTGTCCAACGACTGAGGAAATGTCCAGTTTCCCTTGAGATGCCGCTGAAAAGGTCTCATGTGAAGGCGGCCTTCTGGGACCATTTTTTCGGTTGATGCTAGCAACCCAATGAGAGACATCAAATGTCTTACAGTCAGGGCAGACTGGTTGGTTATCCTGAGGATTAATGCCTGTAGTTTTTGCCACCTCTCCTGAGTGGGCTTTACAAGGGCTGAGTTTAGATGGTATTCGTATCCCACAAAAGAGAATACTTGAGTTGGAATCAACTCCGATTTGACCTGATTTATCATCCAACCTAGAGATTCGGTTAGGTCTACCACCACTTTTGTGTTGTGAGATGACTCCTCCGGAGATTGAGCCCTGATCAGCCAATCGTCCAGATATTGGTATATCCTTATGCCCCGTGATACAGCCATGAGTTTTACCTCTTTTACTATCATGGTGAATACTTGAGGAGCTGGGGCTAGCCCGAATGGAAGAGAGGTGAACTGATAGATCTGTGACCTGTGTGCAAATCGCAGGTATTTTTGGGATCTGGGGTGAATTGGAATATGGAGGTAGGCGTCTTGTAGGTCTATTGATGTCACCCATTCCCCTATATTCAAGGATGTTCTTATTGATTCTGGGGTCTCCATCTTGAATCTTTCTATCCTCGGGAATTGATTTAGCCTGCTTAAGTCTATAACTGGTCTCCATTTTTGATGTGGCTTTGGGACTAGAAACAGGCGACTGTAAAAACCAAGAGACTCTGTGTTTCGTACTTTTTCTATCGCATGTTTGTGCAGGAGAGACTGGATACAGGAGGCTAGAGCTCGGTCTTTTTGTTGATTTTTGTATTCTGATATGATCAGTGGATGTCTGGTTAGTTTGGGCTTGAGGTGAAAAGGAAGCACGTAACCATTCGTAACAATGTTTAAGACAGAGCTTGAAGAATTTTCTTCTACCCAGGCTCTCCTGAACTGCATGAGACGGCCTCCAACTGGTGGGTCTCTGTGTGAGTCATTGTTTGAAGGGGTTTCCTCGACCCCTGCCCCTGCGATGGGGTCTGAACTGGCCCCTGCTACCTCTGCTACTGAAACTACCTCTGCTTGAAGAGGCTGAACTACCAGGGGTAGATTGTCCATAGGGACGTGTTCTGTAACGTCCTCTGCCTCTCTGAGGGCCATGAAAGGGCCGATTTTGGTAGGGTCTGAAAGTCTGACTTTGAGACTTGGAAGAACCCTTTTTTAGGAACTCCTTGCCCTCTTGAACCAGCTGAGAGTGAAATAAAGGAGAGGGGGGAAGGGGGAATTGCATAGCTCTTGTCTTCTGGTTTCCCCCAAATCTGGGTGAAGATTGGTCATTTCAGCATCTCGCCTCATGAGACCTGCACAGACCATGACATGTAAGTTTCTGCGTAACATATGGGTCATGGCCTTGCTTTGGCATGCTAATGCCCTTTGTTGGATCTGGATTCTCTTGTCCCAGATATACATATAGTCTCTGGTTGTCTCATAGGCATTTTTGATGGCCCTCTCAGGGTCGGCTCCCTTAAGGATCTGATGTTTGACCTTTTTAATAGTGGACTTGATGCTGTCCCGACAGCGATCCATAACACTACTGCACTCTGAAATTGTGTGGTTAAACACTGCCGAAAAATTGAGAGCGCAGATGTTTTGTCTGGCTTGATGTTCAAGTTCTTTGGCCACACGAGGGGTGCCCTTACCCCGGGAGCCGCTTGAGGTCTGGGGGAAATGCAAATATTTCCTGCAGTCTTTCCTCAAAACATGGGTCAACCATTTTGTAATACTTTCCTGTGGCTTGAGGAGCTTTAGGGAATTTTCCCTCAGTGAGATTTAAGTTCTGAAAATCTTGTTCCCACTTTGTTAGTTGCTCCATTAAAGCTGGATTAGCAGGTAAAAAGGTGGAAGGACCCTTTGGTCTGGCTTCCTGTTTTTCTTGTTCCTCATTAAGACCCAATCAAATTTGACACTGGCATTGAATGTTTTGGGTCAGGAATACCCAGCACTTGTCTGAAGGTTTCTATGTCTTCAGTGTATTGTGATGGTAAGTCACTTAGGTCCACCTCCCGAGAATAAATTGGGTCAGGGGGCAACTCCCGCCTGACTTCATGAGACCTCCTTCTTTCTTTGTCCAACTCCCTCACATCCCTATATACAATAGTGGAAGCCGTTTTGATTTTTCGTGATTTCTATCACTGGAGATATTCCCTTGCTTAGGGGAAGATCTGCCCGATTTTTTGGATTTGGAACAGTGAGGGGATGCCTCAGATGAGGAACTGACATAACGGGAGGACTTGTATTTAGATTTGTCTTTATGTTTCTTGACCTTTTCAACTGATTTAGCTCTGGGAGGCTCCATTTCTGGGTCTGAGGAAATATCCGAGTATTGGGCCCGCAATCTGGGAGGCAACTCTGGGCCTACCGGGGCTGTGGTAGTGTCCATGGGTTCATGGCTGGGAACTTGCTGAGACCTAGGTCTGGGAGGGCTGAGAGCTGAGCTCGGACCTGGTCTTGAATCTGATTTTCCCTGGTCCACCTGTGTGGAGCTGGGGTCCTGGGATTGTTTGGACACAGTCACTGTGGCAGCAAGTTTGTTAAAGGCGTCCATCATAGAAAGTTGAAAAGAAGCCATTTGTTCTTGGAATTGATCACCCAGGGATTTTTCTATCCTAAGCTGCAACATAGTACTTGGGGTCTCAGGTACATGCTGGGGAGTTCTTAAAGAAAGGTTATCTAGTCCCAGCACTCAGGCTCTGGGATCTCCCAGCATGACATTGCTGGGTTTGGGTGGGGATTGATAAATGCTTTGAGCTGCCTGTTCGAGCTCTTGCTGGGAACCTTCAAAAATATCACCCTGATCTGGCTCTCCCAGGAGCTCGGATTCATCTTTGGAGACGTCGGATATCCCAGCCTTATCTTTTTAACATACCGCTTTCTATTTATAATTTTTTGCTTTTGTTCTTCAGAAAATGAAGCACACACCATACATTTTCCCTTGCCAGTAACAGTAATAGTCGTCGCCTTTAGACGATTCCCTACAGGTAGGGCAGTAGTTGTGCAAATCCCAAAGATTGCAAAAATGACGACATTTAAGGGCTCTGGACCTATTGCCAGTACTAGCAGTAGACATATTGCAGGATTAAACTAGGGCGATAACAGAGAGATATCCGATTAAAAACTCCAGTAATGCTGTTTTGCACACACAACTACATATAGCCAGCACTTTTCGTTGAAATATTGCAGGATATACCTGGGCGATAACAGAGTTACGTCTGCTTTAAACTTCAATAATGCTGTTCTGTACACACAAAAACGTACTGAAGCATTCACTGTGCACATATATATAACACTACATGCAATTTGATGAGAAAACACTGAATATTCGCAGTAGAAAAAACATAATGTCTTGAGATATTAACACGATCTTTCCAACATTGCAGCCAACAAGAAGAAGGACGTACTGCGCATGCTCACACACTAATCAAACAATAATCTGTTGCAGCAATCCATATATCTTTGTCATAGGACAAAGATGTCTCAAATATTGCAGGTGAACACACTTTGGCAGAGCCAAAATTAAAGGTCACACCATGATGCAAACCTACATCCCCTAACCAATGTCCCTACCAACTGTCAACCTTCTACACCTTATGGAATCCAAAATATAGCCCAGACAAGATTTTAAAAATCACTATGACATGGTCAAAGGTCAAATCAAGGTCACACCATGACGTTGCACACCTACAACTCCTAACCAATGTCCCTACACACCATGACCATGACGTTGCACACCTACAATTCCTAACCAATGTCCCCAACAGGTATCAACTTCCTAAACCTTATGGTTTCCGAGATATAGCCCAGACAAGATTTTATATGTCAAGGTCACAACGGCAAGGTCAAAGGTCAAATCAAGGTCAAACCATGACGTTGCACACCTACTCCCCTAATCAATGTCCCTACCAAGTATCAACTTCCTACACCTTACGGTTTCAGAGATATAACCCGGACAAGATTTTATAGGTCAAGGACACTACAGCAAGGTCAAAGGTTAAATAAAGGTCACACCATAACTTACACCCCCAACTAATGTCCCTACCAAGTATCAACTTCCTACACCTTATGGTTTCTGGGATACAGCTACACCCACCTGCCAATCCAGACACCACGGGTGAAAACAATACCCTGACAGCCCTGAAGGGCTGTGGGGTAAAACTTATTCTTGTTTGCAAGGTGACCCCTTGTCTGTGCATATGATTTTTATGGCTTATAAGTCCAAAAAGTTTGAAAAACTAAGACTAAAATGAATGTACTTTAACCATCTCAGCGCAAATCTTTTACAAAAGCAAAGATTTGGGAAAATCTTAGGAACAACTAGCTTCAGTAGTGAGAAGTATACAAAATTCACAAAATGTCGCCAGATGTAAGATTCACAGGCCGTGACAGTTGTTTTCATATTCTGAAGCCCTAGAACCAAATAGAGGAATGCTTTTGCTAACAAAAGCGAAGCATCCCTGAAAATTTAAAATGTTTTGTGGTTTTAATAAGCATGCTGTAAAGCTAAGAATGCACAAAACTGCGCCATATGCTTTCCCAATACCTCTTAATACATTCTGAAGCTATAACAGCAACGATAAAGGAGATATAAGGCAAAAACTCCAAAGCAGCTATTTATGAGCCCAGTTTGGCCCATAACGGGGGGTCGGGGGGTAAAACTGACTGGCTATTTAGACTCTCCACATATGCTTTCCCAATACCTCTTAATACATTCTGAAGCTATAAAAGCAACAATAAAGGAGATATAAGGCAAAAACTCAAAATCACCTATTTTATGACCCCAGTTTGACCCATGGGGGGGGGGGGGGTAAAACTGACCGGCTTGTGACCTCACAATAACAATTGCATTGTGACATCATTAAGTAATGACATCACCAGAAAACAAAATTGTAAATTTTAATTACTTAAATGTAGCTTTTATAAGCTACAAGCTTACCATGTGGGACTTAATGCTGTTCTCGGGTTGCCACACCCGGGGCCAACGTCTTAGAAAAAAAGACAGTTCTTGTTAGCCACCGGATACACTGCTAGTTGTCGTCACGTGATAACCTCTGACCTCTCGCCTTACTTTCTCGTTGAAATTTTCTAAAACCTACCCCTCAGCTGTAAACAGCGGGGAGGCAGGGTGGGACTCTTCTAAGTCCCACATGGTAAGCTTGTAGCTTATAAAAGCTACATTTAAGTAATTAAAATTTACAATTTTATTACGCTACAATAGCTTACCATGTGGGACTTAATGCTGAATTCAGCCGCCCGGTGGCGGGATTACAGCTGAGACTGGAAGATATGTCATTTTTTATAAGATTTTGAATTAATATGTATAGAATAGTGCCAGAAATACCAGTCTGAGTCCCATTTACAGTGCCCCGATCCCGAAGAGCAGGCCTGTAACGAGCCAAAAACCTAAATAAAATGAGAGACAGTGCTGAAACTGTCTAGATGTTTGATTGTAGGACGGAACTGCAGCAGTGCTCACTTCGAGGTCTAAGGGTCCCTGAGGGGCCTTCACTAGTGACTGACCAACCCATGGTTGGACATCTCATAAATTTTTACAACCTGAATATGAGATTAATGACAACTAAATAAGTCCTTAATAGAAGTTACTTGATAACTGAAAAACAAAAATGACCTTACCCGTAACATCTTGAAGGTAAAGGAATACCTAGATCCCGGGTGAGACTCCTGAAGACTTGGTTGTAGCGGATGTGCCCCCCCCCCCTTTTTTCTTTCCAAGGACAACTGGTCTGAGGGGAAGGATCTAGGACTTGTTGTGCCGCCACTACGGGTCCCAGATACATATTGTTGTCGGTGTCCGACCAAGTAAGGTCTTTTAGGTAAAAATTTGTAAATGTGTTATGAGCTTTCTAGTGACAGGCTTGCATGATTTGGTCCACCGATACCCCACCGTAAAAGGCCTTAGAGGCCGTGAAGGCCCGGATGTCATGCGCTTTGACTTGGACCAAGTCCAAGGCTTGTTGATCTGCTTGTTTGTAACAAAGTAGGATGGTTTGTTTCAACCATGAAGAGAGAGTAGCGGGTCTGATGTCTGAGGTATGTCCTTTCTTAAAGGAGATGAAAAGGAGAGAATGAGACCCTCTCAGGTCTTTTGTTCGGTCCAAATAAAACCTCAGGGCCCGCACGGGACACAGGGTCCTGTCTTCTTTAAATTGTCTATCTACAATGGTAGTCAAAGCAGGAATAGTCACCGGAGATACACTTTGAGAACCTTCTCTTGCTAGTTGGTTTTGGCTATGAAATCAGAAGAAGGGAGCAAGGCAACCTTTTCCCATTGGTCTAGATTAGATACTTGTTCGCGACCCAGGCATGGATTTCGCTGCGGCGCTTGCCGGAGGCCAAAGCTAGCAAGAAAGCAGTTTTAGAGTAAGATGTTTGAGGTCTGTGTCTTTCATGGGCTCAAATGGTGCTTTTGTGAGCTCGTTGAGGACAACAGAAAGGTTCCACTTGGGTAAATTTCTGGAACTTTTGGGATGATCCCTGTGAAAACTGGAGAGTAACCTATGAAGGTCTGTATTGTGTGCAACATGTTGGGCCGTTGGGCCCAAAGTGTCAACGATTGCAGTCCTGTAACCATCAAAGGTCGAGGGGCGCCTGTTTAGGTCTTGGTACAGGTACATGAAAAAATCTGAGATTTGTTTCACAGATGGAGTGGAGAAATCCACCGAATTTTCTCTGCACCATTTTTCAAATAGGGCCCACTTTGACTTGTAGATGGTCCTTGTTGAAGACCGCTGAGGGGCAGCAATTCTCTCTGCCACCTCCACAGAGAAGCCTTGTTCTTGGAGTTGTCCGCTCCTAGACACCAGGCATGGAGGTTCAGGTGCTGGGGTTGTTGTGGAACACATACCTGTTGGACTGTTTGAGTAGGGTTGTTGACACTGGGAGTTGTAGTGGGATCTCTGTTGAGAGCTGCACTAGGTCCCAAAACCAGGGCCTCCCTGGCCAGCCTGGGGCTATTACGATGATCAGGCAATAACATTGCCTGATCTTTTGGATCACCTTGTGAAGGAGCCGTAGGAGGGTACGCATAGGCCGTGAGGTTGGTCCAGTTTATGTTTAGAGCATCTATGTCCCAGGCCCTTGGGTCTGGGATAGGAGACACATACAGTGGCAGCTTGTGGTTCAGGTGAGTGGCAATTAAGTCTACATGAGGTGTGAACCACTTCTGGCAGATCTGTTTGAACACCTGTGGGTGCAGAGACCATTCTGTTGACTGCACTTGGTTGGACCTGGACAGTAGGTCGGCCATCACATTCAGGCACCCTAGAACGTGCCTGGCTTTCAATGTTATGAGGTAGTGATGGCCCCAGGTCGTGATCTTCCACAGGAGAGCACACATCTCTGCTGAATGTGTTCCTCTTGTTGTTGATGTAGGCTACCACTGTTGAGTTGTCCATCGCAACTAACACTGTTTGATTCTGGCACTGGTCCTTGAAGTCTCGAAGGGCCAGGGAGACCGCCTTCAATTCTAGGACATATATGTGTAGCCTTTTTTCCCGATCTGACCACAGACCCTTTGTGGAATTTTGGTCTAAGTGAGCGCCCCAACCTTCGTTTGAGGCGTCGGTAAAGAGTTGGATACTGTGGTCTTTGGGATGAAGGTCTGCACCTTTCATCACGTTTGAGGGATTTTGCCACCAATCTAGGTGGGCTGCAATGGCTTCTGTCCAAGGAAGGAGGTTGTCCAGCGACTGAGGATATCTCCAGTGCTCCTTGAGATGAAACTGAAAGGGCCTCATGTGAAGGCGTCCCTCCGGGACCATTTTCTCCGTTGAGGCTAGCAACCCAATTAGAGACATCAAACATGTTACAGTCAAAACAAGTTTTGACTTGAGTAGTAGGATCAAATCCTGAAGTTTGAGCCATCTCTCTTCAGTGGGTTTTACAAGGGCTGAATCTAGGTGGTATTCGTAGCCCATGAACGAAAAACACCTGAGTAGGTTTCAGTTCTGATTTTTCCTGATTTATTATCCACCCCAAGGACTGAGTTAGGTCTACCACTGCCTGTGTGTTCACTTGGGCTTCCTCCTGAGACTGGGACCTGATCAGCCAGTCGTCCAGGTATTGGTGAATTCTGAGTCCTCTTGAGAGGGCCATTAGTTTCACTTCCTTTACGATCATTGTAAAGACCTGGGGGGCTGTGGCTAGTCCGAATGGGAGGGAGGTGAATTGGAACACCTGTGACTTGTAGCAAAACCTTAGGTATTTCCTTGAGTTTGGATGGATGGGGATGTGTAGGTAAGTGTCCGACAGATCTATCGACGATACCCACTCCCCTGGAATCAGGGAGGTCCTGATGGACTCTGGAGTTTCCATTTTGAACTTTTCTACGTGTAGAAAAGTGTTGAGCCTGTTTAGGTCTATGACTGGCCTCCACCTTAGGTGAGGCTTGGTACTAGGAACAGGCGACTGTAAAACCCGAGAGATTTTACATTTTCCACCCTTTCTATTGCGTTCTTTGACAGAAGAGACTGGATACAGAGGCCAGGACTTGGTCTTTGAAGGGCCTTGTATTCTGACCGGGTCAGGAGTCTGACTGGACTTGGATTGAAAAGAATGACAGGATTTGTTTGCCAGTCTTATCTGAAAGAACGGAGGAGAACTCCTACTGGTGGACTGAGTGAGGCTGGAGGAGTCATTGGGGGGGAAGGATTTTTATGCCCTCGTCCCCTGGAGTGGGTTGAAAGACCTTGGAGCCTCGGCTACTCGATTTCCCCCTACCTGGGGAAAACGATGGATACTGCTAGGGATGGAATGACCCCCATTGGGGTGGTTCCTGTAGGAGCCTCTAGATGTGGGGAATTGGAAAGGGTTGATTAATAGGGCCTAAACCCTAAGTGTTATTACAGGTGCCTTGATGAGGGACTCCTGTCCCTCCTAAAGTAGTTGTGAATGAGGAACTTTAAGATCTAAAGATCCAGTATCTCACCTGAATTCACCATACCCCTTCTGACTACTTATATGCACCATGGAATTGAGTTTGACCTGTCTGGTAGTAGCCTTGCTACTGTCTTAACATATATATATAACCAGGTTGTATTCAGAAAAAAACCTAGGGAAGAGCAGCCTGAAGCTCAACTCTTGCTGACCAGAAGGGGAGGAGGGGCTTACCCAAGGAGGCCCCTAAGGAGATACAAATTTGAAAACTTGTTCCATTTTAAGGGAAATTAAACGGCCCAAGTTCCTGTTGGCCTAGTAAATCATTCAGAGTCCAGACTGTGGAGGATCTAGGCATAAATTCCCTGGGGGCAGGGAGGTTCAAAAAACTGCCTAAGTTTCAATGTCCTCAAAAATTGTTTAGGGTGAAGTCAGGCAACCTACTTCCCTAAAATACAGAGCCAGGACTGAATGAAGGACCTTGTTTAGAAGGCCTCTTGGGCTTGAGGACTTGGACTTGAACTTGGACCCAAGCCTCCAATAGGTGATATTTACTGCCAGGCTGGTGAACTAAGTTTTATTTTTTTTATTTTTTTTTTGTGTGTGTGTGTGTGTGTGAGGATTGTTAGTGTTCTGATCTGGAATCAACATCCGAACATCAGAGTAGATGATCCGATCATCCGAGGATCAGATTTACATACAATCCACCAAGCATTAGATTTCAGATGATCCGAGAGATGCAATGAAAACCGAGTATCAAATCATACTTGGGTGAATAGAAGTTGGGAATACTGCATCCGATTCTTGGATGCATTTAAACCCTAAAAATGGCCAAACAATGAAGCAGATAGGGCTAAATATTTTATTTTATTTTATTTTATTTTATTTTACTGACAGGCATATATATATATCCTGTATTAGAAACCACATGAATGAGTCGCTATTGCTTTACAACGTGAACCCGGAAGTGGACTTCCGTTGTAAAATATAGTAAAGATACTTATCTGAACTATGAAAAGACATCGAATTGTGATTCTATGTAATAAAATAAAGAAACTGATGTAGTTTCCAGATCCAACGACAAGTATATCCTTGTAAAAAATGAAATAATATTCCTTGTACAATAAAGCATTGTAAATTCGCGTGGCCAACGAGAAAGTAGGGCGAGAGGTCAGAGGTTATCACGTGACGACAACTAGCAGTGTATCCGGTGGCTAACAAGAACTGTCTTTTTTTCTAAGACGTTGGCCCCGGGTGTGGCAACCCGAGAACAGCATTAAGTCCCACATGGTAAGCTATTGTAGCATAATAAAATATTGATTTTTTACATGTGTGGGAAGAGAAGTAGATTTCACTGTAAAAGCCCAATTAAAAATAAGAAAAACTCTCTCCTGGCTTTAATTTTCAAACAAATTACACCAAATTTAGAAGAATCCATCTGTACCCCATGAAATATCTACCCACCAAGTTTAAGCTTGATTGGTGTTACAGTTTTTGAGTTTTAAGGGCGAAATGGTGCACAGACAGACAGACAGAAACAAACTGATCACAATAACCCTCTCCTATCGTTGAGTGTTAAAAATGAAAGTAAAGTCTTTTTCATGATCATCCCAATGAGTTTTACACAAAACATTTAAATTTTGGAAGTTTTATGATTACTTTAAACTTCAAAGAAATAATGTTTTTCTGTTCATACAATTTAGACAGAGGGTCTGCTGCTAAACAAGCCTTTTTTACATTGACTTGTGGATAAGTGGAACAACTATACTTGTGTGAAGGGATGGGGGGTTAAGAGTCACATATACCTGTATTGGAAAAACCCTGTATTCAGTCCACTTTCCCAGCATGTTCAAGCTAGGCAGTGAGTGTGTGTGTGTGTGGCTAAATGTATTACTCCACTGGCAGTTCTGTGTATGTATTGCAGTGTGTATTACAGTTTTTAAATTAGAAGTGAAATTCTAATGTAGTCACATTTCAGAATTTCAAACTCATTTTCACAATGTTCTTCAGAAAATAAAACCAAAGTGTCATATATGTCACAGGGCACAAAATACCTCATTCTTTGGTCAAAAGATTAATATCCTGATGGGCCTAACAAGTGACACTAGTTTTTTGCTTAAAGAGTGAAAATTTGAAAAAAAATCCATTCATAATTTTTTGAGTTAAGATGTTCACTAACAAACAACCAAACAAGCAGACAGACAGACAAACCCCAAAGATTACATAACCCCCTCTCCCCCCACTGGTGGAAGTAATAAAACTCAAAATTTCTGTTTAAGTGATTGCAGTAAAAATCTATATAGGATTAACTGTTGATAGAGTACAGTGGAGTGAAGTGGAACAAATAACAGGATTTCCCATTAATGACCATGTCTTCATAGTGAAAGACAAAAAGACTTTCTACTCCAGTATACTAAATTACTGATAAACAAGGAAAGCACAGAGACAGCTATAATATAACATACCACAATTAAGAGTAAACTTCTAAGTCAAGGTGTTTCAGTACCCTCAGCAGAAATGGAAAGATAAGGAAACAAAACAATAGAGGGGCATAAGTTGCAGCTTTTTATCACCTGGAGATGCATCCTTGTAAACACAATAACACTTTGGATCCTGTGGTGAAGGGATGAAAATAGGAGGGGCTAAATAGTGAGGAGGGGTAGGGGGCAATGCAAATATTACAAGGCGTTCTCCTCAGCAAGCTAGGCTAAGTAAGTGTATGAGAACATTATGAAAAATACTTATAATGCAGTCAAACAGTTGTATCTTCTTTATACGTATAAACGCCTGTGGCAAGGCTAATAAAGCATATGCACTGATCGTTTTTTTCTGCAGTCTTCCCAGTGAAGGAGGGAGGGGGAGAACCACTTGGTGTACTAACTCTTGGAAGAGTGAGAGAAACAGTGTCCGAGTTTAGGTGCTTATTAAGGGTGAACTCAATCTGGAATATGCAAAATACAATGCATAATTAAGGACTTAGCCATGGGAGAAGAAAACCAGTCAAAAAAACAAATGACAGCACACTGGATTGTATTACCACACGAGGCAAGTTGTTGTCAATGTGGTGGCCCATTGGGGCCCATGAAAGTCAAGTTGTGGTGGCCCTAACTTAAAAAGGGGGGGCCGGGCCACGGGGCCACCCTGAATTTCACACGCTGTCGGGGGGAAAACTGACTGGCTATTTAGACTCTCCACATGTGCTTTCCCAATACCTCTTAGTACATTCTGAAGGTATAAAAGCAACAATAAAGGTGATATAAGGCAAAAACTCAAAATCAGCTATTTTATGACCCCAGTTTGACCCATAAGGGGGGGCCGGGGGTAAAACTGACCGGCTATTTAGACTCTCCACATATGTTTTCCCAATACCTCTTAATACATTCTGAAGGTATAAAAGCAACAATAAAGGAGATATAAGGCAAAACTCCAAAGCAACTATTTTATGATCCCAGTTTGACCGATAAGGGGGGTCGGGGGATAAAACTGACCGGCTACTTAGATTCTCCACATATGCTTTCCCAATACCTCTTAATACATTCTGAAGCAATAAAAGCAACGATAAAGGAGATATAAGGCAAAAACTCCAAAGCAGCTATTTATGACCCCAGTTTGGCCCATAAGGGGGGGTCGGGGGGTAAAACTGACCGGCTATTTAGACTCTCCACATATGCTTTCCCAATACCTCTTAATACATTCTGAAGCTATAAAAGCAACAATAAAGGAGATATAAGGCAAAAACTCAAAATCAGCTATTTTATGACCCCAGTTTGACCCATAAGGGGGGCTGTGGGGTAAAATTGACCGGCTATTTAGACTCTCCACATATGGTTTCCTATTACCTCCCAGTACATTTTATGGCTCTAAATGCAATACTTAAGAATATAATAGGGGGTTGACCTAAATTTAAGGCTTTCAGATTGGAAGGTGTCCGAAAATCACTCATAAATGAGACATTTTTCAAGGGATTGCTCCCAAAATCTAATCAGCTCGCGTTTTCGATAGTATGAACAGGTGTGTCAAATTATAAGGCTGTGTAGCAAGTAGTTTTTCCTGAACTGCGATGACGGGGGGGTGTACTTCAAAAAAATATACCCTGAAAATGTGGTGAAAATTGGTGCATGTGTTTAGGCTGTGGAACACCCACAAACTTTAAGACCAAAAGATCTTAAAAGTGTTGCCATGGCAACAATTGTTTCCAGATACCCCCTAAAACCTAATCAGCTCTAGATCCTCTTGGCGTAAACATACCCTGAAAATTTGGTGAAAATCTGTGCATGGGTTTAGGCTGTCAAACACCCACAAGCTTATGCCTGCCCACACCCAGACAGCACAGGGGACGACTATAACCCCAGCCTTTATAGGCTGGGGTTAAAATACATATTTTTGAATGTGTTTAACTGAAAAGGCCACAAAGCAACATCTTATTCAACAAACTTTTGTTCTGACAATACAAAACAATGTGATGAGCTGAATATTTTTTTTTTCAGAATGTAATTTGAAAAATTTAATAGTAATTTAAATTTTTATTAGAAATACTTACCATTTCCTAACAGTAGCTATTTGTTGGAGCCATCCAACCCAATGGCCAACGCAGAGATGCGATTTTTTAAGGTTATATAACAACCTTAATCAAGCCATTGGGTTACAGTAGTCCGTCCTCCCGCCAATTAGGTCACATGACCACATTGTTTACTTCATTATTTTTGTTGCAAGTAAAAGAATGACTTGTGGGGAGGCGGGAGGGAAATATGAGTGTTAGGAAATGGTAAGTATTTCTAATAAAAATTTAAATTACTATTAAATTTTTCAATTTTATAGCGAAATACCCTTACCATTTCCTAACAGTAGCTGAATTCAGCCTTGTAGGATGGAGGGAATTCTTTTTAAGAAAACCACTACCTAACCTACAACTAAACATCATGAGAACTTCATAATGGAATTACATGCATAAATGAACATATAACTTCCAAACATTCACAACATACAACTTCCAAAAAATGGCAGTATGTAGTTGTAGTTCTCACAACTGCTGACAATGTTGGTGTTGCAAAAGGATGTCATAAATAGATAGCCCATCTACATTGTAACATCCGACCCCAAAACAAGGTCAAACCAACCTATAAGTGTCATCAGCATAATGCCAAATCCTTCCCAAGTCAGATTTAGGCAACATTGATATCTAACTACAAATACATCCAGCATTGCAGACATACCAGCCACAAACTGCAAATGTACCCATATAAGTATGAAACACATACTTATAAAGTAACAAAACTGTAACTGCAACTGTAGGACCCAATTTCAAATCTGACCCTATGACAACAGAGGTTTTTCAGACAGAAATTGGTATACATACAAAGCAATTTCCAATAACATGTATCAAGAAACTCATGTAAGGAAATCACCTATAAAAGTAAAGATGCAATCAAAACATACATCAATAGCTTCTGTAACTCAATCTTGACCCAATCAAGATGAAATAGGTGCCAAAGGAGAAGTCCTTTTAAGAAACTTTCTTAATGGCAGTAAAAACAAAAGATTTGTTCTATCCCAAACCCTTTGATCACCAAACCCCTAACAGGAACAGACAGACCCATACTGAGTCAACTGTTGTCCAAAGAGGCTAAGAGCTGGCATGACTACAGGCTTAATTGCAGTAGGCCCATCCAAAGCCAACTGGTTCTGGCAATTGAAGGGGCCAGAGTTACTTGTGACCCATTCTCCTTATAACTAAAGGAAGAATATGTCCAAGTATTAATGTCACTCCTTTACCATGAATCTGTAATCCACAAAGACAAAGACCACTGGCTCAATTGCAGTAATTGCAGTAGGCCTATCTGAAGCCAGCTGGTTCATGGCCAAAAAGACAGTCAATGGGCCAAAGTTACTTGTGACCCATTCTCCCTATAACTAAGGGGAAGAGTCCAAACATGAATGTCACTACTTTACCTGAAGCCAAGACCAAAGACTGTCTTGAAAGGTAATAACTTCAAGAAAGCCTTCCTCACAAGATCAAAAGTTGTTTGATAAGAGCATGTAGGACCAATGACAAAATCCAAACTATTGGTTTGTCTCTTACTAAAAGTTGTTAATCTCTTATTTATCTCAACTTTTAGATACTTCTTGACCCTTTTGGCCCCAAAGCATCTGCAATTGCTGTTCTATAGACCACAATAATGGATGGTATTAGGATGTTTCCTTAAACTAGTATTTCAGGAAATTTGCTCCATGTGGAATGGTACCTGGCTCTCTTCACACCACTTCCCAAAATAGAACAATTGATTCTCAGATTCTCCTTGAGGTGTGCTCCTTCATTGTTTCACCACTTCCTCTGGGAATCTTCCATAATATTCATGCCTGACTTCCAGATGCCAAACATGAAGATTCAAGTAAACTAGATTGTTGTGAAGTCTGTTGCTGAATGGTTGAGTCAACAGATTTACCCCCAAGGGAAGTTTTAGAAGAAGTTTTGTGGACAAATTCACCAGATCCCAAAACTAAAAAATCCCTGGCCACCCAATCATGATGACTCTGCACCTGTAGGTGGTCATCTGTTGAATCACCTGAGGGATGAGGGCCACTGGACATAACTGACCAGAACCTCCCCAGAGACGTCCAATGCATCTGTTTCCCAAGACTGACTGTCTGGGACATGAGACATATACATGTTACAACACCTGCAGGACCAAGACCCTGGGCAAAAACATGTCTGTCCAGACCTTCACAAGAGATGCTGAAGCACCTGATTTCAGAGCCTGACAGCAGAGCTACATAGGAAGCTTGTGATTCATCTTGTTGCCAAACACATCAACCACTGATTGATAGCAGCAATGTCTAAATTGATTGAAAACCTGACAATTCATAGCCCCTTTGGTCTGAAAAAAAACTTATCTTCCTAGATAAGGAATCTGCCAGAACATGTAGATTACCTGGGATGTACTTCCCTGAATCTGAATTATTCTGGCATTGGACTGTACCATGATTCTACAGATCAAGGTACATATTCCCTGAGTGGAAGCCTCCCTGGCTGTTCACATAGGCAACCACTAAAGAATTGTCTGTGAAAATCAACTGATTTCAACTCAGAAGCTGATTTCTGAATCATTTTAAGGTAACAACATAGCTTCCAGCTGTATAATGTTATGTTATGAGAAGTCTTGACTCTTCCTGATTCCACAGAACAATGGCTGTGGATGACTCAAGAAAGCACCCCAACCCATTAGGGAAGCTTCTGTGAATGAAGAGAAAACTGTCTTCCTGAAGGAGTGGTGAGTCCTCCTTCAAAATTGAACTATTGATCCACCAGCGAAGATGATCCCTGAACCAAAGACCCAAGAAATGGGATATCCAGAGACTGAAGATATCAGCAGTGTTTCCAGATACCATTGGAATGACTTCCTGTGCAGATAACCCAATGGTATAGTCTTCTCCATTGAAACCATGCTTTCAAAGTGACATGAGCTTCCCTGGAGATAAGTGAGAACATGGTAACTGTCTTTCCAAGAAGACAATAGATTTCCTTTGAGTTGGGAAGACTAGACCTACCCTGAGGTCGAATTGTAACCAAACTTCGATTAATGGAGTTGGAAATAAATCTGATTTTTAGAAATTTGTGATCCAACCCAGGCTCTCGACAAGATGCATCCCCAGTGGGTGTATCCCTGGTATTGCTGTTTTGAATATGTTGTCATTAGCCAATCATCTATATACTGGCGAATACTGATGCCTTCTGCGAGAGCCATCAGCTTCAACTCTTTTGCTACCTTGGTGGACTCGAGACAGAAACTGTAGTAATACTGAAGGGTAAGGCATTGAACTGGTAGAATCTGTAGCCTCCAATGAAGCGAAGATACTTGTTAGCTGAGTCTACCAGTGATGAGTGTGTACCCATAAGGTCGTGTGACGTCATCCACTCGCCTTCTATAGACGAATTCCAAATATTAAACATTCTATATTAAGTAAGGTACATGCAAGCTCATTTACCTGACCTTAACAACTACTGGCTGCCATTTCTTCCTTGCTTGTCACAAGAAATAAACTGTAAAACTCAAGCGATGTGACACTGGTGACTGGTGTTATCGCCCTTTTGTCGATCAATCCATAAACAGCTTCTATCAAAACTGCTGTTTCTCTCGTTTTTTTTGTTGTTTTTTTTATTTCTGCCAACCTCACTTCTGAAAGGTCTGGCTGAATATTATCCTGTTACCAAGACTTGTATACTACCAAAACTTCCATAGGACCTGTAAAAGTAAGATCCTCTCCCCTTTTAACTAGCTGAGGAGTAGGAAGCACTTGTAACTCTATTCCAGGGTAACTGTCATGATAGAGACAAAAAATCTGCCCTGAGGCCTGGTGTCCCTTTATTAGTCTAGACTAGGAGCATGCTCACTTCTAGACTTACTAATCATCCTTATTTCATGAGATGAAAATCCTCTGAACATCTGATATGTCCAGCAAGAGAACCTCATTAGGAGTGAAAAATGCATTGTAGGTTGCTAAAGGCATTGTAAGTTACATCCCTCCTGTTGAGTCACATGTTCTTAGACATGGTCAAACTGCAACAAGAAGATTTGAACACAAACTGGTTGACTGGACTGGAAATGCAACCATCATTGCACCCAGTCCAAGGCATATTGAAGTCTATAACATAGCATAGTGATCCCTAGGATCCTCTGAATTTGACCTGAACTGAAGGGGTGAGACAATACACGCTTCCTCTCTCTTACAGTCCCCTACCAGGGACCTTGTTTCCAAAGTGTCTGAAAGGTCATGTTCCTCCTGCAGACCTCCTGCAACTAAGGAGCTGTCCAGGAAAGTGATATATGTAAGGAAGTCCAAGCAAACTTCTTCCTGTATAGCTGCTCTTTAAAAACATCAGAGGCTTCAAACTCCTTGAAGCCCAACATAAAAGCCACATTCAATGCTGGCTGTTCACCCAAGGAATGTGGGAATTCCAAAAGTAGGTAAATGTGACCAAACAAGGGAGCATTCACAGAAACTCTGCCTGTTAAATCAATCCCTAGCCACTCAATAACAGTCAGCCAAATCTAAAATAAGGAATAGATTCCTTGTATTCTTGAGATGAATCATAATCCCTATCACCTGACAACCTGAATCTAACCTTTTGAGAGGTATAGAAACCCGATTGTACTCAATTCTTGTCTAAAAACTATTGAAACAAAAGCCTTTCCTTGTAGATATGAATGGCACTCCCGGGCATCTGACAACCCAAATCTAAACCTTTTGGAAGGAATAGAATACTCGATTGTGCATGGATGACGTCACAGAGGTATTTTCCTCTGATGAATGTTTTGACTGGACCTCGACGGAAGAGTTTTCCGAAGGGGTAGTCTTTCCTGCATTCAAAACTCCTCCACGATGCAGGGTCCATGGCAATGTAAATGGCTGCCCCCAAGGGAGATTCCTTCTACTGAATCGTCGACAATCTATTCGACTGGGATGTACAATGTGATAAACAATTGCTTTCAACGCCTGGCTATTAGAACCCGACGTGAACAGCAATAACGGCCACTCGAATTGTCATTCTAATCCACGATGCAGTGTCCAACGGCAACTACAATGGCTGCCCCCATTCTCATTCAAGATGGCGCCGTCCAGATCGCTTCTGTTATTCAAGAATACACTATCTCTAGATATGTATGCTGCAAAATTATAGCTTCCAACGTCCAGCAAACTGAACCAAATGACTGGCAAGCTATATAAAAAAAAATCATTGTTGCATAATGACCTTCTTTATGTTGATTTATTCCTCGAGGTTGAAGACGATGGAACTTTCGATGTCGCCATCCAAAAATCCTCTTTTTTGCATAATATAATGCATACCTTCGAAGATTCAACAAAGGTATAAGTTCTGTATCATATACATGTAAAATAAGAAGTGAGATTCACAGTGAAATGTCAAAAAATAAATAAAACCTTGACAAACTTCTACTAATTTCCCAAAGACGTCCATACTGATGATGACCAACAAAAATAATGAAGTAAACAATGTGGTCATGTGACCTAATTGGCGGGAGGACGGACTACTGTAACCCAATGGCTTGATTAAGGTTGTTATATAACCTTAAAAAATCGCATCTCTGCGTTGGCCATTGGGTTGGATGGCTCCAACAAATAGCTACTGTTAGAAAATGGTAAGGGTATTTCACTATAAAAATTCCATTTCACTGACACATTTACAGCCTGTTTGGTGAGCACATTTACACCAGGAATATTCACATAAATCGTAATTTATTGAATTCATCTAAATGGAAATAAAATGGGGACGGCATCAGAATACTATCCTACTAACTGGTGTATTGGTTTGAAATTTCAATATCATTGTCAAACTTAAATATGGGTTCACATATCTAACAACACATTTTGTTGAAATATCATTTCTCTCTGTTTCCCTCTCTGTTATAACCAAAACTTATGCTTAATTAACCAAAAATTATGGATTTTGGTTAACTATGGTTAGAGGTTATAAATCACAAAGAGGAAACCTGAGTGGCTTATTGCCTTTACCATAAAATTCTATGTGTATCATGGCTTGGAGGGTGTTACTCCTATATTCACTGAGAAACCAAAACTCCCATAAACAATTTATGTTTTCCAGTGAAAAAAGTTTCCTCACTGACAATTTTTCATTCACAGTTTTCAATTCAAACTTTTGTGTCAGGAATTTGACTAAATTCTCTGAATTTACTATTCATTAGCGTATGTCTTACCTGACAGCTCACACTGCAATATCCACACAAGTAGCTGCTGTTTTCTATTGTCTCACTGTCACCCTGAAAATACAACAAAGTTAATGGGCAAAAAAGTTTTCACAATTCCAGGACTTTTGGTATACTGAGAGGCATTGTGTCTAAAATTAAACAAACCTCACTAGCTGTTGAGATATTACATATCATTTTCTGTTTAAAAGTGAAATCCTCCATAAAGCCTTACATTCACAATAGTTTTCTGCTCTGTTATGTACAATCAGTATGTGGCTTTGATCATGTACATGTCAGAATGTTGAGTACAGCATCACACCTGACATAAGAATGAGTGTGTTTTAGAATGCCATTTGATAAACTCTCTCCAAACAAATGACATCTATTTCTACTTAAAAAAATTCTGCTTAACAATGGGCCACTTAAAGGCATCAGACTGTATTTGTTTGTTGTTTTTTATTTCCAACAGTAGCCTAGTTCTAATGAATATCTAATTTTCTGGTGTGTGAAATTAGTTAGATTCCAACATCTTGTCATAGAATGAAATATGTTGCAATTGATTTGCATGATTCTTTAACTTTTTAAGTACGTAGCTTTCAATCACACCTGATAATGGCATTGCTGATCTCTTCCATTTAGCAGCAAAACCTTTACCTACCTGGTTTATACTTCCTGTGAGTTCACTCTCCTCTGGAAAAAAACAGAGGTAGATTTAGTTACACAGCCTGTCACAATATCAAAAGAATATTATAAAATATTGTGAGTTAAGCAATTGTGATTGCAATTTCAAAGTCACAATGTAGAAAGTATTTTCACTGTTAGGCAAATATTACATCTATTGATGACTCAAACATTTTAAGATTTAGCAAATTGTGCCAAATTTGAATAAATCTATGTATAATTCTTTTCAAAACTTTTAATTTGCTTTACTTTTATTCTCTAACAAATCTACATTATGATATTTCATTAGATTCAAAAGCAAATATTATCTTTGTAAATTGATCATTCTACTAGCATTTTATTCTCTAACAAAACTATATTATGATATTTTATTAGCTTCAGAAGCAAATATTATCTATGTAACTTAATCATTGTACTGGTAATTGTTATTCCAATTATATACCTTATAACATCCCTTTCTTGGTAATACCATAGGTTGGAGGCCTTTAGCTGTGTATGTGTGTAGATATGCCACTATATTTATAGCTCATGCACCAAAATCTAGTACAATCCAATTTACAGTCAAAACAATTTTAACATTTAATTAGATTTATGCAGTTACTTGTGTAAAATTTACATATATTAAGCTTTCTATCGTTAAAATAAGGGTGTTATTTATTATAAACATAATTATTTTAACAATGGTGCTAAAGATATTTTGAATGTTACAGCCAAAAAGAGTGTGTAGTAAACTGTTGGGTTTTTTATATTTATTATTATATTATGTATAGCAAAATAGGTATAGTCATCCTACTGGATATTTTGAATTTTCACACTGTATATAACACAGATAGATGTAATATTTAAGCTCACCTTTGTTTTCTTCCTGAATAACTGGAAAAAAAAATAGGGCAAAGTATTTCCACAGAAGAACCACAACAAAATTTTTAATGGAAGTTTCAATTTAAAGTTTATCTTTTAACAAAATGAACACAAAAGTGGCTTAAAATTAAACCACAGTAATGATTTATAAATCCAGGAGGAAATACCAATGAACGAAATACTGGTGGACAAATCAATAAACATATTTTCCAACAGATTCAAAGGCCTGTCAATGTTGAGGTTATCTGTCAGATTTTTTAATGAAAGACACAACCTCAGTACCCTTGGACAAAACAACCCTATATTCTGAACGCTTATTGATTACTTGAGGAATTATGACAAACTTCTGATTTTTTATATGTACTCATTTGCTCCTAAACCTCCCCAGAAAAGGCAGAGAAAATACACTTAAGATCTCCAATAAACCATTTAACTTATGCATGAAGAGGTTTTTCAATTGAAGACTTTTGAATAGAAATGGGCGTAGTATTACGCTAATATAACACTTTCATTCCTGTAACAAATTTTATATTCTAGAAAAGTTCAAGAGTGTCTTTGTTTTGATTTCAAACAGATAGTGCTAATACTAATGTCTTTGTGGTAAAAGTTTATTTCCTACGGAGCCCCTAATAGGACATGGTAAAATAAAAATTGCACCATGTATTAAGTTGTGCGCACAAGATGATCTCGTGATAACGAGAAACTAAGTCGTGATAATGAGATTATCTCATTATAATGAGATAATAAGTCGTGATAACAAAATCATCTCATGATATCAAGATGATCTGGTGATAATGAGATCATCTTGTGATAACAAGATCATCTTATCACAAGTTATTTTCTTGTGATAATGAGATCATCTCATTAGCACCACTTGTTTTCTTGATATCACAAGATCATCTGGTGCTCACCAGATGATCTTGTGCTCACTAGATAAAGTGGTGATCACCAGATAAAGCAGTTATCACGGCATAATAAGTAGTGAGCACTAGTTTATGTGGTGATCACCACTTATTATGTTGTTATCACCAGATGAAGTAGTGAGCACTACATTATTTGGTGGTAACCAGATCATTCTATTATCACTAGTTCATGTCGTGCTCACCACTTCATCTAGTGATCACCAGATGATGTGGTGCTCACTACTTATTTTCTTGTTATCACAAGATGATGTGGTGAGCATGAGATGATCTGGTTATAACTAGTAAATGATGTGGTGATCACTACTTCATCTTGTGATAACAAGAAAATAAGTAGTGAGCACCACATCATCTGGTGATCACTAGATGAAGTGGTGAGCATGACATGAACTGGTGATAATAGAATGATCTAGTTAGCACCAAATAATTTAGTGCTCACTACATCATCTGGTGATAACAACATAATAAGTGGTGATCACCACATAAACTAGTGCTCACTACTTATTATGTCGTGAGAACTACTTTATCTGGTGAACACCACTTGATCTAGTGAGCACAAGATCATCTGGTGAGCACCAGATGATCTTGTGATATCAAGAAAACAAGTGGTGCTAATGAGATGATCTCATTATCACAAGAAAATAACTTGTGATAACGAGATGATTTTATTATCACAAGATGATCTTGATATCACAAGATGATCTCATTATCACCAGATCATCTTGATATCATGAGATGATCTTGTTATCACGACTTATTATCTCATTATAATGAGATAATCTCATTATCACGACTTAGTTTCTCGTTATCACGAGATCATCTTGTGCGCACGACTTAATACATGGTGCAATTTTTATTTTACCATGTCCTATTAGGGGCTCCGTAAGGGGCTCCGTAAGTAACAGATAATGTAGTTTACAAAAAGAAAACATGCTCACCAAAATTGCTACAAAACCTTAAAATATGCAGTAAATATAGGAGGAAAGGGTGGAATATCTTTAGACTGATTTTCTGACAGTAACATTTAAGATTTTTCAAAAATATTGGCTGACAAGTGAGATGTCTATAATGTCAGTTTGTTTCAGTATTTCATAAAAGTGGTCTTCATAAAGTGAAACCGCAACATTTCTGTCTCAGCCATAGTTAATATTTTATACCTAGCATGGTGCCATTATCCAGCTGTATGACTTCCCTTGCCATAAATTCAGAGCCTTCCTGTTCCAATATGGCTGCTGCTTCCTGTGGAGAGATGAGGCTGTTCCCTCCATCATGCAAAATACCCTCTACAATGGTACCATTACCACTGCTACTACCCAAGCCTTTTTGGCCTGTAGTGTCTGTAGCATAAAGTATAATCATGCACACAGTGTTAAAGTTGAGAAAAGAACAGTTTGACATTTTTCCAAAATAAGATTAAGAGTCTTGTTTATTGATCAAGTTAAAATACTTAGTGAAATATTAAGAATTTATTTTCCAGAAAAACAGTCACAGTAATTTAGTAGTTTAGTTTTGCCTTAGAGTCTGTCAATTGATGGAGAGTAAGTGCCATAAAAGTCCACTTTAAATTAGATTAGGTGGTAGTGCAGGATATCTCATAAGATTTGGATGAATCTTATGGGTATAATCCATGCTTTTATTCTCTGTGAAATATCAGTTTAATAGCCACTATAATGTTGAATAGTATATTATGTACGGAAGTGACCAACCAATTCCATGAGCTTGATATTTATACAACAGTGCCTAAAATAAACTAATGAACATACCTAAAATTAGATATATGTGTTGATGAGTCAATGAACAGAATTGTAAATGGGAAAATTTAAAAAGCTGAACTGTAAATTGAAGAACATAGCTAAAATTATAAAAATTTGTGTTCAGAAAATTTATCAGCGCTGAAACAACTCGGAGTTTTTAAAAATCCCCATTATATATACCCATTAGAGTGCTAGTCTTATTTATTTTAGTGCTTATTTTAATTAGAAGGAACCAATGTGATATCCCAATTGGTATTTTATCTATATTGGTGATAATGTAAATAATTAATTCAGGTACACACCTGTGGCCTGCTCCTCACAGCCCTGTATCTGTACTGTGGCCTGGTATATGGGACAGTCTTCTTGATGGCGTGTCAACATGTAAGCACTCTCTGCAGTCACCCCACACACACACACATTGGGGGTTCTCGCCATTAGCTGTGGCTCTGAGTGGACCTAATGAAAACAAGACACAGGTAAATTATAGTGTCAGTGACACAAATTTATGTTTAAAGTACCCAAAAAAATATTTTTCAGCTTAATGCCCAATATTAAGGTCATTTTACCAGATTGAGAAATATGGATCAAAACTGTATGAAAACGATCCTTGTACTTTAAAGGTACTAAAAGTAGTGCAAGTATCAAGTACTTTTAAAATGTAAGAGTAGAAGTATATAAACTAAGGCTGTGACTTCATTAGAAAAATGACACCGAGTATTCGTCTCAAAAGAACTGATCTGAATTCGGATAACCATGTTTTAGTTGTCACCCAGTGGAAGTATCAGAGAAGCAAACATGGCGGATGATGTAAATAAAACCCTAAGAAAAATAATGTTAAATATCTGTATAAATAAGAAAAATTACACGAAAAACTAACAGTAGAGAAACAGTAGAGAAATCTGACAGAATACTAAGGTTTATCCAAGGTTTTCATTGCTTTAAAGTATATTTAATATACCCACTTCGCCACTTTGTACTTGGCTTCTCAAAGAATTCGAACCGTTTTCGGGTAACCTATCGCAGCCTTAATGTAAACCTAAAATGAATATGAATACTTCAGTATTTTTTAGTATTTTCATAAAAGTTCCTTCTTTACGTTTGCTTTGCATAATTTTCAGACTGAAATATGCCCATGTTTATTGAACTTTTTGAGGGCAAATTAGAATGTTCCCACAAATTCCCAACAGGTGTTTCCTCTCTTGAGAAAACACAAAAAAGACTTACCATCTCCTTGTGATCAAACACAGCCTTCTTGCTGGCAAAGATGAGTCCGCAGAAGGCACACATGAACTTGACATTGTTGTGGATCTCCAAATGCTTATGGTAAACAGATCTTTGTCTGAATGACTTGTGACACATCTGACATTGGTAGGGACGGTTTCCTGTGTGACAGTTCATATGGTCCTGAAAAGGAATATAATAATGTCAAATATTAACCTAATCTAATGTGGACTTTTATAGCGCTTAATCTCCACCACTGATGGACTCTAAGGCGCATCTGAACATAAAGCAAAGGAGTTAACGTTAATCGAAAGACATAGCCAAGTAAAGTAACTCAATGCAACTTCACAGGTGTTTGAAAGATATGTGACACATCTTGCCTTGATTTTAACAGTGGGATAATAGATATAGTTGAAAAACAAATGTTACCTATGGTAATTTACTGTGTAATGTCTCTCTTAGGCTGTTTCAATAAATTATGACACATCTGGCTATGGTCAATATACGTCAATTGTATGTTAACATACCATCCTCCCTAAAGCTGTCTAATAGAGGTAACACACATATGACACTGAAGTGGCTGGGCTTTGGTGTGGAAAATCACAAGGTCATAAATAGAACAAGTTTTATATGCTGCTATGTTAATTCAGTATGTTAATACCAATCATTTTCTAAAAGCTATCTGAAAGTTTTGACACTGTACTTGAGTGTCAGTGACTGTATGGAGAGTGTAACTTTTGAGGTCTCTACACATTTTTAAACTTATTATTGAAAACAATACACTAATGTTATTGAAGATTTCAAACTTTCATCAATATGAGATGATAGGCGACAAATGCAAGCAAAGTCAGCCAAATGAACACAAACTCAAACTGATTTCAATGAGATCTGGGTAAAACTATACATGTACAATGAAGTGACCATATAATCTGGACAAATAAAATGCAGTTAGCACCTCAACATTATTAACTGATGTTACTTTTTCACATATATTGTAGCAGGCACAATCACTGACATTTTGGAGATAACCATATGCAGGTAGTCATTTTAGACCTTTTGTAATCTGGCTCCTTTAATTAGATTGGCAAATCTGGCTTTAAATGAATAACACTATGTAAAACAGCCACAATACATCAACATCTCTCTCAATGCAATAATTTGCAAATCATGAACACAGCAGAGACTTACTCTGAGCACTGATCTGTTCATAAAACCACTGTCACAAGAGCTGCACTTAAACTTGTACTGTCTATCCTGGGGCTTCTTGTGAGTTTCAATATGGTACCTGTAAGAAAAATGTCACAATCGATTCACCACTGATGTAAGATCTTTTTGCTATTTACAGACTGATTCTCTCATAAGCACTTGCTGTTTGGAACACAACCTGTACAGCATTTAGTCTAAAATATGTGACATTACTTTCACATGATGTCATTACCCCGTTATGTCTCTTTCAAGAACCTACTGTCGAGTAAGAAGTCATATGGATGTATCACAAGCAGATTACTTAGTGTTTTTCTGTGACCACTCATCCTATTTAATCTTTGTGTACACTGGTGGTACTTTGCAAATTAAGTAACTTTAGCTAGGAGACTCTTTTGGGTGATAGTAGAAAATTAACTCAAAAACCAAAATTATAAAATGAACCCTCAATCTAATCAAAATACTATTAATTTTGCAATTTTACATCATTTTAAATCACATTCTTCAAGCAATTTTACCATTTTTCAGTAAGTCTGGATAAATATAACAACATTTTATGAAAACAATTAATAGAGATATGACAGCAGAATTGACTTCTAATACCAAGTTAACATGTGAATGGTTGCATGTCACAAATTAAGATTCTCATTGCACTTGTAAAATAAAGACTGCAAATTATTAAATACATTTGAGCCCAAATCTTCACCTTGTGTCAAATATGATTGTTTATTAAATATACAAAAACATGCAAAAAAATGTTTATTACTTGAAAGATAAAATTGAAATATAACAAATTAATTAAACCTTTGTTGCAAATGCCATTTCTTTGCAACTATAATTTGTTGGAGCCAGCTAACAGAATGCAAATGCAGATACACAAGTTTTAAGGTACAGAACAAGCATAAAAATAGCCAGCCTCGGCAGGCAAGAACCCTAGCCGCCAGGTTCAACTAAATGGGAACAAGATTGAGATTTGGGAAAATCTTAGGAATAACTTCAGTTATAAGAAGTATACAGAATTCACGTAATGTTGTCAGATGCAAGATTCACATTTTTAAAAGTTGGTTTGATATTTTGAAGCCCTAGAATGAATTATAAGGGAGATATAAGGCTCTTTTAGCATGATGACCTGATATGGCCTTCAAGCAGGGATCAAAGGCCAAGTTTGACACTTGCGAAAGATTGGCAGACCATGATTTCCACTAAGTTGACATCGGTTTAACAGCGCCCCTTATCCAATAAATAAATTCAAGACCAAAAAGTATGTAAAGCATTGCCATGGCAACAGCCACCAGATACCCTCCAAAACTTAATCAGTTCTAGATCCTGTGTTTAACATATCCTGAAAATTTGGTGAAAATGCATGCATTGGTTTAGGCTGTCGAACACCCACACATGTTAAAACCCCAAAATATTCAAAGTGTTGCCATGGCAACAGTTGTTGCCAGATACCCCCCAAAACCTAACCAGCTCTAGAGTCTCTTGGGGTAAAATAACCCTGAAAATTGTGTGAAAATCAGTGGATGGGTTTAGGCTATGGAACATCCACAAACTTTAAGAACCCAAAACCTTAACAGTTTTGCCATGGCAACAGTTGTTGCCAGATATCCAACACAACCTAAACAGCTTTAGTTCTTCTTGAGGTAAACATATCCTAAAAATTTGGTGAAAATCTGTGTATTGGTTTAGACTGGAACACCCACAAGCTTTATGCCCATTGCTGCCACCACCCAGACGGCACAAGGGACAACTATAGAACATAGAAAGGCCATTATATGACAGTTGTCTGTCTTCCAAACAATAGGTCATATACCCATGCTTGTTTACTTCTTTGTTTTGCTGGCTAGTAAGGTAGGGACTGTGTCTTAAACTTTAAATTGGATTTCTAATTTGCAAAGATACAGGCCATGCTACTGACTTGAGGGAGAACTTGGTCTGCAGTCCCTTGCCACATACTGGGCAGGTGAAACTCTTCACATTCTCATGGATGTTACGTATGTGCATGGACAGGTGCTTCTTGAGCACCTGCTTGTCACAGAACTGACACTTAACCACCTCACGCACCCCATGGATTGTCTTCATGTGCAGGTTTAGGTCACCTGTAAAGTTAAGACAGCAATGCAGTAGCTAGACTTATTAGTAAACATTAAGCAAATGAAACAGTCCTGAGAAATGACACACAATCTATTTTGAAGGTTGACATTTTCTGAATAAAGATAACACTGTTAAATCTGCAATTCTAAACTGGTAGGCTATGCAGTGACCATGACATGTCTTTTGTGTAATTCTGAAATTACCAATACAAAATGATAAGTAAAGCAAAGCTGTTGAATTCTACATACATTGTCACTTGGAGTGCAAATGTAAACTATAAACTTGTGGTAACATAAGTGGTTAATAGTCATAAGATTGTCATTTCTTGCTTGATTCTAAAAAATATCACATTGTTTTAAAGCTTACAACAAATTGAAAGCATCTAGTAATCTACCATGACAATCTCTCAGAATTTCATAACACATTCTGGAAAATAAAGTAACAAAAAATACTTGTTTCACAGCCTCCCACAATAAAAGGACTGGATATTAAATGTTATTGTCGGGAATCTATGGGAGCCAATTTTGAAATAAAGTTCTATTAGTAAAACAGTATAAAAAAAGAGCATTTGAAGCTATTAAGTTAAAACAAAAAATATAAAAATATATAGATATACAATAATGAAAACAAAGCGATTACATTAGTGGGAGAAATCATTTCCAGTAAGACACTGCAGTATCTGCAACACTATGACTACTCACTTTTTGTGTGGCTAGAAACAGAAACTCTGTTGCTATAACCAAGTCAGCCAGAATTTACTTTCAATATAATTGCAGACAGAAAACCAGGTTAATCAAATTAGAGCCTTTTATGTCAAATATTGGTTTTAATCACCAAGTATTCCCATTATTACCTTGAAATGCAAAGGTAGCCGAGCAGACATGGCAGTGGTAGTTTCGCTCCCCATGCTGGCGTCGCATATGTCTGTTGAGATCATCAAGTATCAGGGTGGTGTATTGGCAGTGTGTACACTGTAGGATTTCCTGTTGACGTACACGACTTGCCCTGAAAAGAATATCAGATTGTTATCTTTGATCTACAAAATGAAGAGAATTTTACACTAGAATATTTATACTGAGATCTTTTTAAAGTCACAGTGGTGTACTGGTATTCACCTGGAGATCATACACAATCAGTCTGGTGTTATGACAATTTATTTGTATATATCATACAATGTAGGGTGATTCACTGCCATTTATCTATAATAGACTACACAGTATTAAGGTCGTATTCTGGCATTCATCTCATGGGATTATACAGAATCAGGCTGATGTGTACTGAAAACCTCTACTCATACAAATGAGTGCTATGATAACTAAGATATCCAGAGAGGAAATCATATATTTTAATTTCAATAGTTTATAACAACAAGATTATCTGGAAATTCTATTTCATCTCAACAGCCTATAGAGCTTTCACCTTAAAATCAGATAACCAGCTTGCCTTCAACATTTCAAGACTTGGTGAATGTGTTTAAAAATCAAAGAGGGTTTATTTTCTTTCAGAAGTTTGTTCATTCCTCAATTTCTATGTATCTATATACAACTACCACTTAATATTATTTCTACTCTGACATATACAGTGAAACCAACCACATCTGGAGAGCAAGATATAGATAATAGAATGTTCATAAACAAGAACAGGCACTTTCATATAATAATACTAAAAATGCAAATTTGCAAGAGAAAAACAGAGTTCATCAACTGAATATTTGGACAACAGAAAGTTAGATAATAGATGTTCTAACCTGGTGTAATTTGGATTGTGTACATCATTGTAATGCCGTTTCATGTATTTTGTGTAGAGTTCCTTCCCACAATGCTCACATACCGACTTGGCTGTGTCCATGTGTACTCGCTCCTTGTGAACCTGCATAAAACCAGAGCAAAAGCTTACACAGGATCAAGTACTACTTGAATACTGCACATACACTAAGCCTGAAACAATTAGCCTATTTTGCTAGCCGCTTGCATTAACTGCCGACTAACTATTTAACTGTTTTTGATGTTTAACATGTTTGAGGAAATACAGAAAAAGACACATGGCCATGTGTCCCGGATATAAACAAACAATATGGCAGATCACAAGATGCTAGAAAAGAAGAAAATTCACCCAAATTGTTAGGTAATCAGCAAATAATGTCATATTTTTATATATTCAACATAAAAAAGGATAAAATGCTTTAATGTTCAAGTACATCCCACATGAGGTGATATACATAAGAAAACAGTTTACTGATTTAACAATATTGGTGTCGGCTAAGGCTTGGGTTACCCAATATTGACTTAGTGTGGTTAACTGTTTCAACAATAACATAGACACCATTTTAGAATAATTCCTTTTCCAGGTACTGTGACAGATAAGTGTTAACATTTTTACAAAAAAAAAAAAGTTTGGGTACTTCACTTTGAAGCACTGTATCAAACAAATAGATCTGTATGCCACAATCTCTAACACTAATTGCCAAGGATTAATGGATCCCGATATGGGGGCCACTTGACTGTGACAACAATGGATTTTTTTAAATAATTATATAGATGGAAAATTAAATTCACAAAAATTCACCAGTTAATAAAATTGATCAGCCAAACTATAAACACTATGAGCAATATCATGTACAATCTTAAGTATCATGAACCGCATTAACAGAATTAATGAAATTAAGTTATTGCAATTTTTGCAATAATTTTACTTTATTAGGATGTAATTTACCACATTTGATTGTTACATGAAATTGTCAAGGAAATTCAAAGTGTGAAAATTCATCCAAAATACCTCCATGAATTTCTGAGTGGTGAAGAGTTCAGTGCACATGTCACATGGGTACTCCTTCTGCAGGTGTTTTCTCTGCATGTGCTGCCACACCTTGTGAGGGATAGAAGCCTCGTACTCACACAGTTCACAGAAATACTGCCCTATAGAATACAGAAGTAGCTATTTATGACCACATAATTCACAGAAATACTGGTCTAAAAAGTCTCAAATTTACAAAAAAAAAAAAAATAGCTACTCAAAGCCACACAATTTACAGAAACACCGTCCAACAGAATAGGGAAATAGCTATTCATTACTACACAACTTACAAAATCTAATCTAATCTAATCTGCTGCTTTGCAAGAGCAATATCTTCCCCACAAAGGGGAACTCAGTGTGCTGATTAAACAAAATCATTACCATAGGGAGAGTCGAGGGGCGTGACCAGGAGGGAAGAAAACTAAGTTGGGAAACCAGAGCTGAAGAAGTGAGTTTTGAGGTGCTTCCAAAAAGATGTAACAGAGGGACTGTTTCTTACATGGAAGGGGAAAGAGTTCCAAAGGACTGAGGCATAGTGACTGAAGGAATTAGAAAAGTGTTTGATTGATTTGTGAATGCTATGATCGAAAGTGGGGGTTTGAAGGAACTTGAGTTTGGGGGTACTTTGCCTTGTATTTCTGGAAGAGGTGTAGGGGTGGATTAATTCTCTAAGATAAACTGGTTGACTTTGGTTGAGAACTTTGTATGTAATGATGCCAATTTTAAATTGTACTCTGTATCTGACTGGTAGCCAATGGAGTTTTTTTAGTTTAGGGGAAATATGAGAGAATTTAGAGGAACGGATGACAACCCTGCAGAGTGAGTTTTGGACTAGCTGCAATCTCCTTAACTCAAAATCAGTGAGCGATACGAAGAGTGAATTGCAATAATCCAACCTGTGGCTCACTAAAACACACCTTGTAAAAAGTACAAAAATAGTTATTCATAACCAAAAGATTCATGGAAACAATTCCCTAAAAGGTACAAAATACAGCCTCTCGTAACTCACTGGACAGCACACAAAACACTTTGTGAAAACTTCAGAAAATATTGTTTTTACAAAGAATTTTACAGAAATACGATAATGACAGAAAAGAGCTTCTTACAACCATATAAATCACAGAAATAGTGATCCCTAAGGTAAGGAATGTAACTTATAACAGCAATAATGCGTTATATACAGCTCTAGCAAGTACTGAAAATACAAAGTAGAATATGCCCCACTATGCAATTGAGGGAAGAGGAATGATACATCATCAAGAGCAATACCAGTGGCTTCTCCAAGTGACATTTTTTCTCATCCAAAGCAGTTTATGTTTTCAATGTTATGGTCAGTATATGACCAATTTCTACCATGTCATACAATGATGGCACATTGTTTGGCATCCCAGTACTATTTCATCATTATTCTACTCCTCAACAAATTCTCATTTTTGCACTAAAATTAACTTGAGCCATTTTTCTTTGAAAAGTACCAGAAATTGACCATTTTATGCTGACTTTGTGTAAATATTTTAAAAAACCTGCCATTGTTTCATGGGACAGTATACTTTTTCCACAATTCTGTACTACAAATATACATTAATCTAGTCTTTAACAACAAATACTTAAATCCTTTTAACATTCCTTAGTTATTATTTATAAGCCTACCTGATTTAGGGTGTTTGGGGATATTGTGGGGGTTTTTCTTCTGCTTTTTGCAGCACATCATCAGGGCATAGTGGATTTTTGCCTGCTTAATGCCACTGAATTCACGCTTACACAGAAAACACACAGAACTGCGACATTTGTGCATCCGATCAATCTGTCAGCAAGAGAAGCACACAAAGAAAAAGCCACATTAAGTCTCACTACTTTTGTTTTTGGACAGTGGTTGACTTACTTGTCTTTGAAACAAGCATTGTCACAAAATGTCGATGTCCTTGAGGAAGTTTTTGATAAAAAGTATGATGAAAGAACATAATGTGAGCATTTTAACATTAACTAAATTAAAATATCTAACATTGCTATTTAAAATTGTAGATTCATATTTCTCTCAAATTCCACAGTAAATGTTTTAAATCTACAACATACTACAATACATACTTTTTACAATGGGAGTAGGATCATCTTGAGCAATATGACAGTGCCTAAATCTATCAGCAAGGTGAAAGCTGCACAATATATAACCCCAAAAATAACGCAACTAAAATCAACAGTCATTCATGTAACAAAGTCAGTTTGTTTGTTCAATATTATACAATTGTGCTTTTTCTTGCTGTTTGTTTGTTTGCTTGTATGATTTTTTTTTTTTTTTTTTTTTTGAAGGGAGTTGGGGTGGCACATCGACATTTTATCTCTCTTGAACGTAGAGGTGGGCTCTCCACAGGAGCTACCTTAAAATGAAACACAGGTTTTCTGCAGTGTAGTGTAGTTGGTAACAAATGTGTTAATGATAAGACTCAACATTTACTTCACTCTGTTCCTTAGGAATGCATCAAAGGTCAAAGTTGGGGTTTTAGTTTTACGCTCCATTCAACAGTCAGCTTACGAATGTAACCAGTAAATTCATAAAATTCCTAAAATTTTCAGTAAAGCATAACATATTATTCATATATTAATATTATGAATAACAAGCATTCTGACGCATGCATTTATCTCCCGCCGTATAAATAAGATGTACTAAAGATAGTGGAATATAAATTTTCTTGTGAGATGGAGGCACATGTAGAAGTGACAAGTTTAATGTTTGATTGCAATACTTTTAAAGACAAAAGGCATTGATTCATTTTAGTAGGTATTACTCTGCCATCCAAAGAGCTACAGTTCTACAACTTTAATATGCAGTAGATCACCCAAAAGTAGGTGAATGACTTATTTAGAAGAAATTGCCTACCTGTAATACTTTTACAGATAAAAGACATTTACTCATTTTAGTAGCTATTACTCAGCTATCCAAAGAGCTACAGTTCTGCAACTTCACTATGTGGTAGATCACCCAAAAGTAGGTGAATGACTTATTTAGAAGGAATTGCCTACCTGTAATACTTTTAGAGATAAAAGACATGTACTCATTTTAGGAGCTATTACTCAGCTATCCAAAGAGCTACAGTTCTGCAACTTCACTATGTGGTAGATCACCCACAAGTAGGTGAATGACTTATTTAGAAGGAATTGCCTACCTGTAATACTTTTAGAGATAAAAGACATTTACTCATTTTAGTAGCTATTACTCAGCTATCCAAAGAGCTACAGTTCTGCAACTTCAGTATGTGGTAGATCACCCAAAACTATGTGAATGACTTATTAGAACTAGACCAAGGACGCATCTGTGGCCAGATGCAATATGTATCCACCGGCAAAGGCAAAAGTAGCTATTACCCAGCCATAGCATGAGCTAGAAGTCTGAAATTTTTATTATGTTATAGCTGACCCAAAAGTAGGTGAATAATATATTTGTACAAAATTCTCTAAATCCAATAGTTTTCACGTTACAATTGATTTTACTCATGATGGAAGTTAGTAAAAAGTCCAAAAGTAGCTATTACTCACTTAGCTATTGAGATAGACACCCAAGTTACTCACCATGTTGTTGCTATTGAAAAAGTAGGTGAATATCATATTTTAACAAAATGCTCTAAATGCAATACTTTTCAAGTTATAAATGATGTAGTGTTGAGTAAGAACTTCAAAGTAGCTATTACTCAGCTATGCTATGAGCCACAGGTCTGGAACTTAACTATGTTATAGCTGCTTCAAAATAGGTGAATAACATATTGCAACTAAATAATGTAAATGCAAGAGTATTCAAGTTATAAGTGATTTACCCAACAGTGATAACCTAAAAGTAGCTATTACTCAGCTATGCAATGAGCTACAGGTCTGAAATTTTACTATGTTATAGCTGACCCAAAAGTAGATGAATAACATATTTGCACAAAATTCTGTAAATACAACAGTTTTCAAGTTACAAGTGATTTTACTCATGATGGAAGTTAGTGAAAAATCCAAAAGTAGCTATTACTCACTTAGCTATTGAGATAGACACCCAAGTTACTCACCATGCTGTAGCTATGGAAAAAGTAGCTGAATAACATATTTTAACAAAGTGCTCTAAATGCAATACTTTTCAAGTTATAATTGATTTAGGGCATGATTTCATTACTTTTAATGAATAAAAAATTATTTTAAAAAGTCATAAAAAAACTTTAGCATGTGAAAGCTCTCCAAAATGTAGGTGAATGAGTTATTTGAGAAATACTGGCTATCTGCAATACTTTTAGACATAATTAGCATGTACTCATTTTGAGTAGGTGAGTAATTAACTATGGGTCTGAAACTTCAAGCGAAAGCTCTCCCAAAGGAAGGTGAATGAGTTAGTTGAGAAAAATTGGCTATCTGCAGTACTTTTAGAGATAATTCGCATTAACTCATTTTGAGTAGGTGAGTAATTAGCTATGGGTCTGAAACTTCACCATGTGAAAGCTCTTCCAAAAGTTGGTGAATGAGTTATTTGAGAAAAATTGGCTATCTGCAGTACCTTTAGAGATAATTCATATTTACTCATTTTGAGTAGGTGAGTAATTGGCTGTGGGTCTAAAACTTCACCAAGTGAAAGCTCTTCCCAAAGTAGGTGAATGAGTTATTTGAGAAAAATTGGCTATCTGCAATACTTTTACAGATAATTAGCATTAACTCATTTTGATTAGGTGAGTACTTTGCTACAGGTCTGAAACTTCACCAAGTGAAAGCTCTCCCAAAAGTAGGTGAATGAGTTAGTTGAGAAAAATTGGCTATCTGCAGTACTTTTAGAGATAATTCGCATTAACTCATTTTGAGTAGGTGAGTAATTAGCTATGGGTCTGAAACTTCACCAAGTGAAAGCTCTTCCAAAAGTAGGTGAATGAGTTATTTGAGAAAAATTGGCTATCTCCAGTACTTTTAGAGATAATTCGTATTTACTCATTTTGAGGTGAATAATTAGCTATGGGTGTGAAACTTCACCATGTGAAAGCTCTTCCAAAAGTTGGTGAATGAGTTATTTGAGAAAAATTGGCTATCTGCAGTACTTTTAGAGATAATTCACATTTACTCCTTTTGAGTAGGTGAGTAATTAGCTATGGGTCTAAAACTTCACCAAGTGAAAGCTCTTCCCAAAGTAGATGAATGAGTTATTTGAGAAAAATTGGCTATCTGCAATACTTTCAGAGATAATTAGCATTTACTCATTTTGATTAGGTGAGTACTTAGCTATGGGTCTGAAACTTCACCAAGTGAAAGCTCTCCCAAAAGTAGGTGAATGAGTTATTTGAGAAAAATTGGCTATCTGCAATACTTTTAGAGATAATTCACATTTACTCATTTTGAGTAGGTGAGTAATTAGCTATGGGTCTGAAATTCACCATGTGAAAGCTCTTCCAAAAGTTGGTGAATCAGTTAGTTGAGAAAAATTGGCTATCTGCAGTACTTTTAGAGATAATTCGTATTTACTCATTTTGAGCAGGTGAGTAATTAGCTATGGGTCTGAAACTTTACCAAGTGAAAGCTCTTCCCAAAGTAGGTGAATGAGTTATTTGAGAAAAATTGGCTATCTGCAGTACTTTCAGACATAATTCGCATTTACTCGTTTTGAGTAGGTGAGTAATTAGCTATGGGTCTGAAACTTCACCAAGTGAAAGCTCTTCCAAAAGTAGGTGAATGAGTTATCTGAGAAAAATTGGCTATCTGCAATACTTTTAGAGATAATTAGCATTTATCGTTTTGAGTAGGTGAATAATTAGCTATGGGTCTGAAACTTTACCAAGTGAAAGCTCTCCCAAAAGTAGGTGAATGAGGTATTTGAGAAAAATTGGCTCTCTGCAATACTTTTAGAGATAATTAGCATTTACTCATTTTAAGTAGGTGAGTAATTAGCTATGGGTCTGAAACTTTACCATGTGAAATTGAAAATTTCATGTTTCAACAGAAACCCTTCTACTACACTGTGGGTCCAAAACTTGCTCGAAATCGCTCTGACAGTTTCAGAGATATTTGCCATTTTTCATTTTCCGCAAAAATTCAAGTTGGCCACCAAAAGTTGTAAACTTTAAAATTTGAAACTTTACTATGTGATAGCTTACCAAAAAGTAGATGGACAACATATTTGAAAAGATTTCCCTAACTTTAATACTTTTGAAGATATTTGACATTTACTTCTTCTGTTATTTAGCTACAAATGAGAAAATAGTTATTACTCACTTAAGGCATGCAACAGAACCCCAAACTATGGACCATCTTATAGCTAAGGACAAAGTAGCTGAACAACATATTTTAGGAAAACACTCTAACTGCAATAATTTTGGAGTTACAATGGCTTTACTCAAGCTACAAACGAGAAAATAGCTATTACTCACTTATGGCATGCACCAGAACCCCAAACTATGGACCATCTTATAGCTAAGGACAAAGTAGCTGAACAACATATTTTAGGAAAACACTGTAACTGCAATAATTTTGGAGTTACAATGGCTTTACTCAACAGTCAGAATTTCAAAGTAGCTATTACTCAGCTATCCAAGGTGCAACAGGTCTGAAACTTTACTATGTGATAGCTTACCAAAAAGTAGATGGATAACATATAGAAAAGATTTCTGTAACTCTAATACTTTTAAAGATATTTGACATTTACTCCTCCTGTTATTTAGCTACAAATGAGAAAATAGCTATTACTCACTTATGGCATGCAATAGAACCCTAAACTATGTACCATCTTACAGCTAAGGACAAAGTAGCTTGTTACGGTCACGGGCAAGCACGGTAGCATTTACCGGTTGTCTTTAAGTTGTAACAGAAAAAGCAAAAAGTTGAACTTAACAAATTTATTTAATAGTCAACAATAATGATTACAGTCAACTGGTGTGCTCTTAACCAAACACACTAATACAATAATAAGATCTAGCTGTCCTGACCACTGAGATTATGAGTTAAGTTTATCCGCCGTATCCAGCAATCTGTTCCGTAATCCGTCCCGTAATATATTCTGTGGTCTGTCCAATGTCCTGTGGTCTGTCCTGTGATCTGTCCAATGTTCACTCACACACAGATATCTATATCTTGTGACCTGTCTCACACTCAACAACACAAAAGGTTCCTGTCCTGCTATTCTTTGTATATCCAGTCACACAGAATGTCTGTCTGGAGACATTTAGAGAGTTAACACAACTGTACTGTCTGCTCCAAGATGTGGACAATGTCCAAAATGCAGTAAATTCACTCTCTGTTATATGAATGTACAATATCCAAAATATCCAAAGTACAATAAATCTGTCCAGATGATGTATCCAGTTCACTCCAGTAAAAGTTCACTGTGATATAAGCATATATTATACTCCAAAACACAATAGCTCTCCTTATAGCAAGCGAATACAAAGTTTTTTTTGTGGTCAGATGTACATTCCTTATATACATTCACAGATTCCTTCTGGAATTGTACAGAACCAACTCAAAAGAAGATTGAACCATCTAGGCCAAATGAGGAAGTTCTAGAAACTACTGGCAATTGGGTTTCCCCAAATCTAACATAACCACTGAGGGGGGGGATTTCCCCCAGTCTGTGAACAAATCAATAAACACTAAAACACAAAAATCAATAACTCCCTTACTTTAAATGTTAACACACAAAAAGAACCAACAACACAATTATCCTTCATGACAATGTATAAACATAAAGCTTAAATTAAACAATGCACTAATATAGTGCCTAATATATGTAATATACAATGTACTAATATAGTGTCCAATATATGTAACACCTCCCCCCTTAAAGAAAAATTTTGGAAACCAAGGGGTTACAAAATTTTACAAGAGATTTTCACCAGGTATATACACACAGGTAATAACTTTTTACAAAACATATTTATCTAAATACAAAAGTAAAATTGATACCATGTATAACTTTTATAAACTTACCAATTACAGGTATATAAATCACACATTAAATACAGCTTCTGGACAGGGCGTATCCATGCGGACGCCATATGTTACTTTTTCAAAGTCCTGTTTATACACTGAATTCCTATCTTTAACAGTGTTTCGATTAATAGCCGTCATAAGCTATGTTATACCTCTTTCGAAGTATGGCTTTACCATAGTTACATGACATAGTTGGGTTGACTTTCTTCTGTCCGGGGTTTCAACGATATAGTCCAGGTCACCTACTCTCTTTAACACTTCGTATGGCCCGTGATATCTGGCCTGTAACGTATTTCCCTGGACAGGTAGTAACACTAAAACCTTGTCACCTGGTTTGAAAATACGGTTTTGTGACTTCCTATCATAAAGCATCTTCATTTTTGACTGAGAAGTTTTCAAATTTTGTTGCGCCAGCTCACAAGCCTTCTTCAACTTATCTCTGAACTTTGAAACATAATCTAGCAGATTTAGGCTCTCGGTGTTCTCAGATAACCAATTTTCCTTCAACAGCTTGAGAGGACCACGGACTGAATGGCCAAAGACCAACTCGAAGGGACTAAAGCCTAAAGACTCTTGAACAGACTCTCTAACTGCAAACAATAATAAGCTGATGCCTTCATCCCAATCTTTTTCATTGTCTAAACAATATGTCCTAATCATATTCTTCAAAGTGGAATGGAACCTTTCAAGTGCACCTTGGAATTCTGGGTGATAAGCACTAGATTTGATCTGTTTGGCGCCTAACTGAAATACAACCTGTTGAAATAGTCCTGACATGAAATTTGACCCTTGATCTGACTGGATCTCTTTTGGTAAGCCAACTAGAGTAAAGAAATTAACCAGAGCTTTTGAGATTTTGGGAGCTGTTATGTTGGTCAATGGTATGGCTTCGGGAAATCTGGTTGAGGCGCACATAATGGTCAAAAGATATTGGTTTCTGGATTTAGTTTTTGGTAAGGGACCTACACAGTCAATTATCACTTTGCTAAATGGTTCCTCAAATGCTGGAATGGGTTTGAGAGGAGCTACAGGAATTTTTTGGTTTGGCTTTCCTACCATTTGACAAATGTGACAAGTCTTGCAAAATTCTGCCACATAGTGCCGAATTTGAGGCCAATAGAAATGTTTGGTTATGTTGTTGTAAGTTTTGTTGATGCCTAAATGGCCACCCATTGGAGATTCATGAGCCAATTTTAATATCTCACTTTGGTACACTTTTGGCACAACAATCTGGTGTACTACTGAGCATTCTTCAGATGCAGGGACATTTGGTGGCCTCCACTTTCGCATAAGTACACCATTTCTGACATAATAGCCTACAGGGACCTTATCTAGCTCTACTGGTGGCAAGACCAACTTGAATAAAGGAGCTAATTCAGGGTCATTTTCCTGCTCTGAAATCAATTTTGATTTTGAAAGCGATACATCTTGACAGTCAATTGAGTCTTGTTTTTCAGAATCTACCATGGCCTTGGGATTTGTATCACTAAAATCCTCCACATCATGGTCATAGTTGTTCAAGAATGTATCTGACAAATCAACTAAGACATCTGTAGATTGTTTACAATCTTTTGGTTCTTCTTGGGCCTTTTTGGCCATAGCTCGAGTCACAGCACAGGAGGGAAAAATACCAGGAATAACCTCTTCTAATTTCTCAGTGCTAACCAAAGTGATCGGCTTAGAAGTAACCTTAGGGTCAGCAACTACCTTTCCACCTGCAAGATCATTTCCCAACAACAAAGATACCCCTTTAATGGGTAAAGTGGGCCTGGTACCCACAACAACAGAACCAGTAACTAAGTCTGATACTAACTTGACCTTATGCAAGGGAACGTTCACACAGCCTCCTTCAATACCTTGAGCAATGACACTCTCACCAGTAGATGTGCTTACACTCAATGGCAATACACCTTCTAAAAGTAAGGACTGAGTAGCTCCAGTGTCTCTTAATATCTTAATGGGGACCTGACTGGAACTACTTTCCAAGGATACAAAACCCTCAGACACAAAAGGTTTGAACTCTTCCCTAATAATCTCAGACTTGTCTAAACCAATACTAGACTCTGCTCTATTGGGATTTGAACGCCAGTTAGACTTGCTAGACACAAAGGCGTTGGGCGTTGCCTCCTTTTCTCTTCTCTTCTTTAAGAGCCAACAGTCAGACATAACATGCCCAGGTTTCTTACAATAGTGGCAAACAGGAGCAAAGGATCTGGGTTTCCTATCCTTACTCATAGTCTGATTTGAGGTTTGACCCTTATCTGAACTCTTTTCTGGAGCTACATTTTCAGATTTCTTTCCTATTTCTGGATACAACTTTTTAGCAGGACCAAAGGACTTATTCTTGTTGAAAGTGGACTTGTGAGTTAGCGCATAATCATCAGCATAAGCTGCTGCTTTGGCCAAATTTTCAACTTTCTGTTCATCTAGATAGGTTTTAATGTCATCACGAACACACCTTTTGAACTCTTCAATCAAAATAACTTGCCAAAGTCTGTACTTACTTCCCTAGAATTACACCATCTGTCAAAGTGCACTTCTTTCTCATGGGCAAATTCAACATGAGTTTGACTTTCTTGTTTACGATAATTTCTGAATTTTTGACGATATGCTTCTGGTACCAACTCATATGCTTTCAAAATAGCATTTTTGACAGAGTTATAGTCCACACATTCAGAAATTGGCAAAGCCGTGTATGCCTCTTGGGCCTTTCCCCTCAAAACACTTTGCATCAATAAAGGCCACTGGTCTATAGGCCATTTCAAATTTTGAGCTACTCTTTCAAAGTGTTGAAAGTACTTATCGACCTCTGACTCATTAAAAGGTGGTACCAGTCGCACATTTTTACCCAAATCAAATTTGGTAGCAATGGACTCTTCATGGGCAATTCTACGGGCATTGAGTTCTAAAGCTCTCATTTCTCTTTCATGTTTAAGCGCTCGCTCTTCCTTTTGAGCTTGAGCTTCAAGCTCTTCTTTTCGCTGTTGAGCTTCAAGCTCTTCTTTTCGTTGTTGAGCTTCAAGCTCTTCTTTTCGTTGTTGAGCTTGAGTTTCAAGCTCTTCTTTTCGTTGTTGAGCTTCAAGCTCTTCTTTTCGTTGTTGAGCTTCAAGCTCTTCTTTTCGTTGTTGAGCTTCAAGCTCTTTAAGTCTTAACTCTCTTTCAATTTCTAATCGCCTGATCTCATATTGCCCAGAAGGTTCCATTGGTAGAGGCAAGCACGGTAGCAATTACCGGTTGTCTTTAAGTTGTAACAGAAAAAGCAAAAAGTTGAACTTAACAAATTTATTTAATAGTCAACAATAATGATTACAGTCAACTGGTGTGCTCTTAACCAAACACACTAATACAATAATAAGATCTAGCTGTCCTGACCACTGAGATTATGAGTTAAGTTTATCCGCCGTATCCAGCAATCTGTTCCGTAATCCGTCCCGTAATATATTCTGTGGTCTGTCCAATGTCCTGTGGTCTGTCCTGTGATCTGTCCAATGTTCACTCACACACAGATATCTATATCTTGTGACCTGTCTCACACTCAACAACACAAAAGGTTCCTGTCCTGCTATTCTTTGTATATCCAGTCACACAGAATGTCTGTCTGGAGACATTTAGAGAGTTAACACAACTGTACTATCTGCTCCAAGATGTGGACAATGTCCAAAATGCAGTAAATTCACTCTCTGTTATATGAATGTACAATATCCAAAATATCCAAAGTACAATAAATCTGTCCAGATGATGTATCCAGTTCACTCCAGTAAAAGTTCACAGTGATATAAGCATATATTATACTCCAAAACACAATAGCTCTCCTTATAGCAAGCGAATACAAAGTTTTTTTTGTGGTCAGATGTACATTCCTTATATACATTCACAGATTCCTTCTGGAATTGTACAGAACCAACTCAAAAGAAGATTGAACCATCTAGGCCAAATGAGGAAGTTCTAGAAACTACTGGCAATTGGGTTTCCCCAAACCTAACATAACCACTGAGGGGGGGGATTTCCCCCAGTCTGTGAACAAATCAATAAACACTAAAACACAAAAATCAATAACTCCCTTACTTTAAATGTTAACACACAAAAAGAACCAACAACACAATTATCCTTTATGACAATGTATAAACATAAAGCTTAAATTAAACAATGCACTAATATAGTGCCTAATATATGTAATATACAATGTACTAATATAGTGTCCAATATATGTAACAAGCTGAACAACATATTTTAGGAAAACACTCTAACTGCAATAGTTTTGGAGTTACAATGGCTTTACTCAACAGTCAGAATTTCAAAGTAGCTATTACTCAGCTATCCAAGGTGCAACAGGTCTGAAACTTTACTATGTGATAGCTTACCAAAAAGTAGATGAATAACATATATGAAAAGATTTCCCTAACTTTAATACTTTTGAAGATATTTGACATTTACTTCTTCTGTTATTTAGCTACAAATGAGAAAATAGCTATTACTCACTTACGGCATGCAATAGAACTCCAAACTATGTACCATCTTATAGCTAAGGACAAAGTAGCTGAACAACATATTTTAGGGAAACACTCTAACTGCAATGGTTTTGGAGTTACAATGGCTTTACTCAACAATCAGAATTTCAAAGTAGCTATTACTAAGCTATCCAAGGTGCAACAGGTCTGAAACTTTACTATGTCATAGCTTACCAAAAAGTAGATGAACAACATATTTGAAAAGATTTCCCTAACTTTAATACTTTTGAAGATATTTGAGATTTACTTCTTCTGTTATTTAGCTACAAATGAGAAAATAGCTATTAATCACTAATGGCATGCAATAGAACCCCAAACTATGTACCATCTTATAGCTAAGGAAAAAGTAGCTGAACAACATATTTTAGGGAAACACTCTAACTGCAATGGTTTTGGAGTTACAATGGCTTTACTCAACAATCAGAATTTCAAAGTAGCTATTGCTCAGCTATCCAAGGTGCAACAGGTCTGAAACTTTACTATGTGATAGCTTACCAAAAAGTAGATGAACAACATATTTGAAAAGATTTCTGTAACTCTAATACTTTGGAAGATATTTGACATTTACTCCTTTTGTTATTTAGCTACAAATGAGAAAATAGCTATTACTCACTTATGGCAGGCAATGGGACCCCAAACTATGTACCATCTTATAGCTAAGGACAAAGTAGCTGAACAACATATTTGAAGAAAAAGTTGTTTCTGCAATAGTTTTTGAGTTATGAGCCCTTTACTCCAAGTAGCTAAGATAGCTATTACTCACTTATCGTTAGGCCCAAGTCCATAAAACCCAAAAAATTTTCGAGGGCGTGAAAATTCATTGGGACAATTAATTTACAAAAAATCTGTAGCTGTAGTAGTTTTGGAGGAATCTGCGTGACTAACTAACGCACGCACACACGCACGCACGCACGCACGCACGCACACACAGGCATCATTTCATAATCTCCCTCCCGGGCTAAAGCCCGGCGGGAGATAATAATAACCAAACTTTTATGCAATAGACTCTTAAAAGCAGACAGAGTTTGATTAATGGTAAAATATTTGACTCAAATAAGAAACCAAATAAATTATGTATATTTTAGTAATGTCACAAAATTCCTGCTCGAATATTTCAGGAATATCACGAAATTACTGAAAATTTTAGGAATTTCGCGGATTTACTGACCAAATTAGTAAGTAATTTCAAGAAATTACTGGTTACACAACTTTACTGTAACATATACACAGGTGTGTAGCACTCTACAATATCACTGTGGCCTTTTGTTAGTGGCCACATGAACACTTATTTAATTGACTGATTGAAAATGTCCTATACACAGACCAAAAAATAGAGATCTCACATTCAGCATTGTTTGAACAAATGTGAATCAGTTAACAAAGTTATACACAGAATGGGGTAACACAGTTTACCACAAACAACAGTGTTATGTTGATAGTAACATTAAACTAGAAAAAGTTTTTTGCTAACAAAAACGAGCGGCCCAGATGGAGACTTGAGTTAATAAAGCAGTAGTAGTTGTGGTATGAGACTGTAAGGAGAAGGTAAGCTTTACTGTGTTTTGTATCTGATGGGAAAGTGGATGATCTAAAAACTGTATCAGTTGCAGTATTAGACTGTAAGCAGAATAACAGCATGCACAGCTAGGCTTGATAAAGCTCAGTGAGAGTGTACCTTTCCATTTTCTTTCAGTTTCTTTTTTTTTTTTTTTGCAAGACAGAAAAGATACACACATTACACAGATATTCTCCTCTTTGTTTGAATGGGGGGAAGTGAGACTTACAACACACACACACATAATCTCACTTCCCTATCTCACTTCCCCCTCGTCAACCATACACAGAGGCAATTCTTTTCTCACATGCATTTTTATTTGAGTGAGAGGAGTGGGGCGGGGGCAGATCTGTGAAAAAAAAGATGGCCTCTTCCTCACTCCCCTCACTGAAATAAAATGCAGGTGAGAAAAAATTTATTTGCTGCAGTAGAATGTTAAAGTTTTACAGAAATTACTTAATTATATAAGGGGTTACAGTTCTGAAATTTTACTATGTTATAACTGACACAAAACTACATCAAAAACACATTTAACAAAATGCTGTAAATGTGATACTTTTCAAGTTATAAGTGATTTAGTGCATGAATACATGAATTTTAATGCATCAAAAATTCTTCAAAAAATAATTAAGAAAGATCCAGGCCTGATACTCCCACAAGGGAATCTACTGGTGGCCTAGTACATATACGCAAGATATAAGAGAAATCCCTGCAATAGTCAATGAGAAAATTGTGATAAAGTGTTGAAATTTTCAGACTTTGGGTGGGGGTACCTCTCTTCTAATGGCTCTGGGAAAAAAAGAACAGACAGATCTGCATAGATTTTACAATTTATCATCCTCGATAGATAAGGTCTCTTTCAAAAAAAAACAGCATGTTTCTGGGTCTTGTAGTTTTGGAGAAGCTGTTCACGGGTATGCCACAGAGTGATGCCATAATGTCAGTTGACTGACAAGTCAGGAATTTTAACGGGAATTTTAAGGAAAAAGGTCATTAAAGGTCTTGTTAAACTGATGTCATTGAACAGTAAGTCAGTTGGGAGCTGAAAACTCTCATTTTTACTTCAAGGTGGCCGTGACTGTACTTGTATTGGAACTCCAAGGCGGAAAGAAAAAAAGAATGTCCCTATTTTCATCTTTAATAAGTTTGCAAAGTTTAACTGAGGTCAGCTGAACAATACAATAGCTGGAGAGTAATTACTCCATAATTTCAGTGCAAGGTGGCCATAACTTTATTCATATTGGGACTTTAAGGTGACCATAAAATAAAAATGCCCCTTTTGTCACCCTTTATAAGTGCATACAGTCTAGCTGAGGTCAGTTGAACAATAAGATAGCTGGAGTCTGAAAACTTCCTTTTTTCACTGTAAGGTGACCATAACTTCATTCATATTGCGACTTTAAGGTGACCATAAAATGAGAATGTCCCTTTCTGCCAACCTTTATAAATGTGCCAAGATTTATTTTAAAAATTTAAACATTAACTGAGCTTAGGTCTGAAAACTCTATATTTTAAGTTTAAGATGGCCATAACATCATTAATATTTAAATCATAAGGTAGTAAGAGTCTTCTTTTCATCTACTTCAATATCGATATACGCTAGATATGGAAAAAGAAAGGGGCCAGATGGCTTTATTCTAAATTTTATGACTTTAGGGGGGCCATAGCTCCAATTGTATTAACAGTTTAAGGTCACCATAAAGTCAGGATAATCTTTTGGTAAATCTTAATATATATGCCAAGTTTGGTTGGAAAAAAGTGAAAAACTAAGTGAACTGGAGGGCTAAAACCCCCCTTTTCTGACATTAAGACGACCTTAAGATTGCAGATACAGGGCTAAAACTTCGGCATGTGAAAGATTATCAAAAAGTAGCTGAATAAGTTATTCCAACAAAAAGCCAAAATCGAGATACAGACCAAGTACCCGTTTTTAAAACATTTACGAAAATAAAATGCCTCCCATTCAGGCATCTATGGTCCGATTGATCAGAAAATCCTTTCCATCCTGTGGATATAGGTCTAGAATGTACCTGATAAATTTTATAGCACAGGTGTGTGTGTTTTTTCCGAAACGCAATGACAGGGTGTTTTTGAAAAATGCTTAAGGTTACCTTAAGTAAAGCTTAAGGTCTCCGCAGAGTATCTCAAAAAATTTTCCTGCCCCTATAGTTTTAAAGAAATATAAGAAGGAAAGAAATATTTGAAAGCCCAAGAAGTTATTCGAGGGAGACCATAATCCGGCGGCGGTGATCAGTCAAACTTACGTGAAACAAATAAGTGCCCCTGATGGGCCACTTAATGAATACCTATGCATGTAGTCAAACAAATGAGGCTACACAAATCTTAGAGAGATAGTGAATTAAGGATTCCAAATATTTCAAATACTATTTGTTTCGTATTAGCAGTAAATATTTCGCTTATTAACTACACTGGAAGCAAGTTCATTTCCAATCACCCAAAGGTTTTACATTATATAGACATTATATCATCCTAAAGAATTTTTTTCTTGGAAATTTTTAGAATAAAATATATTGTAAGAGAACAATTTTAGTGAATGTTGGCTCTGACTGCCCATAGTAAGACACTATCACCTGGGTGCAAAGTCCTTTTGCCAGGTTTCGCTTCTTTCTGTGACAGCTCTGGATGCAATCTGTGCTCAGTATGTGCATTAACAGCTCCTCTCTCGTTGCGCCTCTGAATTTATTGCAGATAGGACACAACTCCACAGTCTCTCCTGGTAAACACACTTCACTTCCAGATGCTAGCACTGTATGTGATTCCTGATGAGTGACATTCACATCTCCACCATCAACAGTTGGTATGGATATCTGCACGTCTTCACTTGCTATATCTGACTTTGCACTGGACTCCTGTATATTGGCCAATTTAGTCATCTCATCATCATATTGTTCACTTTTAATATCACCTGCACTTTTCTGTTCTTCTTTGGTAACTACATTTTTGCCCTGAATGTACAGTGCAGGTTTTAATGTGACAACTGAAGCTGGTACTTCAGTATTACAGACTTCCTTGTTTAAAATAGACTTTGAATCTTCAGCACCCATTTCACCTCTGCTGGTCGTATTGTACTTTAATTTTGTAGCATTAATATCAACCTTGCACATCTTTTCTTTCTTTAATAGAGTATCATCAGCTACACCATACACTAACCCTTCAGATTCGTATGGTAACTTCCTTTTTGCGCCTGTTCTAAGATTCTCTTCTGCACTACATGAATGATACTCAGTTTGTTGGTTATCACTGTTCTCAACTTTATCAAGTGTCTCTTCATCTGCTTGAATTTCATCTCTAGATTTTAGACCTTTCTGCTCTGAATCTCTCTCTCCTCCATTCCTTTCTAGTCCTCTAGTTACCACATTCTTCTCACCATAACCTGCTCTAAACCCTTTCAACATCTCCCTGTACTTTCCCACCTGAGCCCCCTGGTTCTTCCTACTACTTCTTCTGCCAAGCACCTCCTCCACTCTCTTTGACCCATCATTTCTTCCTACATCTCCACACACTTGAGTCTTCTGTCCTGTAAATTTTTCATCAGCTTCAACCCGCCCCTCCTCACTACAACCTTCTGTTGCCCTTGTGCTCTCATCCAGACTGACTGTTTTATCATCTCTGTATCCATTTCTTGCCTCTTGTACTTTCACTGTCTTTGTCCCTTCATTTCGTACTGCCTCTTCAAACACTTGAGCTTTCTCTATCACAAGTTTTTTATCAGTCACAGTAACCTCCTCCACCTTTGTGCATCCCAACCTATTACCTCCTTCTAATTCCACAGATTTTAGACCCTGGTTGAATGTTTCGCCTCCTTTGCATCCATTTCCTATACCATCTATCTCCTGTCTGTATTCTAACACCAATTCCTTCAGTTCTTTTGTAGACAAAGGCTTTTGCCTGATGACTCGTGAGATACATTCCCGACTCTGTGTGATATTTTCCCAGGAACCACTAATGGTTAGCTCTCCATCCTCCTGAGGAAAAAAAATTGCAATGAAAAAAGATGCAAACAGTGCAATTAATAATCTCCAGAAAGTCCCCTCTCATAAATAATATAATAATATATAATCTATTTAAAAATCAACATGCCGATTGACTCCACAATAATTATCATATTCTTCAGAAACTGTAACAAATTTTATTGTAATTTAACTTTTTGTAAGTTAAATACTTACCTTATCCTCACAAATGCTTACTTGGTTTTGTGGAGGCAAAACGCAGCGACCAACAAGAATATTTAAAAATTATTCTTGTTCGAGAAGTGAACCCCGTAGTTAGTGGTAAGTGCGCATGCGCACAACACATTGTCGGTTGGACTTTGTCGAGAGATCTTCATTTAATTTTTGGTCCCCTATGAAAACAAACTGTGAGGGGAGGAAGGGTGGGTCTGTCCTTGTGAGGATAAGGTAAGTATTTAACTTACAAAAAGTTAAATTACAATAAAATTTGTTACATTTTATTGCGTAAAATAGCCTTACCTTATCCTCACAAATGCTTGATTCCAACCATAACAGGAGGAGGGGTTTGTTTTGCAACCTCCCTGTTAATAGACTATGGGGTTCACCATGAAAGCATTTGATGGAGAGGATAAGATAAGCTTAAGAACGCTGCATTAAGATTACTCATTACTGTGAAATATTTGTGAAGATAAGTAATGAATGCTAACCTCATGAATATTCATGATGCACTGTTGTGGTTGACACTTGATTCAATTGGTATGTGTTGTCTTACAGCTACCCATCACCCATTAACCGCATGGTCAGGGATGGCTTCCTGGGTCCCTCGAGCAAGATGCTGTCATCCACCAGAAAGGCATCCCCAAGCTGACTTCTATGGCTCCTTAAATACAATCATGGGGCCATCTGAAAAAAGAAGACATATGTCAGTACAAGCTACTGGTATGGCTGAAGACATGTAAGTATGTAGGACATATGAAAAACATGGAGAACATACTCAAAAATTCACCACATGCTGAGTAGAAACCACTGGGCCTAATTTGAAATCTGATTGGTCGGTGGACTGCCAAGCTACATCCTTCAAGTAAAAAGTGGTGAAAGTGTTGTGGCTTTTCCAATAACATGAGCCTAATACTTGCTCTAATGAGACCCCACCCTTAAAGGCCACAGAGGCTGACATGGATCTTAGGTCATGAGCCTTCACATGGGCATGTTCGGACATAGAATCTGAAGACTGATAGGCTAAAGCAACAGTCTGTTTGATCCAAGATGAAATAGTGGATCTTTGAATATCTTTATCAAAACCCTCCTTAAAGGAGATGAACAAAAGATTCTTGCCCTTTCTCTGTGTAGAAGTCCTATCCAAATAATAACGAAGAGCTCTAATCGGACACAGAGTCATATCATCAGACAAATCGGAGCTCAGAAACGGTTTTAGAGCTGGAATAACTACAGGTCTGATCAAATCTGGACCCTCAGAGGCTAACTGGTTCTTAGCCAAGAAGGCAGGAGAAGGAGAGATAGTGACCTCCTTCCAGTGAGGCTTATGTCTGAGAGAAGAGAATGTCCAAGCGTGCACCTCCCCCCTCCTTTTGCCAGATGCCAAAGCCATCAGGAAAACAGTCTTGAAAGTCAAAATCTTAAGACTTGCATCCTTCAAAGGTTCAAAGGGAGCTTTAGTTAAAGCCATAAGAACCAAAGATAGATCCCAAGAGGGAATACCCCTATTTAGAATGGGTTTGTCCCTGTAAAAGCTTGCAAGAAGTCTATTCAAGTGCATGCTCTTGCCTACTTCCTGGCCAAAAGGTCCCAAATGGTCAGCTATTGCAGTTCTGTAGCCAGCAATTGTGGCAGGCTTCAAATTTTTGACAGTAAACATATGGTTCAAAAATTCTGCTATGTCTGACATAGAAGGTTCTGCGCTGACCACCTTGTTCTGTTGGTACCAGAGTTTAAAAATGGACCACCTTGACTCATACAATCTTCTAGTTGAGGGTCTTTGAGGTGCCTTAATTCTATCTGCCACCTGCTCAGAGAATGATTCAAGTGATTCTGAGTGGTCTCTAGGTACCAAACATGCAGATTCAGATACATTAGATTCTGATGGAACTTCTGACTGAAAGGTTGCTTTAACAGATGAGGCCAGTGAGGCAGTTGTAATGGGGGCTTGGTTGACAGATTGACTAGATCCCAAAACCAATGCATTCTGGGCCACCCTGGTGCTACTACTATCATTCTGCACCTGTAGGTGTTCATTTTCTGTATGACCTTTGGTATGAGCACTACAGGACAAAAGGCATAGCCGTCCAGACCCTCCCAGGAGATGTTCAATGCATCTATGTTCATAGCATTTGCATCTGGGACTGGTGAGACATAGATTGGTAGTTTGTGATTCAATTTGGTGGCAAACATGTCCACCATTGGTGTGTGCCAAACTTTGCAAATTAGGCTGAATATTTGAGGATGAAGAGACCATTCTGTTTGAATTATTTTGTCCTTCCTGGAGAGACTGTCGGCTATGACATTGAGGCAACCCTGAATGTGTCTGGCTCTTATGAGAATGTTTCGAGGATTGCAGTAGGCCAAGATGTGCCAAACCAGGAGACACATGTCCCAAGAGTGTGTTCCCCCGTGTTTGTTCAGATAACTGACTACAGTGGCGTTGTCTGTTGCTATCAGAACCCTTTTGTCTAGAATTTTGTTTTGAAAGCTTTTTAAGGCCAGAAACACTGCCTTTAACTCTAGGACATTGATATGAAGCAATTTTTCCTGATCTGTCCAATTGCCACTGACTGTCATGTTTTCTAAATGAGCTCCCCAACCCTGATTTGACGCATCTGTGAAAATAAGGGTATTGTGTTCCTGAGGATGTAAAGGACAACCCTTTCTTAAATTTTTTTGATCTTTCCACCACTGAAGATAACTTTTCAGAAGATTTGAAACGGGAATCTTCAGGTCTAGAGACTGGGGATATTGCCAATGTGTCTTCAGGTACCACTGAAACGGACGCATGTGGAGCCTGCCCATTGGTATTGTCTTTTCTAGAGATGCTAACACACCTATCAGGGACATTAACAGTCTTGGAGTAGTTTGTGATACGACCTCCATGTCCTGAACAGCTTTTTCTAGAATTTTCAACTTCTTTTTGGTTGGAAAGACTTTTCCCTGTATCAAATCGAAATGGTAACCCAGAAAGTCGATTTTTTGTGTAGGTTCGAGCTCTGATTTTTCAAAGTTTATCACAAAGCCGAGATCTTGCACCACCTGAATGAGTTCTTTTGTCTGTATCAGACATTGGTGCCTGGTATTTGCTCTTAACCAGTCGTCTAGATACTGGTGAACTCGAATTCCGCGAGACTGAAGAACAAGTTTTACTTCTTGTACGATTCACGTGAACTCTAGGGGTGCTGTCGCCAACCCGAAAGGAAGAGCTTTGAACTGATACGTTCGCTTGTCTACATGGAAACGAAGCAAGTGTTGAGAATCCGGATGTATGGGAACGTGAAAGTACGCATCCTTCAGATCTATGGACACTAGCCATTCCCCTTTCGTGAGCGAATTTCGGATAATCTCTGCAGTTTCCATTTTGAATGTAGGAACATGCAGAAACCTGTTCAGGACACTGAGGTCTATCACTGGACGCCATTTTTTCCCAGGTTTTGGTACAAGAAACAACCTGCTGCAGAAAGCTAGAGTTGTGCATACCTCGAGAGGATAAATAGCCCCTTTTTTGAGCATGTCTGACACGCAATCTGTTAGAAAGTGAATTTCGGATAATCTCTGCAGTTTCCATTTTGAATGTAGGAACATGCAGAAACCTGTTCAGGACACTGAGGTCTATCACTGGACGCCATTTTTTCCCGGGTTTTGGTACAAGAAACAACCTGCTGCAGAAAGCTAGAGTTGTGCATACCTCGAGAGGATAAATAGCCCCTTTTTTGAGCATGTCTGACACGCAATCTGTTAGAAAGTGATGCTTTTCCGGTGTGCTGTAACCACTGCGAATTGTGGGTAGAACAGACTTGGGCGGATTCGATTAAGGAATTATTTGGTAACCGAACCTCAAGATCTGCACAACTCTTGGATGACAATGAAGAAGTTGCCATACCTGCCAGTACGACTGCAAACGGCCTCCATGTAATAGAGGTAGATAGTCACTTGCGTCTGTTGCCCCCACGTCTTGAAGAAGACGACTGGTAGGACTTCTTGTTATATTTCTCTTGCTGGCCACGAAAAAACTTGGAGCCAGAAGCGTAAGATGAAGAAGAACGCGTCATCAGAGCGATTCGATTGGAAAGACTGGCGACTGTCACCCTTCAATCTCTTGGGAGATCTGTCCTGCTTCTTCTGAATTTGGTCAAGGGTTGTGGGACAAAATAAATCTGCAGACTTGAACCCTGTCCTTCGCAACTTGTTAAAATCATGCTCCTGCAAGTGTGATGCACAGACTTTAAGGATGGAATCCCTCCTAGCAAGCTGTAAATTGCAGGCCAAAGCAATGGAAAGGTCGGTGACAGACTCAAGAGCCTTATCCAGTGAGTTAACGCAGGCCGACTGCATCTGAAGGTGGGACAACAACTTGTCAGAGTCCCTAAAAACCTCTGAACCCCCTTGCTGAAGTAAATTCTCCATTGAGGTTGATGTCTTGCCAATGGCTTTCATAAACCAATTCACATAAAATAAGATCTGGACACATTCTCTTGTCAAAGTCTCCATACATGTGTGCTGCCTGATAGGAATATGCATGGAAGAAGGAACTGCTTTAGGGAACAGCGACCTGAAAGCATCCTGGCATTTGGGTGCAGAATTCGAAAACTCCACCATAGATGATCTGTAGAATCTGTAGGCGGCCTGTTATATTGCAAAAAGTTATCAGTATTCACAGGACTGCATTGAAGCCTCTCAGGCTCACCTTTCTTAGGGTTCCCCAACGCCTTGGCCTCGTAGAAATCCCATCTCTGTACTATGCCCTCCAATGGGGGCATGACCATTGGAAGGACCTGTTTTTTTCTGGAGTCTTTATTCTTAGACCCCAAAATTTTGGAGGGTAGATCAGAAGATTCTTCAGGAACCTCAACTTCTAATAAAGTCCTGATAGCAGCCAAAGTTTCCCTGTAGGTAGGATCTTCCTCCACTGCCTCATGAGGAGAAGGTGACCTCTGTCTCTTGCGAGAGGAAACACTTGTAGATTCATGTACTGAACTAAAATCAGACAAGGCATCTTCACCCGAATCCAAAGCTCTGGAAGCATGAGGCTGGTGGGGAGCAGGCAAAGAGGAAGAGGCAGACGAATTTGCCTTCAAAGACGTTATCTGAGACTGCATCTCTTCTAACCTCTGCAATATTTTCAACAAGGATTCCTCTGCTACAGGCTGAGATTTCTCAGCTGTAGGGGAGCGATGAGGGTCAGATTCCTGCCCTAACAGGGAGTCTTCTACTTCCTTAGAAACTACTATGTCCTTAGTTTTCTTCTTAGACTTAGATCGTAGCTTCTTCTTCTGCTCAGAGGTGAACTGCAAGCAGTTGAAACAATCCTCTTCCTTTGATGTAACGCATACATCCTGTCCCTTGCCTTTGTCTCTACAAGGGTAACAGAAAAGGTGGGAGTCCCAATGATAAAGTGGGTGGCCACAACCTGATGCACGCTTCGTAGACTTCAACTGAGATTCAGCCATAATGTACTTCAAAGAAAAAACGCGCAGCCTCCACGACGACCAAAAATTGAATGAAGATCTCTCGACAAAGTCCAACCGACAATGTGTTGTGCGCATGCGCACTTATCACTAACTACGGGGTTCAACTCTCGAACAAGAATAATTTTTAAATATTCTTGTTGGTCGCCGCGTTTTGCCTCCACAAAACCAAGTAAGCATTTGTGAGGATAAGGTAAGGTTATTTTACGCAATAAAAATATATTTCAAAAGGCAACCACTATTGTAACTTGCGAATATGTATTGACTTTTAAAGAAACATCATTTTGGTCTAGTGAAATTATATCTAATAACACAAAGAAATGAAATTATTTTTAAATCAATCAAATAAAAGCATGTAGCCAAAAATATCATTTTGCAAACATGGCTAATTTTTATGTAACTTTACATATAAATGTTACAGCATAATACAATATGTTTTATTTTGACTTATTCATTAAAATATCTTTACTCTCAGTGATATAACTAACCTGATTTTTACTGTAGGTACAGCTTACTGAAAAGTTTTGTGCCAGAAGTTCACACAATTCATCACATGGAACTCTGACTGCCTGCAATGACTTGGTTGTCATGGAAACAGAAACATGTTCTCCCTCCTACATTGGAACAACCAGACAAAAGTACGAGCATGATGAAATTGCAAGTTGAAAAGTTATATAGTCCTCCTAAAAATAAGGCAACAAAATTTAGGAGAAAAAGAAAAGAATGCATAATGAACCACTTTGTTAATTCATGAACAATCAGCAGAATTTCTCTTGTAACTTACAGGCCACAATTTACAAAATGAAACTTTATCCTTCCACAAATCATTTACTATTCAGTTTTTTTTAATATTTTTTAAAATGAAAAATAAACATATACCAAAAACAGCATCAGAGATGCCGTACCCCACAGCCTGGGGAAATAGTATTGGTGCACCATGAGATATAGAAGAAGTGAAAGAGTACAAAGATCACCAGACTTTCAAAACAGTTTAAGTTATGTAAAGTTGAAAATGTATGTAAAGACAAAGTATTAACACAAGACAATTCAATAGCAAGAAAACAGTATTAATTAGTAAACTAAAAGTTTGTAATCGGTAAAATTTCTTAAGATGGAGACTGCAATACATGTATTAGGTAAAAGTTCTAATAACAATCAGTTGCAGCAATCCATATATCTTTATGCCAGGAGAAACATGTCTCAAATAAAGCAGTGAAAAACATGCTGGCAGAGCCAAAGACAAAGGTCACAGTCACACCAAGGTCATACCAGGTTTTCGAATACCTACACTCTCCAACAATGCCTCTGCCAAGGTCACCAAGGCAAGTTTAATGGTTAAATTAACATCACACCATGATGTCGCACACCTACACCCCCTAACCAGTGTCCCTACCAAGTATCAACATCCTACTACTCCCTTTGCAAAACTGGCACACAAAAACCTTCTCTTATTTTCTTTAAGTACAGTTATGTGGATTTCTTTCGATCAAAATATTTATTCACACAAGTACAAGTTATTAATACATTTTACTGACGTAACACTAAACTAATAAACCTTTTAGAATCATTTTAAGGGGCAAAATATAATTTCTATAAGAAACCTGTTCCCTCAACTTTGCACAATTTGCATACGGAAATCCACAAAGATATTTAATCATCAGGACTTCTCCTTCCTTCTTTTGTAACAAAACTACACGAGTTTTACAAATGTTATTAAATATTCTAACTTTCGTTTTGTGCAAAGTTATGGTTTGTGCTATGACATGGTGCCAAGCACTACACCTTACAGTTTCTGAGGTATGGTTGGACAAAATTTTAAGGGTCAAATCATTACAGCAAGATCAAAGTCAAATACAGGTCACATCATGACATTGCACACCTACCACCATCCCCCACCCCACACCAATATCCCCATCAAGTATGAACACCCTACACCTTATGGTTTCTGCGATATAGCCTAGACAAGATTTCAAAGGTGAAGGCCACTATGGCAAGGTTAAAGGTCAAGTTATACCATGACATTGCACACCTCCAGCAATCCCAACCAACTCCCCTATCTAGTATCAACATCCTACAGATGATAGTTTCTGAGATATAGCTCAGACAAGATTCTTACAACCAAAGATCACTATGGCAGGGTGAAAGGTTAAATCAAGGTCACACCATGACATTGCACCTCTATACCCCCTAAACAATGTCCCTACCAAGTATCAACTTCCTACACTTATGGTTTCCAAGATACAGTCTGCACAAGATTTTTTCTGCAGGCCAGGGCACCATATGTGAAAAGAATACCCGTACAGCCTTTAAAGACTGAAGGGAAAAAAGAAATATCAACCAAGTTTTTACATTATGTAACATAATTACAGCAGAAGCTCTATTTTCAACCTTTTATAATCCTAAATCAATTTCTAACTGCTCCCTAATTGGGAAAAAAAAAAGAAAATAACAGAACATTGCAAGTAACTAGATTGGGCCAACTCGGCGCCAACATATCCCCAGACAGGTCATCACTCACGCCACAGGTTTTGATCGGGAATTTTTTAAAACATAATTACCCATTATTATATGAACTTCAGCACATCAATCTACTCTGTTTATATCTTCCCAAGGAAGATGGTGTATCCCCAGACGCCGAATACATAACTCAAATTATATTTTCAATCTTCCTGCAATGATAACTCTGTAAACTCTAAACCTATTTTCAAAGTATTTAAATGATTGATGATTGAATGTCCATTCTAAAATAATAATTCCCAAAAGAGCATATCTGTTTCTATATTTGTTGACAAATCAAATATTATTTTTAACTCAACTCATCATACTTTTCAATCTTCCTTCAAAGTATTTAAATGATTGATGATTCAATGTCCATTCTAAAATTCATAATCCCAAAAGCGCATATCTGTTTCTATATTTGTTCACAACTAAAATATTATTTAAAAAAAAATTATTTATATTATTATTTTATTATATTATTTTTAGAATTTGCAAATTGTTTTCAGTTATTCATTTCCTCTATACCTATATATGTGGTCCATATATATGCAACCTAAATATGTGATACAATCTCAGTTCTGACTCCCCTTTGTGTTATATGTAATGAAGCCCACCACCTCCCACCCCCACCCCTCTCCCCTTCTCCACACCTCTCTCACTATTACACAAAGATCTGCAACCCCATTGAGTTCTTTGTTTCTCATCTGATATCATTAAATACCTTTGTTTATTTAGTGTCACTCAATATAGCTGGAGGTCCCAGAGGTGGGTGGGGGAATCCGGGTGGGGGATGTGGGTTGGGACTACAAAGAGATGGAGTGCTACAGCATAAATGGTAAACAAACAATCTATATAAAAGGGGTACTCAAATACAAAAAGAATTGAGAATTTTAAGTATGTGATTATCAACTGAAATGAGTTCATAACTGTAGGAGCTGTGTCAAAATTAACTGAGGCAAGTTGAATAAAACTGGGCTAGTTGAGGGTTAAAAATCCCCTAGTTTTACTACATAAGGATATAATTTCATTAATATTGGGACTTAAAGCTCACTTAAAGTGTCCATTTTGTCTACTTGAATATGTTTAACCAGTTTCATTTTAAAAAGTTAAAAACTCAGCAAGCAGAGGTATAACGCACAAAAATAAGTTCTTAAAAGACTAAGATAGCCATAACATTATTAATATTCAAAATTGAAATAGACAGGCATTTCCTTTTAAAAATTCAAAGATTTCAGCTCTATAACCCACATAGTTTGACAGTTACTGGGCTTTAAAGTGGCATAATGTCCATAAATTGGGTTTCTGTGGGCATTTTACAATTGTTAAAGAGACTTTAGCAATTAAACTACAGATCTGAAACTTTTTGGGGGACATAACAAACAAAAATTATATATAATACAGTTTAAGACTTGTCACACAAAGCATTTCCAAATAACAGGGTAAAATACGGAAAAAATGTCAAAAAAGGCACTTGGGCGAGTGTCTATGGCCCTCATACACAGGTTAAATGTCTACTAAAAACCTTGATTTTCGGCATATGTAAAAAGGACATAATAATGCATTCCCAGATGGGATTTCAGCTCCATCAATCACATAGTTTAACAGTCACAGGGCTTAAAGGTGGTAAAAAGTCCAAATATTGGGTCTCTGTGGGCCTTTTAGAGATCTCGATGTGGCTTTCAAATTAAAGCTTCAGACTTAAAATTTGTTACATACTAAGATTACACATAGAATATGTATCTAATAAAGTTTGAAACTTCTCAGACTTACCATTTCCAAGTTACAGAGCAAAATATGTGAAAAATGTCTTAAAAGGGTCACTCAGGTGGGTTTTTAAGGTCCTCATACACAGGTTAAATGTCTACTTGAAGCCTTGATTTTTGGCACATGTAAAAAGAACATAATAATGTATTTCCAGATGAGATTTCAGCTCTATCAGTCACATAGTTTAACAGTCACAGGCCTTAAAATTGGCAAAAAGTCCAAATACTGGGTCTTTATGGGGCCTTCTAGAGACCTAAATGTGGCCTTCAAATTAAAGCTTCAGACTTAAAATTTGTCACATACTAAGATTACACATAGAATATGCATCTAATACAGTTTGAAACTTCTTAGACTTACCATTTCCCAGTTACAGGGAAAAATATGTGAAAAATGTCTAAAAATGGTCACTCGGGTGGGGATTTATGGTCCTCATACACAGGTTAAATGTCTTCTTAAAGCCTTAATTTTTGGCACATATAAAAATAACATACTAATATCTTCCCAGATAGGATTTGAGCTCTATCAGTCACATAGTTTGATAGTCACAGGGCTTAAAAGTAGCAAAAAGTCCAAATATTGGGTCTTTGGGAGCCTTTTAGAGACCTCAATTTGACCTTCAAAATTAAAGCTTCAGACTTAAAATCTGTTACATACTAAGATTACACACAGAATATATATCTAATACAGTTTGAAACTTCTCAGACTTTCCATTTCCAAGTTACAGGGAAAAAGATGTGAAAAATGTCTTATAAGGGTCACTCAGGTGGGTGTTTATGGTCCTGATACACAGGTTAACTGTCTATTAAAGGCCTAAATGTTGGGGCACATATAAGA